>CM031699.1:6731068-9188568 GCA_018466805.1 Hippocampus abdominalis
AATAATAATTTTATTTTATTGAAAAATATTTTAAAAAAATATGTATTTATTTTATATTAAGAAGCCACTGGGGCCGAGGATAAAGAGCTCATCAGAGACCAAAAGCGTGACTGACGGCGTGAAGATCGTTTTGCATAACGGGCACACACCTGCAGCCTACCTAACCTGTTCGGAATATCCCCCTTGGGGGGGGGGGGGGCTCATTTGCCAACAACTGGATATAAATCGAGCAAACAGGAGAGCAAAGGGAGTTTAGACAGCTGTGAGAATACACAACTGTGGTCGGTTTTATCACCCTTATTTTGACTTTTAATTTGTTTTACATTCCAAAACGCTGAAACTTCAAAGCGATGGATCGCACGAACAAGTCATGCCATCAATGCAGCCGCAGTTGCTAACGTTGGCGTTGGTGCTAACATTAGTCTTAAACATATTTTTATTTTATATATTTTTTAAAATATTTTTTTTATGTATTTTCCATTCCCCTTGCAATGAATCGGATGCATAGATTGAGCAGAAAAAAAAGATGACAAAAAAAAACGTGTTTTTTTTTCGCCGCCGCCATTTTCTTTTCTTTTTTCATGACAGACGACAAAAAAAAAAAAAAAAAAAAGAAAAGCAAAGTGCATCTGAGCTGAGGATCGGTGGATTATCTGCGGTGCGTTCAAAGCCCACACGTTCCGCTTGCTCGGGCCTGTTAGCGGCGCTGCATTCAACGGCACGCAGCCGTCGCCAAAATACAGGCGGCCGCACAGATGGCCCGCAGCGAACCCACCTGTATGTGTGTGTGTGTGTGTGTGTGTGTGTGTGTGTGTGTGTGTGTGTGTGTGTGTGTGTGTGTGTGTGTGTGTGGTGCAGTCTTAAAACAAAATCAATCAATCAATAAAAAATTATTGAATGAACTCAAAATTTCAAGGGAACAAACTTCCATAGATATTTTTTTAGTTTTGCTATTGTGAAAACTTAATTTTGCCGATCGAACTCATTGTTTTTGTCCCCCACTTAGAACCTGTCGTCATCAATTTGTAGGTTTACTGGGAAGTTGTCATGGCGATTGCTTCAAAAGATTGAAAATCAACGTGTAAACTGTCTTTCATATTAATGAATGGTTCATTTGCTTTTGTTTTACTGTGAGCCTAACCTATAAGCCCACAACACTTAAGTATAAAAATATGATATGATGCAATTTTTTTGTTGGTCTGTGTTAAAAAAAAAGTATGGGAAAAAACCTTGAAATAATCATCACATATGAAATCGTCATCACAATATTAAGGACAGAAAACGGCAAGTCGATTATTTTTCTAAATCACGCACACACACACAGAGTGAACGAGGCATCAGTCTGTGGTCTGTCAATGTTCTCATGGAGATAAGAAGAGCGTCTCATTGTAGGCAGACAAGCATCCTCTTATCATCTTATCACGCAGCCTATCCAAGCTGCTGCTCGTGTGTGTACCCAAAGTGTGTGTGTGTGTGTGTGTATGTGTGTGTGTGAGAACATGTGTGTGTGACAGGCCCCGGGAGGGTGAGGCGGGGGCTGGTGGTTGGGGCTCCTCCAGTTAAGTGGCGATGCTTTGTAATGCAACAGGTGCTGTTGTCGCTCAATTTGTCCGCATGCTAAAGAGTGCGTGTGTGTGTGGGTGTGTGTGGGTGTGTGTGGGTGTGTGTGTGTGTGTGTGTGCGTACGACAACAAAAGTCAAAACTAATCCCATCTGAGTGGCGCTGCGACGGCCCGTCTGAGGCGCGACAAAGGGCTCGTTAGCATTCCCAGCACCCGTCTGAGGTCACATAACAAACGAGCTCCTGGAGCCACGCGATACCCACGTAATGGATGTTGAACGCTCTCAACGAAAAAGTGGGTGTGTGGTAACAACTGTACCGTTTCTGATACAGCGTGAAATTGGTTTCATTCTCACTTAAAAAAAAGATTTGAATGTGTAATTTGTCCGGGTTCCTACTTATCCCTGGTACTGTTTTAGTGTGGAGTCCCTCAAGGTTCCGTCCTTGCCCCAGTTCTGTTTTCAGTTGCATGCTTCCCGTGGGAGAAGTGTCCCCCACAGGCAGACAAAGATGTGGTTGGTTTCAGCAACACCCACATCAGCACGAATGTGACAAAAAGTTTGTGTTCAACCCTTTCACCAGCACATGTGGGTGTTAAAACATCCACATTTTTGCGACAAAATATTGGTTTTGAAACCTTTTAACAGGAAAAGTGTCTCCCAACGTATTTGGGTGTTGAAACCTTTCACTGGGAAACGTTTTCCTCTCAAGTGTGGGAAAAGTGTGGGTGCACCTACAATCCTCACATCTGTGGTGAAAAGTATGGGTGTTCCAAAAAATATATACAAACTACGAAAATAACCTAACAAACTCTCTGTAAATAAATAATATAACAGAATTTTAAAAACAAAAATCAAAATGCAATAAAAAACTAACAATGACTAAAAATCATTCTGACCTTCAATTCTAAAAACTATCCTCACCTTCGACTGGGAAAAATGTGGTTGTTGAAACACCCACATTGGTGCACTCCAACTGACGATGTCATCGTTGTCATTCAGATAAAGACAAGAAAGTCTCCAGCGAGCCATCAGAGGGCGCCGTGGCAGAAGAGACATCGGCGGCGGGCGAGGTGAAGAAGAAGGAGTCGTCCAAGGAGAAGAAGGACACCAGGAAGGAGGCCAAGGAGGAGGCCAAGGAAGCTAAGAAGGAGTCATCGTCGTCGTCTTCCAAGGAGAAGAAGGAGCGAGACAAGGAGGCAGGGGATAGGAAAGTTGCCAAAAAGGCGTCTGCGGGCAAAGTCAAAGAAAAGAAGAAGAATCCTGAAGCTGGAGAGTCTTGAGCATGAGGTTCCAACTCCGATCGCCTCGGTGAGGTTGACGCGCTAACCACTAGCCGCCCCGCCTGCTGCCCATTAAAAACAGAATACATTCACTATTGATGGGCAGTTTAAATGGTGGAGGGGGGCACAATATTTCATCAGCACCACTGGGGGGCCACATAGGACCAAGCACTTCTTAACCAGGTTTTGGACAAAAATGTTAAATATGGACAAAATACATGCATATGTTTGTTTGTTTGTTTTTTTTTTCATCAAACCAAAGCAGATCGTAGTATGTCTTTCAATTTTTCATGATACTTTTCTCAAAGCATGTATAAGAGACCCAGACGTCGACAACAAAGGGTTTGAACAAACCAAATTTGGAGCATATACTGTGATTTTATTTTCCCAGTGAGACGGCCTCTCGTGCATCAGAAATGACATTCAAGGACGGCACAAAACTGCTGAACAGCAAACCAACGTTAAGTTGCAAGAAGTCGTCTGGGGTATGTTTTCACCAAAAATCAACTCACCCAAAACTTTCATGTTATTCAGCTGCTAGATTTGTCCTGCTTGTCATTCCCAAATCTACAAAAAAGAAAAATGACACAGATAAATCGAAATTTTGAATCAGAAATTGTTTGATGTCTCCCCAAATGTATTTTTGATGTTGATTTTAAAAAAATGTCTTGACTGTTTTTTCCTAGCACATCAGGTTTTTGAGATACTGACTGTATTTGCATTTTTGGTTTTGAAATTTGGCCCCATAAAAGCTTGCGCAATACACATTTTACCATGCGTTGTCATTTTTAGCTGACGTTTCAAAAAACATGCCACCTTTTGCTGACCCTTAATTCATAAATATTACTAAATATATATTACGATATTACGTTTTATTTTATCATCAGCATTAGTATTATTATAATGAAAACCTGATGTGCTAAAGAAAGATTTTGAATCGGCGTGAAAAAAACAAACAAAAAAACCCATCTACAAATCTACAAAAGCTTACTTTAATTTTAAAATGCAGTCAACATTTGTTGGGCCCGTTGTTAATTAGTGGCGAAGTGTGGAAGTATGAGACACGATGCAAGTACGACTGAGCCATGTCTGCCATCTAGTGGTAAATGGGGATATTACAACTTAAAATTATACAGTGGAACACCACTATCGTGGGGGACAGAGACTGGGCCGGCCTGCAAATTGTCGTATGTTTGTCATTCATGGATATGTATTAGAGGGGTTTTTTTGGGGGGGTGGGGGGGGGGGTCCAAAAAATTATTAAGCAAAAAACGCTGATTAACCTACAATATACATTTTAAATAACAGACACTCATCAGCCTTTTTTTTCACAGAGATTCTCTTCCACTGGCAAAAACCTTCTATCAACAAAAAAAATAAACTGTCGGTGTTGAAAAACTTGATTTGAATGATGTGAGCTCAGGTAAACATTTACTTTCCAGTTAATACGAGTTAATAATACTTGGTAACCATGGCAACATGGTCACGTTTGTCAGCTAGCATCTTAGCATTCGTGTTGTCTGCATGGTTAGCACCGACACGTAGGAGAGAAAAGTCAATGAAAGGGCAAAATAAAAAAATGCTTGTCAGGATTTTGAAGTGAAATGTTTTGTGCTGCGTGAGGAGGAAGTCAGGCAAAGAACGACGCGTCACTTTTGCCAGAACTTGTCACATCTACTTCCTGGTAAGATAGAAACCAAGAAAACTTTGTTCAATAGAAAACAGAATAAAAGTTAACTGTGACACTTTGCAGTCTTATTTTTTGACCTCTCAGTGTCCAAAGTTTTTTTTTTCTTTTAGAAACATGTTTTTGATGGCTTTTTTTCTTGTTGCTCTTGTTCACTATAAATCACGCGTGATTGCATTTATTTATTTTGGGGTTTTTATCTGTGTGTTTTTGTTTTTCTTTTAAATAAATGAATGTTTTCCTCTTCATCGCTCTTTATTCCTTTATGTTTTTCACTTTTTATGTTGCAATGTTTCATTGCCTTAATTTGTCTTTTTTCTCTTGCCTTTAATTTTGATTCAAATATTTCCTTCTGCATTTAATTCATTATTTTTGTTTGTTTTCTCCCTCACGTCATTACGGCTATTATAGTGGATCTCTTTTTTTTTTTCCTCACCCTCTTTTTCCAATTTGAAAACGTGTTTGCTGGTCCGCGCAGTACCAAAATCGTCCTCCAGGGGAATTTGGCTGCGGAAATTGTATGTCATTGTGTTGGAGATGCAGGTAGAAGTCCAGAGAGAGACAAGCTCCTGTGGTTGAGACAGCTGACCCCCAACCCCTCCACCACAAAATCCATCCACCCCCCCGAACCTCCCTCACCCAGTCTCTCTCTCTCTCTCACACACACACACACACACACACAGGGTCTTTGAGGGCCAGACCTGTCGGCTGCAGAAGGCTTTAACCTCGGGGCCGGCGCGGGGGGGCTGCGACCGGCCCCCCCCCCCATGTCTGTCCGCCGGCAGGAAACATCGTCTCTGGTCACTTTCTCCTTTTCCTTTTCTTCTTCTGTTTGTGAGCGCTTTCATCTGCTAGCCGTTAGCTACGCTCTGTTAGCATTTCACTCTTATCTGGCGCTTATCTGCACACAGTGGCAGGACATTTGGAAGCTGGCTGTAAAGTTTGGGGTTGATTCCTAGTGGCCACCCCGCCCCACCACCACCATCAGCCAGCCCTCTTTAAACCGCCTCACCATAAAGCGCCCCACCCGCCCCCCTCACCACTGCTGTCAAGCCAAAAAGTGACGAGCCAGGTCCCTCGTGCTGAAGTTGCCTTGGATGTGCCCCAAAGCTCAACTTTGTAACGTTAGACATTATTTCCCGTAGTCTAAACACACTCCTCCAAAAGCTCCTAATTATAGTTAAAACGTCTCGGCACTTGAGCATCACTCATGAACGTGTGTCCAATTCAAACTGATTGATTGATTCATTTCCTAGAAGCAGTTTTTTTTTTTTTTAAATGAAGCAATTATGATGCTGCCATGCCCTCGCATGGGGGCAAGGGGAGCCGCCATTGATGATTATCAATATGCATTCTCATGCAGGTAATGCATATGCAGCCAAATGGGACAAACCGCCAAACATGCAAAATACAAATTGAGAACAATCGCGAGCAGATTTAAAAGTACAGTCAAACCTCGGTTTTCGTCCATAATCCGTTCCAGAAGGCTGTTCGAAAACCAAATTGTTCAAAAACCGAAACCACACTCTTTTTAAAATAAAAACTGAACACGTCTGCTCACAATGGAAAGCAACACAAGGAAGCGTCACTTCCTCGTGTAAGGAAAGCGAGAGGAGTCAAATGGTGCATTCAAGTGCGCTCAGTTTGTTCGAGAACCGAAATTTGTTCGTCATCCGAGGCATAAAAAAACTCCAAATTTTTGGTCGAAAAACCGAATTGGTCGAGAACCGAGACGTTCGAAAACCGAGGTTTGACTGTAAAGTGAAAAAAATAACAACAAAAAACATGATTTTAAAAAATACTTTGAAAGCCTGCATTTAAAAGCATTGTTATTTTATGAATATGTTTGGCATTTTTATTCCTTCATCTTATTCACTCTGACAATAAAGGGTACCAGCAAATCGGGGGACTATACAATATTTTATAAAAGTACAGCGGAGAAAAAATGCTGATAAGGGAAATTTGTGGGGGGGGGGGGGGGGTGAGGAGGGGTTGGTCGGCATATTATACACGGGTGCTCGGTTTTGTTTTATTTATTTATTTTTTTGCGATCGATGTGGAGATGGATTCGGCTGCTATTCAGTGCAGGTGGGGGGCCCCCGGGGGGGTCTGTCGAGTCGAGCGGGATGCGTTCATTTTGTAACCCTGAACAGAAAACTGTTATGTCGCAGCTTATGAAATTAACTTCAAAACAAACAAGATATCATTGCTTGCTTGATTGGCTTTCGCGTGTGTCACAGGTGAAAACTGATTTTGCACCCCCCCCCCCCCCCCCACCCACACACACACACACACCCTGCCTTCTACAGTAGCAACAAAACAGCCACTATTGGTTTTGCAGTCTCCAAGTGGGTCCACTAGTGAACCGGACTTGCAGTATCAAGAATGTGGAATAAAAGCTCAAGCTGCTCTCTCCATCGGTGCCGACTGCCTCTGCTGGGCTCCGCACGGCAGCATGTAGTCCGAGAGGAAGAGGAGGAGGAGGAGGAGGAGGAGGAGGAGGAGGAAGAAGGAGAAGAGGAGGAGGAGGAGGAGGAAAAGCGTGTGTTCGAGTGAGAGAGGAGAGAGGGAGTGTGCGTGCAGTCCTCCACAGCGCGCAGTCGGCAGTCAGCATCCATGAACGCAACACTTGGAACGTCTCGAGTTTTTTTTTTTTTTTTTTCCCCCTCCGGACGGATTCTACCAAGTGCTCCCATCTTAGCAGGTTTCAAGTGGCTTTGACAACGCGCCATGCGAATGCAGCCCGGCTCCAAAGCTTCTGCACAACTTCCCTGTGGACACTCTTTTTTTGACTTCTTATTTTGGGGATTAAAAAAAAAAAAACAAAGCGCACGTGGACTCGGAAGTTCTATCGCTTGTTGAAGATGTCGCCCGGCCACCGCTCCACCTCCACCTCCACCTGCAGGCTCCTCGCCGGCTCACCGCCGCCGCCGCTGCTGCTGCGTCTGCTGCCGCTACTTGTGCTGCTGCAGGCGGTGCCGCCCGCCGCCGCGCTCATCACAGGTGAGAGTCCACATTTGGGTCTCCGACTCCGTGCGTAAAAGCGCACCGCGCGAGACACGTTGGGTGCTTCTCGTCAAAATTCGCGAGGTTTACGTGGTGAACTTAGAAGGAGATGAAGAAGCTTGTCATTAGACTCGTTTTAACTTCGATCTGTGTGTGCGCATTTTGCTCCCTCCTCCTCCTCCTCGTCGGCGTCATGTGTTTGCCCCGCGGCCACGGGACTCGAAAGGCGGTTGGAAACGTGATTTTATTTTGCCTTCGTTCACATTTAATGATTAGTCCCACTCTGGGCTGAAATAGAAGAAGTACGCGCACGGTGTAAACAATGTCTGTGAACGTATTCATTCAACGCCGACGGTCTATGAAAAAAAAAGTACATTTTCTTCATTATAGGCCCTATAATGAAGAAAATGTACTTTTTTTTTTTTGCTATATGTATTCACGCTCCGGATTTAAGTCGAAGTGATTCAAGTCTTTGATAAAGGTAAAAAGATGAAATTGAGTTCAGACTTCGTTATTATTTTATAGCAGAAGACAGCCCAAGTTAAACTCAGTTAAAAAAAAAAAAAAGTGCGGCTCCAGACTTGATCATCACTTCATTATCAACAAGAGGCAGAGGTGGCAAAATGCGTGAGCGGTAGTAGAAGTGCAAATACTTTTGTAAATGAAGATTGTAAATAGCGCTGTCAAAAAAAACTACGTGCCCATCACTGGTTCATTTTAGCAAGTGGCAAAAGTATCCGCACTCTGGATTGAAGTTGAGGTCCTGGTACTTGTGTGTGAAAAAAAAACTGTAGAAGTCTTGATTTATCTCCTTTACTTAAGAGTTACAAAATTACAGGTACAGATTAGATCATTTTTTTCGTTGTTGCAAGAGGAAGAGGTGTCAAAAGTACTTAGGATGTACTCAAGTAAAAGTGCTTGCATGTGGAAAAAGAACAAAAAATCAAAAGACTACAGACTTAATCATCTTGGCCAAAGTATTCACACACGAGACTTGAGTAGTAAATATAATCGTGAAAAAAAGACTACTGTTGATTTAGCGGCACTGATTCGCCTCTTTAAGTAAAAAAAAAAAAAAAGTTAAAAAAAAAAGAAAAACCTACAATGGTACCTCTACTTACGAACGTCTCTTCATACGAAGTTATGAAACGTCTCAACCGGAAATACGAAAGACATTTCAAAATGTGAATGGTAAAAATACAGCATTGGCTGCTACTCGCAGTTCCGAGTTTCCTGAACGCAACATTCTTATAGCTGCTCTGCCATTGGCTGTTACCTGGCAGCTTCCTGGCATCCCATTGGCTAAGAGGGACTTCTACCGTATTTGTCAATGCGTGTAGATAGATTTGTGTCCATCTAGCATTCCTCGGCATTTTGGTTAATAACTTGGAAAAACAAAGAAAACAATTCTCTGTCCTCTTTTTATGAACCTTGATCTTGTTAGTCCCCAAAATATAAAATGGCTTTCATGCTAGCAAAGTAACATGTTCCAATAGCTTTGCTTTGGAACTGACCGACAAAAACGGGAATATTTTGTTTTGAGCCAAAGGCACAAGACACAACAAATTCTTCTTGGAAAAAAATCAGATAGGGAATCTTTTTTTTCTCTGAATCTGTTGTCATTGTTGTTATTTTTTCTTATTTGTCACGCGTTCCTTCATGTTGCTCAGTGTAAAAAAGCAAAACCAAAAAAAGTTGGGTGAACTCAAAATTTTAAGGCAACAAACTTGCAAAATTTTTGTTGGGTTTGGGTTATGGATGGATCAATGAATATGAATAAATATGTTAAGCTTTGCCGAAATTAGCCTAACTGGATTTCACAACAAAGAAATACGAAAAAAAACTCAACTCAGCAAATGGTTTTGGAGCAAACAACTTGCTAGCTTTGTTGTGCTAATTAACATTGTTGCCAAAAATGTTAAGAATTTAAATTTTAAGGTTGTTGCAACTTAAATGGCTGTTTGAGTACCCCCCCCCCACCACCACCACCACCACCAAAAAAGTGTTTTGTCCCGATTTTGTTTGACATTGTCTCTTTCTATTTTTGTCATTTTTACATCTTTTCATCATCTGCATAAATTGAAAATAGTGACAAGCCGGTCTTGACAAAGTCATGAGTCCGAAATACAGATGTCGGGTTTGAATTTCCAAAAGTTTGTCAAAAGAGGTCAGAAAAAACAAATACCGGTCGTAGACAAGTACGGCTAACTAAAAAAAAAAAAAGGCAGGCAACTAAAAAGCACAGGCAAGTCTTTTTTTTTCATCTCCAGTTGGCCTTTGTCATCATGGTGTGATTATAGTGAGAGAATGAAAGTGTTTGATGCAGAACATGTCCCGCGTTTTTCGGCTCAGCTGGAAACGTTAAATCAGACCTCCACAGGACAGGATTTTTTTTGTTTTTGTTTTGTTTTTTTTGTTTTTCTTTAATTTTTAACAAGATGCCGCATTTCCTGGCAGGTTCTCCTCGGAGAAATGAGGTCGAAGCGGCACCAGATGGGGGGCGGGGGGGTGGAGGAGAGCATATCGGATGGGATGGGTCCTGCCGGGGGACTGTGGGGCCTTCTATACATGCCAGTAATATTGATTATTGATCCAACTCGTGTCGATTGATTATTGATTATTTATTTGTCTTTTGGAAACTCAAATGAATGTGGGACGATTGTGCCAGTCATCAAAAGTGTCATGAAGCTGTCACCAGTAGAAAACAATTTAGAATTTAGCTCGCGACAAAAAGAAATACAGTGGATATAAAAAGTCTACACACCCCTGTTCAAGTGCCAGGTTTTTGTGACATACAAAAAATGATACCAAGATAAATCATCTCAAAACGTTTCCATAACAACTCTTAAATACTTTTGAGAGAAGAAATGGATAAAAAAAAAAAAATCAACTGAGATAAAGTAGTTCCAAAAGTGTGCACACCCTCTTACAACTATGATACGGCTGTGTTCAAAATTATCCTTTCATGGGAAAATTGATGTCAAATGTAGTCAGCACCCACCTGCCACCATTCAAACCACCGGCGACTAACCCAAATAAATAAAAAAAATTAAAAATCAACTGAGATAAAGTAGTTGCAAAAGTGTGCACACCCTCTTACAACTGGGATTTGGCTGTGTTCAAAATTATCCTTCAACGGGAAAATTGATGTCAATTGTGAGTCAGCACCCACCTGCCACCATTCAAACCACCGCCGACTAACCCAAATAAAGTTCAGATGTTCTCGGTGGCTTTTCCTGATCATTTCCTTCCTCAACAAATAAAACAAATGTGATGATTATAGATGTAAAATAGTGCTTCGACAAGAATAACGACAATGATAAAACACTTACAAAAATAATAATAACATTGAAAAAACTTCCAACTGCGCCCAAGCTTTAAATAACAACTCATTGCAAATTAATGTATTTTTGATCAGGATTGCGCTTGTATATCATGCAAGAACATTGATGCATCTGCATTTAAAAAAAAAAAAAAAAAGCACTTTATAAAGTGCGTAAGTTGCAACACTGCAAACTCCAAGCATCGTCTCACATATCGTCGCATCATTTTAATGACTCATCAAAACTGCGCCTCTCGTGCTATTGGATTACATGAGTTGGTGTGCCTAATGAAGTGTCCTCCAAGCGCGCATGATACATAAATCTTCGCGTAAAGAGTCTCTACGGGAAGGTTTGAGCTTGTTACCTGAGACAAGCACAAAACAATGAGTGAGTTATTTGGTCAAAGCAGGGATATGTCCCTGGAGACCCCCCCTGACCCCCCCGCCCCCTTTGCCCCCTTCATTGGGCAAACTACACCCTCCCTCCACCCCCTCACTCATGCCAGTTTAATTAGGCTCGAAGGTCATAAAGTTTAACAGCGGAGTCGGCGAGTTCGTCGTCTGCCCCCGCAACGCAGACGACCCGGCACTGGGAAGCTTCTGTCCGATTCCCTTGTGCGCTCTCTCGTCTTTAATTTAAACCAATGTGATGTCACCCAACGTGATGCCATCGGGAGCAGGACACAGGAAGCGTTTTTTTGGGGTTTTTTTGCAGGTCGTGACCGCAGTCGGAAGTTTTCGTTCCCGACCGAGCAGTTTTCCTCGTACGCGCACATGTGCCTCTGGCTCGGCCGTAAAGCTTTTTGTGTTTCCTGCACTTGCTTCAGGTTACGTTTTGCCACCGCGTGTTTTAAGACCCACAAGACCATTCAAATGTCACCGGCTAGAATTTAGTGGAATGCTCAAAGCGACTCACGTGGAACGCTCACACGGACACACTTTTCTTTTAAAATGCTACAAGGTATGTTTTGAGACCCTTAAGACATCAAAACTGTTTCACAAGCTTGTTCTGTGAATTGTTCTCTCAAAATGTGTCGCTGTGTATTGTGGGTGGGGGCAAACAAGGTAATGTGACTGACTATGTCACATCTGTAATTTTTGGCTTGTGTTTTAAGACCCTTAAGACTCTTTTTCATATCCCTGGTTAAGATTTAGTCGAAGTCTACAACTGACTTACTGCTGGAACGGTTTCAATCTTTTGGGTCATGTTGCGTTGGAGGAATTCAATTTACAACCCTTTTCTTCTTTGGAAAATGATGAATTTCACATTAAATCACTGCTATATGTTCACTGAACACCAAAATATATGTTTTTTTTCAAATATTTAATGCTTTAAACCTAATTTAGGATTAGGGCCAAATTTGACCCTTTGGGATTGAAGGGTAGCATTTGAGTAGCAGAATTTATAGGGGCCATATTTGACCCCGTGGGTTCTCCAGGGTTAAAAACAAACTTTTGAAGTCAAGAAGAGTGCCGCAAAATATGTTACCGTTCATCCATTCTTTGCTTTAAGACCCTTTAAATGTCACAGATTAGAAATTAGTGTCATGATTACTCTCACTCGCTGCTCATATGTGGACTGTACGAGTCTTTAGAATCGTGTCAAAACAAAGTTTGTATGGTCAAGAAAAATTTCAGGAAAAGATTTGAAATATAGAGCCTGTGTTTTAAGACCCTTGCGACCCTTTTCTAATATCACAAGTTAGAATTTGGTGGCATGATTACCGTGAATCCTGGATCGTATTGTGAAAAGATGTTTACTTTTGTTGTTGATGATACAAAAAAAACATTTGGATACAGTAGACTAATACGCAGACATTTGACACCCTAACCCCTCATTCGACTGCTTTCGAATGTTTCCAGGCACAGAGGCCAGCTGTGAGAACGAAGGCGAGGTCCTGCACATCCCCAACATCACCGACAACCCTTGCATCACCTGCGTCTGCCTGGTAAAACCCCTCCGCTTCCTCCCCCGGTGATGTTTGTCGCGCTGATTATTGATCCGCCAGCTTGTCCACTTATCAGGCTTCAAGACGGGACTTTGTCTCGTCGAGTGTTTGCGTTGCTCCTTTCACAACTGAGCAAACGTGAGCTTTACCACAAGTCAATAGCGCAGACGCTAACGTGTCAGGATGTCAATGCGCCTGAGTAGTGTCAGGCTGCCTTTGAGGGTGTCGGTAGCGGGCTACGCGTTTGCGTTTCGCAAGTATGGAAACTGGCAATATCATTAGAGTGATATGATACTGCTTGATTATTTTATCTGATAATGACATGACCTTGAACATTGACATAAAAGACATTGCATTTCGTATTTTTTGTGTTGACCTCAAAAGTCGAAACCCGGGACTCTTTTGTGAAAACAAATTAGACGACAAATAAATATTCTGTATAAATATTTTTCAGCGAATAAAGAAATTCATTTCCAGTTTCGAGTTTATGTCCTGTTTAGTTGTGTAGCGTAGTGTAAGACATTCATTCAATCACCAGCTATTTAGCCGTTCAAATTTGTTCTCTTCACTTGCATCCAGACGCTACGCTTAGCAGTTAGCATGGCTTTTCCGTCTATCTTTGTCATCCCTTCCTGAGATTGATACTTGTCAAAAGTGCAGTTTATTTGCCGCCACGGAGGCGATAACTCACTTAAGAGCGACTCCGCAGTGTTTAGCCAGACTAGCTAGCCACCCGTAGCTCGTTGCTAGCTAGCTAGCTATGCAGCGTAAGTAGCACTGAGCTGTGCCTCGACCTCCGACTACCTGTGGCGCGAAGATTTTAGGGACTGTCTCGGCGGTACAATTACTGGGAAAAAAATACAAAATAAAATCCTGTGATGTCAGTTTTGCCATTCACTGTGTTTTGATGAGACGCAATATTCAAATTTAGACACTCAAGCTGTGATTTCAAACCGAGCCTTGCGATCCTGTATGCATACGGAAACACTCCAGATAAACACATCGAAGACACGCATTGACCACCACCGAAGAAGATCACGTGAGCAAACGCAACCAAATTCAGATTGCTGTCGAAATAATGATTTATTGATTTATTTTATTGATTTCAGTGGGACAGTTCACATGATTCAACGCAAGAATAAACAGTGTAAATGCGCCGGAGTTAGCGTAAATGCTAGTAGCTATGATTCAAACCGTGAAGAAGTGAAAATCCCAGTTTATTTCCTGTTTCCGCCGTCACGGCAACATTGTTGCCACGGCTACGACGGCATTCTCGCTCTTATCAGGTCGGCATCAGTTAAAAGACCACCTCAACGGATGTCACTCGTCAGCAGCCAATTGCTGACCTTTCCTCCAGACTTTAATCCCCCCCCCCCCCGGCCCCCCTTTCAATTCCTGCTGCCCCCTCAAACTGCATACACGCTTTAAATCTATCGTTCAATTAGACGTTGGACTTCTCAATATTAAGAGCTGATCTAATCAAGTTCTGTTGACACACGGACACACACACACACACACACACACACACACACACACACACAAACCACAATATTTTGCGACGATAGAGAAATATTTTTTTTTAAAGTGCGACAGTTGACTTAAAAAAGTTGAAATACTTTCTTCCTCCATTTTCGTCACTTTTTGATTCATGTCAGTGTCCCAATGCTTCCCCCCCGCGCTCCTCCAACTACACGTTTCTCTTCAGTTTTCTGCCTCAATACTTTTGTACGAACTCTCCTCACTTTTGCCGAAACTCCACGCTTTCTTCACTTTTTACTTCCTTGTATCTGTCCCAATATCGAGGCCCAAACTCATTTCCTTCATTTCCTTTTGTCCAAATTGTCTTCAGTCTGTTGCTTGTCATTCTTTGTAATGTCATCACACTTTCATGATCTACAATTCTTTTTTTTTTTTCATTTCTCTTCCTTGCCACTACTTTTGTCCAAACATTTTCTTCATTTCCTTTATGGAGGTGTCCCAATACTTTTGTCCAAATGCCATAATTTCTTCTTTTCATTTGTCGAGATGTCCCAATATTTATGTCCATGGCATGGCGATTTTTTTGGGGGGGGGGGGGGGGGCATGGAGTGAAGACACTCAGGAAATCTGAGTGTCTTCAAGTACTTCCACATCTGTCAGCCCCCCTGTCCCCCCTACCCCAAAGACATGCGGTGAGTCTCCTGTCGCCAGGTGGTCTGATATGTTTGAGGGTGGGGGGTGCAGTGTCACTCATATATTCGTGTGTGTGTGAGGGGGGTTCGAGACAGACCAGACTAAAGGCTGGGAGACACACACACACACACACTCACACACACACACACACACACACTCACAGAGGGGCCATTGTAAGACTGATAGAACGGTTGCCATGGTGATGTTATCTGCTGCACCTCTTCACCATGTCGTCTAGCTGTCTGTCTGTCCGTCTCATCCCGTATCTTCGTTCACCGTCAAGTGCTTTTACAAACAGAATTATGGGAATTATCGATGAAGGGTCAAAGTTGCCTTGCTGGCATTGTGTCATCCTAAACAGAAGCCGACACACACCAGAGAGGTGGCTGGCACTCCGATAAATAGCAAACGGCTGATGAGACGGAATCTCGGCGCGATCGCATTAAACAGATGTTAAATAAGTCATCAATTGCTGACTTTACGTATGTGAATGATTGGTATATTTTTTTTAAAGACAAATCCAGCATGTTAGGGGAGCAAATGATGTTGAAATTATGTAATTTCCCCAATTAGTGGCAAATAAAGAAATTAGCACACACCTCTGGTCAAAAATGTTCAACATGTGGATAAATTACTACTTTTGCAACCATGTAAGTGGAAAGCTCTGTTGTCTGTAATGTTGTGACATAAAACGCCTATTTTACAAAGAAATTATGGTCAGAATGTTATTTTCCTCTCACTCTCTCCCTCTCTCTCTCGTTCACACACACACACACACACACACAGAAACACACGCACACACTTGAATAGAAGACTTTTCTTTTCTTTTTTTTTTTTTTTTTGCGTGGGTGGGTGGGTGTTGTGGGGGGGTTCTGGCGGAAGTAAGGAAAAAGTGAGTCCGTTTGGGGAATTCCTTTCCCTGAAGCTACTGTGGCTCTTGTACCGTTTAGGGGGTCCCGACCTGTTTGTTTAGGAGGTGAAAGTTCACGGCCGGGGAGAGGGCAGCAATAGATTGGGGGCAGATTGTGGATGAAGGGGAGGAGGAGAGTGATGGGAGAGGGGAAGGAGAGAAGAATGGGTTTAAAAAAAGGGGGGAAAAAGATGGCCAGAAACATTGGCCATTGTCTCCCCCTAGAGGTAGAGCAGCAAAACTGACTCATATTACTGAGTGAGAGTGATTATGTCACGATGCCGAAATAGAAATGCCGCAATTAATAAAAACAACAATATTAATAATAATAATTTAATGTATTATATAATGTCCCACAAATATTATTGTTATTAATAATAATAAAATACTATTTGCGGTTCATTTAGTTTTAAACGTACGCTGCTACTACAATTCCCAAAATGCATTGCGGCACCTGTTGTCAGTCCACCACCGCTCTGTGGCAATAAAGTCGCTCGTTATCGCTCAAGCACCTCTTTTGGGTCAACATCAACAGGTAATTTTATGACCAAACAAGTCAGTGTACATGTCTAGTGCTAATTGGACTTGAAAAAAAGAAACACACTGTAATTTGTCATTCAATTTGTGTGGTTACCCGGCGTTAATTCCTTTCGCTTCCTATATGCTGTATCTGTATCGTGCTCTTTCAGGGACAAAACTACATACAACAATGTTATTTCTATTTGAAAGTGATTTTATTGTTATACCTCGCTGAATGGTGATAATTGATAGATACTTAGCTTTTTTTTTTTTTTTTTTATCACTTGGGGATATTAAATTGCCTCAACAGAAAATTCACAAATATACACGACCGTAATTCATGGAGTAAAACCAACAAAGCACAAACAAAACCAAAGAGCAGCATTGAATTAATAGAAATGTAAATATCATCCAAATAATGTATGTAATGTTGGTTTCTGCTTGCTGTCAGAGGGTACACATCCTGCCGTTTGTAAATTGTAGTTGTAAATAGCATTGCTTAACTATTGTCACAGACGTCTAAATTTGAATATCCCATAAAACAATTAACATTTACGCACTATGGGCTCCCAATGGAACGATGCCATGTGACCTGTGTGTAATTTCATTGGTGGTCGAAATGTAATCTAATGATAGGTGACATTGCTTGTGACATTTACAGAAGTCTGATTTTTATGTCTTCCTTTTTGTAATTCAATCTAGATGTAGTGTGTGTGTGTGTGTGTGTGTGTGTGTGTGCGGTGCTGTTGGTAGTGGCGGCTGGCGGAGGGTTGGGGGTGGGCTCTTCGGTGGCGGCAGACAGCCATCCAGCTGCGCAGCCTTGGTGTCGCGGTATGTCGAGTGTTTGTTAGCCGTTATGACCCGTTACCACCTCTGACCTGTAGACAAGGGACCCCATGGAAGGGTGACTTTGGGGTTTACACGGGGCGGGGGTGGGGGGCTATTTGCTTAGGTCACATGTACTAACGCCACTTTGTGCGAAACAGAAGACGGGAGCGAAAGAAGGACACGACCTTGGACACAAGTAGTACACGACAGTGAAACCCCGTTTATCGTGGGGGATACGTTCCAACCCAGAATTGGTGCTATAGAGAGACAATGTTTATTTCTTTCTACAGTAAATTGTTTTACCCCTCCGGCGTCCTTTCAGCACATTTAGACTGATTAGAACACACCAAAACTAATAAGAGCACACTTTTTAATATTCCTTCCTCACATAGGTCTCCAAATAAGAGGCATCGCATTTTTAAAAATGTCATATTACGACAGTCTGGTAGCTTAATGCTAACATATCATGTGAAAAGCCATAAGCAGGCTAAAGGAATTTAGCATGGATGGATTTTACCACGCCGCTGTCATAATCATGAATGAAATATGATGACATTTCTCCACACGTGTTTGTGTAGCGCCGAATCTGTATGCCTGCACCTCGACTTAGACCTGTTTTTGCTAGTCTAAAATCCGGTCGACCTTTCCACTTTTTGCCACCAAATTGCCATTGTATGGGTGCGGCAGCTCCGTTTTTTGTTTTTTTTCTCTCCACATTTAGTTAATTTATTCATTTTTATTGGAGTCACTGACCGTGTGGTCAAATGGCTTGACACCCTGTGACCCTAATGAGGAAAAGCATGTTAAAAAATAATAGATATATAGATGGATGGATGGATATTTTCATTTTATTTTTCACATGGATGTCGAGGTGCAACACTGAATCGATTCATTGACAACGAATCCATTATCAGATGAATCGTCAGTTATAAACAATTCATCGGCGTCAGACTTTTTTTTTCTCCCTTGAGTATTGGTGGCTGGTATCAGCATTCTTCATGAGTACTCAATACCTTGAAATGAGGCCGGTATAAATCGTCGTTAGTTGCGGCCCTTCAAAGAAGTATAAGATTTACTTTCAACGCGAGGTGCGTTACCGCTAAATTTTCTGGGAGTTTCCATTCCCAAATTACAAATAATAATAATAATAATAAAGAACGCCCCTCAAAATGTTTGATTTTATGGAGTTCAAGGCCAAAACGAACCTCTTGAAAAACATTCTGCACACAAACACGTCAAGTCATTTTGAAGTCAGCGCCCTTAGCAGTGAATTTATGGGGCCGATGACGATTAGCAGTCTACTGCACGAATGATCTTATTTCCCAAATGAAAACAATACGTAGCATCGTGAAAGACACGAGTCGCCTCATCCGCAGAGTCTGAACCACGATGGCTCACCGCAAAGTGAGCTCATGTGGCCCCACTAAAAGTGACCAAACGGAAAGATGCTTCTTGCTACTTAAACGCTAGACCCTCCGTGACCATTATTTACTACCGGGATACACTACAATTAAAGTTATTTGTCTGGAATTTTTTATTATTTTTTTGGGGTTTGTTTTATAGCCACATTTTACACACCATCATTTTTATTTATGATGTTTTAAATCAGAGAGTCGGATGGGTTGCTCACAATAATTAATCGGCTTTAACACAGAGGTGAGTGTTATTGCGGTCTGGTATAAAACGGACACATTTAAATTGTGTTCTTGGGTTTTGTTTTGTTTTTTCACATAAAATGGAAGTCACCTGAAGTCAAGGTACCAATAAAAAAAAAAAAACATTACAGGACTCTTGGAAATGTAAAAGCTTGAAGGGCCACCCTGATTTCAACCACGACTGTTGTATGCTCATTTCAGGCAGTCCACGTTGTTATTATTATTTTCCAAATTGTATTTCATCTGTGGTGAAGGGAGCATCACACAAATTATTGCGGATGAACGGTGTCCGCTCTGGAAAATGATGTGAGTGAAGCCCGCGTTGATGTTAGTGATTCACTGTGATGACCTCATGACTAGGAATAGTAATAATAATAATAATGATAATAATAACACAACAACACCCTGACCATTTGGCTCCTTCTCCTTTCTCCTTCGTCTCGTCTGCGGCCGGCAGGAGGGCAAGGCCGACTGCAAGCAGGAGAAATGTCCGCCGGTGCCCGAGGATTGCGCCCTGGTGGTGAAACAAAGCGGCGCATGCTGCGAGAGGTGTAAAGGTAAGAAAGGGGTTTTTTTTTGTTGTTTTTTTTTTAGTAATTAAGATGGAGCTCGGACTGACGTTTATTTGGATTCTTGTAAAGGTGAGACTGACATTTGTGTGTAAGGCATTCCTGAGTTGTTATCGATTGTGCTTACGGGGCTAGTTTTATTATTTATTTATTTATTTTTTTTAGGCCGATGCCAATTCCGATATTTGGCGGAATAAAATACTGATAACCGATTAATCAGCCAATTAATTTAAAAAAAACATTTTTAGTAGTCGTAGTAATAGTAGTAGTAGTAGTAGTATTTTTGTTGAGTAGGGTTTGTTTTATGTATTGTTGTTTGAAGATGCCATTTCCGATATTTGGCGGAATAAAATACCAATAACCGATTAATCAGCCAATTAATTTATTTTAAATTTTTTTTTAGTGCTCGTAGTAGTAGTAGTATTTTTGTAGAGTAGGGTTTTATGTATTGTTGTTTAACTATGCCATTTCCGATATTTGGCGGAATAAAATACCGATAACCGATTAATCAGCCAATTGATTAATTAATTAATTTTTTAGTAGTAGTAGTAGTAGTATTTTTGTAGAGTGGGGTTTGTTTAATGTATTGTTGTTTGAATGTCTTGTGGCTTGGCAGTTAATGTGTCAATCAAAAATTGGTCGGACCCTAGTTATAATCATACCGGTACACATAACATAAAAAAAAAAGAAAATCAATTAAAAAATAGAAAATGGTCATTGGCTTCCAATCAGCTTCCGTGTAATAGTCATGTGTACAGTATTTATATCCCTGCATAAACTTCAGCTGGTTATGACATCATTCATTGTTCACATGATGTTGATGTCAAACTTTACGAGATCTGCAATAAAATAATTATATATATATATATATATGTATATATATATATATATGTATATATATTGTTTCTATTTAAAGATACGGCTCAAAGAGCACTTTCAACTCTGACATAAGTGACACATGAAGTTGAGATATCAACACTAACGACGCTGAAGCACTACGTTACAGTCCATCAATTGAAGCTTTTTACACTCTGGACCACCTGAAGAGTCCACTGGCTAGCAGGAAGTGTTGGAATGTCACTTGCTATTCTCTCGATGAGGCCATGTGGTGAACGCACACCTCGTACAGTCTTTATGAGAGAGCACTTCATTTGGGGGGCGCGATAGACCCCGGTCAACCTGTCACCATGGAAACTGACATCATTTTTAATGGTTGTCACAAGTAAACTAGATTTTGGGGGGTTTTTTTGCACTGTTTTCAGTCCGTCACCGTTTTTTTCTCTTTACTTCTTAATATATATGAGTAATGGTAGCGCGGGCACCCGCAGCGGCTCCTCTTGTTGTCTGTTTAAGAGGGAGGGAATTTCATCTTTGCTGTATGTTGCACATACAACACATCTGACAATAAAGTTGTACTTGATAAAGTGGTTCGTTCGGCAGCAGGTGGAAGTTGTGCAATCTTTTTGTAGAACACATTTTCAAATGAAAATATTTCAAAAACCTCATGCACAAGGGGGAAAAAAAGTAAAGACTTTTTTTTTTTTAAATCAGTGGTAAAAAAAAAAAACACATAAAGCCATATCTGATTAAAATGTGCTGTTGACACCAAAATTCAGCTTACTCATGAAAGAGTAAATGCTATTGAGTAGGTTTGGGCAGGAAATAAAGGACGCGCATGGCTTCCAGAACGCTATTCTGTGTGAAATACATCCTTCTCCATCCTCTCCTATGCCCATTAAGACGCAATATTATCCATGTTGGTAAGTTGATATGTTGATTATTAGCGTGATGCCCTCCGTATATGATTTCTCTTAACTCCGAAATACTCTCACTATCTACTGTATCTGTTTTCAAATAAACATACTTTGAAGCTCCACGCAGGAAGTCGTCGCATGGCCGTGTCAGTCATGTTAAGGAGTCTTGAGTGTATGAAGCTGATCCAAGGCTCCCAGGGAGGCTGGCCTTTCAAACGTTACACGATTTCCCCCCCCCCTCAGCTGACTGGGGATTTGGTTTGATTTTCAGACTCAGGAAAGCAAATCAATTATTGGGATCGGTTTTCATTGGCAGGCGCAGTGCAGCATTGATCTCAGTCCATTTACTGTAAAATGAAGGAAATGAATAGGCTATTTATTTAGCGCTGAATGGACACTCGCCACAAAGTCTTGCGTGCGTGTACGTGCGTCTGTGTCTCATACTTAATTTGATTTGAGATTGTGGTGACTTTTTAAGATACGCAAGGTATTCACGTATATTGTAAACGCAAATTTGTGATTTGGAATGTGACAGCTGGAATTGACATGGAAAAAAAGTAGTACTCGAGATTTTTATTAGAAATATTTTCATTTTCTGTCGCGTTCTTGTGCTAGCTTGGAGCCTAATTTTACCCGCTGAATGGCACTTCGGCTCTTGAACCTCGGCGCACGGGGTCTGCAAATCAGGCCTATAGGAAGTCACCTTCATCTTTAAACGGGGCCGTAAGCTGCCGTTTACGAAGCGTGAGCGGTGTTTGTTTTGAAACATTGTCCATGGTGGAGAATAGCTGCTCACGAACATCAGTGGATCCGAAGAGCGACAGGACTCCAAATGTATATTTTGTCCGGCGATTTGCCGGGCTGTCGGAAAGTGTGACGTATATTTTGAGCGACAAAAAAAAGCCAAATATATCAATAATGTTATTTTAGTATTTCGAGATCACACTAATCTTACAGTTTACAAGTACAATCATACAAACACAAATAAAATACTTTGTTCAGATATTGTGCAGTTTTGGTGTCGCTGGGTTTTGCGCGCATGCCGACTGTCAAATGTGCCTGCTGACACGTCAAGTGCTCGCTAACGTCTTTAACGTCAATAAGGCGAATGCGAAGGCTGGTCACCGAAACTCCACGAGGTCGGAAGAAAGAAGTTGTGGTGTCGGGAGGCAAAATAACAAGGCCGGAGTGCAGCCAAACACTCGTATTTTATTATCTGGCTATTAAAAGCACAACACCAGTTTGGAACAACTCACAACAGTCGCCATTACCTCCCAACAAACACTGCCACCTAGTGTACAGTCAGAGAACAGAACAGAAGTGATCCACGTTTGTGAGACAAATAACACGCACTTCCATTGGGCATTTATTCTTTTTATTTTTCCAAGCAACACAGAGCCGCGACATTAGGATGAAAGAGACGCAGGTTGCCATAATGCAAAATCCCTGTGCTAAGTATCAATTTTGTTCTGGGTTTCTGAAAATGATTGTGTTCACAGTGACGTCCTGTTATTGATATTTTAAAATCCCAACACACTGTTGTCGTCTTAGGTTGCATGTTGGACGGACGATCCTACAACAGCTCGGTTTCCTGGACCAGCGCCATCAAGCCCTGCATCACCCGACGCTGTCAGGTCTGTGAGAAGCTACATGGATGCCATAGATAGACAGATAGATGTAGATAAAAATAGGTAATATTTTGACATAAAACTTTTACGGCTTGGTTCTGACAGGAAGGCGTCATCACAGAAGCAGAAGTGCAGTGTGTGGTCCACTGCAAGAACCCTAAGATCCATCCCAAAAAGTGCTGCCCCACCTGCCCCAGTGAGCAAAACCTCCAAGCCAAATCCAAGCTTCCGAAAGAACGAAAAGTAGCCATAATAACCGCTTGTTGTAATCCCGTCTCTTTTTTTCAGGTTGCATTTTCGAGGGACACCTGTACAAAGAGAAGGAGGAGTTCAGTCCGGAAGGCAAACCCTGCATCAAGTGTACATGCACAGTGAGTATGAGCAATCGTGCGCTGGAGTTCACTGAAACAGATATACATGGGAGTCCTTGTTTTGTTTTTTGTTTTTTTACGACCGTCACGAAATGATTTACTTTGCCAGGATTTTTATCAATATATGATTTGGTCACGTATTTGATGTCAGATAATTTTTTGCCCCAAGTATCAGTAGCAGGTCTTGGCAGCCTCTACAATACCCGACACCTTCAAATATAACTCATGAATATACCAATTACGGCTTTTGTCTATACTGTATCACAAAGAAACGATTTATATCAATGAAACATAGCTGACGTTGAGATGTGATCTGAAATTCACAGAAGGATTTTGCAATCATGGTCATCTGGACCTGACAGCAGTGTTTCTGTCATTGTGTGACTCGAAGTGTCGCTGCTGTTGCAGGGGGGACGCACTCTCTGCGTGAAGGAGGCCTGTCCTGTCCTTTCTTGTCCTGCTCACCTCAGTCACACCCCTCCCGGACAATGCTGTCCCAAATGTCTTGGTAATTCACAAATCTTCTCGTGTGTGTGTGTGTGTGTGTGTCAGTGTGTGTCACTCTCTAATAATTGTCGTCTGGGTGCGTCAGGTCAGCGGAAGGTGTTTGACTTGTCTCAGGGGAGTTGTCTGTTCCACAGCGAGGTCTTTGAGAACGCCACGTCCTTCGTACAGGACAACTGCACCACGTGCACCTGCAAGGTAAAATTTCAAGGGCTTCACTTTCGTCGACAGTGCACAAAACGGCAGGCAGAAGCTACTTCTGAGAGAGAACATGGACTAAAGAGGGGAAAAAAACCCAATGAGGACGCAGTTAAAAGTTAAATGATCATCATTTTTATTCTTTACTCTCTTCTTTGTTTTTTACATTACGCAAAACTCTCATTTATTGTGCAATAATCAAATTGTAACATGTATTTGTTACATATTTTGATGGATTTTTATGCTTTAGAAAACATTTATGTCTGAATTTTGGGGGGGCTTGGAACGGATTAGGGCATTTACATGGAAAACGCGTCTTGACTTACAACATTTTCTAGTTAAGAAATTTCTTCCAGAAGCAATTAATTTCATAAGTAGAGGTGCCACTGTAGCTCTAAAAACATTTCAGTGGCAAAAAAAAAATGTTTCTGTTCAATGTTTTGGTTCATGAACGGTCTTTTGGAATGCACTCAAGTTGTGAACCGAGATTTCACTCTGGACCTTCTGACATCGTCATCTGTACTCATTCAGGACTCCACCGTGGTGTGCAGAAAGCGCTGCTCACGTCCGGGCAGTTGTCACGGCGACCACTGTTGTGACGACTGCTTGTCCTACGTGAAGGTGGATGACGTCAAGTACTGCAGAGTGCGCAACAAGATCTACAGGGTGAGATCATCTCTCCGAGGATGCATGGATGGAGATGGGTGTATGTGTGTGGGAGAATGAACATGGATGGAGAAGAATGATCATGGATGGATGGAGCGATGGGGAGATGTGGATTGATGGATGGAAGAAGGAATTACCGTATTGGCCCGAATATAAGACGGCCCTGATTATAAGACGACGCCCTATTTTTCAAGACTCAAGTTTGAAAAAAAGACTTTTTGAACACCAAATTAATTTTTATACAGAAAATAATTACAGTACATCTGAAATAAATTATTATAACAATATATTTGAGAGAAAAAGCATGTTATTTTGCCTCATTCAAAACTTAATATCTGAACATTTAAATATTTAAACTAAAGTGTAAATTACATCATAACTTCTCCTCAGCTGCCGGTTGACCTGGCCGATCTTTGACCCACTTTTCTCCAGATTGTCGCTACGTTTCTCAATTTTCTGTTATCTCTTCTATTATTTTTTTTCTCTTTTCTTTCTTACAGCTATTTTTCATTTTTCTTCTTCGTACTACCGCTATTTTTATTTGTATTCTTCATGACGGGTTCACTTTGGCCTGGGGAGTCAAGTTCAGCATTCGCTTCAATGATATCTGGCGCCATCTAGCGTCGTGAATGGGTATAATGTCTAGACCCCAAATATAAGACGACCGCCACTTTTTCAGTCTTATTTCAATGCAAAAAACACAGTCTTATATTTGGGCTAATACGGTAATTGGGGAATAGAATTTGGTATGTAAAGTCATGGATGGATGACAGACAGAAGATAGAAAGGATGGATGGATGAATAAAATGATGGATGAATGGGTGCAGTGATGACTGGCGTGAAACAGACAAGTCCACGGACGAGTGGATGAACTGACAGATAGGCAGAAAGATGGATGGCGGAATGGCTCCATGAATGGATGCATAGGTGACAGGAGGCTGGATGATAACGGCAGCATGATGAATGGACGGATGACAGACAGACGGACGGTTGATCTCTGTTGTACTCATCCATCCGCAGGAAGGAGACATGTGGTCGTCAGTGAACTGCACGCTGTGCGCATGCGCGAAAGGCAACGTGGAGTGCCGGCCCAAACAGTGTGTGCCGATCACCAGCTGCCCCTCAGTGAGTGACGCGCCGTTCTTGGCCACTCGGCATCAAGCTCACCTTGGAGTAGCATCCGTTCATCCATCAGCCATCCAGTCATTCATTCATTCCTTCATCTGACATTCACCCATTTTGCTTTTCATCCATCCTCACTCTCATCCAATCACGCTTCTGTCTTGTCACCCATTTGTTTAATCATCTTGACATTCTTCTGTCCATAACGTGTCCTCCTGTCACCCATTCATTCATTCATCCATCCATTTTTATAAATTGCTGCTTTTTGCGCATTCCTGTTGCTCCGCCCACCAGAACAAGATCCTGAACCGGACCGGCTGCTGTCCAGTCTGCACTGAAAGTGAGTAAGTTCACTTCCTCGTCCCTTTCGGCGCTTCCCCCGCGCTCGCCGTCTTCTTAACGGCGCTTTGTCTTCGTCCCACGGCAGAGCCCGGCGTGTGCACCGTGTTTGGCGACCCGCACTACAACACCTTCGACGGGAGAACTTTTAACTTCCAGGGAACGTGTCAGTATGTGTTGACCAGGGACTGTGGCGGCGGCGCTGGCGGCAACGCTGTCCTCAACAACGGCGACTCCAGCTTTACGGTTCGATCGCACTTTTTCCTCCGACGTCATCATATGAAGTCATCCGTCATGAATAATTACATAACCGTGAAGCCTTTTAATATGACGTATGGCTCGACATGATTAGTTGCAAAAAAAAATAATCATACAGTCAAACCTCGATTTTCGAACATCTCGGTTCTCAACCAATTCAGTTTTCGACCAAAAATGTTGAGTTTTTTATGCCTCGGATGACGAACAAATTTCGGTTCTCGAACAAACTGAGCGCACTTGAATGCACCATTTGACTCCTCTCGCCTTCCTTACACGAGGAAGTGACGCTTCCTCGTGTTGCTTTCCATTGTGAGCAGACGTGTTCGATAAACATTTTTATTTTAAAAAGAGCGTGGTTTCGGTTTTCAAACAATTTCGGTTTTCGAGCAGCCTTCTGGAACGGATTATGGCCGAAAACCGAGGTTTGACTGTAATAAAAAAAAAATTCATCTTGTTAGCTAACCAATTTGTGTGAGCTGCCCCTAAAGATCATGTGTTGATATTATGATGTCATCTTACAAAATGACATCTGCAAAAGTGTCAAGACCTTTACTTTGATGTGTGACTCAATACATTTGATCGCCTTAAAAGTCGTGTCATCCTCCAAAGGTGTTGGTGAAGAACAACGCCCGCCGCACCCGCTCCTTCTCCTGGACCCAGTCGGTGGAGGTGCATCTAGGAGGGCTGGTGCTGGGCCTTCATCAGCACCTGACCGTGCGCAGGAACGGCACCCGCATCGCGCTTCCCTACCACGGGCCCGGCGTGCACATTGACCTGGACGGGTACCTCCTCAAGCTCACCACCATCGTGGGTCAGTTCAGAGACAACAGACGATGGGAAATGGAGTGTTCAATGTTTCTATGCAGATAGTTGGGTCTTTGATGTGCAAAAATATGATAATAAGAATAAGAAAACCTTTAATTGTCTCACAATGGAGAAAATCCCAATTTACAGCAGCAAAGTTATGAAAGTAAGAAAGTAGAGGGACAAAAACTATAGGATGAGCTATTAAAATGAGAAAAGATCTCTCAAAATATTACACAAAAAATACATTCTTAAAAAAACAGATGGTGAAAAAACTACAGTCAAACCTCGTTTTCGAACATCTCGGTTCTCGTCCAATTCGGTTTTTGACCAAAAATTTTGAGTTTTTTATGCCACGGATGACGAACAAATTTCGGTTCTCGAAAAAACTGAGCGCACTTGAATGCACCATTTGACTCCTCCCGCCTTCCTTACACGAGGAAGTGACGCTTCCTCGTGTTGCTTTCCATTGTGAGCAGACGTGTTCAATAAACATTTTTATTTTAAAAAGAGCGTGGTTTCGGTTTTCAAACAATTTCGGTTTTTGAACAGCCTTCTGGAACGGATTATGGACGAAAACCGAAATAATATAAAAGATTAGAGGTGAAAACCAAATATTAGGCAAAAAAAATAAAATCACAAATACAAAATCATAACAAATGAAAACAAAAAAAATGGCGTGTTTCGTCAAGTGGTTGCAAAAAAATCATCTGGTTCTAAAATACATTTTACAAGTAAAACATATATGTGATTTTATTTCATGCAACCACTTGAAATAAAATGTAGTAAATTCACACACCATTTTTTTCACGATATGCATTTTGTATTCATGTGAGACAGAAATAAAAACTATTGGACAAAAAATACAAAAAAGAAGTTGCACGAAAAAAAATACAAATTAAAAAAAGACAAATATTATAAAAAAAATTAATATTAGATGACATTTTCCAAAATATTAAAAATTAAACATCTACAGGTATATTCGACAAATAGACAAATATAGGCAGTTATAGGGTAACTATAGAACGCCAAAAAATAGAAAACAGAAGACAGGAAAAATTTGTGGCATACAGCTGATGCAAAGACTCCACTTGTTTTTTTCCCGTTGACAGGTTTGGAGATCACCTGGGATGGCGACAGCTTCGTGGAGGTGGTGGCCGCCCCCCACCTGCGCGGGCGCCTCTGTGGCCTGTGCGGCAACTACAACGGGCACAAGCGCGACGACACCATGGGCGGCGACGGCCACTTCAAGTTCGACGTGGACGAGTTCGCCGAGTCGTGGCGCGCGCTGGACGGCAACGAGCTGTGCGCCCAGCCGCCGCCGCACCGCCGCCCCACCTCCTTCCTGTGTCCCGGCAGCGTCAAGGTCAAATTCCGCGCCCATCGCGAGTGTCAGAAGATCAAGTCGTGGGAGTTCCAGAAGTGTCACCGCGTTGTCGACTTTGCTGCCTTCTACAGGTGACGCCCCGAATACAATTCGACGTGTAATAGTTATGAAATTAATAGAAACCGAGGTGGCACCGATGTACAGTACTTTCATAATAACACACTTAGCATGACGATGATGAGCCTTTGTCTTTTACCTTTGTAGGTCGTGTGTGACGGATATGTGTGAGTGTCCAATGCACAAGAACTGTTACTGCGAGTCCTTAATCGCCTACAGCCGAGCGTGCGAGCGAGAGGGCGTCCCCGTCCTCTGGAGGCCGGACGCCGCCTGCATGGGTGAGTCAACGCACCCGCCGATGCACGCGACGACGCTTCTGTCTTCTACTCTGTTCTTTTTTGGCGGGCATATAAATTGCTCTTTTAAAAAAAGTGATTATGCTCTTAAAAGTATTAGATGACAAAAAATATTTGAAAAAAAATGTGAAAGATTAGGGAATAAATACAAAAGATAAGGAGGAACAACAAACAAATATTAGAATAATACACAGATGTTGGACAAAAACCTACTAATAAGGACGACAAATAAAGTTGATGAAAAAATAATGATGATGTCAAATATTATCTATATATTCTTATATAGATCTTAAATATTATAGATCTGACTAAAAATACAAAATTAGACAAGTCCTAGATAAAAGTACTCTTAAAAAAAAATGATTAGCATGCTACAAAATATCAAACTATTCATCAAAAATAAATGCCAGAATAATATAGCGTTTTGACAGTAGCTGCAGCTGGGACAAAGTGCCTTGCAGAACAGTTAACATAAAATCACAGAATAATTTTTAACAGAACACATAATATTAGACAAAAATAATTGGAAAATACAAAATATTAGGAGCAAAAAAACTGAAACATTGGACAAAAAATATTCTTCGAGACAACAGACACAATATTCTTCTAGAGAAAAAAAACAAGTTTAGCAGAACAACAAAATAATAAAACTTACATATTACAAATATTAGATTGAAAATATAAATACATTCGAAAAAATGAAAAAAAGCTTCTAAAAGTGAAAAAATATGTCAAACAAAAATGCAAAAATATTTTTTTTAAATGATTAGTACAGACATCTGAAAACATATACAAATATTTTACAATGTTGTAAATGGGTGAGGGTGAAATAATATTGTAAGTACATTTTTTTTTTAAATACACGACACAATGAAACGCAAATATTCGATGACAAAACTATTGACCAAAAAACAAATATTAGGCTTTGGATACAAAACTCAAGTCACAAACTACACAAAAACAAAAACATTTATAAATGATCAAATGTAAATACAAATGTATTCACTTTTATTAAAATGTCTCAGTCATTTATTATATTAATAGTTAAGTAATAAGAACATTGAGCATCATTTGCGCTTTCCCGCTTGACTTTTCTGATTTAGCATTGCATGACTCCTCAAATAAAACAACTTGAAGCCTGCCTGCATGTTGAACTAGTACACAAACACTTATTTTCTTTTTTTTCTTCTTTTTTTGTCAGCCACACAGTGCAAGCACGGCGCCGTGTACGACACGTGCGGGCCGGGCTGCACCAAAACCTGCGACAACTGGAACGAGATCGGGCCGTGCCACAAACCCTGCGTGGCCGGCTGCCACTGTCCCGCCAATCTGGTTCTCTTCCAGGGACGCTGCATCAGACCCCTGTCCTGCCCCGGACGGTGACACAGGCGTCGCGCAAGGACTTCTCGGACCCCCTCATAACCCCTAAAAAAAAAATACAAAATTTCCAAAAAAAAGCATCTCGGACTTGATGAGATGCGGCAAAGGTACTCAAGGTCCAAGGAATCCTTATTGAACAAACACTCAGGAGAGGAAATTTTGCGGCAGGACCTTGTCATCTCGGAACCTCACAGAACTCTCTTTGAGTCGTGCTGATCGTCTCCGAAGAGGACGAGGAGCTTTTTGTACTCGAAGCAAAAACGGATTTATCAGGAGCGTTTCTACAATTGTCATGTGTTGATACTGTTAATTTATATAGCAAAGGTGGTAGCACAAGCAAGGAGGGCGCAGTGAAGAAAATGACTTACGGTGAACCTCCGTCGATCGCGGGGGACGCGGTCCCACGCAATTGGTAAAAACTTTTTAGATGCGATGTGTGAAAAGTTACAGTAATGTTTTTTTGCTTTACACGTTTTACTTTTTAAAAAATAAGTTGTATTGGTCTTATTAAGTAGATATAATTAAAAATGATAAATAATACAATTTATCAAAATTATCACCCCCCACCCCCCAACTTGATGCACAAATGAAATGAGCTGGCCCATCTGCCCCTTTAAAAATCAAATTATGGCCCTTGAGCACAAAACACTTTTTTTTTTGTTTGTTTGTTTGCTTTTTATCTTTTTTACCAGATGATCATTTACCAATTTTTAGACAACGCAGCAATTTCATATGATAGCCTAATAATTTCCAAAATAAGTGTTTGATGGCTTACTGCTTGCTTTCCATTAAAGAAACTTAATGATGCCATTTCAAAATTAAAAAGCAATAAAACAAAAAAATATGTTTAAAATGGCAGATTATCTCTTATGTGGCCATTTCAGTTGAAAGTGTAGCAAACAAACAAGGCCCGATGGCGACATCGTAATTATTCTATGTCATGTACTTTTTTGCCTGCATTGTCATCAATGTGTATGTTTTCAATACTGTACAGTATTTATATTATTGTAAAAAAAACGCGTACAAAAAACAATCGCTGTGCAGGGATGTGCGTTGGGCGACATCAACGGGGGTTCACTGTAAGAGGACAAAACAAAGAAAAAGCTATTTATGTTTATGTGTTGTGTGTACTTCTGTGTGCCCAAATGTGACTCGTGTGCTGTTGTTGTTGAAAAGTACTGTAGCGTCCTTGTGGAAATTGTTCTACCCTCGTTATTTAAGAGCCACAATATAATCTTTTATCCAATGTCACGCTGTACCACTTAATTTCCTCCATCTTTCAAACCACGAGCATATAAAACATAAATTAGCAATTTAGTATGAGCTAGTACTACACTAATAGTATAATTAACCAGCAGAGGTCAATTAGGAGTACGGGTTTGCCCAACCAGTAATGGAACTGTACTTCTAATAGTATGCCAAAGTGGACAAAAGGTGACTAGCATAATACAACAGTGTTACTCGTGTGACTAATTAGTTATTCTACTAGTATTGATTCGTCTTGTTGGACAGGGAGGAGAGCTGGAATGTTGAACAAATTGCTTGAACAATGCCTTTGTGGAAAGTTGTTCGGGCGTTTCGTCGACATCCCTTTATCGACACAAGATGTCGCCCGAGAGCCATCAAAGATAATCGATGTTTCGACTTGTGTTGCGTTGACTTATACCGTATTCGTATAAATAAATGTATTTAACGTGTATTTTCTCCGAAGACAACAATCCTGAAAATTTTTATTTTTGTTTTATTTTATTTGGGGGCAAGTTCTGCTTCGCTCGAAAAGTGTATTGACCCGTACTTCCTGGTAAACGTGTTCAGTTAATTGGAACAGGTGCGCTTGTTCAAGGAACAGTTTGAACGGAACCGCGCGTTTGACGAGTTCGTTTAATTTATGATAGCATTTTTAAAGATAATTAATAAACAGTATTTTGATTTGGAGGAATGCACACAAACATAACACAAGCAATCATGGACAGAAATCTCAACGCAGCTGAATGACCCCGTGGAGAGAAAATGAAGTCGTCCAAAAGTAAGTCAAACTGTATTTTTGATGTTCAGTGTGGGTATTGCTAGCTTTATTAGTTATGAGGATTACTCGGAGTACTAGTGCAGCACTGGACATGAGTATTTTGTCAAACCAGTGTGCTAAGCACTCAAACATTCGTGCACTAATTTGTCTTGCTAGTGAAGATAGACTGTACTGTACAGGAATGTTAAACTACAATAAGGATATTGAAAAAATCGTTTTTGGATAACTGTAGAGTATTTATTTGATGATAGTTGTCCATGCTAACATTTATGTACGAGTACACTCTTCGTCCTCCACACAAGGACGGATTTCCCAAATTAGTGGGACTACTAGTTGGCAACTGTGCTCCAGTGCACTTCACGACTAGCATGCAGGTGTCGAGTTCACTCGAAACATTTACAGTAGTTGTAGTTCTAGTATGCTGAAATTGCTAAACTGTCAAACAGTAGTGAAAAAACCTGACTGGAAACAGTCATGTCATTCTTCTACGGCACCAAATATACGAATATTGAAGTAATATTCGAAAATGATGTCGCTAGAGCATTTGTTCAATATTTTTGATAGCCAGCTTAAGGTACCAGTACACACAACGTGAACATATGACCGCAACAAACATTCTTTCAGAGGTTTTATTTGAACATACTCTTCCGTACAACAACCAAAAAAAAGATGAGATTTTCTTGGTTTTTGACTGCATTTTAGGAAAATAAAATTTTTGAATAAACATAGTGGTTAAACACTTTTGGACTGTAACGTGTCATCAAACAACATGAATGAAAACCTTATTTTCCCTTTTCAATGTTTTTATTTTTATTAAAAGCCTAACTAAGGCTGTACCTCCAAAAACAATGTATTGAAAATAAATCGTGTTCTCATATAGAATGTTCCATCCATAAAGTCTCTCTCTTATACAAAATTAAATATGTGACATCTGAAAAAAAATACACTTTTATCTTCCAGCATATGTGGGGGACCAAAGGAGGGGGGGGGAAAAAGTAAAGGTACAGTCACGCCGGCGTAGGTGAGTGGGGGTCCGTCAGTGCGCGTCTGTCCGGTTCAGTCGTCGTCGCTGTCACTGCCCGACTCACTGAGCTGAAGATCACTTCCTGTTTCCGTCATCAGAAGGCAGAAAAGGAAAAAAAATGCTTTGAGACATTTTCCCATGTTTTTAAAAATAAAAATATACCATAAATGTATAAAAGTACATATCCTTTAAAAACAAGGTACACATACAAATGTATAATAAATATTAACCAAATTTCATTGTTGCCGATTTGTCATCTTGACATTCAGTTAATTGAAAATCTGTTGGTGAATAGTGCAACTTCAACACTCACTGAGTGTGTTGATGAGCTGTCGGTTGGCGCCCGCCGGCCGCTCGGCTCCCCCGTTGGCGAGGGAGTGGCGACTGGGGGGCGTGGAGGGGACTTGGACCGGCGGGCGGTTGCCGTCACGTTCGCAAGCGCCGCCTGCGCCGCCGCCATCATCGCTGCTGTTGCCCGGGCTGGGCGACGCGCTAGCCGAGCCGGACGAGCTGCTGCCGCTACTGCTCATCTGCTCGATTACGTCCACTTCGGCTCGCAGCTCTGTGGGATAAAGAGGAAAAGGAAAAAAAAACAAAAAAAAGACTCTGCACTTTTGATCACGAAGGATTTTGCAGGTAAAAAAAAAAAAAAGAGTCTCAATTTGGTAAGTTGTGTGACTGCAGCGTGGACCCGTGCTCCAGCGTGGCCGCCTTTACCCCTCTTGATATCGTCCAGCTGCGGCTCAGGCGAGGGGTCGTCCTTCGAGGGCGACGGCGATGTCTTGGCGGCGGTGCCCGGCTTAGTGGGGGCCCGGAACTGAGGTCCCGCCTGGGTGGTCCGCACCGCCTGCTGCTCGATGCGAGCTTGGATCTTGCTGCTGCCCTCAGCCCTGAGCCAACATGTCACAGGCATTAGCCAACATCATTGCTGACCCAACGTCATTTATGAGGAGTGGGACAAGAAACTTTTTTTTTATGGGTTTTTACTCTGCATGATAACATTTGGGGATTTTAAAAATTCACACACAGAATTTTTTTTTGGGTGGGGGGGCCTATTTCCCATCATTTGCTGAAAATCTCTCCTTTTTTCTGTTCAGGCCAAAGCAACGATTACTTTGGTGCCATCTTGTGGCAATTTGGTGTAATTAATTTTTCTTTGCTTTTGAGGTGTCTGTTTTGTAAATATTCCTCCACTGAGGGACTACTCAATGAATTTTATTTATTTAGTTTAGCTTTTTTCCTTGATTACCCAATAGTCCGTGTCGTCTACTTTTCTGTAACAATTTGCGTGTGTGTGTGTGTGTGTGTGTGTGTGTAGAACTTCAACACGCATGTTGAACATACACAGAGCAGCGCCACAAACTGAGCATACAACCATCACAGGCATATATTGTCTCCGCTCAAAAGCAATGATGACTTTGGAGATAAGTAGGGGACCTTTGATGTCACTTCTTGTCGTTATATACACTGCATCTCTTCCAATTGATCGCAGAACTGCCCAGCATATTTTTGGCGCGCAACTCAGTCGGTGGCGCCCTCACCTGGTTTTCTTGACCTGGATGCTGCTGCTGAGTTTCTCCAGGACAAAGCCGCCCGTGTCATGATTGATGATCAGCACGCAGTCCTTCTGATACTGCCGCTTGTTGCCTTTGAACACGGTCATGGGTGGGGTGGAGCCCTGACGACAAAAATTTAAAAATAAATAAATAAAAAATCTAACCACACTTTTTGAGCGACTACACAGCACGCAGGAGTAAGGAGCTGTACCGGAATGTGAGGCAATGTGATGGTGACTTCGTCTCCTTTGCCAACGTGCAGCTCCCCTTCGCAGCTGGTGTCGATGGACGCCGGTTTGAAATCATCTTTAAAAATAAAACCAATCAAATGAGTAATTGCGTGACAAGTCGGTCGGATCTGCTGTTTTGGTTGAACAGAATTTGGAGTTGGGGCACATTAACTTTGGGGCAGCTTAACTTTATGCTGATGAAATAGTTTATATATATATATTTATTTTTTATTATATATATATATATTTATTTGGGGGGGGGTCCTATAATGTTTTCATTTTCTAAGCAGTATTTTGGCACTAGTTTGCATTTGTATTTTGTCAAATGTTCTAGTTTGGTAGTTTTCCTATTTTTGTAGTGTTTAGTTTTATTCTATGCTTTGTAATTTGTATGACTGTCTTTGTTTTATATTTTAGAGTTTTATTCCGTCATTTTGTAATTGAATATTTTTGCGTATTATTGACTACTGTATTTCTATTTGGTTTCTATTCACCAATATTTGCATATTTTGGTACTCTCCGAGCAACTTTTTCTCCTATAATTTTATATTTTTATAATATGTGAATATGAATATAACAAATTCTGTCTTTCTTTGTCATTTTATGTTTTGCCTTTCTCTGATACTGTATGGTTTGGGCTAGTACATGTTCTCCCATTGCTGGATTTACATGTACAGTATTTTAATCATCACCCCCGTCTTGTTTTGGCATTTACTTTTGTAGTTTGTCAGTTTTTCCACAAATTTTTGTCATCTCTTACTATTTTTTAAATTTCTAAATTTTGTAGTTATTCTATATATTTTTTTTCCTGCCAATTATTTATTTTCTCAAGCAAGATTGTCGTTTTTAAAAAAAAATTTTTTTTTCAATCTATTTTTGCATTTTCACCAGCAAGATTCTTACTGCCTTTTTACTCTCCTGTTTTTTGTTTTTTTCCCCCCAACAGTGTAGGACCATGCAACTGGCCACCTAACAAATAAATTGTTTCACAATAACTGAATGACGTACTATTTTCATTCAACCATTTTGATTATGTTCTCATTTTCTCAACAGATGGGATAGAATAAAAATGTATTATCAGAAGTGGGTGTGCAGTGGCTGTTGACTCACATCTGATGGTATGAAAGGAGGACTTGGGCCTTTTCTCGAAGCTTTCCCCGAGCTTTAAAACATGTTCTTCTTTGTCCAGCAACGGGTTTGTACTTCCGTTCATCTTCTCCCTTTCTGGTCTTCACAGAAGCCGAACGCTCATCACAAATTCGACATGCAAAAACGAACAAAAGCGTTTCAAATAAGCGATTTTTGTTATCATTAAGTCAGTTGCGAAAACGTTAGCCGCGAGGCTAACTGCTAGCAAAACATACGTGCGTCACTATGACGACACTTCCGCCTTTCGTCCAAGTTGTCAAAAAGAAACATCCTTTGTTGAAATAATTTCTTTAAACGTTTTTGTCTTGTAATAATCATGTGATTGGTATTGTATTTTCTAAATTGTTTTGTAGTCCAGTATGATGATGATTTGTCTATTTTGGTATTTTCTGTAATAAATAGGATCAAATACTTAATACTCACAATGGTATCCGACCGATGTAGGCCAAGTATATTTATTTGTTATTCCCACCTTAACGATATTTACACACAAAACAGCTGCCGGTGCATCAAATGTGCATTAAAAAAATACTTTAAAACATATAGTTGTGGTTTTAAGCGTTTCATAACGTATGGAGACGTGTGATGTGACGTCGCATCAGACGCTCCACTCTGATCATCACACCCATTGTGACCTCCCTGGCGTAATTTGGTGGTTTTATACCATTTCTGTATTGTAATTTCCTACACGTTCCGTATACTTAGTTTAAACGTACACTTAATAAAAATATTTGGGTGTGGCCTAATTATTTTCCTGCAACCTACTGCCAAGGTGTAGTTTCTAGTATCTACACGAATACTTTACTAATGTGGACGACCACTTATAATTTAATAAAAGTACATGATTTTAAATATCAAAACACACAGAAATATAAGTAAACGTGTGTGGTTTTCTATGTCTAAGTGCAGAATATTTTTGCACCGTAAATAACATACATAAATTATTTCCTTTCATATATTAAAATATATATTTCGTGGCTTCGTGTTGAGGCAGTGTCGAGGATGGATGATTGTATTTGTGACTTCCGGGACTCGTTTTTCCACGGATCATGTAAAATGTTGCACAAGATGGAGCTGGGTGCCGAAAATGCAAATTTTTTTAGTTGACGTTCATTTTTGCATAGTTTCTTGCCTCTGTGTAGCAATTTACTATTAAAATGTTTAGATTATAGCATACCATCAACTGTAAGCTTTTACTGCAGCATGGCCGCGCCGAAGAATAAAACTTTCATCCCTGGGGAGAGCGTCACACTGTGTGATCAAGACGGCGGCGTGAAAGATGAAGTCAACAAACCAGAAGTCTCTAACCAGACGAAGTCTGTTGCAGAGCAAAATTTGGTGTCAGCCTTCAAGCAGATGAAGCTGGAGAGGGAAGCACAGAAGAACTGGGACTTGTTCTACAAAAGGAACGCTACCAATTTCTTCAAAGACAGACACTGGACCAGCAGAGAGTTTGACGAGCTAAAGACGTGCAGACAAGTGAGTACTAATGAATCAAGCCACAAAAAAATACCGTACATCTGGAATGAAAACATTCATGTGACAGAGCGCAAGCGTGAATATATAAAGAGCAGTGATTGTTTTGCCGTGACAGGCAACCTAGCGTTATTTTGCCGTGAATACATGCACATTTTGTGTGGCAGGGAGTAAAATGTAACAGTAATATTTCAGTCACGTTCCTTCTAAGCCAAAATACCCAAGTACAATATTGCGTAAAAATACTACTTTGACAAGTACATTTTTCCCTCCCAAAAGCTGCCGAAGTTAATAGCACAAAGTCAATGCAGCAAGTTACAACACCCTTTGTTGATGACGTCATATTCTGGAGTCGTACCTGTTTTCATGTGATTGTAGTGGTAGTCGGCGTGTCCTAATATTTTTTTTCCAAATTGTTTCAGTCGTTAGTTTAAATTTGGTGCAATTATGCTGATAGCTTGACAATTGATAATGGCATGTACGACGTCGTTCCTCTTTCAATTTGGTCATTAGTGTGCACTTAAATTGAAAAAATCAGTGGCAGTTTGCCGAATGCTATTAAAAGACGGTATTAAAGCGCACCAAGTTTAGCTGCACCTTGAAGTCCAACAGCTTCTAAAACATCTAAATGATACAACTAAATATGTAAAAAAAAATAATTTCTTTTTATCATGTTTGTTTTGCAGTCTGAGTCACAGAAGTTAGTCCTGCTGGAGGCGGGATGCGGCGTGGGGAACTGCATCTTTCCTCTGCTGGAGGAAGAATGCAACATCTTTGTCTACGCTTGCGACTTCTCGCCCAGAGCAGTTGACTTTGCCAAAGTGAGCCAGCGCCACTTATTTTCTGTTACAGCCTAAAACGTCTCCACACCCTTGCCAGATTTCTGTGATATTAAGAAAAGAGACCAAGATGAGTCATTAAAAAAGTGTCCATCATTATGTGTGGAAAAAAAAAATCGATTATATTTTTGAATGAGGATTACAAACAACTCTGTGTGCACAATTGGCCAATCACATTCAAACTCATGTTTAATGTGCCTCATGACATATCTTTAAGCGCAGAGGCGGTATGATGTGAGTTTGTTGTTTTTCGCCGACAGAAGAATCCCCTGTGCCATCCCGAGCGCTGCGGCGTCTTCCAATGCGACCTCACCCGCGATGACCTGCGGGACAACGTTCCTGAGGGGTGCGTGGATGCCGCCATGCTCATCTTCGTGCTGTCCGCCATCCATCCTGACAAGATGGCGTCGGCTGTGCGCAACATCCACACGGTACGAGCGTAATTGTGGTTTTGGCCATTTTGAATACAGTGACTCCCCCGCTGGGTGTACCCTCCAGATCCATGGGTCGGCGAGAGCTGAAAATCTGCGCTATAGAGAGACCACAAAAATATTTTGATGATGAGCAAAGCGTCACTTCCCCGTTCTCCCCGAAGGTGCTGAAAACCGGAGGCGTCGTTCTCTTCCGAGACTATGGCGTGCACGATCACGCTATGCGGAGGTTCAAAGCCAGCAGTAAGCTGGCAGATAACTTTTACGTGCGACAGGATGGAACCAGATCCTACTTCTTCTCCAAAGGTGCGCACCTATTCACACCAATTGCTAAGAGACCAGCATTCACACATACTGTACATCCGCTGTAATTGGGAGTTTATGTCATGATTATAGTGAGCAAAATGAGTCAAAGCATTAGGTGCACTTGCACAGTGTAAAAAAAAAAACATGAAGCAAAAATGATCAAATTATATAGGAGGAAAAAAAGACAATGTTAGAGAAAATGCAGAAATGTCCACAAAAAAGTTGGGGGGGAAATTGTTTCCAAACAAAATGAAAAATAGGACAATGCGCAAAGAAATAAAATGATGAGAAGTAAAAATGTTATCACTAATATGATGAATATTTATAAATACAGATTAGGCAACAACATTCAACAAAAATAGTTCAACAGATATTAAATACATTAAAATATTCGGGTCTAAATCTAAGAATATTATAAAAGAAATGCAAAACTCTTAAAAATATATTGGCAAAATACTACAATTAAAAAATTATTATTCGATTTCAAACATGATTACTTTAAGTAGTATAGTTTTTGTATGCAAAAATGGGAATTAAATATAAAATAGGAAAACAACATTAGCCAAAAGTATCCAAATAGTGAGAAATAATTACAACTGTTTACAAATTTTAATTTAAAAAAAAAACAATCGCAAATACTACATAATCCCCAAAAATTATATTGGGGAAATATTTTTTTTAAATAGCCAGAAATAACTAAAAAGGTTTTTTTGAAAGCATTAATTAAAAATGAATATATCCTGAACATTAAAAATCAATATCAAAATGCAAGACTTTATTTAAAATAATCTACCAGAAAAAAAAAACATTAAAAAAATATTAGGGGGGAAAAAATAATTCTGCGAGAAAAAATATGAGCAAAAAAAAGCCCCAATATTGGGAAATAAGTGTGCAAATATTGAAACGATAGAAGATTCAAAAATGTATCAAAATTAAAATACCAAAATCATATCAATGGCTCATCCCAGCATGCGCCGCATCCGTGTTTTCAGACTTCCTGGCGGCACTCTTCTCGGAAGCGGGCTTCTGCTGCATCACCATCGAGTACGTCCAGAGGGAGACGGTCAACAAGAAAGAAGGACTTTGCGTTCCCAGAGTTTTCCTGCAGGCCAAGTTCACCAAAAGAGAATCATGAGGCCGTTGCACACACGGAGAAAGACACCGAATGGTCGCAAAGTTCTCGAAATGATTGTGAAAAAGGACTATTCACGTTTAAAGTCACATATTTGTTTTTAGTTTACATAAAGTTGCCATTTGTTTAATAGTCACTGTAAATGTTTCACTTCATTTTATGTCAGGAAATATAAAAGCAAAAGAAATGGCTGTTTTTGTTGAGTGACGGGATCCTGCGGGGTCATCCCGGGAGAAGCTGAGAGGAAGTGAAAATCGGCCATAGGTCATGTGACCTTTAGTCCTGCCTGAAACTTTTACTTTGCGGTTACATAACTTTCTCAAAACACTTCTGAAAATGCAGCATGTGCAGGTTTCAGCATTTAGTGAACCCGAGTTACAACATTACATAGTGTGGTTGTGTTATCGATCAAATACCCGCGCCATGTCCATCTAGACAGCTACGACTACTTTCATGTCTTACAATGTACTTTATCAACCTTGTAACCTTAGCTACTCGAATCCGATCAGCGTATCCCACACAAAAACAATGGAGTTACACCCTATAACTCTTTTGGTAAATAGTTTTATTTTCATGGGTCAACACTGAGGAAATGAGATTTAGCTGCAATGTGAAGACATCAGCGTACACTTTGTGTAGAACTATTATTTTATTGTCCTATTTAAATTAAAAACACACAGCCATTAATATCTAACCCCTTCGCAACATTTACAGTATCTAAACCTCTTCTACCTAGCTATAGATCCATCTACATAGCTATATATATATATATATATATATATATATATGTCAATCTATGTAGCTACACTGTACAGGTACATCTAGCTAATTAGCTAGACGCTATGTCAATCTATGTAGCGATACAGCTACCTATCCATATATCAACCGAGCTAGACATCAATCTAACAAAATCTAACTACATTTTTTTTTTCTACAAACATTATATCAATATATCTACCTGTACAGCCACACATTTAGTTGTTAGTGGTCCAAAAATCTGTACAGGTTTTATCACTCCCCTAGAAATCAACACACCAACATTCAGTCCGCATGACACGACAGCGCACACAGACTCAAAATTAGGGTGTGACTATTGAGCAAACAAACAACGGCAGCTCAACAAGCTTGACGCGATGAACGCAGTTGACTCAATTCGTCCTCGTTTTAATTTTCCCCCCAGGTCACCTTCACCGTGTCACAATCTTGGAATCAAACAAGGTGGAGACATTTCCTGTCTGCTTTCCTGCATGAGTCACGTTACCACAAGCACACATCCTGTTATTCCCCACCCGTAGGAAGAGCCCCGAAGGTGTCCGTTGTTTTCCGTGTATGTAGCTCATCATGTAAAATCCCCAAATAGAAAAGAGAAGTCGTCTTTCATGAAGTCAGTAGAGCGTGAAAGATCCAAACGATTAGTTCCCAGTCAGATGGATTAACATAGATATGCAGAAATCAGAGCAGATTTAATGCCAACATTAGCGTGTGGACTACAAAGTGTCTTCAAATTAACACCCAAATCTCAAGACTGGTCTTCAGCAGAGGCCCTGCTAATCTAATCACAGTATTCTGATTAAAATGGCCGCCCCTAAAATGGATAAAAACTGGGTGGATTTTGCTGCTGAATTTTTTTTCCACTAACACAATATTAGTCAGAGTAGACAAAGGTGGGGGTGCATAGTAACACGTTGTGGACGATTTTAGACGGACTGATTTATTTATTTTATTTTGGTCTTTGATGTGTCAAGGGATGGTGCAAAAAAAAGTTCAGCCTCCATTTTGGGTTTCTTTTTGAGCGTGAAAACGTGTTTTGCCTTTCAGCAATCACTCATTCACGAGCACAATAATGAACATGCTCAGCATTCAGGCATATCGTGTTGTGTCCTTCATAAGTAAGCCTTGTTATGTACGGTACTTGATACATCTCTTCCCTTAGATTGTACAAAGGGTCACAATGGTGTGTGTATTTTTAGATCTTGTTACTAGGCCTCTTGACAAATGTCCTTTGACATTCTTCAATCCTTTGTGTGCGCGCGCGTGCATTTTATGATAAGCCGTCTGAGCAGCATCCTTGATATCCAGCTGAAGGTTCGTGTACTAGTACTGTATGCTCTCACGAGTAGGATAATTCAGCCCACTTAGTAGAATGACTAGAATGCACTATTCGACCAACTGTGTCTTACTAGTAAAATTGGTTTTCACGTATGGTTCAAACCCACAAGCGTAATCTCATTTTGACATTTTGCGAATGCCAAAGCGTCTCCAGTCCACCGGACAGATAATTAGATTGAGCTCTTTCGCAAGCAGTAATGGCTGCCGATGGGGGCGATATGGAAGTGTTGCTAATCCCTGTAACTGTGTTCCACATTTCGGAGTCCTTCGAGATGCCCTAGAAATTAAACTGTGCCATGACAAAGCGTCGTCTGTTTGCATTTCTAAGAACAAGAATCCCATGCCGTGCATACAATATTGTACAGTATTCATTGTCTGTGTGTGTCATGTCTGTGTGTATGAGATGGTACATTTTGGCCCAGTCCAAAGAGCAGCAATGGTCGCTCTGTGCTCCTGATAGGGAGCCATTATCCGTTTGGCGTGTGACGTGATCGCATTACAAGGTTCAAGACCACATAAGAGAGAAAAAGTAGCATCCATTTTTCCAGGTCATGTTATTTTAGGGAATGTTTTTTTTTCTGTCGTTCAAAAACATATTCTGAAAAACTGAAAAAACATACCTTAAAACAGAAAAAAACGATTCCATAAACCATAAGAAAAATCACATTGACAAACAAGAAACTACAAAAATATATTTTTAAAAGGCCCCAAAAATTTACTCCCAATAAGTTTTTTTTTTCCCCACTGAATGCAATACGCCTTCCATAGTTATGACAACAATAAAAAAAGAATGTCAAATCAATATCGAAAAGACTTTTTTTGGATTGGATCTCATTCGATAGCGTGCCTCACGAAGCGTCCATTATTAAATGTGTACTGTGGCTTTAAGACGTCAATCAGCATGTCAATGCATGGTCTGTATGCAAATGAGAACGCGATACCGGAACTCGTCATCTGGTTGACGGCACCAATGAGCTGTCAAATCGAGGAAGAAGCGGAAAAGGCGGGTCAACAATCTCACAAAAGAGGATTGATTGATTTGAAGACTGAAGAGCAGTGGTTCAGGAGGTCGGAGCGGAGGAAGCGGAGAAAGAACAGTCCAGGCCCCGCTTCGGTCCCGTCGTGTTCGCAGAGAAGAAACAAACAAACAAACCCAGCGGAATGTGTTTTTTTGGACAGACTTGTTGACCATCTCACGACGTCGTGTCGGCCGGTTCTTGGTTGGGTTTCGAACAATGGAGCCCCATCGCTGTGACGACGAGGCGGACTATGTCGATGAAGATGTGGACCCCCGCATCCAGGTTGACACAGGCGACGCTTTCCTTTCGTCTTTTTTTTTTTTAATCTAAAACGTCAAATACATTGTCAGTTGTCCAACGGTTGTCTAAAAGCCGTTTGCACACATGATTGTCATCCATTTTGTGTCATTCCCGAATTCATATTGGGTGACAATAGAATGATAGCTGTCGACCCCATGGAGAAAATCCACTTGACGTGTCGCTAAAATACTCGAATACTTACAATAACGTGACAGTGAATGAGAACATTTTGAATGATTTAAAACAGTGGTTCTCAATCTGTGACTCGATTAAAATCTGTTGGACATAAAACTCGAATAAAAATTGGGGGGAAAAAAGAAGGCAAGTGAATAAAAAAAAAAAAAGTACGTATAGTGGTCGTGGTTCGACACGCATGGATTCATATCCAGTACTGTATTTGAGATTATTTTTTCTCTCTCCAATATAATTTGAAAAAAAAATCTGGCCATCTTTACGATTTTTGGAGGTTTGTATGCATTTAAATTACAAGTAGGGCTGAATGATTTTAGAATACGATTGAATTTTGCTTTGGATTGAATTGACAATTTTCTTGCAATGTAGCTTCATCACATCTACAAACACGGAAGAAAATGTCATCATACCACCAAAAACTTAAAAAAAAAAAAAAAAAAAAAAGAAGCTATGACTCTAATAATGCAAGGTCACCAAAGAGCTGTCGGATGAGGCAGTCCTTTTTCCAGATTTTAAAAATGACTCGATAAGACTCAGAGCATCATGCAGTGGTGTGTAATGGCATGGGCGGTTTTATTGGGTGGCAACTGCCGCCTTTACCAAATGTCTTGCCAAAATCAGGGGTGAAAACTGACCCCAGCCGGGGAAAGCAAAAACGGATGGGTGAGAGCAAGATGTGAACATGACCCCCTTTTTTTTTTCACTAGCTCAGAGCTGATTGGGTCATGTGACCTGTCTACGGGTAGTATACTGCTTCTGATTGGTCATCTTAAAAAAGCTTTAAAAAAATCATGAAATCATATTGTCTTCAATCACGATTTTGATCTCAAAACGGTAGCCTGTTCAGCCTTTATTACAAACTTCTTTCTAAAAAGTTGAATTCAATCAAAAGTATGTTGCCCCCAAAATATATGTAATCGTGAAAATTGATGATTAACAGCACATCAGAAAATACAGTATGCACTTCAAAGTATGAAGTATTTTACCCAAACATCATCAAAACTGACCAGTGAAAGCTTCCCCCGAATTTTTTTGGACTCTCAGCATATACATTTGACGGCAGAATACCCACATCTGTCTCATTACAACAACAAAATTCGTTTCCGATGTAATTCTGTGAAAAGGAAAAAAAATGGGGAAGTAAAGAAAAACTTCCTCTGCATGGTGGCTGAAAGAGGAACCGCTAACACACCTGCTGGTTGCGCATTTCTGTCTCTGCCCTCTTAACATTTCATGCTTTGTCATCCGCAACGGACAAACACGATATGCAAAAACCCTTCACGGTGTAACGCACTTTGATGTGCGATGCAGCTCGAAATCCACTTCACGCTTCCTGTAATAGAAACAAATGAATCCATTCGCCAGCAAATAATAAAATAAAAATGTGGCGGACTGGAAAACTGTAAAGTAAAGGAACGCGGTCATTCTGATTCAACGTAGAGAGATGAAGATTTGACACCTTGGTCTCTGTCATGTCTCGCAGGGCGAACTGGAGCGACTCAACCAGTCATCGGACGACATCAACCGACGCGAGACGGCGCTGGAGGTGAGAGAGCCACGTACAACGTGCGCAATGAGATTTATAAGGACTCTTTATGGATGTGCCGCAGCGTCAAACTCAAGCAAGAATCAAGTGCTCAACATCCTTTTGAAGGAAAAAAAAATTTAAAAATCCACTTTTCAGTTGTTTCTCATTCAGCACCAGGATAATCTCCACCATGATTCGACAAATCTGTGCCCAAATTCTTGAATTAGGATCCATTTAGCTTGACCTTGCAACACAAAGTCTATTTTTCAGTCTACAGTCAAGGCTCGTGAAAATAACAAAATGAAGCAGAACTGGAAAGCAGAGCCACTTTATTTGGTTCTCCCCCAAAAGTTATTTGTTTACTGTTGGCCAACACAATTCGACTTTTCACAGTTACGTAAATGATGACGTGCGCCCGTGGCTTGAATTTTCGAAAACCCGAATATGTGAATGTCGCTTGGTTCTCATGTGTTTTGCAAGATGAAATGAATTTGCAAAGGACGGTGGGAGAATGCAATTTGTACCACGTTTCGAGTTTATATGCTTGTAGGTCAGCCATATTATAAAAGAGGTGAAAGTCCACTTTTATTACCAAATGAAGTCAGTAAGAGACGTGGTCGCTATCTGCTCGACTCGCATTACCTAACCAACCAACATTAAGAGCACGTTAGAAGAAGAAAAACCTTTATTTGTCTCACAATGGAGAAATTCGCAAAATAATTAAATATGGTTCAATATGAATAATGGTTCAATAAAATTGGATTGCACCTCAAAAAATGTTGGTCAACAAAGTTCGATATGAGAACGCATATGTGGTAACCGGAAGAAAAAGTTTGAACCATTCTTCGCATGGATAAAAAAATTAATTCAGCAATTCTTTCACATACCACTAGAGGGAGCCTTGAAACACTCATCGTACGCACGCCACACTTTTGAGAACCACTAAAGTAACTTCTTTGCTTATGTCAGGACGCCCGTCAGAAGTTCCGCTCGGTGCTGGTGGAGGCCACCGTCAAGTTGGACGAGCTGCTCAACAAGATCGGGAAGTCGGTGGACGAATCCAAACCGTATTGGGAGGCTCGGCGTCTGGCCCGACAGGTCGGTTCTTTGAATCAAAAAGTCTTATGAAATGCAGAAGTTAGTTTAAAACTGGAAAGTACACGTGAGGTAGTTGATTCCTTCTTCCTCATTGCGGGTTGTGTTTTTTGAAATTGCGTGTATACTGTAAAAAAAAATAACAACAAAAACCCACCTCCCTATCACAAATGAAACAGTACCACATATTTTAGTTCCGGTACTTATGTGTACTTCTGCAAATTGCTGCTTTTGAGGGGAGGGGGAAATGTTTCCTTCGCCTCAAGCCGTTAATAGTCGCCCCTGTGTAGAAAGTAGTCGTAGTTTTATTTGGCGAGTGCACTGTGGTAGCGTACATTATTCGGCCTCTGGCTCTGGACACCAACAGTATGGCAAGCGTGAAGGGACACCTCCCAGTTTACATTTACTGTTTTAAATCTGACAGCTAAAACAAAGAGAATAAAACATGAAGGATACCGTATCAGCACAAAAATGTGTCAACAAAAACCCCGTCATTTCGATGAACGAAAGGCCTCTAGCGTAAGGCTAACATATATTGCAAAAAGTCTTTGACGGGCTAGCGGAATTAAACATAGTACAGTGGTACTTCTTACGAAATTAATTGGGTCTGGAAGAGATTTCTGAACTAGAAAATGTTGTAAGTCGAGACGCGTTTTCCATGTAAATGCCCTAATTCGTTCCAAGGCCCCCCAAAATTCAAACATAAATGTTTTCTCGCGCATAAAAATGCATCAAAATATGTAACAAATGCATGTTAAAATTAGATTCTTGCACAATAAATGAGAGTTGAGTGCATAATGTATAAAAATAAAGAATAAAAATGATGGTCATTTAACTTTAAACTGCGTCCTCATCAGTTTTTGCCGTCATGTTCTCTCTCAGAAGTGGTTTTTGCCTGCCGTTTTGTAATTAACTGATCCAAGGACGTTTGCTTTTGTCGGCTTTTAACAATCCTTCGAAAATGTCCAACGCAAACATCAGCATAGTGAGCGATCGCCTGACCGGTGAACACTTTTTCTGGGTGATTCGCATTTACGTAAAACTATCGGAATGCCTCATGGCTCGAGGGGCAACTGACGAGGATGCTGCATAGACACACATAAGCTCTCCCTCTTAGCCAATGGGATGCCTGGATGATTCTCGGTAATAGCCAATGGCAGAGCAGCTATAAGCATGTTGCGTTCAGGAAACTCGGAGCTGTGAGTAGCAGGCCATACTGTATTTTTACTTTTCGTATCTTGACATTTCTTTCGTAACAAGAGGCAATATTTTTCCTGTTCAGGCAATTCGTAACTTGAAAATTTCGCATGAAGAGATGTTCGTAAGTAGAGGTAGCACTGTGGAATTTTTTTTTAAATTCGACTTTTTTAAAACCAGACATGATGAATAATTCCATCGCGTGATTGTGCTGTCGATTTAATCGTCTATTTGTAACTTTCTTGTTTTATACCTCTGGGTTTTTTTTGTTCTTCCTGCTGACATTTTTATGGTTGCCGCCACCTGCCCTTGCAAAGTACATTCAGACCAAAGTCGTTTAAAAAAAGTGCTGGCTAACAACATTTCACTGTCACTATTTCACAAGGTGGCTGACTACTTTCGAAGAGTATCTCAGTTTAGTCGCATTATTTGGGCTCAATGAGGACGTTAACTGTCGCTCTCCGCCTTCAATGCCGCGTTCAGGTATATGAGAAATCGACAGCGAATTCAGCACGATCACTCGAATTGCGTCTCGACAGAATGTGTCGCCAAGCACTGACTTTGTGCTGACCTTCCAGAAGGCTTGGAGATTTATTGCGCGTCTCGTGAAAGTCAAGTGAAGCTCATCGCAATGACAATAAAGTCCTTGTTGTCTCCCAAGTGTTTTTTTGTTGTTGTTGTTTTTGTGTGTCTGGCTAAAAATCACACGTTTTTTTGTTTTGGTCTGATGTCTTTGATCGTCCGCATGGCATCACGCAAACGAGCCTTGACACCATTCGACACGACTCCCTGATGCAGTTTGCGGCAGATAAAAATATCTCTGCCGCAGCACTGAGGCCCCTTGTCTCCGCTCCACTTACAAATTATAGTTCAATGCTACGCCGTCTTCATTTTTTCTGGTCCTGCCATCTTCCATCGCCGTCAGCGCGATAAGAAACTGTGCTTGTGTGGACGGAGATAACGGCATATGGCGCCGTCGGTCGAAAAAAAAACCCGTTTGACCTAATTTCAGCCTGGAAGAATTTTTTTTTATCTGAATTGTAGTTTTGCATATCAGCGAAATGTCTTCAGAATGAGACGTTCGGTCAAAATCTTGTGGAGTTGCTTTTTATTAATGATTCAAAATTTTTTTTTTTAAAAACAACAAATTTAGTTTGAGCCATCTGTCTAATAGCGATTACCGTGCTGAAGCGTAAATTGTCACGACGGTGAACGCACACAAACTTTGAGGTTAGCAGTGTGATTTAGGTGTGATGCATGCTGGGAGAAAAGGCGAAGATCATTTAGGTCAACGGCGAAGCTGACGAGTGAAAGTTCCCAGCGTTTAATTCTGTAGCGAAGTGCAGAGCCAGCTGCTTTCACCGCGATAAAATAGGCATCCCACTTCCTTCTTTTGTTATTCTCCTTGACCTATTTTTTGTTTTTGTTGGGTGTGTGTGTTTGCATGACAACTCTTAAGTCAATGACAATCTGTTTTACACAATTCCCACGCAAGCGTACAGTCATTATTTTTACTGCCTCTACCTTTTACACAGATCCTGGGATATAATATCACATGGACTGTGGACATAAAAGTCTGCACACCCTTGTTCAAATGCCAGGTTTTTGTGATGCATATTAAAAAGGAAAAAAAAGAAGACCAAGATGAATGCTCCCAAAACATTTTTTTACCATTTTGACCTCTAACCTATACAACTCAAAACAACCCTTTTGCCCCAAAAAAAGTGGGGAAGTGAAAAAAAGTCAAGGTTGACTGACAACACAGTAAATAAGTACAGTCAAACCTTGGTCTTTGTCCATAATCCATTCCAGAAACCGAAACACACTCTTTTTAAAATGAAAATGTTTATTGAACACGTCTGCTCACAATGGAAAACAACACGAGGAAGCGTCACTTCCTGTGTAAGGAAGGCGAGAGGAGTCAAATGATGCATTCAAGTGCGCTCAGTTTGTTCGAGAACCGAAATTTGTTGGTCAACCGAGGCATGAAAAAAAATCATTTTTGGTCAAAAACCGAGACGTTCGAAAACCGAGGTTTGACTGTACATTATTACAATAGATTGGTCCATCTTTTGATCAAATCGGTATTCATGTTTTTTTTTTTAATACTTGAAAATCTTGATTGTGTTTATTATGCTATTTTGAACTGTTGACTGATTTCTAGCTGAAGATAAACAGCCCTTAACGCACACACGGATTCTTTTGTTCTTTCTGAAAAAACATTTATGGTCTGAAGCGAGCATGTTTGTGAGGGCAAACCGGTACCAAGAAGAAAACGTTACTTGAACGTCACGTTGCATTGCTAGCCTTAGCTAAAATGGTTTGTCTTATTTCCTCACGGAAAAATCTGATTCACGAAGCGGTCAAATTTGCTGGCGCCCGAACATTCAACAACATCACGTTCACGCTTAAAATCCGAGCGCAGCTGACTTTGCCCAAACATGTTTTTGGGAGACGTCGGCGTTTGCTTTAGCTGGATGACTTCCCCCGCAGACGACAGCGGCCGGTGTCGGTCGCCTTCCAACCACATGACCACGACAAGGCGGCGGTTATTAGCGTCACGCTGCGCCGGCTAACGAGCGACACGAATTGAGTTAGCGCGAGCATGTGATTATGTCAGCGTTTCGGCAGATGTAGAACTGAATCAACAGTCATTTTTAAAAAAATCTATTAATTTGGACTCCCAACCCTCCAGAATAAAAGCGGCATTCAAAAATACCGTTTTTAAAAAGCAGTTTGTATCCGGCGTGAAACATGTCCCGTCTGCCCGCTTCAGGCCCAGCTGGAGGCCCAGAAGGCCACGCAGGACTTCCAGCGAGCCTCCGAGGTCCTTCGCGCCGCCAAAGAGACCATCTCGCTGGCCGAGCAGCGCCTCGGAGAGGAGGACCGCCGGCAATTTGACTCGGCCTGGCAGGAGATGCTCAACCACGCCACGCAGAGGGTCAGCATTCAAGCCTCCACGACACGATTTTGTGCGGCCAATATGTTGATGGGCTGCGTTTGGCGCTCGCAGGTGATGGAGGCGGAGCACGAGAAGGTCCGAAGCGAGGTGGCCCACAAGGAGACGGCGGCGAAGCACGCCCAGGCCGTCGCTCGCATGAAGCAGCTGGAGAAGAAACTCAAACGCACCATCAATAAGTCAAAGTAAGAAACAAGGAAAACGATTTCGTTTTGGGATGGGGGGAGAAAAAGCCATCGAATTTCTGGAGAGTTTTATTTAGAATTTTCACTGGCAGTCTTCAGATTTCCCCTTCACCTTCATCTTTTGTCAGCGACGTAGCTTTTATTTTTTCAATTGAATTTTCGACTTCCTGGGTTTCACGTTAATTGTTGCTAATGAAGGTGCGTTCATGTGCGGCTGGGAGAAAGCAAAATTCCTCATTTATTCATGCCTACATCTTCACTTCTCGATCCTTTTTTTTTTTTTAATACCTCCTGACATTTGTGTCGTGAACCCTCAAATTTTGGCCTGTTTTTTTTTTTTTTTTGCTTTGATCACGCTGACATGATTAAATACTTATTGTTAGCCTTTGTTTTGATGTTTGATTGTCTCCGTTGTTTTTCTGCGAGTCTGGCAGCGAAAACGGTCCAACCGCTGTACAGTCCTGACAAAATATCAGTGACATCATTGATTAATTGACTCAATTTTTACCGCTACAAAAATGTTTGAATCCCTCCCTCTGTATTTTCCTCCTCCTAATGTCTTCTCCTTTTCCACAGGCCCTACTTTGAAATGAAGGCCAAGTTCTACCTGCAGCTCGAGGTATGCAACAGTTTCTTTGAATTTCAAAACCAATCCTCCATTTTGGATGTTAATTTTTTTTTTTTTTCCACGGCGCAGAACCTGAAGACGATGGTGGACGAGCATCAGGCCAAGCTGTCGCAGGCCAAGGCCGAGTACAAGGCGGCCCTCGGGAACCTGGAGGCCATCTCGGTCGAGATCCACGAGCGGCGGCGCAGCTCCGTCATAGGCCCGCGGGGGCGGGGCGTAGGCGCAGAGGGCGAATGCCTTGGCGACGGCGGAGACCCGTCGTCTGGCATCAAGATGGACTCCGATGGAATTTCCAGTAAGATGAATAAGACGTGATTATTGCTCGGGCCTCAAATTTGGCAACATATGACAACAGATTTACCCCCCACAGTGATGTCGGTGTGTTTTGACGACGAGGGCTACAACGGCAGCAGTGTGGCGTCCGACGAAAACTCCTCCAGTTGTCGTCTCGGGTCTTCGCCCTAGCAGCCCTCAGGAGCTCCACTCGCCGTGTTCCTTCGCCGACTCCACGTCTTCGTCTTGCGCCTCCTCCTCCTCCGCCTGCCCGTCACCAACTCCATCCTGCTCCTCTTCCTCCGCCTCCTCCCCGTCTCCTTCCAGGCCTTGCAGCCTGGAGCTGCCCAGCTCCGTCTCCCTGTCGGACTTTGGCCTCATTTCGCCCGTGCTCGGCCCTCGCAGCGAGTGCAGCGGGGCGTCGTCGCCCGAGTGTGACATGGAGAGAGGTGAGTGCCCGGTGGATGGAGAAAGTCTTCATCTGTTTTCGGTTTCTTCATACTTTTTGGTCCAGATTCAATTTTCTCGACTTTTGACGAGTAACAAGTGGTACCTCTTGCGTCTCAGGTGAGAGAGCGGAAGGCGCCGAGGTGAGGTTGGACAACGGGCCGGCCCTCATCATCAACAACAACAACCACCACCAGAACAACAACAACAGCAGCAGTGCGATGGCTGCCACCAAGAGGAGCTTCAACCTGGAGGCTCGCTTCAGCTTCCTCAACCTGCGACGCCAACGAAGCGACGTTAAAAACACGGACAACTTTACCCAGAAGGCAGTGGTGGTCAAAGGGCTGTGAGGAACCACCACAAGAACATTTGGATCGACCGATAGAAGACAAAAATGAACTTAAAAAAAAAAAAAAAGTCATCCTTTTTAGCATCTTTGTTGATTGAGTCCTCGAAGATGGAAGCTGACAGGCAAATGTCGTGAAGGTGTCATGTGAGGGAATGTTGAATAAATGTTGCACTGTTTAAAACCTTACTTTGAAACCTTAATCCTAGTCTAAAACCACAATTTAAAACCCTAACCTTATTTTCAACGCTACTTTGAAACCCGAACTTGAGGATCAAGTCCAGCCGTGTGAGCCAATGACATACAGTACATAGCTGTCCATTTAATGTCTTCATAATCCATATTCCATGACACACGTCATGGAAGCATTTTTGTCTTTAAAAAAAAAAAAAAGTCAGGTAAATAAATGATTGGCTTGCAGACATGTCGAGTCGAGTCCACTTGTGATTGGCAGGTTTGCGATGCGGCTCGAGACCAATCATTGCAGCTGTGTCACTTTGAGGGGTGCGGTGCTGGCGAAGTCCAGGAAGAAGGGGCCTTCCTGTTTGGGCAGGAAGGTGGTGGGCACCACGTTGTAAACGCCCGGCGGGACCTGTTCGCAATCCATGTAGCAGAAGCCGCATCTATGATGACGCCAACAACATGCACACGCGTGAAGATGGCGTCAGACGGGACATGAAGGCGCAGAACAACAACAATGTATTTGTTGTTTAACAGTTCTAAACAGAAGCCCAAACTTTTGCTTGAAAACTCGACCCTGGCTCCTGAGACCCTAAACCCGGGGTCGGCCACCCAAAATGTTGAAAGAGCCATATAGGACAAAAAAAAAATACTGTATGTCTGGAGCCGCAAAAACATAAAAGCCTTCAATAAAACTTACAATGAAGGAAACATATGTATGTAGGAGACTGGACTGTCTCAGAATTGTTTGTAACTCATTCCTTTGTTGTGTGTCCTCGCTTGATTTTTTGTTTTGGTGCATTATTTCGTTTTTCCTAGTGTCAGTGAAGTGATCATTAATTTCCGTTTTTCGGAGGCTGTCTTTGAACGCCTCGTGTCAAACGAGATGAGAGAGATGAGAGAAGGCACAGAGACTGTCGAGACTGTTAAAAGCATAAAGTGTACGTTTAAAAAAACAACAACACCACAGCTCTCCTTTTTCGGAGCTGCAACGCTATTTGAGCTGTATTAGCCTTCTATCAAAATCTTTTTTCCATTTTCAAACATTTTTTATAAAGCTCCAGGGAACCACTAGATGTCGCTAAAGAGGCACATGCGGCTCTGGAGCCGCGTGTTGCTGACCCCCGTCCTAAACCTTGTTTAAAACTCTAACCCTGGCTTGAAACCTGAAACGAGGCTTGAAAATCTAAAACTGACTCGAAACCCCAATCTGGAACCTTAAACCAGGTTTAAAATTATAATTTGAAACCTTCAAACCTTTTGAAGTAAAATACAGTGAGAGATCTCCTCTGAGATCGACCCCAGAAACGTGCAAAAATCCTCAACTAGTTGCCTCAGCACCTTAAACAGAAAGCTGATGAAATGAACTCGACAATAGCAACGATAATTGCATCCTTGATTGACTTTTGTGTGTTTCAAAAAGGTGACGAATTTGAATGAAAGTGGCACTTTTTCTGTCAACAGCCCTCAAACAAAAACGTTTGGACACCCCTGGGATCGACTCTTTTTTTTTTTTTTTTGGACACCTCTTAACTCTCAAGGCGACCAAAAAATGCGAGCGCCCCTTTTTGAGTGTTAGCGTACCTGTAATCTCCACTGCTCCTTTTGGATGTGGAATTGGAAGTGGCTCCGCCATCGCTCGCGGTCGACACGGTGACCATCTCGAAGCCAACGCTGTATTGCCTGAAGTACACGCGACGACTGTCAGCGCATGTCATCCACATGTCGCACTCGCACGACGCATGTGACTTTCAGTTTTTGAACCAAAACCCGAGCGTCTTGAATGGGAAGCACGTTCAAAAAAAAAAGTTCTGCCACAGAACAACATAAGGAAGTGCGCCAAGGCACTAGTTCTATAAATCTCTGCCGGTGTTCACGTTTTCAAAAGGATCACGCCTTTGAAGACATTCCTCAGAAATCGCAATGTCCCATCAGTGTTGAGCTATTTTTGGAATAGGCCCGCATCCTTTCCGAGGTTTGGGATTTTTGTCTCATTTTGTTATTTCCAGTGGCATCGCTTTCAACATTTCAACCTGGTTATTATGAACCTCGCATTTGAATCGAAATGGTGGCCGCGAGCTCAACTCAAAGTCACTTGACAACAAGGCGCAGTGGCACAGATTGTGAACATTTGCTTGAAAAAGAGGCTTCGGGCTGTCTATTGCCACTTCCAGTTGCAGGTTACTGGAAAACAAAACATTACACAAAGAGAAATCCATGCTGTGTTATTTTTTTTAAAACTGCCACAGAACTTTGCCTTTGGAAAGTCTGCTAGCTTGATGCTAACACACAGTGCAAAACGCCATTGATGGGCTCATGCACAGCAAACATGTGGTGCTTTCACAGATATGTGAACACCAACGGCGCAGCAACACATCTAAAAAGACAACATGCTAGTTTATATTTTCAAAATGATGTTCTTGCGCTGAATATTCTCTTGCTGATTTTAATGAACTACAATTTATTTCTCTTCTTTGCTTTGAATGTCTCAAATGTTTGTTTTTTCTTTTGCCTTTGATTGTTATTTGATGACAAGGCGAGATGGTTCACGCTGCTGCTATATCGCACATGTTTAAGCCTGACTAATTTTTTTTGGGTGGGGGGGGGGGGATTGGGGGTGGTTGTGTTGAGCCGCAACATGCCAGGTAACATTGGAGTCTATTGGGAGAGATGTAGCGTAATTAACAGGAAGAGGTAGAGAAGGTCCCCAACTAGTCTCCAGTGAATGTAAACGTTCCCACAAAGCAGATCTAATTTATGCCTATGATGATTTCTGTTAGCATCTATGCTAGTTTCTATTCGCCCGCCTTTAGCATTACATGTTAGTTTTAAGATCGTGTTTTGGGACGTAAAATTACACGGTTTGATTGAATACTTGCGGGTTCAAGGAGGGGGAGGGTGATGAAGGTTTTTCCAAAATTGGTGCCGCCCCCTATATGACATCAGACCCAGATATATTTTCTGCGACGGGGTCAATCGGTCGAGGGGCGAATGATGACGACGCTGCATTGACACGGATCTGGCGGGTGGGGGCTCACTGACCTGGATCCTCGCAGTTCTATGAGCAGTGGACCGGATCGCTCCAGCTGCAGTTGGTAGACTGGATTGTTCTTGTACGAGTCCTTGTAGTTGCCGCAGCCGCCGGCACTCGCGCCTTTCCACTGGCCGTTAAGCTGAGCCCCACAAAAAGTCGTCAACACAAACACAAATCAAAAGACAGACACGCTGTCCAAAATGCACACAACGTGTTTGCGCTTCGTGTTGTCTTACCCTTTTGGTGTGCGTGAAGGGATTCGGAATCTTGGAGAAGTTGAATTTGCAACCAGAGTAAACCTGCAGAAAGAGGCCACAAAAGAAAGAAAATCACTTCAGTTTGGTTTCAGACTCGCAATTAGCGTAGCATCATTCGTAGCATATCGACACCCCTTTTGCTGACTGTACATTTGAGTCTCCACTCTTGACTTATTTTAAATCATTCTTTTCATCCATGTTTTGGTTAGTAGTAGTGAAATTTCCTTTTGTACACTCTGGGCTCTACTTCCGCAGGTGAAGCCGCTCGCCTTGTGGCAGCACCCTAGCTCCAATCCTTGGTCGTCGGGTAACAAAAGCCGGACTTGCCATTAGCGCTGCAGTATATTAAGCTGTGAAAAAAAGCATAATTTGGATCCCTTAAATGTGTGCGTGCTTGTGTGTGTGTTTTGATCACTATTATCATGACACGTTATCTCTGGTAAGGGTGGCTTTTATAATTAATAAATAAATACAGTCAAACCTCAGTTTTCGAACGTCTCGGTTTTCGACCAAAAATTTTGATTTTTTTATGCCTCGGATGACGAACAAATTTCGTTTCTCGAACAAACTGAGCGCACTTGAATGCACCATTTGACTCCTCTCGCCTTCCTTACACGAGGAAGTGACGCTTCTGGAAATGATTATGGACGAAAACCGAGGTTTTACTGTTTTTGTTTTTTTTAAAGTCTAAATTCACGTTGGTGAGAATTTAAAAAAAAAAGTGTTGGTAGCACACAATGCACAACTTGGAATTAAACGTCTGTGAATCAAATTAGAAAAGCAACAAGAGAAAAGAGAACTCTTCTGCAGCAGAACAAATGGCATTGGGCAGGGACAATTTTTGTCCCATTTCGGATCAAATCTGAACGCTGAACCAGCAAATCTAAACTCAGTCGATTACTTTGGGCAGTACCGTAGAGACTTCTTCTCAAAAACACTTTCCCCCTGGACAACTTCGGAGAAGCCGACGTTGCCGCGAATCCCCGTGGTGATTTCTCCCTCTTTTCTTACATAAAGCTGCATTCCCACTTCCTACCCAACTGTCCTTCTGCGCGAAAAAGCTTTCTGCCAAGTCAACGTCAAAACCCCTAACCGAAGGTGACAAATTATCAGCCAGAAAATGTCTTGATGCGGTGCGACTTTTTGACAGCGAGAGAGCGTGCGAAGGGGCGGGGCCTCCTACCCTCAGCGTGTAGTTGATGGTGTTCTGCTTCTCGTATTGCGACACCACCAGCGTGAAGGTGTGCGACCCGGCGTTGGTCAGACGGATCTTGGTCAGGTAGTGGGGGCTGTTGATCCGAATTCCGTCGATGTAGGGAGGGGGCTCGGCTGCAACGGGCACAGCAAGTGCACACTTTAGTTGGTGCGGTCAAGGTATTGGGATCACTTCCTGTTGACTGCGATGGCATCCATTCATATTTTGAAATAGATCTTGGACCGTGACATGATTTCAACACAACGGATCGACAACCAATAAATACAGCTTTTATTTGTTTGATCTTCTACAAAAAATAAAAAATTAAAGTGCGACGCATCACATCATGTGCTTTTGTGTCACGACTGCGCATGTGAATGTGACTCGTTCAAGTCCGATGTGTCACATTTAGGCGAGATTCATTTGCTCTGTGTCCAATTGATATTCAATTTGGTTTATTAATCTGCTACGACAGTCAAAGCTCGGTTTTCGTCTATAATCCGTTCTAGAAGGCTGTTCGAAAACCGAAACCACCCTCTTTTTTAAAATAAAAATGTTTACTGAACACGTCTGCTCACAATGGAAAGCAACACGAGGAAGCGTCACTTCCTCGTGTAAGGAAGGCAAGAGGAGTCAAATGGTGCATTCAAGTGCGCTCAGTTTGTTCGAGAACCAAAATTTGTTCATCATCCGAGGCATAAAAAACTCGAAATTTTGGGTCGAAAACCGAATTGGTTGAGAACCGAGACGTTCGAAAACCGAGGTTTGACTGTAATTATGTCATATTCATGCACAATGGCGTCGGCCACAGTGCATCATTTTTTTTATTGGGTCTTTTTTCCTTTCACTTTCGCCCATCTGGTTGAACTTTTTCTTTGCGATATGAATTTTTAAAAAAATACCTGTGTGTTATCCAAAAATATAAAAATGACCTTTGGCAATAATGTGGCCAACTATGTCTTTAAAAAAAATTTTTTTTGATGACAAAAATAATGAGAAGAATGTCAGACCTGGATAGTAAACCTTCTTGCCGTCCGTCTTGTAAACAACCAACGTGATGAACTCTCGGTTCTGCGCAAAGTCCTCCTGCATCGCAAAAATAAAAAAATAAATAAAATCATGAGAAAAAAAAAAAAATAAATACACATTTCATGAAGCATTCTGATCCTCATGCGTGAGACCAAACCACTTTTCCACTCAATCCGACCTTGTCGGTGATATGTCTGGAAAGCAGCACCCACACGGCAGCGCCCCCTGCTGGACACTGCACCTCCAGTTTGTACTGCGGGTTGTTGGCTAAACTGTAGACGTCCTTGACAGGTCCCTGCTTTCCATCCCAACTGCTGCATGTCACCCGGAAAGCACGAGACACATTTTGAGTTTATTTGGAGTGAGAAGGAAGACCTTGCTTCAGAATTGACGCACAAACCTGTGGATGCAGGTGGATTCTTTGAACAGCGACGGGTTCCAGCTGAGGTAAATGACATCATAATATTGACACAAGTCCTCCCAAGCGATCCAAAACACACCTGAAGGGACAAAAAAAAATAAAATAATCTTGGGTGGTGCCGAGACGTACTTTGCGCACCTGATCTTGAATCATAAATTGGTCTGCGACTCTGCGAGTTCAACCCTGGTTGATTTAAACGCCCCTCAAAGTACCATTATCAAACTTTTGCGCCGTCTTGGGGTCAAAGTTGAGGTATTTGAGGAGCTCGGGAGTCCAATTGTTCTCGTCTCGTTCGCTGTAGCGGCCTTTCCATCGCAAGTGGCTCCAAGGGTTTTTCAGCTGAAGGAAGCGCATGTTCTACAAAAAGGTGAGGTGGCGGCAGGTTAGGAGGAGGACTCCGGTGCCGGCTGCTGCTTTTTTTTTGCCGAGGCGAACCTTGTATTCCCTGATGTCGAGGACTGCATAGGCGTGAGTTGGCACCAAGCCCCACCGCTCCCCTTCCTCCTCCGTCATCACGCCGGTCGCCGTGGTGATGAGGACGTCGCCTCGGTGGAACCTGCGGACGCAAAGACACCAAATGGCGATTGACAATTTAGACAGACGCCTCAAATGATCTGAACAGTCGAGTCTTCTGTAAAATACCAGCAGCAATGAATTGATACCGCAATCATGTATTTACTGTACACATACCGTATTGGCCCGAATATAAGACAGTGTTTTTTGCATTGAAATAAGTGGGGGTCGTCTTATATTCGGGGTCTAGACATTATACCCATTCATGACGCTAGATGGCGCCAGATATCATTGAAGTGAATGCTGAACTTGACTCCCCAGGCCAAAGTGAACCCCTGTCACGAAGAATAAAATTAAAAATAGCGGTAGCACAAAGAAGAAAAATAAAAAATAGCGATAAGAAAGAAAAGAGAAAAAAAGTTATGATGTCATTTACATTCCAAAAACCACAGGCCATTCATTTACGAATGTGATTGCACTTTAGTTTACATATTTAAATGTTCAGATATTATGATTTTAATGAGGCAACATAACATGCTTTTTCTCTCAAATATATTGTTAGAATCATTTGTTTCAGATGTACTGGAATTATTTTCTCTAAAAAAAATTAACTTGGTGTTCAAAAAGTCTTTTTTCAAACTTGAGTCTTGAAAAAGGGGGTCGTCTTATAATCAGGGCCGTCTTATAGTCGGGCCAATACGGTAATATTTACCAACATAACCATGCTACATTTGACAAACTTTACAAATTATTTACACGCTATTTAGTAGTAGTAGTATTTAGTCGTGTGTGCTGCATGCTTTGCCTGCATATGTGTGTATGTGAGTGTTTGTCTGTATGTAAAGTTGGTCATTACTTCTAACTTCTGAATTTAAACTTTCGCCATCATCTTTTCTCTCTTTTGCGGCACTCTTTGGAACAGAGTGAAGATGACAAACACTTTGATCAATCACAAGCTGCTTTTAACGGTCGAATTCCCAAAGGGCCGCCATGTTCGCAAACATCAATATTTCTCTGATTTATTTTTTATACTGCATTTCCTCTTTGTACAGTGTACTTGGGTGTCATGAAAGGCGCTTTTAAATCAAATGAATTATTATTATTATTATTATCAAGCATTGTGATGATCTTATCCAAGAGACCAAATGCTGCCATCTGCTGGCCATTGTGAGGGTTAAAAAAAAAAAAAGTTTCCAGTTTTATGATCAAACCAGAGTAAAAAATGTAATTGATGTCACTGACATGCCTGTTAGGAATCCTTTTGAAGACTTTTTTATGTCAAGTGTGCTCAAAGAGTTGAAGTGACGTCACCTCTGGAAGAGCATGCGGAAAGTGTCGTCCTTGCTGAACGACTGATTGTCCGAGTGCATGGCGATGCGCTCGGGGATCCAGCCGGTGAGCGCGTGGAGATCGATGTTCTGGGGGAGGAGGGGGGGGGGGGGGGGGAACCCAAAACAAGGAACATGAGAAATGCATGGAGAGGCAAACGCGTAGAAAGCGTGAACGGCGCCTACCGAGTTGGATCCTGGGAAGTCGTACCCTCCCATCACCTTCATGTAAGCCTTCTCGATGAGCGACACCCACAGCTCATTTCTGTTGCTGGAGTACGAGCACAGCAGCTCGCCGTTGCGGTCCACGGGCAGAAAGTCGTCGATGATCACCTGCGTGAGAGAGACGCAAACACAGTTTTATCCGTTTGTGTGTTTCTCTTCTTTCTGTGCGACGCTTTTACCTTCCTGGGAACGCCGTTGATGTGCAGCTTGACCATGTACTTCCCACATGGGTTGTACTCGGGCTCGCCCCGTCGGTTCTGAGGATAGATGATGCTGAAACACATCAGCAAGGAACAGGACATTTGAAGCATTCATGCTGTATGTGTACTTGAGCGTAAAATAAATAAATAAATAAATGATTAGATAGATAGATAATCTATCTATCTAATCATAATAATAATAATAATAATATGTATCTAAGATAGATAGCCAGCCAGCTCGCTATCTAGCTAGCCGGCCGGCTATCTAGCTAGCCAGCTTGCTCGCTATCTAGCTAGCCAGCTTGCTCGCTATCTAGCTAGCCAGCTTGCTCGCTATCTAGCTAGCCAGCTTGCTCGCTATCTAGCTAGCCAGCTCGATAGACAGATAGATAGCCAGCTCGACATCTAGCTAGCCAGCTCGATAGATAGATAGATCGATCCAAGGTCATTCAACCTACCTGGTGATGAGTTTCTTGTTGTAGCGTCTCTCGTAGGCGGCGCTGATGGCGAGCGAAGCCACGAAGGAACAGTCGGACACCACCGTCTGCATGCACGTCGAAGCAGCTCGCGTTAATCCAAAAGCAAAGTTTAGCGAGGAAGAGCGATGGGGAAGCGTCACCGTTGCAGACCTGCTTGATGCTGAAGCTGGACACCGACATGATCATGGTGGGATTGGTGCACATCTCGTCGGGTCGGACCCAGCGGGAGAAGATGACTTTCTGCTTGGGTGACAGAGCCAAAGTGCCTGATTTGTCCCTGGTGGGGAGAAAAAAAATAAAGACAAAAGTCTCTCCAACATGGAACAAGACAGTGGTTCTGGACCCTGGCGAAGATTCGACTCACGAGAAAGGCACGGGAAAGGCAAAGCGCTCCTTGAGGTCCACGCTCATGAAGGGAACGTAGGCGATGCCGTTGATTGTCGACGTGCTCCTACAAAAAAGGGGCCAGGATGTCATGGGCGGAAACATGAGAAGAATGTGTCGGATATGAGGAGAATTTGAGCCTGGAGAAAAGTACATATCGAGGACTACGAGAAGAACCAGAAACACAAGTTGAAGAACACAAGGGCCAAATGACCTGAGGACCTCGATCTCGTCAGACGAGTATCGCTGACCGTGTGGTTCACTGGACTGGACCGCCCTCATGGGCTGAGGTTGCGGGCGGTCGTTGAGAGAAAAGTCGGGACCCAGCGGGAAAAACTGCCGGACGGGTCCCGACGAGCTGGGCTTCACCCCCGACGGTCCCGCCTTGTCCTGAGTCTGTGACGGACCAGACTTGGACTGTGATTGCTTGAGACCTTCCGCCCTGAGGGACACCACGACGACTTTAGTCACGTCGCATCGATGACGACCGGAACGTTACCGTATTGGCCCGAATATACTGTAAGACGGCCCTGATTATAAGACGACCCCCTCTTTCTCAAGACTCAAGTTTGAAAAAAGACTTTTTGAACACCAAATTAATTTTTATACAGAAAATAATTACAGTCAAACCTCGGTTTTCGAACGTCTTGGTTCTCGACCAATTCGGTTTTCGACCAAATATTTTCGGGTTTTTTATGCCTCGGATGATGAACACATTTCAGTTCTCGAACAAACTGAGCGCACATGAATGCACCATTTGACTCCTCTCGCCTTCCTTACACGAGGAAGTGACGCTTCCTCGTGTTGCTTTCCATTGTGAGCAGACGTGTTCAGTAAACATTTTTATTTGAAAAAGAGCGTGGTTTCGGTTTTCGAACAATTTTGGTTTTCGAACAGCCTTCTGGAACGGATTATGGACGAAAACCGAGGTTTGACTGTACATCTGAAACAAATGATAACAACATATTCGAGAGGAAAAGCATGTTATTTTGCCTCATTCAAATCTTAATATCTGAACATTTAAATGTGTAAACTAAAGTGCAATCACATTCGTAAATGAATGGCTTCTGGTTTTTGAAATGTAAATGACATAACTTCTCAGCTGCCGGTTAACCTGGCCGATCTTCGACCCACTTTTCTCCAGATTGTCGCTACGTTTCTCCATTTTCTGTTATCTCTTCTATTATTTTCTTCTCTTTTCTTTCTTACCGCTATTTTTATTTTTATTCTTTGTGACAGGGGTTCGCTCCAATGATATCTGGCGCCATCTAGCGTCGTGAATGGGTATAATGTCTAGACCCCGAATATAAGACGACCCCGACTTTTTCAGTCTTGTTTCAATGCAAAAAAAACACCGTCTTATATTCGGGCCAATACGGTACATACGTCCAGGCGGCAGAACGCAGACCGTTCACAATCACGTTTCGAAAATGGGTCGACTGAAACCAACCTGTCTAAAGCTTGATGGGCCAACTGCTTGAGCTTGGTCTGCATAGCCTGGTCAGACGTCTCGTTGGACTGCCAACGCATGAAGACACACACAGAGCAGACTGTGAACACCACATTCCGAAGAACATGAGGAAACACGTGCAGATGAACGTACAGTCAAACCTCGGTTTTCGTCCATAATCCGTTCCAGAAGGCTGTTCGAAAACCGATTTGTTCGAAAACCGAAACCATGCTCTTTTTGAAATAAAAATGTTGTGGGAGGAGTCAAATGGTGCATTCAAGTGCGCTCAGTTTGTTCGAGAACCGAAATTTGTTCGCCATCCGAGGCATAAAAAACTCAAAATTTTGGGCCGAACACTGAATTCGACGAGAACCGAGACGTTCGAAAACCGAGGTTTGACTGTACAAAAGAACGCGCGGCATACGAGGAGGGCGCGCAAAAGAAGGAGGAGGCGAGCGGGAGGAGACCACGATGAGACACATGGAAGAACATGAAGCGCCACGTGTGGGAGGGAATATTTTGAAGGCGACGCGGATCCTGACCGTCTTGATGCAGAGCTCTACGGCCTGAGTGTAGAGCTCCACGGCTTCGTCGTCGTTTCCCTTGCCGTCCTCCTCAAAGGCCTGCGTGACCAGGAAGTGGGCACGCTCCAGGTCCAGCTGATGACGGGACTTGAGCGGGTCGCTCTTCTGCGCCTCCACTGCGCTGACTGGGCGGGAACATGGCAGAGAATTTTAGGACGGGGGGGGGGGGGGGGGGAAATAACACCAACAGGGACTGTCTGTAAATGGCACAGTTCCACTCTTTCACAATGTCATACTTTTATTTTATTCGGCCAGATTGTGGATCATTTTTCAGTGGAAAAAAAAACAAAACTCCAAAGCGTCAAAAATAAATAAATAAATCTTGCATTTGCCCATAAATGGCTTCTTTAGTTTAATAGTGAAAAACATAAATGCTACAAATAGTTGAATTAAAATGAGAACGCTTTTATTACAAGAAGCATCCCCCCCTTGTCAGAACTAATAGTTGACTGCGACGACAAAAGTATGTCATCCACCCAGTTTTTATGACGCCCATTCTCTCACACGAAGAGCGTGTGAGGACAGTCATGGAAAAACGAACTCAGACATCCACTGAGCAAACACTTCCTGATGGGCAAGTCTGACATTAACATTCACGCACAAATATCCTGCTTGAAAGCATCATTGGGGTACAAAAATATCACATGAATAATTTACACAAAAAAAAAAAAAAAAAAGGCAGGAAATGTGAATCTTTCAGACCAGCGAGTGGGTGCGTGTGAGGCTGCTACGACAGAGAGAGAGAGACGGCGCATGTGAAGCATGTAAACGGCGAAACGTAAAAGTTTGCGAGGGGAGAAAGTACAATAGGTGTGAACAAGGCTGGCAAGCGGTGAAGGAAAAAAAAAAGCTTTGCGAGTGGAGTGAGTGGGAGCATGCAAGGCAGGCGGGCATGATGGAGTCGGTGTGTCGTGTTTGTGCAACCGGGCAAGCGGTTAAGGAGGACGCTTTGCGAGTGAAGTCGGTGGGCATTGCGAGGCAGGAAAGCAGTGGGGGAAAAGTTTGCGAGACTGGCAAGCGGTGAAGAATGTTTCGCGAGTGGAGTGAGTGGGTGCATGTGAGGCAGGCAGTGAGGAAAAAAGCGATGCCAGTTTTGGGAGGCAGACAAGCGATGAGAAAAAAACAAGTTTGTGAGTGGAGCAAGTGGGTGTTGATAATTATTCTGCTTGTTAGTGTATTGTTGAGCTAGTAGTGTCACTTGTGTGTGTGTGTGTGTGTGCTTTTGACGGCCTTACACGCATTGTGGAGGGTCTGTACTCGATCCAGGTACTCGTTGACTTTGTCCTGGATGCCGTCCAGCTTGGAGCCCGCCATGCCGGCGTAGATGAGGGCCTGGGCGGCCTCCTGAAGCGAACAAGTCACGGTCCTTAATCACCAGGGTGCTTAACTCATCCACGTACATCGACTGTCGCGCATCGATTGCAGACGAGGATGCAGCGGACATTCGCTCCTCGCACTCACCTTATAGTAAAACACAGCTTCGTTGTATTTGCCATTCTGGTCGTAGGTGACCGCCGTTTTGGCGAATTTGATCGCGTCGAGCTCCAACACTATGCTGTCCATTCTCAACACAACTTGTTGACCAGGGGACGAGAAAACACGGTTAGTTTCCTTCACGAGGACAGCAGCTAACTTCACGGAGGAGGACGTAAGACGGCGACATGTTGACGTTCATGGAAAACGACGGTCACGGATTTTGAAGACCAACGCTGCTCGGTTGAAGTCAAAATTGACAGATTTTTGCCGGGTCAAAAAAAAAAAAACAAGCGTATTGCTTCCGGAAACTCGTTGGCGCATGCGCAGTAGGGAAGGCGGTCGAAACTACGTGACGTTCAGGAACTTAGGGTAGAATAGAAAACTGCAAACGCCCAACCTCAGTAACTTTCGAGGAGGCGGCCAGAAGAGGGTGACATAGTATCGCTGATGTAGAAGAATGTCGTCTCTCTTATCGCCATCACTTTCCCATTACGTTTAGCCATTCGTTTTCCGCGTCGAAACAAGGCAGTTTGCGCAGGCAAAGTGTGGGAGACAAGCAACGAGTCGCTATATTCAGTTTAAATTCATCTTTCCTTTTATTATTTATCATTTTATCTGTGGTTTTATTGTTCTTGTTTTGATTGTAAAGTGTCCTTGAGTGTTTTGAAAGGCGCTTTTAAATGAAATGTATTGTAATATCTATGTCTTGTATTTGTGTGACGTCATAGAGGGGGGAGGAGCCAGGTTGGGGAAGTATTGGCTTCGGTAGTTAGTCTGAGTGTGGAGCGTATGAGCGTGAGTTGTGGCTAACAGCAACTCCTATGGATGTGTGTGTTTATTGCGTGTTTTGTGTATTAAAAGGACAGTTTGCATCCGCGACTGCGTGCATCCTTCTTGCCGTTACTGAAGGGCATTACATTGGTGTCAGAAGTTTTGGATTCACCCGTTGCACGTCCATTTTTTTGCGTAAGGATGCTCGGCGACTCCGGTACTCGGCGGAAGGTAAAGGAGGAAGCCGTTCCGTGCGGCGATGCCGTAACCCGGTGGACGGTAAAGCAAGAAGCCGTGCCCTGCGTGATTGATATGCCTGAGTCGAGTTGCACCGAGCGCGGTCGTCATGAAGCTGGTGGTTCGCGCCAAAATGAGCGCGGGCCCGCCAAAACGGAGTGGCGCCATGACGTAGCGGCAGGTGCCGCCACCATCGGAATGGATGTAAACATGCATGGCGGCGCCCTTGGGCTCGCGTGGCCCTCCATGAAAGCTCTAAATTCTCCGGAAAAGGAAGTTGGGAGGCTTATAGAGCACAGTTCGAGTTGGTGGCTGACGCAGCGCATTGGTCGGACAAGGTGAAAGCCGTGCAGTTAGCCCTTTCGCTGACGGAGGAGGCTACATCCTGTCTGCTTCTTCTGAGCCCGGAGAGAGACTCAATTACAGCGCCCTGGTGGGTGCTTTGCAGAGGCGCTTTGGAGAGTTTAATTTGAGAGACTCTTTGCGCTGTGAGTTCAAGCAACGTGATCGACATCCCGGTGAGCGCTCCGTTGTCTTGCTCATGAGATCGAAAGCCTGGGTCGGCGCGCATATGCAGCAATGCCGAATGAGATCCAAAATGAACTGATACGCGACCAGTTCATCCAAGCTCTCAGGCGGATGAGCTGCGCCTGCACGTCCAGCTTGCCCACCCGGCAGCCCTGGGAGAGGCACTTGCTCTTGCTACAGAGAGGGAGATTGCAGCCAAGGGGGCGCTACAGACAGCAGCCTGCCCCGTTTTGGCCACCTCGTTGTCGGAAGGGGAGGAGCGAAGGCCAGCGTGGGTGGAGGAGCTGGTGTGCGCAATAAAGACCCGGCCAGCACAGAAGGAGGAAGGAAGCGGTCGACGTGCACGCCCTGCTGTCTGCTGGGGTTGTGGACAGCCAGGTCATCTGCTGCGGCGCTGTCCAAAGATGTTAGACCAGCAGGGAAACGGAAAAGGGTCCGTGTAGCCCCGACAACACGGACCCTTGCAGTTGTTGACCGGGAACTGCAACCTGCATTCGGAGAGAAAGCAATAATGGTGGGCTGGACGGACGTGGGGGACCCCAGTCATGTTCGCGTGCAGATTGGGGACGTTTCCTGTACAGCCCTGGTGGACACAGGGTCTTCAGCCACAATTGTGAGGCCTGACGTTGTTCCAGTGGGAACCGTCTTAACATCGACCTTTACAAAACTGAGGACCGTGACCGGTGAAACGGCCGAGATGAGAGGCAAAGGGACATTTTTGTTTGTCCTGGGGGGTTTGTCCACAACCCACTCAGCTTGGGTAGCTGACGTGAGTGACCCCTGTATTCTCGGACGGGACTTTTTAAAAGCTGCAAAATGTGTGGTGGACTTGGGAGCTGGGGTGCTCACCCTGCCGAGTGGTCAGCATGTAGGGCTGATCACGGCGTCTCCGGTGGTGGCCGTTAACAATGCAGACCCTGCGGCGGAGAACACAGATGTGCGGATGACCCTACCCAGCCTGACCAAGGCAGCAGCAGCGCTGACTCTTCGACAGTCGACGGTAGATCGGGTAGAGTCCGCTCGCCCTGTGATGGACTGCCCACTGGCGGGGCCAATGACATCCAGCCCAGCCACGTCAGTGGAGTTAACCCGGGTCGGCCAGCAGAGAACCGGACTGGGGCTATCCGGTCCATTTGGGAGAAGAACTGCGACGGCTTGGATGTCGAGCAGCGGGAGCAGCTGTGGCAGGTACTGTGGGACTTCGAGAACATCTTTGCCCTCAGTGAGAATGAGGTGGGCCTCACTCACTTGGTTGAGCACCACATCGACACCGGTGACGCGCGACCAGTAAAGGTTCGGCCCCGACGCCTGCCTCTGGCCCGGCAGGAGGCCGCGGATCAGGAGATCCGTGCCATGCTCGAGGCAGGGATCATAGAGCCCTCCGACAGTCCGTGGGCGTCTGGCGTGGTCATGGTCCCCCGAAAAAAGAGCACCAGACCACGGTTCTGTGTGGACTACAGGCCGCTCAATAAGGTGACAAGAAAGGACTGCTACCCGCTCCCACGTATAGACGACACATTGGATCTGGTCTCAGGCTCCGCGTGGTTCTCATCACTCGACCTGCGCAGTGGCTACTGGCAAGTCCCCCTCACCACGGAGTCCAGACCCAAGACGGCATTCTGCACCACCCGAGGACACTGGCAGTTTAAGGTCATGAGTTTTGGACTATGCAATGCACCAGGAACATTTGAGCGTTTGATGGACACAGTGCTCTCAAACATTCCGAGGCAAAGGTGCGTGGTGTATTTGGATGATGTCCTCGTCCATGGTGGGTCTTTTCAGGCTGCAATTGAGTCTCTGAGACTGGTGCTGGGGAGAATTGCAGCAGCTGGGCTGAAACTGCACCCAGAAAAGTGCCACTTTATGCAGCGTGAGGTGGAGTTCCTCGGCCACCGAGTGAACAGTGAGGGCATCAGCACGTTGGAGGAGAAGGTCCGCACCATCAAAGACTGGCCAGTACCAAGGGACCAGAAGCAGTTGAAAAGCTTCTTGGGGCTGGCCTCGTACTACAGACGGTTCGTGAAGGGATTCTCGTGCATTGGGGCACCCTTGTTCCGCCTCCTTAAAGACAACCAACCCTTCCTCTGGATGCCGGATTGTCAGGAGGCGTTCTCCAGCCTAAAAAGAGCCCTCATGAACGCTCCTGTTCTCACCCCACCAGATCCAGCCTTGCCTTTTGTGCTGGACACGGACGCGAGTAATGTCGGCATGGGGGCGGTGTTGTCACAGGTGGGGCCGGAAGGTGAGCAAGTGGTGGCCTATTTCAGCCGCACTTTCAACAAGAGTGAACGACGCTACTGTGTTACCAGACGTGAACTGCTAGCAGTTGTTTTGGCTACACGCCATTTCAAGTATTACCTGTGTGGCGTGCCTTTCACCATCAGGACAGATCACGCTGCACTACAGTGGCTGATGTCGTTCAAGGAACCAGAAGGCCAAGTAGCACGGTGGCTGGAGGAGCTGCAGGCGTTTCACTTCACTGTGGTACATCGAGCTGGGGCTCAGCACGCCAATGCGGACGCCCTTTCCCGGCGGCCGTGTTCTGTTAGTGACTGCAGCTACTGCGACCGGCGGGATGCTAGGGAGTTGGAGCTGCGTGGTGAAGCGACTGCTGCTGGACCGTCATGCTGCACCTTGGAGGCTGTGGACATTGCAGAGTGGGCTGCCAAGCAGGATGAGGACCGTGATCTCAATCCTGTGCGACAGTGGGTCCAGAGTGGCACGAGGCCACCCTGGGAGGGTGTGATGGGACTCTCCGTTACCACCAAAGGCCTTTGGAGCAAGTTTGCTGTGTTACGCATGAAAGACGGCGTGTTGCAGCGTGCCTGGAAGGAACCAGCCACCGGGGAAGAGAGATGGCAGGTGGTAGTGCCCGGAGCTCTTAGAGAGATGGTGCTAAGAGCATGCCACGGGAGCACCGGCTCAGGACACTTTGGCAGCACCAAGACCCTCCGACGGCTGCGCCAAGGGTTCTATTGGGGTCAGCATCGACGGGACGTAGAGGATTTCTGCCGGCGCTGTGACGAGTGTGCAGCCTACAAGGGACCTCAAGACCAATCACATGCACCACTTCAGCAACAGAGGGTTGGGGCGCCCATGGAGAGGGTTGCTGTGGACATTATGGGCCCTTTTCCCGTGACGGACAGAGGGAACCGTTACGTGCTTTGTGCGATGGACTATTTTACAAAGTGGCCCGAGGCATACGCACTGCCAGACCAAGAGGCGGAGACAGTGGCCAATGCGCTACTGGAGGGCATGTTCTGCCGGTTTGGGACTGCAGACATCCTCCACAGTGACCAAGGCAGAAATTTTGAGTCCAAAGTTTTTGCTGCTCTTTGTAAACGCCTTGACATGCAGAAAACACGCACCACCCCTTTGCATCCACAGAGCGATGGTCTTGTGGAACGATTCAACCGAACCATGCAGCAGCAGCTCGCCATCCTCACCTCCAAACACCAACGTGATTGGGACCAGCACATCCCGCTGGTACTGATGGCTTATCGTTCAGCGGTTCAAAGTTCCACAAGTTGTACTCCTGCTCTGCTGATGCTGGGCCGGGAAATTCGGACACCGGCAGAGATGGCGTTTGGAAGACCTCCCGGCGGCTCAGAGGACCAGCCGGGGCCGGAGTATGCCCGGAGACTGCAGGATCGGCTGGAGGCAGCGCACGCGTTCGCACGGGACCAGCTGGAGAAGGCCGGTGCACGTCAAAAGCGGAACTATGACGTGCGGAGCAAGGGGCGGAATTTCCAGATTGGGGAACTGGTTTGGGTGTACACACCTAAAAGAAAGAAAGGGCGCTGCCCCAAGCTAGACAGCCATTGGGATGGGCCATGTAGGGTACTTGAGCGGGTGGGGGAGGTAGTTTATCGGGTGGCAGTCCCCCCCAGGGGCAGAAAAGTTGCCCTACATCGGGACAGGTTGGCCCCCTACCGGGGAAATGGTGTTCCTGTATTTGAGGCGGGGTCCGCTTCATCTGCCAGTTCAGAACAATTGGTGGATCCATGTTCCCCAGATCCCACCAATGTTGTCCCGAGTCAGCCAGCTGCAGACGGTATCGACTCAGAGCCGGGCCGACCACAGAGGCGGAGACGAAGACCACGACGGCTGGAGGACTTTTTTTGTTGACCCTCGGGGCGAGGGTTTCATAAAGGGGAGGGCAGTGTAATATCTATGTCTTGTATTTGTGTGACGTCATAGAGGGGGGAGGAGCCAGGTTGGGGAAGTATTGGCTTCGGTAGTTAGTCTGAGTGTGGAGCGTATGAGCGTGAGTTGTGGCTAACAGCAACTCCTATGGATGTGTGTGTTTATTGCGTGTTTTGTGTATTAAAAGGACAGTTTGCATCCGCGACTGCGTGCATCCTTCTTGCCGTTACTGAAGGGCATTACAGTATTATTATTATTATTATTAATAAAACTATATGTGGCCTTCAGGTACAATAAGGAAAAACAAGTTTCTACAGCAGGTGATTTGCAGAGGGCGGACATGCTGATATTCGGGCCGCTTTTCTGTTTGTGGGAATCTTCATCGCCACTTTCCGTCATTTATGAGCATTTCCCGGGATCATAACTCTGCGATCGAACTAAATGTGGCGTTCGGGTAGCGTAGGGAAGGAGGGGATCACCCAACAAATTATATTTAAATCAATCAATCTCTTCTCAATCACAGCAGTGAAAGAGTTAACATGAGAGATGACTTCACCCCCTCCACCACCCCACTGTCCCATACCCACCAACCAAAGCCCCTTGGTCCACTCCTCCCTTTCATCCTCTAGTCTCCTCCCTCCACACACACACACACACACACACACACACACACACACACACACTCCTTGTCTTCCTCCTTTAAGAGCTCCCACGGCCTCGCAGCAGCTTCACTTGTCAGGTCCACTCTGAGTGTCCACCACTTGCATCCCTCCCGCAATGGACCTGCACCCCACTGCACACTACCGTCACATGGCCCAGGAGAAGCACCAAATGCTGGACCTCAACCACCGCCTGCAGAGCTATCTGGGCCGGGTCAAGCTCCTGGAGGAGGAGAACACGATGCTGGCCCAAGAGATCCAAGCTCAGCGGCACGGCCATCACGGAGCCTCCGTGTGGGAGAAGAGTTTGAAAGAAGATCTCCATCGGGCCAGAGCGGAGCTGGACAAGGTCTGGAGGGAGCGGGTGTACACCGAGATGGAGGTCTGCAAATTGAGTGAGGAGATCCAGATGGTAGAGCGGCAGTGTCAGAAGGAGGCATTGGCCCAAGCGGAGGTCAAGGCGAAAATGGAGGTGAGCAGGAAGGAGCTGGAGGAGGAACACGGGGCTCAGAGGTGGCTCAGGGAGAGAATCGAGCAATTAGAGGAGGAAATGGATCACCTGGTTCGGAACCACGAGGCAGATGTGGCCCACTTGGAAACCATGCTGAGTCATTCGATACCACCACGCACCACTCCAAATCTTGACCTCCATCAGCTGGAGCAGGAGCTCAGCCAGCAAGCCTCCAGGGCATGGCATGAGACGGCGGAAGCCTACCAGGCACAGCTAGACCAACTGGAGGAGAGCCTGAGGGAGACAGCAGCCCATTTGGGCCAGGCGGAGCACCACAAGAATGAGTACGAGGCCCATTTGAGGGCCCTGGAGAGAGACCGGATCTCCGAAGGGGATGTTAGGAGGCAGATGGAGGAGACAGCAGAGCAGCAAAGAGAAGAACACAGACAACACATAAACACACTTCAGGTGAAGCACCCACAATAATCTAAATGTTGTTTCATAAAAGTCAAAAGGGAGCATTTGCAAAAACAAAAGTTTTGTGTTAGATCTCATTTGCATGGTGTATCTGATTAAGTGTCCATTGAGTATCCAATAACTACATACAGGTGCATCTCAATAAATTCAAATATAGTGGTTCCTTGCCATACAAGCGACCTGCCTTCTTCAAAAACAAGACTTTCGTGTTGTATATTTACAGCTGCACAGCTTTACCTTCGACTAGCTTAATGCTAACACAACGCAAAATGACATAGTAATGACATAGTAATAATAATAACATAGATGGGATAACAAATAGTATTTCTCGTTGTTGCGATCACATTTGATTTTGAACACACAAGGTGCGTCAACGTGTAGAAACCAAATATAACCATGCACACATGCATATATTCTTTATCCCCCTGCAAAAAAACAAATAAGAATACAGTACTGCACTTCACTGAGTAGTTGTGAAAGTCTATTGCATTTCTGTCTTCAGTGCGGGCCGAGCAATTCATTTTTAAAATAAAATGTGTTACTGTGACTGTTTTGCTGGCCTTTTTGCCAATTTTCTAATGAGTGTCAATTCAAATGAACCTCATAATTCAGTCATTCAGATCACTGGAATTCCTTCAGTGGGTTTAAACGCCACACCGAGAAATGGACCCACATATGATCAGCTGCTATGTTTATACTTCCTGTCCACGAAGTGGGCAGAGTATCCTATTGTGCCGACTTGTGAGTCATTCCCAGCTGTCCTCTTCCTCTTCAGGAAGCCCAACGAACAATCGAATAAGGCACACGGACGCCTGACTGTCTGACAAGTGACCAGCAAGAGTCATCTAATCATTGAAACCAAGCATAGACATCCCCCCCCTCCACCCCCCATCTCATCTTGTCACTTGGTGTCGTATGTACAGGAGCACTGGGAGTGCCTGGATAAGGAGAAAGAGCATCTGGGCCAGCAGCTTGATCGTTTGGTGCAGGAGAACCGAGGTCTGCTACAGCAGAAGATGTCACTGGGCCTGGAGGTGGTCACCTACAGGTAGAAAATAAATACCTAACGGAATCCTCCAAATGCCTCAGAAGATCTCACGTCCAACACAGTCAGCACCCCGACAAATGCTGTGAAAACTGGAAAAGTCAACGTAACTCATTTTGGCGAGCACTTTTTGGTGTGGAATTTTAGCAGTCATATAATAAGACAAATAGAAGTCAGTGTTCGTAAAAAATATTTAGGCTTTTGCTAGAAAGCAACAAAAAAAATACATAAAATCTCAGGAAAATTCTTCTAGAACTTCTGAACTGTATTTGAGGTTAATCAGAGGCACAAGCATTGGTGCCCGGTGTGTGCTGACTTCCATTTCACATGAATTTAAATGCGATTGGGTAATTCTGAACACCACAACATTCGCGGTCGTAACAGGGTGTGCACACTTGTGCAACCACATTATGAAGTTATTGACCATTCCTTCCCCTCTTGAAAATATTTGAAAAAAAAACTTTCAATTGAGTTGCACAGGTTAAGACTCACATTAATGGTGGAAAAGATATCTCAATTGGTAATATCTGGCATTCGAACGAGGGTGTGTAGACTTTTTATATCCACTGTATTTTATATACCCTGATGATAGACCGCTAACCAGTCCAGGGTGTATCCTGCTCTCGCAAAAAAAAAAAAAAAAAAAGTCAACAACACAATAAATCAACAGGCTCACTTTTAGCAGTGGGGACCTTTTACTGGATCCGTGTGCCAGAGGAGGTTTGCCTTGTCCCCGGTAATAGATATGACACATGTATAAAGCCCGACCGTGTGATCAAGTGTGATCGAGTCACTCCGATCCAAACTGGATCTTCCCCAGCCAAATGACATTCAAGGCTGCAGCTGTTTGGGACTCCAAAGGGCACGTCCTTGAAAGCAGCAGCCTGAGTTGCCCTGCTGCGGCCAATGACCTCAGACCATTGTGGAGCATGAAAGTGCAATCCCCCACCCTCAGTGCCCCGTCACATCATAAAAACCCCAAATCCATCATCCAACACCCCAGCCCCACTACTTCCCCCCATGTATTGACCCACACTGCTCATATATTTATGAGCTGTGGGATTCTAGAATCACAGCTGGGAACAGATATATGATATTTAACACTATTTGCATATGACTCAATCATCAGACCTTTAAGATTAAGAACCCGATAAATCTGGCACACACCCTCCCAAAAAACAAACAAACCTAAAGTAGGTCAAACAAACTACAAAGACCATTTACGGACATTCAAAGTGTAAAATCGTGTATGTCCAAATACTAATGAAAAAAGTTCATCTTTTGTGGGAAAAAAATGGATCCAGGAAAACAAATGTGCATAAAAGTGTTTTTCAGAATACAGTGATGGATTGATCGCAAATCAACTTTCCCCCTTGAAGTGAATCAGAATGCCATGAATCTGTTCCAGCCACCAATTCCCCCCTCCGAAAAATTTAGAAATAATACAAATAACACATTATAATATTGTACTTTGTGAAAATATACAGGTTGATATTATTAAATAGAAAATGAAGAATTAAATGGGTTTTTTTTCTCACATTTTTTTTTTTAACTTCACTTCAATGGACATCGTGATGCTCCTTCTGGTGTTCATGCAATGGCCACCTGGGGGCAGTATATCACAGACATACTGATATAGATGGACAAACAAGGAAGGTCACAACTCCTCAGCACCGATAGACGTTCTTTGCAGAGGATAAATAATACTTGCTTGTGAGTATTGTTAAATTACAGTATCTGTCGACGTGTCGGGCCTCTTTTATCTCATGGCACGACGATTTATTTAGTGAGTTTATACAAATACATTTTAAAAAATAAAATAATTTTGTTTGGTTTTAATTAAAATATAAATATACCACAGTTCGTATCGCAGTTACTTATGAGGACCCTTTTAGAGCGGTTGTGTGTGTGTGTGTGTGTGTGTGTGTGTGTGTGTGTGTGCATGCGCGTGTGTCATCAATAGCAGGAACCTTTCCTTCATTACCATAACAACGACTGCACGCTCTCGTCTTTCCTTCCTCCACCCTGGCAGAGCTTCTTGTGTCCAAGCTGATAATCTTTTTTATTCTGCTGTCTTTGCAGAGCTCTGCTGGATGGCGAGAGCCTGCGGCGGGATGATGTCTCTCTTCTGAAAGACTCCAGAAACATTACACTGAAAGGTACAAATTGCCAGGATGTCATCATCACATGCATGACTACAGCAGGATCTAAGGGATGCTGTTTTCATAAAATTAACAGTCAATAGCAAGACTACACTATGGTATCTTATTTTTGATTTTTTTCCCAATTAATTTACAACATCTTTCCTGTCGCTCTTTGGGACAAGTCAAATAGTTGTGTTTTAGTACAGTATCCATTGTGACCTCATTCTTTGGCAGCATTAATTAATTAAAGTGCTACAAAACGATCTACTTTGACAATGAAATCTCGACTTGTGAAACCCCAATTGCAAATACATCCCTAACATTATATCAATTGAACTAATAGCCCTTCACTTCAAGCTCCTCCATTTTATTCAAATTCGGGGGTTCATGTGGGGGTTGGTTGTAATCCAAGAAGCAGCAGAAGACATTCATGAAACAGGAGGCACCACGTGGCCTCTTGGCTTTACCGTAAGAAAGGAAATGGCGATCAATAGTGTCCATTAGCGTGGGGGGCTCTGTAGAGGAGCTGGCTTTTAACGATGGCTCACATCCATGGCACTGAGCCAGACAGCAATGCAATTACATCTTAGTTGTAAGGTCTTATTTTATTTATATAAGAGCAACATAGTCTGTAGTATATTGACTGCCTCTTCTCTCCCACAGACATGCCTGTGAAGTATTCACGAGGAAATTACCAACTACCTGCTCGCTGTAACACCCTCGCGTCAGTCAGGAGAGCACCGATAACTTCAACGACACCCTTGAGGAGCAAGCCCGTAACCATCAGCCAAGCTCGCAAGGGTGAAGAAACAGCAACGATGGTGGCCAAGCTAGAAAGTCCTTATCCCAAAATACTGTGTGATGGAGCAGTGGAAAAGTTTAGAGCACATGAAGTGGACGAGAAAGTGACATATGCTGAGCCTCTATCTTCTCCTGTTGGGGATGAACATGAGCAACATCCTGCTGAATGTGCAGAAGGGGAAGATGGTGGGAAAAGCGAGGATGAAGCGTCTTTCGGCTTTCAGGTCCAGTCAGGATCACCAAAGAGTGAAGGGCTAGAGTCAAGAATCATAGAAGAGAAGACTAAGATCAGTCACTGCCAATCAAGCACCCAGGAACCAAAATCAGAACTTCTGGGGATGACAGAGAAGACATTAAGTTCCACAGCTGGAAGTGATCAGAAACAGTCACCATGTGTTCTGGAGGAAAAAGCAACTGTCGCCTTTGAGATTCAGTCTGAAGCTTCACCACGCACTGAGGAGATCCATCAGCAGCCATCTGGCACCCAGGAAGTGGACATTCTGGGAATAACAGAGGAGACGATAATTTCCTCGGCTGTATACAAACAGGAACTGCCGCCTTGTGTTGCGTTGGAGGAAGAAACAGCTGTCGGCTTCCAGCTCCAGTCAGAAGCTCAACTCCTGCCGAAAGATATCACTCCGCACCACTCAAGCACCCACAAATCAAAAACAGAACTTCTGACAATGACAGAGGAGATCTTCAGTTCTGCTGCAAGAGCTGCGGTTGAGCCATGCACAGTGGAAGATGAGCAGGAGCAAACATCAAGTTCTGGAACAGAAGCATTACTGGAACCCACCCTGGAATCTACGACCAGCAGTCCGTCTTCTGAAAATGAGTTTAACCCCATCGATGTGAGTGAGATCAAACAGGAAATAAGCTACTCCACCTTGGGCATGACTGCGACAGAAGCAGTCGACATGTTGTATCCGGATGGAGAAGAGATGGACACATGGGACAGCGTGATAGAAAAGAAGATCCATGTTGAGTCAAGTGAACCCAAACCAGAAGCAGAAAGTCAGTTTGCGGAACCAGAGGAGGACATCTTAACAAGAAGGTCTGAGCTAAGTAGAGGAGAAATGAAGAAGCAAGATGATGAGATGTGGCTTCAACGTGAAGAAAGTTCTCAACCTTCTGACGATAAAGACTTTAATGAAGAGGACGAGGACTCCCAAAATGTTTCGGTTTCATGGCGAACAGAGCTAGAGAGTGACAGCTATGCTCAAGAGAACACACTGGCTGATGTGCGTCCACTCATCCGGTACACCAGTGACGAGACGGATGCCAACACACAAGCGTCACATGTGAACGAGAGTGAGTCCAGTGACGATGAGCAAGACGGACAGACCGGAGAGGTAGGTGAACCTGCCTGGAGCGAAAGCAAGGCCAAAAACTTTGGAACCATGGAGGATCTTTGTGAGGAAGTAGATGAAGAGGTGGTAGAGAGTGACATAAAATATTCTCAGGAAGCTTCTGGATTGGAAAAATCAACCTTGAAAATCAGTGAGGACCATTTGGATGAAGAAGTACCGGCAGCTGTCAATGATGTGGAGCTCGAGACGGATCGACTTGTGGAGCAGGAATTGGAAAACCTCTCCATTGACAGCTACGCTAGCCACTTTGCTGAAGAGGTAGCCAATGAGAGCCAAGCGGTGCTTCCTGAGGATGAGGAGGAGGCTCAAACTAAAGTAACCCTGAAACAAGAAGTCATGACGGACATCCAAGTGACACACAACCTGGACTTTAGGGATTCCATGCAGCCTCAGAGGTGGCAGGAGATGGAGGCGGAGGAGATCCACGATGGAATGATGACAAAGGAACAAGAAGCAATCCCAGAATCTGATGTCCAAGTGGAAAGCAACCTGAATCTTAGGGATTCTGTTCAGCCTCAGACTCTGGAGGAGGTGGAAGTGGTGGAGGTCCAAGATGGAATGTTGAAGATGCCGGAAGAACTCATCAAGGAAACTGAACTCAAAATGGAATGCAACCAGGTTCTAAGGGATTCTGTGCAGCCTCACCTGGACTCTCCGAATGATGATGCCAAAGGAAAGGTGGAAGAGCGTGAGGTCCAAGATCGTATAATGACCACAGAACAAGAAGTCATCATGGAATCTGACACCCAAGTGGAATGTAACCAGGACATTAGGAATTTCGTCTCACCTCAGGTGGACACTATGGATCATGAGAAAAAGGTCCTGGATGAAATGATGACCATGGAATATGAAGAGGCTGGTATAGGGATCCTGCCATCCGGCATGGATTCTGATGTCCAAGTAGAAGATGATCAGAACCGTCAGGACTCGATCCCACCTCAATTGGACACTCCAGATGACGATGAGGAAAAAGGGATGGAAGAGAAGGACGTCCAGGATGAATTGACAGCAAAGGAACAAGAAACAATCCCAGAATGTGATGTCCAAGTGGAAAGCAAAGTGGACCTTAGGGATTCTGTGCAGCCTCAAACGTTGGAGGAGGTGGAGGTCCAGGATGAAATGATGAAGATGGTAGAAGAATTCATCAAGGAAACTGAACTCAAATTGGAGTGTGACCAGGTCCATGGGGATTCCGTGCAGACTCAGTTGGACTCTGCAATTGAGGATGCCAAGGAAAAGGTGAAAGAGAGGGAGGTCCAAGAACGAATAATAACCATGGAACAAGAAGTTACCATAGAATCTGCCGTCCAAGTGGAACATAACCAGGATATCAGGAGTTTAGTCCCGTCTCAGATGGACACTATGGAGGATGAGGAGAGGGATCAGGATGAAATAATGGGAGTAGAACAAGAGGAGGCCGGCAAAGGGAACTTGCCATCCTGCATGGAATCTGATGTTCAAGTAGAAGATGATCTGGACCTTGAGGACTCGATCCCGCCTCAGGTGGACACTCCAGATGACGATGAGAAAAAAGGGATGGAAGAGAAGGAGGTCCAGCATGGAACGCTAGGGGAAGAGGAGGCACAGAAAGTGCCCTTGCTTTCCTGCACAGAATCTGATGTCCTAATGGAAAGCAATCTGGACTTGGCACCATATCATTCAGAGTCTCCTGGTGATGAAGAGAAAGTTCAGGTTGAAATAACGACCATGGAAGAGGCTGATCAATTGAACTCGCCATCCGACATGGATCCTGATGTACAAGTAGAAGGCAATCTCGACCTCAGTGATTTCATCCCTCCTCAGGTGGACTCACCGGATGACCATGTGAAGGCGGTCCAAGATGAAATATTGAAACAAGAAGAAGCACAGAAAGTGTACTTGCTGTCCTGCATGGAATCTGAAGTCCAAGTGGAACACAATCTGAACTTGGTGCAGCCTCAGTTGGACACTCCAGATGATGGAGAGAAAGTCCAGGATGAAATCATGACCACCGAACAAGAAGTTAGCAAAGAATCTGCCGTCCAAGTAGAACATAACCAGGACATCATGAGTTTGGTCCCGCCTCAGATAGACACTGTGGATGATAAGGAGAAGGTCGAGAATGAAATAATGAGTGTAGAACTCAAAGAGGCAGACAAAGGGAAGTTGACATCCTGCATGGATCCTGATGTCCAAATAGATGATGATCTGGACCCTCAGGACTTGATCCCCCCTCATTTGGACACTCCAGATGATGACAAGAAAAAAGGGATAGAAGAACAGGAGGTCCAGCATGGAACGCTGGGGGAAGAGGAGGCACAGAATGTGCCCTTGCTCTCCTGCACAGAATCTGATGTCCAAGTGGGACACAGTCTGAACTTGGTGCAGCCTCAGTTGGACTCTCCAGATGATGAAGAAAAAGTCCAGGATGAAATAATGCCCACGGAACAAGAAGAGTCTGACAAAGTGAGCTCGCCATCCTACATGGATCCTGATGTCCAAGTAGAAGGCAATCTGGACCTCAGTGATTTCATCCCTCCTCAGGTGGACTCACCGGATGACCATGTGAAGGAGGTCCAAGATGAAATATTGAAACAAGAAGAAGCACAGAAAGTGTACCTGCAGTCCTGCATGGAATCTGAAGTCCAAGTGGAACGCAGTCTGAACTTGGTGCAGCCTCAGTTGGACTCTCCAGATGATGGAGAAAAAGTTGAAGATAAAATAATGACCACAGAACAAGAAGAGGCCAACATGCTGAACGTGCCATCCTGTGTGGATCCTGATGCCCAAGGAGAAGATGATTTGGACCTCAGGGATTTTGTCCAGCCTCAGTTGGACTCTCCAGATGACTATTTGGAAGAAGTTCAGGATGTAACCTTGAACCAACAAGATGCTGTCAAGATAAATTTACCAGCCAGCGGATATCTCCAGGATGAAGACAAGCTGAGACAAGATATTCACGATTCCTTAGAAGCTCCAGAAAAAAGAAAGGATGAGTTTGAGTCTAATGTTTCCATGGTGACACATGCTGATGAAACCTTTAGTGAGTTCCATAGTGGGCTCGACTTTTTAGAAGAAGATGAAGAAGAGCTTCTGGAGAAGCCACAGCCTGAATCTCAAAACCAAAAAGGTCTCCTCCAGCAGTATACTTGTTCTGTGGGAGAAGACGATGCCAGCATTCTGGCAGACAAATGGAACATCCTGGAGAACACGAGTGAGGACGTTGACATCAGACACCCAAAAGATGAAGCAGAATCTGTTGTGAGTCATCTTCGTGATGAAGTTGGTGATAGTGAAGGTGCCGCCACATTTGGCGAGAAACCCGTCGAGATTTCCCTGAAGACTGCACCCGAAGAATCTGTCATCTTTGCCATGAAGGACTCCTTGTCGGAATTCCAGAAAACCAACGAAAAAGATAACCAGAACCTCTGGGCTGCCCTTCCAGCTGACAAATGGAATGTCCCGGGGAACGCCAGCGAGGACGTTAACATCAGACATCCTAAAAATGAAGAAGAATGTGGTCTGACTCACGGTGATGAAGAAGCAGGCGACGGCGAGGGCGCCCCCAAATGTGACCAGAAACCTGTTGCGATCTCCCCAGAGACTGCAACTGAGGAAAGCATCTTTGCTGTGAAGGACACCTTGACCGAATTCCGCAAAACAAATGTCAAAGACAAGCGGGACTTGTGGGCATCGTCCTTGGAAGTGGCCGCCGCTTATGGATCAGATGACATCCCCACGGCAATGTCTGGGATTCACGACGTGGAGTTTGGTAGTGAGTTGGACTGGGGGAAGGCAGTCAATGGGAGCTCTGCCCGTGATTGCGCCGCTAAGAAGGAGGAGCATGTGACCGGGGTGTCAGTGCATTCTGAGGAATCGGAAGTTGAGGGAGAATCCTGGTCATCTGGGGATGAATAACCGGGTGTTTCCGAAAATGTAGCATTTCAGAGAAGGACCCCAAGAAATCACCAATAAAAGTTGGTGTGAGAGTTCGGAGAAGACAGAATTACATGCCTGTGAAAATGAATGAACGATTTCTTCCAATGTGTTGCTGCTCTGTGTGTTAAAATAGCAGTTGTTTTAAGGTTTACGGTGACTAGAACATCTATGCTAGTTTCCGTTAGCCTCTCCATAGCGTTCCGAATTTTATGGTAGCGGTAAGCTAGCAGGCTTTCGTCAGACAAAAAGAAATGTTTTTGGTTGACTATTTTTGTGTTTAAGGTTACAACATTTGATACGATGTTGCTTTATGCGCTGGTTTTACAGGAAGCTAACAACTGAGGGCGACAGGGGAGCATCTTAAACTAGTCTTGAATGTTTTTCAAAGAGTTTAAACATGTTGAATGCGTGTGGTAGGGGTTAACCTATATAGCAAACGTTTCACCTAACGCATGCCCGCAAATTGACGGGGTTCACTGAACTAAAAATAAAATGTTTAAGATTGCACTAAGAAAGGGGGGGCTAACAGCGGTAATAGCGCCACATGTTGTTTGTGAATGTGTTTCATGCAAGAAAATGAACCTTTTTTGAAAACAACACCTGTAAGCTTGCCACCAACACCACCACCAACGTGTCAATTTGAATCTATGAGTCCACTTTGCTGGATGTTTGCAGCATCTCCTCTTTCCTTCCGTGCTAATCTTGGTCTTTCAGGCCTCTGAGTGGAAGATGAACCATTGATCAGCTCTTATTGATCCAATTGAGCTGGTTACGTTTCACTTCCTTGCAGTGATCAATAAGACCAGATCATGCTAATGACCGATTGACTGATTGTCATGTAACAAAAAAAAAACACGCGGAAAATAAATGTTTTTTTTTACCAACAAATCTGTATTGCTGTTTGTTTTGCTTGAACGATTGATCGACTGATTTGACTGTTTAGTCAGTAGTACATTTAAATCTAATAAACTTGATGAAAATATCCTCAGCGTGTTCTTTTGTCTTAACGCAATCAAATGGCGTTCTAATAAAACACATTTTATTGCAGGTTAGCTCAGAGTTAATGAAAATTTGAGTGTTCACTCAACCTACCATGCAGGTTTTTGGAATGTGGGAGGAAACCGGAGTACCCGGAGAAAACCCACAAAGGCACGGGGACAACATAAAAAACTCCAAACAGGAAGGCTGGAGCCTGGATTCGAATCGTGCACCTCTTCAATGTGAGGCAGACGTGCTAACCAGTCGACCACCATGCCGCCACCTGAAACAATAATTGATTATAAATATTTATCCGGAATCAGGTCAACTTTTGGTAGGCAACAGTCAAAGAATACACGCCAAACGACGTTAAAATCCCATATAGACACTTTTATTGACAAAAACATAAAGCAACTTTCATTCAATCTAATAGCCTAACAGCACATGGTCACTTTAAAAGAGATGCTACATGCTAAAATAGCCAGTTTTAAAATTGTGTGCCTTCACTGGATGAACCAAGCTTTTGACTTCTTTGTGTTGTTAGCGTTAGCATGTTAGCATCACACATGCTACCAGGATTAAGCAAGCTTTTGACTTCTTTGTGTTGTTAGCGTTAGCATGTTATCATCACATATGCTACCAGAGTTTATAAACTATTCACAAATAAAGTTAGGGTTAGGTTCTTCTTGAAATTAATCCTTGAAGTCCAATACAGTATACCCAACGTTTTGTGAGTAGTTTTGTGTTAAAATAATAATTCTAAGGCATTAGAAGTCAGAAAAAGCTAAATAAGATTGACATTGAGGTCAGGCGTCGGGGTTGCTTCCACGTAGACACGTAGTTGCAGCGAGTGACCAATTATTTCATCATCTTGTATGACTGTTTTAAAAATAGGCGAGGTTGCGCGGCGGCGGGCAATCAAAGTTTGGTTTGTGTTGGCGACAGCTGCACATGACTCTGCACATAACTCTGCTGAGCCTTCACAATGTTTATCCTCCATGACAAATGCTTCAGTTCAACCTTGCCGGAATTCTTATTCTTTTTTAGCTGTTCTCCATCATGACATGGAAGATTCGTTTGTGAATGTTGTCTGCGTAGTATCTGACATTTAACATATGCATCGAAGAGACAACAGTAGTCAACCAACACAGTAGAAATCTTCTTAATAACACCAGCGAGACTCCTTGAAATGACCATCAACCTCTGAAGCCATGCTTTGCTCACACTGGATAGGGTAAAAAAAAAATTAAAAAAAATTGCCAGTTTAGTGGAACCCATTTGTCCCCGTTTCTCAGTTCTAATTTGGGCTCATTTGCGCAATTTCCAGAGTTGGAGCTAGTCAAAATACAAGCCGTGGAATTTGCCCCACACGGCTGCTGCGAACCAAGATGGCCACCTCATGTTCAATTTAGGGCTCCTCACCAAAATGGCCGACTTCCTGTTCAGTTTCAGGCATGATACTTTTTTGTGCACACTTCACTTTTATTATAGATATGGCCAAATAAGTTTGTGTTGGTCAGTGAAATGGTACATTTTTTGTCTAGATAAGCTACTTTTGTGGGGTTGTTCATATCTACATCAGGATACACATGCAATGGGCCATATAGACAGTCGCCCCCAAACACGATGAGGGCTGATGGCATGAAAGGAAGGAGGTCTATGCTTGACTGGGCGAGGCTTTCACCGAATCACATAACTATGTGTGTGTCAGTGTGTGTGTGTGGCAGCAGATGCCCACTGTCATCTAATCAGTATGTGGAAATTGAATTAGCAAGATCCCAGACAGCGGGGCGAGCCCACACACACACACACACACACACACACACACACACACACACACACACACACACACACACACACAAACTAAATCATGATATTTCTCCAGTGTCATTTAGCTTTTTTTTTTTAGCATGCTAATGCTAAAAGCAGATGGATGTGAATGTTGTCATGCCAGTGATTAAGTTGAAATGAATTTCAAGACAAACCTGTTGTCTGCTGGAGTGTCTGTGTGTGTGTGTGTGTGTGTGTGTGTGTGTGTGCGTGACGTCAATCAGGCAGCTGACACGAACAGATGACAGCCTCCAACCAACCTCAGTGGTGCCGAGTAAATGGATTGCATTTACATGGTGCTTTAAAAGGGTTAAACTACAGCAAACACATTTCCTACACCAATTGGCAGAATGATTAAGTGTCTTGCCAAAGGACACTTTGAAAGTGGACAGTCGGAGTTGGGATTCCAACTGGCAACCCTTCGGCATGGACGTATATTTGATAATGTCTCTCTCTCTCTCTCTCTCGAAACAGTAGCATATATGCCTGTGTGGCTTTTGATGACTGGACGACTCCCTCTACCAACTGAGACACAGTTGCCATAGTAACCAAGTACAAATACTTTGTTTCTGTATTAGAGTATATTTTTCAGGTATTTGAATTTTTTTTTTTCCCCACTTATTGTATTGAATGAAATTGACAGTAAAAGTAAATATTGAGTAGAATTGATACCGGTATTTGAACCATTCTTTCAAGTATCCATACTTCTACTTAAGTACACAACGTGAGTACTTTGACCACGTTTTAGTTACCATGTTGAGACTTCACTGATATGAAATACAACTTATAAAGAGAACAGAAGGAAGCAAAGAGAGCGACAAAGTGTGGTGTAGGTCAACTTGTCTATTTAATATATAAAATACGGTAAAACACACAAAAAGGGGAGCGAGGGGGGGGGGCGCAAGAAGAGGGGGAGCATCGGATACTTTGGTACAATAACAAACACTTTTTTTGTAAAAGCAGTATAGATTTCGAAATAACATCAGTGCATACTTTTATTTATGAAAATATACACAAATTGTATATCATTCTCAAAAAAAAAAGTCTCTTTACAACAAAAAAGCAGACTAGCCCAACACAATATATTAGCTATCTTTTATTTTATATTTTTTTCTTCATTTTTTTTTTTTTATTTGAATATATTTAAGTGTGACGACGGTGTGTTGATTTGACATTTTATTCCCCTTTGCTCTTGATCCATGCAGCAGTGACATCCTCGCTCACTTGTGCATCGAAAAACCGTGCGACGTTTATTGATAACACAACAACAACAAAAAGAATCCCCCAAGCACTCAAAAAGATAGATAGAATATTCAGCAAATAAAAACTAAGCTACACAAAAAAGTCCTCATCACATTGATGACCTCATCATGATGATTATAATTTATATTCATAATAATAATAATAATAATAACATCACCATAAAAAAACAGACTTGTCACCAACACGAATGAACACCGGTGAGCGAGCATTTTAGCTTTGGTGGACGGCGTGTGGAAATGCGTTTTGAGTGGTAATTCCATATCCTTGATACCCACCTCGAGGTCCATGTACTAGTACTAGTTTGTCCTAACTAGTAAAATAACTCGACTGAGGTCCCTGGTAGAACTACTGTATCTTACTAATTACTGTATGTTTTGACTACTAACGCCGCTTTTAAGATACTAGCATGACTAGTATCTTAAATATATACTAGTATACTATGATGATTAGTGAGGCGCTATATTTTAACTTGGGGTATTTTGTAACACCACTCATAGTGGTGATATAGCTCCAAGGTATCGATTAGTGTGTAGTAGCTCTGCCCCATTGTCGTATGGTGTTCCGCAGGGTTCAATTGTGGGGTCCCTGCTGTTTTCATTATATTTGCTATTGTAAGAGAGTTTTTATGCTAGTTGGCCTAGTAGTGTTATTACACCAGTACACCACAGTAATTTACTAGTTAGGTTTGAAATAGTTGGCCAATAGTGAATATAGTAGTTGAAACATGATACTAGTAAGATAGTCATTATACTAGTGCTCTGAATTGTTTCACTAGTGAGGACAGAGTGTACTAGTACGTGAACCTTAAACCTGCAAAAAAACAAACCAAACAAAAACAAAATAAAAAACAAAAACAAAACGCTGAAATGGCTTTCCATAGCAGGCGGGGTTTGAAGATGATTGTCTTTTTGGGATTACGGCACCCCCTAAAGAAAGCGCACGGGTAACAACAACCACGTCGCATATGGCTTGAGGCAAACTCCCATAACAATAATAATAATGATAACAATCACATAGCAGAAAATGAATTGAAAATCGTTCATTTACCGCACTTAACAAGGACCGCATCGCACACTGTCCCCATAAAGATTCCTCAAAATAAAACGGTGCAGTGCTAACGTTGCCCTCATGGTCACTAACTGCACCAAAATGGCAACAGAAACCATTTCAAGTGGGACTTAATGCAGTGATATGTTTGTGGGGGGGGAATCTGAAAATTGGCTGGGGGATGATGTCATCAAAGTGATGATTGGCAGGGCAAACGTATGTGTGTGTGTGTGTTGACATGAAATATTTGCAATTATATAAATTACACATTTTCAACCCTGCTTTTAGCCGCTCTTGTGGCTTGAATGTAGCATGTCAGGGGCAGTGTTTGAAAATGTAATTTAAAAAATGTGCCTTAATTAGCAATAAAAAACAACAACACTAATGCAAACAGTAGTTTTCTTAAAATAATAATGAAAAAAAACAATATTTATCTGTGTGTTGTGTGTATACTATTATGTATATATATATATATATATATATATATATATATATATATATATAAAATAGTATATCAAATAGTGGACTATTTTGGAAAAAAAACTGACATGCAACATAGCTGAACTGATACCTTTCGGGGAGTATTATAAAGAAAACTATTCAAATCTGCACTTGACACCGATAAAACTCCAAGGCAGAGTGTTGTTAACTTCATCATCTAATACTAGAACGCCAAAAAGTATACAAACACGTGGACGGTTGGAACCTTTGCATTGAAAATGTGTTTATGTGTGTCTAAAGTGCGCTCCATCATCATCATCATCATCGAGTCCCTTTTCTGCCCCTATAGCGCCCTCTGGTGCATTGTAGACAAACTACACTTTTATATACTGTACACACACAGTCAAAGAATCATAAAAAAGGAGTTCCACTGAGAATGTGTTTTTTTCCCCCCCTTACTTCCTGCCAAATACTGAGCTCCTATATACAATCCCTGTGGCGTGCACGCGGTTGTTGTCATCTTTATTATTATTACTATTATTATTATTTAAACTTGTCATACAAACGCACTAAACACATATTTATGTACAGACGCTCTATGTGGTTCACTTCAGGAGTCGCCACTTCTGATCTCGTCCCTGATTCAGTTGTTGCCACGGCAACAAATCAGTCCAATTAAGGCTGCTTTCCGGCCTTAATTAGCTAACTAATCGATTGATGAATTAATTCATGTCTCAGCTGTCTGATTTGTAAGCAATGTAGATGACTGTTCACAAGGTAAAAAGACAAAAGGTAGCAAAATGCAACAAAAACTATTTGATGGTTTTCTCTTCTTTTTTGTGTGCTGAATTCTGGGAAATTTTGACACGAAACTGGATTATGATTAGCATGGGTGGTAACGGGGACAAAGGCAGGTTTCATTAAACAAGAAGTCGGCAATGTTTGGGCACTCGTATCCAAAAGCCATCAGAAAGTCAGCCATTTTGGGGACTCATGTCCAAAACAGAACGGAAAGGTGGCTGTTTAAGTGGTAATACCTGAAAGGGAATCAGAAGGCGGCCATTTTGGGGGACTCATGTCTGAAAACTAACAATAAGTAGATCACTTATGGGGATCAAGACCAAAATTTCAAATCAACCACTTATGGGTCTCTTAAAATAATAATAATAATAATAATAATTTGCAGCAGGCCATTGAGGAATTCATGTAAAAAAAAAAAATCTAACAGGAAGTCGGCCATTTTGGGCACTCGACTATTGACGTTGGACAGGAAGTCTGACAATTAGCGTTGACGTGGCCATTTTAAGGGAGTCATTCTTGAAATTGAACCAGATGGGAGACTCATGATTAAAATCAAACAGGAACTGAGTTATTTTTGCCCACGGAACAAAAAAATCAGCCATTTTAGTGGTTGAAATTTAACAGAAAGTGTTCAGGGAAATGTCTCCAAATTGAACAAGAAGTCAGTCACTTAAGGTGGGGAGACTCGTGTCTGAAACTGAGCCGGAAATCAGCCGTTTGGGGTAATTTATGGGACTTGGCTATTTGCTGGTGTGTTGCCCAGGGAAATTCTTAAAAGTCCCGACCAAAAAAAAGGCCCATTTTGTGTTGTTCTGTCGTCAGAACAGCAAAGCAACAATCTTGTTGACTTTCTTGTGACCAATAGGCGGAGGGAGCAAGATCACATTATTTGTTGTGATGCATTTTGCTACGCTTGGATTCAAAACCAGTGCGCTTTAAAAAACCATCAAGTGTGAGAAGCAGCCAAAGACTCAGGCGGGAGTTGTCAGTCTGATATTGGGATGAGGGAGGGGGTTCTTTTTGCTCCTTCGTTGTCTTGATAAATTCTGGAGATGATGGAGACACATTGACACAATAGCGGTGCACGCAAGGCATGCTGGGAAACCTCTTTAGCCCCTTTTGCGCGACACAATAGAGCTTCCTTTTTCCCGGCTTGCTGTCCCGAGTGAAAGGTACAAACAAATATGAAGTCTTCCTGCAAATGTGATCACAAAACGTTTGGGACATTAGTATTTGGGGTGTGATTTCAGGATGAGCCTAAAATGCGGTCTTACCTTTCCAGGTGAACTTAATTTGACTTTCGCTAAAGTTTTCAACGTCCAGCTGTGCAAGGTTTCAGTACTTTTTGCACAACTTGCTGGTTACAGTTTTTTTTTTCAAATTAAAACCAAAGACAAATTCTGAAAAAGGAAAAAGCTGTGATTATTCCAGTGTCTGTGAATCTGTATTGCAACCTAGCAGCTAACACTCTGAACTAAACTAAAAAAATTCAGAATCCACAAGATAAAAATTGTTTTTTTTTTCCACCAGGAAAACCCAATTATTTTACAAGAATAAAATAAAAAGCAACGTGAGAATGAAATAAAAATACAGAATTAATTTTACACAAATATAATATTTAAGAATGTTCATAATCTTTTTTCTATTTATTTGTAGTAATATTTGTCACGGAAGCTTTAAAACAAGTAAATATTTTTCTCCCCAGAAAAAAAAGGGACAAGAATATGCGAGGGAAAAAAAAAAAGTCACAATCTTACAAATTTAGAGTCATATTTTTCATAATCTTATCCGACGTGGTCAAAGGGCAGCGGACACTAAGTTTAGCGTCACGGTGTCATCGGCAGGTTGCAACTGAGAGACTGGAAGAGGCACCGAAAGGCAAAGTGGAATTAATTGGAAATAAATGGGGGGAAAAAAAAAAAAACATGTTCAAAGCAAACTGTACAAAAAGCACTGAAACATTCAAGATTTCAAAAGTATAAAGGTCAGATAAAGTTCAACTGAAAAGATTCTAATGCATGATAGGTTCATCCCAAAAATTCACCTCAAAGCCCCTAACCGTTTCTGAGTAGTGTATGTGAATGTGTGTGCCCAAGTGTTAAGCATGCTTGTGTGTGTGTGTGAAGGAGTTTCGGGGCTGGTGAGTGTGTGTGTGTGTGTGTGTGTGTGTTGAGGGAGTTTGGGAGGGGTCACGGGCCTCAACTGGTTCCGTCCGACTCGACCTGGCCAAGCATGGCGCCGGCCGGCACTTTATGTGACCCACGTGTCCAACCTTATCCTCTTCACGTTGTCCTGCTCCTGCGGCTCGGTCGAGGCGGGCCGCAGCAGGACCATGGTGGGTTGCTGGAGGCCGGCCTGCTGGTGGAGCTGGAAGTCCAGACCCCCCCCGCCGCCGCTCCCACCCCCTCCTCCTCCTCCGCCCCGGCCCTGGGCGGCGGCGGCGGCGTCGTCCCGGTCGCTGCCGTCGTACGAGCTTGCGTTGCTGCTCAGGCTGTCGACGGGAGACCGGCCTTGGCCGCTGGCGGGGTACGACGGCGCCACCTGGCCGTGGACGTGCATGCCACCGCCCAAGGTGGGGCAGGGAGTGCTGCGGTCCCGGTTGGGCGACACGGGCTCAGATTTGATGTTGATGTGAGGGTTGGTGTTGACCGTCAGCGCTGTGCCCTGAGGGAGGGGAGCCATTGGCCTGTAGGGGGCAGCAGAGAACACAAAACGAGTGAGACATGCTGGAGACAAGCAGTGTTGCCACAGTTAAGACTGGGAAGCTTTCTTACTTGACGGAATACTTGATTTTAAAAGTAACTAACTACAAGTTACTTGATTAGTTACTTTTAACAGGTGCTGACAACTCAGCGCAACATAAAAATGCCAAGTGGTTTTGCCACTGCTGCACCGGAAGTGACTTTTCAACAGTCATGTTTACCGATATTGGTTTTATTAGAAAATAAAATAAAGACAGCTTTTTTGACTTAAAATTAAAAAAATGTTTACAAAAAAAAAAAAAAGAGTGTTTCTGGATTTCACTGAACCTAATTTTATGAGAATTTATTAATTTTTTTATTGCGAGTTTGACAACTTTTTGGTATACAGTATATATTTTTAAATTTTTTTTTAAACTTAAAAAATTTTGTTATATTTGTTTAAAAAAGTAACATCTGTGTAATTTTTTTTAGATGAAAATCACACATTTGTGGACAAGTAAAAAATACCAGAAGAAAATCGTTGCAAAATAAAAAGCCAAACAAAAATACACTATTTTTTTTCCCAGAAAATGATTTCACAATAAAAATTTTTTTTCCAAGAAAAAAAAGTGTCTTTTCCCAAGAATAAAATAAAAATAACTACAAAAAAATAAAAAAGCAGACGAGGTTGTCATTGTGGAAGTACAAAAGTACATGATGCTACACCACCACCACCACATCTCATTCTTCTCCCCATTCTCCACTCTTTTATTTTCCCACCAAAAAGTGCTACCTCTCACGCAACAACTTTTTAACGAAGACTCATCTTATGAAACTGCCATCGGGACCCCCCCACCCTCCTCTTTCGCCTGCAGCTCCACATGACTGACGCCAATTTCACCCTGCCAATTAGCGCCTGCGGCCGCCGGGGGAACTTTCTAATATGTCACATCAGCGGCTAATATGGACTCGTTCCCTGGCATATGCACACACACACACACACACACACACACACGCACACACACGCACACACACACACACACACATTCCCCATCCTCATGTTGAACATGTAGATGGATGACGGCGGGCAAAAAAGGTCCGAGTCAGCGTGCCGGTGACAGTGATGGAGTTCAGAGCGGCGGCCTAGCTCCAACGCTAACAACATAGCCAGGAGCAGACGTCCTGTGTACGGTTCTACCAAAGCCGCACAGCACAGACAAAGATGAGCGAGAGAGCGAGAGCGTGTCGGTGTGGTGGCTGTGCTTCACCTGAGGTTAGCAGCAATGCTGGAGATGCAGTTAACCATCTCTGCACTCTGTTTGTCTGAACCCCACATGCTGTGGAAACAAGTGGGGGGGGGGGGGGGCACAACCTCATTTGTTTGTAACTGATACAGCCAAAGACACCTGTTTTGGTCGCGAGCAGAGTACAGAGGATGTCGCTAAAATGGGGTCACCTTCGAGATGCACAAGCTACTTGGATGGATTTAAGCTAAGCTAACGGCTAACGGAGGCGAGTGGAAGCGGTTTTGGGATTAAAATTACATTTGAAACAATTTTCATGAACACTGTTTAAAAAAACAAACAAACAGGTGAAGGAGAAGCGAAACAAAAAAACAAACAAAACACCATCACCACCTGGTATGAAACCCTACTTCGAAACCTTCACTTAAAGTTCTGTGGTTTGATGCTCTAACATGGAACCCAAACCTTTGCCTCAAAGGCTAATTGAAAACCCTACCCTCGGCTTTAAACTCAAATTAGTCCAGGCTGACAATCTTTGAAGACTCGAAATAAAAACATGGATTCAAAACCCCAATTTCAAACTCTTAACCCAGGCTTGTAACACAAATTAAAACCCTAACTTGAAACCCTAATACTGACACCAAAACTTTTGATTCAAAACTGAATTGAAAACCTGGCCTTGAAACCTTTGAAGCGAAACTCTGGTTTAGTACCATATCCTCGGTTTAAAATCCTGATTTGACTTTAAACATTCTTTTCAACATGAACCCTAGTTTGACACCTTAATTCAAAACCCTAACCGTGTCTTGTCTTGAAACACTAATTTGAACCTGGAATGAAACCATACCCATAGAAACCCTCATTAAAAAAACCCAACCTTAATTTGATACCCTCATCAAACATGACCCTAATTTAATACCATAATTTAAAACCATTACTGTGGTTTGCTACCCTAATTAAAAAATAATTTACCATGAATATGAAACTCCAATTCAAAACAATAACCTTATTTTGACACCCTAAATTGAAAACACAAAACTGTACTTTTTAACTCATTCACTCCCAAAGACGTTCTTTTCAGACTTGGTCTAGAATTGGCTGGTACTGAATGAGTTAAAAACCTAGCTTGATACCCTGATTCAAAACAATAACCTTATTTTGACACCTTAAATTGAAAACACAAACTGTACTTTTTAAAAACCTAGCTTGATACCCTGATTCAAAACCCTACCCTTAATTTGATCCCGCAAATCAAACCGTAACCCTCATTTGATAACCTAATTTAAAACCAATGCTTGACACCCTAATTCAAAACCTTCACCTGAATTTAAATCCCTGATGCAAAACCCGAACTCAAGTTTAATATGCAAATTTACAAAATAAAAGCATCTTTAGAAATCCTAATTTAAAACCCTGAGTCATTTAATTCCTTAACCAAAAGCCAAACCCTAATTCATTGCCCTAAATCAGAACTCTAATTTTGATACCTTAATTCAAACCCATAATTTGATATCTTAAACTTAAAACCCATGCTGTGGTTTAGTACACTAATTTAACCTCTGCCAAACCCCCTTGTGAAGTTCACAGCTCGTCCACGCGTGTGCGCGCGAGTGTGCGTGTTGCGCGCCTTACACCAGATTTGTGAGCGAGGCCAGGCTGATAGGCGGCGCCGTCTGCTGTTGGGCGAGGGACGGCTGCTGTTGCTGTTGCCAGGCAGCCATGTTGCCGGGCACCAGGCCCGCCGGCGTGAACGTCTGCAGGGCCGTCAGGTCGGCGCTCGTCAACTGGTACTCTGAAACAAACGCCAGCGTGCCGGACATCAATATGCAGCGGCGCTGATCCATATTCATCGCCATCTTCATATCATATTCACGCGGCGGCTTTGAAGTAGCTACAAAGTGAATATTCATTCCGCGCCGGGAGGCTCGCGAGATTCGTGACGACATTATTCATGTTTCTTAAACGGGCCTTACTCGGCGGGACGCTGACGTTACCTACCGCCGCTCCAGGGCGGACGGCCACCCACCAACGCGTTGCCGCGGCTAATGGGAGCAAGTAGCACTTCAAACACTCATTCCAAACCCGAAACCCTTGTTTGAAACCCAAAAACCCAACTTAGAACCTTGGTGAGACCCCCCCGCCTCACCCCACAGCCCCAAAGCAAGCTTAAAAGCCTTATTTGAAAATGAATTTGAAACATAAGGGGTTGTTGGAAACCCTAACAAAGGCTCGAAACCCTTTAAAAACCCAAACCTAAAATTTGAAACCCTAATTTCAAGCAATAACCTTGCTTTGAAACCCTAATTTAAAACCCCAAACCTTATTGGAAATCCTCTCACAAAAATTTGAAAACCTATCCCTAGCTTGAAACCCCACTGCTTGTTTGAAACCCTACCCTTGGCTTGAGATCCTTATTTGAAACACTAATTCAGGTTTCGAGCCCTAATCACGGCATGAAACCCTAATTTGAAACGTGGTTTGATGTGGGACAAGCTGAGGATCACAACAACAACCAACGAAAAACTGAAACTCACATTCTGGCTAGAAACGCTCATTTGCAACTCGTTGGGCCGAATAGCAGCTCGGAGGCTAACCTGGTTAGCATGAGCGAGGCAATCCCATCTGAGGGGGTTGTGGCGCACGCTCAGATTTTACTCAACGTGACGCCCGCGTTACCTAGCGTCGCTCGAGGCAGATGGCTCGCACGAACGCTAGGATGTGGGTCGCTCGCTAACTGGAGCAAAAAACAGGCACTTTCATGTTTGAAATGCTCGGCACACTTTCATGTCAAAAGTTCAGCGCCAATTAAACGTGCGCTGCAAGCTTTTGATGGTGAGTGCATCTACATTGTAAATAGGATAGATTTAAATCATCGCAAACACAGAAGTAAAGCTAGACGAAACACTCTGTTTCATGAACCAGCATCTCATATTATTTTTTTTCCGAAAATAATTTCATGTTATTCTTGAACATTTGGGTCTGTTTTAAACAAACTCGCAGTGTGAAATTAATTTACAATTTTAAATGTTAGTGTAAACATGGAGTAGCAGGGGTATATGCATAAAATATAAGATACCGTATTTTCCGCCTTATAAGGCGCACCTAAAAACAACTTCTAATCCGATGCGTTTTATACACGGATCAATATTCTGATTTCTTGGATTTAGCATTTTAAATGTTTTGTGAATTGCTTTGTCACGGCTGCAGTGGTTGTGAACGCTCTAGATACATGTATTGTATTGTATTGTATTCCATTTAGCATAGCTCCATCTAGTGGATTCATAATGCAACCGCAGCCACTACTGTAGCCTTTATTCTCTGCGCCTTATAATGCGGTGCGTGCTGTATATGAAAATTGTTTTAAAATAGGCCCTTCATTGAAGGTGCGCTTTATACGCCGCTTCGCCTTATAGTGCGGAAAATACGGTAAATATTAAATAAAGTAAGTCAGCGGTGTATATCCATGAAATATGGTGCATCCAACTAAATATGATAAAAATAGATAACAGGTGTAGATTAGAAGTGCAAAGATTAATTGATCAGTAATCAAATTAATCAATAATTATTTCTGATAATTTACTAATCGTTTCGAGATCTCGTCCCAATCGTTGGAATTTCAGCCTCCCAACAGTAAATCTTCTCAGATTTTGGCAGTCCTGTAGGAAAGTAGAAATTTCTGACCATTTTCTGACATGCTATGAGCCAAATCAGTTATTGAATCATACTTATTTTGTATTTGTGCATTTTTTTTGCACTCTGAATTTAAAATAATGCCCTGTTTTTGAAAAAAGTTAGTTTTTTTTGGATGCAATTCATCAATTAATCAACATAATAAATTACAGGTTAATTTATTATGAAAATAACTGTTCGTTGCAACCGTTGTGTAGATGCGTACAAATATAAATATGATAAAGATGATAACAAAAGTATATACATTAATTATCGGCCAATATGTTGGAATTAAAAATGTGCCAAATGTTACAGTGGCTTAACCTATGCTTCAATCCTGATAAGTACATTTGTTCAAGACAGTTGTATTTAACTCATAACTATGACAAATGTCCACCTTTTTAGGAATAAAACCTTGATTTTTGGTTAACACTTGGGCTTAATATGTTGCATTTTAATATAAGCTATGATGACACAGAGGTGTTTCTAGGACCACCTTTGTATTTTTTTTTACCAGTGTTGTAGGCTGTCTGCATGGCGGAGAAGGGCGCCAGGAGGCTGGGCGTCGCCACGGAAACAACTGGGGTGGTGAGGGGCTGCGGCACCTGGGAGCCGCCTAGCCGCTGAGCATTCTGGGAAGACAAGAGGACAACATGGCTGAGACAGAGGTGGATGCTAGCGGTTAGCTTAGCAAACACGGCACACTGCCCGGTGCTGTGCGGTGATTCGAAATCAATTGACGACATATCCGTCGTCATCGCGGATGATATTTATATTCATATCACCTCTTCTGGATTTAACGAGCTCGCTGAAACTTTGCCACCGCCACCAATATAGCATGGGCGTGCAAAGATGTGTCGCACGTCAAGTTGCCAAGGTGACACGGGAGTCAGTTGCTGTGGTGAAAAGTGCGAGGCATGCCATGCTTGTGTGTGTATTTTCATGCTCTTTGGACATTTCATTAGGCACACCTGCACAATCTCCCGTGTCCAAAATGGCAACCTCATGCTGCCGTCCAATTTGCTAGATGTGTCCCTTCCACAAAGGGTGTAGCATTTCCTGGTTCACTGCTCCTGTCCTGTCCTAAGTGCTAATTCAATTATCCCTTCATCACAGAGTGTTGGACTGTCTGGCGAACTATCCGGATCAATTTGCTACTCATAGCATCCCTTCATCACAGGGTGTAAGCACTGGCTAGCACACATCTACTGTTCTGTAGTATTTGCTATTTGTGGTGTACCTTTCTCACACGGTGTACCTTCCTCAGCCGGATTCGCTGCGTTTGTCCTGTCCCATTTGCTACCCTTCGTCCATTCCAAAGTTTGGCACTGTCCGGTTCTGTCCTCTCCTATTTGATAATTGTCTCATTCCTTACTGACAGGGTCTAGCTTTTACCCAGATCACAACAAAGTTTGGCACTGTCCGGTTCTGTTCTGTCCTGTCCTGTTCGCTACTTGTCACTTTCCTTACTGACAGGGTCTAGCTTGACCCAGATCCCAACTTCTGTCCTGTCTTATTTGCGACTGTCATTTCCATTCCTCACAGGACGACGCACGGACTGTCTGACTTCGACGGCCCTGTTTTTGGCCTGCCTTATTTGCTTGCTAGTTATTGTGTGCCTTCCTTAGACAGTGTTGCACTACCTGGCTCACTGCATCTGTCCTGTCCTACTACCCTATTTGCTACTCATCACTTCCCTTTGTGACAAGGGGACACTCCCTTGCTTTCTTCTATTGTGCAATCCTGCTCTGTCTGCTACTCGTCACAACCTTTCCTCACGGAGTCTAGCCCTGCCTGGCGGAGTGCTTCTGTCCTGCCCCCATCCCGTTTCATTTGCTTCTTATCTCATCGAACAAGGTAGAGCTCTATTCTGGCTCCCTGTTCCTGTCCTTTCCTAAACACTACTTGTCGCATCCCTTTTTTTTACAGGGCCTAACACTATCTGCCTCACTACGCCTGTCCTGTCCTATCTTCTATTTGTCGTGTCCCTTGCTTTCAGGATGTAGCCCAGCTCAGCTCATTGAGACTGTCCCGTCCTGTTCTATTCGCTACTAGTTGCATCAATTCCTGACAGAGTTTAGCACGGCCGGTCGCACTTCAACTGTCCAGTCCAATTCGTTACTGGTCGCATCATGTCCTCACTGGGTTGAGCATTGCTCCCTACTCCTGTCCTCTTTTGCTTGTCACATCCCTAACAATACCGCGTTCACTTTTACTGTCTTGTCCTATTTTTCTTGCTACCTGTGAACGCATGCAGCAGTTAAACAAACATCAAACACACGTGCAGTCGTTGGGCACAACGGAGAGGGTCGCCTGATCGTCCCAAGTTTTAAAACCAAAATAAATGAATAAAACTTGGCCACTATTGTTGTTATCATCAATGGCTGATTTTGCTTTCAAAAAAGGTGAGATTCGGCCGTGCCCCTCGCTTATGTCAGACGCTGAAACGACCGTGATTAGGTCGTCGTGACAAGCCTGCGCACGTTCATGCATGTTGTGTTCACACACAATTGGACATCACACATGCGCGTGCCAAAGGTTGCGTAAGCTTCTATTCACCTCGCTGACCAGCTCCAGCTCTTCTTCTGTCTGTGCGGCGGGAGGAGGAAACACACAAGGCGACCCGGTCACGTCAATCACGTTGCACATGATTGGTAACTCTTATTGAGAACAAAAAGCGTGTGGTTGTGACTGTGAGTTTTTTATTTGTCAGCGCTTATAAAGTTTAATTTCAGCTGCGCCAGCAGGTGAGGAGCGGCATGGGTCTAACTACATTTTTCACAAATGAAAGACTTTTCGCACACACAGAGAGACCTTTTTTCAAGTCGTGATGATATTTTTACCTGACAATAAACCCAATTAGATGCTTTAACCCCCATGCAGTAATAATCCCAAAATTGGACATTTCGGACACGATTTTGGACTGTTGGACAAAACACCACAAAACAGTGAAAAATAACTCCACAAAGCTGAAATTTTGCATAGGATGTATATCTATGTCTTGGCCAATTCCCACTGAACATTTTGAGGGGTTGAAAGTGAAAAACAATTAAAAGTGAAAAAAGTTGTTGCACATTGGAAGAGGGACATTTTTGGGACTTAATACCCTTCATGCAGCCGCTTAAAAATACTGCATGAGGGTTAAAAATACATGTGGAAATCTGACCTTCTTCATTCCATAAACGATGACTTAATTATTTTAGAAAACTCGACATCTAATTATCACAGCTAAGTCAGTATTCAGTGCAGATCATTCGTATTGATACTTCACGCTCTTTTCTCGTGTCTCACCAGTTGCATGAGGCTCTTGCCCCCTTGCGAGGTGATGACCCGGAGGTCCGACTTGCGAGCGCTGCCCATCTGAGGACTGGCGGGAGGCGGAGACTTGGCTGGGACTACTTTGAGCAGGTTGCCGTTGTTGCCGTTGGAGACGGACAGCAAGCCTGGCGAGGCCCGGGCGCTTAAGTAGCCGTTAGCTGGAGAAGCACACGGAGAGTGGGTTCATTTCAAATAATAAGAATCATCCATAAATGAAAATGACACTTCAATGAATGCGTACATCACACAAAATTACATGACGAATAAAAATGAATAATAAGCCAATAGGGAAACACGGTGGCTCGGTTGTCATGGTTACAAACAGAATGGAAAGATTTTCAATGTGGTCTGAAGAAGAAAACTTTGGGAGAAGAAAGAGTCGAAGAGAGGTGTGGGAGGGGGGGGGGGTCAATATCTGATCGTCACGACAATTGGACACACACACACACACACACACACACACACACACACACACACACACACACACACACACACGGGTCTGCGTAAGATAGCCAATAGAGGTTCTCCATGTCACTGCTTTCTGATAACAGTGGTGACATGTGACTCTGCTCAGTGTCAATCTCACACACACACACACACACACACACACACACACAAAGTCTCTATTCCACCTGTGTATTATTAGTGTCTGTGTGTTTGTGTTTCCGTGTGCGTGTGGAGTCCATGCGGTGGCGATGTGGCGACTCCGGACTGGAGAATGTCGAGAATGCCGTCTGACGTCAATGTGGATGTTCCCGAAGAGTCGAACACACGACAGCTGAGAGTCAAATACATACGAGCACATACACACAGACACACACGGGAAAGAAAGGGGATACTGAAGGGGGGGGGAGCAATGGTGAAGTGGGGCGGGGGAGGGGAGGGGGTTCCAGGAGAAGCATTAGCTGACCACAAGAAGCTTCCGGATGTAAAGTCACCTGAGCTGCGATTTGAGTGGACGGCGTTTTGGTTTTCAACACAGGATGTAGAATCTACATCATGCCCATCTAACCCTTGCCCATCTAAAAAAGACCGGCGCTAAAACACGGCAACTAGCGAAGTAGTACCATCTCCCGTGCAGACCACCATAGCCATTCCATAGTTTGGGCTCAAGTGTACAGTGATCACTTACTAAGCGCCAAGTTTCGTTACCTTCGAAATAGTCGTGATGAGAGATAATTTTATCTTGATCACAATGAATAAATAAAAAGAATATGTCATGTTAACGCTAACCTGCAAGCCGTTTTGGATTCATGCGCAAGCTAAGCTAGCTAGTGGACGAGTCTAAGCTTAGCCTAAAGCTAAGGTCTTGAGGCAAACATTGATCGTTGCTATTCATAGAAACAAATAATAGCAAATTGTTTGCTGCTGAAGTGGGATGGACTATAACCCTGGATGAATAAGCAACACGAGGTCCCGTTTATTCGGCTGTCTTTCATTGGTGCTACTACAGTCACAGGACCGAGAGGATGGGTTTCCTGCACAACAAGCCCAACGCACCAGTCAAGTTGATAACACCCGCTTCATCATTATGTTCCATAATGCGCAGATAAACTTTATTCATCGTAGAAAAAAATAAAAATAAAAATCACCGTATTGTGTGTTAATGTGTGCGCAATGCAGCCTGCCATTACCGGTCGCTGTACAACATTAACTCACCCGTCCAACAACTTAGACAGCTTCATCGGATAATACTTTGATTTATACCCTGTTGCCATCCGCTTTCAAAACAGTTGTCATCCTCCAGTGATTTGTAAGCTTTCATCTGGCGTATGTCACAGAGCACGTGTGTAACCTCCCAAGATGGCCGCCAAAGGGGGAAAAAAAAAAAGCCCTCTCGAAATGTCTTGCTCTGAGATGCGTGGAAACGAACCTATTGCAGAATTCTGACTCGAATCCATGTTTATGTACAAGTGCTTCTAACAATAATAAAATGATCTTGACCAGTCGATGAATTCAGACGTACATGAAGGCTCTCATTCCAAATGCAGCCTCGTTTGGGTGATCAAGTGCAAACCGGTGAATGTAAACGCATCCATGGCGCTGAATTTCCATCCGGCCATCAGAGACGGAACCTTTAAGCCTCTCACGCCTTACTCAATTTGACTACGCTTTCGGCTTGTTTGTAGCCATTTATTTTTTGGCAAGAGATTTATCTTTTTTTGGTGCTATTTTTACAACTAAAGTTTTGTATCACTTCAAGTCATTCGTAGACCGTATTCGTTCATTCTTAAAATGTAAGCCCCGCCGGAGCCCAGTAACACATTCAAAACCCTTTTTTTTTTTTTTCTCAGAAACTAACAATTTTTTTTAGTCTAGTTTTGTTTTTAAAAATCCCCAGTCACCTTTAGGAAGTCTCATTACATTTGCAATGACACTGCTAAAATGGTTAAAAAAAATGTTTTTTAAAAAGGAGCAAGCTGGACCCACTTGGCCAGCATGGAGCCCGGAGGGTATGGAAAAAAAAAAAAAAAAAAAGAGGAAAGCAAACAAGAAGATATCTGTTAGTGCTGGCACTCTTATGTGCCGCTAATGGGCTTTAAGGGGGAAGCTCTGGCCAGCGTCAAAGTCACCTCTGAGGAGCGGTCGGTGCCAAGATCGGTGACGCTTGGGCGGGGCCATTGCGGATAGGGGAGATGAGGGGCAACAGCTGAGAGGGGCCCCAAGGGCAGAGGGGGTCGGGGTGGGGGGGGGGTCAAGAACACAAGACGGGTGTGTGTTTATTGGTCGCAGTTGTCGTGGGGGAACGTTTGCTCTCAGCTGCTTTGCACAATTAAGTCTTGACGGACGTGCTTGTACAGCGGGTGCCTTGCGATCGGAATTGAATTTGTTCCGTGGCCTTGCTCGCAACTTAAGATATTTGCATTTTCAAATCATCATTCCACTATGAAATTGATCAAATCAACATTAACTCATTCACTCCCAAAGACATTTTTTAAACGTCTTTTCAGACTTAGTCCAGAATTGGCTGGTACTGAATGGGTTAATCCATTCCAGCCACAAAAAAAATAAAATAAAAACAATAAAAAATGTTTGACTTGTATTGAAAAAATAGGCCTTGACAATATTGCACTTTATAAAAAAAATAAGCGTGATTGTTAGAATAATTAGAACGTGAAGGTTAAAACAGTTTGTGACTCATAATTTCATGCTACAATGCCCATGAACATCATGCTCCTTATGGTGTGCTCGCCTTGGCCACCGGTGGGCAGTGTCATCCAGACATTATAAACGAAGAAGAGTTTCACAACGATGTGACTCAATAAGCTGCAGTCATATTTAGGGACTGAGGGATAAAGATTTTTTTTTTTTTCGTCCATAATCCGTTCCAGAAGGCTGTTCAAAAACCGAAATTGTTCGAAAACCGAAACCACGCTCTTTTTAAAATAAAAATGTTTATTGAACACGTCTGCTCACAATGGAAAGCAACACGAGGAAGCGTCACTTCCTCATCTACCCGAGGAAGCGTCACTTCCTCGTGTAAGGAAGACGAGAGGAGTCAAATGGTGCATTCAAGTGCGCTCAGTTTGTTCGAGAACCGAAATTTGCTCGTCATCCGAAGCATAAAAAAATCGAAATTTTTGGTCGAAAACTGAATTGGTCGAGAACCGAGATGTTCGAAAACCGAGGTTTGACTGTATTTTTAAAAAAGTACATCATGAATAAAATAATTTACATTTACAACGATAAAGATATAAATCACCGGGACAACATTTTAATGTTTTACAATCCTTGTTTTTCTGTATTACCTGTTTAACTTCAATCAAAATCAGCTAAAATTTGGATGATTTTATCGTCCTTTTTGGGGTGGGGTTGTTTGAATGTCATGATCTTTGTCCTCTGTTATAATGTGCTCATGTACAAAAGGGGGAAAAAAAAATCTACCGAAAAAAATGACTAAATCAACCGATTTTTTTTAAAAACGGCTAATATCGGCCGGCCCATTGCTTGGTCAGGCCTTCGTAATTCTCATATATAGGCGCAGTAATAACAAAATCATTGTGTTGTCTTAAAAAAAAAAAAAAAAAAAAGAAATCATTCAGGAAGTGAGAAAACAAGATGGCCATTTGCATGCAGTTTAAAAGACTGCTTTCCTTTTCTCTTCCCCAAATCAAAACTGTTGTTCACCCGTCACATTCGGTCTTCTGGACTGTGACCTTTAGCTGTTGCCTCTCAACAGCATTCGCGTGTCTGACTGCGCGCGCGCGCGCGTGTGTTAGTGTGTGTGTGTGTGTGTGTGTGCGCGCGTTTGTGTGTGTATAGACTTGACTTACGGACTGGACTTGGGCACGCTCCGTTGGAGTTTCCCAGATCTCCACTGAGGAGTGCGCCTGAAGACGAGGACAAAAAAACAAAAAAACAAAACAGGAGCATAACTCAACCGGTCATTCATATTAGATTTAAATAATCCATTCTAATCTCCGCATCAAGGGTCTCGTTATACGCGTATTTCACGGTTGACAATTTCGCTGTGCTTGAATACAAACGAGAAGGGCAGAATGTCAACTCACTCATTAAACGATAACATTTGAACCGCGCGGATGCTCCATTAATTGTTTGAATGATGCATATTTGAACCCTCTCGTGTCGCCCCCAAAATATTCGAAACGGGTCTCCGTGTGACGCAGTGCACCTCAACAGTGAGCATTAATATCTTTGCACAAGGAGAATTTCCGCATTTGATGGTTTATCGCATGAAGTGGAAGCCGAGTGCGAAATGCGTTTGCGCCTTGAAGAGTAAAATATAATAAAAGACAAAAGGGGGAGGCGGGGAGCCAACATGTTTCGGGAGGTAGAAGTCGTTCGTCTCACAAAGAAGAGCCGTCAAGGCAAATCGTGTGGGCGGCACTTCACAGTCGGCTGTTGTTTTTGAAGAGGCTTTTGTTTTGGCGCGCCTTCGCTTGATGATGTTTCCCACACGTACGAAGCTCATCAGTCAGCAGCGAGTATCAAAAGACGTTTTAGTCAGCTCGTGTGGAAGTTACGAAAGTTTAAATTAAAGCAGTAACGAACGGGCCCTCGCACCCCCGCGGTCGCCACGCGCGGTATTCCGTGCGCGTATACCGACTTTGAAGGGGAGAGGAAATCTCAAGTTCTTCACAAACTAGTGCTAGCTTCTCAAATGTGGTTTCAAATTGGACAGCAATTGGACAGAATCTCACGGACGAGTTTGGGCCACTCTAAATTAGCTTGAAATGGCCAATTCAAATCAAAATGGCTAATTTCTTGCGCCTTTTCAGACATGGGTTTTTGTCTTGAGAATTGTTTATTTATTTTACTTTACTTATGACAGATACACGTATCAAATTTACCAAAGTAGAATTGACTCAGAGGCTTGTAATTGGCTTTGGGAGACACAGAATTGTTTCTAAAATGTGATTGAGCGCAGCTGACCCGAAATTTCCACTTAAATGGCTGCTTTCCTGGAATTGGGAGATGTCTTTTTGAGATTATTTTGTGGGCCATATATCTAAATCGAACGGGTTTCGGAAGCTGAATATTATAACGCTTACACAACATGTCCACTTTAAACCAAAATGGCGGACTTTGGGGATCTTTGGAGGCATCGCTTCTTGAGACTTTTTTTTGTCGGTCTACTTCACAAAGACTGTGCAACTAAACTTTATGATGCTGAGTAAAACTTGGATAAGGTCATCTTTGACGGAAGTCCCTGGAAATGACCAAATTAGACTGAAATGACCGCTTCAACCAAAATGGCTGACTTCCTGTGTTTTGTTTTTTGTTTTTTGTTTTGTTTTTAAACAAGTTGTTGAGCCTTTTACATTGATTCATGATAGACATTGCTAGGTCAAATGGGTTTCATGAGCTGGACTTTTAAAAAAAATGTAACATTAAGAAAGCTGAGATTGTTAACGTCTTGTTTAGCTTGATGCTACACAGGTCACCTCAAAATGGTTGACTCCCTATGTCTTTTCAGGCATGGCTTCTTGAGATTTTTGTGGGTCTATTCACTGTAATGATACTGAGTCAAACTGGATTCAATGGCTCAACTGATTTTAAAATATGGTTTGGCGGCCCTGAGACAATTTAGCTTCAAATGGTCGTTTCAAACCAAGATGGCTGACTTCCTGTGTCTTTTCAGGCATGGCTTCTCGAGACTGTGGATCTACTCACGATTGACATTGCTATTAAATTTCATTTTTCTCAGTGTAACTGGCTTAGGGGGCTGAATTTTCCCCAAAAAATTTCCCGTGTTTGAGCTGTAAACATAAAAACGTAGTAGAGCGTCATACCCGCGCTTGCGGGTCGCTGCGGCAGTCCCGGCGAGACGGTGTTCCTTTGCAGGGCGGGTTGCTGCGGTGACAGCAGGCGGGGGTCCGAGAGGGCGGCGTTGATGAAGGAGGTGGTGGTGACCAGGGTGCCGCCCGGGTTGTTGCTGAACTGAAGGGTGGCGGGTTGCGGCGGTGGGGCGCTCTGATTGGACACTGGCACGGTGACGGGCATGGAGAAGGTTGGCTGCGGGATGGTGGCCTGGGGGTAAGAGAGAGGAGAAGGGCGGGGATTTTCAATGCCAATATCCATAGTAAGAGACAGTTGGTCAATTTAGCTTCATTAGCTTAGCATCAGCGAAGCAAACAAGCCTGAATGTTGGAAAACGGTCACACCAAAACGAAACAAGTCAGCCGAGGAATGTCATCTCTAGCTCCTTCGCTGCTACTGTTTCAAACTAACAGTACATCACAAGGCTAATGCTACATCCCTCTATCTAAATATCTGCATCCCAATGTGATCAGAGGATTACATAGCTACCCATAATGCTACATTTAACTGCTAAAGCTACATTCTGGCTAGTCATACCTAGCATTTACATGCATCCCACGTTAACACTGTTCAAACTGGTAATGCTACAGCGCACCACTTGCTTTGTATCCCAGCAAGAAACAGACACAATGCTAATGCTACATGCTAACATTTTAAACGTTCATAAATAGTACAAAGCTATCGAATTATTTTAACTGACACGATACGACAGATAGACACAAACACGCAGACACGTGCAGAGTGATATTTTTGAAAGTGTTCAATGAAGATCTTGGTGGTTTCAACAGTTGAGTCCATAAAACGTACTAATATTGATGTCAACCATTTCGGGTTGTCCTGTAAGGTGACCCACTTCACAGTGAAAGCAGGACTTCTATTTCAAGAAAATGGGCCAAAGTTCCAGGCTCTGTGCTCGGCTTGTACAGCCTGGGACCCACTTAACTGTGAGGAAGGCGAGAGCACACGGGGATGAAAGAAAACTTTGCTTCATTTGAAACGTTAAAACATTTTCAAAGGTTTCGTTTTTATTTATTTATTTAGTTTTGATAAACAGAAACAGAAACGGGACGGGAGTTGATTCTTTCAAGATTTTAGCAGTCTGCAGAAAAGTTGGAATTTAGAGTCGCTCAACTTCAGTATCATATGATGATTTTCCACAACACGGCGGGCAGCACTAAGGTCTCCTGAAAGTAATGCAGCTTATTACGCACATTTGACAATAAAGTTGACTTCAACTTGAACTTAATTAACAGCAATGACAAAAGGCAGAGAAAGTCCCCAACTGAGCACCAATAATATTTGTTGTTCCCACAGAGCAGAGGGAATGCGTGCCTGTGAGCATTGTTGTATGTTCTATTTTTTAAAATTTGATTATATATTATATTATATATTATATATTATTATATATATTAAATAAAATGAATTATTATTATTATTATTTGTATGTATTGCTGCTCTGTTTGTGTTGTTTGAAAGTTTAAAATGGCTGCAAAATCGATGCTATTTTTTTGAAGCCTGCAAATGGCGTTCCGCGTAATATGTTAGCATTAAGCTAGCGAAATACGGTTTCAAATTACAGTGTCAGTTTGACAGGAAGCTTCTCCTGGAGTGACGAAACACATTTTGCCTCTGACTCGGACAGTCATCTTTTCGCTTCCTCAATGTAATGTGATGCGATAGTCTCCATTTTCTTGAAAGTGAGATCCGGTGCGAAAGAATACAGTGGTGACATGAGACAAGTTAAATTTGTTACGTTACCACACGTGAGACTCAAAACACGAATATAATTTCTCCATTCCATCCTCTTTGGGTCTTTTTTTCCACAGGGGGATAAAGAATATATGCCTTTTCATGTTGTTTGTCGCCATGTGTTGATGCACCTTTGTGTTCAAAACGCATTGCTTGAATGGTTTTTATTGATGCTATTCATTAGCCCATCTGTGGTGCTGGTAGCTTTAAGCTAGCGGAAGGCAAAGTTGTGTTGTTTTAAACTCACAACGTGAAATTCTTTTTGTTTTATGTTTAGTATGACAGCAAACTTAACTCGTGGTGCTATTAAGCAGCTTGACACCTCGATTTTGAATAAATGTTCACTAATTTCCAAAAGGCTGCTTTTTTGTGAAGCGAGTCGGCTTTACTGCTACCGTGACTTTCCTTGCTTTGGAGGTAGTATCAAGCTCATCGTGTCGCGGTAGTGTGGTGGTTTCAGTCTCAGGCGTAAGATCATAAAAGCGCTCAGGGTGACCGTATGCGTTCCCCGGTGACCAATCACGAGCCGGGCAGTTAGCCAGCTCGTAAAATCAAACGGCGCTCGTTAAGGTGACGTTAATGGCGTGATTGAGCGCCCCGGAAAAAGACATCAATCGCGGTGCTAGGTGGAACCTGAGCTGGAAACTGAGCCGGTTCACGACCGAAACGCCTTGTCCAGTCAGGGACGTCTCCACGGCGACTGCACGCTAGCTCTATGAATAGCATCACCTCTTCACAGTAGGAAGGTATGAACCTGAGGTATTAAATTGAGTTATTACCTTAAAAAAAAAAAGGTGTGTTTTCCTTGCCTGCGGTTGCCATGACGACTGCGGTGACAGTCCAGGATGTCGTTAATATACCTTTCGCAAGTTATTTTTATAGCACACGTAACCAGTTGTCTCACTCACTGTTATGAATAAGGCGCATGAATTCAAGTATGGATTGTCGGGATTTATTATTTTTTAAAGAATTACGGGAACAACACTATTTTTTTAATGTATAAAGCCAGAGATGTACCGTCATTTCTTCACCGAAGAGTTTGATGTACTTAATGCTAATTTATGATGAAGAAAATAAATTGTTTTATTGTTCAAAAATATGTACCTCTGATTTTGTTTCAATATTTTGTTTTATTTTTAATAGAATTTTATTCACGCTGAATATGTTAATATTTAATTATTCTATGAACAAATTGTCTATATTTGTTTAAAAAATAAAAAAAGAATCTATATATTTCCATCACCGATCCCCCCAATGTCAGAGTTTGATTCGCATTGCCGGCAGTTAAATCGGATTTGTTCCCAGTGAAGGTTGGACTTTGTCACTGATTCTGTTCATAAATTTTATGAACAGAAGTTGTAGGCGCAGCGGAGGCGTTGAGGGGGGTCCTTGTTGTTTGAAAAGACATTTTACAACTAATTGTAAAAATTTTTTAAAAAACAGAGAGAAAAATAAACATCCAAAATGTTCTATATGTCGCTCACTACGAGGTAAACACACAGTCAGGTCCTGGGGAAATTGTACCTCCCCCCAAAAAAATAAATAAATAAAATACAAAAAAGAAATAGGCACATAAACACAATTTGGCACCTTGAGCTTCGTGCACATGCCAAAAAACTGTGGCAACACACTCCACAAACATGGCTGACATGCAAGCTGAGCCAAAGAAATGTACCAAAAAAAAAAGCGCTTTATAGCTTACATTTTTCCAGTAAAAGCAAGTAACCTAAAAATTCAGTAGCTTAACCCTGCTGCCATAGCATCGTTTTTTCCCCCTTTTAATATTAAATTACACTATATTCCTATGAGTACAAACTGTGAAATGACAACGGCCAAAATTGATAAAAAAACTAATAATACGATGGAACCTCGAACATAGTCCCTTGTGCGTGCTTCCTGTTTTTTTTCTTTTTCTGCATTTTTGAACTGCCCTTCTGCAGGCTGCTTCCTGAACTGAGGTCTCTCGTGATGTCACACATTCATTTAGCATTTTCTTTGCTCATTTATCAACGCAAGTTAATTAATTTTTTCCGGAAGTAAAATATATTATAATTATAACGATTTATTATGTGATTTTATAATATTTTTATAAATGCAAATTTTACCAACAAAACATGAGCAATTAAAAAAAAACCTATCAAAGTAAAATTCACCTATTTTCAATGTAATTGTAACTAATTCGCCAAAACAAAAACAAGGGTAAATAAGAAATTTTACGTGACATGAATGTTCAATGCAGTTATTTTTTTATGAGCATATAAAATAAATGTAATCATAAAATTTTATTTTATTTTATTCATGGCAAAGGTAATTTGAGCATTTTAAGTTGCGGCCACTGCAATTCCCAAGTGAATGCATAACGTCTGCCTGCCTGTCCTGCCTTGGGGGAGGTCTCCGTCTCACACACACAGCATTAGCATTAGCTGATGTGCTGGTGAGTATGGAAAGCTGTTTGAGCGTTTATTTTGTCCAAGGACAACTTCGGGCATACTAGTAGGACAACTGGACACGCTACTAGCGAGGCACAATGGTGCACGAGTTGACAACAGTGCTACTTGTAGTACTACAAGTAACATTGGAACATTGTACGATATAACATTGAGCGCTTCACAAGTATGACTATAAGGAGCGCAGTTGTCAACTAGTGGACAGTTTTGCTTCACTAGTAACATGTCACGGTAGAATGCCGATGTTGTCCTACTAGGGTGCAGAAATATGGAAGACAGTCATGAAAACAAATGGATAGAGTCGTTTCGACTAGCGCGCTGTGTTGTCTTACAAGTGAGGACAAAGAGTGTACTAGTCAATGGACCTTAAGATGGATAGCAAAGATACACTCGTAGCCTAGACTTTACTCTGAGCCCGAAATTAACCACGAGTCGTTTTCCCAGCTAAGGAGAGCACACAACTAAGACACATTTGGCGTCCTAATAGGAGAAGTAAATGTTATTAGCGAGGCAGAACGATGCACTAGTCGTTATCGGAGTGTTTCTCGTACTATGCGCGAAGCTTCTGTCAACTAGTAGAATTTTAACGTTTCACTCCTAGCATGAGTGGCTACTAGTGACATTTCCCTATCAGTAAAGGTTTTGCCTAATTTGTATTCGTCCTAGCACAATGCCAAAGTTGTTCTATTCGTGACGACAAAGCGCGGACGAGCGCGCGGACTTTGAGCTGGACACCGAGGACATCAAATAACACATGGAGAAAAACTTTGGCACAATAGTAGGACAACTACCTACGTGTCAGGCAAAACTACTAGTGGGCAATTGGCCATTAGTACGACAAGGACATGTTACTCAACTGATATTATCGCTCTGATTTTTTTTTCTAGCACATTACAAGATAGGACAAATATTCACCTCACCCCCAAAAAAGGCAAAACATCGGCCATTTTCTTTTTGCTCATTTTTTTTCTGTTGGAATTTTTTAAAATATATTATATATACAGTCAAACCTCGGTTTTCGAATGTCTCGGTTCTCGTCCAATTCTGTTTTCGACCAAATATTTTGAGTTTTTTATGCCTCGGATGACGAACAAATTGCGGTTCTGGAACAAACTGAGCGCACTTGAATGCACCATTTGACTCCTCTCGCCTTCCTTACACGAGGAAGTGACGCTTCCTCGGGTAGACGAGGAAGTGACGCTTCCTCGTGTTGCTTTCTATTGTGAGCAGACGTGTTCAGTAAACATTTTTATTTTCAAAAGAGCGTGGTTTCGGTTTTCGAACAATTTCGGTTTTCGAACAGCCTTCTGGAACGGATTATGGAAGAAAACCGAGGTTTGACATATATATAGTATTTTTTTCCAGCCGATTAATCAATTATCGGAATTTAACTACATTTTTACCCGAATAGCGGCCTCAACAAATCCATCCCGGTCGAGCCCTTTTTACTCGTAAAGCAAAACTACTCGCGTGCTACTAATAGAGTTCAGAAAGTGACGCATACATCCTTGATATCCATCTTAAGGTCCAGTACACTATTTGCCCTCGCTAGCAAAACAACTAGTGGTGTTACCAGTGCAGCATTAGAAAGACAGATGTTGGACCAGGTGGCGCACTAATCACACTGAACCGGTACGCGGACGCGGACCTGAAATCGCAAATGGAGGACAATAGGATAAATGCTCAAACGGCTTTCCATCGGTGAGGGTTACGTGGACGAGGAAGAGGAGGTGTGAGGATGGTGAATGCGAGTGCTCTGTGAGTAGAAGTCAGCCGCCGCCATCAGCAGCCCGAGGAGGCGAAAAAGGAGTAGGGCAGGGCGGGGGGGGGGGGGGTCAAAAAGGGGGCGGGTACACAGAGGAGGCGTGGCGGTACTCACTGACAGCCTATAGTTGCGCATCATTTTATCAAACTCCTCGTCAATTTTTTTGTACTTCTCCTCAGTGCGCGGCGTGAGCGAGAAGGGCTCCTCGGGGTCCGGGCTCTCAGAGTCCCGGTGCTCTTTCTTGTTCAGAGCCTTGGTAGCCCAAATAGAAGAAGGATAGGAAGAAGAGGAGGATAGAAGAGGAGGAGGAGGAGGAGAGGGGTTAGAGACGATGACACAGGTGCGAGTGTACTCACGCCGTAGCGCTTGTAGAGGGTGTCCAGGTCGTCCGTCTTGTTGCGGTACTTGTCGTCGTTTAGCGGGCTTTGGTCGATGGAGTCGTCGCCATCGGGCTCGGGGCTGTTGCAGCCGTTAAAGGATTTCTTTCGCAATGTCTGGGTAGGGGGGAGGGGGGGCACATTTGCATACATACACACACACACGCGCGTGTTATGAACAGAATTATTAAAAAAAAAACACACACATGTGCTCTCGTGAGCCAAAAACATTTCTCCGCATTGTCACTCGCGTGGGTCATGTCAGCTGACCTCAGTGGCCTACATTCCTAATCGTTTGCCTGAAATCTTGATGTTTCAAATCCTTCATTTCATGTACATTTTGAAGTACAGTACAGGTATATTCAACTTAAAATTAACCCCTTTGAAGAAAAATCACCTAATTAATTCATAGATAGATAGATAGCTAGATAGGTAGCTAGCCATCTAGCTAGCTAGCTCGATAGATAGATAGATGGCTAGCCAGATAGATAGATAGATAGATAGATAGATGGCTAGCCAGCCAGCTAGCTAGCTAGCTCGATAGATAGATAGATAGATAGATAGATAGATAGATAGATAGCCGTCTAGCTAGCCATCTAATTAATTCATAGATAGATAGATAGCTAGATAGGTAGCTAGCCATCTAGCTAGCTAGCTCGATAGATAGATAGATGGCTAGCCAGATAGATAGATAGATAGATAGATAGATGGATAGCCAGCTAGCTAGCTAGCTAGCTAGCTCGATAGATAGATAGATAGATAGATAGATAGATAGATAGATAGATAGATAGATAGATAGTGTGTGTGTTTTGCCGGACTTGAGTTGCCTAACGTCGCCTACTTTGAAACCTGAGGAGGAAATGGAAAACATTTTTGGCCTTTAGGAGGAGACAACACTCGATTCCGACCTGGAATAACCTTGGAGGGACAACTCAATCTGCACTCGCAGGTGCACTCGGGAGCCCGGAATGAAGAGCGAAAGCTTGTCAATGACACCGACCAGAATGTTCTTCGAGCCATAAGAGTGCTGACGCGAGCTGACAACTGACGCTTTGGACCTGAACTGCAGCAAGCCAACACCGACCGGGCACCTCGTCAACGCAGCTGCTTGATTGGTGTGAAAGCTGCGGCGTCAGTGCCGAGGATTCCGGCTCAACCCGATTTGCCGCTAGGCTAAGAAGCTTTGTGGCCGGGTGAAGCGACGGAAGGCACCGTGACTGGCCGGGAAAGCTCCCGCTTTGGAAATCAATTAGCGAAACTGTAAAATGGCAAAGAAGAAAAAAAATGCTCACTTGCTCGGGAGTAAAGCTCAAAATCAGGAATGGCTGAAATCTTTTCTTTTCGGGAAAGCACAACATGAATAGGTTGCCTTATTTTTTGTTGAAAATTTGTAACAATAACAGTTTGAACAGTCTTGAGTTAAACCACCAATGGCTTTAATAAAATAAACAGCTACAATCTTTTCGTTTTAGGAAAGTGTAACATTAATAGTTTGCCTTTTTTTTAAATAGGGAATGAAGAAGTGCAAAAACAAAATAAAACATTTGAACGGTGTGAATTGTAATGCTACGAAACCACAAGTGGCCTTTTTTTTTTTTTAAGAATTAGAGCACAACATCCACAGTTTGTCTTCTTTTCAGGAAATTTGGACTAACAGTAACAGCTAAAAGAATGGCCTCAGTAATACATATACTATATCAACTTCTATCTTTTCTATTTAGGAAAGTGCAATATCTAGTTTGTCTTCTTTTCAGGGCGTGAACAATGCAGACGAGAGCAACCGTAACGGGTTGATCAATGGAATCGATTACGCTATTAAATATACTGTATAATATAATAATACACATTCGGTCTTAGCTTACATCGTTTCATTTTAGGAAAGTGAAATGTCAATGCCGACAAGTGCAACAGTAACAGTTTAAACAGCCCGAAATATGCAAATGTCTCCATTGTCGGACAAATAAAAGTTTTCTTATCTTATCTTATCTTATGGTGCATTTAGTAATATATACCATATAACAACTTGAAACTTTTCTTTTTAAGAGTGGAAAATCACTAGTTCATCGTCGTTTATGGAAATGAACGATGCAGATAAGATTAACAAAAACCGTTTGATCTCATTATTACGATTATTATGTGATTTACAGTTCCAAGGGGCTTGATATGACAAAACATAATAAAAAAAACAGTTTTTCTTCTTTAATAGAAAATGAATGATGCGACAAAGTGTTTGAAGAGTGTGAACTGTGCTCTATAAAAATAGCAGATTGCCTTTTTTTTGGGGGGGGGGGGGAGTTCAACCTCAATCATTCTTCTCAGTCTTCTCTCCAGGAAATGAAGGATACAACAGGAACAATGAATTTCTACATTCTAAAAAGGAAGTAATAATGGCTTTTGTTATTGCCTTGGTTCCATTCGAAGATCCCGCGAGAGGCGGTTTAACTCCCGTTCAACATTAAAAAAAAAAAAAAATCAAATACAAGACAAGAAGTTTATTAAAACGAGGAAAACGAAAATCGAAGCGCGCGCACGCACAAACACACACACACACACACACACACACACACGCACGCACGCACACTCGGCCATCAGCCAGTCATGACAAACACTGTACACGTGTCCTGGAAGATGCATAAAATCAGCACAAACAGCAAAAGGCCACAATGAAAGCTTGTGACGGACGCATACATCCTCTTTGAGGGTACTGAATGGACGTCAGAGGGACGCGCGCAGGCACACACACACACACACACACACACACACTCACTCAACACAAAAGCTACTGTGCAACAGTTTTACAGTTGCAAAGAGGAGGCCTGCTGGGCGTTATGGCAAAACAAAGCAACAAACAAACTTTTTGTCGCACATCATCGTCCGTTTTCAAGCATCTGTACTGCAAACGAAAGAAACTAGAAAGTAGGTCAACGTTTCATGAACCGATCAAGTGATTTTTTTTTTTCTTCATAGAACGGACATGAAAAGAATTGAACTGAAATTTCCCGCCATCACTACAATCGACCAGCTCGAGTAGAAAATCGCATGAATAAATAGAGCAGGGGTGTCAAACTCATTTTTTTATCGCGGGCCACATTGTAGTTGCTCTTCCCCTTGGAGGGCCATTATGACTGTGAAACCATATAAAGAAATGCTGACAACAGCTCTCGTTTATTACATATGATCATTTTAAATTTGGGTACAGATTTTAGCAAGCATCATGGAAGTTGACATGCTTGATTGGCTTTCGTGGGCCACATAAAATTGTGTGGCGGGCCAGATTTGGCCCACGGGCCTTGAATTTGACACCTGTGAAATAGACCCAGTAGGAATTTTTTTTTTTCATCCATCCAACCATGGAGCAGAATTTCACAAGATATTTAAAATAAATTACCTGAATCGCCACAAAGATTTTGACCACTAATCAAACTGCATGTTTCCCCTTAATTATTGTGATTGTGATTTAATATGCGATTATGATTCCCAAGGTAATTTTCCCATGTATTTTTTTTCCCAACAAACCCGAGCAATTAATCAGTAATCATTTGAAAATTGCATCCCACTACACTGCAACATTGATTTGAATTTGACAAATTGTTCTCGCTGCCCTCCTGCAAGCCCCGCCCACCATCTTCCCTCCTTTGCCTCCTTCCATCACTTCCATCTGCCTTCCTTCCCTTTCTCCTCTCGCGTCTATTCATGGGAGGCCTTTTCTCGCATCGTGCTCGCCTTCCGCCGCTCCTTTCTCCTCTTTTTCTCGCCCTGATTGGGATCTGCAGCCGAGCGGATTAACACGTTGTGGCAGCGGAGGCAGCCCGCCCACACACGCACACGCGCGCACACACACGCGCACGCGCGCTGCGTTTTCGAGGCGGCGTGCGCGTGTATGCTACCCCTCACTGGAGTGAAGGAATGTCAAGCCGTGTGACGAATACTGACACGCGCACACACGCAGACACACACACACACACACACACACACTTAAGTGCTTCTAAGCATACAGTGGAGTGAAATGGTCGCCTGCACTCTGACCCGCACTGAGCCGAGTGTATTCGTGCGTGTGCGCGTGCGTGTTGCCGTGTGTGCGCGGCAGCCTGCGTGACTACATCCACACTTCATAATTTATAGTCAAAAGCACTCGGCAGAGAGGCTCACGGAGGCACTGAGCGAGAATGCGAGCGAGTGCATTTGGTGACCGGCCAATTATCCTCGCCGGCGTCCTCTGGCCGCAGATTAAGCCCAATGTAAATCGTATAATTAAGTCACGCCGTCCCAACCGGGTCGGGCCGGGCTGGGCCTGGGTGACACAGTGACTGATGGGGAGGGGGGGGGGGAAATAAATTTTAAAAAAGCTTCCAATGACAGCTGCCCGACGAATGTAACGTCTCATCTCCACTTTCACTTAAGCTTTATCGATGTTAAGCTCCGAGGCTCGGCACTTCCTGTCAATTTGTAATTTATGTCATTTATTTATTTTTTTGGGGAAGATAAGGACCTCATTACTTCAGAGCTGGATGCATTCGTATCCAGGCCTGGATATGCGATTTGATTATTTCGAGAGAAAAAAAAAATGGAATTTAGACAACTTTTATGGTTTTTAGTGTGCAGTTTTACCTTCATTGACAAGAATAATTGGTGCCGTGACTCTGCTTGTACGCCACGGCACTCAAATTTCAAATCATCTTTTCTCACGGGAAGGAATGTCAATGATCAAAAAGATGTTTTTTTTGTTATGTTTCATTCAAGAAAATAACACTCAGTAATATCATACTAACATCATTTAAAAACATGTAAAGACAGTTTGTACGTTCGTTCATTCTGACTGCATGCATCCATTAGCCACCTGGGGTCAGTATAATACAGACACGTTATAAACAAGAGTTTCACAACGAAGTGACTCAGTCAGCAGCTTTCCTCGCGGGGGATAAAGAATATATCCCTGCGAGTATTGTAATCTGCCTACATTTGTTGCTGTATTGGTTCAAATATCTGTTGCTCAAAGTGTCATAACACCGCGGCTATCGATCATTATTTTTTTTAGCCCATCTTTAACCCGCTTAACCCGTTTTGCATTGTGTGTTAGCCACCCAAGATTCCCCCCGCGCACCCAATCTTCATCTTCAACTTCAACGCTGTGCTGATCTCAAACTAAAAGTGCTATAACGCCGCCATCTACTGTCATCTGTTTGTCACTACAGGTATAAAGAAGCTTGAATTTCGCAGATAGGCAAGGCCAGAAAATACTATTTAAATAATAATAATAAATAATCAGTTAATATTAAATTTAAATAAATTTTTATTTTAAAAAATACTAAAAATAGTTAAAAAAAATAAAATAAATAAAAATAATAATAATACTATTAAAATACTAAAATATAAGGCTACCTATTGAAAAACGTTGAGAGGGCTCAGGTAAAACTGATTCCGTTGCTTATGGTTAAAATGTCATCGCTTCTAAGATTTATTTACCTGTCCTTGTCTGCCATGTATTGTCTGTCTCTTTGTTATTTCCACATATGTTGCTGTCTTGTATTTGTACAAAAATATATCTATCTATATAAAAGACTATTTCATTGTTGTTACATGTTACTGGTTCCGCCTGCATAAATAATAACGTCTTAATCACAGTTTTTAGGGTTTCCAAAAGGGCAGAACTGGTATACAAATCCAGTTGAGCGGCATCACGGGACCTCCGATTCGCCGTAAAAAAAAACAAAAAACGGCAAGTGGCATTTCAAAGAGGTGTCATGTGAGGACACCGAGAGGAGTACTAAGTGAGGATTAACCAATCGTGGCCAGACGACTAACACCCGCTTAACGAGGAGGTGGGCATCTGGAAGGGGACAACCGAGGACAAAGTCACTGAAAGCATCACCGGTGTGAGTGTGTGTAGGGTGGAGAGTGAGGGGGGGGGGGGGGTCACGGCAGCAGAGCAGAGTTTAGCACTGGGGGAACGATGCTCCCGTGTAAAGGACGCACACAAACACACGAGCGAGACGCACACCAGGCTTGAATATTGTATGAGACGCTCTCTGGGGCCACGGACGAGCGTGCAAAACACATACACAGACACACACGCGCATGGACACACACACACACACACACACACACACATACACGCACACACGCACAAATGAACACAAGCATAAAGAGGGAATAAAGAGACAGGGCGACACATACGCACACTGGAAAAAACAAACACACACACACACACACACACACACACACACACACACACGTATGCACACAAACAGGACCAGTGGGGCTTGAGCTGATGTGGCCCGGAGCTGCCCAACGCCCTGCGACACACACACACACACACACACACACACACACACACACACACACACACACACACACACACACACGCGCACACACACACGCGCACACACACATTTAAGGGCCAGCTGCAGCTGCAGCCTACAGAAATCTTGACTGCTGACACTTTGAGACAGAAAGAAAAGGGGTAGATACATTACCCTAGATCACATGTGTCAAACTTAAGGCCCGGGGGCCAGATCTGGCCCGCCACATCATTTTATATGGCCCGCGAAAGCATCTCAAAGATGTCAACTTTGATGATCCTTTCTAAAATGTCTACCCAAATTTTGAATGATCATCTGTAATAAATAATGTAATAATAATAATGTAAGCATTTCCCTGTTACCGAACCCCTCATGAGAGTAACTTAATCAATAGTTGAATCAACAGTTATTCTTGACTTCTTTTCGGTTTCAGTGAAACGGTAACTCAAATGTGGCCCGTGCCAAAAATGAGTTTGACACCTGTGCCCTAGAAAAATAAAGATTTCAAAATTCAAATCCAAATCAGTGGCTCCATTCTTTTCTTTTCATTTTATCCAGGTGGCAGCATTATCTGAAACTCGCTCGTCACAAAAAATAAAAATAAAAATTGGCTCACACTTTTGCTCTTATGCTGTAACACGCGTAACGACAGTCGGGTGAAAATTGAGCATTCTCCCTCCCGGTGCTGATCAACGTCAGCAAAGGCCCGATTATGAGATGTCTCTCAAGACGATCCTGCAGGTGTGAGTTGTGTGTTAAGAGCATTTTTCCTCCCTGATCGACTTGATAAACAGACAATCGTGACAGTTACATTTTCAAATACTGTAATCAGATGACATTTTCCTACCGTTTCATTCGATAAGGCAAACAAAAAAAAAAAATCCCCAAAGATAAACATCAAAATCTTCCTAGATGACACACCTTTCTTTTTTTGTCATTTGGCATCGGCTCCCATTATACACCCACACACACACACACACACACACACACACACACACACACACACACACACACACACACACACACACTCACACAAAACAAAAAAATCGAAAGTCAGGAACAATAAAACCAATTATGCCGTTAGATTGTATAAGGATCAAACAGCAAAAAAAAAAAAAAAAGGCAACATTGTGTTTTAAAGGAAGTCAAAAACCTTGCTGTGGAAGAAGCCAATCCTATGCTCCTCTCAACCACAAAACCTTGTGGAAAAAGCTCAATAAAAAGCATTATGCTGCACAAAAAGATCGGGACTGTGTTAACATGCCAGAGGCTGCAAGAGCAGAGCTAAATCTTATAGTTGCTCCGTACTGTGAGAATGTCAAAAAAACTTTCATTCAATTCTTTCATTTCAGGGCCACAATTTTTTTTTTCAGTTTCAAAAGTCTATTTGAAAATAATGTCACATTCAAAACAACAATAAAAATACAAACACATTAGATAGAATTGTGGCTTCACACTTGTGCCAGTGTGTGTGTGTGCGTGTGTGTGTGTGTGTGTGTGTGTGTGGTTTTCTCGGTCAAAAATCGGAGAGGTACCCCAAAAATCAAAATGAGGACAAGCGTTATCGGAAATGGATGAGTAGATGAAATGATATCCACAAAGAATTCTGTTACGTTAGCAGAATTTATACATTATATGGTGGCACTTTCTGTCTTTTGCTCTTATTCTGAAAGACAAAGCACACGTCTTCCAGTAGCGGAAGTAGCTATCGACGATCGACGGTTAACGTTCACAAATGAACATCGCACAAAATAGGCTAAGAATACAGTCTCGTGCTACAGCTAATGCTAACATTAGCCATTAGCTAAAATGTGTATGTCTTAAAAGTGTATGTGTATGTCGCTAATCGTTTTGTTTTTGACGCACACAGCCGAACAAAATTTACAATTTGGCACAGTAAAATGTAGTTTGAAGTTGTGTGTGTCCAGGTCAAAAATTGGTGAGGTACCCCAAAAATCAAATGAGGATAAGCATTATTGGAAATGGATGAGTAAATGAAATGATATCCACAAGGAATTCTGTTACGTTAGCTGCATTTATCCAGTTATATTGTGGCAATTTCTGTCTTTTGCTCTTATTCTGAAAGACAAAGCACACATCTTCCAGTAGCGGAAGTAGCTAACTTTGCAATTGATCGATGGTTAACATTCACAAATGAACATCGCACAAAATAGGCGAAGAATACAGTCTGGTGCTAAAGCTAATGAGTAATGCTAACAAGGCACTTAAAAGTGTATGTGTGTGTCGCTAATCATTTTGTCTTTGACGCACACAGCCGAACGTAATTTACAATCTGGCACAATTAAATGTAGGTTGAAGTTGTGTGTGTGTTTGGCGGGGGGCGGGGCTAATTCAAATGTGCGACGTCTCGACACGTTACCTCGATGATGTCGGCGTTGGTTCGGCTCTCGTGCGGCTCGTTGTATTCGGTGTACTTGAGCAGCACCTTGTCCATGTCGGTGCTGGCGTACTGGAAGAGCTTGTTGGAGTGGTTGAAGATGATGAGGGCGATCTCGCAGTCGCACAGCACGCTCAGTTCGTACGCCTTCTTCATCAGGCCAAACTTTCGCTTGGTGAAGGTCACCTGTGCGGCGGAAAAAGAAACGCGGCGCAAGTTGAGAGGTGCGCTGAGCATGAATATTTCAGCTCCAGATATTTGGCTCGTTCATTCAAAATAGGAGACTTCCTATATGCTTTCAAGGGCTGGCTTCTTGAGACTTTTTTTGGGTGGATTTTATCATGATTGACATGCCTACGAAATTTCATTACGCTAAATTCAGCCAGCTTTTGGGCCAGTCAGGAACACGACGACTACCAAAGGATAAATGCTCGCGACCGGGTACAGCAGCAGTAAGCTAGAGACACCCCCCGTGTGACAAGCCACCCGTGTAAAGACTCGATATTACAAATGTGGGCCAAAGCACTTGATTGACAGGCTGTAAGCTTTATCTACACGCGCTCAGTCGGGATTGCAGATCAACCCGACAGGTCTTGTTTACTCTCGATTTAACGGGAAGTACAATTTCAACACTTTTAATCACACTTCTGCTGTTTTTCCATTACGCCATTCATTGCATCAGATTGCATTCAAAGGGGAGGGGTGGGAGGCTGTTTTTAGGCAACAGACTCGAGGACCGGCTGGCCAAACATGCTTCTCGTCTGCTGTCACGTTGACTATCCTCGTCACTTTCACACTCTGCCATGCTCTTTTCCATGCCCGCCCCTCTCTCTCTCTCTCTTTTTTTTTCATACATGCACACTTGTGCGCCGTCATAGCACACACACACACACACACACACACATTTGTGAGAGTGCTCAGAAGGTGAGTGCGAATGAGAAATGTGTGCGTGGGGTGCCGGTTTGCTTGAAACGAAACTATTTCAGTCAACCAACAGAAGAATGCAGATTTGGACAAATCAGCAAGAAGATGAATGATTTCTGCAGATTTTGACATCCAAGTAGTCAATCGGTTGTGGCGTCTCACAGGGCTCCATTTTAAGCCTCTTTATCATCTCGAAACAGAAGCTCTCTTCTATCTTGACGACGGTTAGGCAACGAAAGCCGGTAGCACTCTTCTTATACATCCAGTACTTACCTTTCAAATAACAGAACAAAATGTAGTTACTTGTTTCTGCGGCAATTAAAAATTTGCAATTTGACGTTAGCTTACTAGCTTACTGTACCTCAAAAGTGACTGCACCACTCACAATTTTTTGTAAAAAAAATCAAATTCAATAAATAAAGAAATGTGACTTTACTCAAATTTAAAGTAGTCAGTGTCACTTTGAAGTACTTAAACAGCAAATGTCTAAATGCTGACAACATAAGCGACTACACCGCCGACATCCCGAAGTGAAAATGTTCACATTGCGGCCCAAGTGTCAATATTTTGTGTAACCAATTCCTTCATATAATCTTAATGCAATGTTAATGATTTTTCCAAATTTAAGAGTTTTTTGCCATCAGGTACCATATTGAGATTATAAGTAAAAGAGTGTGAGCGATTCAAACACTCGAACACCATTTACAACGGAGAGCTTGTGACGCTACTGAGTCACATGACACTGGGAGGGAAAATGGATAATTCGCCCAATTTGAAGATGTTTAAGCACAACCATTGGACTGTACAGATCATTATGGCGTAAAACCATAAACTAATACAGTCAAACCAAAGTTTTCCAAAGGTCTCGGTTCTCAATCAATTCGGTTTTCGACCAAAAATTTCGAGTTTTTTATGCCTCGGATAACGAACAAATTTCGGTTCTCGAACAAACTTGAATGCACCATTTGACTCCTCTCGCCTTCCTTACACGAGGAAGTGACGCTTCCTTGCGTTGCTTTCCATTGTGAGCAGACGTGTTCAGTAAACATTTTTATTTTCAAAACAGCGTGGCTTCGGTTTTCGAACAATTTCGGTTTTCGAACGGCCTTCTGGAACGGATTACGGACGAAACCAAGGTTTGACTGTATCTTGTTTTATAAGCACTGTTTCGCAGAACCACTTCACATCTACGTTGATTCTATCAACGTTTGCTTTTCAGGCCCAGGACAATTCGACTGCATTTTGTCAAATAGCATTCCAACCACGGGGATTGATAATTTGTTGATTTTAGCATTGTTCCTGAGAACTGCTTCACTTTAGTGTTATTATGAGGTAAACAACTTGAGGTACTTGAGGACTTTTCCAAACCAGGACCATTGGACTTTAGGTGGTCATAACAGCATTAAAATCAGTTTTGGTCAAATCAAATGTCACAATTGCTATTGCCGTCCATTCCCAACATTATCCATCAAAATGTGTGTGTGTGTGTGTGTGTGTGTGTGTGTGTGTGTGTGTGTGTGTGTGTGTGTGTGTGTGTCCGCGCGCATGCACAAATGTACTTTGGGATGAGCTTCAGGTGAGGTTAAGTTAAGATGACTCTTTAGGAAATGAGTCTGTCAACATGTCAGCGTGTGTGTGGGTGTGTGCGCGTGTGATATGTAGATGGGCACGGAGATAAAGATGAGAGCTGTGGGGAGGGGAGGGAAGCGGAGGTGAGCGAGATGATCGCGGCACCGTGTGATGAGGTGGGAAACGGGTTGGGTGAGGGTGCGCGGAGGGGGGGGGGGGGCTTGCGACGCGGAGGGAAAGTGGTTGCCCGTGGATACGACCCCGATATAATTTGATTTGTGGCAGCAGGAAGCGACGAGAGAACGAGGGCGAAAGGGGAGGAGGAGGAGTGAGAAGGAAGGCATGACAGATGCTGCAACATGTCAGAGCAGCACCGGGGATGCAAGGATGAGAGAGGAGAAGGTCCAATGTGAAAGAAGGACCTCACACCGAGTTACTTCCGTCCTCCAATCCTTTATCTTATCCTCTCATCTCCGTCATTACTCGCCTGCTTGCCGTCATAAAACGCAATCATTTGCTGTTAGCGCGCAGAGGGGGAGGTCATTAGCAGAGTGGGAGCAGAAAAAAAAAAAACCCAAAAATCGCTGACGGATGCCACCAGTTAGTGGACTTCATGCAACACAGACGTAAAGCGGTCTACAGAAACAATGCTTCTAAAAATGAAATATTACTTCCATTATATTGCTGTTAGAATGACGATATACAGCGTTGCGAGGCTGGAAAAGCAGGTTCGTCCGTGCCAGAAGTTGGCCGACTGCATGCAATATATCCATCGCCGCCCCCTTCCTACTTTATTGGGTCCTTTGCTTCACTCAGGTTCGATCCAGGACAAACTAGCCGGACATTAGGTGAAGAGCAGGTAACCAATGGCAACGGAAGAAAGCAAAAAGGATGGATTTTTTTTTTTTTTTTTTTTTGATGCGTGCATGCATGCGAGTGTCTTGGCAGAGTTCTGCTCGCGTGGCAGATGGATGAGGAAAGCCACCACTGAGAGCTGCGGCGGACTCTCGTCGTTTTCCCGTAGCCAACGGCTCCGCTAGTATTTGTTAGCTCGCGCGCAAGCCTGGAACGTCGACACGATCAGAGCCGCCATGGCAACTGGCGTGGATGAAATGACTCGAATGGAAGGAATCTTTTTTTTTTTTTTATATGCTTTGCTAGCTAGATTTTTGGGGACAACAATTTCTTCAATAACTTTTTTTTCCCCTCAAGATAATAATAGTTAGTATAAGTACAGTCAAACCTCGGTTTTCGTACATAATCTGTTCCAGAAGACTGTTCGAAAACCGAAACCATGTTTCCCATTGGAATCAATGTAAAAAATTTTTAATCCGTTCTAAGAAAAACTTTTTTTTTTAAACCACTACAATTTCACACCATAAACTGTACACATGTAATAAGAGAGCAGGTACTATGTAAAATACTGTACAAACAAACTGTAATATGATTTATTTTCACCAATTTTAACACTAACATAGTAACATAAAAATTGAAGGAACATCTCTCTCTCTATCTGTCGTGGGGCGTGCGCCTATCCCAGCTGTCATCAGGCAGTAGGCGGGGCATTTCGGCAAGTGCGCTCAGTTAGTTCGAGAACCGAAATCGTTCGTCGAAAACCGAATTCGAGAACCGAGACGTTCGAAAACCGAGGTTTGACTGTATTAACAATTTACCGTCAAACCCTCTGTCGACTTCAAATATGGTAGGAATCATATTGTTTTTAGGACAAGCTGGTCTTTGTGGTTTCAAAAAGCTGTTTCACACAAAGTCTTCTTGAGACTTTTTTTGTGGGTCTATTCATGTTAGAGCTGTTTTTCTCCCAGATTTTATGTTGGTATGCAAAACTGGCTTTGGCATTTAACCCTTTCATGCACCCACATGATAATCTGTCCACTGTAGTGACCGCTGTCCCTGAAAGGGTTCATGAAAGTGAGAAAGCGGAAGTTTGTCAGTGTTTTGGGGGCAACATGCTAAAATGGTCACAGCCCCAAAAAATACAGGAAGTCTGCCATTTGTGTATGTCTTTTGTATGTCTTCTTGAGACGCTTCTGTATGTCTACTCGGGGAAGGATTTTAACTAAAATGGCGAATTCATGTGTCTTTTCAGACATCGTTTTTGAGACTTTTTTGTGGATCTACTCCTGCTCGACAAAAGTGAAACTGCCTTCAATGACTTTACTCAATAATGCACTACTGAGAGTCCTCCAACTCAGCCGCCCGTGAAAACTCAAGTATTTCCCCATTTCATCACTCTGTATCCGTTAGATAAGTTTGACAGCAATCTGACAAAATTTCTATTTATATGGATGCCGTAGAATGGCCAGAATGACTTACTGCTGCAAACCAAAATGGCAAAAAAAAAAAAAAAAAATCAGTCAATTTTGTTGGGGCCATACATTTTGTACCAAAAGCTGACAGGTTTGCATAATAAGAAAATCGCATTTTCTTCATCCGGCACCGGCGTAAAACATTTGTCTTGACAAAATGTCAATACTGGCTGAACAAAAAAAAAAAAAAGCCTAAAACCCAGCAATGCTTCACAGTGTGAGTAATGCTTGAAAGGAGAACAGAAAGAAGAAGAAGAAATGTGCAATTGGAGATACTGTCATGCTTCCAGCCGGGCCCACACTCGCGCTGGGTGTTTGTTTGGTGGAGCTCTTTGGAAACATCTCCCCAATCAACATGTGGGAGGGTGACGGGCCCTCATGTTCTCAGACATCCATTCGATTCCCTTTCCTCGGTGTCGCTCTTCATTAAGCTTCAAAAGAAGACATTTTATTCATTCTTTTTTTTTTTTTTTTAAACAGATACCTGCAAATAGACGGGTGCCCTTTAATTGAAGAGAATGCCTTGACTCGGCCTCATTTCAACCTATAGGGTATTCGTGAAGGATGCCGATACTAGTTGGTGCGACACTGCGGCTGTTTGCTACATTTGGTGAATCGTCAAATGCGCCAGAAAGAGAGAAAGCTCTTTGGTTCGCACTTATCTGACACCTAAGAATTGAAATTGTTTGGTGCCATACTCTCAGTGGTTTCATAACAATCCCCCTGGATGTTCTGAACTTCTATTCCCACACCAGCCCTGCTGCCAATAGCAAAAAAAACGTAAACACCGTAGACATATATTCTTTGTCCTCTGCCAAGACCAAGTAATATTACTGTGGATTAGTGAGATAGCAGTGGCGTGCAGCCAGGGGAGGCAGGCGAGGCTGTGCCTCCCCTGTCATCACAAGTATTAATATTTGTCTGCTGGACTATGATTTTGGTGTCGTTCTTCATCGATTTTGGAGCATTTTAGAGTAAAAATCGCCGTGCGATGCTACAAGCTGTCATTTCTCGCCGTGAAAATGGAGGATTTCATTTCAGTCAGTGCCTCCCCTCAACCAACCCTCACTGCCCGTCACTGTGAGATAGGTATGTATCGGTATGAATCTTTATTTACGCCGCCGCAGGTGGCTGAGGTAAGCACGGCAAACCTTCAACTTTCCATTTGGTTCATTCCTGGAATTTTGCTATCCTCGGCCTCACCCCAGGATCAATCGATCCATCCAGTGAGTTCGTCAAACCCTATCGAATCTCCGCTGGACATCTGATATAAGCTCCGGATGCATCCACCGGACCGCAAATAGCTCCATTCGGAATCTGAATAAGAATCCTCGCTAGCCTGTGGGTGTCATTTGCGCGCCTTTATGGAAATACAACCTGCTGGGATTGATGAGGAAGAAATAAAAAGCGGAGGATAATTCAAAAGAAGCCCGGCTTTTTATTTTATTTACTTCTTCTTCTTCTTCTTCTTCTCCTCCGCCGCCGCCGTCTTGTTGATCCCCGACTGTGGGCTGCTGTAGGTGGCCATGTCAAATTCATGACTCAATGAGCTCAATCGAGCGAAGCCCATTTTAGCAGGCGACTCCTTTTCGATGGATCATTGAGCCTTTCATCCTGGATGACAATATGGCTCCTGATGTAACCACGCTCCAAGGACATTTTTGCTGTTGTGGTAGGATACCTTCTTGATCGATTTCCACAAGTTGGGAGATAACCCCGCTCCCCCCCATGATGGTCCACGGTGTAATATGAGCCAAAATCGTTGTGGTTCGGTTTTGTTATTATTCTTCGGATTAGAAAATTCAGCCCGCAAAGTTATTCGCACTTACTGACATGAAAATTGGTAGGTAAGTCGATCATGAGAAGACCCACAAAAAAAGTCTCAATACACCGTGCTTGGAAAAGGAAAACGCTATTTTTAGGGCAAAACGTGGCAATTTCCTGTGTTTCTTCAATCGTTCTGGTTCGTCTTTGTTATCATTCTTCGGATTAGAAAATTCAGCCCACAAAGTTGGTAGGTAAGTCGATCATGAGAAGACCCACAAAAAAAGTCTCAATACACGATGCTTGGAAAAGGAAAAAGCCATTTTTAGGCAAAATGTGGCCATTTCCTGTGTTTCTTCATTGATCAAGTCCTACGATTTTGGCCAATGACTACAACATTTTTCCACAGTCAGGATTTCATGAAAGAAAATGCACCGCCCACAAATAGCCAAAATTTGTGCCATTGACATTATAAATGTGCCCCCCATTATAAATGCAGTGGGGGGCGGGCAAACATTGTTTTAACTCACCCCCCCCCCCCAAAAAAAAACAACAAAAACAGCCAATCGGCATCCATGAAAATTTGGGGGTTGCCTCAAATCGGGCTTGGCTACCCACCAAAAAAAAATAAAAAAAATTTTTTTAAATAGAGATAGAGTCAAACCTCGGTTTTCGGACGTCTCGGTTCTCGACCAATTCGGTTTTCGACCAAAAATTTTGAGTTTTTTATCCCTTGGATGACGAACAAATTTCGGTTCTCGAACAAACTGAGCGCACTTGAATGCACCATTTGACTCCTCTGGCCTTCCTTACACGAGGAAGTGACGCTTCCTCGGGTAGACGAGGAAGTGACGCTTCCTCGTGTTGCTTTCCAATGTGAGCAGACGTGTTTAGTAAACATTTTTATTTTAAAAAGAGCGTGGGTTCGGTTTTCGAACAATTTCGGTTTTCGAACAGCCTTCTGGAACGGATTATGGACGAAAACCGAGGCTTGACTGTATGTGAACCTGTATGTGACAAACCAAGAGTACGTTATTCGATGAATTGCTTCAGCCCTAGTTGCAATTCTAACAACCATGTGAGCTTCGAGTGATTTAGTTTCAAAATTTTTGGGGAATCAAATTATTTGAAGGTGCAACTTTAACAACCGTGTGCAAAAGCGGCGACCCCAGCAAGACCAGCTGAGAAGGTTCAACTGTGCATTTAGCGCTAACCTGTCTGTTGCGCTCATCGGTGATCCTCTGAATCTGAATCTTTTTCCTCCCCATGTTGATGTCGTTGCGGCGGACGCGGGGGAGGGGGAGGGTTCACGGTGACGGGGGGGAGGCTGAATCTTCTTCCACTTCCCGCTCGTTACGTTGAAACACTTCCTGCCGGACGCGGGAGCCGTTTATGCGATGATGACGATGGAGAGAGAACAGCGGACCGGCGAGCCTTCAGATCATGGTCCTCGTTTCCAGGGCGGCTCATCCACACTGTGCCCTTGCCTTCACCTCAGCTGGCCGGCTCCTGGAAAACAACACACGGGCGATCAACACACAGGCAGCGATGTGTTGGTGATGGTGGGGGGGCGGTTTCCCGGTTTTGCAGACCGTGACCCATTTCAGCCACCACAAACACCGTCTTTGCCTCAACCCAGCCGATAAACAAGAGAATAAATGAGGCAGTCATCAAATCAGCCGCACATGAAACAAGTCGAGCTGGGGGAAGGGGAGGATTGGGGGTGAGGGCGGGGGCGGGGGGGGGGTTGATTTTGTTGCTACATGGAGAGCAGGAGGCCCTCGGCAGCCCGGCGAGCGGGGAGGCTGTGCTGTGTCAGCTTCATTAGAGGCATCACCGCCACATCACTGATCGGCCGGTCGCCCACGGCAACCGGCTGCCCGGTCGGGGCCGCCTGGCACGCCGGCCAATGCAGAGAGAACAGCGGCTGTGCAGCCTTTTGTGCGCGTGTGTGTGTGTGTGTGTTTTGTTTTGTTTTTTAATTCTTCTGGCCTTTATTTGCTCTGTTTATTAATTTTCTTCGAAGGAAAAAAAATTTTTAGATTCATAAAAAGTGTAAATTTTTTTGTACTGCTTGCATCGCGAGTCAAACACTTAAAATAATGGAATAAAGACAATTGAAACTATCATTATTTAAATATGACTTCAATAATGTATATTTTTTTTCATGATGTTCTGTCTCTTATTTGCGCTTTAAATGTTTGCAATTGGCATTTATTTTTTCTTTGAAAGATGTTTTAGTGACTTTGCTTTTATCATGTCGAGAAAAATTACAAAAAGCAAAGTTAAAAAAATATGATTTCATCCTTGTAGATTGGAGTTTTTCTGACAGAGAAAAACATTTAAATCCCAAAGTACATATGATATTTTGGGATTAAAAATGATCAATTTGTATATTTTAGGGAATATTAAAATTAGGCTGAATTTTATTCTTCAAAACAAAACTTGTAAAATTAAGACTTTTTACTGAAAAATATTGATGATATCTTTTTTCCCAGAAAATTTTTTTTTCTTCTTGTTATAGATTTTTTAAATATCAAATGTATACAACTTAATTATTGTTGCGTTAAAACTACAAATTATTTCTAGAAAAACACTTCTAGATGATTTTCTAAAAAAAAATAAAATAAAATGTATTTATTTTTTTTCAATCATAGTGTTACAACTATGTTCTTGTAATACTACGTCTTGTTTTCTAAAAAGAAAACTATTCTCAAAATATTACAACTCGCCCCTCCCCCCTCACAAATTACGACTTCAATAGTATGACTTCATTTCTAAACTTTTTTGGGGGAGAGTGAATTTTCAATTTATCATTATTATTATTTTTTTTAAATCAACACATTATATTTCATATTATGCCTTATTTTTCCTTAAAATATTACATCTATATATAAAAAATATTTTGTTTTATCTTGAAGAGACCCAAAATATTCCACTTCAATTCAAAGGAAAAAAAAAAAAACATGACGGGATGTGGAAGAAAATGTATGTCTGAGTCTGAGTCCAGCCCCCACCGGTGCTTCCGTCCAAGCGTGTAAGTAGTAAAAGTTGGCGGTTGTGGTCAGGAGAACGTTCCTAACGTTCCAAAGTCGAAGAACGCGTGCAGTGTTGGTGCAAAATTATGAACGAATGAGCAGGCGGCGTGACGTCGGGAACGCCGAGGGAGACCGGGGCTGCTTTTGGGCGTCGTTGCTCCTATTTGTGGCTGCGATGTAAAAATAGCCATCCATAAATAAAGACATACTGTACAAGCAGGCACGCAGACGGTTGTGTACGCACGGGCTGCGATGACGCCGCGCCAGCTCGCCGACATTGTTTGTATTCGCTGCCTACCTGCTGGCCTCCATTGCGAGTCTTGTCATGCGGACGGAGGCCAAATTCAATGGCTACTACTGTACTATTTTTTTTAACCTAAGTGCAAATACAGCGGCCCGGTGATAAAAGTGGTTCGCGCATCGACCTCACAGTGCAGACAGAGGTCGTAGGTTTGACCTCTGCTTCCTGTATCGAGTTTACATGTTCACCCCGTGCCTGCGTGGGTTTTCTCCGGGTGCGCCGGTTTCCTCCCACATTCCAAAAACATGCACGGCAGGCTAATGGAACACTTGAAATTGTTCCTAGGTGTGAGTGTGAGCACGGATGGTTGTTCGTCTCTGTGTGCCCTGCGATTGGCTGGCAACCGGTTCAGGGTGTCCTCCGCCGAAGACGGCTGGGATAGGCTCCAGCACACCCCACTTTGTGAGGATAAAGCGGATCGGAGGATGGATGGATGAAAGTAATGAAAATCTCCTGATACTTGAAAAAGTATGACTTCATTCTTTATAATGACATTACGTCATTCTCACATGACAGTTTTGTTTCAGGTTTTTGTCCCCCCATTTTTTAGGATAACCATTATGCGGAAATTTTACGATGACTCTCTCTTAGAAATGTCGTGTTTTGAGACAAATTTTGTTTCTCCAAAAAATGCGACTTGATTATCGTTTTATGATGTCAAACATGTCTGAACTTGTCATGTTGAAAGTTCTTTCTTTTAAAACAAAATCAGACTTCAATGCTGACCGAATTGTCAGAGTATGACTTTTTCTTAAACGAATGATCTTATATCCCTTTTCTTTAAAAATATGATTAAATCCCGTAATATTCCAACTTGAAAAAAATAAAAGGAAAACTGTGGTAACAAATAAACACGGTTTCAAACGACAATGCGAACCGTTTGAAATCTGAGTGCAAGCTCCACCAACTGATCTGCTGATGAATTATGCACTGACGGAAGCGAGTGAGGGGAGTGAGGCGTTTTGGTGCTAATTGTTTTCCTGATGAACAACCGGAGGCTAGAACTTCTACAGCGAGGTGTCGAAACCGTCTGCAACATTCTTGTTCAATTCTGCACCTCTGCACTCGCAAAAATAATCACCACCCAGGGTTTTTGCCTCTGGAAAACTGGGAAAAAAATTGGAAAAACATCTGATCTTTGTCTTGTAATAATTGGAATTGTATTTCTTCAAAAACATGGTTTTAGTCTTAATGTGACTTAAATGCTGTGGTATAATTTCTCTTAGTTATATAATATATATACTTTTCTCATTATCTCCATGTCTTTTTTTTTTCTTGAAAAAAACATGACTCTAATTTAATAATTTTGTGCCATATTTTTAAGTGGAAAACATATGACTTTATTCATATTATTTTCCTCTCTCTGAGTGATTAAAGAGAGACAGATTGAGAAGGAGCGAGATTGAGATTGAGAAGCAGCGAGAGAGAGAGAGAGAGAGAGAGAGAGAGAGAGAGACATTCTATTCACATCGAGATTTCTTTCGTGAAAAAAAAATGTAACTTTATTGTTGTGTTCTCAAAACTTTTTTTCCGGGTGAAAAAAAAAAGTACAATCTTATTTATGAATTATTCACCGATGAGGGTAGTGCGGCAACTTGTCGCTAATTGTTTTCTTGATGAAGAACCGGAGGCTACAACAGCGGGAATGTCGAAAGCGTCAGCAACATCCTTGTGAAATTCAGCACTTGGAAAAAAATAAATACATTTTTAACTCCTCTTCAAATGGTCGCCTCCCTTTCCGCTGGCACAGATTTGATAAGAGAGTTCAGAGGAGAATAATGAATTCTACCTGGATCAGATCATTAGCGCGCTGTGTGTATTTAAAAAAAAACAACCCAAAAACCCCCCAAAAAACAAAAAAGTAGGTGTTCCGAGGGTGCTCGTTGGTATGTGCGATCTAAAAGATAACGTGTGTGTGCGTGTGTCATTTCTACAGTCAGTCGCAGCCATCGTTAGCCGAGCTGGAATTCAAAAGCGGCTGCGGGGATTCTCCATCGCATGAGAACATCCCTTTTATCCACCTAGATGTGGTCAAATCGCAACCTTGTTACTCTTCACAAGCGACCTCTGATGTTTATGCCGAGAGCCTTGAGTGGTGTCGTGTCAGAAACATAAACACGGATAATTAGCCGATCTGCGGCGGACCTAGATAGGAACCCTGGAGGATGCCTGGCAACATGAAAAGTGGGTTATCTCGGGAGAGCGTGGACATTTTGTGAGCGGACATAAAAGGAGACGTGACGCGGCGGCGCTCTTGAGGAAATGAAGAATATCTGAGGTGCAGCTACTTTTGATGAAAAGTACATTGTCCCTACAGACGGACTGGGCAGAAGAAGCAGTCAGGAAAAAAAAAAAAAACTCCTCTGATTCCAGCTACTTCAGTGGGAATTTTTTTCTTGATTTTTTTTTCAACATTTTAAGTTTAGTCTCGTGGACTTTTGACACCGAAAAGACAACGGCATCAGATTACGAGTCGGCAAAACAAGCGTAACTTCAAGACCGCATTTTCTGTTGTATTTTTAAATGAGACATGTTTGTTTTTTTCCGCAATAAAATACTGTGTCTTGATAAATGCTCAATTATGAGTGTATAAAAATCCACAAAGGACAAAGAACCATGGCACACATGTCATCGGCTTGTCACACTCTAGTGTACTTGAATTCGCTCGTTTTAAGAGGATGGTTCTGTCTCATGCAGATTCCACTGAAACAATGGCTTGGTGCGGCGGTAGAGCGCCTGCCATCCATCCATCCATTTTCCGAACCGCTTTATCCTCACTAGGGTCGCGGGGGGTGCCGGAGCCTATCCCAGCTGTCTCCGGGCAGTAGGCGGGGGACACCCTGAATTGGTTGCCAGCCAATTGCAGGGCACACAGAGACGAACAACCATCCACGCTCACACTCATACCTAGGGACAATTTAGAGTGCACAATCAGCCCGCCATGCATGTTTTTGGAACGTGGGAGGAAACCGGAGCACCCGGAGAAAACCCACGCAAGCCCGGGGAGAACATGCAAACTCCACACAGGGAGGCCGGAGCTGGAGTTGAACCCGGTACCTCAGCACTGTGAAGCCGACGTGCTAACCACTGGACTACCGGGCCGCCCAGAGAGCCTGCCTCGAAGAGACTTTTGTGGTGATATTTGGTGACTTTTTCAAACGCAAGCGTGACAGTTGTCAAAAGCTAACACTTTTCGCTAACTCTAAAATATGTCGAAATTGTCATTCTCTTTAGAATCGTAAAAGGTATTCCAAACGCAACACTATTTGGATGCAAGACATGAAAAAGTCACTTTGACAGATTTCCCTTGGAACAGTTCTAAATTGTGAAAATAAAAAATGCTTAATACAGTAATCCCTCGTTTATCGCGGTTAATGGGGACCAAAACCACCTGCGATAAACAAAAATCCGCAAAGTAGCGACCAACTAACTTAAAAAAAAAATGTATATATATTTTTTTTTAAGTCCGCAAATGGTCCGCGACAAGCTGCGAAAGTCAGCAAAACAACAGAGTCACATGGAGCAACATATACAGTACTGTACTGCATGTATATGAATATTTTTTTATTTATTAGATATGAATATATTTATATTTATTTTTATTTTTTTTTAAATGTATGAATATGTTCGAAAACATCCGCGATGCACTGAAGCTGCGATAAACGAACCGCAAAATAGCGAGGGATCACTGTAAATAAAAAGGCCCCGGGCAGATTAGACTGACACGGTAACACAGTGAGGCAGAAATCCGATTGGACAAAATAAATTCAATGTTCGCATGGACTGCACTGAAAGCAGCGGTCGCTAACCACCCACCCACTTGCTTGAATGTAACCTCGGATGTGAAGATTTTGATTTTTTTTTTTTTTTAATGCTAAAAAGCAAAATCCGAGTGAACGCGTCCGCTAAGCTCAGCCAGGGGGGGGGGGGGGGGGGGGCATGCTAGGTCGTTGCCTCGGAGCAGCCTGTCACACAGATTAGCGCTAAAAGAGCAGTTAGAGAATGTTGCATGGCGGCATCATTATCCCTGACATCTGTTGCTGCATTTCAACGCTTCAATCTGCTCTATGCGGTGGAGCTGAAAGGGCCGCGAGGGGGTCTCGGTGTGACTATTATATTTACTTGCCGTCATCACCTGCCGGACGATGGGAAGCCGGAGGGTAAGTCACCCAGATCGAGGTGGGCTAACGGGTGACCTTACCGCCCTCGAGCTGCCTCCGGCCTCCGCTTTTCATGCTGGCGGAAAATGGGTGACCGTGACACGCCGGAGTCAGAGCACAAAATCACAGCGGTTTTTCAGACGCGACTGATGCGGTACAACGTTCAGATGACGGAAATCGAGACTTGACAACTTGCCACTGTTTCCTGCTTGGATAATTGAAAATATTTTTTTTTGCAAGCCCCGTGAGTAAATTCCCACAATTTGAATGCAGATTCCATGCTGTATTCCATTCAAAAATATTTTGCCAAGGTCATCATTTGCAAGTTTCCCAAATTTTGATTTGTATTTTCGATATTTTTGTTCAAGGATAAGCAGTCACAGGCATTTTTGGCGCTCTGTGGTACAGGTTGAACTTGAAAATGTCATCTGTTTACAGAGGTTTGTGCTCCGTGGTGCCATGGTGTGTTTTTTTTGTTGTTGGTTTTTTTTGGAAGACTTTCCAGTCACTACGCGTCCCTGCAAAGCCACGTCATGCCATCTGTGGCACCTGCTAAGTACAAAACCACAAACTGGACGAACACGCTCACATTCAGGAAAGTCAACAGCGAGACAATGACGCAAAGGAGTTGAAATGTCGCGTTAGATGGGGGGGGGGAAAGAACAAAAAACTTTTGTGGAGCTGTTTCACTGGTCACAAATATAGACATGCTTCCTCTACGTAGCTTTGATGAACATCGTAGATTGTGGATCGGCCGTGGTTCTTATCGGGATCAAAATTGGCGAACAAGACAAAACAGTCTGAAACACAATTTGTATCCCTTTCAGAGGTACACAACATGAATGGGTTGAACTATTTCAGACCTATGAAAGCAAAGTCTGCCACTAGGTGGCAGAAGTGAATCCTTCACACATGGTCGCCGCGCATAACAAACCTACGGCGCAAAAGGAAATCTAAGAGTCAATGAAAATGAATAAATCACGAGGTCGGGGGAAAGCAAATGACGAATACTCCTGGTTGGGGGAATAAGCTAGCAACAACAAACCTGTAATTATGAATAAATATTTACAAATTACCCAAAAAAATAAAAAATACCTTGAAGGCATGCTGGGGATGCTTTTATACGATACAAGCACAACAGTTTTCTTTTATCTTGAGCCCCACCAAAACACACAGCCGGTATGCGGCAGAATCGAGCGAGACGGCGTAACAGCTAGCGATAGCATGTTCAGCCACGAGCTACGGCTAGCTACGACTCCCTGTTCAACATGCCGGCAACGAGGAGAAACGGCGAATTACTGCGTTGCCCGGCGTCCGTTCCAGAAGGCTGTTCGAAAAACCGATTTGTTCGAAAACCGAAACCACGCTCTTTTTAAAAAAAAATCTTCATTGAACATGTTTCCTCACAAGGGAACGCTACACGAGGAAGCGTCACTTCCTCGTGTAAGGAAGGCGAGAGGAGTCAAGTGGCGCATTCAAGTGCGCTCAGTTTGGTCGACAACCGATTTTCGATCGTAATCCGAGGCATAAAAAAACTCGAATTTTTTGGTCGATTTGGTCGATTACAGAGACGTTCGAAAACCGAGGTTTGACTGTATTGTAATTTTCCTCTGTTACAATATTTTGAAGGAAAAAAATCGTTTTGATCGATTTTCACTTTTTTCCCCAAAATTAATGACACCAGCGACTATTTGTCGATAAGTAATCACGATTAAATACTTTTTCGCGGTGCGGATAAGCGGTAGACAATGGATAGAGGGATGGATGTCTATTCTATTTTTCCATCTAATATTTAATTTGTTATTTCTAAACTGAATACCTGGATGAAACCCCTCCAGCAGAATCTCCCTCAAGACAATGGGGAACCACTACGGCGCATCGCAGGCGAGTGCCGCCGCAACAAAACAAAATTCCCCCCAAAAATGTCCATTGTTCGGCACAAGCATGACGACTGTAGTACGACTATGTAGTTTGACCTGTCTGGTTACATCGGCAACAAGAAGCAAAAGAAGACTAGGGGGGCACACCCATGCCGCCGTTAGGTGAGACATTGTTGTGAAGCGGGGAAACAATGAAGAGGAAAGTGTTTTATGGTCGGGGCGGCATTGTTCCAGTTTGTGACTTTGTCTTGGCACTACGCGACCGTTTATCAACAATCTCGCCGTGCCGGGGCAATTAAAGTAACGTCAACCTGAAGCATTCAACGACCAAATGGAACAACTTTGTTTCGACGGGGGATTTTTAGAGTTCAGGAGCGGATGGGAATATTGGAATTTGCGATTGGTTTGGTTTCAATGACTCGTGCATAATACACTAAGTCAGATGCGTAAGTCTCAAGTCTCAAGTCCGAGGTCATTGTGGCAAAAACTGAGCAGGTTGAGCAGATTCTCCACTAAATTTCAATCAGGTCGATTGATTTAAAGCAGTTGTTTTTTGGGTTTTTTTTTTGACAGGATCGTTTATACAGACAAGACTTGGTCATTGGCGCTGTATATCCGCTCTGCACTCTTACTTACGTTGCGGTCTGCATTGGCACTTATCCAGTACGTATCAGATTCTGATCCACATTTCTAAGAGGCTGAGATTTGAGGATATCCGATGGCATGCGTTTCGTTCTCTTTGCGCTGATGTGACACTTCTCAAAATTGTGACACACACACACACACACGGAAAAAAAAAAAAACTTGAAGCATGCAAGTGTAAATACAGCCCGAGGTGGCCGAGCAAAACAGAAATATCGTCCGAGTGAGTGGGAGGAGGAGGAACTCCGGTACGATTGCACCTGTGCGTTTTATAGCCTTCAGCGCAAAGCGTAAGATGAATTTCATCTGTCGTTTACGGTGAATCACGGGAACCACAAGCAATGCGTAAGGTGTTCAAGTCACAACAAAACAAAAACTAGCAGTCAATTTTCAGCACACAACCAGCGCCACTGATTGCATACGGTCTATGAAGCGTTTGTTGTCGAGATGAACTTTAGAAACAAGCATCCGCCAGCTGCTTGGAGACCGGCCCGGCTGACCGCTTTCTCCCGCTGAGAGCTTTCCTACTGTCGTCTAAACAAAATATGGCGTCAAATCAAATGCCAACTGGACAAGTGACACCAAGACAGGCCAAGACAGCGGTCAACAAACTGACACCAAGCCTCGTCGATTAAGGGTGAGAGCTGTCAGCAAGAAGTTTAGTCCGGAGTGTCCCAACCTTTATTGAGCCAAGGCTAGAGGTGGCTAGCGTAGCTGAAAACCGTACTCCAGGAAAATACTGTTGTAGTATTCCAAATGAATACTTTAAGTACACTTTAGTTCAAGCAATTCAGCCTCAGTGTGAAATCTGTGGATGAATTTAAGCTAGCGGATGAGTGGGGAATAGCGGTTAGCCTCGCTAGCTTCTGTTTATTCCAATAAAGATTCATATCAGCGGGACCTTGACAATGATAGGCAGCGGTATGAAGAGAAACTCCATCGTTGTATGCAAAATGATACGTCCTATAATATGCGGGCGACAACTGCGTGCTAGCAAGAACTAAATTCATATCACAACACGCACCGACACGGGCGACACGTGTTGCTTTTAACACCTGTCGCAGTACAGCATACGGCCGTACGATGCTACAAGCGCGTGGAACTATTTGACCCAAAATGAGACCTGAGAACGGTATCCCCAAATACAATAAGAGATAAATGCTTATTTTTAAAGGCGCCTACCGGTGGCTACGGTGTGTCTTCTAACAATAGTGTCCTGGAAAAAAGGTAAACAATGTCATTGATGAATGGATTTCAAATTCGATTTTCATCACATTATTGCTAATTACAAGAAGACTTTAATTGGCGAACCTGGACATGGACCTGCTCCTCCCGCTAACAATTAATGCTAATAGTCACCTAGCGCAATAGAAGTAGAATGACTCACAATGAGGTAAAATCTATTCCGTTTTTTGATCTTGGTGGAGATCTGAGTGCCTTTCGGTTAGCTTTCATGAAACTTAAGCGACACAACGTCAACATTTATACCAAGAACACAGAACCTTTCACAGCTGCCCACTGATTATTCACTGTCAAGGATTGTGATTGGCTTCGAGTTACGGCCGCTTTGTATTGACAAACCGAGTTCAATGGAATTGAGTTTTCCCATATCACGACTTATGGTCCAGTGGACTTTGTGGTTCGGATTTTACAGCTTTGAGGAGACGCTAATAAACGCACCATAATTCACGCAGGGGGAAATTAATCAACATGGCGTCACAGTGTAGGTTAGCAAACTGCCGTGAAAAAAGAATTAATATATTTACGCTGACTTTTAAAGGTAAACAACGGTATCTCGACAGGTGGCGGCGAGCCCACCAATCATGACGCTCGACACATTAATAGCCTTGCAAGGCAAGAGGGGGGGGGGGGGGGGGTACCAACAGGTGCGGGCATTACGAGGCCCACTGCCGCGCAAGCTAGCGGGGCTGTAAATCTATCCCGAGACACATAACCCCAGCACCACCGCCGCCGCCTCCCCTCGCCTCTCAATGACATCCCCCACCAACTACCCCTTGTTGCAGCTCAGCAGCTGACGACGGCCTCTCCTGGCCGTCTGTCAGAGGTGGGAGTAAATCACATTTGTGCAAGTCATATGTAAGTCTTTAGTCTTAACCATCAAATTTCAAAGTAAATCCCCAGTTGCTGCGGCAAAAACCAAAGCGGTCAATTCAAGAAAGAAAAAAAATCGAGTCAAGTCATTACTTGGGTTCAGCACGTCATAAGTCGTACAATCTTGCTTGGTCACGGCATATATTCGTACCTTAGCCGCTTTTGAACTCAGTATCTGTTGAGTACTTGGTAGCTTGGTTAGCTGTTCTCACATATTCACAATTCAAAACCAATCTCCATATCATCTGAGAAGTCAAGTTGAGTCCCATGACCATTAAGTCAAAGTCAAGTCGAGCCAAGCAAGACCAACATTGGCGACTTCAGTCGGACTTGAGTCCCCCACCCGTGCTATCGACATTGTAAAATTCACCCCGCTGAGAGCTCTGATAACTACAGGCTACCTCAATCAAACATCAAAACCGAAAATAAACCAACAACCAAGCAACCAGAGCTTGTCCTAAATTTGGACTTGGACCAAAACCTTTTAGTTCCCTACGAGACTTCCAGACTTTCGGGTCATACCAAAAAAAAAATGACAAGATTGAAAATCTTTCAAACCAAATCAAGATAAGTGTCTGCCAAGATATTTTTAAGTTTTTGAGCAAGACACATCACTTCCTTGACACATTTTTCCCCTTTACTTTTTTAATTGACATTTTACAACAGGTTATGATTAAGTCGAGAAATGGCGCGATCCAAATAAACTCGCCTTGCTTTGAATTCACCTCACTCACGTCTTCAATCGCTCTTACCGTGGGGAAAACCTCGCCGGTTCAAAAGCCAGGCGGTAGTCCAGATCCAGGTCTAAGATGGCAGCTAGCGTCCCTGTCGCAAAAGAAAGGAAGGTCGACGGGAGCGCCGGCGCGGTGGCTCCAGCAGCGAACGTCCGAGTGACAACTGCTGCTGGAACGCCCCCCCCCCCCCCCCCCTAGACCCCCACCCCACCGAGCTTTGGACACCCACAAACTACCCTGCTCACCGAACACCCTGAACACGCCTCCCTAACCTAACACCTAACACCTCACGCAAACACATGCACTCCTCGACCGCCCCCCCCCCCAACGTCACCCCACCCCTGCCCCATGCCACCCTCCACCTCCTCCCACGTCGCCGCTGTGCTTCTGCATGCCTTCAGCAACTGCCCTGATTCGTCAGCCCCTCCATGTTGTACAATGACAGCAGATTTTTTTTTGGGGGGGGGGGGGGGGGGGGAATAATAAAACCTCTCCTTGGAATATATATTTCCGCATCAAACGGTCTACATGATCAATGTATGAGTCTATTTCATCATTTTACAGTATTGGATCAGAAAACAGCATTTTTGAATACAATTTCGACAAAATAAGCATAAGTGGGCTTGCCGAGAAGTCAATTTTACTTTTCGGCGTCGACATTTCAATCTTGAAGCCATATTCACGTGTTTCGAGCATCTCATCTTCCATTCATCCACCCATTTTTTTTTTTTTAATCTGCTTATCCTCACGAAGGTCGCAGCTGTCTTCAGGCAGTAGGCGGGGTAACACCCTGAATTGGTCGCCGGCCAATCGCAGGCCACGCGTAGACTAAACAATCGTTTGCGCCAACGCTCACACCCAGGGACAATTTAGAGTCTTCCATTCACCTGCCACGCATGTTTTTGGAATGTGGGAAGAAACCGGAGTACCCGCACAAAACCCACGCAGGCACAGGGGAGAACATGCAAACTTCACACAGGAAGGCCGGAATCGAATCCTCGCACCTGTGTACTGTGAGACGGACCTGCTCATCTCATCTTCCAATTGGCCCAATTTATAGACTCACCCATCCGCTTTTGTCTTTTTCCAACATATTCCTTCAGAGCAGACTTTTAAGCCATCTCATGAGTCGAGTTGATCACTTTACAGTGTTTCCAGTGACCAAACTTCATCTTGTTACACTTTTTTTTTTTTTACATCAAAACATCAATTCACTCCATTTCAGCAGGTCCAGTCCATCACTTTGAAGCGTTTTGAAGACGCGAAACTCAATCTTTCACAGACGTCGAGACCATCCCGTGGGATTAATCCATCACGCTGCGGTGTTTCGAACTCACAAAAAACATCATGCATAACGTTTGCCGTCAAAATGTCAGTTTCATCTCCATGACATCTCCATTACTTTGCACTGTTTAAACTAAAACAATTTCATTTGAAACTTTACTTTTTTTTTAAGAAAATATTTTTTTTTAAAGTTTATACAGTATAATTTAAAAAAAATTAACCCATCAAACAGTCTGTTGAAGAGTCTAGTTTATGACTCTGCAGTGTTTTTAAGCCCCCAAAAGTTCGTAGGCTTACGTTTTTCAAATCAAACTAGCGGTACAATCCATTGTTTCAGTCTAGAAAACCGCTTAGAATATGGAATGATTTGAATTTGTATTCATGTGAGTCTATATTTAACTTTGGGTCAAACCATGAATAAAGTCAATGGCAGGAGGGCGAAAACAAGCCAAAAAGTTGATACGTGTGTGTGCATGTGCGTGTGTGGATTGGGGAGCTGCTGGCAGCAGGATGTAAGCAGCCTACATGTCTTTTTTTTCCCATTGGCCCCTCAATAGAGTCCTTCCACCCCCCCCCCCTCCCCCCAACACAGGCATACACACACGCGCACAAGTTTACGTGTCACCTGATATGAATAATAAATATATACATGCAGATGCAAATGCCAGACTGTACATTAATGAAGCGTAAGGCTGGGCTATCGAATATTTTGGTATGTGGATAAGCTCTTGAAAATCCTATCGAATAATTGGGTGCTCGGATAAAAAATATATAAATAAATAAAAAAAATTATATACCCGGTATATATATATGCATATATATACAGTCAAACCTCGGTTTTCGTCCATATTCCGTTGCAGAAGGCTGTTCAAAAACCGAAATTGTTCGAAAACCGAAACCACGCTCTTTTTAAAATAAAAATGTTTAGTGAACACGTCTGCTCACAATGGAAAGCAACCCGAGGAAGCGTCACTTCCTCGTCTACCCGAGGAAGCGTCACTTCCTCGTGTAAGGAAGGCGGGAGGAGTCAAATGGTGCATTCAAGTGCGCTCAGTTTGTTCGAGAACCAAAATTTGTTCGTCATCCGAGGCATAAAAAAAAAACTCGAAATTTTGGGTCGAAAACCGAATTGGTCAAGAACAGAGACGTTCGAAAACCAAGGTTTGACTGTGTATATATATATATATATATATATATATATATATATATATTTTTTTTTTTAATATGCAGAAGATGAAAACAACTCATTTCCAGTTAATCATGAATAGCCAATTGGTTTTCATTTTCCGATCATCCAAATTTTTATACTTTAACCGTGCTGCTTTTTTTTTTTTTTTCCAACATTTTTCCAAATGATGCACCAAACTTCAAATAACTCCCCTTTTAGCACTTTACTTTGTCTCTGACAGAATCTGACCACCATTTTGATTATTTGAACTTCTCGGTCAACACTAAGACAGCTGGACAAGTCTGCGTGCAAACACACACACAACACACACACACACACACACACACACACACACACACACACACACACACACACACACACACATGCTCAGCTGTCAAGAGAGTTGTCCAAACACATTGCTGCTGTCTAGTGAATTTCGGCCAAACGACACAGTAGTGGTGGTGGGTGATTCCATCCAAATATGGATAATATTGATGCAGACGTCGGTAGTGATGAAGATGGATACCATTGAGATGAGATAAGGTGGGGGGGGAGCCGGAAAACACTTCAAAAGTCATTCATTTCATTTGATAAGAACCCATCGAATTTGAACCCCTTCTTGAAAACATTTTGAATTTGAAACCCTCCACTGATTGAGGCCTAACTCGGGCTTGAAACTTGAATTGAAGCCTGAACCGTAAAAAAAATGTTTTTTTAAAATTGACCCCACCAATGCAGATTTTTTTGGGGGGGCTAATTCTGATATTTGGCAGAATAAAACTATGATAAATAATGAAAAAATATATGCGACTGAGTATCTCGCTAAGTGCCACACAATTAAAATGTCTTATTATTATCTAATATTGAAATCACCTGAATCGCTTTTACAAATTTTTACTATGAGACAACACCACAATATAGATATGAATTACAGGAAGCACTTTGGACAGTGTGATAATACTTTGTTCTTTTAGTATTTGTTTAACGTCACAACTGGCAGAAAAATCCGGATAATAAATAAATACATTCATAGACAAATAAAATAAACAAACACACCAACAAATAAGCAAATAAATAAATAAATAGGCAGATTTTGCCCATTTTTCTTTTGGCCAGGCTGGGGTTGAATGTCAAAGTCACCTGTATTCAGTTTTATTTTATTTTTTTTTAAAGAAATAAATAACATTTCGAGAATCTAGCCCATCACTTTGCATTGATTTACGTCGCACACACACACACACACACACACGCAAAATCATCTTTTTCTACATTCTCTACCTCAAACGAGCCGTTTCTTTCGTCTCAAGCGTCTTGTCAATCACCCCTCGTGCTTTCAAGTCACAAAAAGTCATCGTTTTAGACATCCCCCTCGCCCCCACATCAAACCGAGCTTTTATGCCATCTCAGGAATTTAAAAGACGGTAACTTTGCAGTGAGTTCAAGGTACGCAACAGGATGTTTTTCACATTAAACAAGCCACCAGTCTGTGTAGTCTATCAGTTTGCCGGGTCTTAGCGAGGGCGGAACCATTTTGAAAAATGGATCTCATTGGGAATTTTGACCTCAATATTGCGATTGCGATTTATTATGCAATTATTTTGGATGCAATTATTTTTTTTCAAGGCCCTCTTCCCTTTTCAAGGCCCTTTTCTATTTTATATTCTATATATTAATGTGTATTTTTTTTTAAAAAGTACATATATCAGATTGTTTGGCCTTATATTTTGCATTTATATGAACCACAAATTAATATGAGAGACCATTTATTTCACGACGTGAATTGGAGCGGTGAACTTACTCAACGCTTTGTCTTGCCATCTTTCCACGTTGACAAGTTCCCAAAATTCTATCAGGCAAAGTGCGGCGTAAACATGTCAGTCTGTCCAAAAGACTACAAGAAGAATAAATATGTGGCTTGATCATGGCAACTTTCACGAAACAACATGTAAACATGTCGACCGCACTTTGTTCCAGCGCTGAACTTATCTACACACGATATAAATAAACACGAAAATATACTGTACCGTATTTTCCGCACTATAAGGCGCTTGGGAGTATAGGGCGCACCTTCAGTGAATGGCCTATTTTAAATCTGTTTTCATATGTAGGGCGCATCGCATTATAAGGCGCAGAGAATAGAAGCTACAATAGTGGTTGTGGTTGCAGTACGCATCCACTAGATGGAGCTATGCTAAAGGGAATACAGCTTTATTTAGAAAGAGCTTTCACAACCGCTGCAGCTGTAACAAATCATTTAAAATATTTCGTCCAAGAAATCAAAATATTGATCCATATATAAGGCGCACCCGTTTATAAGGCGCACTGTCTGCTTTTGAGGAAATGGAATGCTTTTAAGTGCAGGAAATACGGTACGTATCTATTTCGACTGAAACTGCCTTTGAAAAATGCATTCCATGACTTTGTGACATTGATTTGAATTTCCTGAATTGTTCAGCCCTCGTCGGAAATCACAAAACGATCTTTACATGCGCGTTCTTTCGCATCAAACCAGACGTTGACGCCATCTCGTGAGCGTCGCCCAACTATGGTGTTGTGCCAAATTCTCAGGTATGCCGTGAGAAATTTACCCAGTTTCCCTTCATGAGTCCAAAAATTCTTCACGTTAAGGGGCCGGCGGTGCTTGAGCAACACCAGGCGGCCAGCGCCGCAAGTAATTGAGGAAGGGGTTTTGGAGATAAGGCCATTCCCCCTAATCGCAGTTTGTTTTTGTTTTGTTTTTTTTGGTTCAGCACTGTTGATGTTTCTCATCATCTGGCACATTTTTGGGGGGCTCCTGGCAGCCCGGCGTGATTTCTCCATATTAGTTAGTGCTTCCAGACGCGACCGCCTCTTGGAATGTGGCCCACGGGGGGCCGCTGGCACAGACGCGACCGCTGCACCCCTCTCGGACATTCGTGGCGTTGTGTGGAAAGTCAATGACGCGACTGTTCCGCCCGCTGCCGGCCCCCCGTTTCCCACACCCTCCCAGCCCCAGCGGAGACTTCAAGGTCAAGAAAGGGCACCGGGCTGAGAGTTTTTCCTTGGGAAGCCCAGTCGCCTTTGCTCGCAAGAACTCACTCGCTCCTTTTACAGTCCTCAAGGCAGGCCTTTTATTTTGAAGGACAAGAGTAGTTCTTGGCTCTTCCGGAAAAAATTGGTGACCAATCAATGCCACATATTCTGCCCAACGAGTGGTAAAGCAAATGTCATGAAACGTCCCAATGTGTTTTTTCAAAAAAAAATAATTTCCAACTGTAAGCTCTTTATAAATAATGATACTGCTTAAGTCGGCAGCATACAAAAACGCTTCCTGTTTGCCAAAATAAAGAACACATTTTCAGAACAGACAATACAAATGTAATACAGTCAAACCTCGGTTTTCGAACGTCTCGGTTTTCATCCAATTCGGTTTTTGACCAAAAATTTCGAGTTTTTTATGCCTTGGATGACGAACAAATTTCGGTTCTGGAACAAACTGAGCGCACTTGAATGCACCATTTGACTCCTCTCGCTTTCTTTACACGAGGAAGTGACGCTTCCTCGGGTAGACGGGGAAGTGACGCTTCCTCGTGTTGCTTTCCATTGTGAGCAGACGTGTTCAGTAAACATTTTTATTTTAAAAAGAGCGTGGTTTCGGTTTTCGAACAGCCTTCTGGAACGGATTATGGACGAAAACCGAGGTTTGACCGTACGTGTATGTGGTTAGCGCGTTGACCTCACAGTGTTGGTTGTGTGGGTTTGATCTCCGGCCTTCCTGTGTGGAGTTTGTTCTCCCCCGTGCCTATGTGGCTTTTCTCCGGGTACTCCGGTTTCCTCCCACATTCCAAAAACATGCATGGCAGGCTAATGGAACACTCTAAATTGTCCCTAGGTGTGAGCGTGGATGGTTGTTTGTCTATGTGTGCCCTGCGATTGGCTGGCAATCAGTTCAAGGGTGTACCCCGCCTTCTGCCCAAAGAAAGCTGGGATAGGCTCCAGCACGCCCCAGGACCCTTGTGAGGATAAAGGATTCAAGAACAAAAAATATATATATAAATATAATTTTTTTAATAGGTGTATTACAGTTTTATTGCCTGCAACGATTTCGTTATCCTATGAGTGGAAGTCCATGCTGTATGAGAACTATCTAATACAAATGCCTTTTTTTTTTTTTCTTCCTCATCCCGCGATGTTGGCCAGCGGCCCGAAACGAGGATCTGTGATCCTTCCTCCGCTCTCTTGCCGAGCCAAGTGAGGACCTGCCAGGTTGAGTGGGGGAGGCAAGCGGGACGTTCTTGTCCAAGAAGAAGGAGAAGGAAAAAAAACCCCAAAACAAAACAGGAGAACACTGCGAAGAAGGCAGCCAGTCGGCCTGCAGGCGCATGTATTTAAGTGCAAAGCTGAGCTGAGCTCGCCATGGCTGCCAAACGCCGTCCGCTGTGTTTGTTTGTTGTTGTTGTTTGTTTTTTTTTGTTTGTGTTGCTTTACAAAGAGAAAGAAGTCACGCTCGTTTGCCACAAATAGGCGTGGAAATGAACACGACGCGCTCGCAAGGCTTTGACGGTGTTATGCAAATGAGCCTTCCCTTCTCCCTCACCGGGGAGGATTGGAGAAATTAGAAGAAAATGACAAAGCTTTCCTCTGCTCTGACCTACATTGTGTGGCAATTGTACACATTCTCTCGAACACGTATGACAAATCCTGCGGCGTAATAACGAAAGCGGGACATGCCGCAGACAAAAAAGCTGAAAAAAAAAAACTTCTTGAAAGCTGCTCGGCCGCAAACTGATCAATCTCGGGGCTGGCCAATTATGGGCAAAAAGCGTAATCACGATTTTAATTTTTTTATTATTGTTTTCGAGTGGCTGAATGAGGTGTACGTGAATCGACCGGATGTTGTTCCCCCCCCCCCCCCCCCCCCATTGATCCAAAAATAATGTGAGTACATTGTGAAATACTTAAATAAAAGTACCACTGACTTCAGTTTTGCTCCCGTTGCCTTTTTAAAAACATACGCTAGCTAGCATACATGCATTCGAGCATATTTTTTTTAAGCTAGCACAGAAACTGCCACCTATGGTGATTTTCACGAGAAAGACTGTGCGGAAAGAAACGTTTCCAGGCAGAGTGTTCGTTAAGGCAAGTCAAAATGGCTGAATGGACGATGGAGAAAGTGGCTGAGTGAGGTGTACGTGAATAGACCGGATGTTGTTTGTTTGTTTGTTTGTTTGTTTTTCTCCACGCCTGGATGAGGACTGATCCAAAAATAATGGGAGTGCATTGTGAAATACTTCAATAAAAGTACCACCGACTTCAGTTTTGCTCCCGTTGCCTTTTTAAAAACATACGCTAGCTAGCATGCATGCATGCTAGCATTTTTTTTTTTTAAGGTAGCACAGAAACTGCCACCTATGGGGATTTTCACGAGAAAGACTGTGCCGAAAGAAAAGTTTCCAGGCAGCGTGTTCGTTAAGGCAAATCAAAATGGCTGAATGGACGATGGAGAAAATGAGAGAGTAGCTGAGTGAGGTGTACGCGAATAGACCGGATGTTGTTTGTTTTTTTTCCTTCACGCCTGAATGAGGATTGATCCAAAATTAACGTGTGTACATTGTGAAATACTTTAGTAAAAAAGTACCACCGACTTCAGTTTTGCTCCCGTTACCTTTTTAAAAACATACGCTAGCTAGCATGCATGCTAGCGTTTTTTTTTCAGCTAGCACACTTTATCATACATGCGTCCAATAATGCGGTGCGTCTTGTGTATGTATGAAATATCGAAATAACACTCATAAATGACACGCCGCCTTTGAATACGGAATTTATGTTTGATGTTTTGTATTTTTAAAATGCGCATGACATCTGCATTGTTTCTCATTTCGGTGGCATTTTTTGTTCATCTAATATTTTTTCCAATGTTTTCAAATTCGTTTTTCCGCATAATTTTGCAGGCATTTCCCCCCCAATATTTGTGCATTTCAATATTCCTTTTGCTATTGTGAATGAATATGCAAGTGTACCAAATATTTTGATTTGTGGACTCCGATGAGCAAATGCCTGACTTACGGTATTTCTAGCAAATAAGATGCGACACATGCTGTCCTGACTAGCCCCCGCCTTCCAACCTCCCTGAAGCGGTCACAGCCAAAGGTGAAAGTTCAAGAGAGTCACGACGAGCCCTAACAGACGCTACACGTCTGCTAGGCTCAGCTGCCGACTAAAAAAATAAATAAATAAAAAACCGTCCTCAGCTGCTTCTTCTTCGTTTGAAGGTGAAATCCATAAAATGAAGACTCCGCAAAGAGACGAGCGGGACTTTGCCGTGATATCCTCATTAACACGCCGCCCGTGTGGCTGTGTTATATTTTAATCTGTCGGGTAAATTAAAGTCATAAATCACCCGACAGCTGCGACGACTCCCATGCCGCGACCGATCGGGAGGCGGCAGACGTTTCGCTTACGTGCGGTAAAAGAAGAGCAGAGGCGCCGCCCCGGTGAAATGAAAAGGTTTGCTCTGGGGGTGGTTCGGAGCAGGAAACAGGAAGTTCATTGGAGGCCAAAAAGCTCCTGGACGCTGCCGACGTCAGCGGTTCGGGTGCCGCACGGGTTCAAAGTGAGTTGGCAATTTTGTACGGCCGTTGGAAGATGGAGGGGGTAGGACTGTATAGTTAATCGAATTCAAATCGACATTGCTATGTAGTCGAATTCAATTTTCAAATCATAAAAGCTGGAATCGAGGGGTGGGGGGGGGACAGCTTCATTTTTCTTGATCTGTCGGCCTCATTTTGTATTCAGAGAGAAAGGAGAGAAAGAATGTACAGTCAAACCTCGGTTTTCAAACGTCTCGGTTCTCGACCAATTCGGTTCTCGACCAAAAATTTCAAGTTTTTTATGCCTCGGATGACGAACGAATTTCGGTTCTCGAACAAACTGAGCGCACTTGAATGCACCATTTGACTCCTCTCGCCTTCCTTACACGAGGAAGTGACGCTTCCTCGTGTAGCGTTCCATTGTGAACAGACGTGTTCAATAAAGATTTTTTTTTAAAGAGCGTGGTTTCGGTTTTTGAACAAATCGGTTTTCGGACAGCCTTCTGGAACGGATTATGGACGAAAACCGAGGTTTGACTGTATGTCGAATTTTGGTGAAGTTGTCATGAACGCTGAAAAGACTGCGAGTCCGAGTGTTTCGTAATTAAAAACCTCAATCTGAAGTCCATAAATAAACGTATTTTGAATTAATTCTGATTAGCCTAACCTACAAGTCCAAAATATTCACAGTCTGCACATTAAATTTGATATTGTTGATTGGAATGGAAATCCATTTACTGATTTTCTGTCCAAAAAAATTTAATTGGGAAGAGGACCTTAAAAAAAAAAAATCTCTTATTAAATCGTGATTGGAACCTTTACATTATTTTTATTGGATTTTTTTTTTACAAATTAAGTTTGCCTGTCCAACGGCCGACATGGTGTCCCAAGGATGCAAAACGCTGTCGGAGCAACCTAACAACTGACCACCCAATCAACTATGCAACCCCCCCCCCCCCCCCCCCCCCACACACACACACACACTTCTGCTCAGAAACAGCTGACGTTTTAACAGGCTTACAACAGCTGACAGGCTACAGGTGGGTCAGAGGGGACCCTTCATAAGTCCTCTGTCCTCTCTTCTCCCCCTTTGTAGAGCTTCCACTTCAGTGTGCGCACATACACACACACCCCACACACACACACATATACACACACACACCTGTTGTGACTCCGGAGGAATTGTCCTGGGTGAAAAGCCGTATCAACCACCTCCTCTCTGGGCATGAAAACAAGCCTTTATGACCCTCCAGCATGTGTTGGGAGAGGCCTTAGTCCGTGTGTGCATGCGTGTGTGTGTGCGCATGTTTGTGTGGCGACAGATGCTAGCGGTGAGCCGAGCTAAAGGCTAAAAGCTATAAGCTTCTTTGCTTCGGTGGAGGAGGTGGCAGCATTATCAGCAGCAGCAGCAGCAGAAGAAGAAGAAGAACAGGCCATCATGTTAATCCGTCATCACTTGAATAGGAAACAATGACGACACCTATACCACATAGTATACGGATAATGACACGCATGTACGTGTATGACGCTAATGTCATAATCCCACAGGTCCAACTTAAACGAGGCATTCTTTTATGAGCACGGCAAATAATGACAGTGACAGGAGGCTGGCTAGGCACGGGCCAATAGCAGATTCGGATGGTATGACAACCCATGAGCAAAAATAGCGCAGTATCGCAGTCGGAAAAAAAAAAAAAAAAAATCAATTTAAATAAAAAATGTTCAATGACATTTTTTCCAAATATTTTGGGGTAAATAAAAAGCTTTTCTTCCCCCCCCCCACTCCCCCCAGTGAACACCATCTATTTTATTTTTAGAGAAAATATCGCAATATTTGGTAAAAGACGAAACGTGACCCATGTTAAGTTTAAAGAAATACATAAATAGATGGTAACATTCTTCCTCTGTTTTAATTACCGAATTGGCCCGAATATAAGACGGGTTAGACTCAAGTTTGAAAAAAAGACTTTTTGAACACCAAATTAATTTTTATACAGAAAATAATTACAGTATATCTGAAACAAATGATTATAACAATATATTTGAGAGAAAAAGCATCTTGAGGTTTACACCATAACTTCTCCTCAGCTGCCGGTTAACCTGGCCGATATTCGACCCACTTTTCTCCAGATTGTCGCTACATTTCTCCATTTTCGGTTATCGCTTCTATTATTTTCTTCTCTTTTCTTTTTTCTTTTTCTTCTTCGTGCGACCGCTATTTTTATTTTATTGTTCGTGGCGGGTTCGCTTTGGCCTGGGGAGTCAAGTTCAGCATTCGCTTCAATGATATCTGGCGCCATCTAGCGTCATGAATGGGTATAATGTCTAGACCCTGAATATAAGACGACCCCCACTTTTTCCAGTCTTATTTCAATGCAAAAAAACAGTCTTATATTCGGGCCAATACGGTATTCTTAGTGAATCACAGTATTACATCACTGGTGTGCTACTTTTAGAATCGCCCCGTGGGCTTCTCACATAGTCCGTGGGGCTAACTTGTACCCAATGGCACCATTTAAATTTTCTTTAAATTAAAAAATAAATGTAAAAAAAAAATTACGCGGCAATTTATTCATATGCGGGGTTCCACATAAAAATTACTCGAAAAATGATCTGCTTTTAACTAAAACTTACTCTCGTTTATAATGTGATTTACTCATATTATTCTGCTAAATGATACGATTTACTCTAATTACGATGTTAAATAATTCATTCCAATTACAATACAGGACCATTTACTCAAAATAATGCATCATGTGCTCCTTACAAAGCCAGTATTATTTACTGATTGATTTATTCATTTAATTTGTTGAACTAAAATCCGACAAACGCTGAAGGCGTAAACACTTTCATGGCTCTCAATATGTAAAAACTATTCCGTTATTGATGAGGGTCATTTCAAAAGTTCATTTGAATTATGTATGCATCAAAAGCAGAAGAATGTTTTTGAACATTTGACTCAGTGTGTTTTTAAAAATATAATTTGATGCTCTCCAAGTAACTTTTGCTGGCTCCTTGATTAATATGACTTCTTGTTTTAAGTTATTCGGAATTAAAACGGTTGTGAGCAGAAAAGAAATGTCAGGAGCCAGATGCTAATATTTCTGCTTAGAAACTTTTGTCGTGTGAGGGGGAAGAAAAAAAAAAAAAGGAAATGTGGCGGGATATTTAGGACAAACTGAGACTCAGAAAGCACAGCCTTTTATATCTGTGGTTCGTTTGACGACAAAAGCAAGTGAGGGGAAAAAAAACATCCGTGCACGATATACTCCTGCCGCGTGGGCAAAAACAGCTGGAAAAAGTTTCAGCTTTTCAAAAACCCACCAAACGAGTTTGTCGCCCAATCGCTGAACTGCTGCCGTGTTCGCCGTTTCATATTCATGAGCGTCCTGTCCAACAACATCGCTGCGAGCTGGGCGAACGGCGAGTGGCCGCGGCCGGTGTGAGAAGTCACTGACGTTAATGTCTTGTCGCCATGGCGACAAAAACATGAGCGACGCAGTCAGTGTCCCGAGATCATGAACCTGTGACACGCGAATACACGTGAGCCAGGTGCGCGCACACACACACCAATAACGATATGTTGTGGCTTACTCCATCCTCACGAGGGTCACCAATTATATTTTTGAAAATGCTCCAAAAAAAGAAAAAAAAATGTCTATCCTTTTCCTCATCTGATAAAAAAAAAAAAAACCATCCGATTAATCGGATGGTCGATTAATCGGCAAAAATCCATTGATTTTTTTCGGCCTAATTTTTTCTTTTCAACATTAACACATGACAACGAAGGACAAAGATCATGATATTCAACCATCCCCAACATGCCCACCTCCAAAAAAAAAGTTGTAAAGTCAAAGAAATATTGCACTGCATTGTAAAAAGTTACATATTGTGCTGGTAATTCGTAAACCTTAAGGGACCAAAAAAAAAAGTAAAGTACAGTCAAACCTCAGTTTTCGTCCATCATCCGTTCCAGAACGCTGTTCGAAAACCGAAATTGTTCGAAAACCAAAACCAGGCTCTTTTTAAAATCAAAATGTTTACTGAACACGTCTGCTCACAATGGAAAACAACACGAGGAAGCGTCACTTCCTCGTCTATCCGAGGAAGCGTCACTTCCTCGTCTATCCGAGGAAGCGTCACTTCCTCGTCTATCCGAGGAAGCGTCACTTCCTCATATAAGGAAGGAGAGAGGAGTCAAGTGACGCATTCAAGTGCGATCAGTTTGTTTGAGAACTGAAATTTGTTCGTCATCCGAGGCTTAAAAAACTCGAAATTTTTGGTCGAAAACCAAATTGGTCGAGAACCGAGACGTTCGAAAACCGAGGTTTGACTGTATTTGTATCTGAAATAATGGAGAAAGTCATCATCTCATCCATTTTGAGTGAGCAAATTATACATTTGTTTGCAACACACCAATAATGCAAATTGCATCATAAAAGGCATATGTGAGGAGTAAGTTCAACCATACATGCCATTTAGTTCCTGACCTGGTCGCCTTGATATTGGTCATTGGTATCAGCCTCCATTGCAAGTATCCGATAACTTCAAAATAAGGTCGGTAGTCGCCCACTGCTAGCATGAGTTAACTGCTGAGCCCCCTCGCGAACCAAAACAGCGGCACTCCAGGTGACCTTTTCCACTTCAGGTCTTTCACGACAGTCTCTGTCGGTTTCTGACACGTGGCCACTCCGCAGTGTTGTGTGCCTTCAGGGTTGCTGCGCCCCCTTTGCCGCATTTCTCCGCGAGGCTTCAATTTCATTTGACATCAATTGAAAGCATACCGCTGAATAGCGTGAACAGCATTCCAAAAAAAAATGCGTTTCGATCAAAGCATCCCCGCGCGCAGCCATCGCCGCTCATTTGCAGTTGAGTCGAGAAACAGGAGCGCGGTTGCACGTGGTCGTTATTAGAGCTCGCTGCTTTGCTGAAACAACAATAGCGCTGTCGATACCGTCTTCTACAAACGAGGCCGTCTGTTTGCGTGAAGCATACCACAAGCCGGAAACGAGGAAGCGCACACACCCGCGCGCACACACCCGCGCGCACACTTCGCGCGCAAACTGAAGCTCGTCGCACGACGGCAACGTGCGAGCAAGACACTAAAAAGACACTTTGGCGTCTGTATCCTCCTGGCGGAAGAGGGGAGGACTTTGGAGTTGCAGCTGTAATGTGATAACCAGTTCAATAACATAAACAAGTGCCAGAATCCTCCAGAGATTGTGTGTGTGTGTGTGTGGATGTGTGTACGAGTGGGCGGATGTGTGTGTGTGTGTGTGTGTGTGTGTATATATATATGAGTGCGTGTCTTTGCTTGTGCGCGCATGTGTGGGCTGGAGAGGCCTGGGCGAGAGGTGAGGACGAGTCAGCCATTGAACAGCATCAAATAAAATGTTATCTAATGCCTGCCATGCTGACACCAAACAAGTACTCTCTCTCGCTCTCTCTCTCCAACACTCGTTCGCTCTCCACATCGACTGCGAGTGAGAGTCACTTTGTTTTTTGCCTGCTCGAAAAGGGGGGGGGGGGGGGGGGACCAAACTTCCACATTTGAGAAAATCTACACACATTCAGTACAAATACAGTCAAACCTCAGTTTTCGGACGTCTCGGTTCTCAACCAATTCGGTTTTCGAGCAAAAATTTCGAGTTTTTTATGCCTCGGATGACGAACAGATTTCGGTTCTCGAACAAACTGAGTACACTTGAATGCACCATTTGACTCCTCTCGCCTTCCTTAAACGAGGAAGTGACGCTTCCTCGGGTAGATGAGGAAGTGACGCTTCCTCATGTTGCTTTCCATTGTGAGCAGACGTGTTCAGTAAACATTTTTATTTTAAAAAAGAGCGTGGTTTCGGTTTTCGAACAATTTCGGTTTTGGAACAGCCTTCTGGAACGGATTATGGACGAAAACCGAGGTTTGACTATAAATTTATTTTTCACTCATGAAGGGTTCGGTGAATGTGTATATTAACTGGTTGGGTTCGCTACCTCTAAAAAGGTTAAGAATCACTGGTGTAAGTCCTTAAAAAAGGAGTTGGAATGGAAAAAAAAGTGACGATGCTCAAACTAAAAAAAAAAAAAGAAAATGAGACTCAGGTTCAGACTACATTCTAAATCGACGGGACCGTAACGGATTGCGGTCCATTCATTTTGGCTGAGGGTTGGTCAAGACTAAATGCTGGATGGTGATTGCCTCGCGTGCGGGCTGTTTGTGAACAACTCAACAGAGTTGATGAAGGAAGAAGTTGAGATGAGGAGGCTCAAGTGGCACTCACACGCCCCCCCCACCCCCTCCCCTCCCACCACAAAAACAGGAAGTAGCAGGCACAAAAAAAAAAAAAAAACATTGAATCTCCAAAATGTCATGCGTCTGTTTGAGAAAGATGTCTTGGAAGAGACTCATCTCCCAGCCTCCGTGTTTTGTAATCAAAGAGCCTTTTGCTCCAAAGCGGAATACGAGCTGTGAGTCGTCTTTGCCAGAAATGCTTTTTGTTGGGAGTCGCTGCCAACGCTTTTTGACAGCAGCGCTCATTGCGGCTCGGGAAGAAGACGGAATTGAAGATCTGGAGGTTGCTCACTATGCCACCGGCAGTCCTGTTGAGTCTCGCTGAGGCTAAATTCAGATTTCGTTTTGGCTTTGCTCGTATACGCTTGCCAGAACCTTTTTTTTTTTTCTTTTGGGTTCGACCGCACTTGTTCTTTTGGTAACGCTACAGTCACATGACCTCCTTCTGGTATCACCTTCTGTTGCTGGCTCGGCCGAGGAGCCTCAATGCAAAACCCCACATCCAAATCAATTTTTTATTCAACCTCCAAAACCAGTTTTACTGAGCAACATTAACCCTTTCAGGGACAGCGTTTGCCTCAGTGGACAGGTTATCAGGTGACAGGGTGCACGAAAGGGTTTAATTGAGTGGACCCGTCTATCCAGAGTACAGTGGTCCCTCTACTTACGAACGTCTCTTCATACGAAATTCTCAAGTTACGAAACGCCTCTTCAGGAAAATATTACCTCTTGTTACGAAAGAAATTTCAAGATACGAAAGGTAAAAATATAGTCTGGGCTGCTAACTCGCAGCTCAGAGTTTCCTCAACGCAACATACGTATAGCTGCTCTACCATTGGCTATTACCGAGCATCATCCTTGCATCCCATTGGCTAAGAGGGACTTCTACCGTATGTGTCTATGGGTGGAGATAGAGAGATAAATATGTGTCTATGCAGCGTCCTCGTCATTGCCCCCCCCCCCACCCCACCACAAGCCATGAGGTGTTCCGATAGTTTGACGTAAATGTGAATCACCCAGAAAAAGTGTTTTTCTGGGTGATTCAACAGTCGGGCGATCGCTCACTGTGCTGATGTTTGCCTTGAATATTTTCGAAGGACTGTTAAAAGCCGACAAAAGCAAACACTCTTGGATTAGTTCTTTACAAAACGCCAGGCAAAAACCACTTCTGAGAGATAACATGAACTAAAGAGGGCAAAAAACGACGAGGACGCAGTTAAAAGTTAAATGACCATTTTTATTCTTTACGCTATTCTTTGGGGGGTTTTTTACATTATGCACAACTCTCATTTATGGTGCAATAATGTAATTGCAACATGCATTTGTTACATATTTTGATGCATTTTTATGAGTGAGAAAACATTTATGTCTGAATTTTGGGGAGGCTTGGAACGAATTAGGGCATTTACATGGAAAACGCGTCTCTACTTTCAAAGTTTTCGAGTTAAGAAATTTCTTCCAGAAGCAATTACTTTCGTAAGTACCACTGCACACACACACACACACACACAAAAGCCTCAGGAATCCACGTCTGAACCCAACCAACCAGACAAATGGCTTTGAGAGTCAAACTATTTCCACTTGTTATTGCCTCAAACTAGAGGTAAGATTGGGCCTAAAAAAAATCCAGCCCGACCCGCGGGTATTAAAACCTGACCCGACCCGAACCCGACCAATTAACTTGATTTCATATTTTATCTGTGAGGACTCGGAAGGGGGAGGGGGGATTTCCGATAACAAATCAAAGCCTATCTTTTGTAACAAAATCTCAGTTAAACAAGGCTGTATGAACATTTACATCTTTTATATTTCTGTTTCTGCAGAAGGGACATTAACCGACAATTTTCCATCATTGACGGATTTTTTTTTTTTAAGAGTTGACGGGAAAAATTTAAGGCCGTCCGTCATTTTGACGGGTTGAAAATTAGGCCGTAAACCACAGCAGCAGTACGTCCTTAACTCATTCACTCCTAAAGACGTTTTTAAATGTCTTTTCATACTTGGTCTAGAATTGGCTGGTACTGAATGAGTTAAGAGTCCAGCGCGGCACCTCGAGAGAGAGAAGCAAAGACACAAATTTCTTTGAATTGTCATTGCAGGAGTTTAGTACAGTACGTGTAGTGATGAGGCGACTTCTGTTTTTTGCGTACCACGGTCTCTCATGGCCAAAACTATTCACGGCCTTGAAACGCCTCAGCGCACTAAACATATGTTTATTTTTAAAAAGTCAGCGAGAGAGAAGCCCGGTCCGACCTGACCCAACCCGAAGCAATGATTGACATTTTAGGCTTAAGATCTTACCTCTACCCCAAACACATCCAGACTTCTTCATTCTTTAGGCGACAACATGTTGCACTTTCAGCATAAGAGTTTTATGACACTTCTTAGACAGTTCGGGTGTCCCAAAAAAGTTGAATTGATTTGTTCTCAAGTTAAACTTAAAAGTTTGTCATAATGTGTAAAAAAAAATAACCAAAAGTATTCGGTGGCGTATGCCCGGCATCCACACTATTATTCTGAAATTGTCCGCATTAACCCTTCCATGCACCTTGTAACCTGCGAACATGATAAACCGTCCACTGTAGTAACCGCTGTCCCCGAAAGGGTTCGTCAAAACGCCGGCGGCGTTTGTGACTTTGACTCGACTGTCACGTCTGACACGCGAGCAAAAAAAAATCCCAACTAAAACTCTTCATTGTCACATTTCTTCTTCTCCACTTCAATCTTCTGCCAAAAGCTCCCGCAAGCGTAATTGACAACCAAGCGCAAGCATCTTAAAGCAATTTCAAATCAAAAGTAAGCGTGGCTGAAGGTTGCCAGAGGCCGAACTAAACGGATTCAAATGGAATCTAAGTGGATTTTGACACCGTGACCCAGTCAAGGTCAAGCCGGCCTCAGAGTTTGTTTTTTTTGGGTGGTGCAGCAACTCCGAGCCCCCCCCCCCCCCTTCACTTGAGGATAATCCCGCAAATTGCGCTCTAAATTGCCTTTAGCCTACATGAGACCCCGCAGCTTGTGGATCCAAGCCTGGACCACCGGCTTTTGGATCAGACTCGCCGTGTGGTTGTCGAGAGAAATAAAAGCGTCGGCGGGCACAGATTCCCCCGGATATTAAATGTTATGAGTCGGCCAGATTCTGGCAGATTCCGTAATCCCTGATGAAAACAAATGTCGTCGTCATTCTGTGTTTTTTTTTTCATTTGCTCATCTGCTTGTACTCGGAGCAATCAAAGCCAGGTCGGTCATTTCCATCCTGGCTCGGAAGCGGCGTATTTAGAGCAATTCCGTTCCGAGGCACGGCAGATAAATTTAGCGCTCTGTGCTGATTATTTTTAGCCAAAAATCGACAACTGAGCAGGGATTACCACCCAGCCCCCCCCCCTTTTTTTTTTTAATTTCCATGAATGTTTATGCAACATGGGGTGGACGGATGATAGCCAAGTGCATGAAAAGATCAGGAATGACTCCACAATGAGATCATCACGGTGTAAATGATCCAGTAGAGTCCAGCGACGCTGACCTTTAGGACGGGAGTGAAGGCCTGCCGGCTGTCCACTGAAATGTGCTGTTGGGGAGATCCGATGTCTGGTATTGTTCCAGTCAAACCGAGAACTGAAGCATTTAAAAATTGGATGTCATATGACAAATCAGCATTAGAGCAGCAATTTGAACCCGAAATGAAGGTTAAAGTAATAAATGCACAGTCCATCCTGATATTTTGTTTTCCACTTCAGTTTTGGTAGCAGTTGGACAGAACATCTAGGAAAAGTTTGGGGGTTTTTTTCTGCAAATGGCTAATATCACCCAAAACTGTCCACTTCAAACAAAAATTAAGACTTCAGTGTCTTTCCAACATGGCTACTTTGATTTTTTTTTTGTGGGTCTACTGATGATGCACCTGCCAACCAAATTTCAGTTTGTTAAATTAGACTGGCTTCGGGGGCCAAAATATAATGTAGCCTACAACCGAGATTCATCAAGGTTTGCCGGCATGCTCGACCCACCAAAACAAAATATTTTTGCAATTTATCGCCGCCCATCTGTTTGGTCCAAATTTGGGAGGAATCAAAACAATCTCTCGTACTTGTCCCGTCTCTGACAGGACAACTCGAAAATGGCTAAAATTGTCACTTCAAACCAAAAGGTCCAACTTCCTGTGTGTTTTTGGACAAGACTTGACTTTTTTGTGGGTCTACTCATGATAGACAGGCCTGCCAAATTCAATGTTAAGTAAAACTACTCACTCCACTGGTGACAAAAACTGTGGAGATTAGCGCTAAATACTTGTTTCACTTGTTTCTGGGTGTGTGCGTGTGTGTGTGTGTGTGTGTGTGTGTGCGTGTTGATAAACAAAAACAAATTAATCTCTGTGACATTTCTTTGAGAACATTTCTTCTTCTGGACTGTGTTGCGGCAAAACCAATACTAATTGCATCACATTGCAGCACTTAAAAAAAAAAAAAAAAAGAAAAGCCAGAAGATTTTTTTTAATGAACTTGAATCTTTGGAGATGTTAACGAAAAGAATACCACAGGCTGTCTGACAATTCCCTGAATGATTGTTGATTAAATAAACTGATTGACGCTCACGGGGGACATGCAGAAAACACGCGCACACACAAACACCCACGTTATACTCCGATAACTTTTGAATTGCTTGCTGCAAATGTTTTGGAAGTTCGGAATACAGCTCACCGCGGCGAGGTGACTCATACAAATACGCTAAAGAGGCAAAAGCATTGGGACACGCCTAATGACTCCATGATCGATATTTTAGATATTTCGGTTTTTGGAAATTGTCAAGACTTGTATCTTTTTTTGTTGTTTGTTTGTTTATCATTATTTGTGTAATGTTTATGTTTCTTTCTAATGCTTTGATGGTTTCTTGTAGTCAGGCCTTTTTGTCATATTTTTCGATTTTTGTCTGATATTTGCATATTTTTTGTTGACTGTTTATCTAATGGTCGTGTATATTTACAAATTTCATTTCATATTTTGGTATTTTTCATGTAAAATGTGTGGTCCTGATCAAATATTCATGCATTTTTGTGTGTGTGTGTGCGGGGTGTGTGTGTGGGGGGGGGGGGGGGGGGGGTCCGAATATGCATTTTTCACTAATATTTTGTAATAATCATGCATTTTGTGTCGCATTTGTGATTTTTTGTTTTTGGGGCCAAATATTTGTATTTTTCCATTTGAATTTTGAGCATTTTTCCATGCAATACTTTTGTCGTTTTTTTCTGGTGTTCAAGTATTTTTTTGTCAAATGTTTTTCATATAGTGTGATACTGTTTAAGTTTCATGTCATCATCAGGCATTTGTGTGGAATATGAGATATGTATTTTTTTTTCTCCCTAATCACCATGCATTTTTGTTTGCTAATATATGCGGAATTGTTGTAATTTTTTGTCCTATTTGTTGCCCTTTTTCCAACTCGTACTTTGGCAGATCTTTTTCTCTACTATAAATTCATTCGTGTGGAATATTTGCATATATTTTGTGGAATGGAAGTTCAGTCCTTCCTGTCCTCATATTCAAGCGTGGAAACGGACAAAATGAAGATGGGCGTGGGGGAGCGTGGGTGTGTTGGCCTGCCCTGGCGAGAGACCGGACACACGGACAACACATGTTCACCTGGCAGGACGTTCCTCCACCACGAGGTAAGAGGTAAGCGGCCAAAAGCAGCATTTTGACGCCAGCCTGACTGCTTTCGACAACAACAGCGCATTGCATCGCCCCGCGATCGCTTGAGGTCTTTAGCCCTGATTGTTCATTAAGAAATAAACTACTGCCTGATGGATTTTTGGGAGGCAGATGCCGATATCCGATGTCGAGCAGAATAAAATTCCGATCACTGATTGTATTGGGCGGCGGCCCGGTAGTCCAGTGGTTAGCACGTCGGCTTCACAGTGCTGAGGTACCGGGTTCGATCCCAGCTCCGGCCTCCCTGTGTGGAGTTTGCATGTTCTCCCGGGCTTGCGTGGGTTTTCTCCGGGTGCTCCGGTTTCCTCCCACATTCCAAAAACATGATGGCAGGCTCGTTGGGCACTCTAAATTGTCCCTAGGTATGAGTGTGAGCATGGATGGTTGTTCGTCTCTGTGTGCCCTGCGATTGGCTGGCAACCAATTCAGGGTGTCCCCCGCCTACTGCCCGAAGACTGCTGGGATAGGCTCCAGCACCCCCCGCGACCCTAGTGAGGATCAAGCGGTTCGGAAAATGGATGGATGGATGATTGTATTGGCCGATGAAGCAAATATATAATGAATAAAATATTTTTTTGCAGATTTTGGAATATTCGTGTAGTTTTTATATATGTGCATTTGTGTCTGATATTTTGTAGATTTTTTATTGTTTTTTTGTATTGTGATATTTTTTTACGAATATAATATTATTCTAGGTTTTTATTTTTTGATTGACTTTGGTGTGTGTTCTGTGTAACAATCATCAACATCATATTTTGGTCTACTTTTGTTTTTAGTATTCTGCATTGGTATATTTTTGGTGTTCTCTCCAATATTTGCATGTTTTTTTGTACTTGTTTTTAATATTTGCAGATTTTTTTATTTCAACATTTAGTATTTTTAAGTATTTGGCAGCATATTTTGCATGTTTTTGTCATTGTAAATCTCACATTTGTATATTTACATTTTTTGTTTGATATTTTGTGTTGCACTTTTTTGCTAAGACTCATATTTTTCACATTTCATCATGACATTAAATTTTTGTCAATATTTTACATTAGTCCAATGCATTTTTCTTTTTGTATTTTTAAAACTATCAAATAATTGTGCATTTTTGTCTAATATTTTGGAGGTTTTTCGAATCTTTTTTTTTTCTTATTATATTTGCACTAACAATTTTATTTATAATGCAGTATTAGAATTTACCTGTTTTGGGGTTTTTTTTCCTAAAGTTTGTGCATTTGGCATCCAACACCTTTTTTTTTGTGAAATATTTGTGAAATGTTTATTTATATTTGTGTATTTTTGTCCAATACATTTCCTCCACCTTCAATATTCATGCACTTTTTTTCCATCTACATTTTTTAAACACTTCTTTTTGTACTTTCACATTTCCCCTCATTTTTTGAGCATTACTGCACTCTAAAATTCTCCAGACAGCCTGATGAGAAATTCATCTTTCGTTCCGATTCGGACCTGGCTGGAAATTGTCGTCGTATGTGCGGCAAATAAAGCCGTCAAAACAAGCGTTTCCCTCTGTGATGCATTGTCGGCTGCTCCGCCGCAGGAGCAGAAAACGATGCAAAGGATCTGAAGGGAGAGGAAGGTTCACGTGCGGCAAACCGAGTGGTCGGTGCAACGCAGCCCCGCGGCGCACAACAGCGCTCTGTGTCACGTCTGGAGTGCACGCCAGCTGAGCGACGCTCCGGTCGTTCGGCAGGAAGAGAGCGAAAAAAAACGAGAGAGCGATTGTACTTCCTTAAATGAGCGGTAACGATGAGGGGGGGTTGGTCTGATGTTTAAAATGTTTATTTTTACATATACAGATGCATACTATTTTTTCCCCCAATATTATTTCTCAGCCCCAGACTAATTTTACTGTCAAACCGTAAACAAAATACTAAATATTGTACATTACTCACCCAAATTGTTCAACAAATCAATTTAAAATGAATTGAGATTAATGCTAACGCCAGACACCATAGCCAGGCTAACAAACATTAGCACACTGGAGGTGTTAAGCGGCAATTCTAAACTTTCTTCAAACTGCTTGAACGTACCATCCTGATCTGATCGCCGGCTTTTTGGTAAACTTATATTTTGTCTTATTTCATGATTGAAGATGAATGCAATCAACGGTAAAAATGAGCCCTCACCCCTCCATCCCCCAAAACTTCAGTAAAACGACTGGACTTTCAGGAGAACCCTGCTGTGTTTACACTGCAGCCGGCACACAGTCACCACACAGATGGAAGTTTGTGGACAGCATTGCGTTGCACCGGCCTCCAGTCACGGCTCTCGGGAACACAAAAGCACATTAGTGGCACTAAGCTCATAAGGTATCTGCTGCTTAAGTCCCCCCCCCACACCCCACACCCCTTTCGCCCGACATGTCGACCCACGATACTTGCTACAGTGTGTGGATTGCATACTTTGAATGGGATGCAAGCAGGAGAGTTGCACGTCATTAAAGAAGAACCTTTTTTTAATTCCGGGGTACATCTGAGAATTTGAACTTTGCGGACCAAACTGTAAAAAAAAATGTTTGATTGTATTTTTGTTCTATTTTTGTACTTTTTTTTGCTGCTAATATTTTCTATTTCCTGCTGAATAGTCTATTATTTTCAAAAAATATATATTAATGTTGATGTTTGAGTCATACGACTTGATAATTTAAGATAATTGAAGTTTTTTTGTCAAATATTTTTAATGGGTTTTCTCATATTTCTGGATCCAAAATTGTTGTGTAGTTAGGTCAAATTTTTTTCCACTTTATTTTTTATTTTGATGTTTTTTACATGTTCCTGTCCTTTTTCTAATTGGTTGGTAAATTTTGTAATGGTTGTAGTTTTTTTTTTTTTTAGGGTGTACATTCTTTTGATATTGTGGTATTTGTTCTACACACCCATGCCCAATGAAGTTATGTTAATAAGGTAGATTTTTTTTGGGGGGGGGGGGGGTAATTTTTTTAAATCTATCTAGCATGTTTATTTTTGGTCTAAAATGTGTGTATTTTTTTTGGAATCTTTTTGTATTTGTCCAATAATTTGCATCTTGTTCTTAATTTTCTCTTCATGACATCTCCTCCAGTCGAGCTCATTGCGGCACCGCATGTTGTGACACAACATGGTACTACACACCAAACGCTCTCCATTCGAAACTGCCTGTCTAACGTAAAAAACCCACAAAAACCAATGATGAGAAAGTGAGAAGTTTGATGACACTCTCCTTCCGGGAGAAAGGCTATTACGCGCCGTAATGAGCGCGGAATGGGAGGAAATGGGCTCGGCGCAAAAAAAAAAAAAAAAACCTGAGTCGCTTTATCCTATCGGATTGCGACACAAACCGTCCTCCCGGAGGCGAAATTGTGATTTATGTCCACACTCAGCGCGTTAAAATGTACCATTTAACGCGCTGAGTAAATAGATGGACGCAGTCGTAAAGACGTCAACGAGCGCCTACTGTAAATAAAGAAAATACAACACGAAACGTCTCACAATCTGCACCGCGATGCGCTAACTGGAACCCGGAGAAATAATCCTGTCACCTTCAGAGAAGCTCCTTTTACCGTCTGTTCCTGTATAAAACTGTTGTAACTATTTAGCGTTCATTTTAGGTCTATTCCAGAGGGGATAAAAATCCATAAAGTCTGGTTCTAGGGTGAAACTATGTTAGCGTTTGAAGATGGTTTCACTGCCCGGTTCAGGATACAACTGTCCACTTACTGTCTTGTTCCAAATACTCAGTTCTAGAAAGAAAAAAAAATCATTGTTGTAGAAACTTACTTCGATGTCTATTGCAGGGTTAAACTGGCATTAATTGTCTGGCTCAGGGTAAAACTGTCCCCTTCACAGAACCATGATTAAATTGTGATAATTTGCCATTTTTTTGCTGATCCATCCATTTTCCGAACCGCGTGATCCTCACAAGGGTCGCGGGGCGTGCTGGAGCCTATTCCGGTTGTTTTCGAGCACTAGGCGGGGGACACCCTGAACCGGTCGCCAGCCAATCGTAGGGCACACAGAGACAAACAAGCATCCGCATTCACATTCACACCTAGGGACAATTTAGAGTGTTCAATCAGGCTGCCACGCATGTTTTTGGAATGTGGGAGGAAACCGGAGTACCCGGAGAAAACCCACGCAGGCACGGGGAGAACATACAAACTCCACACAGGAACCCCCCCCGAAATAAGCAAATGTTTCTGTTGCAAACAGACAAATGTTCGACCGGTAATTCATTCATGTATTCATTTAAGGGACTAAAAACTTATTTTCATCACAATATAGTGTGTTAATTAATCGGCCATTTATCGGAATTAGAAAGTTCTTTCAGTCGGTTCCTCGCCTCAATTATAAAATCTCCATTGACGGTCTCTTTCAGGGTCAAACTGTCCATTAACTGTCAGTTCCAGGGTAAAACCTCCCATTACCCAACCACAGTGAGGTCGCCATCGTGTGACCTTCATTTAAGGTACGTAACTGTCTCTTCTTCCGGGGTCAAACTTGGTAACACTTTAAAACTTTACAAACTGTCGGGTGCATAGTCAAAATGTCACCATCACCAGCGCTTGCGTTACTAGTTTGTTTAAAGGTCAGATGTTCAGCACTGCGGAAACCTTCATTAACTGTCCATTCCTGGGGTCAAACTGTCACAATCACAGAACCAGCACTTAATGTCAGTTCCAGTGTCAAACTGTCACCGTCGCAGAACGATCATTAACTGTCCGTTCCCAGACAAAGCTACACAGGAATTTTCTGTTCTTAGGTAAAATGCTCAAAGTTATCCAACCTTCTTTGCCTGTCCATTCCAGGGTAAAACTCACCATATGAAAATGTTTACTGTATTAACTTTCCAGACCAGAGTAAAAGTGTCGCCTTCACCCAACCTTCGTTACCGGTCCATTCCTGGGTAAAAACCACCATCACATCATCATCACAGAACCACAATTTACCAAACCTCCAATAAATTGTCTGTTCCAGAGTGAAACCATAACCAAATGTCTGCTATGGTGTAAGACTCTCACTGTCATAGAACCCCAATTATGCGGATGTGCAAAGCACACTTTTTTACATAAATAAGTAAACAACATCAACCCGCCGACCCCAACCAAAAATATAGTCTGGTTTAAATTCATATGGAATGCAATTTGGTGTTAAGAAAAGCCAAAGAAAAAGCCGAATTACAATCACGCCTTTGATGCTGGCTAAGATGCAGTGTACAAGTTTCGTGCATGTATTCCATGACATGCTACTACTTAATGCATCAAAGCCAGCTGCTCGAGGCAGATGTCCACCCCCCCCACCCCCGCCCCACAAACACAAACATCACTTTTTAAAAATAAATAAAAGAAAATGCACCGAGTGAGACACGAGCGTGTTGTTATTACCACGCTGAAACAAAGTGACGTGAGCAAAAACAACAACAAAACCAAACTACCTTCTTCCTCCAGCTTTCCACGCACATTCCTAAGCAGCGGACGCACACACATGCTCACCCCGAAAAAGATGACACGAACCCGGACAGAAACAGCAGTCAATCACTTACCGGGCCAAAGGAGCATCAGCATATACCGGAAGGAGGCGAACGTGGTCTGGCTGCGTCCAACGCCGGCTCAAAGTGTCCCAAATCGCGACCGCCTACTGTTCTTCGTCCCGCCGAGCGCGTCCCGGCTGCGAATGATCAAATTGGCTCCGACTTGACGTGCGGCGTAACTATTTAGCTACGCTGCAAATGGAGCCGATGCTCGTCCTGAGGGGGCGTCGTCGCACTGTGATTGACAGTGACCTCAGGCCAATGGGAGCGAGGGTTCTGCGACGTTAGAGCCAATCGGGAGGCGGCGGCGCGGTCGGCGAGGTGAGAAAGTGTGGAGGGGGAAGTAGGCGGGGGTTTTAGACCTCAGGTTGGCTTGTATCCCTCCGCTTGCTTTGAGAGTCTCATGCTGTCCCAACAATTCATTTACACGAATCTACGACAAATGTCAGTTTATGTTACCACCGAGACTGCTTGGTCAAATTTATCGCCCAGCTGGCTAACTGTGATCGGCCTTCACATTGACCCTCGACGCGGATAGTTGACAGTAGCGACTGCGAACGAAACTACTGGCCGTGATTTATTGCCACTTTCTGTATGATCATCATGTTCAAATGTGGACAAAACGAATAGTATACGCGTTAATGTTGCCAACGAGTTTCATCTTTTGCCGGGCGGTACACTTGACATTCCTATTATGTGACCACGACCGGCGACAAATATGAAAACTCGCACTACTTTGTCAAGTCGGTGCGGATGAACACTGTGTTTACGCTCAGGAAGGCGGGGGGGAGATGACGTCACGGCACCAAGAGGGGAGGGGTTGGTGGCGTGCGTTCTGACAGTGCAGCACGTGCGCGCATCGAGCAATAATAACGACTTAAGATGTGTAATACATTATTTCATGGTACGATCTATGAACAAATATTGGTTTCGGTTTCGACAAGAAGCAGATATATTTTCGTAGTGACGTATAATCTTCGGTCGTGATGACGTCCCCAGCAACTGTATTACATTGTATTACAAATGCCATTCAAACTGAAATAACTTAAATCAAGACATGAATTGTCAATAAAAAGAGAGCTATGTGGAAAAAGTGTGATAAAGCAAAGCCTTGAAAGTTTTTGCCATTTCACAGGGTTGAAACACATTTAAACATAGAGAGCACAAACTTAAACTTGTCAAAACACACATTTAGTGCAAAACTTACACCTAAACCAAAAGAGAACTAAACATCATACGATTTAGACAACACAAGTAAAGGTCATTATAAACCTTCAAGCACCTGCTTTTTTAACACACGGAGCAACAACACATACAAACCATAAAGCGAGAGCTTATAGCGCCACCTGTTGGTGTGGCATGTACATTAAGTATTGTCGAAAGTACTTTATTGTTTATAATGCACATGTGCAAAGTGTCTGAGTTTTGTACTTGTGTTCTCACCAAAGAGGTTGGAAGAAGGATTACACACTGTGTGTTTTGTGCTTTACATAAGAAGATTACGCCATGGATTTCCATTGCTGCAGTCAGCTGGACGCTCACTCCCGCAGCTGGGAACGAACGCCGGTCAAGCGCCGGGGTCACGGAAATGCCACCACAAGGAATGACAACAAACAGTGGAAATACTGCAGTGACGTATGGGACAATTCATTAATAAAACACCATTAAAAAAAATCTGTGCAACAACTGTAGCCCGAGATAAAACAACTGAAATAAGATGGTTGCAGAAGTGTGCACACCCTCATTCATTCAAAATGAATCAATCACATTCAGATTTAAACATTCACGGTTAAAGTTAACATGTTCAAGAGGTTTATTTTTCTGCCTTTTGTTTTCCTTTCTAGCAGAAACCTTTTAAACTCTTTGGGAATTGGAACGGTTCATAATTCCCTCCACCTTTCTTTGTACCCGTGACCTGAACTGAACAATACATTTGAACAATGAGATCCTCTGGATGCTGTAAGTAATGTGACCACAAAAAAAGAAATATCAGGAAAAGCCTTCTAGAACATCTGAACTGTAATCAGGGTTAATAAGAGGCATTTATAATGGTGACAAGTGAATTTCAGATGTACTGTACGACAAACATTGAAAATCTACACGAGAACCTCGTGTAGAGCAGATTTGCTTCACAACTCTATGTAATTTGACGCCCCCTGTTGGAACATCTGCCTCACTGAATGCCTTCATTTGTTTAGGATGGCGATTTAAGCGATATGACATCTCTAAGTGGATGTTTATTGCTCAGAAAACATCCATGAAAACTTACCTTTTTGGGGTATTGGGGAGCGGAAAGTGTGCACCTGCCAGTGAAAACTGATTGAGGAGTTCTGGACACAAACCACCAAAAGTCACTCAGAAGCATCCCTGAACAGGTAGAAAAAAGCAGCCTCTGAAAGCATGTCTATCATGACTACATGAAGGTCAGACCAATGGCGGAAATCAAACAGGTCAAGGCGAATTTATTTACACACGCGCGCACTCAAACATGCACAAAACAATAATAATAATAACAATAATAATAATACACTGGTTTAACAGAAATTGATCTGCCCTATAATGAATAATCACTTTTATTCTTACATTTAATTTTTAGTCTACAAGTTAAACATTTTTTTCTATCTTTCCATTCTCCCCTCAACAATAAAGAGCAATTAGCTGTACTTTAGAACTAATAGTATGTTAGGCAGCAGGTGAGCAATTACTTGACTTTATTTACCTCTCTGTTGTGTGTGTGTTTGTGTGTCTGTGTGTGTGTGTGTGTTCGTGTGTGTGTGTGCGTGTGCTCGAGTGTGTGAGAGACCCGCAGCTTGTCTTCCGCTCCGCCTCCACCGCATCCCTGCGGTTGCCTAGCAATGCAGACGGTCTCCATGGTAACCGCGCCAACAAACGCCCCCTCTCCTCTCCTCTCTTGTCTGTGGCCGTCAATTTGGACTAAAGTGCAACCGTCGCAATGAGCAGCATCAACACAGTCAAGGAAAAGGGGGATGAAAGGTTCAGGGGGCGGCGGCGAAGACCAGTGACATGAGGCGAGGCTCATGACTGGTGAGGCACTGACTTTAAAGTCAGATTTATGAGTTTAGGAATCACACGGAGTGGCGTATTTGTCATTAAATTAGCAGCCAGATTGGGTGTAGATGGGCGCAGCACTCTGTTTGTAAAGAGTGGGTTACTTTCATATTTTCAGTCCTAATGTTTGAGGCAATTCTGGGCAGTGGGTTTTATGAATTACATCTTGTTTTGATGGGTAACCTAATTTAATTAAAGAAGTTTTGATGGTAGCATGGTGAGTCATTCGGAGCAAAAATTTTTAACGGACTTCAGCCGCGCACGAGATTTTGGAATTGCAGCTGTAACAACCAACGTGAACCTGTACTCTCGTACGCTGAAATGCTTCCTGTTTTCATTCTTCTTCTTTCAAAAAAAAAAAAGGTGTGCTGCCATCTAGCGGTCGACAATGGCATTGAAACCTGAAGGCAGGACAAAACATAGTTATAAACTGTACCGGAAATAACATCGCGGGCGGGAGGGAGGATACTGTACTATAATCATCTTGTGTGTGTGTGTGTGTGTGTGTGTGTGTGTGTGTGTGTGTGTGTGTGTGTGTGTGTGTGTGTGTGTGTGAGGGGAGATTTCGAAGATGCAAAATGTTTCTCTTATGTTTTTCGTTATATGGGCTTCCTCGTGGTATGTGAAATAATTACTGAATTAAATACAAAGAAAATGTACATTAACAGTATGGCATAAAATTCAAGCAAAAATTAAAATGAAGTTTGTTGCCCGCAGGCGTTTTTTTTTTTTTTACTTTTCGTGTAGGCATAAGTTGTACTGTATTTAACTTTTACGTACAGTAGAATACAATGAGTTGATTACAAAGTACAGGTACAGTACTACAGATATTGAAGGCCTTGGGCAGATTAGACTGACGCAGCAACACATACGAGATGAAATCTGATTGGACCAAAAAAATAATAATATTAATAATAATAATAATTTAACACATTAATGTACTGAAAGAAGTGGAGTTAAAAGAAACATTATTAAATAAAATGAATAAATCGATGTGAATTAAATTACTATAATTGAATGTGAAAAACATTTTAGATTGGTAAATATAAAAAATATATACAGTATTTTACAGTTGAACTTGTAGTATTCAAAGTCGACCGCTAGAGAGAGACAAAGGACTATCAAGATGAAGTTCCTGCAGTGCCACCAACTGTCCTGCAGATGGCGCACCGTGTCCTGCCATTGGATCCGCTCTTCTACATTACAGCGCAAAACCTGTGTCATCGTCTCGTCAGAACCAGACCGTAAAAAAAAACACCTTAATTTTAATAATCTTCTGGTCTACCTGGTCGCTGGTTGTGTCATTTCAGATGCGAGCACATTTAATTAGATTGATCCATAATACATTCAATTGCTTTTCCCATACTGTATTTTGCTTCACTATTCATGTTCATTTAGGCAAGGAAATGTGAATATATAGGCTGGACAATTCATTAGATACGCTAAATTAAAAAAAAAAAAAAGCCCTAATAAAGACAGTAATGAAAAATAACAATAATTATTAAAAATAAACTTGTATCTTCAACAACATTACTCAATATACTGTCTGACTGCACTTCGTTCTGAGGGCTGTTCCTAATATTTTGTCACCTTATTTAGCGCCAACGAATGGTCAAAATATTAGAACCACGTCTCTTGTGTTGGGTAAAAATGGAAGATTAATTAGGACGACGTGCATTGTATGCTGATCATTTCGATGACGATGATGATGATTATGACTCATCTTCATCCTGGAAACAAAAGTGAGGAAATGTAATGTAAACTTCGAACACAAGTGTGAATGCAATGTGGGCCATTTCTTTTCCTCCTCTAGTTCCTCTTTTTTTCCTCTTCTTCATCCTCCTCCTCTTCGTTTTCATAGACAGAGGCTCTTTCTTTCTTTCTTTCTTTCTTACTTTCTTTCTTTCTTTCCCATTCCTGAAATTAACCCCTTAAAAAAGGAGGGGAAAAAAGCGTCTCACTTTTAATTTATGTGCATATTAATTGCTTCCTTTGTAACTTGCATCGTGGGATACTGCATGAAAATGTGTGTGTGTATGCCTGTGTGTGTGTGTGTGTGTGTGTGTGTGTGTGTGTGTGTGTGTGTGTGTGTGTCCGCGCGCGCGTGTGCGTTTGTGTTCACTCAAATCAAACATGACGAGTGAATTTTTCCCATCGTGAGGGGACATTTGAAAGATGCAAAATCGTCCTTTTAGTTTTTTCTTCAAAGGGACGTTTCATTTATTCTTTAAAAACAGTCAAGAGTACGAAAAATGCGAAATACATGAAGCGATGCACCTGGAAAAACATGATAACACATGACGCCCCCTAATTAATTTGGACAAAACGTCACAAGGACGTTCCAACCATGCAAATAAACAAAATTGAGTTCATCTGTATAAATTAAAATTAACACTAAAGAAAGGGAAGAAAACGCCAAGCAAAAAAGGCAACAAGAACCAAGCTGAACAACGTAAATGACTTCACCTCATCCACGTAGAAACGAAACGTGAATGATTACATTTTTAGGGTGAGGAAAAAAACATAATCCTTGAATGACATATTGTGCTCAGGGGAATTCAAAAGTAATTTTTTTGCCCTTCCCCCTAATTTTACATATAATGTACATTCGATGTCTACAACTGTACATTTAATTCCAGTGTCTAACGTCAATTTGAGATATAAAAAAAAAGATTTAGAAGCAGGAAAGGCTGAATACGAAAAACATATTTTATTTTCCTCTTTATCTTGCTATCGACTATGACCCACTTTGAATGCAAATAAGCACGACACATTTCCGGCTTGGCGTTCATTAATGACTAATTAAATCACCGCCACTTCCTGTTCTTCGTCACGTGATCTTCGCACCTGAGCCCGGCTGCGTCAAGGAAATATGCAAATGAGATGTAAATAGTTGGGGGCGGGAGGGGGGGGGGATAGAAATAAACCAATCCAGGGACATTTGATTAGGAATCACGAGGAATGAAGGAGCCTTAAAACCCCCCAAAATAATTAATAAATAGATCAATAAATAAATAAAAGCTTCATTTAAAATGCAAATCGGAAGATATCATTGTGGTCACTTTATTCGGTGTACGATATAATTCTATTCGAATATGATGTGTATTTTTAAAAAAGTGCCTTTATTAATATTTATTCATAAGTCGTATTGGTATGTATGATTGTCTCAGTGGTCAAAATTTTAGAGGCAGCCATCGTATACTTTGCTGTAATAATGAAGCAAATGCATATCAAATTAATAGTTCAAAAGAACGTTTCATATTTTTAATGAAATATCCATTTACGTTATCGCTCTACTCTGACGTGAGATTGGTGTACCTAATGAGGTGGCCAGTGAGTGTGTTATTTTATTTCAATTGGTGAGGCAGCAGCCCAAAATGAAACTCACGCCAACATCATGAACATTTGAAAATAAACATTAAAATACATATTGGGCAGTTTTTTTTGTGGAGGAGGAGAAAATAACGTTTAACTTCTAGACGCAAGAAATGAATAAAACTGCATTCCGATTTCTCAAGTGCGCATGCGCACAAAAATGAAGGGTCACTAATTAATTTCACACGAAGAAGCTTGATGAAGACCATAAAAACATATAAACCTTTGGTAAATCGTATTTTAATATTTTCTACAATTATTGCCTGGTGAAATCGAGCCGCCATATTGAAAACAAAATCATCTTTAATTAAAACCAACAGAACATAAATTATTCATTTATCATCTTTTTCACTAGAGCTTCCGCACACAAAATGAGAACAACAAAAAAAAAACAGAATGTTTTTTCCCAACCAACTTGAATGAATTGAAATACATATCATGAAGAATTTTTTTTTGTGTGACTTTAAAAGGACAAATTTAGATGAAAATGTTCCTTAAAGGCCATAATAATCATCAATATCACACAGCAGATTTGAGCTCTTCAAAGAAGGAATGGGGGGGGAGGACCTGATCATTTCCCTCCGGCGACTAAGCACATGTTTTTTATCCCTAATTAGCATATATGCAAATGAATTTCTAATTGCGTCTGTAATCACTGTGTGTGGCGTGGGAGATTTTTCACGCCGCCATGTTGGCTTCCTCAAAACGACACCGAATGATTTTTTTCCCACGATTTTCGATTGTAATAATTATTATTATTTACATGGTTGTTGTTTTTATTTTTACATTTTATAATTTTTGCCTCTGTACGCACATGGTCGTCGTCAGTCTGTCAGCTGAGTATAACCCCCCCTCCTTCCTCGCTGCCACCCCCTCCCAAAAAAGGAGCTTTTGGATGCAAGCGTGGATCATTCAAGAAGGTGAGACTAACAAGTAGGGTGCAAGGGTAGGGTGCACACACTTTTTGGGGAGGTGGGGGTCCTAGGGTGGTGGTGGTGGTGGGGGGGGGGGGGGCACAAGCTGCAAAATAAATGCTTTTAATTACGCTTTAAATGTGAGCCAGTCGCTGCTTCCTATTTAATCATCTATTGTGTGTGTGTGTGAGCGTGCATGTGTGCGCCTGAGCCATTTTGACACAGTGGACAAAAGCACGCGGCTGGGACACGTCCGGTGCGCGTGCACTCGGGGCGACGTGCGTGCGTGCGCGCGCACAACAGGTTCCGGGCAGGATCTCCGAGCTGCCCGTTTCCTCGTCACTCGTTGTCATATCGCATATCGCAAATATCAAGATTTCAAGGGGGACAACGTGAATAAGACACGAATCCGGATCTTTTTTGAATCCGCTGTGTTCGAGGAGGGGGAAACATCGAAAAAACGTGCAGGACAGCGCAGTTTCTAAATTTGAGCAAGTCTAGTGGATTTCATAAAAATGTATCATGGTGAAAACGAATTGCTTAGAATGTAAAAGTTGTATTATTTGAGTGAAATTGGTTTGAATGTGGTTTGATAGGAGCCGATCAGAGACCGTTGATTGGCGGGTTGATCCAAAATGGTCAACTCAACCGTTTGCTATTTGTCTGTTTGTCATCCATCCACAGTACTGTTAAAAAAAGAAAAAAAAGTAGAGTCGGCTCAAAATTTCAAGTCAACAAACGGGTAAACATTTTTGAAGTTGGGCAATTCAACAAACTATTTGTTTGAAGAAATAAATAAGAGTTGACAGAACTAATTCTTGGTTGTATTGTGAGCCAACGTAAAGATGTAAGTTAAACAATTAAAAAAAAAAATGTTTTAGAGAAAAAAAAACGTGTTTGCTTAGTTGTGCTAACTGACATTGTTATGTTATGTTCATGTCAATCATTTATATTTGAAAGTTGTTCCACCTTAAATTACTTTTAGCCCAGATAATTGTGTGTAGGTCTAGGGGAGTGCAATGTATTTATATACTTTTTTATATTCACTATACACTTGGGGTGGGGGGGGGGCTCCTGCAAAACCTCGTTGTAACAAGTTTGCAATGACAATAAAGTATTCATTCATTCATTCAATCATACAAATTGTGCTTTTTACAGTGTGGAATTTTGGGATGAAGACTTAATCTAATAAATATGAATTTTAAAGCTCACCGATGGTAAAGTATAACCATGAGCATAAGAGGACAAAAAAAAAAAATCCATTCATTCATGATGCTGTCTGCTGTCATAAATTGGGATGGAAGATACACAAATACTATGGCATGAATTCACTTGCAAAAATGCAAAATGTGAGACTCAATGTTGGAATGGGTTGAATCAGTCGACGATTATGGAGGCGGTCCTGCCGGAAAAAGTTTCTTCTGCTGCGAAAATGTGGGAATTTCGACAAAGGAAGTCATTCCGAAGATGACCTGAATAAGTTAAAACTGGAATGATTTGAATTAGGTCAAGAAATGTGGAATGATGATTCGGTAAATATGTAAAGTGAAATCTATACTGTATCTAATTTGGGATGTATTTTTTTGAAGTGGAAATTTGGGAATGTCGGAATTGTTGGAATGTGGAAACATTTCCCAATTGAATCAGCACCACTTAACAAACTGCTACAACCAATCATAACCAATGCAACTCCTCTTGCCAAATAGTGATCTGTACTGCCAAATTCACATCTCCGGGGAGGCCCTATTTTCGCATTTTGAGATTATTTGTCCATGAAAGTGCTACTGCCACGTGACAAACTAGCACATATGTCTTTGGGAGAAGGATTTAATTGTAAACAGTACAGGTAAACCATTTTGTGTTCAATTTTATGAAGGCCATCCTGACATTTTCTTGGCTTCGTGCTCATATTCAAATATCGCTATGCAATATGGCTAATTGGTTCACGACGGACACACTTCATAAAAATCCTTAACAGCCTGCTAAAACATTTGTTTATGACACACCGCTTCTCAAGTAGTGAGCTGTGCTGCCAAAACCCACCTTCGGCATGTGGAAGTGTACCCAACGACAATTTAAGTGCACTTATCAGTGAGTGAGAGGTAGCAAAGGGCAGCCATCTTGTGTTCCATTTATGAAGGCCTTGCTGACATTTTTCCTGACATGTTGACCTTGAAATAGTAATAAGCCACAGTTATTGTTGGGGTTAGAATTTTTTTAAAGTCATTTGCTAATGAGTTAATAAAGAACAAGCTGCTACAATCCATTCAATAATAGCATTACGCTTGCCAAATAGTGAGCCATGCTGCCAAACTGTCATCAGCGTTCCCATTCTTGCTTTATTTGATTATTTGCATGCGGGAGTGTACCAAACTATAATTTACATATTTAGATTTGTTAGTTATAAATAGCATATATATATATATATATATATATATATATATATATATATATATATATATATATATATATATATATATATATATATATACACACATACATATTTAGATATATAAATTAAAATATCTCATTGTGTTTTACGAAAAAGCAACAGTTATAGATGGTGTTTATTGTAACTTTTTTCATTTGCTAATTAGTTCTTAAAGACTCCTCCGAAACAAGCTGCTATAATCCATTCAATAACAACATTCCGCTTGCCAAATAGTGAGACCTGCTGCCAAAACTGTCATTAAGTGGTTTCCCGTTCTTGTATGTGAAAGTGTACCAAACCATCATTTACATATTTTAGATTTGTTCGTAATAAAGAGCAAAGGGCGGCCATTTTGTGTTCCATTTGAACACTTGACTTGGCCACACGAAATATCGAATCGTTCTTTGCAATAAAGCTACAGTTATTGACGGGCTTATTAATTCTTTACGTCATTTGCTAATTCGTAAATAAAGACTCCTCTTCAACAAGCTGCTACAAGCCATTCAACAACAACAATCCGCTGGCCAAATAGTGAGCCGTGCTGCCAAACTAATTGCGGTTGGGGTGTTGCCATTTTTGCCTTATTTGATGATTTGCATGTGGATGTGTACCAATTTAAATTGGTGTATTTAGATTTGTGAGTTAGCTCCAAATAATAAAGGGCAGAATTGTCAAATTGCTACAGGCATGTCTTCTGTTTATAACTGGCAAAAAGTGAGCCTTATTGTAGAGTGGTACTAAATTTCTATAATGACCTCCTCTCTTCCAAGACGTGTGTGTGTGCGCGCGCGCGTGTGCATATGTGTGTGTGTGTGCGTGTGCAACAAGGGCGCAAATGAACTTGGGTGGTGGTGCTGGTCCGTCTCGGGTTCCCATGCAGCATGAAGAGGGAGGAAGAGAGTCGGATGGATGTGGGATAATGTGTTTGAGAACGAGGATCGGTGGGGGCTACTGGATGTACCCCCATTGTACCCCCCGCCCCCCACCCCATCTATCCCATTAAGCACCTCAGAGCGGTGGTCTTTCCCAAGAGGCGCTCGGGGCCTGCCGCCTGCCTAACCCGCCGGACGCGGTAGCCTGGCATCGGTGAAGGCGCGCGCGCACACACAGAGACGCCATTTAGAGGCCTACGCCGCTTCCAGGAAAGAGAAGCGGAGAGAAAGACAGAGAGAGAGAGCGAGAGAGAGAGAGAGAGACCCCTGACAACCAAGTCGTGTGTGTGTGTGTGTGTGTGTGTGTGTGTGTGTGTGTGTGTGTGTGGGGGGGGGGGGGGGCCTGACAAAGTTGTCTCTTTGGCAGTCGTGCCTCCTATTGAAGCAGTAATTTATTCAAAGGAGATTTTTATCCCCGCCATGTGATTCTTATGATAATGGGCCGGTGCACGCCTCCTTTTTGGACCCTTGTCTGCGGCTCCAGGCTCGGCGCTAACACTAAAAACTGATTTGCACGCTTCCCACAAATCCCACCGCGCCCCCCCCCCCTAACCCCCCTCCCTTCTATGCCAGATTCCTGGACTCCCGCGTACATCCCACGCACACACCGAGCGCCACGCACGTGCATGCTGGAGACAGACGGGGGGCTCGCGACCCGCTTGGTGTCAAACAGGGATGAAATGCTTTACCGGTAAAGAGTGATGAAATTCCTCTTGGGGAAGCGATGTCATTTTCAGCTTCTGCACTCCTCTCACAGCAAACGGACACTGAAGAAGAAAGTGAGAAACAGACAATGTTAGCGCGTGCAAATAGGGTAAATTTGGGATCAGAGAGCAGACAGCCAAAGAAGAACACTGAAGCCAGACTTTTTTTTTTTTTAATGAAGGGAGCCTAAAAAAAAGTACAAACAGAAAACAACGATGACAATCGTGTCCGTACAAAATATTTATTTTTGGAGTTGTGTGAGAATCCCCGACGTATAAACTAAAGTAGGTGAACGGCGTAAAATGAGAAGCTAGATGCTAAGGTGAAAATAAAACCTGATTGCTTGCGAAACGAGTAAAGACCGAACTATCACAAGCACAACGATATAAACAAGACAGAGTACATCTTGTGAATTGTGCCAAGTACGTTCTTTCTAAGAACGTCGACGGGAGTCTCTTTGTAAATTGGAACGGTTGTGTAATTGCTCATTTCCCCCCGTCGACTGTGATGTGTTTCTGTGTGTGATAGCGGCACCCAATGTATTCTTGAGATATTTTCCGAGGCAAACCTTCGCTAGTAACCAACCGCTACATCTTTAGTTTAAGCTAGCTGACAAGAACAAGATACGGGTAGTCTCTGAGTTCTTGGTTTTCGTCGTATTTTTCGACTGGAATAGTACTCGGGCGGCGACGGATGACGGTTTCGCAAGACCATAACAACGTACCGATGGACAAGAATGCAAACTAAGAAATGGCTAGACCACGGGGACCCAAGTCTGGTCCTCGGGCGCCCCTATTCAGTCTTTTTTACATATTTCCCTCCTCCATCTGACCTGATTTAAACGATCGGGATCGTTAGCAGGCTTCTGCAAAGCTTGCTGATCATTGAAAGACAAGAAGACGACAAAGAAGATGGCAGACGCTAATGGTACGGTGCTACAAAATGGACGCAAGCGACACGGTAACGGTAAAGTAGACACCCAAGAAGAAGACACAACTCAAATTCACGACGGACGACAATCAATTTACATGTTAGCTTCTTATGTTAAAGTGCTATGACTTAGAATTTTTTTTTCGAACGATGTCTTCAAACCACAAGTAGTACTCGATTCAACCAAATGATCTATTCTTGATTTGCCATATATTAAGTATTAACGTCGTAGCATCGTCGCTTATGGCCTATCATGTTTCGTACACAATTACATGTTAGCTTCTTATGTTATACTGCTATGACTTAGAATTTTTTTCAAACGATGTCTTCAAACCACAAGTAGTACTTTATTCAACCAAATGATCTATTCTTGATTTGCGATATATTAAGTATGTTCACGTATTAGCGTCGTCGCTTATGACCTATTATGTTTCGTATACAAACTGCCAGATCTAAAACACAAGCACCACCTATGCTTCAATTCTCTGAAAGCAAAGCAAACAGTTGGGCTTGACTCCATTTCAAATGTCATAATCAAGCATTACTGTATGAATGGGGAGGCCAGCACGGTGGGTTGGTGATTAGCACATTTGCCTCACACCCAAGAGGTTCCCGGTTCAAATCTCTGGACCGCATGTGGAATTTGCTGTTCAGTGCTGTTCAGTGCTTGTGTTCCAAAAATATGCATGTTAGCCTCATTCACGAACCTAAACTGCACACGGTTGGGAATGTATTATGTGAATGTAAGTGTGATTGTTTGTCTATATTTGTCCCGTGGCTGACTGGGGACAAGTTCAGGGTGTCCTCAGTTTCTCTCGCCTGCATCTGCAATGAGGAGTAACACTCTTGAAAATGGAACGATGGAGATTTTAGTCATCTTACAATTCCGCTGAGCGAGGGCATCCACCAGCTGCGTCACGGTGGGGGGGGAGGCTACCCGGAAGTGACCTCCGTGACGTCATGGAGGGGGCGTGTCCTTGTCTGACTAATATATATACATATATATATATATATATATATATGTGTGTGTGTGTGTGTGTGTGTGTGTGTGTGTGCGCGCGCACGTATGTGTCTGTTCTTGGAACAGCCATGTCCAAGTTCTCAGTACGTGTGACGCAATGATGGAGAGCGCGAGCGAGCCGCCAGGGGGAGTCGGAGGGGGTGGGGGTGGGGGGGGGGGGTGGATGATGATAAGGCGATGGAAGAGGGAGGGTCATATTTTTGGAGAGGGGGGGGCAGAGCCAGTTTGGCGGGAAATAACGGTTCTGCCGCTGCCATTGGAGGACGAGGCAGCGGCAGGCGTCTGAGTGGATGGACGCCACACGCACGCACACGCACGCACGAACGTCACGGCCTGGCGCGGCCGTCAAGAGCGCGCGCGTCAGCCTCCGCCGGCTCAGTCGCCGCTCACTCGCCATCAGTACGCACGCACGGGCGGGAGCCTCATCACACGCTCGGATGGTTCCGGTTCCGGTCCCAGACACGGCGTGAGTATCAAACATCACTGCTGATATTCGTACAATTTTTATGACTCATCATCATATTTTTGTTCTTTAATTGAGGGGAAATGCACTCGCTTGCATGTCGTCTTGATTGTGCGCCATTCCTATCCGCTGAAGAAGGCAAATAGAAATCAACAACGTGAATTCTGATTTTTTTTCAACAATATTATGTGCGCTTAGGAGCCAGTGCTCGATCACGTGTTGGTTCCGCTGCTGCTGCTGCTGCTACGTGCACGCGTGGCGGTAAACAACGTGCACGTGCGCGTGATTTGACGTGATTTCTAGCATCTTCATTATCATTATTTCTCCTCGTGCATGCGCACGCGAGCAGCAGGCCCCAACTAACACGAACAAACACGAAGACGCACTTTTTTCTTTTTTTTGAGTCCTGCACGTTGACGCCGTGCGCGGCCACGTGAGTCACATCGAGATGATGAGGAGGATTATGCCAGCAAAAGCCGCAGTGCACGCGCATTAATAACAAGACAAAAAAAGTGCAGCCGGAGGCTTCACATTGTGGGGAAAAATGGCGTGTTTTTCGCCTGTATAGTATATATGTATACGCACGCACGCACGCGCGCACACACACACACACACTCACTCACGTACACGTACATGTACACACGACAGCGCGCGCGCGTTAGGATCAGAACATTTAGGGAAGAAAACACGGATTATGCAAGGTTCCACATGATGGGGCTGTGAGATTTTCGCGGACACACACACACACACACACACACACACACACACACACACACACACACACACACACACACACGCACACACACGCACACACACGGCCCAATACAGTAGTTACTAATTGAACGTATCGCAAACACAATTACATAGATTTATTGTGTTACATTTTGTGATGGTTCGTATTCAAATTTAAAAGCAGAAACACGTGTCACGCGTTGAGTGTGCGCTAGCGTTTTTATAAACGTGTGCAAAAATTGTGCATGCACCTCTGTGGAAATTGTGCTCCATTTCACTTTGTGTGCTCTACAATAACTAATTGAGCACCTGCATTTTGATCATTTTCAAAAGCAAAACGTGAGCATGCGTGTTTGTTCCATTATATAAAATAAATAAAAAATGTGTATCTCCTTTTTCTTTGCAGACGTGCACCCACGCGCGCGCACACTCTAAGGCCTGACGATACGCGCACGCGCCGTGTAGGTAATTGACCACACACACACACGCGCGCACTCACCATATCATTTTGTATTTTTAAAATATGTATTTTAATATATTTTTAGACACTGGTAATAATAATTCACGACTGCAAAATAATTCCGTTCAAACACGTGAGCAGGGTTCAATCGTGCGTTAAACACAGTATGTAAATGACTGATACGATAATCTAATCAAAATTTATAAAGGCAGGTCATTTAAAATAAAAGTGTACTTCATGTTTTAAAAGCGGGGAAAAAACATCACCGTAAATATAAAAGTGCATGTTGAATATTGTAGCATAAGAGGAGCATATTGACAAAAGTGAATGATTACAAATATCTCAAATACAGTCCTGTCAATTACTCGCCGTATAATTCAGATTTTTTTAATTCGTTTTTTTTTTTATCATCACCTTCTTTGCAAACCAAAAAAATGTAATCTGAGTGTGAGGGGGACAAAAACGTAAAACGATGCAATATAAATTGTCAATATGACATTTTTACATGCTGTTAATAATTAAATACATGTACTGTATTGGATACGTGTGTGTGTGTGTGTGTGTGACATTCTATGTGTGTGTGTTGTGTTTGCACTGTGTGTGTGTTCACATGTACGAGCGCACTTGTGCCCTCCCGTTGATTGTGTCGCATATGCCGGTTGTTTTCATCTTCCTGTGTTAGCATGTAGCATCTGCGGTAACACAAAGTAGCATCTATGCTAACACGTAGTAGCGTCTGTGCTAAAGGCACGGCGTCCATGTTGACTGGAGAATATGCCACCGCCTGCAAATATATAGCTCCATCTCCTCCCTTTCAAAGAGGGGGAGTGACTTAAGGGGGGCGTGGGGGGAGAGGGGGGTAGTTTGTGGGCACACACACAGCCGCTTTAATTAGACGCACCCCTGTGCCATGTACCCCACTGAGTGTGTTACATTATCAACATCTGCTTGTGTGGTTTTTTTGTATTTTTGTGTGTAAAAAGGTAATACTGTATGTGTGTTGGTGGATTTTCCCCTTCGTGCTCCCTCCACCGTGCCGCCCGTCCCCCTGTGGCTTTTGGCACCAACCTGAGCGTTGGCATCAGATAATGGGAAATGAAGACGAGCGTCTTTCTTTTGTAGTCAAACAGCCAGCATCCTGGTTTCATTTAAAAATAAATTTTGGTCCAGGCGGGGGGGGGGGGTTGGCGTTAGAAGATGTCACCCACCCGCAGGGCTCGCCGGGTGAGTGACGTGGGCGCGCCACGGGGGAGGGCGGGCACCAGGCGGCGGGCTGGTTTGAACCGGCTATCGCTCCACCCACCACTGCTTTTCTAAAAACCTCGTTCACGCAGTTTACGAAAAATGGGTTGTGTCCAGACCATTTGGGTTTCACACTGAACACAGCAAAGTAGGAAATATTACCCAAGTAAGTTTCAGGTGTACTTTCACATACACATGACGCACAAAATATTTATTTTTTTATATTCCCATTATAAACTACACCATTATTGAGTGATTTTTTCCACCTCATTAAAAACATTACAAATTCTGTCAATTTGAATTTTTGTTTGTTTTTGGGCTGGGGCTGGAACCAATAAATGGCAGTTCCATTCATTTCAATGGGGAAACCTGATTTGAGTGTAGTCACGTCACAAATTCCGCTTGTATATCAAGGCACCACCATCCAAATGTGAAATTACGATGGTGTGCCTTTCACGCAGAATAGATGGGCATTGTGAAGGTGCTTCAGATTGTATTTATGATTTGGTCAATTTGACTTCGAACACCCGCTAAACATTTATCGGCAGTGTGAAAGGGGCTTTGGGCTTTACGTGCGTGACGCCTAAATGCTGCGATCATGACCTCTCTAATCCATTGGTGAAAGGAGACTTTGTTTCTCTCCGCTTTCATCTATAACCGCGACTACATTGGCTATACATTGGAATAGTTTTTGAAATTGTATTGTTGTTAACGGTTTATGTTTCGTGCTCTCGTCTTATTTTATGTGAAATGTTCTGTAAAGCGCTTTGTTGCAGGTGCGGCTGTTGCGAAAGCGCTATATAAATGAAGATGGGCGAACTTTCCATGTGAATACCCTTGTCAGACCTTTGTGACTACCTCCAAGGCTACCTTTCAAAATGAACGGCAAAAAAGGGGGAATACGGCATTGATGTGTGATCTGAAAGGCTCAAAAGAGACTTCTTTCAAACCTTGAAATGAAATTTGCCGTTACGTTTTGACGAGGCAGACATTGTTAAAGGTGGAAAATTTACAGCTTGAATAGGCCGCGTGAAAGGGGCTTTAAATTCTGATACCAGTCAAATCTTTGGAGCTTTCTGATTGGTCAGAGCCCCTGCTGACATCACAAATTTGGCAGAACGGATGTTTTCGGGCGATTGAAGCATGAGGGACGTTGACAATTTGAACGTTTGATTGGTCGCAGACATGTGTACTGAAGGAGTTTGTGTCTACTCACAGGACGGCGACCGCTCGGTCCAAGCTAGTCGTCAGCGGGAGGATGGGTGGAGCCTTCGGGGTTGATTGTTATCTTTGGTTATCTAGCTGTATGAGTGATGTACATTCTTCATAAAGCTAGATAACCGAAAGTAACAAGAATCCCATTACACTCCTGGAAAGGCACCAAGACCCACGGAAGGACCTCGCTACGCAAGAACAAAGACAAAAAGAAAGTCCAAAGGACTCGGGGGGAGAGCAGCGAGAGGTATAGTACCAGGTTTTTGTTTTGTCCTGCACATCAGTGGTCCACAAAATGTATTTACTTGGCAGTACAAGACAACTTTTATCCAAGAGGCAGGGTTGTAATAGTTTTGGACTTTCATTATAGTTAGTTAAAAAAAAAACTTTTGTTTTTCAAATTTAGTTAATTCAAATTTGTCTTTAAATCTGTGAGGTTTTTAAAAAAAAAATATTTTTTTCTTTTTTGTAAATGCTCAATTTGAGTTGATTTTTTAAAAGATTTTGCAGTAGTTTTAGTTTTAAAAACATTTAGGGTTGTGCATCTTTTTGGGTCATTTTTGGAATCCCCCAAGTGGACATATTTTCACCCCAAAAATATTTTGTTTTTTGCTGCATCCTATCATAACGGACACCCAATTTCATGTCAATCAGTCCGACTTCATCAGAGATCTCATTTTTTCTAGCTTGCAGGGGATGTTGCAAAGTGAGTTTTGGGGTGGTGTGTTAAGAACCCTCAAATACATGAATTTACACCCAACAATGGGGGTCATTGAGACTTTTTTTGTGCATCCTTTTCGAGACGTCCACCTAATTTAGTGCTGATTTGAATTGGTATTGGGAACCCTTTCCAGGGGGTACAACTTAGTTTTGTTGTTGTTGTTGTTCAGGGGAGGCTTTTAGACCCTTAAAATACTTTTTCTTTTTCCAGGGGAACTGGAGATTATTTTTGTGTGTTTCCTTTCTCACAGGTGCAACTAAATGAGTTTTGGGACATTGTGTATGCTCCCCCCCCCAAATACTGCTACAAAAGATTCATACATGTCACTTCTACGCTTCTGAGTATAGCATTGAGAAAGGGGATCACTTGTAATCTAATAAGCCGCCCCCCATGATCCCCGTGCCCGAGGAGGCATGCTGGAGCTTAGCTCACGGACAGTCACATGGGCAGCGCTACTCAAAAAAACAAAACACCGAGTCACCCCCGAGTCCCATTTTTTGGATTTCGACAAGTCGCTTAACAAGTTGCTAACGGCTAATCATGTTGCTAGAGGTCATCTTATACCCTGCCGGCATCCGAGTCTCATTTTTATCATTTCCGCTCCTTCCTTCCCCTTTTCTACCGTTCCACTTTCTCTGCGTGAAAAGATGTTTGACTTGAGGGTTGCCGGGCTGTTGTGTCATTTAGCGTGACAGTTAGCTCATAACCACTTACGAAACGTTGCGAAAAGTATGGCTCTGTTGGTCAGTGTGAAAGGGGCTAGCCATCACTAGCTGAGGCTGATGTAAAAACCCCATTTTTTGCCGCCTATAAAAGGCATTTTAAGATGTGAATGGCTTTCGCGTGCAACACAACGGGGTGAGAGAATTCAATGTCAGGTGTTAAAAACTTAACATCAAAAGTCCCTGCTTTCTGATTTTCCCCTCTCACACTGTCACCATCCCACATCTAGCTCGATCTAGTTCACACAGAACAACAACATAGGTAAAAGCAGGGGCAAGTTGGCTGTTATGTTGGCCTAGAAACCCCTTTCACACAGCCCGGGTTGCTAGTTTGTGTGAATGGTTTTTGCGACAGGAGTGGGGAGGTGTGTCTCAGGTGTTAAACCACACACACTTGCCCTGACTTTCCGCTCTTCCCCTTTCACACAGTCAATGTACGCCTCAACACAACAGGATAGGAAAAGCGAGTGTCAGGTGTTAAACTCATGCAAAAGCTGAGAAATAGTTTGGATTCCCCCATTTTCGACACGTTGCTGTTCTGCATGAAACGTACAGAAATAGAGTAGAGCGTTTAAGTCCACCTGCACATTTCACAACAGCTGTGTGGGAGGGAATACTGTAGTGGAAAGAATGCCAGAATGGGGTAAATTGGAACGGTAAATATCATGCTTTGCAAATAAAAATAATAAAAGGTGAGAGTACCTACATTTTTTTCTGTACTGTATGAAAGGTACTGTAATGTAATGGAGTATTAAAGTCAACCCAGCACATTTTCTAGCGTCCACGGTAGCATCAGAGGCACCGCAGCTGCGTGAAAATTAATGAAGCAAAGGGGTGTGGAATTTCGCCTTTTCACTAAAACTTTCACGCAGCCTCTTTTTTGCCTCTGTAGGAATCCATAAAATTTGATTTGACCTATGAAACGGCTGAGTTGCATGAAGGAAATGCCTGATGGGATCTCACTGAATGGCCAAAGGTTGGGGGGGCGGGTCCAACGGGGTAATCAAGCAGACAGTAGCCCTGGTGAACAAACTGAGCCTTTAGCTTCTGTGGCCGGCGGTAATTGGTCAATCAGTTCGGCAAGGCGCATGCCCGCGATGGCTGATTGAAGGTTTGATTTCTTTTCTGTCCCTGAAAGATCGAGGGCGGCCCCCTGCTGGTGGCAGCAAAGGGTCCGAGACCGCTAATCACCCCGCGATTCCGATGGCCCGTGGACATTTTTGCTGTCCCAACAAGCAGCAGCGATTCATCCCTCTGGAATCACATTTGGGGAATATGTGCAATACTAAAAAAAAAAAATTGAAGTGCTCCTGAGAGTTGCTTTCACACAGAGCTGCGGCAAAATTGGCACATCAAGATGTGTAGCAGGGCAAAAGCAGCAACTGCGTGTACTTTTCACACAGCCACATTTTTTTTTTAACGTCAGGGCCACCACAACAGAGCCGGAGAAGCGAATGGCACACCCAGACTGGATTTTGCTACCCCCTTTCACACATCTGGCGACACACCTCTGATACTACCTTAGAAGCTGGCAAATTTGCAGGTTGACTCCAGGTTTGATGGGCAGTGGAAAAAAAGACTACAGACCCAACCAGAAATTAAATCCAGGAGATTAAGTGGCGGTACCTTTCACACACAACAGTACGGGTCTCCAAATCCTACCTCCGAAGTCGTCACAATCATGGTCAGTGAGTCGTGAAAAAGTCGGAAAAAACAACCAAGCAAAAAGTGCGAAAACTTCAATAGTCGATGTCAAAGGGGTTAATTTGGTCAAAACAACAAAGCTAGTAGTGGATTGCTCCTTTCACACTGCCTGTGTACAGCTGGCTTTTCAGACTTTTTCCGATGCCGAATTTATGAAAGGGATCAAAGTGGAAGTGGGTGTTGATGTCACTGATCTGGGAACTCTGATACGACCGTAGAAGCCAGAAAATGTTCTGCATCTGTACATTTATAGCAACAAAGGTAAAAACGGGGGGTGAGCCTCGCGCTATAGTTGATCTAAGTTATATTCTGCATTTATTCTCCAAGTGTCAAGTAGAAAAACAGCCATTGTGCCCCCCCCGCCCCAACTCTCACTCCACATCCCCCAGCAGTAGACTTTACAGTCAATAGAGCAAGTCCACTTGTCACCCCGGGACAAAGCGGCCTTTTGCCTCCTTTTCAATCCTGCCGGGTCCGAGCAGCCAGACAGTTTTCTCAATAAGGCCCTCTGATTCATAACCCCCGCCCCCCCCCCCCACCTCCTGAAACACAACCCCCCTTTTCTCCTCTTCTTCAGACACCAACAGTGTTTAGAAAATGGCTTCAGTGTTGTCCAAAGGCACAGCACCCCTCCTTGTCACACGGGCTTTAATGTATGACCACTGCGCAAGCCCTTGCACAAAGAGATTAGTAAAAGGTACGCTTGCCTTAACTGCGTGGCTCCAAATATGTTAACTGTATTGGTTTTGAGCCATAGACCCCCACATTGCGGTGGACCAATTTCTTGCCGCACTGGCCACGTGCATTGAAAGCAATTGTCGCTGTCAAGACAGTTATTTGATACAGTATGTCATAAAATAAAATAGTTGGGTCAGTCATAAAATCAGAAACTGTCCATTGTAGTAACCGGTGTCCCTGAAAGGGTTAAAGACATGAGTGAAAACAACTCCGCAAATTTGGTTTGATGCTAACACATTGCTTGTTTTGTTGTGCTGACTCACATTGTTGACATATCCATTGTCTGATCCGCTTAATCCTCACAAGGATCGCGGGGGGTGCTGGAGCCTATCCCAGCCGTCTTTGGGCAGTAGGCGGGGGACACCCTGAACTGGTTGCCAGCCAATCGCAGGGCACACAGAGACGAACAACTATCCACGCTCACACCCACAGCTAGGGACAATTTAGAGTGTTCAATCAGCCTGCCATGCATGTTTTTTGGAATGTGGGAGGAAACCGGAGTACCCGGAGAAAACCCACGCAGGCTCGGGGAGAACATGCAAACTCCACACGGGGGGCCGGAACTGGAATTGAACCCGATACCTCTGCACTGTGAGGTCGACACGCTAACCGCTGGACCATGGATAAATGTGACACATTTTATTTTAAAGTTTTCCCAACTCAAATGAACGTTTTAGCTCCTACATTACACTTTGGTATTTTACAGTGTGAGAATTGTGTGAAAGGCAGATTTTTGTTGACATTTCTGAAAGTGCGTGAAAGGGGCTAGGATGACACTAAAAGTACGATAATATTCACTAGGACCACACAACTTAAAATTTTAGGAGGGGAAGCTGAAATTTCTAAGTGTCCAAGCATTGTCTAGTTAAGATCCCGTGCATATTTACTTTATCAATGGTCACATTCATGCTCAAACATGTCTGCAGCCATGATTTCGTGTTCACTCATTGACAATATAGCTTCAATTGTGCTTGGTTGAGCGAAAAATAGGATTCTACGAAGAATTTCTGACTCTTTTTGAAGAAGAAATATTTTTTCGGGTAGTAGTTTTCCATGGACTGAAAAACCTAAAAACTGAATTTACTGAATTCACATCCAACAGAATGTTGACGTCAACGACTCCTGTGTAAATCTTCCAAACAGAACAAGATCCTAAGAAAAAGTCAACAACATAGACTCTCTCAGTCACAACAAAACAAGACTTGTGAAGATTTTACTGTAGAAATTCCGGCGAAAAAAATATTTATCATTGCTGCCAACGTTCACACCTCCGGCCCGAGCCTTCGCCTCTCCCTACCATTGTGATGCTCGACACTATAGAGGCATATTTGCATAAGGCACTTTTCTGCACAAGGACGACGGCAAAGCGTTTGGAAAGCGGGCTCCACTCCAGAAAAAAATGTCAAGTGCCAATTAGGAGAGGTTTGCCGCCCATTCACGGCGCAACCACTCCTCCCCCCTCCCGTCCCTCTGCCTGTCGCCCACCGTGCTTTGCGCCCCAACTCTCTCACACTCCCGAGTCACCCCTTTTTTTTTTTTTCCTCCGTCTTGCCACCAAATCTTCCCCCGGGTGACGTGGCAGACAAAAGAGGCAGACGAGAGCGCCCCCTTGGCTCGTTAATCATGTCTCTTTGTTGCGTCCTGCCCGTGGACGTGTAGCGTACGTTAGCATCGTGGCTAAAGCCTAACATTGAAAGTTGTGAGAAGCCTTATTGTGAGACATGCTAAGTTATGCTACCTTAGCAACCTTATGGAAAGCCGTTTGAGCATTTTGTGAGACAAATAGCATGACTGTCCACCGCAATTTTGTCTTATTGTTACCAAATGAATTAAAAAAATACTCATCTCATGTATTTGGTATAGATTGGAGGGTTTTTAGCCTAGTTTTAGGCTAAACAACAACAAACCAGACTGAACTGAGACAACTAGCACTTAGCTTAGCTAGCAATGCTTTTTCATTTGTAGAAGGATGAATCACATTTTTTGATTCAGCCTAGTTGGGTCGTCTTTAGGCTAAACAGCAACAGACATCTGGTCCGAGTAGGCCAGTAGGCCTACATAGTCATTGGTGGATGCATGAATCAAATTTAATGGTTTAGCTGTTACCTAAGCTTTACGATTTTCAAAAACAAACAAATAAAAACCCAACAACAAACTGGCATTTGAGTCCGCCTAGTTAGCTTAGCTTTAGCTGGCTAAAGTGCTGCTAGATGATGCATCAAGGTAGCTTAGCTTTGAGATAACTGTGCCTAGTTATTTGTGAATGCCTGAATCACATTTTCTGATTTTGCCCTTAGCTTAGCATTAGCGTCAACAATAACACACTGTACTGACTGAATGACTGACAATGTGTCTTTAATTTTAGTCACTTTTGGGACCTATGAGCAAATTCGGCTAATTCCGCCATCTCCTGCAACCTCCCGCCAATTACCGCCACACTGAGCTGGACTCTGCTCTTGTCTTTTCCCATCCTCTTTTTTTTTCTACGCTTTCATTCATTCATTCATTCATTCATCCAGTCAGTCAGTCGGCGGCGTGGCTCCCGCCCTTTCCTCTCTCCCCAGGTCTCACATGCTTGGATGTGATTTGCATACATTTGCATAATGAAAGTCATTTGCATGCCGAGGGGCAGACTGTACCATGAGAACACACATGAAAAGGTGTGTGTGTGTGTGTGTGTGTTTGCGTGCGTGCGTGTGTGTTGATGGGAAAATGGCCTCTGATCTTTGCTTTTTCTATGCAGGCTAATGTCGGCCAAGTTGAAAACGACAAAGAAGAAGGAGGAGGAGGAAGGATCTCCTCATCGTCCACCTCGACTCCCCTTTCCTCCTCTTCCCCTTCCTCCTGCAATCCTCCTTCGCTCCATCCTGGCCATGCTGCCCCTCTTCCTCCAGCTCGCCACCATCTTGACGACCCGCCGCCAAGCGCAGGTATCAAACCCGCACCGTCCGCCATCTTTAATCACCACGTTGTTGTTGTTATTTTTAATTGCCGCGCCGACGGGTGGGCGTGGAGGTGGGCGGGGTGCCTTTTTTTGTATTTTGGTCTTAAATCACGGGGCGCTTCAATGCTTGTCTCTTGCGAGGCTTTCAGCCGGCATCTGTGCGCCACCGTACCATCTTTCTTTCTTTGAGTGCCATCCAGAGGAGGTGAGGTACATGTGCCACACACACACAAACACACACACACACATTTAAATTGTCTAACGCTTTTTTTTTTTGAATTCAATCAGTTCTAAAAAAAAATTAAAGGAGATTGACGGTATGTTTTTTTTTTAATTGAAGATTTATTTATTTTTTTTTCTGTCATTTTATTTATCATTGGGGAAAAAAAGGCCTGACCTGAAACCAATCAAACTGCATTGAAACAAAGAGTAGATAACCAAGTAAAAATAATCAACTGAGAGTAAGTGTAAGTGAGTGGGGGTCTCTCCCTGACACCCTTCCTGATCATATGCAAGGTGGTGCAAGTCCAGCATTGCTACCCCCGCTGTGCATGTGCTTACTGTAATGTTTTAAACCTGCTTGAATGCCATTTGTAGTAATTAGCGGACGTTGAAACAATACGCCATTATGTCCTTGCCACGCCACCGACGCCATTTTGCTACTACGCTTCCTGCCATTTTGACTCAGGTGGAAAACGTTTTTGGTAGAGTTTGTTTTGTCACTCCAAGTTGACATTTACTGTAAATCTGACTCAACAACAACACAGTAATAAATACTGTCTATTGAAATAAAATAAAAAAATACAATGACAAAAGTCTGCTAGCTTAATGCGAAAATCTAATGTGAAATGCAATAGTGCGGCTAATCGAAATTAGCAAAGATGTTATGGTACAGTCAAACCTTGGTTCTCGACCAATTCGGTTTTCGACCAAAAATTAAGATTTTTTTTATGCCTCGGATAACGAACAAATTTCGGTTCTCGAACAAACTGAGCGCACTTGAATGCACCATTTGACTCCTCTCGCCTGCCTTACACGAGGAAGTGATGCTTCCTCGTGTTGCTTTCCATTGTGAGCAGACGGTAGACATTTATTTTAAAAGGAGCGTGGTTTCGGTTTTCAAACAATTTCGGTTTTGACGCTTCTGGAAGGGATTATGGACGAAAACCGAGGTTTGACTCTACTTACACGAAGTACACGAAGTACCAACACATACAAACAAAACATAAAATAATTCTCAGCGGCATCATTTCTGGTAATTATGTGAGAGCAATGACTATTACATCTTCAAATATGTTGCACTTCTTCCAGTAGAGCTCAGTGCTGCCTGCCATGTTGTGGCACAACGTGGTACTACACCAAGGGCACGCAATTCTAAAGTGAGAGTTGTGTGCTGTATGCTGTAAATCGTCTCAAAGCGGCGAACAATTGTGAATATTTGCGAAGGTCGCAAATGATGCGTTCACGTCAGAGTTCGTGCAAGGCAGCAAAAGATTTAGTTATGGTGTTTTTTTTCTTGAACATGTTCAATATTCCCTGGCGACAAGAAAAGTACAGACAAACATTTCCCGAACGTTTGGCTTACATGTGTAACCTGAACACAACATTCGCTGCCTTGGAAAACACTCACAAATGTTCGCCGGTAAGTAGAATAAGGGTCTTAAAAACCCATTAATTTAAAAAAAAAGAAAAAAAAAAGATTGCTTAAAAATCTGTCATACAGTGGGGGCTCGAACGATTTATTGCGCTTAATTTAGCGGTGTGCTAACCAATGCCAGGCCAGCCTCTTTTTAACAGGTGGTATATTGAGCAGAGAGGTTGGGGGGTGGGTAGGGGTGGGATTCTCAGCCGTCGTCAATTTATTGTGTAAATTATGCAGAGCTGAAAACAAAGCATCCAGGGCAGACAGTGGAGTGGCGGCGTGGGCTAATGAGATGATGAGGAGCCTGGGAGCAGGTTGAGGGTTTTTTTTTTTCAGGTGGGGGGCTTGGGAGGGGTTGTACGGCCAGCAGCTTGCGTCTGGATCTTTGTGTGTAACAAGGGGGTCTGGAGGATGACTGGCAAAGAAGGGGCACACACCGTCCCTCCTCACCAGACTGCAGCTGCGTTGGGAACCACTGTGGCAGGGGTCCCCCACCCCGCCCTCCCTCTTCAGCGCTGGCACGTAGGGGCCCCCCAAAAGTCTGGCTGCGGGCCTGGGGGGCCTGGGAAGCACTTGAAGTTCACGGCCAGACCTCCTATTGAGCTGACAGTCTGACTGTTTGCTCAATCGGGGCTGCCTATTCAGGGCGGTGGGGGGGGCGGGGGTGTCACGGGGAGGTGTGGGGGGTTCTTGGAGGTGGAGGGGGGGGGTACCCATGATGAGACACGGTAACTATTCACACGGAGAGTGACGACATAAATAAGATGGGACTGAATCCAGCCTGGAAGTTTGTATTGAAACGCTAGTTTGTATTGTTAATTAGCGGCGTGCCTTCCTCTCTCGCACACACACACACACACACACACACACACACACACACACACACACACACACACAGACTATTGGGATGCCACGTTGCAGCCCCGCCCCCTCAACGCCACCATCTCTCAGCATCTGCCATTTCTCAATCAATCTATTTGGTTGACTTTCCAAAGAAAAGGAAAGGGTTAAAAGAAAGACGGAAAGCGGAAAAGTACTTTCAAGTGAAGGGAGACAAAATAAAAAGCAGGCGTGAGGAAAGGTATGGAGAGAAGGAAGGAGGGAGTTCATGAGGAAAAGATAAGGGAAACTGCTAACATAGCTTCAAGCATTAGCCGCTTGTTGGAAGTGTGAATGGCCTAATTGGATTCACCAAAATAAAATAAACCACTTGCTTTGTTTGTGTTACTTACAATAAAGCAACATAAGTCCCGTTATTGTGTGCCTGCGGGTGTACCTAATAAAGTGTCCATATTGAAGGGTGTTAGCAGGATGAAAGTAGTCGTTAGGGCGACTGGTACGCAACGAGGCGCTAATGCTAAGCGCAAGCATGTGACGCCGTCTTTAGCAACGGCTCAGACCAAAACGCTCAGATTTTAAGAAGCATGAACCTGGGTCAATGAGTGCACAGGCGCGGCTTGATGGCATGCTAGGACATAGACGCTGTTAGTACGTACACAGCGCCAGGTTTCCGCTACCAGAAATTGGCGATCATTAGACCCATACATTAGCTTCTGGCACTATCCACTTGGCTAAGTAGCTGGATGACTGAAAAGAGTTGTTTCTGTTCAGTTATGCCGCTTAAGTTTATTAGCTAGCTAGGTAACAAACCTAGCTGAAGCTAACTCTACGTCCTTAACCAGTGCTCCTTTCCTGCAGTGTGTGTGTGGTGTAGAACTGCACAGAGAGCCGTTCATAATATTTTGGTGAACTCAAGAGATGGTGGTTAGCAAGCTAGTAGGCTACTTGCTATTTTTTGTATTGAGAGTGGAGTGAATCCACACAGTCATTCCTAATACAGTATTTTGGTGACCTCATTTCGGCCACTTGCACTTACAGTTGGTAGCTATGCTCCTTGTCCTGGCTAACGTTTTGGCTATCTAACAGCTGTTTGAGAAGCTAACGCATTTGTCTTTTCTCAGTGCGCCCACTTTGTAATTTTTGTAAAGTAAAACTGCACGGAGACGTTTTTTCACATTTAGATAGCTAATGGCTAATGCCTAATGTAGTTCTGCAGTCCATCCATCCATCCATTTTCCGAACCGCTTGATTTTTTCACATTTAGGCCACCCTTCGCAGGGCACACAGAGACGAACAACTAGCTCACACTCATACCTAGCAATTTAGAGTATCATGGCTAATGCAAGCTGGAAGCTACCTCTGCATGTCGCAGTCCACATCTGCAGTCATTGCTCCATTTTCGCTGTTTGTGGTAGTGTGCCACTTTATAGAGATTTATTCCTCACATTTTAGTCTTCACTTTTAGGCCTTCCCCACATACATGCGGCAGCGAGCCAGCCAATGGCTACTACGAGAAGCTAACGTAGCCGTCGACCTCTTTGATCTGTTCCCTTTTTCCTTTTGCACGTTTTAACCCTTTCACGTCGTCTTTGTATTGTCAGGTTGACGGACACCTGAGCGGGGAGGATTCCGGTTACGCGGACGCCATTCGGCCAATCAGAAAGAAGCAAGAAGTTTGTTGTGGAGTTGTTGAAGATGATAATAATAATACAAATTACACTAATAATAATCATAACAATGCATGAATCTGATCATTAATGAGCGGTGGTGTTGCCGTAGCTCGGACTGGTGAATGTGAGACCCACGGCAGTGGTGAATCCTACTGCACTGTGATTGGACAGCTCGTGTGGCAGCCGGCGTACCGGCCAATGAGAGCTGTCGCCTTTAAACACTATGCAAATGCAAGTTTTTCTTCTGTCTTATGTCTTTCGTCGCTAATTTCCTCTCATCCTGCACAACCAACACGCCTTCATTTCCCTTTTTGACACACACACACACACACACACACACACACACACACACACACACACACACACACACACACACACACACACATATATGAAGCACTATCACACCCTAATTGGTTCTATATTAATTTTTGGCAAGTGGCAATTTTCCCCCCATTATTTGGATTGATAATCTATGCAAATCTTTTAAAATGTGACTTTATATCGTCTTAATTCAAGAGGGGCGCTATCGGGGATAATGTTGTGATCCCTCAATCATGATCATGGATGCAGATGTTTCATTTCTTGATTTAAAATTTTTTTATTTCATATATAAGTTGTTTGTGTGATGCAACAATGGCTGTGTGTTCACCATTGTGCCTTCTATGAAAAGTGTTGCAATATTATTAAATGTTTACAATGAAAACAATGCACATGTGACTTTTTTGGTGTATTTTGTGGGATTTTTTTTTCATCTGGTAATTCATTAGTTATGTTATCATATCGTTTATTAATATTCATGTTCATCGTCCACTAATGGGGCCATGTTCCCTTTTTTTCCAACATTTTTATTGTTTGTGGAAAAGCAAGTCCTCCAACTTTCTTAAGATCATTGGAACAAAAGGCAAGCATTTTTTTCTCAAGCAAACTAGATTGAAAAAAATGTTTCATTGTTGTGAAACATTTTTAAAATTACTGTAGACCATCACAAGACTTTTTTTCCGAAACTTAACTTTCGTTTTTACATCTCAAACCTTACATATCACAATCGCATTCAGTAGTTCGATTTCCTTTTTGATATATTGGCGGTCTAATGGACTTTTAAAACATACTGATGTGTATTTTTTAATGTAAAAAAAATAATAATTAAAAAAATACAACGCCTCATGTTTTTCCTGATTTTTACATGTATTTATCGAATCATTTTAATTAACCCATGTTGCTGTGTTTCTTGTTCCTGGGTCGATTCACCCCATTGCAGTTTTGGTCATAAAAATGTTTATATTATATTTTTAAATAAATGTCATTAAATTATTATTTATTTATTTATTAAATTCAATAAAACTGCAATAATGTCATGAACTATTCCATCTCCAGTTTGTTTTTAATGAGCATTTTCAGTGCTCGGGGCGATTGTGTTCAATGCTAAGCTTACACGCATGCGGAATCCAGCAACATGTGCATATGGATGTGTTTTTCACTGTCTGACATCACATATGGCCACTGTGCACGCGCACACACACACACACACATCATTCATTAACACTATCATGCAAACGAGGGCGCAGCGCAGTGCAAAACAAATGAAATGTGCGTCTTTGCAGTACAGCTGTGCTGCTTCTTGTCTTTTATGAAGTGTGGCCTAATTCAATGAGGAAGCTTCTTAACGCGCTCCCCCCCCCCCCTTTTTTTTTTTTTTTTTTACGCCAACCTCCCGCCCCCATCCTCCCCTCCCTGATGGGTGCATTTTGTGAGCTGCCGCCGCCGCCGCTCATGTTTACAGCGTTACACATCAGCCGGCTGCGAGTATTCCATTGGCCTTATAAAGCAGAGGCCAAACTGCAATTCCATAACAGTACATCCGGTCAGGCATTGGCAGAATAAGCATTTGTTTAAGGCCCCCGTGACCACCAGCGGGGCACCCCGAGAGTGATTAACAAAAAAAAAAAAAAAATCTATTTATCTCCATGGGAAAAATGATAAAAAGCAAATTGAGATATTCCATGGCACAAGAAAGACTGAGCGGATTAGCATATTAGCATTAGCCTTCCGATTTCTTACAGTGAGGTCATTAATCGTTAACCTACTAACATGACCGCCGAAGTATTTTCGAACACATTGTCTGAATATCAGTAAAAACAGCAATGTAGCTTGCTAAAATAGCGCGTTAAAGCTAAAATGGCGACCATGAATGGTGTCAAAATGGTCGCTCTCCTTAAGTTTGGTCACGATGGGTTTTGGGTGGGGTCCAAATGTGAGATTCTGGTTGGCGTCCAAGTAGCTCGATGGCTTCTTTGAATCAGATCCTCACAATGGCCATTGCTATGCAGGAATGTCTTCCTGGGGTTTTTTCTCTGCTTTTTGGAGGGAAACCAAATCAGGGGATGTCAGAGTGCTCCATGCCAACGTATCACTAAGCCTTACTACCTTCCTACCGCCTTGCGATCGGCCTCCTTACCTTCTAACGTCCTCACTCTTTGGCCTCCTTCCTACTTTGTCTCCTCGTCAACTCGTCTTACCTCATGGAGAGCCATAAAGAGTTTCCATACTTCCATCAAGTCCTTGTATGCTTGTCTCCTTGCTACCTCACCATCTCACCTTCTTGCCAAATCATCTCCTTGGTTCCTAACTGGCTTTCCTACTCACCTCCTCATTACCTTATCACCTCCCATCATCTCGTTGCCAACTCGTTTTCTTGCCCTCTAGCCTCATCAGGACCATCTGGATCCCTTTTTGCCACCTTGCCTTTTCACATCCTTGCCCCCTAGCCGCCTCACCTCCTCAATGTCCCCCCAACTCGCCTCCTCACCATCTTGCCTCCTTTGCCACGTAGTCTCCTCCCCTCTTTGCCTCCTTATTCGTTCACATCCTTCCCTCCACCTCCTCACTGTTTTGCCAACTTGTCTCCTCGCCCGCTTGCCTCGTCAACTTGACTCCTTGCTTCAAGCTTCCTTGCCTCCCGACATCGCCACCACATCGCCACTCCTCCTCTTTTCCTACTCCAGTCTTCTCCTTCTCATTAGGCGACCTTTTCGCTACAGTGAAACTCCTCTACAATGAAATCTACATGGGTGAAAATACCCCCTAGTGTGAAAAAATCTTCATGCATTAACACCATTCACACTTTCCTGTTTCAAATTTGCTACAGTGAAAAACCCCCTGTTGTGAAAAATTTCTTGCTGCAAACATGATTTCGTTGTAGAGGAGTTTCACTGTATCTCGCCTCCTCAAGTGTGAAATGTTATACAAGCAGGTCCACTTTTAATATTTTAGTGTCACTTCATAAAAAAAAAGTCAAAATCCCTATCAATTTATTTGATCTTAATTGCCGTTTGCGTCTCCTTCCTGGACTCAACGCAATGCCTCAACTACCTGTAATCTCTCCAAACATACTTACAGTTCTACCCTCTTTTTTGATCATACATTTTACTGCATTGTAAAAGCTTCAAATCAAAACAATACTCATATTTGTTTTGTCTTTAAGCGGCACACAAATGAGCTGTAAAAGCTGCTGTGCTAGTATCCCGTTTTAAAAAAACAACAACAAAAAAACAATAATCATGTTTTAACAACATCATTTGTTATTTTTATGGGAAGCTTTATGGACATTTTGAATGCAGGATGCTGCGGTTTCATTAGCGGAAGCATTTTAACACATCTCTGAGTTTGGCTATATTGGGAATCACTCCGTGATCCACGACATAGTCAGTTTGCCATTTTGTCGAGCTGTTAGATTGCGGAGTGAGTAAGCGATGGTCACTAGAGAAGCAATGTTGTCTTGCATTAATATAATTTTTAGTGAACTCCTGTGTATAATCCGCAATATTAAACTACGCACACTGAAAAAAAAAAGGGTGTGTTTAATTCACTCGTTCTTATTTTATCAAGAGGTTGCATGCAATAAAATCATCAGGATGCAGATTTTTTTTTTTTTTAAGATGGCTAGTCTACTTAAAAAATATATATATCAAAATCCAGATGATTCTATTGTGTGCATTTGAAAAAAATATAAGCATGAAATAAAATTGAGTAAATTCAACATGCTATTTTTTTTGTTTTGTGTGTGTACATAGTGATTTGGGAATGGCGAATGAGTGAACGATCCCCAACATGAAGCCGAGGCTTTGTCGAGCGTCCAGATCACAGAGGCGAGGACGCCAACCCGGCGGGTTGCTATCGTGGAATGTCAAGTCGTCGTCGATGAGTGGAGCCTCTGAAGCGGCTGAACCATTGGACTAATGTTTTCCCCTTTCACGCCATGTGACAACCCCGCCTTTTTCTTCCCACCCAACCTCAACTAAGCCCCTCAAAACGTGCGAGAGACAAGTTTAGGGTGATGTCATTCATATGCAAAGCAAGGCGTGCAGTTGAGTGCGTGTGCGTGTGGCTGGAGTGGCTCATGGCATGACTTGAAGGACCATTACGCTACGTTACCATTAAGACCATTATGTTTCATTTGCCTGTCAGCAGCCAAAAGATCGTAGGGAGAAAAAAAAAAACTTGCACATTAAATCATTCAGTGGTGGGAAGCACAAATACTTTGTGACTCTACTGAGGAGATTGTTCTTTATACTTGATGTGTTTCTCTGACCATTTTTGACCCCCTTTCATTTGAAAACAGATATCTGTACTGTGTGATTCTCAAATATGGCTAGTCATGATGGCATTTCGATTATAAAAGAGCTTAGTCTTGATAAATAATCACGGAGAACGCATATCTAGCTTCGGCAGAATTGCAGTGCTAGTAGCGCTAAGCTAGCATGAGCACTGTAAACAAGCGCACTTTAGCCAAAGCTGCCACGTCGATAGCGTGACGTATTCTTAATCAAGCGCTACAATAACACTGAAGGTTACAGTTTGACATTTTTTTTAGAATGTAGCGTCAATTAAAAGTAAAAAAAAGATGTGATAACTGTACCCGTTGAGCAAAAATCCGATTAATTCGGCGTCACTTCCGAATCCTCTCAGCTACCCGTCGGCTTCGGTTTGTTAAGTCTTCTGCCCAGTAGTTGTTAAACTACTGTCTTGATTTTTTTTTTTTAGAGGTGGAGATTCAGCCGTCGTTCCAGCAAAGCCCCTGAAGGGAAATGAAACACTCTCAAGATACACTTAAGTTATGCAGATTTATCAGTACAGATGTTTGTGGTGTGAGTCCTCATAAAATTATTTTTTTTCACAAAACACGAAAAGATGAACCAAATACGGATCATATTATAATTGTCAACAATTTCAATACAAGGGAAGAATTGAATGATCTGTTTAACTTCGGATGTCACTGATTTTAGCACAGGCGACCGACATCATGGGATGCTTAATCCCCCCAAATATGTTTTTGTCCAAATATGACTTTGGAGGTCATTATTTTAAGGTGGTGACACACACAACGGCCTTATTCTCTGGTGTTCCTCACCTTCCAATTCTTTGCTAGCTTGCCACATCTCCTCCTCTAGGGAAAGAAAGGAAAGCGCTAACAGTAGCATTAGTCTGTGTAGTGGTGAATGGGGTGTTTGTCGGTTTGCGAGCACTGCTTAGTGATCGCTGAGCGGATCAAGTGTGTGACCTCCATGTGACCTTCAGGTTTCAGGCTGCTTGCACTAATCTTGAGCAGAGAGCAAAAGTTCAAATGCCTTCAATGAACTCAAACACTCGCAGACACGCGGACATACATACACACGCATCTGCGCATATTCATACACATGCACATTGACACACTTAAAACTTACCAACCCAGTGATTGAGTCTCCCTTGATGCTGAACATGTGTTTGTTTTGTCCTCTGTGACCTACAGGCCAGAGTTCACCCTGCCCAATAAAAACAGCTCTTAACCTCTCAAAATGGCCGCCGCCCTTGTTCATCACCTCAAAAGGAGGGGGACGTGGGCGGAGAGGGGATCAAAGAAAAAGACGCATGTTGAGATGAACTTTCACCCCTCGGCCTGCTGCCGTCACACAATGACTGGGACATCCAAGAGGGGCGATCTTGTGCGGTCAAATGTGGACTTCCAATTGAAATTAAATTTCTGTTGTTATTTGCGGCAGGCTTTAGGACCAGGAGGACGCCAGATGAATATCCTTCCTTGTGAGAGCCATCTCAATTCTCCAGGTGACGATTTCTTCTGATCACTTTCTCCTTCTCCTTACCTGTTTCTCTACTCACCTTCTCACCACCTCACTTCCTCGCCTTTCTTCCTCACCTCCTTTTCTCCTTTCCTTGTTGCCTCCTCACCACATTTTGTCACCACCTCCTCATCTCATCACGTCTCAAGTACTGACCGTCTTTCCTTTTCGTCCCCTCGCCACCTTGCCACCACTTCACCTTACCGCCACCTCACCTTCTCCCAATCTGACTTCCTCACCTCCTTGTCACCTCAGCTTCTCACTTCCTCCCCTCTTTGCCCGCTTACCTTCTAGCCACCTGATCTTCTCACTTCCTTGTCACCTCCCGACCTCACTTCCTTTGCCTTCTTTCCCCATCAACGCATCGGCTCCTCATTTCATCATCATCATCATCACCGTATTGCAAGCTCACCTTTTCTCTTCACCCCTTTCATTCCTTGCCTCCTCATGACCTCACTTCCCAATCCTCTCACCACCTCACCACATGACCTCCTCAATCGCTTTGATCGCCTCTCCTTTTCACCTCCTCACCATTTAAACAACACACCACTTCGCTTCGCCACCTCCTTGCAAACTTGCCTGCTCACTTCCTTGTTTCCTTACCTCCTCATTGACTCAACACCTCACCTTCTCAACTTACAAACGTCCTTGGCACCTCCCGACCTCACTTCCTCATAACCTGGTCTTCTGCTTTCCAGCAATCAATGATTGTGTATTTTGTATGTTTGCATTTGCATTTTTTTTCTTTTTTTGGGGGGGGGGGGGGGGTTCACCTCTTCACCTTCGTATTCCATGCACCGGACCACTTCACCTTCTTGTCTCTTGGCCACCTCAGTTTCTCGCTTCATCGTCTCCTTACCACCTTGCCAATTAGACTCCTCTCCGCCTCTCATTCTCACCACCTCAGGTCGTATTTAAACACAGACGCTTGGACACATTTAGCCGAGGTGCCACGTTTCACCTCTGTACGCGGTTCCTTGGTTGCCGTGGTAACAAGATATCGGCATGTATCCCCATTAGCAACGCTCATTCTTATTTCATGTTACATTATAAACACGTAGACCCACAGACATTGTTGTACTAAAATAGAAAAACTCAGGGTTGGCAAAATTATGTAGGGGTGGGCGGGGCATGGAGGCAGCTTTAAATTGGGGGCCGTCTTCATTCTCAGAGCCCCCCCCCATCCCCTGTGCCCTTGTGCATGCACATATTTGATCCCCTCAGGTTAGTTGTTGTTCAACCTAATCCGCGTGACCCCGCCTCCCCTTCATTCGAATGGATTACGCCACATACTGTGTGTTACGTCTGTGTTTGACTACGAGGCAGCTGTTTCTAATCTATTTCATTCTCCTGGAAGTTCCTCATGTGACGTCAACATGCTAATAAACTCGCGAGATTCCAGTTGTGTTTTTATTGTCATGTAAAAGAGAAAACAGCAGACTCCTGCCACCTTCTGGTCAGGAGAGTCATCCACTGCCACGCTTGTGGAAAGAAGTTTCATGTTGGTGGAGTGTCACTGGTTTGTTTTCATTTTCTCTTCTCCACCAGCCAGAAGGTTGGTGGTTCAATACCCGGTCATTGCGAAATACCTTGAGCAAAATACTCAACCCCCCCCCCCCCCCCATGCTGCCTCATCAGCAGATAAATGAGGAAACAATGTAAAGCGCTTTGAGTACCAAAATGTAGAAAAGCGCTCTATAAATGACAGCCCATTTATCATTTACTTCACATCCTCGCCGTCTCACCTCCTTGTCTCCGAACCTGCTCTTCACTTTGCCACCTCGCTTTCTGTCCTCTTCATTTCCTCCCCTCTTCAGTCCCTTACCAGCTCGCCTCCGCTCCTTGAAGCAGTGCCTCAGCTCTGCTCCTCCTCACATTGTCACCACTTCACCTCTCCACTCCTTCACCTTTCTCTCCTCGTGACCTCCCCACCATCTGGCCTCTTCACCTCCTTGCTACCACTTCTACTTTGCGATGTCGCCTTCTCCCAACCACACTTTCTCACCTTGCCACCCCATCCCCTCACCACTGCGAACATTTTGAAGAAATAATGCTAAATTAATTCAAGATAGCCACAGTTGGTGTTTTTTTTAGTCCCATCTCATATGGAGGATTTTGACTGCTCGAAACATGGCATTTTTGCATTAGCATTAAGCTAGTACACTTGTAATTTATGTCGTTTTGTTCAATACACCAGTGGTCCAATAACCGGTTTAATGATATTTTCAGGGACCGATAAATACAATAAATAATATGATACATGACCTGTATGGTGGTAACATAATAATAAACACGAATCATGACACGAGGAACGTCCTATCTGGCCGCAACACTCTTTGGTTGCTACTGTAATGTCTCAACGTGCCTTCAAAATAAGATACGCCGAAATATAAGGTGTATCAAAAATAGGACTCACCATCGCTGCATATTATGCAAAGTGGGCTTGGTGCGTGGGAATCTCCCGTTGTGATAAATCGGTATTTGAAGTAGGATTCCTGATACTGTCGATTAAATGTAGCCTTCTTTTTCTTCTGTTTCCTGGCTTGGCTTTTTCCCATTCCCAAAGACGTTTGTTTTGGTTTTTTTACTCATTTTGCTAGCTTCTGGGCTTCAAATTAGCGGTAACCTATCACGTGACCGAGAAGCGTGCCTTGACGAGCGTCAAGAGTGACATACTGTAGAGGGATGTAACAGAGAATCCGGTAAAGTTTCAAAATAAAACATGTCTCAGATTCCTAAACAAATAAAACGGAAGTAATGTAAGCGATTTATTCTTTATGTGCGGCCCGGGGGTTGGGGACCATTGCACTAGACAACATATAATGCACTTTGTTTTCTGCTTAAAATTTAACTAGGAATAGCAATACACAGCTTGGCGCAAGTACTTGGGATATTTTTTGAAGAAATATTCACTATCTGCAGATTGTTGTGAAATTCGCTGCCACCATTTAGTGCCAGTTACTAATATATTGGCTCCAACTCAAGACAAAAACAAAACAAAATCTCGTACATTTAAAAACTCAGAAGTTGGGTCAGTTGTATCTCAAGGTATCCTTCCCATTAAATAAAAAACAAAAACTGACCGAAGTGACATTTCAAGGCAGTAGTCAAGTTGACCGCATTAGTGCCTGAGCATAAAAGATCTGACGACGCTCCCCCACCTCTCTGAGGACCACCACCTAAGGTCAAGGTTGAAGTCGATCACTTGACCTCCAAGCGGATCTTGATGGCCTCCTGCAGTCTGGCACAATAAGCAATCACAACTGACAAGACTTGATGATTACACACAGACCTTAAGAACCACACCGAGCTTTTCGGACATCATCCCTGATCGGGAGCATGCCTGGATGTCGTACGGAGAACATACGGGCTGTCATTCTTGCGTAATATAAAAAGTGATATTTAAACTTCCTGGTTGCGCCTGATTGTCAAAAGTCTTCTCACTTCGTGCCTTCCTGGACAACTTTGAATGGAAAATGTATTCCCAAAAAGCCAGAGACTTAAATCAAAAAGCAAATTGATTGATTTATGACCCCATTAACGGTGTCATTTACACTTCCTGTTTAAATTGATTCCATTTCTTGAAACCTGTCAAGCTAAACTCTTACTAGTGAAATGCCAAAGACTTAAATGAAAAAAATTACAAGGATTGATTTATGACCCAATTCACACATGTCATTTGCACTTCCTGTTTGCACCTGATTGGACAGAAGTTACCTAAAGCTAAACATTTTCCAAATGGGCACACACACACACACACACACACACACACACACACACACACACACACACACACACACACACACACACACACACACACACACACGCGTGTTATCCTGAAATGCCAGAGACATAAACAGAGATGTGGAAAGACTGATTTAAGGCCCTTTTGTAATGTATTCACTACCATTCAGTGTTGTCTGCACTTCTTGCTCCCACATGATTGGACGGTGGTACCCTGATGTCATTCCTCCAACATGGAATCTGATTGGAAACACTTCAAAGAAAAATATCTTTCCGAAATGCTGGAGACTTAAATCAGGGAGTCAAGTCTTGGATTTATGACATCATAGAAATCTGAAACATATCACAAAACAGAATTATGTATCATATGTTTAAATGTTCAACCAAACCATGAATTTTAGCTCATAAAAGGCCAATGTGAGATGCCATAGATGGGCGAGCGGAAATTGGCATTGATGTGAAACAGGTACTCCACACACACACACACACACACACACACACACACACACACGGAACAGCAAATATCACTGAAGCTTTTGGAACTTTAATTATATTTTGTTTGTTTAAGTGCCAAAATCCCACACCCGACATTGTTGTAGTATGAAAACAACATACATGATGCGAGGATACAAAGACATTCCCAGGCTTTGACATTACAAACACAGGATGCCATTGATGATGTGACCGTAACGCGCCGCATATGTTCTCCATCCCGTCGCAACTCTCTGGGATTAAGCCTGCGGGGGTCCCCTCAAATAATGTTCCTTCATGGGTGCCCCTCTTCATTAAAACACAGACAAGGGAGGTGTGTAGAGGAGGGAGGGGTTGGGCGGTCCTCCAGCCTGTCTGCTTGGGAGTGTGGGAGCGCGTGTGATGTTTTTTTTTTTTTTTTTTTGGGGGGGGTGGGGGTTGTATGGGAATTGACTTTGCTATTAAATGACTTGACTAAGGGGAGAGCCCCCGCGACAATTTGCTGTCTGGCCGGCACAAAGGGGGAGTTCAAAGTTCAAATAAGTGCGCCGGGTTGGAGGTGCTTTGTCATGTTAATGCGGCCGCAAACAAGTCGTCTTCGTCGGCATCGTGATGGACTAAAGTTTGGACGCCCTAGAAAAAAGTCAGAGCGTCAGCACATCAAGGCTAGGCGGCAGACAGTGAGGTGTGAGCGATGTTTGTTTTTAATATCGTTCATGTTTACGTTAATGTATGTAATAATGGAACGAGATAATCTTTATATTATGATGGATTACATATGACAATTTGACATTTTCGTTCAGACTTGAACAAGCATCATGGAAAAGTTGACATGCTTGATTTGTTCTTGCGGGCCACACAAAATGATATGGCGGGCCAGATCTGGCCCGCGGGCCTTGAGTTTGACACCCGTGATGTAGGGGCGTGGCATTAAAAGTACAGTCAAACCTCGGTTTTCGAACGTCTCGGTTCTCGACCAATTCAGTTTTCGACCAAAAATGTGATTTTTTTATGCCTCGGATGACGAACACATTTCGGTTCTCGAGCAAACTGAGCGCACTTGAATGCACCATTTGACTCCTTTCATCTTCCTTACAGAAGGAAGTGACACTTCCTCGGGTAGACGAGGAAGTGACGCTTCCTCGTGTTGCTTTCCATTGTGAACAGACGTGTTCAGTAAACATTTTTATTTTAAAAAGAGCGTGGTTTCGGTTTTCGAACAATTTCGGTTTTCGAACAGCCTTCTGGAACGGATTATGGACGAAAACCGAGGTTTGATTGTACTGCTTTCGGAAACATTTGAAACATCCCTCACATGTTTCAAGAGCACCATAACCTTCAAATTTCGAATTAGATTTGAAAAACAAATAAAGTCATTTGAAAAAGAAATGTTTATTTTCCAAAATAGAAAGTCAGAGGAGATGGAGGGTTGAGCTGCATGCAGGTTGCAGACCCCCATGGTTGAGAAAAACAAGCAGTCACATTCACACCTACGGATAATTTCGAGTCCTTATTGAAGCTAACATGTTTTTGGAATGTGGGCGGAGCCTGCATACCTTATTATTACTGTAAATGCATTCCGCGATTTTTCCTTTCGCTGTCACTACCATCGGGTGGGTGATGCAGTGGGCCAGTGGAAGGAGAAGGATCTCGGTGAGGAGAAGAAGCTGTCGAGGCCTTGCAGAAGAGGCCCGAGTGAAGGAGGCCTCATGGAAGGAGGAGACCCGGGGGCGTCTGCTGGGCAATCTCCTAATGGGAACAGACAAGCGGCTGACGGAGTGAAGATGCTTAATTGGCGGACGAGTCGTGGGAACGCGTAAACAAACAGCTGCCACCTCGGACCCTCGCGCTCATGAATAAAGCGCAAGCTGGCAGCTGCGGCATCTAAACAGCCGAGAAGAAGAAGGAGAAGGAGAAGAAGGGAGGAAGAACAAGAGGAGATTAGCCTCGTTTTAATCCTCCTGCAGTGGCGCAGCACACACACACACACACACACACATACACAGACACACACGTATGTGAACAAAACGTGTGAACATACATGCTCTTAATCCCGTCCCTTAAAAACATCTATCTGCCCCCACACACTACACTATCAGCACTGAAGATAAGACAGTCACGCTTGCCTGCTTTTCTCACCCCTTCAAATGGGAATTATTCATTCATTCAATTCTTACACGCCTGTACATGATCGAAACAAGAAATATTTATTTTTCCACAGACCTTTTTAGCTTAAGGAGGCCTACGTCGGAACTGGAGCAACGATAAATTCACACCCAGAAAAATATTGTTTTTAGCATCCCAAAACATATATTTTCTTGCACAGTATTTTTATTTCACTCTGCAAATTTAATTTTGCATTTTATTTTCATTAAAATTTTAGAAAAAAGTATGTTTGGAAAAATAGAAAAAATAAGTCATAAAAAAAACAAAAGAGTAAATATATGACATACCTTAATCATGCTGTATATTCTGGAATTGTAAAACAATAAAATGAAATACAATATTAAAACTAAACATGAAGAAATCGACAAATGTATAAATATAAATAAATATATATATTCATATTCATAAATAAAAACAAAATACTGTGTAGAAATAAAGAGAAAAATAAATAATAAAATTAAGATAATTTATTATTACAATAAATGTAAATTATAACATAATAGATACATATATGTAAGAAAAATATTAATATTAATTATTATAAACAAAATACATGTAGATTTCTAATAATTATAAATATGTATTAAAATAATATTTAGATTAATATACTTTGAATATCATTGTACAAATGTCGAAAAAGAAGAAGACCTTTGAAATACAAATACACACAAACATACCAACACTACATTACAATAATAGTATTAACAATATAAATATTGGTGATCCAAAACTTTCATTATGACTTCATTTGTTGAAATGGTCAGCTTTAAATTAAAGATGTGAATTTGGTTTCAGATGGGGGGGGGGGTTTGTGTGTGTTTTTTTTAAGAAAGAAACCAAAGTCACTGGCCCTTTCATTCAACACTTTCACTCAAGAGTTCCCTTTGAATTCTTTGAGGCGCGGCATCGAATAATAGGCCTGTCCATCATTGGGGTTAATTGGTACGATGCAAAGGCTTTTGGTCATTAGATCAGTCCCACCTGCTCTCAACACCCCTTCCCTGGTCTTTTCACAAGATGGCCGACACGCCTCTTCCTTTACGAGTCATATGGGATGTTGCCATGGCTAACGAGCTAGCTAACAAATATGTTTTTGGGCATCACTTTGAATGTTAGTCAGCTAGTGCTAGCCGAGTGTTAGTGTTATATTACTAAGATTATGATGATCAACTAAGGGAGCCACTTCTGGTGGTACCAAACGAATTATTGGCCGCTAAACGACGATAATTGATATGTTAAAAACCAATCAATGGCTTGCGCTTGAACTGTTTCCTTTTGTACTGCTTGACGTTCTGGGCGCTCCATGTCCCAAATTTGTGCGACTTGAGCACACTCTGGCACTCCTTTTTTATTGCACTCTGAAAAAACAAATTGCATGTTGTAACAATGCTTGGCATTTCTGAACAGTCAGAGGGAAGCACAGCGCGGTCCGGGGATATTTTCCAAACACACCCCTGCTAATTTTATCCTTTTAAACCAGCTCATGGTAGCATGTTCAGCCACCCTCCATTGTAGCAGCATAATGATCGCAAGATAATGACAAATGGCTACTGTTACTGGTTGATTATGGCCTGCTAACACCAACCACCCCATGATAGCCTGCTAATGCTAAGCAAGCTACTGTAACTGTCTATTGCCAGTAAGCTAAGATGAACAGCTAATATTAGCATGCAAACAATAAGCTAATATGACGAGCTAATAAGAGCATCCTAATACGATCAACAGTCTTGCCACCGAAAACAATTAGTTCATTAGAATAGAACAGAATAAAATAGAATCAAATATTTTTTTATTGTCCACCATGTTGGAAATTGTCTTTTTTTTTCACCAATATTGAGGATCAACAACACCAAATACAGACATCGACATGCAAAAAAACAAACATTAAACACATTGAAAACAGTAGTTAGATATGTTGAGAATAGGAATGAAAGTAAAGATACAATAAGAGCAAATAAAGTAATAAAATATACCGTAATTTCCGGACTATAAGCCGAAACCTTTGTCACACACTTTCAACTCTGCGGCTTATTTAATGAAGCGGCCTGTATATAGACTTTTTTAACGGCCGCCTGTGTACCGTCTTTCTTTGTAAATATCTCATGTAACAATATGGGCGCCTGCGGCTTATAGGCGGGTGCGGCTTGTGTGTGTACAAAATGTTTTTTTTCCTTTAAAAATTTAGTGGTGCGCCTTATAATCTGGTGCGGCCTATAGTCCAGAAATTACGGTACATGTGGATCAGTTTAGGTCTGAAGTGTGGCCTGAAGTGTGCAACACCTCTGAGTCTTCAGAATCTCAAACTGACTGTACAAAAGGTGAGAGCATTGCTTCAAGATCAAATCTGTATTTTCAGAGAAGCTCAAGTCACTGTAAAAGTGTGTACATAAACAGTATTTGAACGTTTAAAGCCGATTCTAGTCAGATAACCTAACCGGATCATGTTAGCCTATTTATGCTATCGTGCTAACACTGGTCAGCTCATGGAAATGGTTTTATGTATGTACGTGAGGTGAAAGGAAAAGGCCAATGAAAGTGTAATGTGTTCATTTTGTTCACAATGACAGACACGCACACTCACACTCCTCTCGCAAAATGCACTGGCACATCTCCCATGATGCTCCTTTTGCCAGCTTCCTGCCTCTGTGTGCCATCCCTGGAAGCACCTCCTACCCTTTCACCCCCCCCCGCCCCCCACTCTCCCTCCCGAGCATTAATGAAGGCCATTGAGGGGTAAAGAAAGCCCCCTTTGTGGGCATCCGTTTGCTCACACACAGTTTCAGAAGCCAGTGCCAAGAGCGGAGATCCAAAGACGAGGGTGCCGAAGTGGCATGAACGGGAGTCGAGGAACGGGTAGAGGTGAAGGGGGCATGGGGGGGGGGGGCACGGGGGAATGGGGGGAGTTGGCATACAGCTCCGCATGATGAAGCCAAGGCTATTCAAATTGAATGCTACAAGATATCATTTTTTTTTTTTGTTTGAGGTTACTTTTTTAACTGGAAAAAAAAATAAACAAACGTTTTTAAAATGGAGGGATGTTGACAGTTTTAACATTTAAAATTGTAAAAACAATTGGAACAAGATATACTGCTTTTACTTGAGTCTTTCATGAAGGGAAATTTGTCATACAATGTTTAAAATTCTCAATAGTTTATAAAACAATGCTACAAGATCGCTTTATATTGCCAAAAAATAAATGTAGAAATATTGAAATGAAATGTATTATGATTTTAAAAATGATTTTAACTTAGTAAAAATCTATTGTATTGTGTTGTATAAATGAATGTGATACAATATTTACTCAATTTAAAATAAAATTAACATTCAAAATGTGTTTAATTTGTTTAATGAAAGTTTATCAATGAAAATGTAATCATTTAAAATGGTAAAAAAAATACAAGTCATCACAATACTGTAATTGTATTTTTTTTCTATCAAACCAAAGTTTATTTTTTTAAACGTGCTTTTCTTTAATTTTGTACTTCATCACACACACACACACACAACTGTGTTAAATATGAAATGGTTCAAAGACATTTTTTAAGATATACATTTCTTAAGAAACTTCACTATGATAAATTATCACCTAATTTTTCATTACATTTTTGACTGTTTTTTTTTTCTTTAAAGTTGTAACTCCTTCGTGGAATAGGTTGACCTGCAGCGTATTTATTTAATTTTCGCACGTTTCATAAACATAAGGTGAAGTGGGCCCCCCTCGTCCTTCCATTTTTCTGTTACGTGGCCCTGAGTGTAAAAAGTTTGGCCATCCCTGGATTAAGCAAATTAGACAGTCAGTGTGGATAAAAGTGAGAGGGGGGGAAAAAGAAGGTGAAGGAAATGGGCGACAAACGGAGAAAAGACATCAACAGGGGGGGAAAAGACAAAAAAGCGGACGTGGCGCACTTTGGGCTGATTTATAGAGCTCGGATTGTTTGTCCCTGGATCCAGCAGATGCGCTTTGAACGCGCAGGCGCTAAATCTGACCTAACGGTTTTTGTTGTCAGGGCCGTGCCAGCCGGGCACTCAATGGCGTTCCGGGCATTTTGTGTACGTGTGTGTTGCTTTTGTCGTCATTCAAGTGAAAGAAACAAAAAATACAAAACGCGTTTCCTGCTGCTGCGCTGCCAAACTACTCCTTGGTTACTTTTGTTTCCGTGGAATTCTGGCGCTCAGGTGGAAAGTGAGCCAGCGTGAGGAAGGAAGGGGGGGAATGGCCCGCCGCAGACCGGGGGGACGCGGCCAAATGCGCGTGAACTGGCAAACAAATTACAGTCAGCAAATCACATTCGTAAACCTGCCGATTGATCCTCGCACATATAAACTCACTGTAATGGACGAACTGCAGCCTCTATAGTGTTGGTAATGGTAATAAAAATTGGTGAGTTTTTTTTTTTTTTATGTACTTGATAAAAGCACAGTAATGGCATAGGATAGCTTTTTTTTGCAGAGGATAAAGAATATATGCCTGTGAATATTGTCTGTCTACATGTATTGTGCAGCTGTACTGTTTGTGTGTAAAATCCACTCTTTACAGTGTCAGCACGCCACCACACAGATGTTATTCGTTAGCCCGCCTATGGCGTTTACCGTTATTTGTTAGCGTAAAGTTAGCGGACCTAAAGACATAGTTGCATGATTTTTTTTTTTAAACACAAGATTTAATTCTCTTTGTAGTATGATTAGCCTGACTGCTTGAGGCCTCAGAGATTTTGATGATTAAATGTGTTCATGTGATCTCAACAAACACGTTAAGCAAATTTTGTTCTGACCAACCGGAGGATGGAAAAGAAGTGACATCATCAAAGCTGTTTTGAAATCTGGTCAAAGAAACTCTCCCGTTGCGAATATAATTGTTACAACAGCCACCGCAACCGATTCCGAAAGCCTTGGGCAGATGAGATTGCCATGGCAACACCTAAAGGCCATCACCTTTGACCTATTGCAGGTGAGTCTGGAATGTATCCCAAACTGATTGATAATATTGGCTGATAACATGTTCGGAACCAATCCAAATAAAGTCCAAAAAATGTCAACTGATTCACTTTCATTTCCCCACAATTGTCAACAGTGACTCAAGGTTGCCCCCTACAGGTGGGCTACCAGCGGTCCTCCATCCCCGCTGGGTGGCACACCGCCTTCTTTCTTTGTCCCCCCCCCCCCCCTCGCCAGCCTCCTGCCGCTAATGGCCGACTGCCACGGCCCGGAAACGCTCGTATCCCTGCACCCACCGTGGGAGAACGAAAGTAGCGCCGTATTTGTCATCTGCTCGGCACGCCTGATTGACTTTCACTCCGTGGCTTCCTAATTAATATGCGGGGGCCCGCCTCCTCCTGTCGTGCTGTAAGACAAAAGTGTTTTTTTTTCTTTTTTTTTTTTTTCTTCATGCGAGCGCCTCCTCTTTTAATGACGCTCAAAAGGGAGCCTCGTCATCAGTGTGTACACAAACGTACAGTGTGTGGTGCGTGTGTGTGTGTGTGTGTGTGTGTGTGTGTGTCTCCACATACACAAGAAAGCGTGCTCATTTGTCGCCTCCATGCAAATTGGCGCCCGATGGAGGTTTTTCTGGCGGGGGCCACAATGGACGGTTTGTACTGGGAACCCAATGGGAGAGGTTAGGAGGGGTTGTGGGGAGACGACCGCGACCAAATTCCCATCGCGACGTCACGTTACTTTCTTCCCTCGGCATCCATCGCTCGCTTATTAATTTAGGCCAGATTAGTCGCCTATTAATTAACAACCTCCCGACCACCCCACCGCTCATTTTTGCCTTGCTTTTGATCAGTTTATCAATGAGGTAATGTGGCCGCTAACGCCCCTCCTTCACCCCAAAAAAGCTCTTTTTATACAAGAGTGGGATCTTAAAGGCTCATTGAGACACTTCAAATTATAAATTCGGTCATCATTTCATGCGATCGGTGTCAATATTACATATGAGGGGACAGAGGGGAAAAAAATGAGAATGACAACTGCTGGAATCTGGTTGAAAGAAAGGAAAGTGTGCAAAAGGTATCAGTCTTTAAACCCTCATGCAGTATTTTTAAGCGGCTGCATGAAGGGTATTACGTCCCAAAAATGTCCCTCTTCCAATGTGCAACAACTTTTTTCACTTTTAATTTTTCTTCACTTTCAACCCCTCAAAATGTTCAGTGGGAATTGGCCAAGACATAGATATACATCCTATGCAAAATTTCAGCTTCGTGGAGTTATTTGTCACTGTTTTGTCTGTGGTTTCCATTTGTCCAACAGTCCAAAATCGTCCAAAGTGTCCGAAATGTCCAATTTTGGGATTATTACTGCATGGGGGTTAAACCGCTCATTCTACTAAATTTCAAATCGATTGAACCATTTTCCAATCCGCTTTATCCTCACAAGGGTCGCGGGGGGTTGCCAGAGCCTAACCCAGCCGTCTTCGGGCAGTAGGCGGGGCAAAACCCTGAACCGGTTGCCAGCCAATCGCAGGGCATACAGAGACGAACAACCATCCACGCTCACATTCACACTATTTAGAGCACAGGTGTCAAAGTCAAGGCCCGGGGGCCAAATCTGGACCCCCACGTGATTTTATGTGGCCCACGTGAGCAAATCATGTGTGTTAACTATCATGTTTCTTGCTGAAATCTGTGCCGAAATGTTAAATTGTCATGGGTAATTAATAACTGAGATTTTGCACCGGCTCTCCGAGGGAAGCCGTAACTCCGAAGTGGCCCGCGACAAAAAATAAGTTTGACACCCCTGATTTAGAGTGCTCCATTAACCTGCCATGCATGTTTTTGGAATGTGGGAAGAAACCGCAGCACTGTACCCGGAGAAAACCCACGCAGGCCCGGGAGATCATGCAAACTCCACCCAGGAGGCCGGAGCGGGAATCGAACCCTGCACCTCTGCACTGTGAGGTTGACGCACTAACCACTGGGACACCAGGCTGCCTACAATTTAAAATAAAAAGTCAAAATCTTCCACATCTTTGTCAGCGTCACAAAGCGTGAATCACTAGCCGCGTCTCCATTGGGCCATCAAGGTTTCTCAATTAAGAAGCCATGAAGCCCCCTCCACCAGACAACTCTTGAGCCCTCCAGCCCCGCTCCTCCCAAACCGGTAGTCACGCATCCCCACAATGGCAGCCTCTCGTTGGGATGCGTGCGCTGGAAGTCCGGGGCTCAATGGTGATGGCTTGCGGAGGTTAGTGGAGGTGAGGGCGTGAATGGATGCTTGATGATGGGAGGGGTCGAGAGGTGGGTCAGTGCTCTTTTGTCGCGGTGGTGTCCGGCGTGTCCCCCGTCACCCCTGGGGTCTTTCATAAGGAGTGTGTAATGGCGGCCTTTGTTGGTTTTCCCTGGTCTAATGGCTCCGCTGGGAGTCCTTGTTAGCGTCCGGGTTGGACGCCAGGGGACTTTGCGGGAACTCTGGGATTAGAGGCCGCCCTAAACGTGATCCGACCAACCCCTCTCCTGTCACAATGGTCATTCACACGTTACCGCTGACGTTTTTTTTTTCCCTCAGATGCTCTAATTGCTAAAGATTTCGTTTGTTCTCTCTGAAGGTCTTAAATTTGGGGTTTGCGTCGTCATTCACACCTCCATGATATAATCACCTCTACGATATTAACGGCATAGGGAAACCAGTCTTTTAATCCAACAAAAGCATCGTGCACAGGCTGTTAAATTGGCTTGTTACAGCCTTTCAGGTTCCTGACGAGGACTAGTTTGTTTTTGTTTTTTTTGTCTAAACGGGCTGCTTTAGAAATAGAAATCAACCCAAAGTCTTCCGTGTCACTGTTTAAAACAAAAATGTCTTTAACAAGCAACTCGTAAAAACAACTAGCAGTGGCTAAGGATAATTCACACCTAAATTGCTGCCAGAGAAACCGAAAAAAAAAAAGATATAGTTGGTGCTTCTGTTTTAAAATAACATGATTTGAAAATGTCCTTGAACAAACAAGTCTTAAAAAGACAACTGGAAGATGACAAAGGTATTTTAGGCCTAGTAACTAGTTTTCTGCTTAAATAGGATGCTGTAGAAACAGTGAAAGACTAAGACTCTGCACTAAAAAAAAGACAATGTCCTGAAGAAAAACAGTGAAAAGCAACTAGCAGTGGAAAAGGGGGAATACACGACAAACTATTTTGCCAGTTTGGCACTTAACAGGCTGCTACACAAACCGAAAGAACATGGACAGTTTGGCACAACTATTTTGAACAAAAACAACAACAACAAAAATCATCTCCTGAGCAAACAATCAATAAAAGCAACTAGCAGATGACAAAGGTTAGTCAGGCTGAACTAGCTTCCTGCCTAAACAGGCTGCTGTAGACAGAGCAATTAAACAGGAAAAATGAAGTGCTATTTTGAAGTGAAAAAATGAAACAATTAACTAAGCAACTGGGAGTTGGCATTGGTAATTAAGGCCCATGTCGTTTTCTGTCAAAATAAATAGTGTATCTAGCTTGGCATTTTGCCGCCAAAACAAGCTGCTGTGGAAACAGAAATAAACACGAATACATTGATTGTTGCTACCATTTTGAACAGACCAAAAAAAAAAAAAAAAAGGAAAAAAAACTACACTTAAAACCAATCGGCAGACGACGCATGTAATTCAGGTTTGACTCTTTTTTTGTGCCTAAATGGGCTGCTGTAAAAGCAGAAATAAAAAGGGTGAATTTTGGCGAGACAAAGGCCAAAAGGAACGACACATAAAAACGAGCAGGAGAGCGAAATGGTATTTCGGATGACTTGTAAATAGTTTGCTGCCTAAATGCGCAGCAAATCAAGTTTGATGAAAGATAACTCATGCAATCCTAAAATGCAAATTGGAGTTTATTCGTGGGAGGCCAGGTTGTCAGACAAATAGGACTGTGGTGAACATTTTGGGACATGAATGAGGTGTCACTGCTTTTGTTGATTTGCCTTTCACGCGACTCGTCATTTTTCCACTTTGGAGTGCTCCGACACATTGGAGGCAATTTGCCTTCAGTCAAGTGGCTGAAAACCTCTCCAGCTGAACAACTTCCTGCGTTTAGTCAAGCACCCCCAGCACCCCCTGCGACTCACCCTCCCTCCAAACGCTGTAGCCGGCGTCAATGGCAACCTCCCAGTGGGCTGCCACTGTGCTGACGAGCTGCCTTTGTTCAGAGAATAATCCGCAAGGGGGGCTGGAAAATGCAACGTGGAAAAGAGCAAATGGGATCGACTAATAAAGAAGCATTTGTGCGTAATTCAGATGCACGGTATTTATCGGGATCGCTTAAGTATGTCACGTAATCTAGTTTATAGCATAACCTAACGTTGATCTCACTTTTTGTAGCCAAGCATAATGCTACATAACCTAACCTAGCATCTCCTGACATCACCTAGCGTAAGGCAACCTCACGTGACATACCAAAATAACATAACCTAAAATAACATAACCTAACAATGCAACCTAAACGGGTGATTCCCACCATTTATTGAGCCAATTTTTAGCCGGAAAAAAATCTCACGGCCCACCACAAAACCAAAATGTCACAAAAAGTGGGTTAATTATATAGTATGCTTTCTGACATCTAATGTAGCGGTCCCCAACGTTTTTTTTTTGGCCCACGGACAGTATTTTCAGCGACCGGCCTTTAAGGTGATAAATAGAACAAATAATATGATACGAACTGCATGAAACTGTCGTCCGGAAGAGGATGTGTCGTATTTTCGAAACATAAAAATGAACACGAATCACGACACGACGGAGGTCATATCTGGCCGAAACACTCTCCGGTCGCTATGCTAACGTTTAAACGTGCCTTCAAAATAAGACACAGAGTGCTTGAAAAATAACGACTCACCATCGCCGCATATTATGCAGGAGTGGCCTTGGTGCGAGGGATTCTCCCGTTGAGATGAATCCGTATTTGAAGTAGGACTCCTGATACTGTCTATTAAATGTAGCCTTCTTTTTCTTGAAAGTCGCAAGCCCCTCTTCTGTCTCCTGGCTGGGCCTTTTCCCCTTCCCGAAATTTCAAAGACGTTTGTTTTTTTACTCATTTTGCTAGCTTCGGAGCTTCATTTAGCGGTAACCTATCACGTGACCGAGAAGCGCGCCTTGACCTGCGTCAAAAGTGACACAATGTAGACGGATGTAACAGAGAATCCGGTAATTTTTCAAAATAAAACATGACTCAGATTCCTAAATAAATAAAACGGAAGTAATGTAAGTTATTTATTCTTTCTGTGCGATTGGCGATGGCTGATCTAATGGACAATCATTTATTTGACTTGACTTGAAAATGCACTGTCAACTAAACTAACCTACATCTAACGTAATTTGATGTGATTTGACCTAATGTGATTTAACCTGACATAATGTAACCTAACCAAACCAAAAATGTAATGTAACTTGACCTGATGCAACTTAAATGTAATGTAATGTAACGTTAGCTAAAGCAACGTAAAGCAAAAAAATAATTTAATCTAATGTCATGTCACCCAAAAATAACTTTTACCAAATGTACCATAATGTAACATCACCCAAAGTAACATAACATACCGTATAAATTAATGTCACGTAACATCGTATAACAACAGAATGTGACGTGATACCATGTCAAATACCTAATATTAAATAACAACACAAATTAAGATAATTCAGTGTAACCCAGTATGCTCATCCTAATTCAACATATTGTAAAACATCTCATGAAAAAAAAAAAACGCTCTTGCAGCTCATTGGTCGAGTTAGGTGTGGGATTCGTGCTTTGCATGTAAGTGGTCCCTTGGTTCAAATCCTAGCATATGTTTCTAGAAAATCCACTTTTATTAGAGCATGTGAATTAAAAACATTGTGAACCCCAATGGCTCCATTTACATCCAGTCCAACCCCCCCCCCCCCCAAAAAAAACAAGAAAGCCACAGATTGGATATATCCTCTCATCCAGCGCCTCCCGTGTTCCCTGCAGGAGGCCCCGAGGGTTTCCCTTTAAGCCTTTATTATCACCTACAGCGCTGATTCAAAGGACAGCCTCCATCTTGTTTATGAAGGGCCGCACGCAGAGTTGACACCTGACGTCCCATTCAAGGGACGTGGGAAATCATCACGCCGTCATCATCGTCATCAGGAGCCACAGGTGCTGCTTTGTTTTAACTTAAATAAACAGGCGGAGCGAAACGGCATTTTCTGGCGTTTACACTCACAAAGCATTCACATCTTGTCATTTCCAAGTAGGGTTTTGAATAGGGTTTCAAACAAGGGGTTAGGATTTCAAAAGAGGGTTAAGGCTTCAGATGGAGGATTCAAGGCCATTGTCAGGGCGTCAAGTCTGTGTGTGATGAGCTGGTGCAGACCCGAAAAGTGGTGGTGAGCACCTTCATTCCTTTCTTATGTCCTTCATGCTTCCTCTTTTCTTTCACTCTGTCATTACTTCATTCCTTCAGCCCTTTCTTCTTTTTTCCCTCCCTTCCTCCTTCATTTGTTCATTTCTTCCTTCAGTGCTTCCTCCTTTCTTTTATTTTTTGACTTTTTTCCTTCCTTCAGTCCTTTCACTTTTCGTCCTTCCACCCATCCACCAATTCCTCCTTCTTTCCTTCCTTCTGTCGCTCTTCCTTTCTTTTATTCTTCCACTTTCTTTCTTTCCTTCCTTCAGTCTTTTCCCCTTTTGATCCTTCCTTCTATCCTTCTATCCTTTCCTTCCTCCTTCCTTCCAACATTTTTACTCGTTCCTTCCTTCCCCTTTTTCTTTATCCTTTCTTCTTTTGTATCTTCCTTCCATAGTTTCTTCCCTCATACTTTCCTCCTTCCATCCTACCTTACTTCTTCGCTTCTATCCTTCCGTCCTCCAGTCCCTCGTTTCCTTTCTAGGCTTCGGCTCATACACCCCCTCTTTCCTTCCTGCTAATCTTAAATCTTTCATTCCTGCCCACCATGCGTCGTTCCTCCCACGTAATCTTCCTCCCTCCATCCTTTCTCACTCCTTCATGATGTCCTTCTATTTTTCCTTCCTCCATTACTTTTCTTCCTTCCTTCCCTTCATCTCATTGTTTTGTTCCTTCCGTCCTACCTTCCAGAATTCCTTCTTTCATCCTTCCGTCCCAACTTCCTTATTTTTTCCTCTTTTCCTCTCATCCTTTCTTCCTTCCTCCCGACTTCCCTTCTTTCCAACCTTCCCTCATTAAAAAAAAAAGTGAACCTACTTTTAGCCCACCCCGTTGTGTACATTTCAATTTATCTTAACCATTCTCACCCATCTGACTTTTTTTTTTTGTGTGTGTCCACAGTCAAGAGTTCTATTTTTATTCACGATGGCTTTTTTGGAGACAATGTGTCAATACTTGTCCTAATGGCTCTCACGCTCATTTCTGTCTGCATTTGAATGAACAGCGTGAGGCTGAATGGACGTTGGAGTGGGAGCCGCCATTCAGGCAATATCTGACCACCTGACCACCTGTCCTCCATGTCCTCCGGTCCTCCACGTCCTGGGAAAAGAATCCGGAGCCCGTTCACACTCATGCACTATCACAGACCCGCCCTGGGGGGGGACGCCCGCAGCCTACAAGGGGCCCTCCTTGTATCCGTGCCCCAGAATTTATACCACCTCATTTAATTGCATATCACCAAGTCATATGTAATGCTGTCAGTATGCGAACAGTCGAAAATGGGGAGTGTGGAAGTATTGGGGACACTTAAAAAAAGTGAAAAGAGGGACGTGGACAGGGAATGTGTGAATAAAAGTATTGGGACAGGAAGTGAAAAGACACAAATGATTGGAAAAACAGGAAGTGAGATGTGAATTTTGGACAAAAGTGTTTGGACACATGCGCAAAGAAAAACGAAACAAGCATAATGTTTGGACAAAAGTATTTGGACAGCTGCATGAAGTGAAAAGGGAATTTTCGACAAATGAGTTTGGACAAAATTATCGGGACATGGAAGGACATGGACAAGGAAGTGAGAATCTGAAGTATTCGAGTGCCCACAGGGGGCGTAAAGAACCACCTATGGAGATTTGACGAATGTATTGGGACAAGAAGTGAAAAGAGAAGAACTGTGAGGTTTGGACAAAAGTATTGGGACGCGATGTAAAATTTCACACCTTACAAATTTTATTCTGAAAAAAATATTTTTCTGGAGTGGTTTTGATAAGTATGATTAGGAACCCTTCTTTTGCATCACCCCCATCCCTTCCCACCCAGTGGCACTAATCATCCCTCACACTCGGGGCCCGGAGGACGGCTTTTATATATAACGAGAACGCCCGTTTTTTGGGGGGCCTGTTTGATCCCCTCAAAATGAAAGTGTGTTAATTAAGCGACAAGAGACAAAGCCCATCTGGAAACCCTTGCATTAACCCCTTCCACACTCATTAAGTCCTTAAGACTGAAAAGATTAACAGCGACGAACACTTGATTGCAATGCCTTCCTCCTTAACTACACGTAACTTACACATACATCTATACATACATATTAGTTTACAGTGAATTATTTTGCAATGCAAAAATAGGGCTGCACGGTGGTACATCTGCCTCGCAGTGCAGAGGTTCAGGGTTCGATTCCTGTGTGGAGATTGCATGTTCACTTGTAAAAGTTCACTCTAAGAGGAGGTATATATATAAAAAAATATTGTCTCATTATGTCACAGATTTTCACCTGTTGCCAGTGGATTCACAACCTATCCCCTCTCAAGAATTCACCGCATTGTTACATAAAGATGTGTGAAATTGAATATATTGAAACCATCATCACACATGAAAAAAGTTTTATTTGGACCAAAACAATACAATATTGTGCCTGAAAAAAAACACACTGGAATACAACTGGGAATATTCAGAGGCTAAAAAAAACCTCTTAAGGGCCAATCAAAAATGTCTGTATTAGTTTAAAAGGAACAACGATATCAAAGAAAACCCCCAACCTATAGAGTAATACAAATATTTGTATTAAAAAAAAAGGAAATTTTAAAGAAAATTGGCAACTCTTTGGTGTGGAAATTCAACAGAAAGCATTTAAATAGCTGTGGCCTACTTTGATTGACCAGCATCAGTCATCATAGGCTCACTTCCCACGCAGGCCTGCAGCACAGCGCCATCTCGCGGTTGAATCCTGATGCTGCTGTTCCACTTGTCTTCTTCGAGACTTTGACAAGTGGAGGACTGCACCCTGTGCGTACGTATGTGTGTGTGTGTGTGTGTTTAGCTGTTGAGTTTCTCGGTCTCTGCAGACATGACGGTGGTCATCTGGTCCTCATGGCCCTCCTCGGCCCCGGGAACCTGAAACAGACCATATAGATAAAAATAAATGATAAACAATTAGAAAGCATGACGCACACTTTGAAAAAAATATCTCTCTCTCTCTATATATATATATATATAGTGATCAATATTATTACTGTTATTTTTTTTTTAACAGACTGTAATTTATACTGTACTGTATATTGCATTTCAATATATACACACTGGTAAACTGGTAATCCAGAAATTGTTATGTCAATTCATACATATATACTACGCATTACAAATATTCAATTGTGGTCATTAAAATACATATATAATTTTCAATTCGAAATAAAACGTACAACAGAAAATATTAGATACTCTTAAAAATATTACTGCATTTAAATTTGTTTTTTTTATTTATAGTTTGTAATTATTTTAACAAATGAATGCAAACCATAAAATTTAATTAGGGCAGCACGGTGGCTCGTACTGTGTCGAGTTCAATTATATAACGCATTCTGCGAGCCGTGTCACACGATGCATTGTGGGTAACTATCATGACGTCATGTAATCTCCCATAAACGGCCTTTAATCCACCTACTGTGGTGAAGCGACGCCACCTGCTGGCTAATTGATGACAATGCTGGCAAGCACCTGCTTGATACGTTGCTACTTTCTTTCTTGTACCTCATAAATATCTTGACTTGCCCTCACTAGTAAATTTAGCACACTAATGACCGTGTCTACTAGTAACAAAATTACACTACTAGTGCCAATTTTTGGCTCACTAGTATGCAATCAAATGTTAGTAGTAAACTCTTGTGCTATTGTACTATTAGTTGTATTACTATTACACAACTAGTTTTATAGGACTCATTGAGTCATTTATAAAATATTTGATAATTTTAGTAGATTTTTTACCCCTATAATTTAACCAAAAAAAAAAAAGAAAGAGTAGTTCATTTCCACTCACCTCCCAGTAGATACTGTCCTCAAAGCAAAGTGTGTCAGGTGGAGCACCAAAAACTGGCAACTTCATGATGAATCCTGGTACGAGAAGGAAGTATTATTATTGTTGTTGTCAATCGACATCAACGTGGATCAGTAGAATTGATTGATTCTTATTTCTGGTCACATCATTTACTTTATCAACGTTGGTCACTTGTTACTAGGCAGATTTAAACTGCCAGCCACGTGACTGCTGTACGACATGGCTACAGTAAATCGTTTATGAGGAAAGTTGAATGGCTGCTAAACTTTAAGCATGCTTGAAACGCTCACGTTGCTTAAAACATTAATTTCAAACTGTAACCCTGTTTTGAAACCCTCATTTAACAACTCTAACCCTATATTAAACCCCTAATTTGAAACTACAAACCCTGCTTGGAACTCATTTTTGAACTCTTAATCTAAAACCATAATGTAAAACTTTAACCTTGATTGAAACCCTAACGATGTCTTGAAACCCTAATTCGAAACCACGAGAGACTAGTGGAAATGTGAGCCTACCGACGATGAGCCCCCCCAACAGGGCCACGCCCAGGGTGACCGCCAAGGAGATGGCCTGCCGGATGCCCTGGAACGACGGCTCCACGTCGCCAGTCGCCACGTCCGGGAACACGTCAGCCATGCTGCCAGAAGCACATGCACACGTGACCACCTCGTCCGGTCAACGAGCGTCCCGCCACGTTGGAGCAAGAAAGCGTTTTGAGTTACCCGTCTCCGTAAATCTCCGTGGAGGCTGCGGCGGCGGTGACGGCTCCCACGATGGCGCCCAGAATGCCGGGCATGCCATGAAGGTTATGAACGCCGCACGTGTCCTGAATCTTCAGCTTCTCCTCCAAGATAGGCTGAAAACATTCCAAGCACGCCTCAGCAATTTTTCTGTACCTTTTCAAAATGACTGACAGGGCATGTTAGTACCATCTAGTGGACAGAAAAAAATACTGCGTGTAATGAACTAATATCGAAAAAGAACGGTGACTTCAACATTTATGCAATAAACACTAATCTTAACTTCAGATTCCACTTTGGAACCCTACTTTGAAACCTTAACCCTTTTATGAAACCCCGTTGAAAGACTATAATTTGAAACATTAAACCCTGTTTGAAACCCTACCATACTTTGAAACACTAAAACTGTATTATGCTGAAGACCATTTTGAAAAGCCTAACTGGTGTGAAACCACAGTCCTTGTTTGAAACAATAACCCCCTCTTAAAGCTCTAATTTGAAACCCTCACTCTTGTTTGGTCCAATCATTTCAAACCCTATCGTTGAAATACTCACCCTTGTTTGAAACTGTCTTAAAACCCAAAACTGAAACTCTAACCTTGGCAATTGAAACTTTAACCCATATTAGATAACCTACAGCTGAATTGGAATTCTAGCTCTGGCTAGAAACCCTCATTTGAAACCTTACCCTAGCATTTGCTTGAAAGCCTAATTTGAAACCCTAACCCTGTTTGAATCTCTAGTATCAAACCCTAACTCATTTAGAAAAACCCAAACCCTTGCTTTCCTTTGAAGCCCTAATTTCAAATCGTAAACCTGACTAGACACCCTTATTTGAAACCCTAACTCTGGCTTGAAACTCTCATTTGTAACACAAACCCTTGCCTGCAAACACTAATTTGATATGAATCTTGGCTTCAATTCATAACTCAAAATGTGAAGAACAGCTCCCAGTGGGACCTCGTACAAATAAAAGAATCAACTTTTACATGTCATCAGATTGTGCGGGTGTACCCAATATTGTGTCCGGTGAGTGCTCTCCGAAGAATGCTCTCATTTGCTCTCCTGAGAGAAGCTGACGTGTTTCTCACCGAGAGGAACTTGAATCCCAGCACGGAGATGATACCAGCTAGGAACCCCACGATCATGGAGCCAAATGGCGTGAGCATCATTTCCCCCGCCGTGCCCGCAGCCACGCCTCCGGCCAGGGCCGCATTTTGGATGTGGACCTAAGATAGGAGGAGAGAAAAACAAACAAGCAAAACACATCAATACTTCAGTTGATGTGTTTGAAGCCATACCCTTTTTTTTAAACCCATAACCATGTCTTGAAATCCTTTTGTGAAACCTTAATATAACCCTTTCATACACCCTGTTACCTGATAAAATTGGATCCCTAACCTATGCTTGAAACCCTAATTTGAACCCTAACCTAAGGTTCAAATATCAATTTAAAGCCCTAACTTGAATCCTTGCTTTACATCCTAACTTGAAATCACAATCTTAACATCTACTGGAATCCCTCACTGAAAACCCTACCCCTGTCTTGAAACCCTAACTTGAATCCATAACCTTCACTTCAAACCATAATGAACTGCACAACTGATTCTCAAAGTGCGTTACTAGTATCACGAGTGGTACTTGGGCTCACTCAAGTAGTACACGAAAGAATCACTGCCCAGGCACAGTTCAGTTGTATTTAACTTTTTAGTGCAATTTTACGACATGCATGCCCAGCGTTAATGTTCAAACTTTGCATAATGTGACAGTGACTTGCAATAATATTATTTTTATGCACATGTAGACCGATGAAGCTACTGTATTTTAATGCTGGTCATGGTCTAGGAGCGCTCAGTATTTAATTTAAGTGGTACTGAAGTAGATTACAACGTATTTCTGCCTTTCACGTAGGGAAACAAACACATGAATGATGCCTTCATTCGTATTAGCTCCGCCCATAAATCACCCGTCTACTATGTCACCTGCTTTATCAACGTAGATCACTGAATGCTGATTCCTATCAGAGGCAGCGTGGCGCCCCGCAACTATCCTTTTTTCGTTGCCGCTGATAACCTGTCGAGCTCGCGCGTAACGCAGACGACTTTTCTCACCATGTCCAGCTTTCCGTCGTGCGCGGTGAGGGCAGACATGCCGTAAGAGGACAGTGTGCACGCGGCCAGTGAGTAGTAAGTGTTCAGGGCCGTGCGGTGCTGGTCGTCACCGTGGGCTGTGACGGCCGAGTTGAAGCTGGGCCAGAACATCCACAGGAAGATAGTGCCTGCGAGATAACAATCACAAAAATGTTATATTGCCTGTGTTAAGCATTAGGTGGATTGGTGGTGACATGCTCCGACAGAGTGGCAGTTCAATTGTTAATTAATGAAATAGTCGCTAAGTGTAAGAAAAGTCTCTCAAAATGGCCACAAAGATGATTGGGTGGGAACACTGAGTAGCAGCTTGCGCATGTCTTTGCGCTCTGCTACGAAACAGAACTGCAGCGTTAGCACGGATTAGCGTTACCTAGCAATGTCGCGGCGGTTAGCTTCTGATAAATGGCCCATACTCAAATTTGGTGAAACATTAACGTGGAGTGCATTTGTGGGTGTAAATGCCTTTATTTGCTTCATGTACCACATCCACTGATCTACTACACTGATTGACACCCACTAATTTGTTGCTAGCCACTTTATTTTAAGAGTTGATAGATGGCTGCTCGATATAGCACTACCCAAAAGTGACTAAGCCAGTAACACTGAGTATCCCTTGCTTCGCCCTAGCCCCGCCTCCAGTCCTCGTGATAACAAAAGCCCCGGATACCGAGTGATTTTAAGCAAAAGGCAACATATGGATGTTAAGCGGACTGTAATTCATCTGTAAAATAATGCTACGTTGCTGTGAGTTTGTTATGCTAGGAACGAGGAGATTAGCCAGATAAGACAACAAGGCCAGCAATGCGCTCCTGTTGTCTTTTGGATGAACAGAGAGCTAACAATGTTGCTGTTCTGTTCTCTAATGTCACCATCTTCACTTCACACTGCTAACTGGATGCTACATTAGCTTTGCAGCTACATTTATTTTGAATGACTTTTCCTTATGTCAATGTTTTCACATATTCGCGATTTTACCGATCATGGCGAAGAGGTCCGAGTGGTACACCGAGCTGTTCCGATGTTTGCTTTTGTTCAGGTTGGGTCGGTAAAGGACTCGGGCAACTATCAGGCCAAAGTAAGCCCCGAATGTGTGGATGGTCATGGAGCCGCCCGCATCCTTGGCCTGGGAAAGAAAGACTGGTTCAGGCAGTTTTTCTTCACGGAGCAGTCATTCTCAACTCTCATCTTTGGATTGAGACCCAAAAGTGTTTTGATACAAATACTTACTGTATTTATGAATGTATTAAAAAATGCTATGAGGAAAATATTTGAAAAGCATTTCAAAATAAAACATCCTAACGGCATGCATTGAACTAATTTAATGGGAAATTCCTTTCAAACTAAACTCTGGAAACTACGCTTTGAAACCTTAACGCAGCCTAGAAACTCTAACTTGAAACCGTAAAGCCGGCTTGGAACCTGAATTTGTAACATCCTCAATTTCTTAATAGTGGGTCGCAACCATAGTTGAGAACCACGTAGTACACAATAGAAGCCGAACAGAACTCACCCCGAGAACGGAGAGCAGGACGAATTCATTCACCGCAAACAGTGTGACCTCAAACAGCGCCATCACCAGAAGCTGAATGGGACTGGTTTTGCCCAGAACTGCCCCAAAGGAGATCAACACGGAACCGGTGCAGAAATCGGCGTTGATCATGCTGGAAAAGATGGTGGGAAAAATCCAGAGGTGGGGAAATATCCAAGTACAAATACTTGATGAATAGTGCTGCAGCCTGTACTTCTATTTTTACAACAGTCTTTTCTTTTAACAAAAGTATCTGTAAATTTGTTGAAGTAAAAACAAAACTTGGCACCAAAGCTTACCTCTCGACTCCGATGTGTATCTTTCCTCCGTGCATGCCGTGGAAGAATCCCTGCATCAGCGTGGCCCACTGCAGCGCGAAGGCGGCTATCAGGAAATTGAAGCCCACGCTGCTGAAGCCGTAGCGCTGCAGGAAAGTCATCAGGAAGCCGAAGCCAACGAAGATCATCACATGAACATCCTGGAAACCTGTTGAGACGTATTGGGTGTGAATTGATGCCGGCCAGTGTTGCACAGGGATCACTTCTGTGCCCACTAACTTTTCACTTTCATCTCTATGCAGATGACATGGTTTTTAATGATGACCGCCTTGCATGTTTGAAAACCATTTTTAGGACTTTCAAAATCCTCATATAAAGTTAGAGCAATTTTTTCAAACTGGATGTGGACCTAAAAAAAGGTGAGAATAAACATCTGGAGACTTTGAAACGGTAATCCTTTTTAAAACCATAACACTGTTTTGAAGACTTAATTTCAAATATTGACTTTTTCTTAAAACTCTATCTTGAACTCCTAATATTGTTTTACAAACCTGTTTTGAAACCATAACTTGAAGTCCTAATTTAAATTCTTAAAAAATGGCTTGAGACCCTACTTTCAAACCCTAACCTTTGCTTGAAACGCAAATCTAAAAGCATATTGTTTGAAAGCCTGTCTTGAAACCCGAACTTGAAACCCCGACCCACATTTGACACACAAATCTAATCACCCTTGTTTGAAACCCTATTTTCAAATTATCGTAACCCTAACTTGAAACTGTAACTTCAATAATTAACCTCGGCTTGAAACCCTATTTTGAAACCATACCCTGAACTTTTTACTGTGACTGAAATTATGACCATACAAAAATGGGGAAAAACATTTTTCCGACACACAGTGAAACTGTATGTTTCAGCAAAACAATAATAAGGTGTTCAATGGCCACCGTTGCCATGGCGATGGTTACTTGGCACAGACACACTTGTGAGTGGTGCCAGCCTCCCCCCTGTTGGCCTTGTGGCCCCAAACCTCGCAGCAATATGCATGAAGAGACAACACTTCATAAAACTAAATTGCAGGGCTTGTATCCCACAAGGAAAAACAATGAGCCACATGCTGCTTCACCAAATCTCAGGATATTATGCGATTGTGAAGCGACCTGTTATCACATTGACTTGTTTGAATTTACAACCACACATTTTTTTTTAAAAACGCTGAGTCATGAAGATGCCATTCAGTTCGCGTGATGATGGCGTCTTATCTGCGGTGATGCAATCACACCGATCATGTGACCACAGCGAGCGATATCTGACAGCTAGTAAAATGTAAAAAAAACCAAAAAAAAACCAGGAAGGCGCCGCTGTGGCAACACTCGATCTTATCTGCTATGTGAGGGTAGTCGCCTCGAAAAAGTCATAGATTGCATATTGCTAGTCAAAACACTATCAAATGACATCCTGGAAAAGAAGCACGGATAAAGGGAAGCGACAAAGCATGGCTACAGACAACTGCACACATTAAAAAATTTTTAAAAAATCACAAATTACGCTGTGCTCGTCTCATTGTATATGCTAAAGTAGAAATGATTGAACTTCTTTGCCAAACTTTGAGTATACAGCAGTCGCTTAGCAAGAAATCTCTGTGGGAGCTTTTGAAAAAGCCTTCTTAAAAAAGCCGTATTAAAACCTAACCGTATTAACCGCAAGCGATAGGACCTCAACGCGTTACGTGCAAAGAGCGGATTTCATTCTTAATGCGACTCTATCCGGCAAAAAGTGGCACACAGCAAATGCTCATTAAAAGCTACCCACCATTTTCCGGAACTTATACTGTATCCCTCACAATATATTTACAGTGGTGCCTTGAGATACGACTTTAATTCATACTGTGACTTTGTAACTCAAAGCACTTGTACTCGAATCATCTTTTCCCATTTAAATGAATGGAAATGTCATTAATACGTTCCGGCTTCCCACCAAGAAAATAAAAATAAAAAAAGATTCATTGCAACATCTTGTTTAATTTGAAAAAATAGCGCTTTATAAAATTTACTTTACAAAAACACATCTTAAAAGCATACGTACTGTTGATTCAAGGTAAATAATTAAAGAGTTTGCGCATTATAATTAAATGCAGTAATTCAATTCATTGCACTACTCCTTCTGGTGTACCCACCTTGACCACCGGGGTGCAGTATTATGCAGTCACGCAGAAAATGAACAAGAGACACTCCTACTCTCGGTGAATTCATAAGCTCCGATAATAGTTATTTTTCACAGAGGATAAAGAATACAGTCTACCCCCCTCAATTGCGGGTTTCAGGTACCTGGTCCAGTTTTTTATTTTCTAATCCATTTTTTTGATACATTTTTTGATTTTTGATTTTTTATACATTTTTTCGATTTTTTATTATTTTATACAAATACTAATAATAATTTTGTTCTTGCTTATATTTTGTGCAATTCTACTGCTGACCACTATAAGGCAGCACATTTATTTAATTTAAAAGGTTGTAAGTTTGAAAGAACGGAAACAAGAAGTTTTTCAGCACAGCCTAGTTTTTGTTGAAAATGATGAAACGTTATCCTCTGTAGTCCTGCTTTTCGCGCCGACAGAAACTGACAGCAGTATTGTTTTATAATTAGTTGATTTATAAAATGTTTGTATTATCCATTGCTCTTTTCTCAATATCTGTTTTTAAACTTGTGTTGTTTTAAAATGGAGTTAAAAGACATTTCAAAATATTTTGATGCTTGACTCTTTTTTTACACGGTGCTTCTGTTTCAGAACTTTTGCACTGTTTGTGCAGATGCTCCCTGTGCAACGTCATGTGATGAGGTTGAAGGTTGAGTAAGTTGGGTTAGCAAGTTAGAACGCCGCAGATGAAGACTGCGATAAGATGAAAGTGTTTGTCTCTCGACATTCTCATCATTCCCGCCGGCAGGAAAGTCTGATAAGCAACAAGCACTCACTCGTTCGTCTGTTTTATAATTGAAGTGGTGGACAGGGCCACATTCATTCACTTCCAGTTTTAGGCCACGCCCCTTCCAAAAACAAAAGGCTGGATCTTGCTGCACTTTTGACCCACTCTTAACACAACTGTACTCAAGATCATTCAATCAATTGCTTTGTGCATGCTTTAGCCTTATTTATTTCAAATGTCGAACTGGTTGGACTTCATCTTTACCAACAGTGTCTCATTTATCAAAGTCAGGCTCAAATCTCCGTTGCAGTTTGTATGATATTGCTAGTTTCCCTTACAAAGTGGATTCTGTTTATCATTACAATTTCTCTCTTCAAACTTCAACTCCAACAATGTAAAAGAATGAACATAACAATGGATCGATCATCTTGTTTGTATTAGAGGAGTGAGGAAAAAGAAGGCTTTGATGGATCAGTGGACTGGAAAACATACGATTCCACTTCGAGAGACCAGAGAGCTGCTCGCTTAGCATTTTCCACAAAAGAATAACAATGTCATATGTCATACATGTGATTATTTGAATAATGCAATTTTTTTTTGTAGCAATGTCTTTTTAAAGCGCACACATTTTAAAATAAGAAAAAAACATCGTGAGGTATTTTTTTAAAATCAGAAAAAAAAAACGGTATAATATTATGCTCAATGAAAACCTCCAGTAATGGCATAAATAAATGAAATGAAAAGAACAGTTTGTGCCACTTTTCTTTCTTCATCTCAATGAATATTGTGCTTCACCTTCCGGTATGCATGCCTGGGCCACCTGGAGGTAGCATAATACAAGTATACGGAAATAGGGAAAATGGAGACGGTCACTGCTCCTCTGTAAGCTGCAGTAATATTAGTTGTTCTTCACAGAGGATAACGAATATATGCATCTGCATATTATAATATATGATGTTTGAATATCCGTTGTTCAAAGGCTTATAACACCGTGACATCTTTGCTATTCATTAGCTCGTCTGTTTGGGTTTTTTTTCCATGTTGTTTGTCACCATCAAGTTTAGTTGACTTGAGGCAAAATCGCATGGTTGTTTTAAATACACGTGCAATTCTCTGTTTAGTTTAGTTTGACAGTCATCTTGGGAGTGGCAATAAACAACTTGAAGCCTGTTTAGAAAACATTTTTTCATGATATGTCAACCACACCCACCGGACTGTGACGGTGTGGATGTGGGTGTGAAAGGTCATGTGGCCTGCGACTGACTGGCAATGGTGTAGCGGGTCCTCCACCCGAAGTCAGTTGGGATAGGCTCCAGTAACTCACCGTGACCCTGTTCCGGATAAGCGGTGTTGAAAATGGATGGATGGATGGATGGATGGACGTGCTGCTTGTTGTAAAGTGAATTAATGCAAATGTGAAGCGCCATAGATGGGCTAACAAAAATGAGCATCAGGGTAATGTCAACTTCCAAATGACTTCAATGCACACAGAACAGCAACACATACAAACAACAATATGACAACGATATGACTTTTTTTTACGACGAACCCATCTAAGGGATTTTTCGAGGAGTGCGCTAATTTCGAAGAAAAAGTGTGGTGACTCACTGGGATAGCGGTAGTAGAAGTCGTTATCGTAGTCTGAGTGGTTATGGTTGTGCCATTTCTTGGCATCCACCTCGTGGTCATACTGGACCAGCACGCCAAAGAGGATGATGAGGATGATCTGCAAGATGAAGCAGACGATTGGCAGCTTCAGCCGCATGTTGGTGGACGCGTCCGTCATGATTGCTGTGTCCCTCCTGGATGAAAGGACCCGTTGGAAAAATGTGGACCCGCTGGGTGTCACGCAAACACACAACTGTGGCTGCAGACAGAACTGCCAAACTGAAATGCGTGTGAGAGTGGGGGAAAAAAAAAAAATACTTTGCAGATGAGTGAGCTTCTCTTTCATGTGCGTTTTTAACTACACGCCTCCTTGGGCAAGTGGGCGGGAGACCCTGTTTGCCCCGCCTCTGAGATACCTCCAGGTAAAGTTTAATTTGGAAGTTTCTGCAGGGGAAGCAATAAAGTACTTTTATCTCTAACGTTACATAAGACATTCTTCATGTTTATTGATAGGATTTTATGTGGATTATTTGGTTGAGGTGGGCTTTAAAAGAATCTTAGAGCCCCGCATACTCACCGTTCAGCGCTTGTGGATTTGTGTATTCATGTTTACATTTTGTTTTTAATTATTTTAAAATATTTTTGTTGTTTTTTTTTTATTTTTTTATGTCTGTTTTGTTTTTTCATCCACCTAATGACCGAAAGGGCTTCAAAAAGGACATCTTGAAAATATCAAAAGTAGTCCTTAAAGGGCCTTTATAAACCTTCCAATTGATGTGAGTGTCCCCAAAAAGTCTTGATAAAATCTTAAATTAGATATAAAAACTCTTAAGTTGTACCAAAAAAAAAAGGTTTACATGTATTCTTCTTACTTTCGTCATCTTCCAATGTCAACTGCTTCAAATAAAAGGAAAGGCTTATTCGGCTAACAAGCTAAAAGTGCTAACTGAGAAATGTGAGCACAAAAAAAAAGGCAGACAAAAATCATGAACATTTTTCATACTGGGCGGCCCGGTAGTCCAGTGGTTAGCACGTCGGCTTCACAGTGCAGAGGTACCGGGTTCGATCCCAGCTCCGGCCTCCCTGTGTGGAGTTTGCATGTTCTCCCCGGGCTTGCGTGGGTTTTCTCCGGGTGCTCCGGTTTCCTCCCACATTCCAAAAACATGCATGGCAGGCTCGTTGGGCACTCTAAATTGTCCCTAGGTGTGAGTGTGAGCGTGGATGGTTGTTCGTCTCTGTGTGCCCTGCGATTGGCTGGCAACCAATTCAGGGTGTCCCCCGCCTACTGCCCGAAGACTGCTGGGATAGGCTCCAGCACCCCCCGCGACCCTAGTGAGGATGAAGCGGTTCGGAAAATGGATGGATGGATGGATTTTTCATACTGTACATTCATACGTGTCTTTTTTTTTTCTATCCCAGAGCAGCAGTTCGATAAGAAATGTCACTCACACCAATATCGGCCTCCTCATCTCCCCCCACAGGGTAAAGCAGGAATGTTGTTATGATTTGTAGGAATGTCAACTATTACCTGGAGAGAGGAAAGACATGGAGCAAAGTCTCCAAGTGATTGCCTCAATGTGCAGATGTGCTTCACACTCTAGTGGGTGACGAGCAAGCCACATTCAAAGTGACTGAAAGGTATCGCTTCGATTGACCATTATTGAAGTCAGCTGTGACCATATCCACCAGCGGCGCAGCACTCCCTGTCGCAGATCCTCTTAAAGTCTTCACTATCTACAAAAAAGTAGCAAAATATGTGCAAGGTATTATTTATACTTCTTAATTTGACGTCCCCTTACACACAAAAAAAGTTTTCCATTTGGGAAAAGTGGCTTTAAAAAATATATTTTAAAATGATCACATTCAATTGTAGAGGCCTTAGAAAAGGTCTTGACAATTCTTAAATGTCATGTGTGTCCTTAAAAAATGTCAATAAAACATTAATTTGATCATAGCGTCTGTCAGGGGTCTTAAGTCTAACATGTGAATGAAAAGGCCTTGAAAAAGTCCCAAAAAGCGAAGGTTAGCGAAGGCTAGCGAAGGTTAGCGAAGGCTAGCGAAGGTTAGCGAAGGCTAGCGAAGGTTAGCGAAGGCTAGCGAAGGTTAGCAAAGGCTAGCGAAGGTAAGCAAAGGCTAGCGAAGGTTAGCAAAGGCTAGCGAAAGCGCATTCACATCAGTTCTTTAAGGCGCCTCCCTGATGACCTGGTTCAGCTAGTCAGAGGCCGGAAGAAAGCCATAGAAGAAAACGCACACTCTTTTGAATACCACGAAGCAGAATAACCTGATTGGGGTTTTTTTTTCAATGGTAATCTACCTGCTGACAAGTTTGGTGTATAGTGAGTAAACTGGTCACTCATAGCTGACACCTCGTGATGGTCTTGTGATGATACACACGTGCATACCACTCACCCCACATGACTGATCATACCTGTAGATAACTCCAAGGATTTGCCCTTGATATAATTGTTAACAGTCGCTCTATGTACTGTTTTATCACGGTTACATATAGAGGATAATTGTTAATCCTGTAAATAATTGAAGTTAATTGGGAATACTTATTTTAATGTAGACACTATCTATGGTTCTCAAGCGAATTGCTACATATAATAGTTATTGAAATAAAGCTGCCAAAATACTACGGCCTTTCGTTTAGGTTTGATATGAGCTGTCATTCAGTCGATTTCAGTTTAGCAAATTCTACGGCAAAAAGTCTTCCAAAAAGAGCCTTCAAGTTGTTTTACGCTACTCCCAATTGAAGTTTACTGCCAAATTAAACATCAAAATACATGCCGTTCATTTAAAACAACCTCGTAGCTTGGCTTCAGATAATTTAGCTTCATGCTAACAAACAAAGTAAATTTCCACTGACAGCCTAGCATCAATGTCACAGTGTTCTATCGCTTTAATCATATTTAAACATGCACGTTCAATACATGAAGACAAAAAAATGTAACGATACTCATATCTGTGTATTATTTATCATCTGCGAAAAACAGCTGTCATAGTAAGATGCAGTAAGATTGTGACTAATCTTATTGTAGTTTAGTGTTGTGACCGTCTCCATGCCCAATCATAATGACAATTCATGATGCGGAAACTGTTTGATTATTTCCATTGGATTGAATTATTTTCTGTACTACTTTTTGATCCATACATTAAGTTTACCGGCTGTTCGCAGTGTGTATTGAGTGTGTTAATCATGCAACATCCTAAAATGGAAGTGCGTCGACTGCTTGTGGAGTACAAGGGATAATCAACGCATCAGTACCAGAGGGGTCGGCTGCAGGGCCTCCGTCCTGATAAGACAATCTGTTCATCTGAGGTTTCAATGGCACCAGATGATGCAAAAAAAAAAAAAATGAAAAAAGATAAATGCAGGTCCAAACCTGCTGGGCATGTTCCTGTAAAAGGACACAAAACAACGCAAGGCTTTCATGGCGTTTCGCACACACACACACACACACACACAGTTGCGCACACATACATGCATACTTATGATAGTAGCACTGTGGATGTGTGTGTGCTTTGCATGCGTTGGGCAGTACAGACAAAAAAAAATGACTGTCGAAACAATATTACATTTAATTATTTTACTCAATAGTTATTTTTTTGGGTCTCAGTTAAATGTTTACATTGTGCCTGTGAATCGCTTGTATTTTATAATGAAATCTATTGATTTATTTACAGGGGCGACACGGTGATCAACAGGTTGCACGTACGCCACACAGTGTAGAGGTGCAGGGTTCGATTCCAGCCTTCCTGTGTGGAGTTTGCATGTTCTCCCCTGCGTGGGTTTTCTCCGGGTACTCCGGTTTCCTCCCACGTTCCAAAAATATGCAGGGCAGGTTAACGGAACTCTAAATTGCCCCTCGGTGTGGTTGTGAGAGAAAATGTTTTTTTTCTATGTGTGCCCTGCGATTGGCTGGCAACCAGTTCAGGGTGTCCCCCGCCTACTGCCCGAAGACAGCTGGGATAGACTCCAGCACTCACCACCCTTGTGAGGATAAGCGGATCAGAAAATGAATGGATGGTTGTATGTACTGTATTTATTTCCACTCGTATAAAAAATACAAATATTGAGTTTTACGGCGGCCCGGTAGTCCAGTGGTTAGCACGTCGGCTTCACAGTGCTGAGGTACCGGGTTCAAAATCCAGCTCCGGCCTCCCTGTGTGGAGTTTGCATGTTCTCCCCGGGCCTGCGTGGGTTTTCTCCGGGTGCTCCGGTTTCCTCCCACGTTCCAAAAACATGCATGGCAGGCTGATTGTGCACTCTAAATTGTCCCTAGGTATGAGTGTGAGCGTGGATGGTTGTTCGTCTCTGTGTGCCCTGCGATTGGCCGGCAACCAATTCAGGGTGTCCCCCGCCTACTGCCCGAAGACGGCCGGGATGGGCTCCGGCACCCCCCGCGACCCTAGTGAGGATAAAGCGGTTCGGAAAATGGATGGATGGATGGAGTTTTACGTGTTTTATCACGAATACTGTTGTTTCTGTTGTACATTTATTTAGTTTTGAATGACATCATTTTTCAATTCCTTCCAACATCCGATATTATTCTATCATGATCAAACTTATTGTACATTTTATTAAAATCCCCCCCCCCTCAAAAAACCTTGTACATCATATCATCTTGATAACAAATCTTTAACTTCCGTAATATCATTATGTGCTCCACCTTTTTTAAAAGACAATTTATGAGGAACTAATGGGAGAAAAATAAGTGCTTCCATCAAATGATTGTCCACGTCGCAGCACTATATAGACCTCTAGCGTGTGTACGTGCATGTGTTCATGCGTGTGTTTGGTATGTCAAGACAAGCAGAGGGTCTGCATGTCGCTGCAGGAACGCGTACACAGTACAACATTGAGACAGGTGAGCGCCCTCAAGCTTTCAGCAGCACGGTGACAGCAAAATGTTTCTACTGGCCTCCGAGAAAAGAATGTTTGACTTATTGGCCGTCAGACTTCTACATATTTCATACGCTTGTCACGCGTTTCATCATTCGAGTCATGCACCGCTTCAATGCGCCATCCGGCAGGACGGGGCCAGGCGTCGCCCTATCGGCCCCGCTCATCTTGCCCGAGTGGCCCCTCGAGTGACGAGTTGTCACAGCAGCGCCACTGTGGCCTCTTGTTGAACTGAAAATATAGTTTGAGATAGTGTTTCCCAACCTGTATTGAGCTAAGGCACACACTGTACCGTACTCACAAAAAATGAATAAGATTGGATCACTGTTTAAATTGTGCTATCGTCTTCAAAGCTATTTGAATAATATTCCCAAATCTCAGGAAAACTCCATGTTCCATGATTTACAGCCACCTTCAGAATTCAGCGAGTCACTCTTCATTGGTAGTTGGTGGTGATGTGGAATTTGGGCCTGTTTCGTTTAACACAAAGATATTTTTTCTGGTGTCTGAAGGGTTGCAAAGGTTAAACGGACCTTCTGCCTCTGAGTGGGAAAGCATTCAATTGTTCTGCTTGTCACAATACATCATTGGGATAGATAATTGTGGTACTTTTTTATTGGATGGATGGATGGATAGCTAGATAGCTAGATAGCGCTCTATGTAGCTAGCTAGCTAGCTAGATAGATAGATAGATAGATAGATAGATAGATAGATAGCTAGCTACATAGCTAGCTATCTAGCTAGATAGATAGATAGATAGATATAGATAGATAGATAGATAGATAGATAGATAGATAGATAGATAGATAGATAGATAGATAGATAGATAGATAGATAGAGTGCAGGAGGATGTTTTAGTATGAATACTAATTGGAGGCCAATGAAGAGGTTCATTGATAAAGAGAACAATGGTTAGGCTACACAAAAAAAGACTCCTTTATTTCCTCTTGTGTCCACCTCAGATGTGTGTGTGTGTGTGTGTGTGTGTGTGTGTGTGTGTGTGTGTGTGTGTGTGTGTGTACACACAATGAAAGTGTCACAATGTGGTCGTTGTGCCACTGAGCCAACACAGCTTCCTCTGACCTAGCGACCAATAAAGATGCGTGAATGCCAGCTTCAGTGCTGGCTGCCAAAGGCTGGAACGCACACACACACACACACACACACACACACACACACACACACACACACACACACACACACACACACACACACACACACACACACAAACAAGAAGGCTTGTTGTCCACACTTGTTGTCCACCTATGTCAATAAACCGCTGGCTCAGCCTGCCATAGGACATGGACTGTTATGTCACAATTGCATGGTGTAGAAAACACCAGTTACTCCTGCTTAGAATTCAATGAAGGGTGAGTGTCAATTAATTTTGCCTCAGATCCTACCGGATTCATCGAAAGTCAAGTCTCAAATCAAAACTGAGTGTCTGATAAGACTGCATTTTGCCACACATTGACAGGTCACAGATCTTCTGGCCCTAGAAGAGACAAAATGGGAACTTCTGCCAAGTCACATCAGCTCTACAATATTTTTACAGACATGAAATTAAACATTGGGGGTGTTTGATTATATTCTGGGGCTACCAAGGCATTGTGGTGTTAAAAGTGCTGTCCGCCGGTGTCAGAAAACTTCATGTAGTCTCATGGTTCTTCAACGATATTCTGGTTTGAGTGGCACAACAACACAACAGAAAAGCCGCGAACCCGCCCTGGGAGTCATTAACATCTGGAGCATGACAATGATGCTCGCTTGACCACATGACCAGCATGAGAGAGAGAGAGAAAGCGAGAGATAGGGCGAGACAGTGGACCGACATACTTGAGGAGTGCTCAACACTCACAATTTGAATTGTCAACTCAAAGTATTTGGGGTAAGTCAGACGATCATGTTTTTTTAATATTACTGAGATGACGATTTGCAGGTGGTTCGTTAATCCATCTATCCGTCCACCATTTACTTCCACTTCTGCTTTTTTGGATGTGGTGTTTATATATACGGTCGATTTATCTGTATTAATGCACCCTTTCTCCAAGATAAATTTGTCAAAGAGAAAGCTCGACACTCGGACCAACACGGACGAAACATCAACAAATAGAACGGCTTAAGCGGGAGTCCTCTTCAGAAATCTTCACCATGTAAGACATGTTCTTGGAGTTGATCTCGAATTGAAACGTTGTTATTGCGTAAAAACCAAATGTTTGTGCGCCAAAAGGTGACTTGAAGGAACCCCGCGTGGCTTTTCCATCATCATGAGTGCCTCCCTGGTTCTTCTTGTGAGCTGCCTGGCCTGCTCCGTGGCTCTGCTCTCGGGTACACTGTCATAAGATGATGAATGAGATGAGCTTTTGAGATGAAATTTATCTTACCGCTGGTACTGTGTACGCCTCCAGCTATCACATTGAGCACATTACACAAGCTGAGCTGTCAATTATTCTTATTTTTTTGTTTGATATGGTTACGTTTCAATATAAAAAAATGGTGGTTTATAATTACAGTGATCCCTCGCTCTAACGCGGTTCACTGTTTCACTGATTTTTGTGTGTGCCGTTTTTTAATGCTTTTAACCCTTTAAATCAGAACGCGTCGGCGGGGCCGCGTGTCAACAGTACAGTATTTCCAAAAACTATTATAGTTATTTGTTAAAAATGTTTTGGTTTTTTTTGCAATTGGGCCTGAAAACAGGGTTTTTGTGTAATAACTGTAAAAAAAAATAATAAAGTTCACTACTTCACGGATTTCACTTATCACTGGTTCTTTTTGGAACGTAACCCCCGCGATAAACGAGGGATTACTGTACAACGATGTTAATTCCCGTTTGCCCAGTGATAGCATTTCACATTAAAGTGTTCCAAATGTGGGTAGTAACAAGCAATAAGTCTGCTTTAATTTTCCTTCATAGCCCATAACATCCCATCCCCTTCGACATCCACCTCCAAGCTGAAGTACCTCCTTGAGCCGCCCGTTTACGCCGAGGTTGTCGGCCGTCGGGGCGAGAACGTTACGTTACCGTGCATCCTGAAGAATAAGCCCGACCACTACAAGGTCAAGTGGACCAAACTGGAACCGGGACACGTGGGCCCGGAGAACATCGTTATGATTTCCAACGCTCATGCCTTCAGGCGGCACGGCCGGCTCGGCCCACGGGCATCCCTGCGGCGGGCCCATAACATGGACGCCTCCCTGCAGCTCGGCGGACTGCAACTGCGAGACGGCGGCAGATACCGATGCGAGCTCATCAACGACATTGAGGATGAGAGTGTGGTGGTCACGCTCAGGATTGAAGGTAAGGCAGTGGCGGGCGATGAGTTTTGGACCTGGTCCGTCAGTGGGTATGTGTGAAATGATAACAAAAAAGACTCTGACTGCACACCACTGATCAGAGCTCTGGTGAGCTTCCTCTATTGTTGACTTATTGTCGCTGGCTTCTTGTCTTCAGGTGTGGTTTTTCCGTATCAGAGTCATAAAGGCCGTTATATGATGACGTTCCATGAGGCCCAAGTGGCGTGCGAGGAACAGGACGGCAATCTTGCCTCCTATGAGCAACTCTACGAGGTATTATTTATGGCTTATTGAATTGAATTGGTACACGTATGTATAACATGGCAACATATCCGCGCCGGACACCCGCACCTTATCATTTTTTTTTCCCACATTGAACCCATGTTCTTACCTTCCAGAGCCTCTCATGTGAAGTGACTATACAACAATTTAGTTTGCTGTAAAACTAAACAGAAAACAACGCGTGGTGAATTCTAACCAAACCACATAACTAGCTTAATGCTAACACTTGATGGAAAAAGCCATAGACAGGCTAACTTCCAAGAACTAATATTCAAACACAAACTCTAGCAACATATGCAGACAGAGAATATAAACAAAAATTTGCGAATGTCACGTGGCCAAACTCAAGAAACAGGTGAGCCGTGATTGGTCGTTAGCTGAGCACCAACCAACCGTGATGTCATTTTCAGTCAACAGCAGGTGGCAAAATGGCCACCGCCTGAAATGATTTTCCTGCTTATTCCATATGCCCCAACTGCAAAATGGACTAGTGGGGCCACATACAACATATTAAGAAATGTTGGAGGCGACTTACCCGTTAATGCTAACATAGCATGCTAACAGAAATCAGCATGGGCGTTTGTGTTGAATACAATCGTCATTACAAATGTAATTATCTGAATGCAGACAGTGGCCATCAAAGCCGACATCTCACGGCCTACTGTCCAACCTGACACTCACAGGTCACAGTTGTTTGTGTTGAAAGCAATTACCCAAATCATTGGTTCACCTCTGATGAGGCAGGTTGTTGGGAAAGGTGCAGTGAAAGGGGCTTTTTATGGAAAGAATGGAGTTGACATGTTATGTGGTGCAGCTGGACGGACGGTCTGGACTGGTGCAAAGCGGGATGGCTCCAGGATGGAAGCGTCCGCTACCCCATCATCAGCCCTCGCCCGGCCTGTGGGGCCCAAAGGCGTCCAGGTATTCGCAGCTACTCCCCCAAAGACAAAAACAGAGACCGCTTCGACGCATTCTGTTTCACCTCCTTGACTGCAGGTGAGTTTAGACATGTTTTTTCCCGGGAAAATATGTTTTCAGAAAAAAAGGGTTTTCAGAACAACGTTGTTTCTTGGGGAAAGCATAAATAAATAAACTGTTTTTTTCATACTTTTATCCTTGGAAACAATCCATTTTCCCTCATGTGCTGTTACAGGTTCCGTCTTCTACATCCCGGGCGCATTCTCTCTGGAGCAGGCCGGACGGGCGTGTGGCCACGTCGGTCCGCCGAGCTGGCGTTGGTGGGCCAACTGTACGCCGCCTGGCACTTCCGAGGCTATGACCGATGTGATGGCGGCTGGCTGCGTGACGGCAGCGTGCGCTTCCCCATTGGCACTCCTAGGGCGCGCTGCGGAGGCATCCCCGCATCCGGAGTGCGCTCTTTCGGGTTCCCCGAAAATACATCACATCTTTACGGAGCTTATTGCTATAGGTAGTCAGAAAGCTTCTCCTCCATTTCTTAATCCGTCCGATTGAGCATTTACAGCTTTTCAGAAGTCTAATAATGATTCTGATCATTAGAAGGGTCCTGTAAGATTTGTTGCATTTGTTTAAGCTGTATTGCGCTAAAACTGTTTCCTCAAAAATGTATCAGTCCAATTTTTGTTTTTATTCAGATATTTCATTCATTAAAGGGGAAGTAAAGTCAAAAAAATTATTTTTCTGAAGCTGAGACATGATTAATATACTGTAGCTGTTTTATCTCATGAAATAATCAGTCTCTCTCTCTCTCTCTCTCTATATATATATATATACAGTATATATATATATATATATATATAGTCTGCATGTATATACTGTATATATATTATATATTCACACACATATATATATATATATATGTGATATATGTGATATATATATGTGATATATATATGTATATATGTGTGTGTGTGTAAATTTTTGCATCTAAAAATATATGAACTTTTATGTATAAATTATATCAAATACATTATTTTACATACACACTTTCAGTATTTTTTTAACCTCATCCATGAATGAGCTTGCCCATCGGTTGTAAAATAAAAACACACAGAGATAATAAGAAGAAATAGAGCACAAATGCCCCGCCATATTTGCTTTAATAAAATAGACCACTTTTCGTGAACAAAAACCCCAAACACCGTTCATCAATGACAGCGACGCTAAAATTGCTCATTGATGTAAGCTCGACCGTAGCATTTGGGTTACAGCGCTTTTTAGGCAGAAACCTAAGGTTAGTTTCAGTGTAGAAGATATGACGTTCTTAATGTGCTGGGAGCAGAGAGCTGCTTTGTGTGTGGATCTCCGTGGTGACCGCCGCGGTGACCTCTTCCGCCTCATCGGAGAGGGGGCGAGCAGTTGAACTGAACCGGTGGTCTGCAGGTGACGCAGCTGAAACAGACATGATATACTGTATATGTACAGTATATCCAATCTAATATTAGCATCAGTACTTGTCCAAAGTGTTGTTTACCTGGCAGGCACATGATCAAGGGCTCCTCCCAGCGGCCGTCGGGCAGGCAGCTGATGACGGGGTTCAGCTTCTGCATGAAGCCCGCGTGGCAGCGGTAGCGTACCTTAGCGAAGGTCTCATAGTGTGTCCGCGTCTTACCAAACGGCATGGCGTTTGGAACCGCAGGAGGCTCCCCACAGGATGCTGGTGGACAACAGGCATGAGCAGTAAAAATATAAAATATTTTCCATCTTCCTTTAGCTAATTTTCCAAAACATTGTTCATTCAAAAGTATATTTTTGATTTGATAATTTTTTTTCTTTCATTATAGCATTGGTTCATTGATTTATTGTAAATAATATATTCGTAAAATAAAAACTTTTACCACCCGTATAAATTTTAATCTTAAAATTTTAATATCTATTTATCTAATTAAATAATTGTTTTTTTTCTGTGACAGAAATAATTGATAAATCGATAAGAATTTTACATTCAGTACATATTTAATATCAGTAATTATTTAATTGTTGATTTAAATAATTCTGAACAAACTTATTGTCAATCATCAATATAATAAACAATTTTTCATTCCCAACTGATATTTTTGTACCTGCATTTATATTTTTCCATTTAAATTCAATCATTGGTCCATCGAATAATGTATTTCTTTGTAGTAGAACCACTCACAAAGGCCCTTCTTGCATGTGAAAGAAAGATGGTAGTTGCAGGGCACATCGCTCCAGCGCCCGCCGTCGTGCCAAACCATGGCGACACAGTCCTCGCCAGACAGGAAGTAACTGTCGGGCTGCCCTCTGTGCCAGTTGTCGTAGATCTGAGGCAGAAAGAACATCCACGTCACAGGCCGATCTTACAGGAAAGCGTCAATGGATGACAACGTCCTCACCAGAAGGTTTCCGTCGGACCAGCGGAAGTCTCCCTCGATGGTTTTGTCGTTCAGTCCGATCCACTGGTATTCTCGGTATTTATCTAAGGTCAAAATAATGGAAATTTGGATGACAGCGTGAATTATAGTATCATGCTAACATGCTCTCAGTTGGTATGCTGACATACAGCATACAGCACGTGGATAAAATGCTAACGTCCACATGCTAACATTGACCAAAATTGCTACCAGAATAGAGAAAGCACTTCCATATGTATTTCCTTGTTGGTCATTTTTTTTTTATCAAATGACTAGCAAGAATACAACTGTTATGCTAATACAGTACGATCAAGACAGCAACCTTAGTATGGATTGACAGGAAGTGAGCATTAGCATTACCATGTTACCAAGTTCACAAGGTTACTGAGACTCAATCAAATGCCAACATGTGACCAGTTGCAATGCACCAAAAGTTCTTAAAAAGGAGAATTTCCTGACTAAATCTTAAGAACTCCATGGTGACAACTGAGTCATAGCAGAACGTCAGATACAATCTGAGCTTCCTGGGGTACAGACCAAACACCAACCACATCCAAGTAACATTAAAGACTGATGTTGTGTCTCATCAACAACACTTCCATAACAACGTTGTCACTTTGGAGGTCGCAAAAGGTGAAACGGAGGAATGTGCAAGCGGAAGATGTGTCAAACCGATTTCCAGATAGAATTTCTCTCTCCAGATAGAGAAAAGCTTCTGGTGTCCATTAAACAATGGAACAGATCTACTACATCAAGGTCTATGTCAGGGATGCGGGAGGGCATGTTTCATCTATCTCTTTCACTTGCATAATGTACATTTGTGTCTCCTAAGCTATTTTCATGTAGCAACATGAATTTTGGTCGGCCTGTCTATCATGAGTACAGCCATGACAAAGTCTCAAGAAGCTGTTCCTCAAAACACAGAAATCTGACATTGTGGTTTTAAATACCCATCTTAGAGTCATTTCCAAGGACCCGGGCATTTTTTTTCAAAATCAGCATCAAAAGCAGTTTTATGTCGCAATATGAATATTGCCATCTTCCCTTAGCAATTTGGAATTTGTCAAGATGAAAAAGTCCCAAAGAAATTTTTCACGAAAAGATGCAGTCAGCCATTTTGGTTTGAGGCGGCCATTTTAAATGACCTCCTAAATGAATCTCTTCACTAAAGGATTCATCCTTTACCGTTGATGTGGTGTTGCTCCTCAGGGGTCATGATGGACATGAGGTGTCCGCCAATGTTCCGGCAGTGTTGTTCTGCCCCCTCCCAGCTTTGCCGCGTGCTTACATGATGATAGCAGAAGCTTTGGAACTTCTCCCAGCTGGCCTCGCACGCCTTCAGATCTGCAGGGTGAGAAGCAATGCGGGTGAGATGTTCACATTCAGGTGGGGAGGACCTTCCTTACCTGACTGGCAGGAGGCGCCGCCGTAACCGGGCAGGCAGACGCACTTGGGCGTGTCGCCATCTAGGCATGTGCCGCCATTCAAGCATGGACTCTGCCCGCACAGGTCTGCAGAGAACAGTTCAATAGTATAGCTTACTAGGTCAGGTGATTCCTGTGTTTTTTTGTGTTCTGTTAGAGTTGCAGCTGAACGAAAACACTGCAATTTTGTGGGCATTGAGTGTCTCAAATCCAATGGATACGGATTTGAGGAACTTTACCACTAGAGAGCGCTGTTACTTCATGCATAGAATGACATGCATCCATTTAATGAGGGATATTCTTTTTGGGTGGTTCAGTACAGTGTCAGTTCAGCATTTTTTTTAATCAATATATTTATTTATTTACTTAGTTTTCTTTTAAATTAAAAAAAAAAAAATTATTCAGTTTTAAATGTCATTTTATTGATAGCATGATACCTTGGATGACTTCCTGTTTGGCAGCCATGGCCAATGTGGGCTCTTCCCTGACCACAGTCGGATCGGTTACGGTCTCCATGGTTTGATCTTTAAGGTGACACCCGGAACATTTTTCAACAGAGACTACATCAGTGCCAGTCTTCTCCTGTCCTCCCTCTGGTCTTCGGGTGGTGCGAGTAGCTTCATTCCATGCAACAGGAAGTGGAGTGTTGGACTCCATGTGGAATCCAGACTCCTTCAGTGGGGAGGAAACAGTCTCCGATGGAGGAGGTGTTCTGGGATCAGTGTGGTGGTCCGGTGAGTCCGTCAGATTTGATGCAGATTCCGGTTTTGCTTCTGGACTTTCTCCCGACCAGTCACTGGATGCTTTGGCAGGGGTTTCCGTTTTAGCTTTGTCTCCATCTTTATCTGTGGTATGTTGAACGGCTTCCAGGTGTCCCATACCGTCTGAGACGAAGGTATGTGTGGAACTCGATGGAATCCCAGAGGCTGAGGTCAAGGGAGGGGGAGTACGATCAAAACTGAAGTCAGTAACTGTGACGACCTCAACTGTCTGGATCACAGTTGTCCCTGGCGTGATGGACGCCACACCAGAAAGCCCTTCACCTGTCCAGATAACCACTTATGTTAAACTGCAGTTGCTTTACTATGAATTGTTCAATTTTTCTGTATAAGCATTGTTTCTGAGAAATGCTTCACATCTCTGTTGCACAGAGTCCTCCAACTTCTGGCACCTATCAACTGCTCATAAAAGAGAAGATAATAATGTAGTCGGAAAATCCTGATCTGGTACAGCAATTCACAGCTTCCGGAGATGGTGGACTCCGTGCAACACAGGTGTGAAGCAGTTTGAATGACTTACTTGAATCCAAAGGTGGTTTGGTTGAGGTGATGGCGTTGGTTTCCGTAGTAACCAAAGAGTCGGTCATTAGGATCGCTTCTCCAGATTGTGGATGGTCTTCAAATGTTTTGTTGTTCTCTAAAGTGGGCGACACTGTGGAGAAGGACCTTGGCTCTTTAATGTGAGATGACGTCAAATCCATGTTTCCGGTACTAGCATCAGTAGTAGAAGTGTTCTGATGTTCTTCAGAGGGGCTGCTGAGGAGGTCCTCTGATCCAAACGTTGCCTTTGTCATGAAAAGCTCAGGCGCCAACTGGGGATCAACTGTAGTCCAGGACTCGGTCTTCGTGGGTCTTGCGTGACAGAATGGACTGTTTGAACCTCCTCACTTGCAGCGTTTGTTTCCGCTGTGGAGAGAAGATAGGTGAGAGGAAAAAGTGCAGATGAAGTGTAGAGATCATTGACATTGGAGGAAAAATAGACATTTGTCATGTCAATCTTGACCATACACTAGGAGAGTATGGACTTATTATTTTCTGCAAAGTGATGATCTTCATGAATAACTGGAAAGTAAAGATCACATTACTGTGACTGAAAAGACTTGAAATGCTTTTTAAAAAAAAAAATACTTCTGAAGCAGTAGACATCTTGGCGGCTGTGAGCTTCGGGGAAATCCGTCTTGTTTCCTGGTTCCTCCCCACAGCGCACCCCAGTGGTGGCCATGGGGTGGCGCACGCTGCCGTCCTTCAGCCACCCTGAGCCACAGTGGCTCAGTCCGTCGTTCCGGGCTGCGTATAGTTGGGCGAGGGTGGCTAGCTCGGCACCTTCACTCAGGCAGTAAGCTTTGGCCTCCCCAAAAGTAAAACCATGGGGGGCGGAGCCATGGAACACCTCACCTGGTGGATATGGATTTGTGGAAATATTTGTCATGGAAACATGGTATTTTCAGTTGAATGTGAAAAGTATCCAATCGAATAAAGACCTGCTGTGTGGCCCACAAAGCAGTAGACATCAAAGAGCTGCTCAGGCTCCATCGTTCCAAAGGTCCTCACTCCTGGAAGTCCTTCCATGATGCCCAAGCAGTCCTCTCTTGGCTTCTGTACTGCATACCTGACAAGAGGGACTGGTGTCAAATGGGTTTCCAAGTGATTTCCGATTGGTTTGGATGGATTTCAAACTGGTTTTAAAATTATTCACAATCACACAGATTTGAAATTCATCTCACACTCATTGAAACTGGTTTCAAAATGTTTTTGCACAGATTCAAAATAATTCCAAATTATTTTTCTCCACAGATTTCAAATTGATTTGAAATAGGATTGACAGGGATTTTAAAGTAATTTCACATAAACTTGATTTCAAATTGATTTTGCACCAACTTCAAATTGATTCCAAAGTGGTTTACACATATTTCAAATTGCCTAGTTTTTCCGAATTTAACACTTTGAAATTGCTCAACGCATATTTTATATTTGCTTGACACAGATTTCAAATTAGCTTCACATGTTTCAAATTAATTTTCATTTGGTTCGACAAAAAGATTTCACAGTGATTTTGTGTTTTAAACCGATTCCAACTGCTTTTACGACGAAACTTGAAATTGGTTTGACGTAGATTTCATCCGTTGTCAAAGTGGTTGTAGGTATTTGAAATAAGTTTAACGCATAATTTACAGTGGTTTTGAAATAGTTTAAACCGGGTTTTGAACTGATTTTAAACAGGTTTCAAACTGGTTTAGAGTGGATTTGCCTCCTACTTACCGAACTGAGCGGTCGGAGAGCCAACCTGGGTTGCAGTGCTCATACCCGCTGTGGTAGGCCGCCTCAAGCTGCTCCGGCATGGCTATCTGGGCCCCGATCTCCACACAAGCCTCGCGGGCCCGCTCAAATGTGAAGGCATGGGGACTTCTCGACAGATCCCCGTGATGGAACACCAAACCTGCGTATAGGTTGACTGGGTTATCCTCAATAGTTCTGTTTGTTTTTTAGCGTGGTTATTTTAGCCAGTATTTGACCTTTGACTTGGACCCGCGTGACATCATGGCCATGGTCGAGTCCCTGCTGTACATGGCACCGGTATTCGCCGGCGTCACTGTGCCTTAGCCCCTCCAGCCGGAGCGTCAGGTTAGCGGGGGAGACGGCGTAATGCGGTAGCGAGGCTCGGCCCCGATAGACCTCGCTCACCTGCACGCTGTCGCCACGGGCCACCAGAATCTCGGTCTCCTTATCGTCGCCGTGGCCTACCAAGCTCCACCTGACGTGAGGCAGAGAAAGGACGGCGCGCCGGCCGTTGGTGACCAGGCCGGGTGGCGGACGGGCCAGGGACACCAGACACGGCAATGTCAGTGTGGCACCCAGCTCGCCTGTAGTTTTTGGGCCGGATGTGATGGTCACATGTAGGAGGTTTGCGTCATCTGCAAGGAAAAACTTTCGTTTTTTGGACTACAGATGTTTGTCTTGTGGATGATTGTGAACTCTGTAGATGATTTTCAGTCGCTCTATTTCTATTGTGCGAGGTGGCAGTTATCGGCAATGGTGAATAAGTGGCAAGAGACGTGATCGCATTAATGAGGTGAGAAGTCTATATTGCCGTGCGTGACTAAGTTATTTCCAGTTTCAATCGTTCAAGGTGGTGTAATAACTGGAAGATTAGTCATTGCATTTATAATGTGCTATCATGCAAGCCATGGCATTTTTTTAAAATCTGTGGATTATTTCAAAATGTGTTAAATTCTATTCTGCAACATGGTGAGGATTATCCCTATCCCAGGGGTCGGCAACGCGCGGCTCCAGAGCCACATGCGGCTCTTTATCGACATCTAGTGGCTCCCTGGAGCTTTATAAAAAATGTTTGAAAATGGAAAAAGATTTTAATATAGATGTTGCAGCTCCGAAAAAGGGGAGCGGTGGTGTTGTTTTTTTAAAATGTACACTTTATTTATGCTTTTAACAGTCTCGACAAACACGGACACGTCTGCGTCCGACTCCTGCCTTCTCTGTCCTCCTTCGCCTCGAGAGGCGTTCAAAGACAGCCTCCAAAAAAACGGAAATTCATGATCACTTCACTGACACTAAGAAAAGCGAAAATAAATTCTATGGGGGCTTTTGTGAACACACAACAAAGGAATGAATAACATAAACAATTCTGAGACAGTCCACTCTCCTACATACAATACAGCATGTGTTTCCTTCATTCTAAGTTTTATAGAAGGCTTTTATTTTTTTGCGGCTCCAGACATATTTGGTTGTTTTTTGTCCTATATGGCTCTTTCAACATTTTGGGTTGCCGACCCCTGCCCTATCCCAAGCATTCTGTTTTTGGTTGTTTTGCATGCTGTGGGCGATATATTTTTTGACGATGTGGATTATTTGTCGATGTCTATTATCCCATCATGCACTGTGGCATTTTATCATGGGCTGTTGGCAAAAGGGGTAATCACATTAGCATGTCATAGCGTATGTGCCCACGCGTGATTGGGCGTGATGTACGTTGCCTTTTTTTTTTTTGACTCTGTGGATTGATTCCTTCGCTGTCACGTCATTCTACCTGGATTGGGCTGGGTGGTCGAGGACAATGGTAGAACAAGGAGAGTGAGGGCGGCCAACATGGCAGAGAGACGCGCCTGTCTGAAAACAACAAGATTGCAAACATTTTTTATCAAAATGTTGTTTTCATGTTAGCCAATATTTTAGACTTTTCCTGACATGTATTGGTGATATAATAGTTGGACTCACAAACACCAACAAACCACTGAAGCAATACGTTCTTTGTATCTTAATTCAGTAGCCCAGTGTGTGCGATGAATTTTAATTGGTCGTAAAAGTCCTCAGGAGGCGTGAACTGAAAAGTCAGCCCTACCGAGTGACTGACAAGATCAGATTTAATGTCGTTTAGTTCTTTGAGCACAGCATTATCTCAGAAAACTTCCCGTTAAGGAACTTTTTCCCACTAGCTTCCCCCACTAATTTATTCTCTTGGCCTGAAAAAGAAGCTCAACTTGTTCTTTGTGCGCTTTAACACATTCATTCGGACCCTTTTTTTTTTTTTTAAACCTTCACCACTGCATTGATTTACTGTATTAAAATACAGCGTAATCAGCTTTGTTTATATACGTTCTTGCTGGATTTCCTTTGTTAATTATTATAACCACACTCTTTCGACAAAAGTGAATGTGTCCAAATGTGCCCTAATTTGTCTACGACTGATGTTATTTAGTTTTGGAAGTAATATGATTAAAATAAACAGCGACGTGCGTCTATTGAAGAGTATAGGCGTGATTTTTGGCAAGCACCAGATCATTTGGTGGCAGTAGTGCGCCTCTCAAATGGTTAGGATACAGCAAAGAAAATTAGACAAATCCTAAAAAGTATGTACATTTCGCTAAATATGACTTTTCTAAATAACGTCAGTTTTGCTTTTTGATGCAACGAAGCGCTCAAAAAGAGGCCGAGTGGCCGAGGAGAGGTTGCCTCCAGGCAACATGGAGGCACACAGAAACATCACAACAGGCGCAATAGCCTTTTTTTTGTCAGGGAGAAAAGAGAAAGGCCAATCACACTTTGCCAGGAACTGTCATGCGAAGACGAAAGCGGTGGGAGGGGGAAAAAGGAATATATGTGACTTCACTTGTACAATTAAGAATTACAGCCTTTGTTGTGGAATAGGATTGTGTTACAGTTAAGGAGCCGTCTAGCCAACTAGCTAACAGCATTAGCATGCGGGAAAGTTACCTTGAGTCTTTGAATTTTGAGTGAACGGCCAACAATTTGTTGAAATATAAGTACACCATTTATATCAGAAACATGGTGACAACAATTAAAACTGCATTGCGTAAAACATTTAAGTAATTTTTATATAAAACACTGTGGAGGCGATTAAAAAAAAAATGCTGATTCAGCCTATCATCTCCTTTAACCTCTTTCTGATTTTTTCAGTACAGTATTTTATCTTTTATATATGTCATGTTGACCAGCGACATTCCCGGCACACTTGAGAATGACACGGCGGAAATAATCAAATGTATTATCATTCAGTCGTTAGGACTTTGGTCTGCCAGAAACTGTTCCATGGTAGTCTAGATATTTTGTGGACCGGCAAAAGTTTTGTATGGGAAAAGGAAAAAAAAAAAAAAAAAGATTTCCCCCACCTACTCTGTCTGTGCGGCCCAGTAAGTGACTGGTTGGAGATCATCGTTCCAGTTTATACATTTCCACACTTTTATACTAATTTGAAGATGAATCGTCTCGACAAAATAACCATTTATACATCATTAGACATTTTATTTCCACCAATTGCATCACTGGCAATGCATTTTAATTGATTTTTGGGCATATTTAATTAAAAAAAATACTTAATAGGTCAATTTAGTTTACAACATAACAGAAGAGGACAAAATCAGTGAATGGATCCTCATATTGTGATGATGCTCTTAGTCCAGTATGTATATACCGCTCAAATACGTCAAAATATTTTTTAAGTATCTCAAGTACTATTATCATATGTAATCACCTAAAAGAGTACTTACTTCATCCTGTTCAGGTGCAGCTCCAGATCCAGAGTCAAAGACATTTGGGGAGGCTGGTTCTGTCCATCCAGACAGCTCCGGTAAGAGGAGATAAAGGAGAGGTAGGGCGGGGGGGTTGGGGTTGAGAGGGGGCCGCACAAGCAGGACCAGTCAAACTCCTCACCCGTACCACCTCCATTACATCCTTCGCTGCCTGTCTGGAAAAATGCCACCACTGCTGCCTCATGGGAACACATGTGGAGGTCAACTAATCTGTTTAAATACTTCAAAGTCTCCAAGTATTGAGACAAGTGGGGGAAAAAAAAGTAGAGTTTGCTCAAAAGTATTTGGGAAGAAGTTAAAAGCGTCCAGACGAAATCTTAAATTTGGCCAAAAGAATTGGGTCAAGTGGACAAAGTGCTACTATGGTGAACTGAAAAAGTCAGTGGGACACAGACAGATGTTCGTAATTGGGAAAACGGCGGCGTTGGGACATCTACGTAGTGAAAAGCAGAAATTGTTCAGTTAGAACAAAACTATCGGGACAACTGCAGGAAGTCAAAAGTGATTTTTAATCAGACCGAGTGACCCACAATGTGATAACATTGAAATGATGACATTTAAAGGCAGTCTATAGGCAATTAAAAGTCAACCGGCATCACGACAACATGTTTTGTTTCCGGATGGCTCCTCGCTGTGAATAAGCTACATGGATAACAATGTGCAACATGAACAAATTCCTGCATGAGGCTAATTAAAAGTGAATTAGCTCCCATGGCAGGGCACCGCATGTGGCAATTATTCATGCTCTCAATAAGTTCACCCAGCAGGAATCCATATTGTATTGAAATCAAGTATTCCGGTGAATGCAGCAGGCAGGCAAGCTCTTAATCTGCTTTACTTTCCTAATGCGGAGGAAATCATCGACAAAATGTGTAAAAAGGTTGAATAAGGATATTTCAAAAAGAAAACGGTTTCACAATTTGGCATTGAGACATTTTACGAATAAAACAATGTCCGTGTACCAGGTATATGGTAAAGCTCAGTGAGAACAGTCTTTTTTTTTTTTTACTCAAATTAGATTTCACCTTTTTTGAGCATAACATGACATCCAGAAGAATAAAAGAATGACTTCAAGAGTTGGAAAGATCGGGTCCAGAGCTCAGACATTTCCCCAAGTGAAAATAGGCCTTGACAACATGACAAATTTGCATATAATTCCTTTTGCAAGGAAGATTGTTCTAAATTGAGCTATGCCATATGAGGAGACTCCCATACCAAAAGACAGAGTACTTTTACTCTATACAGTATTACCTGTATTATTTGACATAATATATTCAAAAATAATAAAAAACAGTCACACTAATAATAGCCATCATCATCATAAGAGGAAGAAGAAGAACAAGAAGTAGAAGAAAAAGAATAATTCACAATTTTGAATTGACTTGTCCTGGTAGATTTTTTTTTTTTTTTAACATAACAAACACCTGTGCTCAGTCACACATTTGTCCATATGATGTTTTTTTTTAATTAAACATCCTACCAGAAGGAAGACGGCACTGCCTTCATCGTGAGTTGACAATATGTTATACGTATTGATCACCTGAAATTCAAACTGGCAGCAGCAGTTAAAGTGGCAAGTGAGTGGGCGGAGCCTGTAGAATGAGCCAATCGGCTGCTACTACTGCTTTCCCAATGCCAACTTCTTCTCCCACTCGTCCTCCACCAGTTTGTAGAGCTCCATGGTGGCCCGCGCGTCTTCTACCGACGAGTGGCCGCCATGCCCCACCTGAAGGCGCAAGGATCAGTCGCCGTGATGAGTCATTCGTTTTTTTTTAAATCATTTGATTGATTTAGTGAGATTCTGACCTGGATGTCGCGATTGAAAATGGCCTTGGTGAGCCTCTTGAGTGAAGCGCACGTCTTCTCCTCAAAGCCAGCCCGCCGGTTGAGCAGCGGGATGCGCGACGTGTCCCGCGTCAAGGCGGCCGGGTGTGAGTATTGCAGGACTTGGAAGTCGTTGTGGACAGCGTGGCCAATCACTATCTTGCCCGCCAGAAGCTTCAGGATCTGTCGAGTGGGATCGAGGAACGTGTTTAAACACTGAAAACATGACATGACAATATGCCTGGCTATTATAAGGGTGTTAAAAGTGAACAAAATGTGGAGGTTGGTCAAAAGTATTAGGACTATAACATTCAATCATTGAGGGAATGACATATCAATCACCTCCTTTCTGGCCTGGTTGTAGGGTGTGGCTTTCTTGAGGTCCTTGGCGCGAATGCCACTCCATCGCGTGCGGTAGTCGGTGACAGGCACGGAGGGTTTAACGAACTTGTCATACACCACGTCGCCCTCGTAGGACACGATGCTGCAACGTCCTAGCTGGCTGACGCTTCCTTTGGGACCTGTGCCCACCATCTCGCAGTCCATGGCAAGGTACTTGCAGGGTATGCCGGATGGTTGGCACTTGGCGAGCGAAATTGTTTTCAAGTTTTGTTTTGATGCTTTGGTGTGGGCGTTCATGGCGGTCAAAGGCTGCTGCTGGTGTGACGAAGGCTCTTTGGAGCTCCCTGCATGAAGTAGAACCTGGTTTGATGTGGCGGGATGACAGGATGGACGTTGTGTGGACATGATGCTTTGTTCTGATGTCTTTGTGAACTTCTTCCTTTTCCGTTTCTTGAATTTCAGCGCTACGTTAGGTTGTTCCGTCTTGTTTTGACGCATCCTGTTTGTAGTCTTTGCTCGGGATGAGGAAGAGTCTCCAGACAGGCGCACATTGAGCATGATGTTAGACATCTTGACAGCTATTTGATCAGCTCACTTACACTCCAGCTGAAAATATCTGAGAGGATAAGAGCTGTAACAAAAAGAAGCGTAAAACATTTATTTGAGGTTTCACATATCCAATCCTCCCATACAGATATTAGCTTAGTAAATTTATTGAAGGAACTACATTTGAGTCAGTTGAGTAGCTTCATTTAGACAAAATAGTGCAATGCCACCAAGAAAAACTGTTGAAGAGGTGTAGGGTTAGGGTTAGGGTAGGTGCTTTCCTATCGTCTGGTGGAGTAACATGTTCATATGGAAGTCATTTGAGGAGTTTTCATTTTGACAAAAGTAGTGCTTTGCCAGCATCATGTGCCATTTATAGGCGATTATGAACCATTTGTGGGGGTGTCATAACTGGCCAAGTAGTTTATGAAGCAGAGTGAGGGCAGGCTCACGACATGCCCCTAAAATGAGTCAAATTCACCAGGGTAAGAAATACAATGCTGTAAAAATATATTTCATTCTTGAGACCCCGAAGTGTTTTACATTTCCTTTTCCAACTTTTCTAATTTAAAGTTTGAAAATCGTCAAATGATTATCCCCTTGTAAGTATTGTTATAATTGTCAACACTGCGATTTTGACGTCAATGTAAGCATGGCGGTGCTAGCTAATGCTAACGTGCATACTACTACAGTACTCTCATTTACGGAATATCAATCGTTACACGTGACACATACATACCATCTGACAACAGCCTATAACATGTTTTGGACAGTAATGAAATATCAACTTCGACTGTGTATTAAGAAAAGAAGAAAAAAATAGACCTGTAGCATATTGTGGAAACCGGCGTTTTGAACAAATGACAAATATCTACTACCGGGTTGTGCTGCCTTCAGGGAAAACTACTACCGGGTTGTTGCGCCTTTAAAGGGTAAAACTTCTCAAATTTACTGGAGGACATTGAACGCGCCAGTGTTCATTTGGAAAGTTAACTTGGCTGCTAGCGGCTAAAAACACATCAACTCCGCGCGATTGTCGTCACCGTGACTGGTTAAACGTTATATCATTCAAAGATGTCTACGAATACTTTACGAGACGCGTGGGTTCACGCACTCGACATTTTAACTCGCGTTTAATCCAAGAATGGCTCGTCTGTGTGGTTAGCTTTTCGCTAGCTTCGGATTTGCATGTTCGAGTGAAGCGACAATATCACGACAACAATGTGGGACAGTTCAAATCTAAGTCTTTCCGCAAAGGAACAGGAAGAGCTCGCCAAAAGAATCACTTCATTTTTATCACAGTATACATACTTGTCAGAGTCATACATCATTGTGAGTAAAATTTGTCTGATATAATGTAACTCTTCAACCTTTATCTCATCTCACCGGCTTCATATTGTGTTTATTAAAGGAGTTCTTCACTGAAGATTTGTGGCACAAATTGCCTGTCAGCTGGCAGTCTGTTCTGCAGCATTTGTCCTATTATCAAATAGCAGAGCTGCTGGTAGATGCGGGACATGGACACAGGAGGTACACCCATACTGTATACGTCATACAAAAAGATGCTTTAGTAGGCATCTTGCTATTACGACACACTTATCACACTACACTTGAAATCAATTAGTTTTCGGTGGCGGGTTCAGTGTAATGCATCTGCCGTTTATGGCTCCTGTCAGCATATAGGCCAGGCTTGGAGCTAGATTTCTTGACCTTTACGGCCCTTGTAAAGACAGTTTTTCCAATAAAAGCAACTAGCCACAAATCAAATCAAGTTTTGTATATAATTTTAATGCATTATGTAGTTTGCATAAACACAACAAAACAAACATGAAATTGTTCTTATTCTTGTCATCTGGTTCGATCCACGTCTTCTTCAGGTATTCGAGCGTGTGGCCTCTGTCCCTCTTGGCTTTCCGGGCAACTGCTCACTCCCTTGCCTTTCCCAGAAGTTCCCGGCGGTCACAAACCCGCCCGGACGCTCAGGCCAAACCCGAAGAGTTCCAGGAGAACCAGAACCAGAGTTCGTTGCTGGCACACGCCTTCCGCAAGCACGTCAAGCCCAAGAAGCAACACGAGATCCGCAAGCTGGGCACGGTACTCAAGAACTGTTATTTATTGTAAGCAGGATGTCAATCGTGATCAAAAAGTGCTTCATTCATATTATTTTATTGCATTTCAGTTGGTTAAGAAACTTTGTGAACAGACTGAGTGCAACCGAATCGTGGATGTCGGTTCTGGACAGGTAATGTGACGTCATAAAATGAATACTGGATCTAAACTATAAAATATTGAAAATCCTGCCGTTAAATCAACATTCTTCCTCTCTCCGGCAACAGGGTCACCTGACTCGGTTTCTGTCGTTCGGGCTTGGCTTGTCAGTGACGGCCATCGAGGCCGACCCTGCCCTTGTTGCCATGGCAACTAAGTTTGACGGACAGCTGCTGTGTGCCTTGGACAAAGAGAGGTGGAAAAAAAAGGTAATTTAAATAAAAAAATGAAATAAGTTGTCAAATCTTAGCATTTAATTCGCTACTAATTAGCATTTAGACTTCTCATCAAGTAAGCCAGCATCTCAAATGATCTGTCCTTTGTTCTAATTAGAAGTTTTCCTCCGAGCCGTCGTCATCACAGGCGTGTCCTCGCCATGTGGCAGGTTGGGTGGACCCAAAGGCATCCTGGGAGGTCTTCATGCAGCAGCTGGGCATACACCCGGCTGATGGCGAAGATTCGTTTGCTCCTTGTAAAAAGAGACTCTGGTCCCCTGAGCACACTGCAGATGCAGCAGTCCTCGATGGAGACGTCCAGCGAGACGTGGTCCTCACTAGTCTGCATGCGTGCGGGGACCTCAGCCCCACTCTCCTCCGCCATTTCGTCCAATGTCCTCACATACGCGCCATCACGTCTGTGTCGTGCTGCTACATGAAGCTCACCACCAAAGAACAGCCCGCCCCTCCAGGCGTGCTCAAACCCCCCAATACGCCAACGTTAGACCCCGAACCCCATATCCGGGATTTCGGCTACCCGATGAGCGTGCACGTGCGAGGGCTGCCGGGACACCAGCTGTCCTACAAGGCGCGGGAGGGGGCCTGTCACGCCATGGAGGACTACGTGGTGAGGCTGCGCGAGGAAAGCGCGCTGCTGAGGACGCATTGCTACCGCGCCGCACTGGAGGTCCTCATCACGGACAGCAGGCCCGATCTGCGCAGGGCGGGAATACAGACGCTGAAGAAAGCCCACTTGTTGAGCTTCAATGAGTGAGTCCACCCAGTATCTACAAACATTTGGTACACTCCCAACATCGACGAGGGTCGCGGGCGTGATGTAGCCTATCCGATTAATATGACACACGACGAATTTTTAATTAATTATCCATCCAGGTGGAACCTATCCCAACAAGGCACACATAGACAAACAACCATTCATGCTCAGAGTCACACCGAGGGACAATTTAGAGTGTTCCGTTACCCTACCATGCATGTTTTTGAAATGTGGGAGGAAACCGGAGTACCCGGAGAAAACCCACGCAGGCACGGTGAGAATACGCAAACTCCACACAGGAAGGCCTGGAATCGAACCGTGCACCTCATCACTACGAGGCGGACGTGCTAACCAGTGAACACCGTGCCACCCTGAATTTAACTCATTCACTCCCAAAGACGTTTTTAAACGTCTTTTCAGACTTGGTTAGATGGCTGGTACTGAATGCGTTAATTAAAAAATCATGAAAGTGACTGACAGTATTCTACAGCATAATCGTTTAAATTAACGCCAATGTTAATTTGATTGAAATAAAGCTCTTAACCCTCATGCAGTATTTTTAAGCGGCTGCATGAAGGGTATTACGTCCCAAAAATGTCCCTCTTCCAATGTGCAACAACTTTTTTCACTTTTAATTTGTTTTCACTTTCAACCCCTCAAAATGTTCAGTGGGAATTGGCCAAGACATAGATATACATCCTATGCAAAATTTCAGCTTCGTGGAGTTATTTTTCACTGTTTTGTCTGTGGTGTCCATTTGTCCAACAGTCCAAAATCGTCCAAAGTGTCCGAAATGTCCAATTTTGGGATTATTACTGCATGGGGGTTAAATATAATTAGAATAGTGAGGGGGGAAAAAAACCATCAAAATCCCCTGATGTTTTTCCACCATGTTGCGTGTCAGGTATGCCCACTTAGGTCTGGCCCGGGTGGGCCTGCCCCCTTCCCTGCTTTTGGACAAGGGGCGCTTGGACGCCATGCTAGCACGGCAGGGCCGGGTGGTGGTTTTCTTCAGCCTGGCGCTGTTGTTGGCCCCCGTGGTGGAGACCCTGGTGCTGTTGGACCGCATCATCTACCTGCAGGAGAACGGTGAGCCGCAGCCGCCCTAAACGGGTCTGTCGACAATCAAGTTCCGACTAATGGTTCTGTCTCCGCAGGGTTGCACAGTCAGTTGGTTCCTCTTTTCGACCCGAAATTTTCTCCGAGGAATTTTGTGCTGGTGGCTCAGAAGACTCCGGAATAAAAGTCTTCAAAAGGACTGTACAGGATGAGGACTTCAAGCTAAGAGCCTCACTTTTTGGAGGTTTTTAAACAACGTAATACTGTAGGCTGTGGACTTTTTTTTGTGGTTTTTTTGATCTTGCAATGGATGTAAATAAATCACACAGTGATTCATTACAAAGTTTCATTACTGACCTAAAACAGAATAGACCAACAGATTTTATTTGCATGGTAAAACTAGACAGACTTCATGTAGTGTCTCGCTTTGTTTTGCGTTCATTGGTGAAAACCCCCACCTCCCTCCAACAAACGACCACCTTTAGCCCCCCCCAATACAAACACAGGCGCGCGATGCTAAGTAGATGTTGCAAGCAGGTTGAAGTCCACCAACAGAGTAGCTGTGTTCTAGTGTTGAACAACATTTGAGTTGACTTTGTATTTCTCGAGCTGGCCATCACAGACGACAAACCATGTTGCGTTTGTTCCTAGTGACGTTGCTTCTCCTGCCGTCTCTACGCAGGACGTTCGGCGCCAAGGACGATCATCTCAGCTGCCGGCCGCTGACCGCCTCTTTCTGCCGAAACGTGGGCTACGGCACCAGCCGGTACCCGGCCGGTGTGCAGGGCTTTAGCGTACAGCAGTTGAGTCAGATCGTGGAGTCGGGCTGCTCAGCAAACGCCGCCGTTCTCCTGTGTCGCGTGGCCTTCCCAGAATGCTCGGAGGACGACGCCCGCGCGAAGCCGTGCAGGGCCTTGTGCCACAAGGTGAAGAGCGAGTGCGATGCCACCCTCAGAGCCCAACGGCTGGCCTGGCCCAGCAAGCTGCAGTGCGATGCTTTGCCGGAATCCAACTGTGTGCAGGTTAGTCACCAATATTGTCAAGTTACTTTAGTTCCAGTTGTCACACTTAATTGCTTTTAGATGTGTTACAGAGGCACAGATCCACTACTTTTATTTCATATTTCTCTTATTTATTTTGTATACTGCATTTCCTCTTTGTACAGTGTCCTTGGGTGACATGAAAGGCGCTTTTAAATAAAATGAATTATTATTTTTATTATTATTATTACTGTGCAGTAAATGACTGGAGTAATTTAGAGCCTTGGTGATGCTTTTAACGATTCTGCATTTTATTTAAGATTTCATAAAATAATCCACCGAGGAAATTTGACTTGTGTGTCATGTTATGTCCACCCAATTTTATTTTGTGTGGTAACTCACTTTTTGTCACTTTTCCCAGGACCACGATGTAACTTTTTTTTTTTTTTTTGGGTGGCGGGTCAGAATTACAAAATTATTTGCAACTCCAACTGGAACTCTTCTGGATGAATTCCCTCGTAGGCGTTTGTCAAAAGTACGAGCTCTGAATTCCACCCAGAGTTTTTCATGTGACCTGTTGTGATAGATGTCTCCACCCAATTTCACGCCATGAATAAAGCTGGTGACGGGGAAAAAAAATATTTATATATACAGTCAAACCTCGGTTATCGAATGTCTCGGTTCTCGACCAATTCGGTTTTCGACCAAAAATGTTGAGTTTTTTATGCCTCGGATGACGAACAAATTTCGGTTCTCGAACAAACTGAGCGCACTTGAATGCACCATTTGACTCCTCTCGCCTTCCTTACACGAGGAAGTGACGCTTCCTCGTGTTGCTTTCCATTGTGAGCAGACGTGTTCAGTAAACATTTTTATTTTAAAAAGAGCGTGGTTTCGGTTTTCGAACAATTCAGTTTTCGAACAGCCTTCTGGAACGGATTATGGACGAAAACCGAGGTTTGACTATATATATATATAAATATATATAGTTTTGTTTTTGTTTTTTTTTACTTTACAGGAGGGTGCACCTGAATTTTGGTTTGAAGCAACTGATTTGGCTGCTTCAAACCAAAATTCCCAACTTCCTGTTCAATTTAGCGCACGGATCCTTGAGACTGATTCTGCGTCCTGTTATAAAGACAAGTCCACGCTCTCTGACCTCGATTTGTGACACTAGGTTTTTTTTTCCCCCCCTAAATTTCACCAAGAGTGCTATTGCCTCAATTATTAAGTGGTCAGCAATCCAAACGATTTTTGTACGCTTTCAGACTCAACAACAACCATCGTCCTCTCCTGCTGATCCAGCCAGAGCATGTCAGACCATCATAGTTCCTTTGTGCAAAGACCTCCGGTACAGCCAGACGATCATGCCCAACGCTTTGGGCCATGCCACGCAGGATGAAGCAGGCCTGGAGGTGCACCAGTTCTTCCCTCTGGTCAAGATCCAGTGCTCGCCACAGCTCAAGCCCTTCCTGTGCTCCGTCTACGTTCCCGAGTGCAGGGCGGGAAATCCTTGGGCTCCGTGCAGAACTCAGTGCGAGCAGGCCCGCGCTGGATGCGAAGTCCATAATGAACAAGTTTGGCTTCAGCTGGCCGGAAAGTCTGAATTGTGAAAATTTTTCGACGTATTCCTGTGAGCAGGTAAGGAGAAACAAATTGTTTGGGTCGCAGCTTGAACTGCCTTTCATCCACTTTTGTGTTTTGTTTTTAATGTGGCAAGGCAAGTCGAAATTTAAAGTTGCACGACTTCATTATACAGTATTAGCATGTTGCGCCTCTATATTGCGACAATGATAACTAAATTAAAGAGTGTATTTTTTATGGTCTCTCGATATTGCAGATATTTCACCTGCCATGGGTGGATCTGGACCGTATCCCTGCAATAAACGAGTTTTCACTGTACTGACAAATGAGCTGTTTATTCGTCGCTGTCAGTTGACATAACAAAAAGAGAATTGTATACAGTGAAACTCCTCTACAACGAAATCATGTTTGCAGCAAGAAATGTTTCACAACAGGGGTTTTTCACTGTAGCAAACTTGATCTCAGATGTAAACACACACACGCGCACACAAACGTATGTGTACTCTTTATTTTTATTCCAATAGTGCATAAGTATGAGCATACACTTATTTGACACTTCATATAGTCAGTGTAGAAAGAAAAAAAGGGAAAGAAAGTGCGAAATTTACGATCAACATTCACTTTCAATTACATCTTTTTCTTGGATAATGTCTTTTATTTTGCCTCCTCCGTCTTTCATTTTGATCACTTTCACCCTCTCTTCCAGCGTCAGAGCTCTTCTTGTCTTAGCTGCTTGACATCCGTTTTGTAGCCATTTTAGCAATGCAACGTTCTTGCTGCGTCTGAAACTAACAATAACAAATACTTCCTGGACTGTGTAAACCAGTGTGGTGGTTGCTGTTGATGTTTCCGAACGAAGCAGTAGAGGTCGCTGTTGGATTAGACTTCGTTGTAGTGAATCTCATCGCAAGGCAAGAGCAGAAAAAAATATTTCGTATAACGTAACAGGGTTTTTTTTTCGTTGTATGGGGGGCAGGAAAATGAGAATGGTGTTAATGCATGAAGATTTTTTTCACACTAGGGGGTATTTTTGCCCATGTGGAGTTTCACTGTATTTAAACGCCAAAAATGTTCATTTAACCAGGCCATGTTTTTTTCATCGAAGGAAAGTCTGCTAGCGTAATGCTAATATTTAATTTGAAACACCAAAACCGGGCTAACGGGAACTAGCATAGGTTTTCCGTTAATTATATATCTAAAAACCTGCTATATTAATAAACTTGGAGCAACAACACATACAAACAGAGCATAAAACAACGGCAGACATAGACAACCTGTTCCCAATAAAATGGACATATGAATATCTCCATGCAGGACCCCGACACCAATCCCGAGACGACGACGACAGGAACGTGCGAGAGCATCAGGGAGCCTCTGTGCAAAGATCTCCCGTACACAGAGACCGTCATGCCCAACATTCTGGGTCACAAGACGCAGGAGGACGTCAGCGTGCAGGTCAACGCGTACTACACCTTGGTCAACCTGGGATGCTCACCCCACCTCAAGACCTTCCTGTGCTCCGTCCTGACCCCGGAATGCAAGTCGGGAAAAGCCCGGTTACCTTGCAGGACCTTGTGCGAGCTTGTCCGCTCCAGCTGCGAGCCGCTGCTCAGAGAATTTGGCTACGTTTGGCCCGATTCGCTCAAATGCGACGCTTTCACCACTGCGTCATGCCAGCACGTAAGAAACAGAAGTTGGACTTTTTCTTTCTTATGAAGCAGCTAAACAAGGATTTAGTTTCTGAAAACATTCTATATGCTTAAAGAAAATTGCTGGAAAAAGTCTGGAAACTATGAATTGCGGAGACCCAGCGTTTCAGTTTTCTTGATTTTTGGGGCGGCATGGCACACTACTATACTGTCAAATTTAGGAGACAAGCTTTAAATGAACGGTAACATATACAACACAAGACATGAATGATATATTTTGTACGTTCTTTGCAGTTTGGCGTGGGGAAGGGTGGCGGTATCTGCGAGCCCCTCACCATCTCCTTATGTCAAGGCCTATCCTACAACCAGACCCTGACTCCCAACCAGCTGGGCCACGCCAGCCAGCGCGACGCCGCCGCCAAGATGTCCTTCTTCCACTCCATCGCGCAGACCACTTGCTCGGCCGACATCCGCCCCTTCCTGTGCGCCGCTTACGCCCCGCGGTGCTCGTACGGCCAGGTCCGCCGCCCCTGCCGCAGCTTCTGCCAGAAGGCCCGCGATAGCTGCGAAGCGCGCTTGGGACGGTACGGAGTCTCTTGGCCCCAAGAGCTGCGCTGTGACGCCTTCCCGTTACATGCCTGTGTCAGCGTATGTATATGTATCATTATATTTTATACAGTGGTACCCAGACTTCAGAGAAACTCCAGAGATGAGTTCTTTAAACTGTCAGTGATATTGCTCTCGTTATAAACCTTTAACCAACTTACATTTTTTTGTACAATCCACTCCAAAAGTATTGGAACGCTGCCGTTCAATTCCTTTATGTGTTTTGTATCGCAGAAATGCGGGTTTGAGATCAAATGATTTCATTTATCTGAAACTTGGATTTGGATCTGAAACCCAAATGTCTTCAGTGTCCTACAAAAACAAATGAATGGACCTTGCCGTTCCAATACTTTTGGACGCGACCGTATGTGTTATACTGCCCTCTTGTGGCAAAGACACCCAATGCATAATGTCCATTGAATTCAAGCATGAAATCTTGATGCAAAAACTGTTAATTCCTTACATTATATTGAATTACGGTATTACTGTCTGTTCTAATATCTGTCAATATTATCGATTATTAATCACCATTGTTAATTGTTGAATTTCCCCTTTCGGCACCATAAAGAGTATAGTAAATACATTTTAAAAATTACACTGTAAGAACTAATGTGGGCTGATTACACAATACAGTAATCCCTCGTTTATCGCGGTTAATGGGGACCAAAACCACCCACGATAAACGAAAATCCGCGAAGTAGCGACCAATTAACATATACAGTTTAAAAAAAAAAAAAAAAAAGGTTTATTTATTTATTTTCAAAGTCCGCAAAATGTCCGCAAGAAGCTGCAAAACAACTGCGAGCTTCTCGCGGACCGTTTGCGGACTTAAAAAAAATAAAAAAATAATAACAACTTTTTTTAATGAATATGTTTGAAAAAATCCGCGATGCACCGAAGCCGCGATAAACGAACCGCGAAATTGCGAGGGATCACTGTACTCCAAATAATATAGCACTAATTTATGTTAATGATATGATTCCTAATCGTTTTCTTCTCTCTCTTTTGCAGGAAGACAACAGGTCAGAGGTAAACACAAACACACGTGAAATACACACTCACAGGCAAAATATTTGGTACACACATTTGTGACAAAAGTATTGGGACACATAGGGAACAAATGTGGTGATCGGGCAAAGGTTACAGGACATCTACAGAAAGTTAAAAGCGAAAATCTAAGGAGTTTGGACAAAAGTCTTAGAACACCAACATTGAAGGAATGAGGAGTTTGAACAAAACTAATAGGACACCTACAGAACAATTAACTGTGTTCTTCAAAATTAATGGGACACTTTCGAATGCATCATATTTCTCATCAATTTCTGTGTGTGACCACAACAGATGTTGAATGCCGAGGGCGTGGCGGCCAGGCTGCAGGCTGGAGGCCACTCGGTTCGCGGAAAATGTCAGTTCACATTTTCTACTTTCACATTGCTTTCTTTTTACACTCATGGTGGTGTTTATCTTCCCAAACATAGCGCTGACCCTCAGGACTGCGCGCTTGCTCGTGAGGCTCGCAGATGTATCCTTCTCAAGTGTGTGTGTCTGGATGTGTGTGTGCAATGCTTCAAGTGTGTGGTCGTGCGTTTGTGGTAAAGTGTGTGTAAGTGCACGTGTTGACTTTCCTGAACCGAGCATCTCAGGCAGACAAATCTGGTGATCTGGACGTCGTGGAGTTCTTCCAGCTGGACCACTATGTGGCAGCCGCCAGACGGGACTACCTGGACAGCTACGAGAAGAGGCAGCCACCATCTTTCACTCAAGCGAACATGAACGAGGCCCTAACCGTGCGGGGTAATGCTTTTTATTTCGATGTGCATAAACCAATGATTCATTAGTTACAAATCCGTTTTTCATCGTGTTGCCTTTCGGTAAATAAACAAATCGAAATGTACAGCATATTAAAAATACATTCATCTGGATTTACTCTAAATTGTTTATATAATTTGATATACATTTAGAAATGCATTGATTTGAAATACAAAAAATATCTACATTTGTACTTTTGAAAAAGAAAATCTAAAATATATCAATGCATTTATCTCAATTATAAAATGCCATTGTTTCTGTGAAATATAAAAAAACAATTCTTAATATTGAAATGTTTATTTAAACGTAAATGTATTTCACTTGTTTGTGTTGAAGTACAAAATGTTTTTAAAAAACAGTACATTTAGACGTGTATTTATATAAGTTGTTTCCTTTGAAAAATATTTAAGTAAAAATAATGTTATTCTGTTAATTTAATCAAATCATTTAGGTTGAGTAAATAAATGTATTAATATTTCAGTGCATTAATTTAGAATTTAATGTATGTGAATTGTATGGTTTTTTTAAATGCCCAGTACGACTATACATTTTTGAAAGTTTGCAGCAACAACTTACACCGGCGATCTAACACCGCTTAGTTTTAAACAAGAGAAGTTCAAGTAGTGACCCCTGCGAGACACCAAGTTAAACAATGGAGTACCCTGTTTCTGCCTTGAATGCAGGGTTCGAGTTGGATAAGGACAGCTTAAGGACGCTGTGGTTGGAGTACAACATCCAAGGATCACTAGACTACGACAACTTTATTGCTTTGCTGACGCGAATGCAAATCCTGAAAGGTAACATAGTGACGTTTATACTTGTAAAGAATTCAACATAAACTGACACAAGTTCAACGTTAACATCACAAAATTAGACAAAGGCGGTTGCCATACAATTTTGAACACAGGAAAAACCCTGGTTAACATTTATTTGTCTTTTTATGCGATTGCAGAAACATGCGTACACAAGATACAGTATAGCTAGCGATTAATCACATTTATTGCTTAACTTTACCACACTTTTACAATTATATATTTTTTGTACGTTTTTAATATTCCAACAGATCGTTTCCAAACGCACCTCCTCAGTTTGCCGTGTGACTGCCAAGTGGCCAGCTTCTCGTTCAAGCAGGTGTGTTTACTCTCACAAGACACTTCATTAGGTACACAAGCCAAAGATCCTTTCCAAAGATCGTCTTCACGTGATATGTCCACTTCTGACGTTAGCTTCCCATGTTACCGTTAACGTTAGCGCTCGGGGAGACCAAAGTTAGCTCCGATGTTAGCTTTCAATATTGGCTTCAAATGAAAGCTTCCAACAGATTCCAAAGTTTGGCTTCCAATGTTATGCATGTTTCCAGTTTTAGATTCCAAGTTTGGCTTCAAGATTAGATTCCAACACTCCACCATTACAATTAACTACAGCTTCTAATATTAGTTTCCAGTGTTGCCTCTGACATTAGATTCTCAAATTAGCTTCCAATGATCCCCATAACTGAAGTTTCCAATGATAAGTTCCGGAGTTAGCATCCAAAATTACTTCAAATAATAGCTTCCAATGTTAGCTTCCTAAGTTAGCTTCTCTCGCTACTTATCGTTAAAACTTTAAGACCAGTGTTAGCTCTCGTAGTTACCTCTGACGTTAGCTTAAATATTAAATGACCCTCCTGTTTTATATGTGGATTTTGTGCGACGTATTCATGAAACAATATCTTTACATGTGTTGATTTTGAGTTAAAATTTAATACAGCGCACACTTGGATCAAATTTGATCGTGTCCCTGATGTAGTGTGTTTGTAAACTAATGCTTCCCTCAACTAGCCAAGGCATCACAGTTAAACCAACGTTCCTTTTCATGTATCACTCTGACTTCTAATACTCCATGTTACAAGTATTTGTTTCGACATCAATCTATTTTTTTGCCTTCCAGTTCATGAAGTCTGCTGTTGTCTGAGGACCAACTCGAAGCGACAAGTTTCGTAGCACCTTTTCTACATTACAATTTAATACCTAAATAAGTGTAAATGTTGATAAACAATGTACAAATACATTGATGGTGCTCAGTAATGCATTAATGTTAATAGTGAGTAAAAAAAATAGTGGTGTGTTACACAAATATTGATTGCACAGCGGAACCTCTCAAGTCGAACATGTTTCATTCTACGTCATATCCCCGTCATAAATGATATAATTTCCCACAATTCAAAATCCATTAAAATAAGATTTAGAATTGCAATTTAAATGCCATGGGGTGGAGCGAAAGCACTACTTTTACATGAGGCATGGCCTTGACCGGAGCATAAAGACAGTGAGTGATTTCAGTGAAAAATCGTTTCCCCTAAAAATCTGTGAATTCTCTCTTATAAATTTAAATGTATATGAAACCAGGAAATACTGCCTAAAATGTGGTTTTAAAATGTGCACTTTGTGTACAAAGCGACTGCTACTGGCGTTTTGGGTCATTTTGGGAATGTAATGAAGTTGTCAAGTTATACAAGGCGTATCCAAATCATAGTCGATTGATTAAGTGTATTTTGTGCTCTGTACTTTGGCGGTGAACAAATTTAGGCTTTGCAAAAGATTAGCATCTGCTTGGTAAAATTCATTTGTGTACGCAGGTATTGATAGTGCACCGTAGTGCAGCCTGCACGATGAGTTTTTGGCCATATTTTTGTTGCTGGCAGAGTTACAGAATACAGAATTTTAAGGTTCCACTGTTTAAACAAAATACATCAGAATAAAAAATACATATATATGAAAAGGCATCCCCTCCGCGAGTCCTTCCTCACATGCTCATGGTCACCTGGATGAACTGGACAGAGACAAAGGTTGCCGTCATTCTTCATGCGGGGAAGTATTTAAACATTGGATGTTCGGTACGCTTCGTTGAGCACATTTACATCATCGAAGTCTACAAAATCGATATCTACAATATCGAAACAATTTTAAAAGCTCAAAATCCCCCGTTCTAGCAGATTTTCTCATGATGTTGCTGTAGTTGACATTTTCAGCGGGTGTTTTCCAATGTGTCACTTGAAGCCTGCATTGTAAATCCAGCCCAGGTTCAAACGGCGCACTTACGTCGTCATAATGGAAGTTGGCGGCGCCATTTCGAGATGTGTCACGGCGTTGGAAATGATCTGGAAAACACACACACACAAATATTAAGGCCAGTTTTGTATCCAAAGAATTCAAATCCAAACCAGATTTTTTTTTTTTTGCGTTCTTACCGGTCAACCCTCGGAGTCGAACGCAACAGCTCACAAAATCATCAAAGGGGATTCTTCCGTTGACACTGTAGCGCTTCATTATCATGTTCAGAGCGTTGGGGCTCAGATTGTAACCTACACACATCGTCAATATTAACAAGGGACAGAGTAAATGATATTATATACAACTAAACCCAACATTATGAGTATTTTTCCCTTGTATTTATTTCATTTTATTACTTTTTTTATTTTTTATTTTACATATTTTGGCATACAAGTATTCGGGCAGAAAAGCGTCCAACATTTTTTGTAAGTCTAGCATTGATCTCATTTATTCGTAAGCCCCTGCTGGCCACAAAAAAAAAAAAAAAAACACAGCTTCTTTTATTGTTCTCAATGTGTCACGTACCCAGAGATTTAATAGCCTGTTGCATCTCCTGAGCCTCCACCATACCACTGCGATCGCGATCAAAGGACATGAAAATGTTCTTCCAGGCATTGAGCGCCTGCCACAGGTCTTTGAACTCAGCGAAGCCCATGGTGCCTGACATGTCTCGCTGACACACGCAACTGTCAAGGACCCCTGCCACAGTTTCTTTTAGCTTGGGAAAAAGTGTTTAACGTCAGAAAGGATACGTCCAGCATGTTGATCATCAGTTTGCAGGTGTCCATGTTGAAGGCTGGGTTAAACAAAACAAAACAAAGACAAAGAATTCATCCATTCATTTTCTAGAGGGCTTATCATTCATTAGGATTGCAAGGAGCTAACTTGGAGTGATAGACAAACAATGGAGTGGTTGCCAGTCAATGTCAGGGCACATGTAGACAAACAAGCCTTCATACTAATAAATAGACATAAGTGAATCTAACATGATTTTAGGGGGAATGTGCATGAGCGCGCAAACTCCACACAGGATGGCCAGAGCCAAGATAAGAACGCCGAACCCAAGATCTGTAATGCAAACATGTGAACCTCATGTCTACAATACAGTACCAGACAGAATTGGTGCCCATTTCTATTATTTCTTACGTTGATAAGTGCCAGAGATGCCGGACTGAGTGAGGCATCGTTGCAGTTCATCTGCGGAGATCTGGCCGTCCTATCAAAACCACACGGGCGGGAAAAAACATCATCTCTTTGACTTATATCCTGTTGTGTTTAATTTGAATTTACACTCACCTGCCCTGCGACAGCCACAAAGTATCCATAGAGAGGATCCTGCTGCTGCGGAGTTGCAAAACATTTTATTTGAAAGACTTTACATGATATGCAAGTGTAATGCTGAAACATTTCAAATGTATTCTAAAATACTGAACAACACATTTTTACAGTGAATCAAACATTTTAAAATAAATAATATGGGAAACACATTTTGAGGTTTGTTGAAAAAAAAGATACAGAAAAAAAATCTCAGGTTCGTTCAAGAAATAAATACAAATCAAAACAGATACTCGTGGGGGAAACATTTGTAAGGTTTTTACAATTACAAAAAAATAGGATCTTAAAAATGCTTTAAGGTTGATTGAATGAGATATAAATACAAATACTGAAAAACACGTCTTAAAGTTTATTTAAAGACATTTGTACGTATTGTTAGTCCTGTAGCCAATATATATTTCAATCCATGGGGAGGAAAGAAAACCCACACTTAACAAAACCAAAGATCAAAGAGTTAAGTTGACGCCTTGCTGCAAGTAAATCTACAATCATTAACCATTTGTTATGTGGTAAAACTTGTAATTGTAAATGGGTGCAAAACTGCTGGGGAAAAAAATACATTTCTAAAACAATACTACACTTCCGTAGAGACTAGCATGACTCGTGCTCATATCTAGCCAATTAGATGATTGATTACGGGTAAGATATCGATTAAGTCAGTTGTGCAGTAACGTTATAGTTTGTGCATTGTTTTTTTCATCAATCGAATCTCGCTCCACTTCTCCTTCCGCGCCCCTGTCGCACAGAACTCGTACAAGCCCGGAGCCGAAGCATTTTTCTGGGCGACGCTTATTTGAATCCTCGCCCTTCTTACCATTCCTCCTGGAGCGGCGCCGTATCCTGCGTAAGCCATTTTTAACCTTGTCGAAGACGATTTCAAATGCGGTCGATCGAAAGTGTACGAAGGTTATTCGACCAGTTTATCGCCTCTTAAAACTATTTTCCGGTTTTGTCAGCGCACAAGTGCCCACCAATCATAAGCTAGCGTCCCTTTTCGTCCTCGAGGGCGTGTCAGCAGAGAATCTCGGTAAAACAATTGATTAACCACTCTGATAAAATATCAAAACAGTTTTGCAGATCAAAAATGTTAATCGGTAGACAAGAGTCATCTCGAAAGACGGGGAAAATGACTTAATTTGTTAATTTGTTAGAAGATAGCCTTCCACTATGTGGCAATCTGATTGGCCGGGGGTGACCACCTGACCTATAATTGAACAACGTTCCTGTAGGGGGCGTGCTGAATAACCAGCTATGATTGTAAAACGCACAAAGAAGAAATGCCAATTCCTCGGGAACATGGGGTTTGTAGCAACAGGAATGAAACTTCGGTGAAATTTTGATTGCGTGTATCTGTTTGTACCTATAGCAATTGAAATGTCGGAGTCTTTGAAAGTTACAACCCCGCGGGAGCGAACGGATTGCCTTCAGGAATTAGTAGAGTTTACCGAAAATTGCCAGAAGCAGATACAAGACATGTACGACGCATTGGGATGGTCGCAGGACAACGAACAGCACAAGGTAACCATAACATAACTTAACAGTATCAGCTAAATCGACAAAAGAGACATCAAGTGATTTATAAAGCCTCAAAGGAAGCGACAGTTAACAAATATCAAGGGAAACTTCTGGTCTAACCACTTCATCCGCCCCCCAAAAATACAGAGACCTGTACAATGTTAATTTAAACAGGATGAGAGAAAAAATGAATGAAAACAGGTCAACACCTCAACGGAAATGGTTCTCCTTTGGACCTTTCCAAGTCGGTGGATGTTGAGTCCTCCACCACCACAGCAACTTAACTGCATTCACCGCCACTCGGCCCCCTCAAAGACCAGGAGGGAAGGTTTGAGGGGGAAAACCGCAACAAAACAGGCCAAAATCCAAATGTCAGGGGATGATTCTATCAAGCTAAATTCAGCCATAGGGATACAACTAAGAGGAGTACTAGCCAGAAGGCAATAATTTTCTATCTTAATTAGATATTATTTTTTCATGTGATGTGATTTATCATTTTTTTAAACCAGGAGCCAATGGAACAGTGTCCCTATGATCCCGGCCATCGTGTCCCTGTGCGCAGCATGGAGAGACACAAAGCTTCATGTTATCTTACAAAGATGGGCTATTCTTCAGAAGAGCAGGTGACGCCATTTTACTCGTTTGACTTTCACTTGTGTTTGCATGCGGGAAAATAACATTTGCTGTCTTACAGGCAGAGATTTGTGACACTTCCCCATCTTACATCAACACCAGCATCCGCAGCTTTACAATGGGTGAGTGGTGGCATATATTAATGATGTTTGTGACGTAATTATCATGAGCCGCTGTCTTCCCGCAGACAAAAGCCTTCAGAATCAGGTGATCCTTCAGGCCAGAGCGGCTGCTCCGCTCATGAAGATGGAGGGCGTCTTCTGGCAAGGTACTGACCTTGTTTTGTTCAAAACTGCACCTCTTGGTTATTAAAAGCATAGTTTCACTCTTGTTACCACCAGGCAGCGCAGGTCGGCTCTTTTAGAAGGCTGGCTCAGTAAATAAAGTATAGCTTTGGTGACGAGGAACGATTTTGTAGTGAGGGAAGGAAGGAGCTTTATTTAGTGAGCCCATACCTATGTCTAATCTCGAAGCAGTGCTTTGCCACCAGCTTGTGGAATCTGTAGGCAATTATAAATAGCTTTGGGGAAGCCTCAATTACCCAAATACTTTCACAGAAAGGTTTGCTATCCTTGTGAATATTTTTTTTTACATTGAAAAGCATTCATTTTTTGATCAATTAACTGCTCGTCAGTCATCGAATCAATGGATCTACCAAACCATTACCAAGTACCAAGGGTACTGCTCTGCTTTGCCACCACTGACCACACAAGGGCAGCACTTACCTAAAATGCTGGGGATGAAGTAATGCTCATCTACATTTTACAACCTTTTTAATGCCTGTGTGTCATCCACTGTGTGTGCAATCTGCATCACCGGGTAGAGTCACTTATGTGCATTATTAATTATTTGATTTTGATCCTCACTAGGGTCGCGGGGGGGTGCTGGAGCCTATCCCAGCTGTCTTTGGGCAGTAGGCGGGGGACACCCCGAATTGGTTGCCAGCCAATCGCAGGGCGCACAGAGACAAACAACCATGCGCGCTCACACTCACACCCAGGGACAATTTAGAGTGTTCAATCAGCCTGCCATGCATGTTTTTTCGGAATGTGGGAGGAAACCGGAGTACCCGGAGAAAACCCACGCAGGCCCGGGGAGAACATGCAAACTCCTCACAGGGAGGCCGGAGCTGGAATCGAACCCGGTACCTCTGCACTGTGAAGTCGACGTGCTAACCACTGGACTACCGGGCCGCCTGATATTTCCATAACATTTATAATAATAATAATACATTTTATTTATAAGCGCCTTTCAAGACACCCAAGGACACTTTACAATCAGGAACAAGAACAAGAAAACACAATACGGGTTGAGCAGCGGCAGCCAAACGCGCCAGCGCTCACTCAACCCGGAAGTGCCACATCGAACATACTGATGAAAGACAGGCAGCGATTTATCCAGATTACAGGGATTTACGTCCCAGAGGATAAACATGGGGGCGTCAGGTTGATCTCGCCCGTTGATGGATGTGTGCCGTGAGAAATTCTGTGTATGTGTGATTGTGTAATTGATCTCTTGTGATGCATCAGGTCATTACTCCTACCAGCCCGTGGACGTGCCGGAGAATCACAAGCGAGCCGTGTGCGACCTGACCGTGGCCGACCGGCTGGCGCTGTACGACCACGTGATCGGCGTCCTCAACCAGGAGAAGGCCGTCGCCGCCTCGGGCAACGAGGAGCTTTATGTAGATTTGGTGTCCAAGCTGAAGAAAGGTGAGACAGAAGCTGAAATACAAATACAGTCAAACCTCTGTTTTCGTCCATAACCCGTTCCAGAAGGCTGTTCGAAAACCGAAATTGTTCATAAACCAAAACCACGCTCTTTAAAATAAAAATGTTTATTGAACGCGTCTGCTCGCAATGGAAAGCAACACGAGGAAGCATCACTTCCTCGTCTACCTGAGGAAGGCGAGAGGAGTCAAATGGTGCATTCAAGTGCACTCAGTTTGTTCGAGAACCGAAATTTGTTCGTCATCAGAGGCATTAAAAAATTCGACATTTTTGGTCGAGAACCGAGACATTCGAAAACCGAGGTTTGACTGTACTTAGTTATTGCATGTAAGTCGATTTTTCGGGTAGCTATACTTGGATGGTTACTTGGCTGACCACATTAAAAAGACAAATTTACCAACCAACATTTGAAAACAGGTACTTTCTACTCCTCTATAAACAACAATGAAGCAATAATGGCAACGACTGTATGTTGACGTGAGTTAAGAACCGTCGTCATTTAGACAACAGCCACGTTTTTCTGCCATCTTGGTGCCAAGGAACTGAATTGAATTGAGTTGATGAGCTTCTCTTACACCAAAGCACCGCTTTAGACCATTGCGGTCCCAAGGAACTATGTTGGAATGAAATGAGGAACTGCATGTCGCGTTATGGAAACGAGAACAATTCTTCTGTGCGTTACAGATGCTGTTCTTGATTTTGCTTTTTGTTTTTTAATTTAGTGGCGAATCTGTACTTCTTCTTTTACCGGAGATTTTTATTTATTTATTTTTAAAAAATATATAAACTCAAATATCTGTACTTCGAGTGTGAGTACTTTTGCCACCTCTGGAAATAAGTCATTCCGTAAGAGGTTGAATCCTTGTGCACCAAGAACTCCGTTTGTGTACAGCCGAAGAACAGAATGAGCCAAAGACGCATCTGGAGCTGATGGCGGAGATGCGGGACTACAAGAGGCGACGGCAGTCCTACCGCGCCAAGAACGTCCACATCACCAAGAAGTCCTACACGGAGGTACGAGCGCTCAAATGGGGGTGAAGTCGGAAGTGGTTTTCACGAGGCTAGAACAATCGCGTCCCCTCACAGGTTATCCGAGAAGTCATCCAGGTCCACTCGGAGGAGCTGGCCAGACAGTGGAAGGATGAGCATGAAGAGGAGGACAAGGACAAAGAAGACCAGGATGAGGCCAGAGAAGGAACATCTCAAAGGTTCCACTTAATCTTCTTTTCACGCTAAAAGTGATGCGACACGTTTTCATTTTGTGCCTCCGGTGTTTGCGTCCGGCAGGCGTCGGCCGGATGAACGGCGATCCTTGTCCTCGGAGTCGCGCCGATCGCGTACCAGACGCCGCCGTAGCCGCGAGAAGAGCCGCGAGAGAGAAAGCAAGAAGAAGAAAAGGAAAAGGTGACGTTTGTTTTCCTGCGATTTACCATCACGTGACGATTCCGAATCGTCGTCGATGAATCCTAACCGTCTGAACCTGCGCAGGGTTTCCCGCTCCCCGGATAAACACCACGACGTCAAGAAGAAGAAAAAGAAAAGGAAAGACGAGCGAGGGAGGAGTGACTGTTCCTGACCAGAAAACTCCTGTTAATAAAGTTGTGCGACATAAATATGGCCCTTTTTTTTTTCTTTTTTTTTCCCAACTGTAACCATTTTTTTGTGTCTCAAGACGTGTCGTGTATATTCTAAGCAAGCCGTTGTTTTCGACCGATACGGGATATGTCACTTTCGTTTTTCCCGGATCATTTGCAGCGTGCTCATTTCTCTAAGAGCTGTTTTCACATTTCCGTTCAAGAATCGCTGTGATAGTACTTGGATGTGAAACTGCAAGTTTGCTAAAATGTGCATGCACAGCGTTGTCGGGTCTTTGTCAGGAAAGTCTAGGTCAGACCACAAAGTTCGAGTTGAGGTCACGTTCTAGTCAAAAGTGTAGCAGTCCGTAATGCGTCGTTAAGATAATAAATGCTCATGGCTAAATAATGGCTTCAGTACGTTTGGTGAGATTTGAAGTTTATAAGGACTTGTAAATAGCAAATAAATTTGGGTTAGTGCTGGTAACTATGCGATTGTCATTTGTGATTCGTTCGTGCCGCATTTTGGAACGACCTCAAACTATACCAAAAAAAACATGCAAGATTAGATTTGATGACGGGGAAAATCACTTTTTTTTTTTTTTTTTTAATCAAAAGACAAAAATTGCGTATTCATTTTATGTTTTGTTTGGAAAGTTTCACATTCATAAATGTAAATCTCAAAAGTTCAATCCCAATATTTTACAAGAACTTTTTTACTCTAGAAATGTTAGACCGATAATTACTTCAGAATTTTAATTCATTTTTATGATCTTTAATTACTTCAAGATCATTAATTTCGAAATATTAACTTGTGGATTTTTGTTTTTTTTAATTGTGATTTTTTTTTAAAATGCATTGGTATTATTTTTTTTTTTTTACATTTCGTCTCGTTTTGGTTATTTGTTTTCATCTTCATAAAATTTATTTATTGTTGCATATCTATGCAGAGTATGTAAATTCACTCGCCTGATGTACATATTATATATTCCCCCCACCCTCCCCCAGAAATGTGGAAATGCACACACACAGTCATTTATGTGGGTCGGATCACATTTCAAAGCCTAATTCATCTTTCATCTTTTCCGCATGGCTCAGACTTTATCTTAGTTTTACCGTTTGGTGCCTTCCACCGTCTTTGTTCCTGATTTATTGCTTTATTGTTTTATACGTTAGTTGCTCCATGTGCGGCACTTTGTATGCGGCGATGGCTGTTTGAAAGTGCTCCAGAAATGCAGTTGAGTTGAGTTTTAAACTTACGACTACGAGGAAAATAAAAATGTGAATACTGCTGCTCTCTTTTTCTGTTCGTCAGGGTCGACTGCGCCCTCCTCACTTCCTGATTGGCTGGCGGGATTTTGCAGACTCAAGCCACGGAATGTTGGACTCTCTTGTCACACCAGAGGAGGCCCCAAAGGTCACCCTGCTCTTTTATTTCACTCCCTTTTTAGTTGCATCTTGATATTTATAAGACAAACGATACACCACCTTTCATACAGCTAAAATAAATTTGGGACAGTTCTGAGAGCTGCAAATGATGCCGTGTAAGAATATGGCTTTCTATATTGAATTAACCCTTTTAAGGCACAGCGGTTACCACAGTGGACACCTTATCATGTTATCAGTTTACAGGGTGCATGAAAGGGTTAAAACAGGGGTGTCAAAACTCATTTTTGGTGCGGGCCACGTTTTATTTACCGTTTCACTTGGACGGCCGTTATGACTGAAACCATGTTAAAGAAGTCAAGAATAACTGTTGATTCTCTTATTTATTCCACATGACAATTTAAAATGACATGGCGGTCCAAATCTGGCCCCCGAGCCTCGAGTTTGACACCTGTGGGTTAAAAGGAGTTAGTTTTATGGTCATTTTCTGTATGATTTGGTTGCAAATTTCCACCCGCAAAATATGCCCGCATTCCCAATGACGTATTTATTCTCGATCGATCCTTCTGGCTGCATACACCCTGCATAACCTCGAGCTTGCACACTTTCCATCCCCCCCCCCCCCCCACCCTGTGTCCTCTCCTACTTTGCAGATGCTAGACTCTGCGTCAGGTATTTCTCACCCTGTTGAGAAGAAGACGTATTGGATGAGAATGGCCAGTGAGGGTCCCGCCAGCCTCCTGGGAACCTGACGGGCTCCTACAGAGAGCCAGAGACTCGAGCATCCAGGAGGGCAAACCGTCCCGGGCGAACCATGCTGTGAGGACCAACCGAGCCGGACATCGCAGCTGCTTTGTTTTGGGTGTTCCTGTCGGCGGTGTGGAGTTTTACGAGAGGACTTAAATCGGCGCAGCACCATGGGAGCCTCCAGTGACAAGGTGAGCGTGACGGTCATTCGGCCTTGCGATGGCCCGGCAGATATCAAAGAGGAGAGTTGAAGAGAGGAAGAGTCGAATGGGTTTTCGAAAGATCACAAAGGATCGTTTAGATTTTTCTTTCTTGAAGTGATACAAAATCCGCACTGAACAATTATCAGGAGAATTGTTTGAACCCTTTCTTGCACCCTGCAACCTGATGACTTGATAAACTGTCCACTGTAGTAACCGTTGTGCCTGAAAGGGTTAAATATGGAATTTTATAGTATGTATAGCCATCCGTTAAATAGAATAAGCCTTTATCAGTCCCATGATGAGGAGAAATTCTAGTTTTGCAGCACATGGTCATCAAGTCGTCTCATAATTTTATACATGACAAGCAAAAAAAAAAAAAAAGACATTTGCACAATTTTGTTCGGGTTTTATTTTTTTCTGTAAATTACTGACATCATAATTCCCAAATGAAGTAATTTTGAGCATAACAGAAAATTGTTAAAATACCCCAAAATGTCCTTTTTTTTTTTTTAATGGGCTCATTTTTTTCCAGACCCATAGTTGAAAAACAAACAAAATCTTCAACATAATTTCTGAGCACGTTATTAGATACTTGAAGAGGAACATTCTCTGGTATTAAAATGGGCTCATAAAAGCAAACTATAACATCATAATCAGTTTGTTCGCTTATTTCTCTGCCTGCCAACATGTATTATAAGAACATTAAATATCATATATTCTCTAGGTGGAGAATCACTACTAGAGTAGCCTAAAGAATGTGGTTTGAACAACATTTTCAGGTCGAAAAAAATGTAAAACGCAATGTAAAATGGGTGCATTCCATCATAAATCATCTCAAAAGTTTGAAGGAAAAGAAAACGAGAAGACTGCTTAATTCCGTCACCTCTCAAGCCTTGGGGTCCAGTGGGGTCATCTGTGTCGCTTCCAAATCACTCTTTAATGTCAAAAAGTTGTGTTTATATTTAGGATTATGATTTTTTTTGTTTAATAAGAAAGATGAAAGGTGAATATTTCCGCCTTTGAATTTATGCTTCCTCCCATTGTAATTGAAATGTTCAGGAATACGCAAACGTTACGCATCACGGATTTAAAAGAAATTAACCGAGTTTTTAAAAATGTTGAAAGAAAATAAAAGGACAAATCCAGCACACATATTTTCAGCAGATGAACGAATTGGCAATTTAAAAAAAAAAACTGTTTTATTTTATTTTTTTACCATTTTGCACTCATACACAAACTAGCTCCGCCCCTTGAATGGATGTGATTGGCTAACAGCCAGCTCCTCACATGAGCCGTTTGCAGAGTAGCCTACAAGGAAAAAGAACAAAAGAGCTCATTAAAACAAAGGCGTGAAATTATTTATACTAAAACTATTCCGATTTCCCCCCCACCCCATAAATAAATAAATATATACATATATATATAGAAACAATAACACTCACACACACAAAAATCGCAAGTGGCGATTCTGCGATAGGAGGTTGCCTTGCTATACTTGTTTTTTCCACGTTGTTTTCCAGTATTCAATTTCTCCTCTTCCTTACCTTGAGTCAGTTAGAAACGCAACTCTTGGTCTTGCCCAATGTTTCTCACTGTAACGTAGACCATATTTGGTACAACATGAACCATTTCGTGAACCATGTAACCTGACAAACCACTGCAGTGCAGGGTTAATCATAAGGGATAACTTGACATGCATTTGTTTCCAGGGATCCTGGCCCCGGACGCTGCTTGTCCTGTTGCTGTGCGTCGTCTGCGCTCTCTGCCAGGAGGAATATTCCGGAAACCACTCGGGTCCGGGCCAATGCCTTTGATGGATATCATGTTTTTGGATACATGCAATGAATCAGCTCATCATGTTTATGTGGCTTAAATGTGCAGGAGAGGATCACACCTTTGAGGGCTCCATCCTGGACCCCTATGACCACTTGAGGCCCCCGCAGCCAGGTCGGTTACATGACTTTTAAGGTGGATCAAAATCATATGTGCTTTGACTATGCGGAAGGGGAATTGATGTGAAATTAGACAAATTATTATTTCCCACCGTTTGAGGATAAGCCTGACGAAACACTTTTGTACACTGGTCTGCTTTTATGAACAAACTTCACTTTCAAAAGCAATCATGTATGCTATTAACTCATTCACTCCCAAAGACGTTTTAAAACGTCTTTTCAGACTTGGTCCAGAATTGGCTGGTACTGAATGAGTTAATAATGCTTTGTGAAACATAAATTACATTTTTTCATACAGCTGACTCACGAAAACAGATCAACAGAATTATTTTTCCTCGTTACGCCTGTTGCTAGGCAGAATTTAAAAATTGCGCCTCAGTAGGATGTTTCTCTGGGTTCTGTTGACTGGCCTAAGGCGGTTCAATGCCGAATCTTCTGTTACGGCTCCGACGTGGCTATTTTGCAGGATTTCTGTGTGAAAGAGTTGCGACTGGTGAGTGAAAACTTCAAACTAACAGACGTGGTCATTTCCACTAGAGTCTTCCCATGGCTACGATGAGGACCAGAATCCCGAGGAGGATGACTACGACCCCTACGGGCCCGCCCCCACCCAGGTCACCATGATCACCGAGGACGCCTACCCTTACGTCACCCCCACCGAGTCACACTACGCCAAGGAGGACAAGCTGGGCCGGCGGAGGGTGGGTAGCTTGTAGGGGAAGCAGACCCAGATACAGAATATGGATGGGGAAGAAAATGTCATGCTCCAAGCTCCCATTGACGATATCGAGCCCACTATTTTGAAAAAACGTTTGCGTATTAAAATAGAGGCTGATATAGCAGCTACCGATATTAAATAAATAAATGAACAAATTTTAAGAAATAAAATAAAGGCCAGTCTCGGTGATATCGGCATTGCTTCCGATTTAAAAAAAAAAGACAATTAGAAGCTCTTATGGCTTATACCAGGGGTCGGCAACCCAAAATGTTGAAAGAGCCATATCGGACAAAAAAAAACAAAACCAAATATGTCTGGAGCCGCAAAAAAAAATAAAAGCCTTCTATAAAACTTACAATGAAGGAAACACATGCTGTACGTATGTAGGAGACTAGACTGTCTCAGAATTGTTTATGTTATTCATTCCTTTGTTGTGTGTTCACAAACGCCCCCATAGAATTTATTTTGTGATTTCCTCGCTTGATTTTTTGTTTTGGTGCATTATTTTAGTGTCAGTGAAGTGATCATGAATTTCCGTTTTTCGGAGGCTCTCTTTGAACGCCTCCCAAGTCGAACGAGAAGAGAGAAGGCACGAAGTCGGACGCAGTCGTGTCTGTGTTTGTCGAGACTGTTAAAAGCATAACAAAAAGTGTGAGTTCTAAAAAACCAACACCACAGCTCTCCTTTTTCGGAGCTACAACATGTATCTATATCTATTTGAGCGATATTAGCCAACTATCAAAATCTTTTTCCATTTTCAAACATTTTTTTTAATAAAGCTCCAGGGAGCCACTAGATGTCGCTAAATGCGGCTCTGGAGCCGCGTGTTGCCGACCCCCGGCTTATACCAATATTTATATGATTATAAATATTCAAGTTGAACTCGAGACTGGTATTGTAAATAGCAATAAATACTTAAAACCTGTTGGCAAGTAAAATCGAGGCTTATATGCTCTTAATAGCAAGATTTATTTTTTTAAAATGTTGAGAAGTAAACTTAAGACTGGTATCTATATGCCCACAATCGATTCATAATTTTAAAAAGAAATATCAGCAGAGGTGCAGGGTTCGATTCCAGCTCCGGCCTCCCTGTGTGGAGTTTGCATGTTCTCCCCGGGCCTGCGTGGGTTTTCTCCGGGTACTCCGCCTTTCCTCTCACATTCCAAAAACATGCATGGCAGGCTTGTTGGGCTCTCTAAATTGTCCCTAGGTATGAGTGTGAGCGTGGATGGTGGTTCGTCTATGCGTGCCCTGTGATTGACTGGCAACCGGTTCAGGGTGTACCCCGCCGATTACCCGAAGACAGTTGGGATAGACTCCAGCACGCCTTGTGAGGATAATCGAATCAGAAAATGGATGGATGGATGGATGATGCATGGATCAATAGCCATCGTCATACATTGTCAATAGACACACACGGTCAGTCGACGTAGTCAATAAACAAGATGTCAGGTGTCACAATCATGTCACCGTTTCAGGTTCCGTTCCAGCACCGAGGACCTGACGCCGGGTCCTCGGAGGAGTCTGGCGGCGACGCGGCCCTCGGCCAGGAGGGTCCCACCGAGTGCGACTGTGAACCCGGAGAGCCGGGATTCGCCGGGTTCGCCGGACCCAAGGTACCCACGAGTCAAAACGGTCCTGATAGAGCCTTCTAGAACGGTTTATCAGAAGACTTATCAGGTGCCCTCACTTCCTGTCAGGGCTCGCGAGGCATGCAGGGTAAAATGGGAGCGCCGGGGCAGCAAGGCAGAGAGGTGACTCGCCAACATCATTCACATACCAATGAAAAATTCCAAATGATGTTCTAAAGGAAACAAAACGTGGAGAAATAAACCACCGAGTTGTGTTTTTAGGGTTATAAAGGAACAAAAGGAGTACAAGGCCGAAGAGGAGACGCTGGCCCTGTGGTGAGGAACTCAAAATGACTGATGGAGACGTAAAGATGATATTGCCATGACAACCACACCTGATAATAAATGGATTGGAAAGTCAAGTGATAAGTTAAATCACATTCTTAAAAAAAAATCAGTTCATCTTCTCTTTCTTTTTTTAAATGTATTTATTTTTTAATTAAACAGCAAAATTTGGAGATTTATTTGTTTGAATCTGTGTTTGACCTTTGATTTCAGGGTGATCCCGGACCCGAAGGCGAAGATGGAGGTTCGGGTTTCTTTGGCGGTATGGTGAGTAAAGAGTCGGAAGAGACCGGATTGTGATCAAATATGACAGAGTAAATCATAGAATAGATTAATTTAATTAACGTTGACATTGTTCTTGTTTTTTGTTTTTTAACTAGGGAGAACCAGGACTTATAGGCGACCGGGGTGAGCGCGGAGATCCAGGTCTGAAGGTAAAACTCATTGATCTCTATGAGGTTACGCAAAAAGCACATGGAACTTTTCAACCTGCAGCGGATGTATGGCAGCTTCACTTGGACAAACTTCAGTTCCACGACCATTTTGTCGTTTTGTCCCCAGCGCGAACAGACCAAGCCTCGCTGTGAATTGTGAAAGAAGCTAACACACCATCCAAAATGCGTCGGATTGCTAATATCAATCTTATATATAATATGAGCTCCAAATACAGAATGTTACATAAAGGACGCAAATGTATGCAAAAAGACAGGATTTTTCTTTTTTTCTCAAATAACTGAGTTAGGTTCCACAAAAATAAATAAACAAAATGGGGAATCACAATTGGAACAGGCTCCCAGGAAATTACAGCACGCTTTTCTCTTTCATCATGTAAGGCTGGCAGGGTTTGGCTTCCTGCTGAATGAGACCCGATAGCATCGCTTTTGTTTCTTGATTGACATTCCAAACGCCCACTCTCTGGTCTAGCGGGTGGGGGAGGTCCAACTGTTTTTCGAGTTAACTGATACCATCAACAGGGGACGGTTTGTACCTGTTCTTGCTGGTTTCTGTCTTTAGAATTCCAAATTTGTGGTCGCCCATGTAGTCATTCTGAAATTGAAAACAGGCAGTTCGTTATTTTCTCAAGCGCTGAAGTTCAAAAACCAAGAACCTCGAGTTTCCGTTGGGGTGGCCACGCCATTCCAATGTCTAACTGCCATTTGATTAGAGTCTAGAGACTATCAAAAGAGGGAATCCCCAATGGGACTCCTCCCCAAATCCTTCCACCAAGATATGGGGACGACTCAAGGAAGGGACTCTGAATATTTAGACAGTATAGTTTATTTATTTGGGGCGGTGCGATGACTCATTTTAACCGTTTCACACTGTAATCTGATAACATGATAAACTGTCCACTGTAATAACTGCTGTCCCTGAAAGGGTTCAACATGTGAAAGAATCAGCTCTGTACATATCGAACCATCAAGTTTACAACAGTTACATGTGGCGTACTGCATTATCTGACCTTATCTTCAAATAATGTACGATAGAAACGAGCTGACGGGACCTCGCACATTGGCACGCAAATAAGTACAGCCATTAACAAATGTTAGCGAATAGCCTACCGGCAAATTGTAACGGGCTACAAACGCACAAGGTCCGTTCAAGGGCATCTGAACCCCACCCCGAAAATGTTCACCGTGGCATCATTCTGGCTGGGTTACTTTCATAAAGAAACACAGACTAAAATCGCCTGAAGGGTTTCTTAAAGTGCCGCAGCGCTACACGAACGCTAGACAAATGGCAGCGTCACAATTTTGACCGTCTAGGCTCACATGGTGACATGAGGCTCCTCTTTGTAGGGCGATTCCGGCATGGAGGGACCACGAGGAGGAGTCGGAGGGACCGGTAACGCTGTACGGAAACACAGTGGAAACATCAATCAATTTGATTTTAAAAAACAAAGTCAAAGGTTGTTATTTGGTTTGCTTAGGGTTCTCGCGGTGATGCTGGAACCCCGGGATCAAGAGGAGGCAACGGTCCCAAGGTAAAAATCTGATGGAGGACTTTCCAAACGTCAATAAGGCAACCTGCCAACGAGGCGCGGGCCAATTATTGCTTTGAAGGTTTACCGTGGTTTTAAAAAGTCAAGCTTTCAATAACCACTGTTGGGAGGCGGGGGGGGATGAGTGGTGCGTTGTTGTGGATACGGCTGGATCCTCGGTGGTCTTCCACTCCCCCCCAGATCCTCCGCGTGTTCGTTTAATTCGAGTCCCGATACAGTTCTTATACAGTGAAACTCCTCTACAACGAAATCTACATGGGTGAAAATACCCCCTAGTGTGAAAAAAATCTTCATGCATTAACACCATTCCCAAGAAAAAGTAAGTAAATAAATAAATAAATTGCGCCAGCGGGTAATAGTGAGCCCCAGGGACAAATGAATAGCCCACGGGTCTTTTCCAAAAATAATTAAATTTTTAAATCAAAAAGAATGTTTATTTATTGAAACTTGACAAAGTACATGTTTCTTCTGAACCAAGTAATATGGGGGAAAAAAAATCGATATTTTGTTTTTAAAATAGAATAGATTGTGTTCAATGGGGGGGGGGGGGGGACATCAGGGTGTGTGGTCAGGTTCTGCAAAGGCGGGAGATGGACTGAGGCTGCATTCAAATCTTGCAAACAGCTTGAAACCTGCAAACTCAACCTTAACTTGTCATGCATGATATCATGTGTTTTTTTTCTAACTAGGGGTCCGGGGGTAAAGGGGGCAAAATGGGAGTTCAAGGACCAGATGGACGCAAGGTAATTGGAAAATGAACGATTGAAGTTTATGTCAAAGGATGTATGATGAAACCATGGAAAAGCTCTTGGCCAGGAGAAGTCTATGTTGAGTTCTCGTCTTGTCTCATTCCCGCAGGGTCAGACTGGAGCACCTGGATTCCCAGGAGACATTGGCGACAGAGGATACTATGTAGGACATTGCGCACACGTCCTCTGTTTATACCATGTCTAATTTCACCCGCGTTTAAACCACTTGTATGGAATCAGATTCAAAATTGCGAGCAGCTTCGTTTACCAGACTCCTCCGCACCACTGTGGTTCTTTATTTCTGTATTTTTGATTTATTTTTAATGTATGCTTATATTTAAATGACTTACTGTCAAATTTAAAAAAACAACAACTTTTCTCTCTGAATATTTCCTCAGGGTTACCATGGCCAGACGGGTGGCCGCGGGTCAAGCGGACCGAAGGTACATTTATTATTTGTTTTTGTCATTTATTGCATGTTGTTAACGTTTAAACTGTTTAATACTGGCTATGATATCAAATATAAGGTAAGATAACCTTTATTTTTCCCAGGTTGCTCATCATTGGTGTCAGTTGAGGTTTCACTTCCATTCTTAAGTCAGGAAATGACTCAAACGGTCTCACCACCCAGTAGAGGAAGTACACGTACCCAAATAAATATGGGGAGCTTTGAATGAGGGTTTCACATTACGTTAAAAAAGATACCGAGACAGACTGGAGAATTTCTTGTAAATACTCTCTGCATCTGTTGATGGCAGTAAATATATTTTTCAGTAGACTTCACTGTCTTTCATGTACAAACTTGCTTCACCAAAAATGTACATTGGACACACTTTAAATGTACAAAAATATAACCAAAAACGCTCTTGTTAGAGGGATGATCCCTTCAAATATTTTTGACACTTGTATCTTTTTGGTCCTGGAAAAAGCGGGAATAGTTCCCACAGAATCAAATACAGTCAAACCTCGGTTTTCGTCCATAATCCGTTCCAGAAGGCTGTTCGAAAACCGAAATTGTTCGAAAACCGAAACCACGCTCTTTTTAAAATAAAAATGTTTACTGAACACGTCTGCTCACAATGGAAAGCAACACGAGGAAGCGTCACTTCCTCGTGTAAGGAAGGCGAGAGGAGTCAAATGGTGCATTCAAGTGCGCTCAGTTTGTTCGAGAACTGAAATTTGTTCGCCATCCGAGGCATAAAAAAACGTGACATTTTTGGTCGAAAACCGAATTGGGCGAGAACCGAGACGTTTGAAAACCGAGGTTTGACTGTAATTAACTTCGTGGGAACCTGAGTGGAGATGCAATGAAGGACTTTTACTGTACAGTCATAAAAATTCAAATGTATTTTATCTCTTTGGCAGGGTACCAAAGGTCTTGGCGGCTTTCGGGGCAGCGATGGCGACCCCGGAGAAGATGTGAGTGTGTCATTAAATTTATATTGTATTCCTAGGATGGGCAAAGTACAACTCTCTCCTTTCTATATTCTGATTTTTATTACCAAGAGTACTCTAAAATTTGCATTGTGTTATCTGTTTTTTAAAATTTTTAACCCTGAAAGTAGTTAATGAAAATGTATGTTGTATGTATTTATTTTTTAATGTATTTTTTTTATGATATGCGTGTGTGTGTGTGTGCGTGCGTGTGTGTAAAATGAACAATTTACATTTACATTCCCCCTGACGATAAAAAAAAAATGTGCTAAAAAACATCATCTGAATCTTCACGTTTATCTCCTCAGGGTCCCATAGGTGTCCCAGGCCTGATGGGAGAGCCAGGTTCCTTCGGCGTTAAGGTGACCGCCGCCATTTTTAGCCACTCTCACCGAGGTTGAGCGCGCAACTGACGCGGTTGTTTTTGACCGTTGCAGGGCAGCAAAGGCGAGCGTGGCGATCGAGGACCACAAGGCAGAATGGGCTCTGTGGTGAGTGAGCGCCGCGGCGCACATTTTAGAACTCCTGAGGCCAAGTCAGCGCATCTTTACTGTTTTTGGAATTTATGCATTGTTTTGTACATGTTAGAGTTTTCATACGATTTGTCCTAGCGGATTAGTGCCCGAATATTTTTGTCCAAACTTAACATTTACTTTCTGTAGGTGCACCATGAGTTTGGTCCAAATGATATACAGTCAAACCTCGGTTTTCGAACGTCTCGGTTTTCCACCAAAGATTTCGCGTTTTTTATGCCTCGGATAACGAACAAATTTCGGTTCTCGGACAAACTGAGCGCACTTGAATGCACCATTTGACTCCTCTCGCCTTCCTTACATGAGGAAGTGACGCTTCCTCGTGTTGCTTTCCATTGTGAGCAGACGTGTTCAATAAATATTTTTATTTTAAAAAGAGCGTGGTTTCGGTTTTCGAACAATTTCGGTTTTCAAACAGCCTTCTGGAACGCGTTATGGACGAAAACCGAGGTTTGACTGTATTTTCTTCATTTCACTTTCGTCATTAGTCATCATATTCACGGATGAATTTTTTTTTAAAAAAAGTCCTTCCTTTCATCAGGGTTCTGGAGGTGAACAAGGAGATGCCGGGTTACCCGGCAAGCCAGGCCCAATGGGCCTCCAGGGACCCCTTGTGAGTACTCACTTCACAAAACAACACAATCACACAATTTCAACACAACTTATTAAGGATGTGCGTGCATTTGCGCGTGTGTGTTTTATTCCGCAGGGGCCCAAAGGCGAGACCGGTCCGGACGGTGACATGGTGAGAGCGGACCGTCCGGTCAAGTGCTATTTGCGGTCACTGTTCTCGTAATTCTTGTTTGCACGTCAACTTCTTGCTGGAAATTCTGCTTGCTTTGCTTCCTTGTTATTTCCTTAGTGACTGTATTTCCTTTCATTTTCACATGCAAGGGTGCAAAGGGTAGGACAGGGATAAAGGGCCCAAAAGGACAAAAGGTAACCTGTTTTTCAGCACGTTTGACATATTTATGTATCGCTCTTGAATGACTTTGGTTTCTCCATTCAGGAGGCGAAGTTCGGCGATCGTGGAGACAAAGGAGAGGTGTGTATTTCACTCTGACCTCATTAAAAATTAAAAATAAACACACACACACACATGAAAAACCCTGAACCCTTTCATTCACCCTGTAACCTGACAACATGATAATCCGTCCACTGTAGTGACGGCTGTCCCTCAAAGGCGTAATGCCACATTTTAAAGTTCAACAAAATCCAAACGAGCAGTCAACAGCATTCTTTTTTTTTTTTCCGACGAATATCATGTTCGAAAATCTGCTTGAAGTTTTTATACTCTGCCGCCCACACTGCTCTCCTCACGCAATATTAATCTGAATGCCGTGTTGGAAGCACATTGACGTACGTACAGTCAAACCTCGGTTTTCGAGCAAAAATTTTAAGTTTTTTTTTATGCCTCGGATGACGAACAAATTTTGGTCCTTCGAACAAACTGAGCGCACTTGAATGCACCATTTGACTCCTCTTGCCTTCCTTACACGAGGAAGTGACGCTTCTTCGTGTTGCTTTCCATCGTGAGCAGACGTGTTCAGTAAACATTTTTTATTTTAAAAAGAGCGTGGTTTCTGTTTTCGAACAATTTCGTTTTTCCAACGGCCTTCTGGAACGGAATTATGGACGAAAACCGAGGTTTGACTGTATTAGTGTCAAGAAAATTTGGGGGGTCGACTTCCCCTTCAAGTCGACTTTTTAGGGCAAAAGTTGCTTTTTGAAGCATCACAGTAGTTTTGACTCGTCAACTGGATAAGCCCTCCGAATTTTGGCCTATATGAGCTTATTAGCGGATATATGGATGTACGTATTCTTTATTCGAGCCATTTTTACCATTTTTGTCACCACACAATTGTCTCTTGTCTCCTTCGTCTGCCCAGCGAGGTCCTAAAGGTGCAGTCGGTCGGACCGGCAATCCCGGCCCCGTGGGTCCTCCCGGCATCCCGGGAACCCGAGGTAACCGCGGCCCCCTCGGAGACAATGGCGCCAGAGGCCAACCCGGATCCAAAGGGATTCAAGGTCCCATTGTGAGTCCTGTTTGAAATCGACCATTTCAGAATGCTTGCAAATAAGACGCTACCAGAATACTTCTGGGTGGTAAAAAAATTGGAAACGGGAATTATAAATAAGGTGGAAAATGGGGTTTTGAGTTAGCAAACGTGACCAAATGTTGCCTTTAGGGTCCCGGGCTGTCGGACGAGCAGGTGCTGCAGCTGTGCCGCGGCGTGGTCACGGCTCAGCTCTCGCAGCACGCCGCCTCCATCCGTGCTAAGTGCACGCAAGGATGTCCCATCAACAGCCGCACGCTCATCGGACCCCCCGGAGCCAAAGGACCTGCGGGCCCAGCCGGCCAAACGGTGAGACCGGCCGGCTTTGAGCTCTGCGTGACATATACAGGATGACGGATGGATGGATATACATTTATTGTATATCTTGGTTGTAGTTCTTTTTTGATGTATGTGGTTTGACAACAAATGCATGTAATAGGAAAGCGTTTAGCATGAGGTTTTATTTCAAAGTCTGACATGGGAAGTCAAAATCCCTACTAGCATTTTGAGCAGCCCAGAGATCGTATTGAAGTTATCCCACAAAATAAAGAAAAAAAATTCGAGTGAATAAATACTTTAAAGGTTTCTACAAATGGGGCCGTTACAATCCCATGATAAAAAGAAAATACTACACGTAATATTAGATTACAAAGAATTACATGTGTTTTTTTTTGTTTACTCTCTTCATTATAAAAATACATGTGTTCAAATTGTTTTTAAATGATCAATTATATTTATTCAATTAAAATATTTTTTGGCCTACCTTTTTCATGGTTTTAATGATATTTAGAAATTAGCTTTTTGTCTTTCTTTAAAATATATATATATATATATATATATATATATATATGAGATTATTGGTGTTAGTCAAAATTGTTTTCTACCTTTCTTGCATATATCTAATAAATTAAATATTAACATTGCTTTTAATAGCTATATTAAAACATAACTATAATTATTATGTACAAAAAAATGAATTAGAAATTTTGTTCTCTACCTTTTTCGCAATTACAATGCATTCAATATAGACTAAGAAATGTTATTTTGAATGAATATGAAACACGACTACATTTTTTTTTAAATGAATATCTTTAATTCAAGAAAGTATCAATTACATGATTTATATTTATGAACGCACTTCCCGCACTCCATTCTCTTGTAGGGCAAAGCAGGCAGAGCTGGATCCAAGGGAGCCCGCGGTGTTCAGGGAGACCGAGGCCTGGAGGGAGAGAAAGGGGCGCAGGGTGAACAAGGTTTGCCCTCAGTATTTTCTCCTTCCTCACTTCCAAAATACATTTTTAATTGATGCGTGGCAGTTGATGCGGTTGACCTTTCTGAGCAGGCAAAAAGGGTCCAAAAGGAAATACGGGTGATCTTGGAAAAGGCTTCCCGGGACTTGATGGACCACAAGGAGCCCCTGGTGAGACCACGTTTTCATTGTTCCGACGAACAGAAGCAGTAAGGGGCAGCTTGTTTGTGAATAAATCAGTGTGCCTTGTGGTACATTAGTAAGACATCATCAGGTGTGCTTTGGGAAATTTTACAATGCCAATTATTTTGACATAAAAAGAATAATTTTCCAATTTAAAAAAATGTGTTTGTAGTTAAAATTGGTCCCATGACATCAACAAGAGAGATGCTGAACACTTTCATTTAAAGATGAGTTTTTGTTTGTTTGTTTTGCAGAAGCTCAAGTCCACTTTTCTTATTTCCTCAGGTTTTCCAGGTGAGCCCGGCGTAGCCAAAAACGGCATGGAGGGCCCGCACGGCGCCCGCGGGTTCCCGGGTCCAATGGGCATCACCGGGATGATGGGAATCGCCGGCATTCCGGGTTTCTGCGAGGCTCGGGACTGCAGCATCCACGCACCGGTGATGCGCAAAGAGCAGGGTCTGGTGAAGGGACCTCACAGCTCCTAAATTAAACATGACCTTAGTGGGAGAGTCACTTCGTCACCGTCATTTTGCATTATTTAAACTTCAAGCTGATGAAAACGTCAGTGGGCCGAGTACAGACCCAAGGGGTACTTTGCTCCAGGAACATTCTGTTTTGACTCCATTTTCTTGGTTGGGTCCAAAGTCTTTTAACGTTTCGTTCAGTCCCGATGTGTAAAAAGAAAATGAGCATTCAGTGCCATTGGGAAGTATTTACAAGACGTTACTTCATCCTCATTTTGTTATTTCGCATCTTTATTCCAAAATGGATTTTTTTTTTCTTTTGTCATGAAATTCTACACAAACCTCTGCATACTCACAACCTCTTTTTTTTCTCGTAAAAAAACCAAAACAAAACCAAAAAAAACCTGGTGCATCTTTGGTAGCAGTTACAGCCTCGAGTCTTTTTGATGCTACATGCCTGGCACACTTTGGTCTCTCATACTTCAATCAGGTTGGAGCTGGAACATAACAAAATGTGGAAAAAGTGGAAGCGCTGTGAATATTTTCTGGATTCACGGTACGTAAATAAAGAAAGTTGTGTAAATATGATGTAAAATATCTCAAAATACATGTCCTGTGCTCTGAAGTGTTTCAGATAAATTGCTGTTTTGTTTCATCCATTCTCCTTATCATTTTCTTGTCACAGCATTGATTGATCATCAAGTCAACGCAAATGTATTTCTCGAGCACTTTCAAACAGCCATCGCTGCACACAAAGTGCTGTACATGGAGCAATTAACATATACAACAGTAAAGCAACAAATCAGTAACAAAGACGGTAGAAAGCACCGAACAGCAAAACCAAGAACAAATCCGAGTCATGCTGAGTCAAATGCCAAAGAATACTATTGAGTTTTGAGGCGAGTTTTAAAAATGGGCAGCGAGGAGGCTTGCTGAATGTTCAGTGGGAGGTCATTCCAGTGAGAGGGACCAGCAACATAAAAGGCTCGACCGCTCTGATCCTCCGTTTAGTTCTTGGTACAGTACTTCTAATAATGTCTGTTATGTTTAATAAAACGCGTGGAGTCGGACGTTGTGCTCACTACCGTTTATTGTCAGTAGCCACCTTTTATATCAACACTTTGGCAACCGCCCACTTTACGGCCGTGACGTCACGCCGTCGTAATATGACCCTGTGGCTGTGGATACATGCCACAGTCTGGTCTGCAGCCCTGAGGCGCGGGTCAGGTATGTAGGGGTGGAGGAGCTCAGAGAGGTAAGGTGGCGCCAGGTCATTTAGAGGTTTGAAAACAAACAATAGGATCTTGAAAATAACTCAAAAATGTATAGGGAGCCAGTGAAGGGATGCTAGAGTATCATACAGGGTTGGGGGTTTTTTCCCCCACACAAATTCAAAGGAATCAAGCATTCGTGTTTTTTTTAAACTGTTCAAAATTCCATTCAATGTGAAGTTTATTGATAATTCCGTGAATTTTGTGAACAGCTTTGAGATGTACTAAGAGCCGTTGGTTGGTTTGAAAAACAAATTAATTTTTAAATAAATACCTTCAAAACATAATATTGTTTTGGATTTTGACTTTTTTCTAAAGGCGGAAAGAGTTGAATGTAAAATGTGTAATTTTATTTCTAATCCACACATGCCTGTTTGTTATATATATATATATATATATATATATATATATATATATATATATATATATATATATATATATATATATATATATATATATATATATATATATATAACAGCTTAATGTGACCTTTAACAAACCGAGAGTTTTGAAATATGGTTACAAATCAAGGTTTGGGATTCGAATTGGTCTTTTCTAAAATCACGTGGGCAAATAATTGTCATTTTACATGTATTTTTCTTGTCCAGATTGAACAAGATGAAGTTACAAAAATAAAATGTGTTTAATTGCACTTCGATTTATATTTAATTTTCTTGGTTGAAAATATTGAAACGTCGCTGTAAGACTGGATACGCTCCCGGCATGCTTTTCGACACTAATGATGTAAATAATAATACATTTGATTTATAAGCCCCTTTCAAAACACTCGTGGACACTTTACAATCAATAGTATTTAAATGCAGGTTTTTTTGTTTATCTCTTCACTCGTTGTTTTAGGTGTTTTTACTTGCTAGCATTTTATTCTCTTTGCTTTTATAAGCTTAGTTTTGATGTGACACCGTGATTTTGTAGGACATGTGAAATCATAAAACCTACCTTCTCAACACACGCGATCAGGTTCCATCTTGTTAAAATGTTAAGTGAAACGAAGCTGCTGTGATGTTTGTTGTGTCGAAATGCATATGGCGGAGTTTCCTTATAAAGAAACCGAGTGTGTTTACTCCACTCAACTGTATTTCTCGAGCACTTTCAAACAGCCATCGCTGCATACAAAGTGCTGTACATGGAGCAACTCACATACACAACAATAAAGCAGTAAATCAGTCACAAAGACTAAAAGGTAGAAAGCACCAAACAGTAAAACTAAGATCAGATCTGAGTCATGCTGAGTCAAATGCCAAAGAATACGTTGGCTACTTGGAAACAGTCCGGATCGAAACTCGTTGTAACACGTAAACTTAACCGAATATCTTCATCGCCTTTTAATTTTAGCAGACAGTGTACATGTCATTTTATGTAAAAAAAAAAATTTGTGCGATTGCCAACGACTACATTCCCGTAAAGAAGCCACGCCCCACTGTCAACAGGACTATTCTTCGTACTCTTTTTGAAGACTTGAGAATGAAACCGTCGACGATGCAGGCAATTACCATGACCTTCCTCCTACTGTCACTCGGTGAGTTTTTTTTCAAATACAATACGAATATATTTGATATTGGACTGTAACGTATTGTTCGGACTAGGTGGCGTCTGGGGCCGGAGCGAGAAAGTGGTCGTTGTTGAGGGTGTGGTGGGCGACAATTGCGCATTGCCGTGCACAGCCGAAGTCAAACCGGGGGTGCAATACTTGACTGTTTGCTGGTACAAGGTAAACGGCGTGTATTGACTGTTGTATTATTTTTCATTTGCGTTGTTTACCATAGACTTTCACTTTCGTTTGTGTGTGTGTGCGCGCGCGTTTATTGCTTTTACTTTTGCTTTGAATTCCATCTAAAATAAAAATAAAAATGCCTATGTTCAAACATTGGATACAGTCGGATCCATCCATTTTTTTTTTTTCGAATCCTCTAAAGCAGGGTTGTCCAAACTGTTCCTCAAGGGCTCTCGTCCTACCTGTTTTGTAGCTCTCCCAGGAGCAACGCACCTGATTCAAATAATCGGGTTTGTTCTAATGAGCTGATGAGCTGATCATTTGAGTCAGTGTTGTGTGTTGCAGCCAGGAGAGAAAATGGGCAGGACGATGGCTGGCCAATCTCAGCTGTCTTCGGACAGTAGGTGGGGATACACCCCTCTAAATAAAAAAAAAAAATTCCAAACATTATTGTGTTGTTGGGTAGGACCGTGGCCGACTTGTTAGCACAGCGGTAGGGAAGTCCGGTTCCTCAACAGCCATGTCCTGCCTGTTTTAGAGCTTCCCCTATTCCGACACACCTGATTCAAATGATCATGATCATTTCAGGCTTCGACAGCGCTTGCCGATGAGCTGCTCGTTTCAATCAGGTGTGCTGGAGTCTGGCTCACTTCAAAATCCTAAATGTAAAAATTGTTGACTAAAATCATAAAATGCAGTCAATATTTTTTGCAAAGAATAAAAAAAATGAAAAAAATAACGAATACATTTAGATTCAACAATTTTTGTGAAAAATGGCTACATTAATCCAACAAGTGTGACAGTAGTATCGATCATGTCAACAAAAATGTCTGTGTTTCAATGTGTTGTCTTGTATTATTTTGTCTTTTTTTTTTTTGGTCAACTTTTCTTTTGATGGCGGCGCGGACACCCGCAGCGGCTCCTCTTGTTTTATGTTGAGGGGGAAGAAATTTCATCTGTGCTGCATGTTACACATACGTACAGCACATTTGACAATAAAGTTGTATTCAATTCAATTCAATTCAAAAACAAAAACACCAAGCCCAGGGGGTCGGCAACCCGCGGCTCTTTAGCGCCCTCCTGTGGCTCCCTAGAGCTTTTTCAAAAATGTTTGAAAATGGAAAAAGATGGGAGGGAAATACTTTTTTTGTTGTTTTTGTTTTAATATGGTTTCTGTCAGAGGACAAACATGACACAAACATCAATCTAACGGAAAAGGCTAACCACCGCTACTTTCTCAGACGCTCACCGAACTGTGTCGATGTGACAGATGGAGCCGCGCGGCGACCCCGCCTCGTTGCAACGGCGAGGCCTGGTGTTGCGCGATCTGCCCAACGGCGCGGTCGAGAGCTATGTGAGCCTGACGCGGGAGGTGATCCTCAGCAACGACACCAACGACATCCTGCTGCCCAACGTCACGTGCCGCGACAACGTCACGTACAAATGCCGCCTGTACGCACCCGTCGGGGAAAGAAACCTCGAGGGAGATGTGGTCCTCAAGCTGTCAGGTGCCACTTACCGGAAACATTCGACTTGTCGTACCGCCGTCCCTAATTTTGAATTTACCAGTCGCCATTTGGTGGACTTGTGGAGCGATTCAATTACTGTGATGCCCTCGCGAGTGGGCAAAGGGGAGCCACAGTCACACGTCAGCTCTTTATTAAAACTGTACCGTCAAACAAAAATCTAAAAATGAACGGGGGAAATCCCAGCTTCAGTTCCCATCGTGAGTGTCATGCGGGGTTAGGGGAACTTTTGGGCAAACTCTAAAAAAAAAAAAAAAAAAAAGAGAGATTCATGATTGTAGCTTCTCTTTTTTTCTTATGATCGAAACACGACTGAAGTCACTTGACTACCCATGAGAACACTGATCATTGCACTTGTTTTTTTTTTTTGACCATTTACAGATTGCCCCGGCACACGCGTTGGAGTCCAGAAAGTTCATATTGAATTGATCATTTTGCTTTCTGCTCTACTGATCCTGACACTCTTTTCCTCCCTGACGGCTTATGTAAGTGACACACACAAAAAACACGTAACACACACACACACACAAAAAAACACCGCCAGGAATTTCGATAGTAATGTGTTGCTGCTTTGTGTGTATTAAAGTAGCAGTTGTTTTCTGATTTATTTTAGTTTCCGTTGGCCCGTCTGTGGCGTTTCACATGATTTGTAAGCAGACGTCCGTGGGAAAAAAAACATGGGAACATTTTAGTGTTGAAATAGACAATGTGTACTCATCTCTAGTCCTATGCGTCGGTTTTACAGTCAATTTCAGCGACGAGGGGCAAACGAATTGAAGCACGCACACCGGGCGTCGTTTATGGGGGTCTTTTCGTTTCCTCAAAGAGGTGTGATAGTCTCCCATTTTGCGAGTGAGAGCGAACAGGTGCTCATACCTTAAAAAGTGTTTTTTTGTTGATGTCATTTTCAGCGTGATTTAATACAGTCAACCCTCGGTTTTCGTCCATAATCCGTTCCAGAAGGTTGTTCGAAAACCGAAATTGTTCGAAAAACCGAAACCACGCTCTTTTTTTAAATAAAAATGTTTACTGAACACGTCCGCTCACAATGGAAAGCAACACGAGGAAGCGTCTCTTCCTCGTCTACCCGAGGAAGCGTCACTTCCTTGTGTCGGGAAGGCGGGAGGAGTCAAATGGTGCATTCAAGTGCGCTCGGTTTGTTCGAGAACCAAAATTTTTTCGTCATCCGAGGCATAAAAAACTCGAAATTTTTGGTCGAAAACCGAATTGGTTGAGAACCGAGACGTTCGAAAACCGAGGTTTGACTGTATGTTAAAATGTGTTGAAAGTGTGTGGGAGCTTTATGATTAAAAATAAAAAAATGTATAATCTACAGTGAACCCCCTAGTGTGAAAAAATCTTCATGCATTAACACCATTCCCTCTTTCCTGTTTCAAATTTGCTACAGTGAAAAAACCCCTGTTGTGAAAAATTTCTTGCTGCAAACATGATTTCGTTGTAGTGGAGTTTCACTGTATCTTCAACTGTAACGGGCTCGTCGAAGCTTCTCATTGTTTTTCCCAAATCTGCCTGCTTGACCTGTTTTTCATGTTTACGTGCATTTCGAATAAATAAATAAGAACACTATTTCCTACCCCCACAGTGCCTTTGGAGAAAGCGCTGGCAGGACCAAAAAAAAGGGTGGAAAGCTGTCAACGCGAAACTGGGCGCCATATGAGAGTCTGCCCATGGCTCTCCAGTTTATGTCCCGAAACATCCGCGCATCCATCCCTTCTCCGAGCCGCTTATCCCCAGGAGGGTGCTGGAGCCGCCCCGGAGCAGTAGGCGGGGTACACCGAGAACTGGTTGCCGGCCAATTTGCAGGTCGCGCGTAGACAAACACCCATTCGCACACCCAACACACAAACACACCGTGAGACAATGTAGAAAAGGGGTGCCCAATACGTCGATCGCAATCGACTGGTAGCTCGGCGACTGGTCTTGAGTTGATCGCGTGGGGTGTTGAGGAAAAGGAAAAAAAAAAAAAAAGTGTCTATGTGCGTGTTATTCATATGATTATTTTTTTAATGTTATTTTATTAGCAGTCTCGCTTTTGCACAAATAAATAAATAAAACATCAGAAAAGCAGGTCACCTTTAACCTACGTGGGCGCGTGACCTGCATCGCCGGAAGTTGTTCGCGGCCAATAGTCTAGAATTGCAGCTTGCGATCTTTTATTGTTTTTATTCTCATTCAGAGTTTGGGGGGGCCAGAAGAAGCATTTTACCCTGGAGAACCCACGGGGTCAAATTTGGCCCCTATAAATTCTGCTACTCAAATGCTACCCTTAAATCCCAAAAGGGTCAAATTTGGTCCTAATCCTAAAATTTGGATTAAAGCATGAAATATTTGAAAAAACATATATTTTGGTGTTCGGTGAACATATAGCAGTCATTTAATGTAGAAATTCATGAATTTCCAAAGAAGAAAAGGGTTCTTGGGTTCTCCAGGGTTAAAAATGAACACGCCGCAACAGTGCGTCCCATGCCTCCGCGCTGGGTTTCGACGAAGGTAGGCAGCGATGTCCTACAAAGTCTTGCGTGTACTTTAGTTTTCTGTTTGGTTCATTTTAGGCGCCGTTGCTCATCAGGGCATGCGTGTGTGTAAGTGCGCGCGTATGCGCGCCTGTGAGTTAACGGGTCGATCGTGGAGATTGGTTGATGGAAAAGTAGATGTTGTCAAAAAAGGTTGGGCACCCCTGATCTAGAATGATCAATTAAGCTACCATACATGTTTTTGGAATGTGGAACAAAATCCAGAGTACCAGGAGAAAACCCACGCAGGCATGAATAAAATGTGCAAACACTACACAGGAAGGCTGGGGCCCGGATCCTAAAAAGACTTACCGTATTGGCCCGAATATAAAACGGTGGGGGGTTTTTGCATTGAAATAGGACTGAAAAAGTGGGGGGGTCGTCTTATATTTGGTGTCTAGACGTTATACTCATTTACGACGCTAGATGGCGCCAGATATCATTGACGCGAATGCTGGACTTGACTCCCCAGGCCAAAGTGAACCCCTGTCACGAAAAAAAAAATCAAAAATAGTGATAAGAAAGAAAAGAGAATAAAATAATAGAAGAGTGCTTGAAAGTGCTCTATAAATTACCATTAAATTGAGTTGAGAACATTGAGGATCAAGTATAATGAATAGATGACCGAATGTAGTGACATTAAAGTGTCAAAAAGAAAAACCAAAAAAGCGTAAGATGAGTAAAAATATATTTTTTTAAACTCAGGGACAGCGGTTACTACAGTGACCAGCTAATGTTACAGAGTGCATGAAAGGGTTAAACACCCGAGATTCCTCAAAAAGTGGTGATAAACCTCCAATGTGTGTTCACCACCAAAAACATAACCTTTTATGGACAGAATTTCTTGACGCAACCGAGGCATTGAGGGGCTTCGGATTGGTAGCCTCACTCTTGCTTCTCTGCTTTTAGCCAATGCGGTGGTGCTGTTGGCTTCTTTGAGCCGGGATCCCCAACTTGAACTGGAGCAGTTCGCAGCCGAGTGTGAAGCGGTTGGGATGATCATCAGCACCTTCAAATCTGTGCCCACTCTGCGGGTCGAGGATGAAGGAATTGAAGTATCTTAGGGTCTTGTTCACGAGTGAGGGCAGGAGATCGAAAGGCGGATCGGTCGATCCGCATTCCTACCCTCACCTATGGTCACGACATAATATGACCGAAAGAACGAGATCGCGAAGATAAATGGCCAAAATGAGTTTCCTCTGCAGGGTGTCCAGGTTCTCCCTGAAAAATAAGGTGAGATGCTCGGTCATCCGGGAGGGGCTTAGACTTGAGCCGCTTCTCTACATCTTCGCAAGGAGCCAGATGAGGTGGCTCGGGCATCTGATTAGGAATGCCTCCTGGACACCTCCCTGGTGAGGTGTTCCGGGCATGTCACACTGGAAAAAAAAACAACAAAAAACAAAAAAACAACGAAAAAGAACCCCCCCCCCCCCCCCCAAAAAAAGAAAACAAATTATTTTAAAAAGTGTGAAAAATGTGACTGGGTCATTCCATGAATGCTGAAACCCCAAGAATGTGGGAGTCCACCTTAAATCTGTTTCCCACGAAACACAAGGATTAGACCCAACCCCCCCCCAAAAAAGTGTTTTTAAAAAAAAACTAAAATACGAAAAATAGATTTAAAAATGTTGAAATAAAATGACAGGCTGATTCTGTGGATGCCAAACTGCGAGTATGTGGGGATCCACCTTCAATATCTGTTTCCCACGAAACATGACTATTAGCCCCCCCCCCCCCCCCCCCCAAAAAAAGTGTTTTAAAAAAAAAAACGAAAATACGAAAAATAGATTTAAAAAATGTTGAAATAAAATGACGGGCTGATTCTGTGGATGCCAAACTGCGAGTATGTGGGGATCCACCTTCAATATCTGTTTACCACGAAACACGAATATTAGCCCACCCCAAAAAAAAAGTTTAAAAATACGAAAAATAGATTTTAAAAATGTTGAAAAAAATGACAGGGTGATTCCGTGGATGCCAAACTGCGAGTATGTGGGGGTCCACCTTCAATATCTGTTTCCCACGAAACACGAATATTAGCCCACCCCCCAAAAAAAGTTTAAAAATACGAAAAATAGATTTAAAAAATGTTGAAAAAAATGACAGGGTGATTCCGTGGATGCCAAACTGCAAGTATGTGGGGGTCCACCTTCAATATCTGTTTCCCACGAAACACGACTATTAGCCCCCCCCCAAAAAAAAGTTTTAAAAAAAGAAAAAATAGATTAAAAAAATGTTGAAAAAAAATGACGGGCTGATTCCATGGATGCCAAACTGCGAGTATGTGGGGATCCACCTTCAATATCTGTTTCCCACGAAACACGAATATTAGCCCACCCCCCAAAAAAAGTTTAAAAATACGAAAAATAGATTTAAAAATGTTGAAAAAATGACAGGGTGATTCCGTGGATGCCAAACTGCGAGTATGTGGGGGTCCACCTTCAATATCTGTTTCCCACGAAACACGACTATTAGCCCCCCCCCCAAAAAAAGTGTTTTAAAAAAAAAATAGATTAAAAAAATGTTGAAAAAAAATGACGGGCTGATTCCATGGATGCCAAACTGCGAGTATGTGGGGATCCACCTTCAATATCTGTTTCCCACAAAACACGAATATTAGCCCGCCCCCCAAAAAAAGTTTAAAAATACGAAAAATAGATTAAAAAATGTTGAAAAAAATGACAGGGTGATTCCGTGGATGCCAAACTGCAAGTATGTGGGGGTCCACCTTCAATATCTGTTTCCCACGAAACACGAATATTAGCCCACCCCAAAAAAAAAAAGTTTAAAAAAACAAAAATACGAAAAATAGATTTTAAAAATGTTTTTAAAAAATGACGGGCTGATTGTGTGTGCGAGTATGTGGGGGGCCACCTTCAATCGGTTTCCCACGAAACACAAGGATTAGCCCCCCCCCCCCCAACAAAAAATGTAAAAAAAACAAGAACAAGAAAAATAGATTAAAAAAAATGTTGGAAAAAAATGACTGGGTGATTCAGTGGATGCCAAACTGCGAGTATGTGGGGGTCCACCTTCAATATCTGTTTCCCACGAAACACGAATATTAGCCCACCCCCAAAAAAAAAGTTTAAAAAACCAAAAAATACGAAAAATAGATTTTAAAAATGTTTTTAAAAAATGACGGGCTGATTGTGTGTGCGAGTATGTGGGGGGCCACCTTCAATCTGTTTCCCACGAAACACAAGGATTAGCCCCCCCCCAACAAAAAATGTAAAAAAAACAAGAACAAGAAAAAATAGATTAAAAAAAATGTTGGAAAAAAATGACTGGGTGATTCAGTGGATGCCAAACTGCGAGTATGTGGGAGTCCACCTTCAATATGTGTTTTCCACAAAACACGAGGATTAGATCCCCCTGCCAAAAAAATGTAAAACCCCAAAAAATGGATTTTTAAAAATTCTTTAAAAAAAAAAGATGTGACTGGGTGATTCTGCAGATGCCAAACTACGAGTATGTAGGGGTCCACCTTTGATATGCATTTTCCGTCTCCGGCCTTCCTGTGTGGAGTTTGCATGTTCTCCCTGTGCCTGCGTGGGTTTTCTCCAGATACAGTACTTCGATTTCCTCCCACGTTCCAAAAATATGCAGGGCAGGTTAATGGAAGACTCTAAATTGCCCTCTTAGTGTTGTGAGCGCAAATGGTTGTTTGTCTATGTGTGCCCTGTGATTGGCTGGAAACCAGTTCAGGGTGTAATCCGCCTGCTCTCCGAGAACGGCTGGGATAGGCTCCAGCAACACCCGCGACCTTTGTGAGGATAAAGCGGATCATAATATGTAACCATGTACTGTATTGTGAAACAGGATCAGGTAAACTACAGTTTCCAAATTAACATCCTACCTTCCTTCCTCCTGTGCAACAATAAAGACATGTAAAATAAACCCCCAAATCTCGCCTGTGAAATTAATTAGAAATTAATTAAAGAGGAAAATGAAGATTCTCATTTTTATTTGATTGAACATTTTTTTCTTTTGTTGTCATTAATTATTCCAAGATATCAAAAACAATTGGCGGCATGTTTCTCAGACATAATTTACAAAAAGAAAATCCATACCGAAGGTGTGGCTTTTGGCAGTTCCCCATTTTATGCGATGACTGAAATCGAAACAGATGACAAAAAACGTTGTGACATTCACTTCCTTGTTCCACTTCACTGGTTAAAGTGTCTCATAAGTCATTTTACCTGATAAAAAAAAAATAGAAGTGGAAAATATGAAATTTAGGGATACTGTAATTTTAATGTAGTGGAATCCCCCTGTCCTCTGATTTACCTGATTTAGTTATATGGCAACATTCAATAGTCAGCTTGATCACAGCTAGCGGAAACGATTATATATATTATATAACACTGTGTAGCATCCATCTGTTGTCGTGGCCGAGTGGTTAAGGCGATGGACTAGAAATCCATTGGGGTCTCCCCGCGCAGGTTCGAATCCTGCCGACAACGCAAGATATTTATTTTACGCAATTGGTTTGTCTTACTAATTTGTTTTTCCTACGCTTACATATTTACATTTGTAACGCTTTTTTCAAGATGTTTTATTGTTAATCGGATATTTTAACCATTGTCATTTGTTGGTTCCGACGTGCTAAATGTACTGTTTAATACAAAAAAAAGCACATAAAGTAACTATTAATAAATTGGTAATTATCATTTCTTGAGTTCTTTTATTGTTTTCATTTGAGTTGACAAAAGTTAGATCACAATTGCGGCATTATTTTTCTTGAAGAGTTGATTGCGCATTTCTGCAGTGTGATGAAACAACGTCAAGCGTCGTCCTTAAACTGGTACGATTGTACTTTATTTTGAACTTTCAAAGTAAATGAAAAAGGTAAAATTGTTGTACTTTAAACTGCAATTACAAACCCAATAAATAAGACTTTAATGAATTGACAAAAATATAATTTGAAGATAAGAGAGTTGTTTGAATTTGAATTTTTTGAGACAAAATAAAAGAATAGTAGGATCATTTACTTCGAAGGATTGTCTGTGCATGTCCGGCTTACGACCACGTTACTTAGCAACGTCAAATGTTGTCGTTAGAGCGATTTAGTTAGCTTATAGAGCTAATGGAGCTAAATCCGCCATGGATGACGATCTGGATGAGCTATTAGACGAGGTGGAAAAGAAGTTTTGTCACAACATTTCCGTCAGCCTGGCGAGCTCCATAAAGGAGGGAAAGTGCGGTAAAGACTCCGGCGAGCGTCGGAATGTCGGGTACAGCAAGCTAATGTTGCTAAAGCTAATGAGCAGAAATTGCATTTTCCTGACGTCCTATTAGTGTATCTTTCCTATGTGGCTCAGTTTATTGGTGTTAATTTATAACGGCGAGTCTTTCGTTGCTTAATTAGTATACCTTGTGCCACCAGATGTGGGCAGAAGGAAAACAGCATAACTGAGGACATTGATGCTCTCCTGGAGGAATTACAGGAGGAAGACCTCAGTAATGCACCCCAGGATAAGGTGAATACTTTGGGGATAAAATGTTTCCATCAGACGCCCGAGCCATGACTCAACTTGAGTAAAATAATCTTGTTTCTATAAATGTCACAGTATTTCTTTTCGTTTGCATGGTCCCTTGCAATTCCTCCAATGCACGCTGTAAAAATAATCTATAATTGTCAATCCCTGGGGTATTACGGCGAAAGCAAAACATAATAATGTCAGCTTTAAGATACTGAATGTTAATTGACTTGGTTTAATCTATTTTTGCTCATTTAATGTCAGACTGCGCCACTTCCCAAAAGACATCAGGACGACCAAGTTCATTCTCAGCCTGGAGGAAGAAAGTGAGCTAAATGAGCGGCCCAAATATTCTGAAACTCCTCCGGTTTAATGCCCCAGCCCTCCCTCCCTCCTTCCCTCCCTCCCTCCCTCCCTCCATCCATCCAGGTGCTGTCCGATTTACCTCGGAGGAAGTTCCGTGGCAAAAGGAGTGGGAACGGCCACATCCAAGAGGTGCCAAAACCCAATATTTCTTCACTGCTGAGCTTTAATGCAATTTAAAACACATTGCAATGACCACTGGACGTGTGTGGGCAGGTCGTGTGACCAGCTGAGGTGCACCTCCTGCGACTTCCGGGTGTTGACGTTTGACAACTGCGAGTGGGACTCATCCTGCGATTACCTTTTCTTCAGGTGAGTCTAAACCACACTTTTCATCCACGGTGGTGCCTCTGCAACTACCGCCTATTTGAATAATTGATTAATCTGCCCATTATTTTTTACCTTTAATCAATGAATGCGATTTTTTTTTTTAATCCATGATTTAAAAAAAAAATCCATCTGTTTATTCAAAAACCATGCAGAAAAGGCACAAGCATAATTTGATTATGATGAGATTTTTATTTAATTTGCATGTGCAATACATTTCACTTGAAAACATTAAGTACTTTTTTTCCCCCCAATGTTAATGTTCAAACTTGACATATTGTGGTGTGCAGTAGTATTCAATATACTTTTCATATGTGCATGCAGGAACAACATGCCCGACCACAGGAAACTGGGAGCCAAGCTGAGGAAGAGAAGAGGCTTCCGGGCCTACGCTTGCCAGTGTAGCTGGTTTACCGCCTCAGAGGCCATGGATGTGTTGCTGAAGCCACATCTTAGATGGGTGTGCGCAAGACATCCGGACTAAACCGTCGTCTTCATAGACTACTCTCAATAAATAAATAAATAAAAATGTACACACCTTGCTGTCCTCTTAACAAACATCTGAATAGCAAAATTCACCTTTTGGGGGGAATATACAAAAACATCCACTTTTTTGTCCTTTTGTGACTCTTCCTAACTTTTGGTGAGTTGTTTATCATCAACACGGCAACACCTCCTGTCCGGATCGGATTATTATGAGATGATGTTTCACAAACGTTATATTGGAATGTATCATATGAACACTTTCTAAACTCTTGAACCAGTCTACCGAGTCGACAAACTCAATCGTGCTGCTTCTCCAACCCAATATTGTCAATAAAACAGTAGTTGTGACATAAGATGCATTTCATAAAATACAAGTACAGTAATAATTATTCCAGCATTTTGTCTTTTGACATTTTTAATGATCCCGCAAGAATCTCACCGAATTTGCCTTGTTGAAATGATTAAGAACATGTAGTTTTTTATCTTTGTAGAGTCATTTAATCTCAGGATAGGTTCCTGAGTAAGTAAAATACATTGTGTGACAAATTGAACATCAATTTTCCAGTGTTACAACCTTCATTGAGCGAAAATTGCTACAGGAGGTATGTACAGTATATTAAAAAAAAAAACTATCTCCTCAATTAACTCATAAAATAACTTATCGTATGCGTGCCATGTCGTTTTTCTATTGTATGAATGACAATAACAAGTGAGGACGCAACTCTGCGCTCTTAACATCTGGTGGAAGAGGATTTCATTTTTCGGCACTTTCACTTCACTCACCGGTATGGACAGATGGATAAAGATACATTATTGGCAGTCAGTAAATACTTTTAGGAAAAATGAATCGAAATGTTTCCCTAAACAAAACCTGATCTATTTCGTACAATGACAATGTACAATGTACAAGCGTTTTAGTTTCCGTTTTTGATTCCTGTCAGTGCATATACTTATTCGTCCTCCAGTCCAGTTGGTGGCGCTGTAACGTACAAGGCAACCCGGAAAAAAAGGCTAATAAAAATTAACACGCGGAAAGAGATGGAAGATTCCGAAATTGATGATCTTATAGATGACTGGTTTATCGAGTCGTTGAAAACGTAAGTCATTTAGAAGGTTTGCTTGCCGACCTTTAAGAGCTAGGATTTTTTAAAACCTTAAGTTACGAGCACTGCTAGGAAATGCGAAGAAATTAGCGTACTAATGTTAGCATGAGGACGTCTGCGGGTTAGCATGTTGAACTCGCTGAGAATTATTTCCAAGTTTTGCAAAGCATCTAGTCATTACCCGAGTTTCTTTTACGACACGAAATTTAAATTTGTTTCAGGATTTAATTCCACAAAACGCTTATTTCGGCTCGATTCTCCTCGTGGTTTCAGGCTTCTTGGTCGTCTGCGGCTTTGCTGTCGGAACTCTGCTGGGAAAGCGTCGAGCTACCACGACGATTTCTTATGTTATACAGCACGTTTAAAGACTCCATAAGTTCTAACCTCATCCATTTCTTATTTGTGGCTTGCCTCTTTCGTTTTGTTACTGATTTGTTGCTTTACTGTTTCGTAGCTTGAGGGACGCCTGCGACTTTACATCTTGAACTGCATTCGGAATTACTCTAAATTTGAGAAACTTCTATTTATCCTGACTATTTTCCATATTACACTTCTTATCAGACCAACTCGTGCTTTAGATGCATCTATTTCGTATGTCGGCCAGCCGATGCCATTTGCTTTACGCAATAATTTAAGTCTCCTCTCGAAGCTAATGTCATTGAATTAGATGTTTTTAATTCGTGCCACAGTGGGGACATTGTTGTCTTTTTGAAATAATATTTCTGATGGAAGGTGTAAATGTAAAGCTCATGATCCTGTCTTCTCTGTTTTTTTTTTTTTTGTGCAGGTATAGAGACCTTTATGTGTATCAGCTGGAGTTTCCCACCCGAGTCATCGAGTGGACGTCAGGGAAAAGTGAGTAAATCCATTTGCTAAAGCCTTTTCGATCATTGTTAGAAAGAGAAAAAAAAATGGACTGGACGTATGGCTCCGGTGTGCCTGGGAATCACCCACATCCTGGCAACTACCCCCCCGGCGGAAGCATGCCAAGCAATTATGGGTACGAAATACCCTCCGGTCACCCTCCTCCTGGATTCCCCTGCGCTCTCCCACCTCTGCAACCTCCTCCTTTGGGCTACTACCCCAACATTCCACCTCCGCTTCCGACGTATCCACCAGTAGTGCCGAATTATCACTGGAATCCGCCAAATACTGACTTCCAGGCACCAGGTGAGCTTTTTCCCGAGTCTCCCGTGGATGAAAAAGCTCTCCAGAGGAAGCAGGATGAACAGTGGCTCGGTCATTTCTTAAAAAGAAAATCCGGGAAGACTAAGGAAGACGCTCAAACGAAGCAGCCTCAATCTAATCCAGATTTCGGAGACGTTCTAAGCGACGCCGCTGGTCTCGTTTCCCGGATGTCCGAGTTCTGCCAAACCCTCACAAACAACCTGCACGAGGACGGCGCCGCCTGGGCCGCCACTTACGAGGACGCCGTGCGCCTAAAACAAGACCTCCGGGATAAACTGTCGCGTCTGTCCGATGGATTTGAAGCTAAGAAGCGGCACGTGGCTCGGGTGCGAGAGCGGCGGCTAAAAAGCAGGCAAAAAGCAGGGCTGTTCCAAGCCGAGCGGGAGGTGCGGCGAGCCGAGAAGGAGAGCGCCGTGGACAAATGGCGGCTGCGACAAATCCACCAGGTGGAGGAGGAGAAGAAAGAGCGCGAGCTGAAGCTGGCGGCCGACTCGGTCTTGTGCGAGGTGCGCAAGAAGCAGAGCGACATCAAGCGCATGCAGGACGTCCTGCGCTCGCTGGAGAAACTGCGGCGTCTGCGCAAGGACGCCGCCGCCCGCAGGGGCGTGAGCACCGGGGAGGACGAGGATGCGGCGTTCCAGCGCCAACTGGACGAGCTGCGGCGCGTCATCAAAGCCAGGACGCACATCTACACGGCAGAGGAGAAGGCGCTGACGGTGATGCTGGACGGCGTGCAAGAGGAAGAGCGGCGGGCGCTCAGGAAGGACAGGGAGAGGCGGCAAAAGCACAAAATGGACGCCATGCTGTTCGGCGAAGAGACGCCTGTCGCTGACGCCCTGCGGCCCTTTGCGGAGTACTACGTCCAAGCGGAGTCTTCGCTGCACGCTTTGCTTCACGTGCGGCAACAGTGGGACGTCTTCCTGGTGCCGGATGATCATTGCGATGGGACGACAATCCCGACGGGCTGGATCTTGCCCCAGCCGCCCTCCGACCCAGCCTGGGGAGTTGCTCTGGTGGAGTAGGAACGACCAATTCGTGTTTTGTTGTGACCACAAGGGCTGCAGCGATCAATTATCTTCATAAACCATTGATCAATCAATCAAATTTCCATCATTTTGTTGAAAAACAGGAAGTGACAATGCATCACATTAAAAAAAAAAATCGTCGGATTCACTGGTGTGGTTTGTAACCTGTCAGGAAATCGGCACAAACATTGATCATTGTTTTCCAAAGTAAAAGCAGATATTTGCAAATGTCTTATTGTGACTCCTAGGATGGAATTGCCAGAATTTGGACAACTTTAAACAAAGATTGTAAACATTCCATCGATTATCAATCATGTATTGATCAATTTGATCAGCTCTCTTCATGCCACATCTGTTGGAAGTTTTGTATCAAAGAGAAATGTACATTGCGTATTTAAAATAACCAAACCAGTTTTGCCTTCTGCTATCGGTTAATGGTGAGGCAAATGCAGAACACCGTAGCTGGCGAATAACATCCATGTCGCGGCATTAGAACCCTTTTAAGTAACAACTGCTGCAACACAAATGGACAGGCAACACTTGTAGACAGACAATATAAACAGGAATTATTACATGTCATTTCTAATTACATGTCTGGAAAGGGGGAGTAGTTTGGATTTGTTTTAATTTTGTTAGGCGGTTGTAAACTTGTTTTTGGTGTCTGGATGACATGAATGTGCCACATGTGATTTGAAATGTTTTCCTACAGTGAATAGAAAAGGTTTTGGGAACCTGGAACAGATTTTTTACATTACATTTTTTTTATTTTTTATATAATGATTATAGCATCCAGGTCCAACAAAATAATAGAAATGAGTGGAATGCGCGACCCTAAAATTTTTGGTGCCATTATTCTCCTTGTGAAACAACTTAATCTGGAGCACGAGTCCTGTGATGACAGAAAATGGGCGCCTTACTTTTTGACATCTCAATGTGTGAATAACCTTCCTGTTTTTGTATGTATTGTTTTCCGAACAAAACGATAACAAAAAAGAGAAAATAAAATTTTCTTTAACCAGACGTTTTCTTGACCATTTTGTGATAAAGTCTTCAAATGTCTTTTTAATGGGAAGATTCACAAGATTATTTAATTTTAAATTTGTGGAGGATAACATTTTTGGGGCAATTTTCATTTATTTTTTATCAGAAGATGTTCAGGAAATTGTGTTACCCCAGTTGTATTTATGCAAGATTCATCATATTTATTCCACCTTTTTTTTTTTTGGGGATAGTCTTAACTTTTCTGGAAGATTCTTTTTTCGTTTTTTTCTCAAAAGTATGAAACTCACCAAATTGTGACATGAGGGTCATCCTGACGAAAGTCATTTGTTGTTGTAGTGGTAAATTGTGCCACACGGGGGTGCTCTATACCTTCAATGATTTAGATTTTCCCCTGCAGGGGCTTCACGTGATAGTTTTATACAAGCTGCACCCACATGATTCAAATTTTAACAACATTGTCCATATTTTTTTGTCTACAGCCATCTGTGTGGCAGGTTACAACAAGTCCTCAAAAAATGAAATTTTGGAGCTCTGTTTGCCCCAAAAGCTCTTTGCTGAAGAAAAAAAGGTAAATAAACAAAGAGCAGTTGTAATGCTGCCTGTGACCTGTAGTTTTTTTGTTTTTTTTTAATTAAAAAAACGTGTTCGTTCATTTCTGGGCATGCTTTAATTTTTGGGTGTTTTTGTGTGTGGTGTTAATTCATGTGAGGTTTTTGTATGGATGATGATGCGTTCAGGGTCTCTGTGCCCAGCGGGATTTCAAAGTGCTCCACGGTGGATTTTCCGCCGATCCTGTCAGCGTCCTCAAACACGTCCCAGGAACAAGGTGAGCAAAAACTCCCAACGTAAGCATTTCCTGTCTTCAGTTTTTTTAAAAAACCTCACTTTTTTTTTGTGCTTGTTTTATTTTGAAAGGCTCATTGTGACAAACGACGGACTGACCTCGGACCTGCAGGTGTGGAACCTCGGGGGCGATGACAGCGGTACGTACCTTATGTCACCCAAACTCTTTAGCGTTAGCATGATTTAGCCGTTAGCATGATTTAACCATTAGCTGACGCTGGTTTTGCGTGTATGCGTCAAGACGTCATAACAAAGGTGTCAAGCATCCAGGGTTCGGCGGGAAGCCCGGGTGGCGTGAAGATGGCGGCCCGAATCTCACCGCAGCCGGAGGTTCTTCACGGGTGTCGGGGCGGTGACGTCAAGCTAACGCAACTGACCACCGGACAGACGCTCTACCAGCTCGGTAAACCTTTGGAAGGCTGGTTAATTGTGTCGAGAGTGTGTGGATTTTCTTTGTGACAGCAGCAATCGCTCCGTGATCCTTTTCTGTTTACTTTGGTCCGAACAGCGTCAACCTGCGAGGAGCGTCTCACCAGCTTGCACTTTGTGAGCGACGCCGTCTTCTTGGCCGCCTGCGCCAACGGCGACATTCTCACCGTGGACACCCGGACCTCGTCTCCTCCTCAACTAGCGCCCGCTCCCTCCATGCCCGATTCTGACGTGTGGTGGGCGGACGTGTCGGGGCGCGGCGGGCTGATCCGCGTGTCCTCATCCGGGTGGGCGGCGGTGTCGGACCCGAGGAGCCCGGCTAGCATCACGCGTCGGGCTCGGCTAGCGGTGGCCGCGCCGCATCGCGACTCGTATGACGTCAATGTGTCGTGGGCGCCGGCGCTGGACGACATCGTCGCTGTGTCAGGTCAGCACCCGACACTCTGGGGATTTGCTCAAGTGCGTTTTAAAAATTATTTTTATTCTTTTGTTTCTTTGTATTTTTATGTGTATTCTATCACCATGTGAAGCATTATTTGGGTCCTTAGTTTATATAGTTATGAATGAATGCTGGAGGTCCAAGTGCTCTGCAATGAACCAGAACAACACATTTATCGGAATCGGCCATCTTTGTTTTCTACTCTCCTCGCACGCTTTGAGGTTGCACCTGGGGCAATTTCAGGGAAAGTATTCCAATTTCCTGCCTTCCTCGAATGCAGCATTCCAAGACCATGTTTAAGGAAGTTAGTGCTATCGGTCATCGATCTCCTGATGTCTACTTGTGTGATAAAAGTCCCTCCCTGTTTAGAACCAGTCGTCCGAAGTCACGATATAGAAAACCGAATACGAATGTGACGTCACATGATCAGCGTCCGTACAAACCCTTGCGTCTATTTGATTATTTTCAGGTTTCAGCGGTGCGGTCCAAATCTACGACATGTCTTGGTGGCAGTCGGAACCCCGTGATTCCCATCCGCTTTTTGAGCACCGCGGCCACGCCGTGTGTTCTCAGCGGGGTGAGGGCGACGCGGTTGCTGTCAATTGTCACCTTTGGCATCCCAAAGAAACAAGGACACTCGTGTCGGCCGCGGCCGACGCTTCGCTGCACGTGTGGGACTGGATCCATCTATCGGACACGAGGTGATATGTGGCCTAAACCCACGGACGGTTATCATAACCTGGATTGCTGATTGCCTCTTGCGGATGTGGATTTGGAGATTTTCCCAGACTTATTTTGGTACGACCTTTGACCACGCATTGGCATTTTCGCCACAGAGACACAAAAAAAATGTGAAAATGGCTCAGGGAAATCAATGTATTCAAGTTTGGCGAGCTTAGTGAGTGGCAATGTAAGATGGCCGCCGGTGGCTTCACTTCTCGCCACATAGAGAAGGAGGCATTGCCAGTCCAGGTTATTTTACTGTTGTAAAATGCTTGTATGTGTAAAAAGTGCTGAGTTTTTTTTTTTTATTCCAATAAAACTTAATTTCTTATAGTGGCAAAAATGGTTTTACATTCAAATGTAATGAAAGAATTGCAATAAAAAGTCAAACAAGCAACATTAAGATTTTACATATTTTTTGTTGTTTTACACAAGTAGAGGCCATAGCACAGTCGCTCACTAGTACAAGAATTAATAGACTAGTAGTGATCGATCATTCATCTCAATTTCCATTCTGATCGAAGCCCTTTTTTTTCTAGGCACCATGAAACAACATTAAAAAGACAAAACAAAAACAATTCCAAGCAAAATCAGTCATGTTTTGAAGCGCTGTGAAATTTCATTGGTGCAGCATTCAAGGAAGCACGCTAGCAGTTAGTGTATCAACTTTACAATTCATCATTTCACAACCAAAAAAAAGATAATCATAAAAGCACTCGTTAACAAGTGGATTTGAACTGTTATCGTGGACCTTGAAGACATTTAACGGATGGACAACTTTTTTTTTCTCCAAGAAAATCAACACAGGAGTAATAAGCACCCAAGGATCAACAAGGTGCACCTCGTCACTGAAAAAAAAAAAATCCCTTTTTTTTTGTTAAGCTGCATTCAAATCTCTCATTTTGTTTGAGTGCGACTTATTACAACCACATTTGTAGAGGAAATAAAAAAACTTTCCAAAAATAGTCTTTTTAAAGATTTTTCAAAAATATTTCTTCCAACAATTTTAAGAAAATATTTTTTTAAGAATAGCTACTTTTTTTTTAGAGCATCATTTTTATGTAGAAAAAGTCTCACATTGGGAAAAAGTCATTGAGACTGAGGTCGTATTTTTCAGAGTAACCAGTGTGACAATTGTAGTCATTATTTTGAGCAAATTAAGTTCTATTCAAAAAAAAAAAATTGGGGAAGGGGTTAAGTCTAGAATATGGAAATGTAATTTTTAGAAAATCCTGATTTAAATGAATCAAACTGAGATTTTGCTCAACAAAAGTTGTAAATTCATTCGAATAAAGCTGTTTTATGGGGAAAAAATGTCATACGATTCAAAGAGTAAGTTTAAAATTATGAAGTCTGACTTCTTGTAAAGAAAAATAGAAATTTTGATTTTCGTCCCTTTTTTTTTTTTAAAGAAAAAAAGGCAACATTTTACAATAAACCGCCTTTTTAAAATGTAGTTTTCAATTCAAATCATAAGTGTTTTTTAAAAATATTCTTTTGAAAAAAAAAAGCAATATAAGACTAGTCGTATTGCGTTACATATAAAATGTAAAAGACTGCGAAAAAGCTAACTTAATCCTCGGAAGATTACGATATGTAGTGCGATTCTTTTTTTTTTTAGGTGGGGCCCCGATACTCCTTTAACACAGACGGGTGATTAAAAATTCACTACGCATAACCACACACAAATTACATACATTCGTTTGATTAGTCTTTCATAAAGTAGCCACAAAAAAAAAAAAACAGACAAGCTTTTGCCCAACTAAAAACGGTTCAAAATTGACACCCGCCAAATGTGGTTTCAAACTCATTTTGGGTGGTGTCGATAAAAACGGAGCGGCCCGCTTGGCTGCTGATGCGCGAAGCAATTGTGTCAGTCAGATAAGACTTGAGGTCAAGTCTCGTTAACGGTGCCTCCTCTGCCCCCCTCCAAGAAGATTCTGACTCACGGGTAACTTGAGAGAGTCACCAGCCGTGCTGGCTGGCTGGCGTTCAAAAAATAAAAGGTTCATTGTACAACCCTGGGTGTCGCCATGGAAACTGTTGCTACAGACAAGGTTTTTGCAAGCACCGCATTTTTCCCCCCCTCTGACTGAGGGGGCATTTTAGTGTGTTGGATGAGGCACAAAGGTGACACGGTGGAGGCACATGCGTGTTTGCCCCTCAAGTTAAGCAGCCACATGACATCATCATCATCATCATCTTGTAGAAAATAGACAGGAAATACTGAAAAGCAAAAACTGACTACAAGGAAAAGTTATTATTGTTTTGAGAATCAGGTAAAGGCTAGAGTTTTTGCAATACTGTTTTTTTATCCCATTAAAAAAAAAAAAAAGATTTTCGGGTAAAATAACCAAAGACTTTTTTTTTCCCTTGAAAAACTTGGGGGCTGGGTGGGGGTTGTAAGAGAGGACACAAAAAAAAGTCATATAAATCAGTTTTTTTTTCTTGAACAATCATTTTTTTCCCTAAAACTGACTTGTCAGATATGTATATATATTTTTTTTTGCTCAGGAAAAACACCTAACACACACACATCAAATATGATTTTCTTGAAAATAATTATTTTAAGAGTTTTTTAAATTATTTATTCGACGAAAGAGCTTGATTTTTTTTAAAAATCTGTCCATTAAAAAAAAAAATGTTGGAAAAATGTGACCTCCCAAAAAAATTTGGTTTGGGACAAACTGAAAAAAAAAATTAATGAAAATATTTCATTGACTTTTTAAAAAACTATTTTGATTTAAAAATTACTTTTCAAATATACAACTTTCTTGAAAAAATACGTTTTTTAAAATTGTTTTGGGTCAACAAAAATGAAATGACTTTTCCAATTTAGGAAAATATTTCACTTTATTCTTTATAGAAATATAGGGAAAAAATTGCCCTCTAAAGACATTTTGGGGAAAAAAATAGTTCTCAGGGAAAAAAAATAGCTGCTCTCGCGCATGACTTTTGTGAAAGAAATGCAAATTTTTTTTTTCTGGGAAAATTGCCTTTGAATACAATTTTTCCTCAAAATGCAGGACCCCCCCCCCGCCCCCACCCCCAAATAAAATAATCATTTGACTTGAGCAAATTCCTTTTTTTCTCCTTTATTCTCGTCGTATTTAACTTTGACCTCACCCTCCTCATTGCGTGACGGGGGCTAACCGCACTTGGCGAGCAAGCAGAGTCTCAGTTCAAAACGGAGTCAGTGCGCGGGGTTGGCGCGCCCCCCCCCCCCCCCATCCTCAGTCGCTGCTGTCGTCATCGTCGTCGTCCTCGTCCGAGACGTCGCGGAAGTCCCCGACGCGTCTGCAGACGGCGTCGGAGGGTCTGCCGGCCACCAGCTGGCCGTAGCAGAATTGGCAGACGCGCACGGGCTTGGACGACTGGCTGGGCAGCAGGTACTTCTTCTCGGAGCAGGGCCCGCACACCACGAAGCCGCACTTGCGGCAGTGGTGGCGGCGGCTGACGGGCGTGAACTTGACCTTCTGGCAGCGCATGCAGACGGCCGCCTCCGAGTCGGGCACCCAGACGGCGGCGTGCTCGCCGGCGGGCGCCTTGCCGCTCTTCTGGAGCAGCTCCTGGACGCACTTGCCGATGTGGTTCATCCACTCGGATTTCTCGGTGGCGGTGGCGGCGTAGACGGCGAAGGATTTGGTGGGCGTCTTGATGAGCCAGCCGTTGCGCAGGTCGCCCTCGTCGGGCACCGTGTCGATGGTGACGCTCTCCAGCGGGATGATGTGCTGCTTGTTGTACTTCTTCTTCTGCAGCATGATGTTGCCGTAGACCAGGATGTCGTTGAAGAGGAAGAACTGGCGCGCTTTGGGCTTCTTGCGGCACAGCTTGGTGAGGACGCCCTCGCCGATCAGCACGCGGCCCGGGATGGCCAGGGGCTGGCCCGCCGTGCCGAAGCAGCCCTCCACCAACGTGATCCGCTTGGAGTTGGCCTCGCTGTTGGCCAGGCGGTCCACCATCTTGGCCCGGCCTGCGCCCACATCAACGCACGTCAGGATATGCAGTAATCCCTCGTTTATCGCGGGAGTTACGTTCCGAAAAGAACCAGTGATAAGTGAAATCCGCAAAGTAGTGAACTTTGTTTTTTTACAGTTATTACACGATAATTAAAAAAGAACCAGTGATAAGTGAAATCCGCAAAGTAGTGAACTTTATTTTTTTTAAGTTATTACGCGATAATTAAAAAAGAACCAGTGATAAGTGAAATATGCAAAGTAGTGAACTTTGTTTTTTTACAGTTATTACACGATAATTAAAAAAGAACCAGTGATAAGTGAAATCCGCAAAGTAGTGAACTTTATTTTTTTTTAGTTATTACGCGATAATTAAAAAAGAACCAGTGATAAGTGAAATATGCAAAGTAGTGAACTTTTTTTTTTACAGTTATTACACGATAATTAAAAAAGAACCAGTGATAAGTGAAATCCACTAAGTGGTGAACTTTTTTTTTACAGTTATTACACGATAATTAAAGTAGAACCAGTGATAAGTGAAATCCGCGAAGTAGTGAACTTTGTTTTTTTACAGTTATTACACGATAATTAAAAAAGAACCAGTGATAAGTGAAATCCGCAAAGTAGTGAACTTTATTTTTTTTACAGTTATTACGCGATAATTAAAAAAGAACCAGTGAAAAGTGAAATCTGCAAAGTAGTGAACTTTATTATTTTTTTTACAGTTATTACGCGATAATTAAAAAAGAACCAGTGATAAGTGAAATCCACTAAGTAGTGAACTTTTTTTTTACAGTTATTACACGATAATTAAAAAAGAACCAGTGATAAGTGAAATCCGCAAAGTAGTGAACTTTGCTTTTTTTTTTTACAGTTATTACACAATAATTAACTATATATACTGTACAATGAAATCCAAGACCAAACCCTGTTTTCAGGCCCAATTACAAAAAAAACCCAAAACGTTTTCAACAAATAACATAGTTTTTGCAAATACTGTACTGTTGACACGTGGCCCCGCCGACGCGTTCTGATTTAAAGGGTTAAAAGCATTAAAAAACGGCACACAAAAAATCCGTGAAACAGTGAAGCAAGGGATCACACACATAACGCGAAATTGGCGATTTCAAACTGCCAAGCCAGACTTGGTGTGTCTTTTCGGGGGTGGTTTTTGAGAATTTGTTTGGTGGCTCAATTCATGATAAACAGGCCTGGAAGTTTTTATGTGGCTTCGGGAACGGAATTTTGCTGATGAAAGGTCATGCTTGACGAGGGTGGTGGCAGACAGCCCAAAATTCAGCCCTCAAAATTACTTTTGGCAGACACGTCCACCAAAAAAAAGTCTCAGGAAGCAACACCTCAAAAGACACAGCAATTTCTGCCATTTTTGGTTTGAAGCAAACATTTTGGTGGCATTTTTCCAGGGTGATGACAACAGAACGTCCTCGTTGAGATTTTGTCCACTTCCTAAGAAATGCGAACCGCGTAAATTGAGAGTTACAAGAATGATGAGACAACTGAGTTTTCGTCGTCGCTTGTACGCAGAAACCAAATCTCCATGAGCTTGACCAAATTTTACAAGAGCCCCCAAAAAAACGTATTTCAAGTATTACATCGCTTTCATGCGCTCTACCGATCAACGTTGAGATTCAAGGCATGTTTCAGCCGAACCGTTTTTGTCTTCTTTTTCGTCACGGCCGCGAGCGTTTTTTTTTTTTTTTTTCTCTCCCTCTCTTTCTTTCTTTTAATTCACGTCAAGTTGTAACACAGATCAACAATCAAGTCGTCCGATTGGTTCGACGCACGTCCGTACACGTCTTTGGATCGTCGCGGATTCAGTCAAGGATCTCGTTGAAAATCCACCCTAGTTGTTTTTGCTGTGCCTCAATATGAAAGGAAGGGAAAAGCACCACCGAAGGCAATTACTGATCTTTAGCCCTGGTTCTTTCCCACGCACACACACACACGAAAAAGTGTGATGCATGGAATCAATGTCATGAAAAAATGAGTAATTTAATTTTGTTGTTTTGTTCATCCGATAAATTGGGTGTGTTGCATGTCGAATTTTGAGGGTGTGATTTTTTTTTCTTTCAATTTTGGCCAAAAAAGTAGAAAAAGCTTTGTGGAGACTTCCACTCTGTATTCACACTCATATGAATAAATTCATTAATAAAGAAAACCAAAATAAAAGATATCATTTGAAGGCGGTCATTTTACAACTGCAAAACAATGATTTTTTTTTTTGTTCACCAAACAGTCGGAGGGAAACTCGGCTCGACGCGCTGTGAAAGTGTCGGGACCGCAGGTGAGGAGGGCGAGGCGCGTTTCAATGATCTACCTGATGATCTGCCCCCCACCACCCCACCCCCACCCAAACACTCCCTTTTCCTTTTCCTTTTCCCAGCACCCGTTCCTTGTGTAATCATAATCCAATATGGCCGGGGGTATAAATGGCTGCAGATTACACGGCGCGCGTCACCCTTCGTCCATAGTACAGGAACAGGAACAGGAACTGAACTGTGGGCCGTGGGAACACATTCCCTAAGCCAGCTTTATTTCGACAACTCAAGATTTTTCTCTTGTCATCGAAACATATACATACTTCTTTTGTCACAAAAAAAAAATCATTCATGGTGTTTGCTTCTTTTATGACTTTATTGTGGAGGAACAAAAAGGAGGAGGCACGCGCCGTTGCCCCGCGCCCGAACACAGCAGGCAATCGCTGCCTTCCGTCGTGAAACGGCCAATCAACCAACTAGAGGGCATTGTTCGGCCGTTTCCCCGCTCGCTCTCCTGTTCAGTCAGTCCATCGTCATATTTATTTTGTCACTCCTGGTTGTGACGTCAGAAAAAGTCAAAAGCCGACTTTAGTTGGGAGACTCGTTGGGAAGTAATAGAAGGCGATTGCAGAGGATGTGTTGTGCGTAAAGCTCTTTGTAAGAGGCATATTTGTGGGTGCTAAGTAGCTTAGCAGACCCTGCCTGCCTGCCAGCCAGGCTCCCTGGAGGGGGGGGGGGGGGGGAAGGTAGAACTTGTCTTTCTTGCAACTCAATCAGATGCAACTAACTTCCCTTTTGAAAGAGGAAGACGACTCATGAGGCGTCTCGGTCACACTTTCGCTACACTCCAAAAGCATGTTCATATTTTAAACAATAAAACACGGAATACTCCGGAAAGGAAGTCGTTTGAGGTTGATCAAAAAATGGAAGATTGACTGTTCGACAGCCAATCGATGGCCTCATAACTCACCAAAATAAGAGTCTGAAATAAGCCCTAATTGTCAGATCGCATAAACATAATTATTCACACTGACATTCTCACCAATGGACAATTTAGAGTCTTACATGAAGCTGACTGCGCACAGGAAGCAGAGATTCGAACCCCGAACCTGAAAGCCGTGAGGCAGACCTGCTAACCACTAGTCTACCACGCTGTCCTCAATTGTGATTAAACTTCCAATTCAGTATTTCACAACAATCACTCTTAAATCACCCCAAAGCCAACTTTGTTCATTTAAACTGACACATTTGTTAAACGAAAATAAACTTAAAACGTTTAATTCCAAATGAGACCAACTGTTGCTAACGTTAGGCTAGCCTGCGAGGCTAGCCTAACGTTATCGTTAGCTTCTACAGAAAGTTAGCTCTTCAATTCCATCGCGGTTTGAAGTCAACTTTTTTTTCCCACTTTATCTTTTCAACAACAAACCTAAAATCTATCGATCCGTCCTTGTTTTCCCCCGGGAGAGTTATCGACCGTTCAAAGTTCACCAGTTGGATAAATTGACACTCGGCGCTCGGGTGAGGAAAAAGTCAACGCTAATCGGCTAAGCTAGTAAACATTACATTCAAGTCGCAGTTTTTCCAAAGTACGTACCAGACTCTCTTCTTTACTCTCCCTCTGTGTCTCGTTGTTATCCGATGACGATTAAAACGAAATGTATGTGGCTGGTGGAGCGAGTAAGGCAACGGGTCCCATCAGAAAGTGTCCATAAAAGAAGAGCCGAGCAATCACAAATGCATCACCGCAAGCCGCCGCCTGTTTGGAAGGTTACAAAAAAAACACAACAAGCCAGCAGCCGAGCAACGCGGTGCCTTCACGGGCCGTTGAGGGTCGGAAATCAGAATACAAGTTAGATCAGGCGCATTCAAGTGACAGTTGAAGGTCAGAAAGCATAAAACTCTAATTTTATTGTGCTTAAAAGCATGAATATGTTTTAAAAAACCAATAACACTTTTTTTAATTGTGATGCTACTTTCCAAATTTCGACTCCTTCCATGTTTCTGGAAGATTGGAGAAAAAAAACAACACAACAACAGAGCATCCGAGCAACGCGGTGCCTTCACGGGCCCGTCGAGGGTCGGAAATCAGAATAACAATTTAGATCAGGCGCATTCAAGTGACAGTTGAAGGTCAGAAAGCATAAAACTCTTATTTCAAGGGGCTTAAAAGCATTAATATGTTTTCAAAAACCAAAAACACTTTTTAATTATGATGCTACTTTCCAAATTTCAACTCCTTCCATGTTCCTGGAAGATTAGAGAAAAAAAACAACACAACAACAGAGCATCCGAGCAACGCGGTGCCTTCACGGGCCCTCGAGGGTCGGAAATCAGAATAAAATGTAGATCAGGCGCATTCAAGTGATAGTAGAAGGTCGGATAGCATAACACTCTAGTTTCATTGTGCTTAAAAGCTTTAATATGTTTTCAAAAACCAAAAACACTTTTTAATTATGATGCTACTTTCCAAATTTCGACTCCTTCCACGTTTCTGGACCGACCCAAACCATTCAAAATTCTAAATGTTCATGTCATTCAGGATATATTGGGAATTATTTCCCTATTTTCCTAAATCCCTACTTTTCCTAAAACTACACGTATTCCATGAAAATACAGTAATCCAAAAGGTTTGAATATTCCAAATTTCGAGTGGTGCTTTGACAGACAACTTTAATTTGTTCCGTGACCATGCTCCTAACTCAAGACTACTTGTATCTCATTACTTAATGATTGGCCATTAATGTTAGCCCAGTGGTTAGCACGTCGGCTTCACAGTGCTACCGGGTTCGAACTCCCTGTGTGGAAGTTTCCTCCCACATTATGCATGGCAGGCTGATTGATCACTCATTGTCCCTAGGTGTGAGTGTGAGCGTGGATGGTTGTTCGCCTCTGTGTGCCCTGCGATTGGCTGGCAACCATTCATTCCCCCGCCTACTGCCCGAAGACTGCTGGGATAGGCTGACCCTAGTGAGGATGAAGCGGTTCCAGTTAGATTTACACATTGATCAATGGCCGAGCAAGTGCCTCATTGTCACGGCATGGAAAAGCAGTGCAACAATTTGGTGGGATATATTCCAACAAGTGCTAGCTTTGGTGCTTTATGTTCTAGCGTCAGATTTGGCAAGATTGGGCTAAACGAGAACATGTGCTCGACGAAGGTGACAGATTTAAACCACAAGAGAGAACGCATAACCAATCAATGCGCTGAAATCAATGGCAATGCGAAGCTATTCTAATCGAAGCTCACCTGAATTTTGCAAAGCGCATCGAATTCTGCGTTGAAAATTGATTGAAATCATGTTGAAAATATTATTCATCAATGTTACAATTTCATACAACTGTTTTGTTTTTTAAGGAGTATGTGTGTGTGGTGTGTGTGTGTGTGTCTGTATGTGTGTGTGTGTGTGTGTGTTTTTAATCATGTATCCAGCCTTTATAGACACATACATGTGCAGCTGATGCAGCATCTCCCACAATACAACTCCGCCCCCCTCCCTCCTCCGCTCGCCAGCTTTCTTGCTTGGACACGCAAGTCCAAACAAAGATGACATCACTGCACACTCAAACGTGACTCAGAGGCCAGCCAGTGGACCGTGAGCCTCTGACGCACGCACGCGCGCACACGCACACCCATCTGTCCAGCTCCCCCAGCCTGGCCGCACTCCACCTCTCCCCCAGGCCCCCCGGGGACTCACCCAGCTGGGGTGATGATGAGGGAGGCCCACAGACAACAAGCAAAGGATGTCACAGTGAATTAACGCCAGGCTCTTGGGTGGCGTGCGGTGATCGAACGCCGGCTCGTGCCACGCAAGCCGCTGTGTCATCATCGCCCCGCTCCTCTCCTCTCCGTCGCCGGGCCGGGCTGCAATATAGTCCACCATCAGCACGCCACAGTCAAACTAAGCAATGGAGCAATGTCATCGCCAGCAGCAGCATCAGCAGCAGCATGTGCACATGAATTTTGTGCATATTTATTTTGAAATGTTTATTTTCAATAAAATATTTTTTTAAAGTATTTTTTGGTATATTTTACATATCAAAATAAAAATGATTTATCAAAATCATTTTTATTTTAAAAGGGGTAATCCTATTACAAAAAAAAAAAAAAAAAAAGGTGGGTGGCGCGGGTCACACCAACAGAATACAGAATCTGAAAAATATTTTTTTTCAAGAATTTAAGAGAAAAAAAGATGGTCTCAAAAGAAAAAAATGCTACATTTTTACAAGTACATTTTATTTTGTAGAAAAAAAATAAGATTCACGCCTGAAGTACATTGAATGACACATGCGAAGAACATGAAATGACACACACACACACACACACACACACACACACACACACACACACACACACACACACACACACACACGGTGTAATCCCGTGTTTCCCAGTGTGCGCCGTCCGGGTAATCCTTAATCCGTGAGTCATGGCGGCAGGCTGACCAGTGAGCTGACGAGTGAGTGGGTGCAGATTAAAGTGTTGTGTCAGCAGCTGAAAGCTCAACTTTCACTCCCGAGATCTTGCGTCGATGACATCATCTGTGACGGCGGTTCGACAATTTTTGCGATTCAAATGCATTGTCGGTTCAAAGTTAAATACAACTGAACTTGACTTGAAAATCTAATCTGACATTAGGCACAGTTTGATCTTGATATAGAAGAAGATAAAACAAAATGAAACTTTCTATGTCTTTGTGTGCCACCAGAGGGAGCCACCGGACCACACTTTGCAAATCACTGCCAAAACAACAACAGTCGTAAAAGTACACCACGCTAACATTGCCAAATTTCTTCTTCTTACTAACACACCAAAACAGCGGTGGCCATACTTTTTTACCACGCGAGCTCCTTACATAACGGCCAAGTCCAAATGCTCTACCTATTTTATTGACACGCATTAGCATAAAAATGTGAGGGCTAGCAGTGACTGAGTTAATCCCACAGTTGTGGTTCTCCTTGTGCCTGCCTGGGTTTTCTCCGGGTACTCTGGTTTCCTCCCACATTCCAAAAAACATGCATGGTAGGCTGATTGAAATTGAAAAAAATTGTCCCCAGGTTTGAGTGTGAGCGCGGATGTTTGTACGTCTCTGTGTGCCCTGCGATTGGCTGGCAATGGGTTCAGGGTGTCCCCCGCCTACTGCCCCAATACGGCCGGCATAGGCTCCAGCATGCCCCGCGGCCTCGTGAGGATAAAACGGATTGATGGATGGAATTTTTACCCTTTTTTTGACAGTTTGGAATGGGAACCTATTCCAGTGGGACCTTTGTTGGATTACTTTTATTTTGAAATTCCAACTCAGGCATGAGATGCTCTCCACTGGATTTATCATTGAGTAGAACAGTTTCATTTGTATACCAGTTATAGTGGCCAATGCAACATTCTTGGGTTTTTATATTTCAAATTTTGGTTTACTTTTGGGTGCCGTTGTAATCTTCGCGAGACGGTTTATTCTGTATCCCCATTCCTGGTTGAAATGTTACCACTTTTCCCCGATTGTGATTGAACCGCAACTCGTCTTATCGAAATTCATTTACATGTCTGTCTCCATGGTGGCCCACGCTCACACTACATTATTTGAACCAACGAGCAATTTTTCTTCCCATGAATGGATAACCACCGAGTAAACACCTTAATGCATCTCAATGGACTTGCAGGACTGTTTAACAGTGTGAGTCAACAAAATGGAAAGTGTTTACAGTACAGTGGACCTCTTATGGACGAGGGGGGGGGGGGTGGGCTGGAGAAGGGCAGGGGAAGGGGGGGGGGGGTAGGCTACTCCCTCATCATCCTCACAGTCAACCAATAGAAGGAGCAGGAGGAGACCGTTATAAAGCCGAGCGGAGCATCATGCATCATCATCATCGTCATCATCTTCCTCGTCCGCGTACAAGAAAAACGAGATGGATGTGAGCTGATGAGTTGTGTTTATTTCTTTTCTTTTTTTTTGGGAGTGGGGGTGTATGTAGTGAGATAGAGCCGCCATATGCATGCGAGGCTGCGTGCTGGGGGTCGGAGGGTGGCGGGGGGTGGTGGGGGGGGGGGGTTGTTCGTGGGGGCAAGAAGAAGCAGCTTCCAGTGGCTTCCTCAAAGTGACACTTAAAGTAAGTCGAGCATAATTTATAAGGACTTGAAAAGAGAAAATCTTAATGTCTTGCCCCCATTACTCTTGTGCTAGTCACAAACATTTTATGTGCACATTTCTTTAGCAAAAGAAATGTGCACATAAAAATGAAGAAATATAATATCATTATTTTGAAATGCAACCTTTGAATCTGTCTACGATTATCAACACTCAATTTCAACTGATGCTCTGACACTGTCAAAGAGGCATCCATGCGACGATAGTGTGGGTGTAGTTTGATAGATCACTGCATATTTATTTCTGAACAGATCCAAATACCAGTCAATACGTAGAACGGCTGAACTTTATTTGGAGTTAATCAGAGGCACTTGAAATGGTAGCAGGTGTGCACTGACTCCCGCCGACTATGAATTTGACGCGTTTCAATCCGAACACGGCCACATCCCCAGCCGAGAGAGGGTGTGCACACTTATGCAACCAACCATTTCACTTCATTTAACGGCTACGGCTCAAACGTTTTGAAATGATTCAACTTGCAGTCGCGTTCGTACCTTGAAAAACCTGGCATTGGAACACGGGGTGTGTAGACTTTTTATATCAACCGTAAGTATCGTTAATGTAGAGGGCCACGCACGAAAACAGAAGAGTGCGACTGTTACCATGCATCTATTTGTACTGGCACTCTGCGGAGGATGATTAGCTAGATATGAGCGAGCCTTCTGCATGAAGAGTTACATGGACGCAGGGACTGTGTGTGTGTGTGTGTGTGTGTGTGTGTGTCCATACTTGGCCGCTTGAGGATATGAATGTGAAACTGAGAGATAAGCAATGACAGGGTGGCTAGCGGAGGGGGGGGGGGGGGGGGTGGGGTTCTCGTATAGTTTGCACAGTTTGGAGCATCTACTGTAAACAAGAAAGGGGTTGTTAAGGTCACGCTACTATACTAGAGGCCGGGGGTCGGCAACACGCGGCTCCAGAGCCGCATGAGGCTCTTTAGCGACATCTAGTGGCTCCCTGGAGCTTTATAAAAACATTTTTGAAAATGGAAAAAGATTTTGATAGCTCAAATAGATATAGATACATGTTGCAGCTACGAAAAAGGAGAGTTGTGGTTTTGGTTTTTTAAAACGTACCCTTTATTTATGCTTTTAACAGTCTCGACAAACACAGACACGTCTGCGTCCGACTCCGTGCCTTCTCTCTTCTCGTTCGACTCGAGAGGACAGCCTCAGAAAAACGGAAATTCATGATCACTTCACTGACACTAAGAAAAGCGAAAATAATGCACCAAAACCAAAAAATCAAGCGAGGAAATCACAAAATAAATTCTATGGGGGCGTTTGTGAACACACAAGAAAGGAATGAATAACATAAACAATTCTGAGACAGTCCAGTCTCCTACATATATACAGCGTGTGTTTCCTTCATTGTACATTGTGACATCATCGTCCATCCATCCACTATTTTGCTCTGGTCTCACACGAGCCGACAGAACCATCTTATTTACTTAAATAAAATCCCATGACATTACCACATGATTACAAAAAATAAATAAATAAATCCTGGACTCATAATTTGACCTTCTACGGTAGGGAATTCACCAAATTAAGCTCCGATCAGATGCAGGTACCCTAAATAGATGGGTGACACTAAATTTGACAGATTTATTTCCTCACACTATCAAATGAGAGCATAGTGTCAAAATTTGATGCACAAGTCAAGATTTTTTGGAAAGCTAAATCAAATTCCTTTTGAGTCTTGGCCACGGCACAATCATTAGCGCTTGCGTGTACTGAATTGTACTTGTTACTGTAGATTATTCTATGACTCGTTCTTTTACTGAGTATGATAGACAATGGCCCAGTGGTGCAAAGGCTAAGGTCATTGTAGTAAACAAGCAGTTCATTTTTTTTTTCTTTTAGCCCCTACTTGTCTGCCTGCTACTTGTCTATAACAAAAACAACGACCTTGTAAGTGTTTTGCTTCAAGACAGAGTGAAAGTAAATCCAATCTGTTGATCGCTTTGTTTTTGTTGACATTGAAAGCTTCGGTTTTCAACAAAATGCTTTCTCAATGTCAAATAAAATTTGATTAGCTGGAAGAGTTGTGGTTGTCGTCAGCGTGATTTTCTGTTCAAGGCTAAGTGTTGCTAACGCGGATCTGGTAAGATCGGAGGCTAAATCACTGATCTGGTTGAACCCATCTATAACCTCTAACCCTAATCCTCCAAATTGTCTCCCCCTCTTTTTGTAATCCCTTAACACATTATGCCCTTCCCCTTTGCCTTCCTAAAAAAAAAAAAAAATCTAAACCTGTAAGGCTACTCTGAACCGAAATACTAAACCTCTTCCTTGCTAACGCTAATGCAAACCCATAACTATCTTCCCCCCCCCAAAAAAAACCCTAAACCGTAAGGCTACCCTGAACCGAAATACTAAAACCTCTTCCTTGCTAACGCTAATGCAAACCCATAACCATCTTCTTCCCCCCCAAAAAAAACCCTGAACCGTAAGGCTAACCTGAACCGAAATACTAAAACCTCTTCCTTGCTAACGCTAATGCAAACCCATAACTATCTTCCTCCCCCCCCCAAAAAAAAACCCCTAAACCATAAGGCTACCCTGAACCGAAATACTAAAACCTCTTCCTTGCTAACGCTAATGCAAACCCATAACTATCTTCCTCCCCCCCAAAAAAACCTAAACCATAACGCTACCCTGAACCGAAATACTAAACCTCTTCCTTGCTAACGCTAATGCAAACCCATACCAATCTTCCTCTCCCCCCAAAAAACCGAAACCACAAAGCTACCCTGAACCGAAATGCTAAAACCTCTTCGTTCCTAACCCTAATGCAAACCCATAACCATCCAACTTGCCAGTAAACAGTAAAACTAACCCCAAAATCTAAACTCCAATCAGTAACTCTACCTCAACCCCAACATTAATTATGGCCAAACTCCGAAAGCTAAATCTCTTCACCTTTATCGTACTTTTCCTCAACCTTTGTGGAAAATGTCATCTGGTCAAAGAGAGATAAAAAGTGCAATTCCACTCTCTCTAGCGTGGAACTATCTTCCCAAGAAGGACTACACAAGGTGTTGCTTTGAATGTCAGTTTTTAATTTCACTCAGGATGTCATCAACAGTTAGAAGTACTTAACTTGCGAGCCTGAACTTCTCGAATCTTTTCTGTTCTGTTCTGTAATCTCTTCGCAAAGAGTCAGTAAATTTTGTCAGTGGCCCGTTGCTTAAAATATTGCTACTGGAAATAGTGGGAACATCTTTTTGTCAAGGTTTGCCAGGCAGAAACTATGCCAACGGTGGGTTTAAGGTCGCATCGATGTACTACTCCTAATCAGTTTTAGAACTCAAACAACCTTACCTCCAAGTACTTCCGGGTCCCTAAGCAAAAAATTAGAAACTGAAGAAGACCCATAACTCGAACCCAAACTAGTAAGAAATATTGACTCCACCTGACATCCTTCCGATTGTTAACCATACCTTGTGTTTACCTTTCAGATGCTAATGTAAAGATCTGGCCCGGGTTTGTCCAATGATCGACCCCGGCCCGCCGACCATGCCGGACAGTGGGGAGGAGGCGCAGTGCACCGTGTGCTGCTGCACGATGGCGAACAAAATCCTTCTGGTGGTTTTCCTGGTGCTGCTGATCCTGGCCATCCTCTTCGGCAATCTCCTAACCCTGGCGGTAATTTTGGGCACCAAGCACTTCCGCACGCCGCAGGGCTACCTGAAAGCCTCGCTGGCCGCGGCCGACCTTGCGGTGGGCGCCTTCGTGGTGCCGGTGTCCGTCTACGCCGAAGTCTACCTCATAGCCGGCGAGTCTGCGCCGCGGTGGGTAGTTCACAACTCGCAGTCGGTGAGTTTCCACCCTTGTACCGTCATTGGGCCCGTCTTTGCGGGGTGCACCCTGGTGTCCATCACCACCATTTTCCTGATGACGATAGAGCGTAGCATCGCCGTGCTGAGGCCACTGCATAAGGACTCGGTGATCACGCGCAAACGGACCAGCATCCTCATCGTGCTCTCCTGGCTGGGGAGCTTCTTCCTAGCGGTGTCGCCCTTGATGTTCAGTCGAAAGATTGTCCTGGAGTACAACACTTGCAGCCGCATGTGCAACTATGCGTTGGGAACCATCGGCGAGTTCCCTTCGCAGGCCTGGAACATCCTGCTGATCTTCCCGGCCTTCGACTTCACCCTGCTGGGCGGCACGGTGGCCATCAACATCATCTCACTGTCCAGCATTCGGCAGCACTCCAAGCGCAGGAAGCACCTGGCGGAGGCCGAATGCCAAAAAGCAAGCAAGCCCACCTTCTCCGACATCAAAGCCGCCAAGACCATCGGGACACTGACGGTGGCCTTTACCGCCTCCTTCACACCCATCGCGGTCTTCCTGGTGGGCTACGTTCTGGGCAACGAGTGGTGCAACTTCTCCTTCTTTGCCTTCTGGATTTTGACCACCAATAGTTGCTGCAACGTAATCATTTACAGCGTGCGTGATCACAAGTTCAGGCTGTGCGCGCAGAAGTTGCTGCTGAGAAACAGCAACGAGAGCTGTAGACAGACTTGAGTTTTCTTCTTTTATTTTCTACGTCTGTCATGTGGTCTGCTTCATGTGACGTCTTGAAACACACAGAAGTGCGGCTTTTCATATGGTGGCTTTTGAGCGGTTTGTTGGATGTTCGGCAAAGATGTTGATGGTTGGGTTTACCTTTTCTTTGACCTAACCTCCCCCTATCCTGTACCGATACTTAACTCCCCTTTTACCTAACCCCTTATCCTTCTCTCTTCCTAACTGTTAAGGAGGTACTAATCACAAAGAGTGGCCGGTAAACTCGTGCAATAATAAGACACGTTTAGATGATCACTTCAGGCATGTTTATTCTATTGCCAAAACAACTTGGCAGCACGGCGTAACACGAACCGTGGCCATGAGCATAGCATCATCTGTTTACTAAAAGCGGAAGTTGTGTCCACATGTACATCCGGTATGTTTCTTCACAATAAAAGTAGAAAGCATGAGCGCTACACATAACATAAATCCCCAACAGTAACTCGAACGCAAGCTAGCATCCCCATTCCTTGCTAACCCTAACCAGTATCCTTCTGACTACGCTAAAATCGTTGTTGCTATTCAAATTTACCATCTTTCTCTGCTCGTAGCCTCCTTAGCTAACACACTTTACCCAACTCAGCTAACCTGTAACGCTGTTCCTTCCGAACAGCTAACTGACTCTTAACCATTCTTCAGAACAACAGTGCTCAATACTTCCTTCAAACTTCGCTACGTTTGTTGTCAAAGTCATTTTGGGGGAAAGCTTTAATTCGCCGAATGTTCATTTTCACATGAGCATGAAATGAGCCTTTATGGGGGTGGGAGGGAGCCTTGTCTTGTTCTCTGTTGAAGCTGTGCTGAAAGCCTGTGAAAAGGGTCTTTATCTGAGCTCAATAAAATGTGTCATACCGACCAACTTTTTCCATCAATTTCTCATGTACTCAGAAAGCAGTACGGCATATAGTGACTTGTGTGTGGTGAGGCTTTAAATAGGAAGCTCTCAAAGAAAAGCGGCGGTAGAGGTTATCGTGTCCTCAGCTGGTTGCAACAGAATAGATTGGAAGAGTCACAGAAAATTACAGAACGTCCTTCGAAAGTTGTTGGTTGGTTTGAATTGAACTGCAAGTTAAAACAAAAAAAAGTACTAGACAAGTAGAAGATGTGCTTTGAAAAACTTCAAATTGAGTTTACCCGTCAAGGTCTTCGAGCATTTCGGGTTCATCCTGCCAGTTCACGACAAAATATCATAATTTCACAAATATTTGTTAAAATTGCTTTGACAGGTTTTTTTTTGCTGCACATTTCAGATAAAATGTGGAATGGAAAAAGAAGACCTGACGATGGGGGCACAGTGGGTTTGTGCGTCTATTTTAAATGTATCGCGGTTTTTGGAAGACCTTCTGGCTCACGCCATTTCTTGATGGTTAGTCAAACCAAATTTTATAAACTCACTGTTGGCTGACATGAGTGAAAGAAAAAGACTTTGGTGCTCGCAGTCAGGTTAACTAATCAGATGGCTATGTAGATAATCTGACAAACTTTATTTCAAGTTTTTTTTTTCTAAGGAGGAGGATGTTCATTTTCACAAAATAATACAAAAAAGCTCTCTCAAAAAAAAAAACATAGTTGAACTCTGTTGAGTTGATAAATATTTAGTGCGTTCAAGTGAAATGCCAAGGAGTCCGAGTCAAGTCCGAGACAACCCCAAAAAAAAAAAACGTGTCAAGTCCGTACTTGAGTACTACAGCTTTTTTCGGCCGCGTGACATCACTTCCTGCATGACTCGACCGATTGTGGTTTCAAAATTTTCGAAAGACAATCCAAAGGCTGGGTCCTTTGACATGTAGCCTTTGCGGACCGCATAAACCTTAGCGAATTTGGACATCACGTGCGGTCGAGTCATGCCAGAATGACATCATGCGGCCGAAAATGCAGCCTGTGAATTTGGACACAGCCCGTTTTGCAATTGTTTGTCTTAAGTATCGGTGGCTGATATCGGCAGCCTTCACCACTAACCAAAACTTTGAAATACGGCCCGTACCGGCCAGATGCCGATACCTGGTATCGATACTCACCCTCCCTCATTAAAATCTTTGTGAGAGTGGCAAGCAGTTAACCGTGAGAAGTTGCTTAATTGGCCAGTATAGAGGACATCTGTCAATAAAACTGAGTCGCAGCCAGTGAGACACGGCACACAGCTGGTGTGCCTGTGTTCACAACAATCCTGTCAATTAATTATACAAAATGCTGCAGGCAAAAGGATTCTTTTAGGACTAATGAGCTTTCATCTCAGCTCTCGTATGTGATTAAAAACAAAACGACAATATAACAAAAGAAAAAAAAAAATACAAACGCACGGAAACTTTTTCTATCTTCCTGTTTGCTGTAATTAAAAAAAACAAAACAAAACAAACACACCTTCATACCTCCTCCTCAGATATTGCACTTTTCAACGCGTTACTGAATCCTGAAAGAGTAACGTCATTCAAGTCGCACGGCAACACATGCTGCCTTCACAGAAGCGTGGCGAAAGTGATGTGAGGAAGCCAACAGTGACAGCCCATGCAAATGATTCAAATTGAACTAACACCTTGAATTCAAGACTCGGACGACTGTTTGATATAAGGTCCGAACCAGAGTAACTAGGCAGAAATATTTTGTTACCGACGGTGGATATAAAAAGTCGATACGCCTTCTTGCTCAAATGCCACATTTTTTTGTCATCTGAAAACATGAGACCAGGATCATTACCAAACCTTTTTTTTTTTTCAACCATTAATGAGAACTACAACCTTGCGGCTCTTTCCAGGAGGAAAGGTAAAAAAATAAACGACCTAGAGGTGTGCACGCCCGCTTCTAACGGGATGTTCGGAATGAACCATTCACATTCAAATTCATGTTAAATGGGCGTCAGCAAATAACTGCCACCGCTTCGAATGCCTCTCACTCAAATCAGATGAAGCTCAGTTGTTCTAGTTGGCTTTTATTGCTTTTTTTTTTTTGGTACTTTCTAGTAGAGGCCTGAAGGTTTTGTTATTTCAAACTGTTCATATTTCTCTCCACAGACCCAAAGTATGATCCCGACACCTCCATCCTGAACTGTAGCAGGGATCCAGACTAATTTTTTTATTTTATTTTATTTTTTTAAACTAGGAGCACAGTGGGCCCCAAACTTGAAATTTAGGGACGCACATTCCGAGTCGACTTGCAAAGTAAATATTCACTCTGCTCATCTTCACAAAAACTGTCGGGAAAAGTCCACTCCATCATAGAAACCTGGCATTGGAACAGGCGTGCGTAGACTTTTTATATCCACTCAAACTGTGCGCGATTTCTTCAGGTCAACTTCCTGTACGTGATCCTCCGCAAAAGTCTCGATTAAGGCCTTCGAGGGAGTTCAGTATTTCTTCTTCCAGGAGCGCAGATAGAGTTGGATGGCGAGGAGGGGGTTTCTTTTTTGCAGGCTCGGGTGGAAGATGTCAAAGTTCGCCTTCCTCAGCCTCTGCAGGAAGTCCTCTAGCGCCACCTGCATCGATCGCATACACCACAGAAGAAGAGTGTTGTTTTATAAAAAAGTATTTATGACTTTTTAAGCTTTTTTTCTCTATTAAATACAATTCTTAGTAAAAATAAACAATTTCACATGGACGTCTATCCATCCGTCATCTCAACCGCTTTATCCCCCATGAACGAGTTCTACCAATTCTGCCTAGCAACAGGTGATGAGGCGGTCAAACTGTTCGAAAGTGGTGGAATTATTTTTTGTCGTAACATTTCATCTATAACGTACATTTATTTCTCTATAGTCTGCCGCATTTTCTTGATGCTTCGGAGGGCACCCGCTCAAGCCTGCAATTATTCCAAATGAATTTTTTAAGAGGGTTTGAGAGCGGACGCTTGGCAGGTTTCCTCACGTGGACGTGCAAAAAAAATAACCACATGCAGCGGTCCACTGCGGCGTGAAAATCACATGCTTTTTGCATGCCCAATAGAAAGGAAGTCACGCTTTCTGCATTCCGCACGGGGTAGGATCTCTGCAACAACACTTTAGCGAGGAAACAGCTGTTTGCTGCTAAATATAGTTTGACAGTCTATCCCATTAAATTATTTGTCTGTACACACAAACTCTGGGTGACATAAGTGCCCGCCTACCCATCAGGGACCGCCGCTATATAGAGTTACATTGTTTTGAGTTACAACTATGAGGCAGATTTTTTTTTCCCCTTGCCGATTCTTGTTATTTTTTTTGGTTTATTTTCTATTGATTATTTTATTCTATTTATTTCCCTGTTATCTACCAAAGAGGCCGATTAATCCTCGAGCATTACTTTTTTTTTTTTTGTTGCTCAGATTCATAACAAAGACATGCTCTTTTTGACCCCGAAATGAATAGCATGCTGTGGTCTTCTCAGCTTATGGGGTAGATTTTAAGTTTGATGCATATAATTTTTAAAGTTTGTTCCGCATCCTGCACGGATCCAAGACCTCTTGTGACGGATGCGGTGAAGCCATCTCAGCACATAACTGAGACAGGAGGTTTCATGTGCGTATTATAGTTGCCGTGAGAAAACTTGCCGTGTGGAGGAAGGCCGGCGTCGCAGCTGCCGGAACGCTGGGGCCGAACGAGCGTGCCTTGGAGGGGAGGGACAAAAGCAAAAATAAGCATGCGGCCACACGAATGACCTTCACACTGATGCCAATTACTGAAGAATGTTCACACCTCCAACAAGACCTGCGAACGTCAGGCAACATGCTTCCTCGAAGGGGATAACGCTTAAAAAAATACATACAGTGAGCGCCTCCCGATTCAAGGTTCACTTTTTACAAATTCACCTCTTTGTGTTCTTTTCTGTGGAACCAAATCCTTGTCGAAAAACTCGCATATTCATGTCTTTTTTTGTGCTGTCATACCCTGGGTGACCACAAGATGGCACCAAATGCAAAGGCTAAATAGGAAAATAATAACTGGTGTCAAGCAAGGATGTTGAAGTGATACGTCTCGACTGAGAAACAAGTTTTGTACGTATGGCAGGAGCCAAGTTTAGCCTGGGTTGTTCGTGAAAGTCACGGAGTGCGAATGTCCGTCACAAAACGACGAGCCGCTCGTTTCTGTTGTGTCGCGTTGCCTTGCGTTTTGCGCCAAGTGTGTACTGACATGCTCCAGATGAACGTGAGCCTGACTGGCGATGTCGTACACCACGTCCTGTATGCTTTGCTCCTGGCTGCGGCGAATAAAGTCCTCCTGGGACGCTCCGTGCTACCAATAACAGAAGACAATAAAAAAAAAAAATGTTTGTATGTAAAACATTTTTTTGTGCTGTTATGAGATTTCTGAGTCGATACTTTGACTTTTTAATTACAGATCAGGACGGGCGGCCCGGTAGTCCAGTGGTTTTTTGCAAAACATTTCCTCCCACATTCCAAAAAAACATGTGCTGTTAAGGTGTGAGTGTGGGCGTGGATTTCTGTGTCGATGGCAACCAATTCAGGGTGTCCCCCGCCTACTGCCCGAAGACTGCTTTACCCTAGTGAGGATACAGGGGGCAGTATCAGGACTCCTATTTTGACCAGGGTCTTTTTAGACTTAGGAATTTGTACTTCTACTTAACTCATTCACTCCCAAAGACGTTTTTAAACGTCTTTTCAGACTTGGTCTAGAATTGGCTGGTACTGAATGAGTTAAGTACAGAGCAAGAGTACTTTTTTTTTTTTTGCCACCTCTGATGTACATTCGTGCAAATCCAGGCACGGAGTAGCAAACAAGCAAGGTATCTCACCAGCATGCAGATGTCCATGGGCAAGTAGACTTTGCGCCGGCTGATGTGATGAGGGGTCGCCCTCAGACACGTCACGATGCCGTGCGCCTTGCCGACGTGACTTGCCGCGTGATCTGCGTGGACGTTCTTCACACCTGCCGCAAGAAACAAATGCACAAATGATTTAAAAATAAATAAATGCATAAAACAGCAATTATTTTTGGTTGTTTTTGTGAGACCTTCTAACCTAAAGACTCAAGGAGCAGAAACAAGAGTGAGGACTGCGTGTTCTCTGCGTATGACTCCAGCTCCTGTAGGTTTCGGTAGCTTCTGTCATCCAGATCCTTTTCCTGAAATAAACGCCATAATTCATTCCAATCTATCCATTTTCCACGTGGCGCTCTATTGTTGGACAGTGAAACCTACATGGGCGAAAATCCCCCCTAGTGTGAAAAAATCTTCATGCATTAACACCATTCCCACTTTGCTGCCCCCCCCCCATACAATGAAAAAAAAAAACTGTTGCGTTATACGAAATCTTTTTCTCTGCTCTTGCCTCGTGAAGAGATTCACTACAACAAAGTCTAATCCAACAGCGACCTCTACTGCTTCATTCGGAAACGGCAACAGCAACCACCACACCGGTTTACACATGCGCAGTAGTACAGGAAGTATTTGTGTCAAGTAAGTGTATGCTCATAGTTATGCACTATTGGAATAAAAATAAAGAGTACACATACGTTTGTGTGTGTGTTTACATCTGAGATCAAATTTGCTACAGTGAAAAACCCCCTGTTGTGAAAAATTTCTTGCTGCAAACATGATTTCGTTGTAGAGGAGTTTCACTCTATTGTGGATCACTGTCTCCCCATCCCTCCCCCACCCCACCTCCCCTCCTTTCACTATGTGGTAGATTCTTGAGATCAACGCGAAGGGAGAACATGGAACCCCCACACGAGTAAGCCAGAGTCGAGATTGGAATCACAAATCTCAGGACTGGCAATGCACCATGTTAGAACATACTGCCTCCTATTTGTTCCATTTCATTTTTTTTTTTTGGGGGGGGATGATCTAAGGAGCCTTACTCTTTCTGTTATGATCCTTGTGAGCCATCTCTTGGTCAGGTTATGTTTCTTCACCGCCTGCAAAACAGAATCCACACTGGCTCAACCAGCTTCTCAAAAGCCCTAAAATATGAACATGCATCGTGTAAAAAAAAATGAGACAGGTCATTTCTTGATGGGGTGTTTAAAAAAAAAAAAAAGTGGACGTTAAAAAGTCAAATAATTGTGTCAGTTACCCTCCAGAGCTCGACGCTGACTGGCTGGTTGGGTGGTTTGTCTCTGTAGATTTCTTCGATGGCCGTCTTCCAGAATTCCATTCGCATCAGACCAAGAGATTTCTGGGAAACGGAGTCCTTCACCTTGTAAGGAAAACAAACGCACGCATGAAATATACGTAGCTTGTAATTTAATTCCCGCAAGGATACAGACAAGCCTCATTTTCACATTTTTCCTCCATAGCAGTTTCTATCGTTCAAAGTATTTCTTTGCTGATGCGCACTGTTCACACAAACAACATGGCTGCGAACAGAGACAAACGAGTTCCCAATTGTCAGTGGTGCCAAAACCAGCCCAAAACTGCCCTAACATCCTTTCTTGCTGTTGGGACTACCTGCCTGTGCTAGCTCCACATTGAAGGCACGCAAAGCCAAGGCGGAGCGTCGCGCCGCCTCTGGTAGAAGGAGGGAGCACACGAAGCCCTCGTAGTCCCTGGACCTGAGGGGGGAGGAGGCCGTGTTAAATATATAAATATCGATAGAAGAGGGCATACTGTATTGACATTGATACAAAACAATAGATCTTTTCAGAATGTATGGAAGAATTTGGGCCCAGGGTGCTTCTGAGTGGCAACAAGTACTGTACTTGACAACGGCCGGCTTGAAACGTCAGTTAGCAACATTTCGACTCTTGGAAGAAAACACCGGAAGTAAAGACCTATCAAAATAATGACAATGAAAGCGCAAAAATGTTTCTCCTGAAGGAAGCGAAGAGGTCATTGATGTTTCACCCTTGCATCTCGGTCAGTTTGGAGCATTGCAAAGATGATTAAACATGTGCAAAAATGCTAAATAATAGTTTTGTTGATTGTAAACAGAAATCAAAAGTAAATACAGTAGGCCTCAGTATATGATATTTAAATTTGAATTGAATTTAAACATTGCTCCGTTATTTAAATGCTGCTAATTGGTGATCAGCCCAAAAAAATACTGATCTTGTCAGGCCTACTATTTAAAATGAAAATAGTCAAGAAAATCCGATTCAAAACAAGAGTCAAGATAATTCGGTGTGAACCGCTTTTTCCTAATTGTACTTTCTTTAGAACAAATTGCTCTTGTTTAAGTGCAGCAGTTGATTATGACGTTTTTTCCTGCTGCAGCTCAGTATGTTCAATTGGCTCGCTGATTTTTATTTTTTAAACCAAATATTTGTAGATCCATTCATTTTTAAAATCCTCGTATCATATATTTACGTTCTTGGTTTTTAGCATAGTTAATAAATGAAAGGGCGAAAAGGGGCATATATCCTCCGATTTTTCTGTATGTGTTTGTATCCAACTCTTTCACCCAAACTTGTCTTGTCAGCCAAGTCGAGAGTGGACCCACCTGACCAGCTCCAAGCAGAACCTCTCATTGTGTTGAACGTCCGCTGTGGCGCTCGCTGCGGCTCTCACGCTCCGAATTTCCGCAACCCGTCGAGCACTCGCACTGGCCGGGGACGTCTTGCGCTGGAGGGTGAAGACCAGCGAGGGTTGAACGCACGACACTTTGTGCTTTATACAACTGATGCTCGCTGCCATGTTTTTACCCTCTAACTTCCGGCTTTTCTTCTTTAGGAAATTCTTTTTTCAGTAGGTGCACACGACTGGTAAGCTCAATACCGCCATCCGCCACCAAAGGCGAGACTGTGTAATGTCATGTTGTACTGTATTGGGCGTACATGTATACGCAATTACGCGTGATAGAGTCGTGTACTTTGTATTAAATTATATTAAATTTTAGTACATTGTATTACAGTACAGTATATTGAATATAAAATGCAATTTAATGCTATCAAATATAAGACATTTTATTTACTGTATTCAAGGAAAAAAATATTACTTCTTCTAATAGGACAATTCCCGTGCGAAAAAAAGAGCAATAATAATAATATTATTATTATAAGAATAACTCAGTTCGCGGACACAATACAACTTTATTCTGTAAGACATGACCGGAAACCACGGGAAGATTACTTTTATTTTACTTTTAGATTCGGAAAAAAATAAGTGGCGATGCAGCGTGACAAGAGGAAAGTCAGTCATCTGACAATTTAGTCAAGGAGAGGATTTCCTCAGTCTTAATGGCATCCAGACCGATATCCGTAAGGCTATTGGGGATACTTTTGTTTCTTTGTGGCTCGCTGTGGACAAGTCGAAGTCCCGGTGACGGGTAAGTTACGGAAGTTACATGTCCAGTCTAAGGATTTTTTTTCGCGTTCAAAAGAACAACTTTTAGTTATGCTTTTCTATAAAGTACTTTTTAAAAAATAATTACAACCCTACTTATCCCCGTAATTGTTGTTTTTCACCTTTCTCGACGGTCGCCGACTTCCGAATTTGTCAACCAGTTTCACATGGTCGACTCCTCAACCGTGCATCATTTTTGTGGTCTTTTAGTTAGCTGCAATATACTGTACTGTACTTGAACTATGTTTACAACATATTTGACGTAAACCCTGATCTGTAGACTCGGGTCTCGGGGTTTAAAGCAAACACGGTTGCACCCAAAAAGAATGAGCTGTCAACAGACGTGTTAAACAAGTTAAAAAGATTAACTTCTCCTCCCCCGACTCTTTAAACACCAGCTTTACCGTACAGTCTTTTAATAAGTTTAGAAAGCTACATTTTATTTCTTTACACTCCTTTTCAAATGTATTTCTATTTGTAAAAACCGACTGTCGTCCCCCCCCCCCCCCACCACCACCGTTGTTTTCTTCTTAATAACGTTAGCCCGTTATTGCTACAATTGAATACAGTACTGCATAAAAATAAATTCTTGATGTCAGGCACCACGCAGTCGGAAGCTGACACCTTGTTGAGTTCTGGTGCTGATTGAGTATTAGAATAGAAAATGCCGCTGATCTCAGCCGCCAACATGGCGGACAAACAAATATTGATCACATATCCCGAATCCCCCCCCCCCCCCAACGTATTTTAAATTCTCCCGCAGTTCTACACCACAAAAAAAGTATAGAACCTTTCCACCTATACATAAGGCAATTCAAAATAATTAAAAACTAACCTGTAAAAGATATTTGGGGCGGGGGGGGGGGGGATCTTAATGCATGTAATATCTACTGTATGTGGCGTTAATGGACTCAAAACAATTCTTTGCTTTTTTTCTGCCCCAAAACTGTACGTTTCCATCCTTCTTAAGTGTGTTGGCGTTGGGGGACATCCAGGCGCCGTACATGGACATCCTGCAGCCCTACACGGATGGCCACGGCCCTCGCCACTCTCACCGCCACGTCAGGGACTGTCAACCCAGCATACACGGCAATCGCACACACGAGAGCTTTCGCGCCAGCAACTACAGCGGTCTACCAGTGGCCGAGTCCAGACTGATCATGTACAACCTGCCTAACCGTGTCGTGACTGGTAAGTAATCCGTCATATATATTTTTTTTAAATTTTGTCATTTAGGAGAACCTCCACTTGTTTTATTTTTATTTATTTATTTGTCTGTCCTGGTGTTCATTTTCTCTGACTGGCTTCAGGTCACTTCACGGTGGTCCATGACCCCCTGAGGACCCTGTCAGTTCTGGAGCCTGGCCAGCCAGGAGGCTGCAGCAATTCCCGCTTGTCCACGGTGGAGGAGACGTCCCGGAACGCCGGCTGTCTGTACGCGCAGAACGGCGGCTTCTTCAATACCCATACGGACCAGTGTTTGGGCAACGTGGTGAGCGACGGCAGGATGGTGCAGGACAGCGGCGGCGTGCAAAACGCCCAATTTGGCATTCGGAGGGATGGGACCCTGATGTTTGGGTAAGAGACACCGTGAAGCAGAAAATGAGGGCTGAACGATTTAGCAAAATACAGTCAAACCTCGGTTTTCGTCCATAATCCGTTCCAGAAGGCTGTTCGAAAACCGAAATTGTTCGAAAACCGAAACCACGCTCTTTTTAAAATAAAAATGTTTACTGAACACGTCTGCTCACAATGGAAAGCAACACGAGGAAGCGTCACTTCCTCGTCTACCCGAGGAAGCGTCACTTCCTCGTGTAAGGAAGGTGAGAGGAGTCAAATGGTGCATTCAAGTGCACTCAGTTTGTTCGAGAACCGAAATTTGTTCGTCATCCGAGGCATAAAAAAATGGAAATCTTTGGTCGAAAACCGAATTGGTCGAGAACCGAGGTTTGACTGTATACTAGTCAGTCTGCTGTGCGTTTGCAGGTATCTGTCTCGGGAGGAAGTTTTGGAGCAGTCCAATCCTTTTGTTCAGTTGATCAGCGGAGTGATGTGGCTGCTCCGAAACGGCGAGGTGTACATCAATTCCAGTCTGAAGGCCGAATGCGGCGAAATGCAGGAGACCGGTACGGACGTCCTCGTGGTTTCCGAAACCCCGCGGTGGCGCGTGCCGACGGCGGTTGGAATGTTTTCTGGAACTTTGTGCTCTGTGTTTTTGGCAGGCTCGTTAGACTATTTCACCAACGTTATATCAGCCAGGAGTGCTTTGGGTCACGACGCCGAGGGCAGGGTGATCTTGTTCCAGGTGGATGGACAGACAGGAGAAAGAGGGTGAGCGATTTATTTAAAAAAAAAAAAAAAAACATGCTCCACACAATCACCTCACGTCTTAATATTTAGTGCCGTGGTGTCAAACATACGGCCCGCGGGCTGGAACCGGCCCCCAAGAAGGTTCTATCAGGCCCGCAGGATAATTTAAAAGTGGAAAAAAATACCGTAATTTCTGGACTATAGACCGCACCCGATTATAAGCCGCACCACTACATTTTTTAAAGGAAAAAAACATTTTGTCCACACGCATAAGCCGCACCTGTCTATAAGCCGCAGGTGCCCATATTGTTACATGAGATATTTACAAAGAAAGACGGTACACAGGCGGCCGTTAAAAAAGTCTTTATATAGGCCGCTTCATTAAATAAGCCGCAGAGTTGAAAGCGTGCGACAAAAGTCGCGGCTGATAGTCCGGAAATTACGGTACATAAAAGAAACAGAATGAATATTTTCATGAACTGCAATTCATGGATCATCCGCTAGGGGGATACTTTTTTTTTGATCACAGTAGAAGATAGCATTGTTTTTGATCAGAGAAGAAGACATCAGCAGTCTCAGTCTGTCACCGAGACAGACCCAACACAGCAGTAAAAGCCAGCGACCAAATTGCTAGCGAAATAGCATTAGCATCAAAGCCGTATTCCGATGGTGACTTTGTTAAACAATGCATGATGAAGGTGGCTGAACTTGTATGGACCGAGAAGAAGCGACAAGCTTTTGCCAATATTAGCCTGACGAGGAATACGACCCCAGAAAGGAGTTCGGACCTATCAGCAGATTTGGACAGACAATTGAAACAGACATTTTTTCAAATGTTTTTTTAAAAGATTCATTACATTTCAACATTTTCTCTCATGTTCTTGTTATTCTTTCTACAAAAACAAAGGAAAGGCATGATACAGTATTTTGGTTATTTATAGCAGAGTACGGTATAATTTTAATGGCCCACTTGACGATCTATCGGGGCCGTATGTGGCCCGCCCACAATGTGAAACGAGTTTGACACCCCGTGATTTAGTGGTTCGAGTCTGACTCAAGTCCTCCGCCTCTTCTGAACACTTTGCTCACGACGTTGACAGAATGAACCTTTGGGAGATGGCCGACTTCCTGAAGCAAAACGGAGTCATCAACGCCATCAATCTGGACGGCGGCGGGTCTTCCACCTTCGTGTCCAACGGCACCGTGGCCAACTACCCGTCGGACAAATGGTAGCCGGTGCCTCGTAAGCTTAAAAAAAAACAACTCTTCCTGCCGCCGCCCCGAAACCGCTATCCCGCCCTCTAAATGTCATCGCAGCAAAGCGGACCAAAGGTGGCGCTGCGCTCGGCCAGTCACCACCATCCTGTGCGTCCATTCGCGGCATTGCCAGCCATCGGATTGCGGCGGACGCGGCCGATGCGTGGACGGATTATGTCGCTGCCGGGAGGGCTGGCGGGGCGCCGGCTGCGAGTCGACGGCGTGTCGGCCGCCATCTTGCGGCTCGCGCCAGGTCTGCACCGCCAGTAAGCGTCCACCCTCGCTGAAGCGCCGCCAACCGAAGACGTGTCTGCGTCCGTTCTAAACTTGGGGCGTTTTCGTTTGTATCGTGTCGCAGGGGGTTGCGTCTGTGAGGCCGGATGGAGAGGCGAGAACTGCAGTCAAGGTACTTCACAGACACAACAGTGCGTGCGACGTGTCGAACGAACGAATTGAAACTTGGCGTGCATTTTTATGCTAGCAGGAGGAGCTAAGGAGCTGACACAAGCATATGTAGACATCCCTGAAATCTTTAAACTGTTAAGTGTGTTTGTTTGTTTTTTTTTTCCAGAATGCCTGCCGGGTTTCTATGGCAACGGCTGCAACCAGACGTGCTCCTGCCTGAACGGCGGCTCGTGCCATCACATCCACGGAGGCTGCAGCTGCGCTCCGGGGTTCTCCGGAGCAACCTGCGAAGAAGGTACGAGAGATGAAGCGCCGCAAGCGAAAAAGCTCGTCGGAGGTCACCTTGCGCTCCTCCCGCAATGTCGGAAGTGCGTCCACAAGTCGTCGTGTTTTGTCATCTTGTATTGTCACAGATGGACGCTTAAAGGCCAAAGAGCGGGAGCAACAAGAAACTCGTTATCTCACGGAGTAAGTTGAGAAATAAGTCTTATTTGGTCAAATGTGCCGTTTGATTCCCAGAGTATTGCGACAGTTTCAGTTGTACAGTAATCCCTCGTTTATTGCGTTAATGGGGACCAAAACCACCTGCGATAAATGAACATCTGTGAAGTAGCGACGCCCCCCCCCTCCATATAGGTACATGTACGTAATATTTATAAGGCCAAATTTAATGGTATACATGCATGTAGGAGTACATTTTGAAGTAATTAACATGACTCAATGCTGTATACTAATAGATTTAAACATGTAGAAGTTAGGTTAGTTTATGAATAACAAAATACAGTAAACATATAACTTTTTAATTTATTTTTTTTAAAGTCCGCAAACGGTCCACGAGAAGCTGCGAAAGTCAGCAAAATAACAGCGAGTCACATAGAGCAACATATACAGCACTGTACTACAGGTATATGCATTTTTTTTTAAATATATATATATATTTGTATATATATATTTTTGAAAAATCCGCGTTGCACTGAAGCCGCGATAAACAAACCGCGAAATAGCGAGGGATCACTGTATGGTTGTTTTATGTTAGATGCACTGCAGAGCACTTTGTTGCAGTAACAGCTGCTTTTAAAGCGTAATAGAAATCATGATGTATTTTTTCCAGAAATCTGACTTTTTAGCTCTAGAAAATAGGCCTTTTAAACTTGAAGACAAACGATTTTTTTATGAAAAAAATTAATTTCATCGCTTTTATTGTAGGTTTTTATTTTAATCCTTTTCGTCCTATTTTTCCTCATTTTGGGGACATTTTCCCCTCTCTTTCCATTTAAAAAAAAATTCTCTTGTTGTTTTCCTTTTTCTAATTCCCATTTCATTTTTCATATTCCTTTGCCCTTCCAAATATTTTTTTCATTCTTTTTTTCTCCTTTTCTTATCCCTTTAAAAAATCCTTTTAAAAAATATCTCATTTTCTTTTCACTAATTTTTCTTTCCTGAGTTTTTTTTTTTAAATACACACATTATTTGCTGCAAAATGTGCCTCTTTTAATTAAAAACATGTATTGGAATAATTTACAACTGATCCAACACATGTATTATTTCTTTTTTTTCTTTTTTTTTTAATCAATATAATTTTGTACAAGATTTTGGAAATATTGGCTAATTTTCTCATAACCTTGCCACCTTTTTTTCTCAAACAGGAACGACTTTTTTTTTGGGTGGGGGGGGAACGACTTTGATCCCATAGCACTCCCCCCCCCCCCCCCCCCCTTGAAAAATGCACATTTTCACACGTATCTGTTCTCTTTCTCTTCTTTCCAGGACAACGTGGCTGACGCTCACCATCATCCTGAGCATTCTGCTAACGCTCAGCCTCCTGGCTCTTGCCTCGCGGCTTTGCAGGCAATCGCCGGCGAGCCGCACGCGTGCCAACTACGCATACCTGCCGCTGGCCGCCTTTGAGGGAGAGGTGCCCAACGGCGGAGGGCCTGAGAAATGCGATCTGGATTGCCCAAACTCTCTTGAATTAATGTAAGAAAGAGAGAAGTTCCCGTGACGTTTCAAACACTGGTCAATGGCATAAGGTCTGTAGCTTTATTTTTTCACCCTCTTTGGCCCACAGAGGTGCAATTGCACTATTGCAGGCACATTCCAGAAATTGTCAGGTCACAGATTGGCTTGTGTGTTTAATTTCACACTCGATGTGCGGGCACAGCGATTGGTCTGAATATACCTTTAAATTATGATAACTTAATTTCAACGTAATAAGTTTAAATGTTTGTTTTTGTACCCTAAGGTGGTTCTCAGGAATAAACGCTGCTTCATGTGAGCGACGAGCACAGTACGAATGCTGCTGTGCAAACTGCTTTTGATAGAATGTCAAAATATCTTTGCAAGATGCATCGAGGACTGTGAAATTATATTTATACAGTAGTATGATATCAATATTTGGTGAGCGTATCAAAGAAAGGAATAAAGACTTATTTTTCCGTCTGGTCTGTTGTCAATTTGTGTTCAGGGTGTAATTGCAGCCGAAATTAGCCAGAGGGCGCCAAAGCTTCACAAACAAGCACGCGGGGGCGTTAGCTTGTTGTCTTACCATTTTTTAAAATCTTACTAGTTTCTTGATTCCTTTATGTTGCTTTATACCTCATTTTTTCCCCTCAATTTGTTCATATCGATCCCTTTTTTCCTTTTGTGTTCCACTTCTTATTTCTCCATATTTTTAAATATAGATTTTATTTTTACATTCATTCATTTTCTTTTTCCATTTGTTTTGTCGTTTAACCCATTTTCCTATTTTTCCCCATTTTTAAAGTGGTCTATTTTGGTTCACCCCCTTTTTCTCATTTTTGTGTTCTTTATTCCAATTCTCTCATTTTTTTTGTCCTTTTCTCAATAAAACTTTTCCTCCCTAAAATATTTTTTATTTGTTGTTTTTCTTTTTTCTTTTTGATTTGTTCTTCGTTTTCCGTCATTTGTTCAATTTCTTTTTTTTTGTTTTTTCTAGATTCCCCCCCCCTTTTTTCTTTTTTGACATTTTTCACTTTTACCCCCTTCATTTTTCTTCCTTTCTTACATTTCTTTATTGTCCTTATAACTTTAGATTCTGAATAACACAAACGGTATATACAAATAAAACAGGAAAATTTAAAGATTTTTAAAAAATCTCAACCAAAAAAAAAACCCGAAACATAAAATGCAAAACTTGAAACATCTACCCCCAAATATACAAATGGAAACCTTATTAGAAATGTTTTGAAATTATATATACATCATGAAGTGCTTCTAATGAATTGAAAAAACAAATTACAGAGGACATGGTGCAACTATTTTTGTATTTTTGGTCGGATTGTTGTTGAGAAGCAAGCAGACTTTGTTACTTGGAAGACTTTGCCACTATTTTGAAGTGAATCAATCTGATGCAACACCATGCAGGTGTGTGCGTGTGTGCGTGTGTGTGTGTGTGTGTGTGTGTGTGTGTGTGTGTGTGTGTGTGTGTGTGTGTGCGTGTATGTGTGTGTGCGTGTGCACGTGTGTGTGATTGACTCCCTTGGGTGTGTGCACATATTTGTGACTCAACACTCCACCCAAAGTATGAAACTTTGTGTAAATACGTCATGACAATTATATGGACGTGTGTGAATAAATGAAGAAAGTTAACGCAAAAAGCCAAAGTATCACACAGTACAATCGGAGGTCAGTGTGTCTCGTCAGCAGCGCCGCCCACATTCCCTTCAGCGTGTTGACGCTCAAGTGCGGGAAGGTCATGACCCCGTGGGTATTCCCGTCACCTACGAAGTTGACACAGAAAAAGAGTCACCACTACACCATCAGCGACTTAAATATTAATATAAAAATAGAAATCTGAATAAAATAAGAAATTAAAATGCACAAAAAAACTAAGGGCTAAGCAATCAAGTAATAGCAAAAAATCCAGGAAATAAAATCCCCAAAAATTCAGAAGTAAAATAAATAGTTACAAACTAAGTAATAGCAGTCAGAAAAATGATTACAAATGTTTTGAAATGAAAACAACCATCAAGCAAAAAAAAGATGGAAATTCACAAATCCAAAACCAGGAATATTTTCTTTTAAGAAACCCAAACAAAAATGCAGATGGAATAAAAAGCAAAAAATTCAATTGAAAAAATATTTGCGAGCCTGGCATGGATAAGATGAGAAAATGTTGATTTGTATCACAATGAATAAATTTGCAAATTACAGCAGCAAAATTTTGAAAGGAAGAAAGTAGAAAAACAAAAAGTATTTGCATGCAGTTCAGAAAATGGATTAATAGATGGAAACGCCTCCAGACAAACGCAAAGTGTGTATTATTTTTATATTATTTTACATATATTTCTCAGTGAAAACCCCCAACAAAATAAGTATAAATATTCATAATAATAATTAAAAATATACAAATTTTAAAAAGATAAATACCAAAAAAATGAATCAAATCAAACAAAAACTCAAAAATATATTTTTAAGTACGTACTTATAAACCTCAATCAAAATAAATACAAAAGACAGACATAAAACTAAAACGGAAGTGTGGTCCCAGCCAAGAGTTGCAGCTGTCTCATGTAAACATTTACAGATGACCCGGCGCCTTCTGTTTTTCCATATTAGCTGCTATCGTCTCTATTCTTTCTTCTTTTTTTGCGAATGAGACCACGCACCAAAACCGATTTGAATCAACAATCTTTGGGAAGACAACAATATCAGACATTGCATAATGCCGCCATTTTACCGTTGATTTTTCCATACTGTACGCCTTGTCCCCTTTCCCAGTAGAGCACGCACAGTCCAAAAAAACCCCCAGCAGCTTATTGACGCGCTACGCCGTTGTGCAACAACGCAGGAAAACACAGTTATGTAAAGGCAATCCCACCCAGCCGGCACATATGGAGGAGGCTTTTTACGGTTGTTTTGCTGGAACACTGACACACTGCTCCAAACTTGGGAGGACATGTTGTGCATGACCATTCCTTGAACAACTTTTGTGTTCGCTTGAGATAAAGAGAGAAAAGTTGATGAGTGGATTTTAAAAAAAAAGCCGACACACCGCTGTTCAAATGACTGTTTTTTGCGATGTAAAAAAAAATTAAAATAAATCAGACCTCTTTTTTTTTTCCAACAAGTGACCTCATGTGACTCTTCTGCTGGAACTGGTGCCGTTCACAAAGTGCAAGGAATAATGAACAGTTCGAAAATAGCAGTCAATGTTAACAAAATGTTGAAGTGTCTGCTCCAAAACCTAAAACAAAAAATAAATCAACAGAAAAACATCAGGAAAAGCCTACTTGAACATTTGAACTTTATTTGGTTAATCAGAGGTAGGTGAGGGCTGACTGGCAATTAACATGAGTTTGACTGTAATTGGTCAATTTAGAAAACAACCACATCTTAGTTGTTAGGGTGTGCACACTTGTGCAACCACGTGATCTCTTTTTTTTTTTTTTTTTTACTTCTCAAAAAGATTTTGTTTTCAGTTCACTTCAATTGGAGAAAACATGTTTGAAATGCTTTATCTTGGCCTGATTTTTCCGATATCACAAAAACCTGGCATTTGAACAGGATGTGTGTAGACTTTTGACACTGTATGTGTGGTTGCTTTACGGTATTTTCATGAACGCCATGACTTTTAAAAAAAAAAAAGGATGGATCATTTAGAATGAATTTAATCTATATGAGTTAAGCCATAATTTGACTTTAATGGTATTTTTTGTATTCATGCAACTTGTTTAATATACTGTACTGTACAGATATATCAATGATTTTTTAAAAAAACATAATATTTTAAGATTAATATTTTATACTGATTATGCATCCTGTGTATTTGATTTTTTTCTCTGTATTATTGTAATTTTAGTAAAATAAAAGACATTACTTTTTATTGTACTATTTACAATAATTCTATGAAACGGTTATTTAGTGACAGATGTGTATTTACAATAAATATGACATGACTGTAACCAGTCCTCCAATTACAGAATTGTGGATAATGGAAAAACTCAGATTAAAGAGTGAAGCAATGCTCCTGGTAGAAGAGTTTTGGAGAAAACGTAGAAGTTCTAATAGCGTTGGAGTTGACGTAACGCTGAGGCCATCAAGGACGTTCTTATCAGTGTTCAGATGTCATCACATATCCAGTTGTGAGCTGCTTGCGCACAAGTGGAAAAACGGCAGGTCAGGCAAGCAGGCTTTATCTCGCGTGTGTGTTTTTCCAATCTCAATTTATGGTTTTGTTTTGGTCTGGTTGATTTGAGTCAAGATGAAGAATCTGAACACATTTTCAGGATACGCGCCTCAAAAGTCACCACAATGTCCGGCGTCAAACGTCGGCTTCACAGTGCAGAGGTACCGGGTTCGAATCCAGCTCCGGTCCCTGTGTGGAGTTTGCATGTTCTCCCCGGGCCTGCGTGGGTTTTCTCCTGCTCTTTTTATGGCAGGCTGATGAACGCTCTAAATTGTCCCTAGGTGTGAGTGTGAGCGTGGATGCGATTGGCTGGCAACCAATTCAGGGTGTCCCCCGCCTACTGCCCGAAGATGGCTGGGATTCCATAGTGAGGATTAAGCGGTCAGAAAAATGGTGCAATTTGGGATTTAAATCGGCGGCCCGGTATATTAGCACGTCGGCTTCACAGGCAGAGGTACCGGGTTCGATCCCAGCTCCGGCCTCCCTGTGTGGAGTTTGCATGTTCTCCCGGGCTTGCGTGGGTTTTCTCCGGGTGCTCCGGTTTCCTCCCACATTCCAAAAAACATATATACTCTAAATTGTCCCTAGGTAATGTGAGCGTGATGATTGTTCGTCTCTGTGTGCCCTATTGGTTCACAATTCAGGGTGTTGTACTGCCCGAAGACTTTTTTTACAATGAATGAATGAATTTCCTCATCTTTTTGTCTCAAAAATATACGACTTTTCTGACTATTCTGGGAATGTTGCAACTTTTTTTTCTCAAGGGTCGGACTTGTCCTAAAAAGACTTTAATCTTGACTATAATCGGACTTCATTCTCATCCACCTTTTTTCTCAAAAGTAACACGAAACAAGGTGTTGTGAATTCGAAAAATACTTGCTCATTTTATTTTTGGTTTTAAACGTATGCCATGGACGCATGCGTACAAAAATAAAAGTTACCGTTACCAGAAGGACAACAGACTATAACAGGAGTAACAAATGCACTGAGAAACGTTACAAAACGCAACCGGAAGCGGATATGTGCTGGCTTATGTAACGCAGTGTTTTGGAGCCAGTGCGAGCGTTGCCCAGTCATGTCCTTCGGTTAACACGATCACGTGTGTTAGTGACAATCGGTTTCGCGCTCCACGATTGGTCGAGGTGCCAGTCTTTACCCCGCCTCTGTCTGACGTCACAGCGATCAGCTGTTGAGAAGGCCCACTCGCACACAACAATAACAAGAGGCAGTCGGGGGGTAAAGAAGAAACAATTTAAGTTCCAAACCGTAAGCCTTTTTTTGTACTTTATTTCTTTGACGAAGAAAACGTCGACCTGTTCATTTTTCGAAAAAGACAACCATCTACCTCGCCTTCGAAAAGGAATTTAAATTACGTTTTGTTTTGTTTTTTACGTCGGCGGTTGAGCTGCAGGTGAGTTCTTTGTTTTCTCCACACATACACTCCTTCAGCTTTTGTCATTCTAAATAGTTTCTTCACCATTTTTTACACTCATCATGACTGTGCAGTCATCGGACGTTTGTTGCGGTTTTCTGTTCAATTTGATGCTGCCGTGTTCGTGTCGTTTTACATTTTGTTCCCCTAGTTAGCAACATAGCTGCTCGACGATGTTAAGTCTTTGTGCGTTTTTAACCGCACTTTTTCTTCTGTGCGTTCGATTGTGTGTTTGTACACCGCGATAACGTTATATTTTCAGGCAGACGTCGGTTGGTCCTGTCCCAGCCGTGTCGAATAACATCCCCCACCTCCTTTCTTCTCTTCCACGCCTGGCTACTAACGAGCTAAACCGTCTTACACAAACAGGCTTCGCAACACCCACTCTTAAAACCTCAGGCCCAAACAAGACAGCCGATCACTGGACCAATAGGTCTGCGTGACTACAACAAAAAAACTTTTTTAAATACGGTTGGGTTCAAAAGTTACACGGTGGTTTTGTCAAATGTACCCATCTTTTCCAATTGTATCCGCTAGTGTTCGTGCGTAACAATCAGTCCATGGTTACATTTCGTTAAAGTGATTCGCATTGCCAAATACTCGCAAATCTACACTTGCAACTGCTAGTAAAATATTTTTTATCTGCCACTAAGCGTAACTGCTTAATTGTGTTCGATGACGGGGTTGTTTACTCGTCCTGGGTTGTTGAGTGGAAGAGCAGCAGCAGATTATTGACACTTTTTTGGCCGCTGTTTTGTGGAGGCGTGTTAGTCAGTCGTTCTTTTTTTCTTGCAAAACATGTTTACAATTTTGAAAGTTCATCGACGGCGCTAATGAAAGCCACTTTGGAACGACACAGAAATTTACGAGTCTGACTTTGTCCTAAATGCAGCACAACCACAGTGAACCCGTTGTGCGTTCAGGTGCTGGCGAAAAAAAACGGTCATTTTGAAAAATTTAAGTGGATGAATTCAATTGTCAACAAATCAGGTTTCGGTTCAGTGTGCTAAAAAGATGTGGGGTGAGGGGTGGTCCTCTGAATTTAACAACAAAGGCTGACGAAGAGTAGCTTCTGACGAATAACAGTCACAACCATTCGCACTTTTCGATTTGGTCTAAACAAAGAACGTGTGTACCATGAACGTCACGCGACTTCAATAACGACAAAATGTTTTAAATATTTGCGGAAGTAGACAAAGTTGCACTTAAAAACTCAAGTCATGACACGCTTTCTGCACGCTATTTAGGATTAGCTGCGATGTGGCAATTTAAGAAGTAGAATACACTTTTTCACGGCACAGCGGCGAGCTAAACTTTAAGCTTCGCGAGTGCCTGGAACACAAGTTTGCATTGTATGACACATTTGGACATAAAGAAGGGCGGTGTCCACGTATAGGTTAGACTGCACTGTGAGTATTTTAAAACGACCAAACTCGTTAACGTTGCAAAATATTCAGACTGTTTCCGCCATTTGGACAGTTGAGGTCTTAAACGCATCACAGCTCAGTTTGACCAGATTTGGCAAATCGCGGGTCGTTTACATTCCGCCAAATAAATCCGAAATTTGAGCGTTTGGTGGTTTTGAAAAGTACAGATGGTAGAAATGCTATCTGGACAGAAATATTGGCCCTCAATAAGAGTTGTTATGGCTTTAAATAAACCACCGAGGAGTCCTTGTGGCGCTCAATGACTCAGAGCTTTGTCCTCCTATGTGCGGACCAACTGTGAAGATGTTCGGCTTTCTTTGTGTGTGTGTGTGTGTGTGTCTTGTCTGCCTTCCATTTACTGCTGTTGACTGAAACAGCGTCCTTTTTGTCCGTTTAACAGCTGAAAGCAGCGCAGCTGCGGCCAGGATAATCCCTAATATTTGCAACACAATAGAGCCACAACTTGAGTTCCTCATCCGTTTATCGGGGGGAAACATTACAGCCCCACATGCGCTAACTGAAACCTGGGATAGAGAAATGATAACTTAACATACGAAGACACATACAAATTAAGTGACATTTTAAAAGTGTTCCTCAAAGACTGTTGTCTCTTCGCTGTCAAGAAATGGTAGACTAGAATCACAAACATCACTTGGACGACATGAAAAAAACCAAAATAAAACTCTTTGCTGGCGCAGTTCTTGTCATTCCCAATTGAAGTTTACCGTAAAACTGCCAAATAAAACTAAATAAATATGAACTGTCTGCTCAGTGTGAACGACGACTATGACTGGATCTTATAATTGGGGAACCGCTCTGCCTCGTGCACGTAATTATGCTGCATCACTTCCTGCAAAGCTCAGTGCTGCCTGGCTTGTTGTGGCCTAATGTGGTACTGCACCCAAGGCGCACAACACAAAATTTGGACTTGATTGTACATTGTCAAACCCCATAAAAAAACTGTCAACACTGACATGTTACGGCTTTCTGTGTCTTTCAGGTTTCCTAGTCGTTCTCTATCCCCGCATTCACACTAACCATGTGCGCCCCCCTGGCTCTCTGATGAGCCGCGACCACACGCCCTTGATGCACTTTAGCGCCCCGGCCGAGCGCCTGCCCGCCCGCAGCTGATGACCGAAGCGCCTCGCCGCCGCTCCCCGAGCCACGCCCGCGCCCCAGCAGGATGTTCCAGAGGTTCGCCAGCGCTCTATTTGGTGATGACGTCGTCACCCCTGAGCCAAGCTGCCGCCATCGCCACGACAAGCAGCCTGAGGAGGAGGCGGGCGAGGAAGACTGGATCCTGGTCAACTTCCTGGGTGAGTCTCGCCTTCGATGTGCTCAAACCTGTCTGACCGCCAGCTGACTTTTTGGGGCGGTGTTATGTTGATGTGAATGTGCAACGGATAGGAATATAAGGTATTTATTTTTTGAAGAAAAAAAAATGCAAAATTACAATTCATTCTTCTATTATTAAAAAAAACTATTTAAGATACTTGTAAAATACTCATTTGACATTTTTATACTTTTTTGGGGGGAAAAAATGCATCACCTCGACTGCAGTGTCGACTTGATGGTTAAGAGACCGTACAATGGAACGTTTATGTGGCTCAGAAATGCGGTGCGGATTACATTTCAATTAGTGCCAACAATGCCTCAAGCCAAAAGCTTTGCGTCAACATATTTTGGTGGTCAACTTTTTTTTTTTTTTTTGTCCTAGTTATCGACGAATGACTTAGCCCATCTGTCTGTTTTAAACATTAACCCACAAAAGTTTGCACACCCCTGTTCTCTAAACAGTAGTTTATGTCAACAAGTGAAGCGAGCGCGGAGGCCACGCGGGCAACAAGGCGCGGCAACTTTTTGGAACCGTCTGTGGGTACAAAAATAGGTGCCAGTCAAAACACCCACAAAAACACGATGACCCAATTTGACACGACTCGAGCCGGCTTAGATGTCACTTTGCGTGTGAATACAGTATTTGGGGACGGGGGGGGGGCATTGGGTGCAAATGCCGACCACCTCGGTTACTTGTGCATCCCAGGAGGGAAATATAGACCCCCCCATCTCCAATTTTTTACTATGTCAAGGATACTAATTATAGTGACGAGGTAGATATTTTGATTTGGATGTCATTCATCGGTGTGCTTAATGTAAGTGTCCTTTGAATAAATATGTGGGGGTGGCCTCATTAAGTGCTAAAATTGTGGCTTATGGATCTCGGAGTTGATATAAGGCAGATCGTATTTTCACGACGCACCGTATTAAAAGGCGCAGTGTCAGCTACGGGTGCTATTTCTGTATTTTAACACATACACAAGGCGCTTTGTATTGGTGGAAACTGGCATGGTAAAACTTATGCGAGCTCAAAAAAATACGGTTAGTATGCATACACGTTAACGTATGTTTTTTTTTTTTAAAGGCAGTGGGAGCAAAACATTATCAAAGTCACACAACGGGGTTCCCACACACAAGGCGACCCGCATTATTAGGCGCCCTGTCCATCTTGGGGGGGAAATTGAAGACATTTATGTGCGTCTTACGGACGTGAATGTACGGTATGTTTTAGTGGTGGGATTTAAAACCAACATTTCGAGGTTATATTTAGTAGTCCAAGTTTGGTCTTGGCGTTTGTGTCAGGGACTTGTCTGTTGGAAGTTAAATTTAGAGTTTGGTATTTAGTGTGTTTCGATAAAATAAGATAACCTTTATTTGTCCCACACTGGGGAAATTTGAAGTCTGCAGCAACAAAATTGGGGGTCGGGGGGAGAAAAACCCCCCAAAGTGTTTCATTGCACAAAATAAATGTTTCAGAAAGAACTGTACACAGTTCAATAAAAGTGCAATATGAAATATAGCATTAGCAATAGGGCTCGGTGTTTGGGGTTAGGGATTTGGGGGGGTTTGGGGATTCAGAGTTTAGGGTCATTCATTCATTCCTTCATTCATTTTCCGAACCGCTTCATCCTCACTAGGGTCGCGGGGGGTGCTGGAGCCTATCCCAGCAGTCTTCGGGCAGTAGGCGGGGGACACCCTGAATCGGTCGCCAGCCAATCGCAGGGCACACAGAGACGAACAACCATCCACGCTCACACTCACACCTAGGGACAATTTAGAGTGCCCAACGAGCCTGCCATGCATGTTTTTGGAATGTGGGAGGAAACCGGAGCACCCGGAGAAAACCCACGCAAGCCCGGGGAGAACATGCAAACTCCACACAGGGAGGCCGGAGCTGGGATCGAACCCGGTACCTCTGCACTGTGAAGCCGACGTGCTAACCACTGGGCTACCGGGCCGCCCAGTTTAGGGTCAAGTGTGTTGAAAGTTCGGGATTCAAGCATTGCGATTTGGTTCGTACGAACGACAGTTGAGTTGTTTGCCGTACCTAATGAAGCGTCCCGTGGCTCAAGACATGGGCGTGGCGCTCGCCTCCAAACAGGAAGTAAACAAACAAGTGAGCAGGTTTGTTTGCATGTTTATTGCATCATCCAGTTGGTTGCCCGACTGACTGACTGATTGTATGTTCTTAGGCGGAAAAGGACAAATTACGGAAGGTCAAGTCAACGAATTGCGATGTTTGACTTGTTTTGTTTTTCTTCTTTTTTTTTTAAATGAAAAAGTCAGACGGGTTATTTTTAGCATCCGGCCAGCTGAGCTCTTAAACTTCCTGTCTGGGCGAGTCACTCGAAGCTGCAGCGAGTGTTGTGTGCACGTGGGTGTGCACGTTTAGGCTTCCTCTGGGGCTTCGAAAATAACGTCAGGATTGGCGTGTGTTGATAGAGCTGCTCGGAGCGAGCCTGTGGTCAGGTTGGGGGTCACGTGATGTCGGGCTGCTCACAAACAGGAAGGGAAAAAAAAACATGAACACAGCGCCTCCTGTCGCTACTTATGTTGACACGAATGATTTTGGTGTCTCGTCTTCATCCTCCAGGTAGTTGTAAAAACAATTAGAAATCAAATGTGGGTCTCACTCGTCACGCGGAGGCATCGTGGATAAAATGCTGTCAAATGACTAAAAAAGCTTTATATATCATTCGAGAAAACAAAAATCTGTTAAAAAATTTGAAATGTCATTCAGGAAATAAACATTCCACAAAATAACACGGCAATTGCAAAATGGACACTTTTTAAGCAATACAAAAAATGGTAGTGGTGAGAATTGAATATTTCACCAAAATGTCACCAAGTATAAATCATTGACTGTGCTTTTTTTTGTTGTTTTTTTTGGTTGGGGGTTGAAAAATTGTGACAAGCTTTCGTAGCGTTGCGTTAGGACGACGGTGAATTAAAACATATCGTTTGTGATTGTGTCGTCAGCTGACAGCTGTTTGAACCAGCGTGGCGACGGATTATCCGGTTCCACCGTCGGCCGGGGTGAAGACGACGACGAGGAGGAGGAGGAGGAGGAGGAGGAAGACGAGGACTTGGTGATGATCCCGTCCCCCGTGGCCAGCCCCCCTGTCCGCTACGCCTCCTGCACCTCCCTCAACTCCACGGCCGACACCGACCCGGATGGCGGCGCCGAGGAGGACGACGACGACGACGGGGAGGAAGAGGAAGACGGCGACTTCCTGCGCCTGGACGCCTCATCCCTGGAGGAGAGCTGGTTCGTCACGCCACCGCCCTGTTTCACCGGCCGCGGGGTCCAGTCCGTCCTGGTGGAGACCAGTCCTCTGGAGAACCTGCTGATAGAACACCCCAGCATGTCGGTCTACGCCCACCACAGCCCTCCCAGGCTCAACCAGAACCCCCTGCAGCACACTTTGGACCTGGAACTCACCGCCGGCCCCAAGGAGAAAGGCAGGCGCGCTGTGGACGGTTCGCGTCACAGGTAATAATCTTGCCACTTGGTTTGCGGGGTTGGGATTGAGGCCAAATGGGATTAGTGATTCAGGCGCTACAGGTAGGGGGCAGGGATTTAGGGGTGCGGTTAAGGTTAGGGATAACATTTGGAGATAGGATTGGGGATTTAGATTTAGGGTGGTTGGGGTCAGGTGTTTGGGTTATGGGTCATGGTTAGAGATTTAGGGTTTGGGACGGGGGTCGGCAACCTGCGGCTCTGGAGCCAGCAGTAAATGACACCCTGGAGCTTTTTCAAAAATGTTTGAAAATGAAAACATTTGGGTGAGTTTTTTTGTTTTTTTTTTCACTTTCACTTACATCAATTTCTTCGATAATGTCTTTTATTTTGCTTCCTCCGTCTTTCATTTTGATCACTTTTACCCTCTCTTCCAGCGTCAGAGCGCTCGTCTTGCCTTTGCTGCTTGACATCCAAAGGTCCGTTTTGTAGCCATTTTAGCAATGCAACGTTCTTGCTGCGTCTGAAACGAACAATAACAAATACTTACTGTACTACCGCGCATGTGTAAACCAGTGTGGTGGTTGCTGTTGCCGTTTCTGAACGAAGCAGTAGAGGTCGCTGTTGGATTAGACTTCGTTGTAGTGAATCTCGTCGCGAGGCAAGAGTAGAGAAAACGATTTCGTGTAACGCAACAGGGTTTTTTTTTTCGTTGTATGGGGGCAGGATAGTCGGAATGGTGTTAACGCATGAAGATTTTTTCACACCAGGGGGTATTTTGCCCATGTAGGTTTCGTCGTAGAGGAGTTTCACTGTAATCATTCATTTTAAGGCTTTTAATTTTTTGCGGCTCCAGACATTTTTGTTTTTTGGTCCAATATGGCTCTTTCAACATTTTAGGTTGCCGACCCCTAGTTTGGGATTTGGGTCTCAAGAGGTTTGGGGTTAGATGCAATGCGAGGTTTTGGGTTAGGGAATTCAGGTGGTCGGGATTTTGGGGATTTCAGGGTATAGTGCGTTGATGTGACGAAGTGTGCTTCACGTTTTTTTTGCAAAATTGAAGGATAAGCATCCAAAATGGGAACATCATCCTCATACGTTGTCCTCCCATCCTCCCCCAACCCCGCCTTGCTCCGCAGGCCAGATGTGTCGTCGGTTCAGCGCCGCGCGGGCCTTCACCATTCGGCGTGCTATGCGGCGGCGCTTCCCACCCGCCCGGGCCTCGCCGGTCAGCCGCTGTTGTCCCGCAACGCGCTGCGCCGCCTCAACCTTCTGCACCCACCCAAGGCCGGCCCCACCCACCTGCACCAGCCCAGCCAGCGCCACCTCAACTTCTGAATGGCGTCGCCTTTGCGTCACACAACAAAACACCAGCAGGACGTCCGGCGACGCCATTTTAACATCCGAGGCGTCCCATTTGGTGTGTCTTCTGCTTCATGGACTCTTTTCTTCCTCACGTGTAGAATCAGCGCTGTAGGTCACTTTACTCAGAGGCAGGCTCACTTTAACCCGTCGTATTACCATGGCATCATCACCCGACAACCTATCGACAATACTTGAACGTCCCTCATCACATTTGAGCTCTAAGGCGGGGTTCGAGTTTATTGTATTTGGGGGAAGGGTCTTTTTAATCGCACTGTATCTCCGCTATTGAAACTCCAAAAAGTTGCTAGCATGTTGCTAAATAAGATGTAGCGTTTTCTCGTGTTGAATGTGTTATTTGGGCTAATGAGTGAGGGTGTCCACAAAAAAAAAAGACAATGGAAGAGTGAAGCTCCTTTTACACTTCCCTTCTGGAAAACAATCCACCTGTTCCTTTCGGACAGCCGCTGTGGTTTTTTACGCGTTCTGACGGCCGTCGAAAGCAAGCACGCCCCCGAGGCGGTTCCGAGAAAGCCTCGGATGCGGCTCTTGTTGAAGAAAATGGGTCCGTGCACTCATGAAAATGTGTACCCCGAGTTTCAATCCATAAAAACAAATCTATATTGTTTTTAGAGTTGAGGGGACTTTGCCTCGTCTGCGTTATGTATTTTCATGTGGATTTTAGTCTCGGCCTATTTAAAAAATTTTTTTTTGTAGTATCAGACCAGTAAAAGCGCTGCCATTTTTTCCGCAATATTGGGCCAATAAATACCGGTGCCATAAATACCGTGCATCCCTACCGCCTTGCGTTATGTGCTCTCTTGTATAAATATTCACCCCCCCCCCACCCCAAACCCCCACAACATGTTTTATGCACAAATGTTAAAATTCCAACTCGAACCCTGCTTGAAGGTGCCAATTAACCTTTCAAGTCTTCAACTCGACACAAACCGAAATGATTATTTTCTTATTGTCACGGAATATTCACTCCAAAAGGGGGAAAAGTATGATATAGAAATTTTCAAAGTGGTCCTGCCTCTGACTTTTTGTCATTTTCACAATTTTCTATCAACATAAAAGAGGAAGAATAAAAGAATAAAAAAAACACACACAAAAAAAAAAAACAGCTGGGTTAGATATCACTAAACTTGCCTTGTTTTCACGGTAGCTTTACAATGACTAGAAATGTAAGACAAAAAAGTATTTAAAAAAAAAAAAGTTCAAAAATTGTTTTTGAAAAAAATGAAAAATATATTGCATATCAGTATGAGAAAGTTCGTATGTGTGTGTGCGTTTGCGTCAGCCGTGGTGGTCGAGGTGTTATTAGGTAGAAGGAAAATTAAAAAAAAAAAAAAGAAAATGGGAAGAAAAATGTTTTGATTTCCCTTAAATCTGCAGTCCACTTCTCAGGGTCACAACCAATCACATTATACTCGGAAAATGCAGATTTACTTTTTTGTTTTTCCTTCTCTGTTTTCTTTTGCTTGTGAGACATTTAGTGATGGTCCCTGGACTGTTTGATTGAGACATGTTTTCTTTTTGTTTCATGTACGTGTAGTAGATACACTTTTTTGTTAAAACTCAACCAAAAAAAAAAAAAAGGGTAGCGAGGATCTGTAATCTTTTAGTATGATATTAAAATGATGTTTGTAACGTGTGTTGTTGGGCTTGGCGCCCTTCACATGATGATGAGGATGAATAATAATACATGTAATCCACATTTGCATTATGGTCAAAAATTCTCACTTTGTTTATGGAGTCAACGGTATATCTATTTTGTTGTTGTAGTTTTTGTTTTTTTAAACTTTAAAATGTAATTTTAGAGGATGTTTTGGATGAAGTGGGCAGACATTAGCTTCCTGACAATAAGGAGTGCATACCTGCCTGCATATACTCATGTTATATTTAAGATGATTATTTACCTTAAAAAAAAAATACAGTAAAGGGCACATTTGACAAATGATAACAATCAGGACTTCTGTGTCATTTTAAAGCGCCAACAAATTCAGATGAGTTCTCTTTGGCGCATTTTCATCATTTCTTGAATGTCAGAAATCATGTCTTTTTTTTTTTTCTCTCCATAATGTGACAGAAAGGATCGCAGCTTATTGTTTCCATCAGTCTGTCGTCAATGAAAACTAACAGGGATTTGTCTGTTTTTTTTTTTTTTTTTTTAATGTTTAATGCCTTGAAAAATTGGGCATCACGTGCCTTCCAGGTTGAGGATGTTCTTCGGACAATGCATCGGTGAAGAACTTGGACTCATATTTAATGTCTTTTATGTTTTGGAACGTTCTACAAGAAAAACAAAAGACTCAAATGGATGTCAACTATGCACCACTCTCTCTCCCTTTTTTTCTAAAGACTCACGCAAAGCAGACGGAATCATGTAGCAAAACCTCCAGTTTGTTTTTATTCTCTCGTGTGAAGAATATTACATGGCATTTGTACTTGCATAGTTTAGTTTTTTTTCACCAAGTGTTACACGTTTCTGTTTTCTGTTGTAGTTTACTGGAATAATACCGCACTTTGCCAAAAGAAAAAAAAAAAATGAAATACACATGCTGTCGGAATTGTAGGTTTAACTTTTTTTTTTCTTTATTTATCGACATATTTTCTCTGTGTTTTGTATATGTACGACTGTTAAATTCACTTTGCTTGGAAATCTGATATGGTGGGGTTGTCTGTTTTCAAACTGTACTCGTTCATGTGTGTGATCTTTTACTAGTTGCAAAATAAATGTTTTCATACTTGCACGTTCAGTTGTGAAAGTCTTCTTCGTTTGTGTCTTCATGGCTATTTTTACTGCCCCTGATGGACAGAAAGACATCTCAATTATTTTTTGGGCTTTTTGGGAGTCTGGTACAGTCTGGATTAATTCATTTGCATTCATTCTAATTTGGAGTGATGAGTGCTTTAAATTAAGAGCGTGGTTACCGAATGAATCAAGTTCGTGTCTTAAGGCACCACTGTAATATTTTGTATTGTTCCTTCTGCAACATAAAAAAAACCCACAAGTACTCTGGGGTTGAAAAGCAGTGACGACCACCGAGTACCGAGCACTTCTTCGACGAATGTAATGGCCAAAACGCTGAAACCATCCACAGCGGGGTCACACGAATGACAACATACACCATATTATAAAAGCAAAACAAAAAAAGCGCAGCTCTTGCAGACGACCGACAACTACGGCGCCATTATCGCTGATAGGAATTTGTATTTCGGTCCTAAAGTTGTATGATAAATGTTAAAAATTAGATATAATGTTGAAAAGTCCACATTTTCACTTTGTTGACAAGTTTGACAGCAGCTCCACGTGCCGTCTGTTTACATTTTGGCTAGGGCGTCACGTGAGTAGCCCGGCTCACGCTTCCATTGGCCGACTGTCCCGCCGACTCCTCCCACGGACGCGGAAGTTCTTTCGGCTGCGGGTGAAAAACTCCTCAAAAATACAACTTTTCGTCCGCTTCGACCCTCCGTTTGCATCCCAGACGACCTCAGGGGGCGTGCCGCGTCGTTAAAATCCAACCGGAACATACGGAAAGCCATATTTCCGTGGAAAAACACCGCGAAGTACTGCCGCCGATTGAAACGAACGCTGTCTGCTGGGTAAAAGCGAAGAAAAGGCTCGATCGACTGGCGAATGTTTGTCCCGGATGAGCGTTTCCGTCGCGTTGAAGGCGCAGCAGTCCCACGGTTTCGCGTGTAAAATTTCTTCCGCTCGTTTTTAAACTTTTGAGCGCGTTTCAGTGCGAACCGGGAACGCGCATGCGCAGTACCGGCGCGGTACAACAGGCGGATATAAGGATTGGCGCCGGCGCGACAGCTGATCCACTCATTCATTCTTCCCTCTTGGAGGTAAGGCCGACGCACCGAGGACTTCTTTAAAACACTTTTAGACATTCTAACGTTTGTGTATCTTGCTCGATGTGTCTAAAACAAGTCATTTTCGTCGTCGTTTTGTTGTTTAAACACGTACGGGGGGGTGGTTTGCGCCATAAAAGCGGGATTCAACTTGAAAATGTGCCTTATCTCCTTAAATATTAAATATGTACGGGATGACATCGGCTTGGTATCTTACATGTCATATTATTGCCGCGCTTGGTGCCATTTTGCACATTTTCTTTGAACGACAGTTTGACGCGTACTATGACAAAGTGTCTTTGACAGACTCATCCCGAAAGTCGTTTTTCTGGTCTCCAAAGTTGCTATTTAACCTGTCGCCTTTATTGGTCGTGGCGTGTACGATGGAACAAAACTGTCCTTGGTTAGTATTTATAAATGTGCTACTAACGGTATCGGTAGCAGTGTTGACCCATTTAGCAACCCGGCTAACAGCAGCTAATTACAGTAGCTTCCCTCCTAAACTTGACCTCGCTTATAAACACGCCTAACCGCTTTGAAATGGCCACAAATGTGCTTCACGTGGAAGTTAAGGGTTCGATGTAGTTGTTGGGGTGCCGAAAAAGCCAACAGGGTTACGTTTAGGGCTGTTTCTGAGGCTATTTTGTGGCTGCAGAGCAAGTCGAGTTCAGGGGGGGGCTCCCACAATCCTCCCGCTTAACGCTGCCCGAATTCGCGCGTCTTTGCGTTTCTATTCTCGCGTCAAAGTTGATATTTCGGCCATTTCCCGTCGCTCAAAGTACGCCGAGGGGGTTTGAGAACGTTTATTCTGACACCCCAGGATTAAATTGTGATTTTAAATTGGGTATTTTTTGAGTTTTTATTGTCTAGAAGCGAGGGAACAACAACCCTCCCCCTTCGTCCTCCTCAGTGGAGTCAATCTGTCTCATATTCATTTTTTCCCCGCCAACTATAAATTCTTCATTTTGTTTACTAAATTCATCATTTTGTTTAGTTTAAAGCGCATGTGTGTATCCTATGTTTTTCTTTTTGGAGGGTTTTGTCATGACCGGTGTGGCGCGGTGTCTGTGGAAGTCCCAGTTATGTTAAATACAAGTGGAATAAGCCTTTATAACAATTCTTGTCAATAGTTTTCACACTCCACTATTTGTCATTTGAGTCGAGTATGATACAATGATTTGATGTAAACTAACAAGTAGAATAGTCAGACTGACTGCCAGTAATGTAAAATGATGATTAGCTACGCAATAATGAATGTAAGAATCGCCGTCTGACTCTTCATTATTTTACAAATCGTCCAACGCAACTCGGACGGCAAACGCAAGTCAGCGAATATGCGAAAAATCTCTTAACACTGAGACAAAAGCATATGCGGTGTAGTACACAGTTATTCCACATTACTGGGGCATACACATAACTGTAATACAGCAAATACTCAGTTGTTTTAAACTACGTCACTTTTATTAAGCACCTTTATTAGCAATGTCATCTTAAATCCACCATTTTGTACCTTTTTTATTGTCAATGGTGACATAGAACGTCGCATGCGTACAATCTTAGGCTTTCTAAGTGTTTCACTGACTCTTCGACTATTTAAGACCTTTGTTGACTTATAATTGTCACTTGCAAGTCAAATACGACCAGATGGTTCTTCGGCACGTAGGTGGCGATTAGCCTCACTGGCTCCGGAATGTGACTTCATCTCAAGACCTCCATTTTTATGTCTCTTTTTATTTTGTATTTTTTTTTCCAGAAGCACAAGTCTCGGTCGCCACAACCATGTCCAGACGCAGGTGAGCATCTGGTGCTGCTGTTTGTGTAGGGACGAGAGGAGGAGGGGGTTCTTCAGGAGGGAGAGGGTGGGTGTTCGCCCTCCCACCCGCCCCCCCTTCTGTGTGGAGGGATTAGGGTGGGCCGGGTGCGGCGAGACCATTATCACATTATTTCAACGTGTCTCTCTCTCTGTCAGTCAAGGCAAATCATTTGTGAGGCGAAAGTGTCTTCTTGATTTGATTCATTTGTAATAATAGAAATAGTGCCTGTTATCGAATCTTCTTGCTATTCGTTACGTGATAGAAAACGGTTGATGACGATCATGTTTCACGTGTCTCCTTAGTGGTCGCATCACCCTTCAAGCCAGAGACTCAAACACGCCCGACGCCGCCATCAGAGCGCCACTGAGAAAAAGGAAGTGCGAGGTCAGTTGACATATCTTCTTCTGGAAGTGTATTTACATATTTTGCTCAAATAGAACATGACAGGAAACATTCGGAATACAGTAAAATCTCGGTTTTCGTCCATAATCCGTTCCAGAAGGCTGTTCGAAAAACGAAATTGTTCGAAAAACGAAACCACGCTCTTTTTAAAATAAAAATATTTCCTGAACACGTCTGCTCACAATGGAAAGCGAGACGAGGAAGCGTCACTTCCTCGTGTAAGGAAAGCGAGACGAGGAAGCGTCACTTCCTCGTGTAAGGAAAGCGAGAGGAGTCAAATGGTGCATTCAAGTGCCCTCAGTTTGTTTGAGAACCGAAATTTGTTCGTCACCCGAGGCATAAAAAACTCGAAATTTTTGGTCGAAAACCAAATTGGTCGAGAACCGAGACGTTCGAAAACCGAGGTTTGACTGTATTATCTTTTTTTTATTTTATTTTATTTTTTAACAGTTCAACTCACTTCCTCACATCCTGCGTACATAATATCTTAAAATATATTCCGCTATTATTCTCACTTTACTTTTTTTTTTTTTTTTTAAAGTGTTTTTACTATTTCTTGCCGCAAACATCCATCAAGACCAAATCATTTCACACTTGGAGGCAGCACTTCATACACTTTTCAGTTAGTGGGTGGCGGACAGCTCACCAAGCGCTGTCAAGCAGTGGGGCCTGCCGTGGCTTGAAAGTGGTTCTGGATCTTCACCCAGTCTTGCTTCCGGGTCACGGGCGTAGAAGCACTGGTTTTGAGTCATCATTTTGTAGATTAGATTGTTATATCCAAAACTGCTCATATTTTCAGAAGTTGGCAGAATATAATAATAAAACAAAATCTTAATTTCTCTCGGCCTCTTGTGACGATTCAAAAAAAGTAGAGTAGCAAGTTCTGGCAACAAACTGAGCCAATTTGTGGTCTGGTGACCAGAGAGTCCAGACTGCAAATGAATGGCGTATTCGTAATGAGTTGACTTTGTTTTCACTGGTGGGGGCAGCGCTTCATCGGTGAGACCGCTAACGCTAATGTGAGCTAACACTGCAACCGTGCTGCTGACCTTTTGGACAGCCGAGCTCTCTGGGTATCGTGTGAATTAGCTGCATCACCATCTGGCAAAACTGGGAAAAAGTTCGCTCACAGACTCATTTTTGGAAATAGGCAGGAAAATGTTTTGGTTGTAATTTCACGCGAACCGGCTAAGCAGGCAGTTGTATCAAAAATTTCTATACAAGCTATTAAAACGTCACTTTTTACATATGTCACTTTCAGAAGAGAATGAAAGCGTTCATATGTGTGGTGTGTCGGTTTGCGTGACTTGTCTTTTTGTTGTCTATCTGGCAGCCCTCCAAGAACAGTCAACCCACTGCCAAGAAACAAAGCTGCTATGAAATTCAGGTTTGTGTGTGTGTGTGTGTTTTTTTTTCGTCATGTTATTAGCACACCGATCGTGCGACGAGCGCTGATGACTTGATTATTATAATTGCGTTTGCACACCTTAGTATATAGCTGAAGTCATTTTGAGCTTGCTCTCTCAATATCAGCACCCAAAAAAATATGAATGTGCTTGTAAAAAAAAAAACCCAAAAAACAAAACTAAATTATAAATGGACTTTAGTTTGTTCAATTAAAAATTGTTTTTCTTCTTTCCCAAAATTTTCAAAAATGACACAGGCAATTACGTCTTTCAGGCAAAAAGTTTTGGTCGGGTGACATCATGTATTCAAAAGCAGTGTCATGAAAGTGACTGTCGCCACAAGAGGTCGCTATCATCGCCTTGTTTTACCTTCCCTTGTATGTGAAATGCTGAGTTTTATGTATTAAGAGAAGATTTAAAATGTACCGACAAAAAGACGATTTTCCAGAGAACAGAGAAGTTTATTTATGTGTGTCTTTAACGCCTCATAACAAGTCAGCCATTTTAGATATTTCCAGTCTGTTCATGGCGGCCATGTTGTGGTGGTCATGTTGTGTATTAACCACCACGTATACTATTTTTATGTATTTTTTGGGGGGGTATAGAAGTGTTGGTCAGAGGACGGAGCGAGTCCGTGCGTCCTCATCGAAACGCTGCACAAAGAACTGGAACCCGCCGACCCGTCCAACTTCAAGCAGTACCGCTTCAAGAACCTCTTCATCAAGGCTTCGCCCCTCCCTTGTCTCAGGTACCGTCTTTTAATCCCACCCTAAAATGGCCGCCTTGCGTTACGTGTCAAGCACGGCGGCATTGACTGTACGGGCGGCGCTTTGTCGTGCTGTTGCAGTTGGGCCAGCTCGGACGACGTGTGGATCAAGATGCTCAACAAGGAGCTCAAGTACGTTCACGACAAGAATTATATGCAGCGACACCACAAACTGCAGCCCAGCATGAGGGCCATCCTCCTGGACTGGCTAATGGAGGTTAGAACGGCACACGCAGACATAAACACACCTTCGCTAGGGTTGGACGTATCTTCTAGAAAAATCCCCAAAAAAGAAACAAAGAGAATTAATTTTTCCCACCCCCTCAATATTTATTTATTCATTTGTTGCTTAGGTGAGCGAAGTGTACTGCCTCCACCGGCAGACGGCTTACTTGGCACAGGACTTCTTCGACCGCTTCATGCTGACCCAGGAGGACGTCAACAAGGACGACCTGCAGCTCATCGGCATCACCGCGCTGTTCATCGCCTCTAAGATTGAGGTCAGAGGTCACCCCCTCCTTAGGGTGCACTCCATTGAAAGTACTCATTTAACTGCTGGACTTGAGTCCATTTCTGAGTCTGTACTTTTTTTTTTTTTTTTTACTTTAACTAAAGTACAAAAACTGAAAAATACATTTTATGAACTATAATTGGATCATCGTTATTTGTTGTTCTATGGTTATCATCACACTTTGATAGAAAGAAAATCTTCAAAATACATTTTTATCAAAGAAATAATGGATATAGAAATTTTATTTTTTTTAAATTATATTGAAATGAAACTTAATGGACACATTTTTTTTTTTTTTTTAAATTTAAGCAAATGTTTTGATTTTCAGTTTAAATTCCTAATCTATGGATATTATCAAATTGAAATGGGGGAATGAAGTAAATTTAAAAAAGTGCTTTAATGAATTAAGTTAATGTTAAAAACGTCCTATTTGACGTTTATATCAGAAAATAATTTAATTTACATTTCTGACCTTGACCAATCAGATGCAGCGTTAAATGCATATTACCATCCAAAAGGAGAACTTACCAAGGAGCATTACAAAAACACTAAATATATTTTTCCACACACTATAGATCTCTCTCTCTCTCTCTCTCTCTCTCTCTCTCTCTCACTAATTTCTCTTGAAATTTTGAAACTGTCTGACATGAATGTCCTTCATTGCAGGAGATCTACCCTCCTAAAATCGGCGAGTTTGCATACGTGACGGATGGCGCGTGTGACTCGTGGGACATCCGGCGCACAGAGCTTCACATCCTCAAGGTGGCGTCCCACATTCTCAACTACATTCAACAGACTCTGTTGAAGTTTAAAATTTTTTTTTTAAAAACGCATGCCACACACACACACACACACACACAATGATACTTTTTTAAAAATTCTTGTAGGCATTAGACTGGAATCTTTGTCCGGAGACTCCCATCTCTTGGCTGAAGCTCTACGCTCAGGTGGAGGCCCAGAAGGGCGACGAAAACTTTCTGGTGCCGCAGTTCTCGCAGGAAACGTACATCCAGATCACACAGGTAAAAAAAAAAAAAACATTCTGCTTGCTAATATGCGGTACAAAATTACACACCAAAACCATTCAGAAATTAGAACCCTTGTGTCTTGTTTCGATCCAAATTAATCAAAGGCGGTTATTTGTGTAAATTGAAAAAGAATCAATAATTCATCTGTAAGACCATTTTGGTGGGACTTATGTACCATTCTGTCCTGTTTTCAAATAAAAAAAAGAAAAAAGTTGAGGACCTCCAGGTGGCTAGCAGTTGCTAACGCGCTACTAGCGGGGGACTTCCCAGGTTGCTAACATGCTCACAGTTGAGTCTTTCCTGTTGGTAGCATGCTAACACTTCAAGATGTCCCATTATAAACATGGCAAAAGTCGAGGACTATCTTTCTGCTGACATGCTAACCTCTTATAGAGTTCCTGTGTGATAAAAATGCTAACAGTTGTTAACAGTGGCTCAGCTGAGGGCTTCCTGTTTGCTAACATGCTAACAGTTTCTAGCATGTTAGTTTCTAACATGGAGGCCTTTCTGTTTGCATCACTTGAGGACTTTCTGTTCCTGTTCTGAAGCCTCACCCCCACTTTTTTTTGTCTTCTCAGCTGCTAGATTTGTGCATGATGGATATCCGCTCGTTGGACTTCAGCTACAGCGTCCTCGCCGCCGCCGCCTTCTGCCATTTCTCCACCTTCGACATCGTCAACAAAGTATCCGGTACGTGCCACAGATACTTTTCTGAGATCCTCCAAACAGTTGGGTTGCTAACCCGAGTATAGAAACTGGCTGAGTCAGCTTGATAAGATTTTGCGTGCTTACAATGCGTCAGGGCTGACGTGGGAAAGCGTGTCCGAGTGCGTGCGGTGGATGAACCCCTTCATGGACACGCTGCGTTCGGAGACCAAACCTGAGCTCAAGACTTTTGCCAGGGTGAAGACCGAAGACAGACACAACATCCAGACGCACGTCACCTACTTGGACTTCCTGGTGAGCGTCCATTTATTTATTTTTTCAAAATTCTGAAAAAAATGTACTTCCTATTTGCCTCTAATAACCAAAAATGGCCACAAACAAGCTGAAAGTGAAAGGCCAACGATACCTGAGGGTTCAAATTGGATTACTTATTTTTGATTATGTATTTAATTACAAACAAAATAAATCTTATTGTTCTTGCATTCTGCCTCAGAGAAAAGCTCAAGAGCGCCACGTTCTGGAAATTGCCGACTGCCCGCTATCGCCAGTGGTTGCCGTGCCGCCCGTCTTGACTCCGCCCAGCAGCACGGAAAAACCAGCCAATCCCTGAGCGGGTGAGGAGGGTGACTTTGACACCCTTTTTAGCAGTCCCAAAAAAAAAAAAAAACTGAAGAAGTTTAATTTAAACACACAAAATGAGATTTGTGTGAAACTTCCTGGTGCTCCTTGACTACGTCGTTCCATTCCATTTGCTGGGATGGGAGCATGCAGCTCTGTGGTCACCATGGCGACCACTTGTTTTGTGTTTATGTTTTCCCTGACTGTTTCATTCCTGGAAACTTGATCTGAGCCGTCGCCACCGCTTGCACGCTGCCACGAACTCGTATTTATTGAATTCAAGAAAAAAAGAAAAAAAAATAGGACTCTCGAGAGCTATTTATGACTGTACGTCCTCATTTGTGCCTTGAGATGCTCAAACATCTATTTTTGTTTGTGTACCTAGTTCCACTTTTTTTGGAATGTTCTTATACAGAATGATGTAATCTTTTAAATAAATAAATGAAGTCAGTGCTTGTGATTATTATTGATGGAAATGAGGTTGTAAATCAGAACATCTTGCTGAAAATCTTACTGTTAGTTCCAGGAAAAACAAATACCAAGAACAAAACAAAAAAAAATTGCCACAAAGATGGTCATACTTTTGCTGTGGTATTTTGTAAAATACCACAAAAGATGATATTCAGGGAAAAAGTTCTTTTTATTTATTACAATTCATGTACAAAAGGAAATATTCTTTTCAGGTAATTATAAAAATGTCCATATTTACATTGTATCATACAATTCAAATAAGCAACAAACACTCAATCCTTTTTTTCAATTGAACGAAGAAGCACACATCAGATACAGGGAAAAATATTTTTTAGCTTTAGATTGAAAATAGGTTCCCGCCCTCAAATGTTCTCCTCGAAAATGTATTCTTTTGACTTTGAGGTGAAAAAAATATATATATTTTTGGGGCGGGGGGAGTGGGGGGGGGTGTCCTGTGAACATAGGTGGTGGGCTAGGAAAGGTTGGTCAAGATGATTGATTGTTTAATCTATTTTTTAAAAATAAGTCACTAGTACATAGCTAAGGCATCTGAGGACTAATTAAATTTTTTTTGTCTTTGTTGGAGAAAAGGAAACAAAAATACATGACTAGTGCAGGACTACTTTAATACTAAAAGGTTCCTGGAACTTTAGGTTGTAAATGTGTTGAAAAAGGAGGAGGCAAAGGGTCCCAAAAAGCTCCAGTTGGAAAAACATTAAATGATTGTTGCCGCTAAGTTGGGAAAAATGTCACTCTGCCCTCTTCAAAGATGGTGGTAGGTGTCCAATTTGTAATGCAGGCCTAACTTTTGGGCAAAGCGATGTCAAGTCCAAAAATTGAGGAGCTGAGAATGTCAGGTGGCCCCCTAGTGGCTGGGAGGCCGTCGTGCGGTGGTTCCGTACGACAGTGCCACCTGAGGGCGGTCGTACATTTCGCTCAGCGTCTGGAATTTTGGTCCCCAGCGGGACAGCCGTTCCTGCGGCCTCTCCCCTTCGTTTTCCTCTTCCTCGTCGTCGTTCCCCAGCGAGCTGAGGCTCCCTGCCGGAGTTCCGGATCCTTCCTCCCGCCACCTGTGAAAAACGTCCTCCGGGAACGCGTCCTCGTCCTGGTCCGCCTCCCACACGATGCGAGACACATAGCTCTTGAAGTCCACGTGGGAGCGCGACGATGAGGGCGGGTGTGGGGGGTGCGTGTGGAGGTGTGGCTGCGGGATGCTGAGGTAGGGTGCGCAGGAGGCACCGGGGGGGCGCACCTCCTCTTGTGAGCCCGGAGACGATTTGATGAGCGGCGCCGTGGTGCACGAAGACGACTGAGACAGGCTGGAACGCAGAGGACGCTTCAGCTCAGTCATGTCGTAGCCCTTCTGTAACAGGAGACACACGTGCACGTCAGTCCGGCAGCAGCATTTAGTCAAGTGGAGAGAGAAAAAAAAACCCAAATCAAAGTAAGGTTTCAAGTAAGTATTTCAAACTTGAGTTAGGGTTTCAAATTAGGGTTTCAAACGAGAAGTAGTGTTTCAAAGCAGTATTAGGGCATCACACTAGGGTAAGAGTTCCAAATTGGGGTTTCAAAATAAAAGTAAGATTTCTAGTTAGGGTATCAAATTTGAGTTAGTGCTTCAAATTATGGTTTAAAATTAGTTTTAGAGTTTCGAATTATGGTTTCCAAGTAGAGTTTGGGTTCAAAGTTCAAATTTGGGCAAGGGTTTCAAACTTGGGTTAGGGTTGTGAATTAGGGTTTCAACCTAGGGTTAGGTTTAAAATTTGGGGTAAGGTTTCAAATTAGGGATTAAAACTAGGGTTTGGAATTCAAATTAGGTTTTCAAAATAGGGTTAGTATTTCAAATTAGGGTTTCAAAAAAGGGTTCAGGTTTCAAACTAGGACTTGGGTTTCAAGTTTCAAACTTTGTAAGGGTTTCAAATTAGTTCCACAGTAGGGTTAAGGTTTCAAACTTTGTAAGGGTTTCAAATTAGTTCCACAGTAGGGTTAAGGTTTCAAATTAGGGTTTAAATTGAGAAGCAGGGTTTCAAATTAGGTTTTGGACTAGGTTTATGGTTTCAAATTAGGGTTTCAAAGTAGGGTTGGGATTTTAAAATAGGATTAGGGTTTACGTTTTGATTTAAAGCCAGGGTTCGGGTTTCAAACTAGGAGTAGGGCTTTAAATTAAATTTTGAAACTAGGATTTGATTTTCAAAGTAGGGTTTCAAAGTGGCGGCATGTTGGACTGCGGGTCAGAAATTACGAGGAGCGAACAAGAACCAAAAGTCTGGAAAAGTTTTGGATGGAAAGCTGGAGACCAATTTGGGGTTACTGGTGATTGGTTACCTGATCCTGCTCGCCGCCGCCTTCCTCGTTATAGTTGAGGATGTTTTCGCGGACGTCCTCCCAGCTCTCGTGCTCGGTCGGGATGTGGTAGACGCCGCGCTTACGGAACTTGTTGCGGCTGCCCTTCTGGTTCCACACAGTCACCGCTACCAGCACGGCTAAACACGCCCACACACACAAAGATGTTGACCGATCTAGCAAGCTAGCTAGCTAGTAGCTGGTTCCACAGCTAGCTAGCTATCTAGCGCTCTCTCTCTCTCTCTCAAACAAAAAAAATGATGCAAGGTTAATTGCTTTCTTGATTGACTCTAAAATATTCCAAAGTGTTTTGGCCCATTTTTCAGTTTTCTAATGACATTAAAAAAACAAACAAACATTTATTTGATGACTTCCAAAGAATCCGTTGATAACGCAACTGACCAAAGAAGACGAGCAGACACATGCTGATGCCAGGATGGAGCTGGGGCTGAGGGCGGCCAGCCGGTGTCCTCGGTACTGGCCCAGCTCGCAGCGTTGCCCGCGAAAACCCTCGTGGCAGCGGCACCGGAAGCTGTCGGCCGACAGCGGCTGGCACGCGCCGCCGTTGCGGCACGAGGCGGGGCCGCACGGCGACGGTACGCAGCGCTCCGCGCCCGACTCGTTTGTCAGCGTCACTTGGCCACCGGGGCACCTGGGTAGACCGTGAGAAACGATGCAGTCAAAAGTAGTCCTTAGTGCCTGTTGTCACTCTCGCTGCTGTGCTAGACTTTCATAGATGAATCATTTTGGTGGATTTGAAAATCTGAAACTCCTTGCAGAGGATAAAGGACATATGCCAGTTTTGTCACATTACATGTCTGAAAGTATTGCTGTATTGTTTGTGTTCAAATATCAGTTACCTAAAGGGTAATACTTCCAATTATATGTTAGCATTAGCATTAAGCTATTGGACGAAATGCTAGGCTATGTGTTTTAAATTCACAAAGTGTAATTCTCTTATGACAATATATTTGAACGTAATGTGTATGAGTGCGTGCATGCACCTGCACTGATGTTTCCTCCATAGGTCCACACAGCGCAGCGTGTCGGGGCAAGGTTGTGCCCGGCAGGCGTCGCTGAAACAGCCCAACGTGACTCCGCGCCTCTCCAGCACGCTCACCAGCTCACCGCCGCTCTGTCCGTCCAGAGGTAGCGTTCGCCCATTAAAACGGACGTCCCGGATGCAACCTAAACATAAGACACGTCGATACGTTACTTAATTCAATTGTCACACTGGACAGCATTCACACGTGAACACTTGAAATAAATAAATCTTTTATTTTTGATCTAACGGAAGTCTGTTAGCTTAATGTTGACATATAATTTTGAAACAGACAGGCTAGCGCAAATTAGCATATCTGTTACAGTAATTCAACCAATTAAGAATTGCGCAGCTAATGAAAGTCTGCTAGTTTTGTAATAATATTATTATAATAATAATAATAAATATAAAATGCCATTGACAGGCTAACAAAATTTAGCATCTAAGTCACAGTAATTATAATGTTCAACCAAACCAAAATATGATAGCTAACGAAGGTTTTCTAGCTTGATGCTAACCTAACATGTGAAACGCCAGTGACAGGCTAACGGAAATCAGCGTGGACGTTACAGGAATGATAAAACTTCAGGCTTCGACTAACCGCTACGTTAACGCATTGAGCAACAACGCATACGATTGGCTCGTGACCGGTTCAGGGTTAACCCCGCCTACTTGAACACAGCTGGGATAGGCTCCGGCACACCCGCGACCGTTGTGAGGATTGGATAATAGTGAAAAGTCCATTAGCTTGGTGCTAACATATAATGCGAAACGCCATGGACAGGCTAACGCAGAATAGCATTCGATGTTAGCTATTCTAAACTCCACACACATCAACACACAAATACACAACAACAATGGTTAAAAATCTTCAATAAAGTACCACACTCCCGTGCCTCACCCTTAAAGTCATCGTCTTCTCGTCCGCGGGGCCCCCTCCCCACAGTGATGCTTGCCGGGTCCACCACCAGCTCCCGCCGGTTCCCCAACCGCGCCTGAACCTCCCGCGAGCCGCCGCCCTGCTCCAGCCGCAGGACGAACAGGTTGTCATGACGACTGAGTCCCACCAGCACCCACTGGCCCACGTCCACCCGCTGGCCCGAGAGCCGCAGGGCGTGGGCCCCGTCGCCCAGGTCGGCCCGGACCGACAGGTGACCCTCTGCGATCTGGGTTCGGAGGATGACATCATCGTTCGAGCTTCAGTTCCTGCATTTATTTTTTTTCTCATTTTAACCACGCTTGCCGGTACCTCCAACACGATGTATTCGTCGGCTTCCCGGGACATGACGGAGAGCAAAGTGCCCGAGGTGGCGCGGGTGCGCAGGAGCAGTTGGATGTTGGTGCGCCGGTTGTTGCTGCCCCCGGCTCGAAGATGGAATCTCAGCACGCTGTTGGAGTCCAAAGAGAACTCTGGAACTACTGAAGGGGCAAAACCAAGCATGCGGAACTTTGATTTAGACACACACAAAAAACAGAGGCATATGGTGTTCCCCTCCAAAAAGGGTAATAATTGCATTTACATGCCACAAGTTGGCCTGTCCAAAACATAAGGTGCCAAATTCCGGTCCTTGAGGGACGCCATCGATCACGTTCATTTGAATCAGGTATGTTGCAACAGGGAGAGATGGAAAGCATGCACGACGGCGACCCTCCAGGACACTTGTGGTCTCAAAGAAGCTCCTCCCTTCATTTCAACAAGCTGGAGCATATTATTAGCACAGAGGTGCCACTAGAGGGCGCCAAAGCAATACATTTATATGAGACAAAAGCACACCACACACATCAACACACGCGTACTGTACACAACACAAACAGACACACACAGCCACACCACTCAACCATACCACTCACATGTACACACACACACACACACACACACACACACACACACACACACACACACACACACCGGTGTCACACTTGTGTCCGCTGTGTCCCGGGTGACACTCGCAGCTGAAGGATCCCCAGTCGGCGAGGCAGGAGGCGCGGGCCCCGCAGGAGGGCCCGGTCGCCGTTAAACAAACGCCGTCTGTCGCGCTGCACCCCGGGGTGCTGTCCACACTCTCGCCGGGTCGCGCCAGGTCATACACCTGAGTGACACACACACACACACACACACACACACAGTATGAAAAATTCCACATTTAAAAAAAAAATCTTTTGACTGGAGATTCGTTGACTTCTGCTGTGCGGGCCCACCTGAGTGTCCACCAGCAGGTTGCGGATGCAGCCGCTGAAACTTGCGTACGGCAGCCGAGAAGACGTCTGCTTCACGCCGCCCAGCTGGAGAGGCTGATACACGTTCAGGTGACTGAACGGGAGGAAAAAAAGAGGAAGAAGGGATCAAGCGGCGGATGGATGGCGACAGTCAGCGGGTGCGTTGCGGTCGTCACCTCTCGTTTCCTGGCGTTTGACCGGCCACCCTGCAGCCGGACTCATCCGCCTCCCGAGAGTCTCCGCCACCGACTCCCTCCGGTTCGCTCACCGGCGCCCCCGAGCACTGATCCAGGACCAGCTGCACAAACTGAGTGACATGCATTGATGACTCTCGTCAGTTGCCAGTCACCAGTTAGTAATACTTGTAAGTAGATTTTCCTTTTTTTAATTTTTTTTTTACTTTACTTGAGTATTTAGATATTTCTGTCATATTTTTCCTTCGATTCCCTCCATTTGAAATATGAGATACGTGTACTCTCTACTTCTGACTTTGTCAAAAATAAATAGATGTATTTTAGAGCATTGAGAATGCCACTAGAGGGCGCCAAAGCAATACATTTCTATGAGACAAAAGCACACCACACACAACATCAACACACACGTGCTGTACACAACACAAACAGACACACACAGTCACACACTATTTGGATTTGATTTTGTACTTCAGTACAGATCAGAATCTGTGTTTTTTTTTTTACTTTGGCACGTAAGTATATTTCAAGTAGATCCAACTATGCATTTTCTTTTTTTTTACATATATGTCATGGTCCAAATTTTTTGTTACTTTTGTAAAAGTAAAGAACCTCGAATCTACTTATTCTAGGTTCTTTACTTTTTACTTCCGTTTTCAAGTGCATTTCGAAGTCTGTGTTTTTTTACACGAGTGTATTTATTTTTGTGTGTAATTAAGTACATTTCAGAGTTGGTACTTTTTTTTTTTTTTTTTTAATTTAAGCATATTTCAGAATTCTTCTTGTACTTTTTAAACTTTTGTACTTCTGTTTCAGAGTATTGACTTTTTTTGCATTTGTACAGAGGTACATTTCAGAGTCTGTACTTTTTTACGCGAGTATATTTATTTTTGTGTGGAATTAAGTACATTTCAGAGTGTACACTTCTTTACTTTTGTAATTAAGTACATTTTTGTACTTTTATAAAAAAAATTAAGAATATTTCAGAATTCTTTTGTACTTTTTAAACTTTTGTACTTCTGTTTCAGAGTGTTAACTTTTTTGAATTTGTACAGAGGTACATTTGAGAGACTAACTTTTTTTTTTACGGTACTTTTATTATTCAGGTACATTCCATAGGAAACACTTTTATTTCTTCACTCAAGTGCATTTCAAAGTAGTTATTTTTTACTTGAGTACATTTCAGAGCTTCTGTTATTTATTATATATTTTTTCTACTTTTGTAATTGAGTGCATTTCAGACTTTTAAAAAAATTATATTTTCAGAGTACTTTTGTACTTAAAAAAGAAAAAAAAGACTTGCGTATACAGTATTTCATAGTGTGTACTTTTTTATTCTTTTTTTTTTAATCAGTTCTACTCTTACCAGAGTCTATCTGTCTACTTAAGTAGATTTGCTTTTACCACCTCTGCTTGTTATTTATTATTGTCGACGTTGCGGAGTGAGCAAGTTCCTGGTTCCAACCTTGCCATCGCTGATGACGTCGAGTCGATGCCAGCGGCGGTCTGCCACGTTGGATTTGGGCGGAAGCTGCAGGGTGAGAGTTCCGGAGCCGTGATTCACGTTCAGGACCGGCACGCCGTTCTTTAATTCTGCGTGGAAACAACCGTTTCTTGATTCCACGTTGTCATTATACGAATGCACGCTAGGGGGCAGCCATCAACTATGCATCACAGAAAGCTCGGAACGACAGAAGCCATATGGACAGAAGTATTGGGACACCGAGAAGAAGAAAAAAGCGGCTTGCTTCATTCTTGACAACCGGGCCGAAAGTGCTTTTACATGACTACAGTTCTGAAATATGTGCTGCTGCATTAATTTTGCTGAAGATTAGTTTTAGTTAATCAGTTTGATTAAAAAACTTTTTTTATTGACAAATTTTAACAAGTTACAACCTCCAAAAAATATCATGCCATAACAATGGGGGTTTGTGCTTAAAACTGAGGAAAAAAAACTTTCAAACAAACCCAGGTGGAATATATTCAAAACACTTTTTCCACACTATGTCACATTATGTTAGATTATATTCTTAAAAAAAAAAAGAAAAAATAAGAAGCAGTTAGTTATTTGTAATGGATGGGCAAAAATGTAAATTTTAAATGTAATTTAAAAAAAGGATCCAGACATTCTTCATTTTTTCCACATGTTACGTTACACGTTTATTTATTTTTTTTTTTTTTATTTCACATATTTATATATTTGTCTTCATGTAATTTTACGTAAATTTTGGCTTTGTGTGTTCAGTGCACTACATTTTTGCACAGTGGTTGAGAAAGGAAAGTAATTTCATCTGTGCTGTATGTTAGACGTAGAGCATATTTAAAAATAAAAGCTGAATTGACTTGACTTTACTTGACTAAACTTACACACCCGTTTATTCCAAAATGGAATGGATTTGCTTCGTATTTTTTTTCTCGAAGCAAACGTTGTTATGTTGATTCAATTTGATTTCACGTTGTCGTCGTGTAGTTTTGCGCATAGAATTTGGCTATTTTTGGACAAAGTGAATAAAGTGCTGTGAATACTTTTCAGCTGCACTGTAAAGTGATGATGCTTGTGTGTTTAACTGCTGTTGTGGCTGATGAATCCAATTAAGAAACAGCACGAAAGCGGTCGGTCAATTCTTCCGTGCTGCTTTCAACATCCTCATGTCTGCCACCGCTATCGAACGCGTTTAACGACAAAAGCACTCCGGTGATCAATGAGGCAGCCATATTTGATTCCCCCCCCCCCCGTGGCCGGGAAACGACGACAAGCCTGCGGGCGAGATAATTACATAAGTTTAATGGCGGCAGATTATGCAAGACGTGTCTGGGAAAAGGCCAGGGGCGGCGGTGGGGCGGGTTAATCCTATAACGCCACATCAGGACCAACGGGAGGTGACATTAACGTCCCATGATGCTCTTTGTCTGCTGACACGCTGCATTGATCCCATCCCATTGTTGCGGAGAACAAGAGGATCAGCATGTTTGATAAGTACAAATCCAAGGTTTTAGAAAACTACAGGCAGGTAGTCCTTCTATAGGAAAATATATGCAATAAAAATGAGATCACAGAAAAACTGGCGGGTGGCGGACGGTGACCGCATTGAGTCATATGGGGGGGGTGCGGGGGGGGGGTTGGATGGTGGCGACGAGAACTTGGATGATGCTAATGCCAAAGAGATATAAGGGACATTAAATGAGGTAAACAGGCACGGATGATGTGCCAGGGCAATTTAGTGTCAGCTAATGCTAACATTAGCGCACATCCAGCGGTAGCAGCAGGAGGACTCATAAATGTTTTAACAGCACCCTAGGGTTAAATTGCTTAACAATCTGCTCATCGCACAGGTCATTTTCTCCCCTCTCAAAATTACAACATCAAACCGGTAACATTTCGTTTTTGCCAATACTCTGTCATGAACGAGTCATGCTAGCAATGTAGCTTGAAACTCCATCATCTTTCATTCACTCGTTTCCCTTCGTCCTAATCAATCTACTGACTCACCGATAGAAATGAAGTCTTGGGACTCTCCCGGTTGCGCGGTGCGTCCGAGTGGTCCATTGTAGAGCAATAGCCCGTCGGCCGCCTCGGTCAGGAACTCCACGGAAATGTGGCTCCGGAAACACGGCGCCAAGGCGGGGAACCAAGCGTAGCCCCCGCCACCGAAGCTGTGCTTGGTCTGCTGACACTCGGGCCCGTCGAACATGGGCGGGACACTTGCATCTGAGGTGGGGAAATATATTTGTATTAAATATTGATACAGCCATCGTTTTTGTTCTTCCTTTCCTTCTTTTTATTACCGTATTGGCCCGAATATAAGACGGCCCTGATTATAAGACGAGCCCCTGTTTTCCAAGACTCAAGTTTGAAAAAATAATTTTTATACAGAAAATAATTTACAGTACATCTGAAACAAATGATTATAACAATCTATTTGAGAGAAAAAGCATGTTATTTTGCCTCATTCAAATCTAAAGTGCAATCGCATTCGTAAATGAATGGCTTCTGGTTTTCGAAATGTAAATGACATCCTAACTTCTCCTCAGCTGCTGGTTAACCTGGCCGATCTTCGACCCACTTTTCTCCAAATTGTCGCTACGTTTCTCCATTTTCTGTTATCGCTTCTATTATTTTCTTCTCTTTTCCTTCTTACCGCTATTTTTTATTTTTCTTCTTTGTGCTACGGCTATTTTTATTTTTATTCTTCGTGGCAGGGGTTCACTTTGGCCTGGGGAGTCAAGTTCAGCATTCGCTTCAATGATATCTGGCGCCATCGAGCGGCGTAAATGAGTATAACGTCTAGACCCCGAATATAAGACGACCCCCACTTTTTCAGTCTTATTTTAATGCAAAAAACGCTGTCTTATATTCGGGCCAATACGGTATTATTATTATTATTATATTTTATGACTGGGGAACCCCCCCCCCCCTAAAAACTAACAACTGGCTGACCAACTACAGACTGTAGTCAAACTTGGATGTACCATGTGATGTTTGACACCAAAACACACCACGTAAATTTGGAGACTGCCACAGAGGCTTGCGCGGCTCACTGCGCACTCACCTGTAGCCCAGCGGACTATCTTGGCAGGTGCCCCCGTTGAGGCAGGGGTTGTTTGGGTATGACGAGCAAGGCAGGTGCATGGCCTCACGTCCGCGGCAACCACACCGCGCCGCGGTCTTGGCCGGCAGGGAAACCAAATACACGTTGCCCGCGCTGAGGGCCGTCGGGGTCTGACCGAAGGACACTTGAGTGGAGCAACCTCCGGATTGAGCGCAGTCGGCGTGGGGACAGTCGTCCACGCCCACCTGGGAGATGGACACGCCCAGCATGGCTTCCAGCTGAAAAAGACAACACAAAAAAATGTAAAATGTGTACTTGATGTAATACTAGCAATCCAAACATAAATGTAGACACCTAAAAGTTAAACCACATTCGCCCAAATTGACCACAGAGACAATCCTGAGGACATTTGCATTTCTATCTAGGGTTCGGTTTTGGGGCTAAGATTTAGTTTGGGTTCGGAGTAGAGCATCAAAATAATACAGTCAAACCTCGGTTTTCGGATGTCTCGGTTTTCGACCAAATATTTCGAGTTTTTTATGCCTCAGATGACGAACAAATTTCAGTTCTCGACCAAACTGAGCGCACTTGAATGCACCATTTGACTCCTCTCGCCTTCCTTCCTCGTGTTGCTTTTCATTGTGAGCAGACGTGTTCAGTAAACATTTTATTTTAATTTTAGGTTTGATTGTATCAGGGTTAGGCACAGAATTAAGATTCAAAGGATCAGGGTTTGGTTGCTGAAGTTAGGATTTACGAGTGGGCTTTAAGATTATCTGGTTGGTTCTAAATCTAATCTGTATATCACAATGTGAACAATTTGCTGTGAACCCACTTGGTTTGACTTTGCTGGAGGTCTGTGATCTGCTGAGTGACCGTTTAGTGTGAGTGTGTGTACATGGATGACTGACTTTCAGCACATTGAGTTGGGGTCAAGAAAGCAGCTGCTCTCAGGCTTTTAAAGCATCTTAAGCATTCATGTACATGTGTGATCGTGTGTTCGTGTGTGTGTGTGTGTGTGTGTGTGTGTGTGTGTGTGAGACATGGACATCCACTTAGTGACACACGGTTGAGTGTGAAACTGCTGTACAGTATTGACCCGCAATGTGTTAAATGCTTGACAGTGTATGAAGTGCACATGTGCAAACAAATCTTTAACTGCTTCTGTATTACGTTCAGCTAACTACCTAACTAACTGACTGACTGACTAACCAACTACCTCCTGGAACTAAATGAGTGACCGACTAACTACCTATCGGGGATGAACTTATTTACCAACTAACAGACAAACTTTTGAAACTAACTGAATGATTGACAAAATAACTCGCTGAAGTCAAAAAGTAACTGACCAAAGGACCGACTAAAAGACTAACTACTTTATCAAGCTACCTTAATTTAAACCAAAAAAAAGAGAGTTTACAAAGTGACTGACCAAACTACAAAGTGACGAGCAAAACTCACATAATTTCCTTACCAACTAGCTGACTGACTAACCGATCGACCGGCGAACTACTATAATTGACTGTCTGATCAACTGACCGGATGACTAATTAACCCACTGACTAACCAATTACACGACCAAATAACTGACTGACTTTTATAAGCAATCAACAAAGGCCGAGCGGCGAACTAACTGACCAGGTGAATCAGCAACGACTAATTTAAATAGGAACTGGCTAAAGGACTGGCCAAGTCAAGTCAGTAACTTTTGGGGTTAAAAACAACATGTTGTTTGACAAGACAGTTTGTAGTGACCTAAAGTGAAATGTAAAATGTGGATAAAACTGCATGTGATTAAAAGTTGATCGTTGACTTGGTGGAGGTCACCTTTGCTTTATTGGCCGCCACGTAACCGTGCAGTTTCTCGGCCTTGTAATACGGCGAGCCACGCGCGGCGAACCACACGCTCAGCTCCCTCTCCCGCTCCGGGCCGGCGTCTTCCACGGAGAAGACGTGGACCTTCTCCGGGGTCGTCTGGAACAGATCGGCCAGTATCCGACCCAAATGGGAGAAGCGGATCTCCTCGCCGCCTCGGGACAAGAACAGCTCTTCTACCGTCATGTCTGTGTGGAGAACAAAGAGAACGCTCTCAGACAATACTGAGCAACTTTTGAAAGAAGCACTTTTAAGTGGACCCTGTCTGACTGGTATGGTGGATTAGATTCCATCTGTTCACTAACTAACTGATCGACCGACTAACCAACCGGCCAAACAACCAAGATACCAACTTGTAGCTCAACCGGCTTGTAGCTAACGAACATACGAACAACTGACTGACTGATTGACTGAGTAACTAATGGACTGAATGACCCACTTTCTGACTAAATTGCTGTGTGACTAACTAACTGATCGAAAAACATGATTTACTGACTGACTCAATAAGTAACAAGCTTCGGAGTATTAGGCGCACCTTCAATGAAGGGCCTATTTTAAAACTGGTTTCATATACAGGGCGCACCGCATGATAAAATTAGAATCGAAACTGGCTTTCATATACTAGATGGAGCCACACAAAAGGGATTACAATACAATACAGCTTTATTTCTAAAGAGCTTTCACAACCGCTGCAGCTGTAACAAAACGCTGACCAGAACATTTAAAATACGTCCACGAAATCAGAATATTGATTCATGTATAAGCCGCACCGGAGTATAAGCCGCACTGTCGGCTTTTGAGAAAATTGAATGCTGAAGTGAGGAAAATATGGTAAATATCTATCCGATGGACCGCTGACCAACTAATGGACCAACAGACTAAATAAAGGAATGAACTAACTGATCAACTGTCTAACTCCTTGGCTGACTGAATGATTAAATACCTGACTGACTAACTAACCCAACCAAGTAGCCGAGTAACCATTGACCGACGTAGAAACCCGTCAACTAACTGACCATGAGACGAACTCCTGTACTGAACTAACTGCCCAACAACCCTTCCAACAAGAAAGCCAGAGCTTTCCCGGCTGTGCTCTTACTGCGTAGTCGGAGGGAAGCGGCGTTCCGCAGCGCTTCCTGCGGCAGTTCTATCACGTCCACCTGCGCTGTGGATGTGACGTCCGGCCAGGCAGGATCGGACACGCGTACCTGAAGCTGGTAGGAGCCAGGAGGGACCCCCTCCCTGATGCTCAGCTGGCCAGAACTGTGGTTCACGCTAAACAACCTGGGCAGAGACAGTGATTGAAATGTTTGGACAGGAACATTTTTTACGATGTGGCTTGTCTTTTTCTGTCCTTTGGTCATCAGCCTTTTATATGAATGTCTAAAATAATACATGCACCATGTTTATATACGTGGTTTTTTTCCTGGCCAATAAAAGCACCATTTAGTTTCGTCATCCAAGCTTGCAAATGAAACACTCTTATTTCCCCTCCATTATATTTTCAGCAATATTTGAAATTACGTTCTGAGTGATGTTTAAAAAAAAACCTAATAAAAGTCTTCCTTAGTGCCTTAGTTACCCAGGCAACGAGCAAGGACGAGTTATGTCATGGCACCTTGCCCAGACGTCCTGTAGTTGTATAAAATATTAAATCTCTGCATTCAAGCGAGTTCTTTTTCCACTAAACTGTCTCACTAATGTTTCATCGGGCTATATGATGTCGAGTATATACTGTACAGGGTGGGCCAAAAGTCCATTTACACTTTTTAAATGAACATATTGAACCAAGGAATGACCAGAGGTGGGGTGTGTGGGGCGGGGGGAGGGGGGTGTGACTGGAAGGAAGGAAAGAAAGAAAGAAGGAAGGGAGGAATGACGGAAGACGGTTGAAAGAAGAGAAGACAGGACGAAAGACAAGGTGGAAGAAATGGCAGAAGGATGGAAGGTAGAAAGAAAGAAGGAGGGGAGCGAGGAAGGAGAGAAGAAATGAATGAAGGAAGGAAAGAAGGAAGAAAGAAGAAGGGAAGGAAGAGATTAGGGATGAAGGAAGAAAAGAAAGAAGGAAGGGAGGAGGGAAGGCAGGAAGGAAAGGAGGGGCAGGAGAAAGTAGGAATAAGGAAGGAAGGGTCGAGGAAAGGAAGGAAGGAAGGAAGAATGAAGGTCTGAAGGAAGAAAGAAGGGAAGAAAGGAAGAAAGTCAGTAAGGAAGGAGGGAGGGAAGGAAAGAAGTGCTTAGCACTCTTTTCAGGTCCCCACCAGCTCATACAAACACACACACACACACACACACACACACACGCGCACACACACAAACCCTGTTAATACCATACCACTGACCATGAAACCGTCATTTTGATTTGAAACCTTAAACCAGGCTATAAACCCTACTTTGAATTCCTAAAACTGAATTCCTAAAAATTCCTGAAACTTTCTACTTTTTAAAAACATTATTCTAAAGGCTAAACTGTGTTTGATTAATGTATTTGTAATACAGAAGTGTAAATGCAGTTGTGAATGTGCGTGTTATTTTTTTAAGTGTGTACCACACCTACTTATGGCTCGCCCTGTATTTATGTCCATATTATGAAAGGCCCAGTTGAAGATGAGAGCAGATGTGCTCTGTGGTCCAACACGTGCGCTCAGAGCATCTTGACGTGGAACCGCTCACGCTCTGCCGCACTGGAGACGTCAACGCGGCCCGGCTACCATGTTGGATGCGCGCCATCGCGTTCGTGTAGCGTTCAAACATACGCACGCCGGCTCCGCCGCCGCGCCTTTTAGACTGCGCGCCAGATGGGCTCATTAGTGGCGACTGAAAGCCAGCCAAAACGTGTCCGACGTGTCGACGGCACCGCCGCCACCCTTGGATTTAGACCCGAAAGACGTCACGTGCTGCGCCCAAAGCACGTCATCCGGCTGCGTTGCGATGGAGATCCACAGAGTGATGTAAATAATCGCGTTTAGCACTAAGCGGCCCAGTACGTAAAGCCGTTCGGCCATTTTGAATCATCACAGATACAGTGTGTATTGAACAACAATGGTGGGTACACCACAACAAAAAATGTCAACGACTCAATAACTCACTGGTGTCAAACTCAAGGCCCGGGGGCCGGATGTGGCCCACCACCTCATTTTATGTGGCCCGCAAAAGCAAATCAAACATGTCAACTTGCATGATGCTAGCTAAAATCTGTAGCTAAAATGTAAAATTCTCACCTGCAATAACTCAGGTGTTTAATGTTATCCTTCAGAGACCCCCCCACACACACATGTCCGCACCATCTACATTTGAGGAGTAAGGAAAGGCCCTTGGGTCACTATTTGTGAAAATATGGCCAGTTCTATAAGGAGCAGGATGAGCAGCACCTTGTCTAATATTCTCTGTTGCTTGTGGTCCCTCGTTGGAGGTGTCAAGTCAGAGGCTTGACAGGGGAAATTTCAATCCATCTTTTAAGTATAAATAGCTCATATCCTCCTCCAGTCTTTATTTTTTTTCTCCTTCACTCTTCTTCCGAAAGTTTGCATGTCACCGTGTCTTTGTCACAGTACACCTTTGTACTGTCTGCCTTACTCTGATTTAAATCTGTCACTTTCTCTGCTTCGAGCTCCCCATTTTCTTCTTATGCTCATTCATCACCAAATGTGCAGAGGAAAAAGCCTTTGTTTTTAAATCGACGATACTTCAGTGACTTCATTTGACAATTTGGAGTGGAGTTGTAAGTTTCCTGTAGCGTACCCTCGCTTCAAATTTGGTAGCGATTAGCATTGACAAAATCTTTGCTGCAGGTTTGTCTTGGACCCTGGAAATTGCCAAAACGAGTCAAAATAGTCGCTGGAAACCATAACGGCAGGCTTTCTGTGTCTTTTTGAAGATATTTTCCTTCAGCTTTTTTTTTTTGTGGGTCGACTGATTGATATAAGCGATGAAATTTCAAGTTGCACAATCAAACTGGTTTCGTCAAATTAATTATTATTTATTTAAATTCCAGTGTGTCTCTCAAGGACACCTGGAAATGTACCTAAGACTGCCGCTTCAAAACAAAATGGGGGACTGGCTTTGTCTTTTTAGTTATGGTTACTTGAGGTTACTGGAAACTAGTTTGGTTTAGTGTTCGGTCCCGGTCCAGTCCAGTTTAATAGTCCAGTTTAGTTTAGTTTAGTTTAGTTCAGTTCACTAGTGATAATAATGTTGGTCAGTGAAACAGGTGTCAAGGTAGAATTATCCAAAAATTAATAATTTGCGAGTCTGGGTGAGAAAGTAGGACGTGCAGTACTATAGAGCTTGATAGCAATGGTTGAGCAGGACCATTTCCATTGTTTCTGTAGCTCTCACAGGAGAGTCGCATTTTTTGGAACATAAACCTGGTACACTCAAATCGTGAACATCCTACTGTACCGGGATGGTTTGCCTTCAAATTGGTACGTCTTCTCGCTCCAGTCGTCGAGATCTGGGGATGGGATTTGGCCCAGCACTGTCGTTGGCAGGATACCTGGTTTCCAATAAAAGAAAGTCCAAACAATTAATTAGCTTTGAAAAGCAATCAAAGAAAAATGTATGTATGTGCGGAAAAAGATTAAAGGGAGTCTGTAAATTAAAAAAAAAAAAGCTTCATCCTTTGTACTAAGTTAGGCTGGCTGACAGCTGGTCAGAACTACTAAATAAGTGATGTGTTCTGCAGCGAGACAGCGGAAGCACTCGACTGTGACAAAGCGGTCTTATGATCTCAGCGGTGGTTGTTTGGATGGTGTCGAGGACACACGGGGGGAATGTAAAGGTTAGGACTACAAGTCACACAAAGTTCATCATCAAATCCTTGGTCGTAATCAGTTGACGACAAACGTAAAAGAACCTGCAAGTCACCCCAAAAAAACAATCCCCAAAGTTTTGAAACTGAACAGGTCCTTGAACACAATTTTCTTGTCATGATCTTGGCAGCCAGCATACTCTCGAACAGCGTGTTCCAAACACAGTAGAAAATGATCCTATATTTCAATAATGGCACAACATAAGAGGTCAGCTTTTTTGGATCCAGACTCAGCAGTTGATTTGCGTCCCTAAAACAAAAGGACAGTCCTTTGAAGTCACCGATGTCCAAATTCTGAACAGAGAAGACTGTTGGTTTGAAAGGAGTGTGAAAGAAGCCATGTCTGACAATTAGGCAGAGGAATTTTACAGCAAAATTCTCACACTTCTTCCACAAAGATTGTCTTTCACTATGGGTAAAAGTGGCCACTAACAAGGCAGGCTAACGAGCGATCATTATGCAAGACATTCGCCAGTCACACCTTATTTATATCGTCTCTCAATCGTGGGTCAGTCTGGAAAGTAATGTCACGGATAAGACGGGAGTTCTCTGTTCACCCTTTCATGCACCAATAATGATAACCTGTAACCTGATAACAGGATAGTAACCACTGTCCCTGATAAGGGTTAAGGTGAAATGTTTTCAACAACCAACAAGACGCCGCCAGTAGTCTCCATTCAGCTTGTGGAGATTACCATTAACTGAAAAACTGAGAATCCAAACAGACAAACTTTGATGGTGCATACCTTCGTAACTGTACACTATGAAGTTGGCGTGCCCTGGTGAGTGGGGGTGGTCGTTCCGGTCTCCGATGACCACCGTTAGCGTGCTGGTGGAGCTCATGGCGGGCGAGCCGCTGTCGATCATGAGAATAGGGAGTCGGTATTCCTTTTGGCGCTCGCGGTCGAATGAGCGCAGGGCGGTGACGGAGGCGCTGCCGTTGCGGAAGTCGGTCAGGTTGAAGTCGGTCGCGTCGGCGGTGAGTGGAAGAAGACGTATGGAAAAAGGTCCACCGTTAGAGGAGAGATCGCGGTCGGTGGCGTGCAGCAGCAGTGAGCTGGCGTTCATCCACACCGCCTGCGGGGCTGCTGTGTTCTCCCACACCACCGGCCTGTAGGGTGCCTCAAACTCCGGCCCGTTGTCGTTGACGTCCAGCACAGTTACCATGACGATTGCTGCGCCAGTCAGGCCAGGGTTGCCGGCGTCCGTGGCGAGGACCATGACCCGATGCTGAGAGATTTTTTCCCGGTCCAAAGAGTTCGCCACCACCACCCAACCGGATTGGTCTACGAGGAACTGATTGTAGGGGTCGGACTCCTTGGCGATACTGTAAGAAAACCGTCCGTTTTGTCCAGAGTCCAGATCGGTAGCCATCACCTGGGCAACAATAGTGCCCACAGGAACGTCCTCTGACATGGCCGGCGACTCGTAGAACTGCGGTAAGAAAACGGGAGCGTGGTCATTGGCGTCCTCCACCTGCACCAGACAGTACGCCAGGCTGAAGAAATCCGCATCCTCGGCCTTCAGAGTGAGATTGAAAGTCCTCTCTTGGGGCTTCTCAAAGTCCACTTTCTTCTTGAGCTTGATCACACCGCGTCGGTTCACCTTGTCAGTCTCCACCAAGAACTTTCTGTCATCGTCACCCCCCACAATGCTGAAGGTCACTACGGCATTCTCGTCCTGGTCTCCATCGGTGGCGGACACCACGAGAACCTCGCTGTTCACCTCCAGGTCCTCAGTTACCTGAAGTAGATAGCAAGTAGAAATGGCTTCATGAATCTCTCAGGGTATTTCCTGATTATAAAATCTTTGACCGCCTAGCTTCGAGCAAACCCTTGAGATCTCGAAGTCGCTTGTATGAACAGTCATAATGGTACCACCTATGTTTCAATTTCAGCCAGGAAAAACCTAGAGGATAATGTTATGAGAGAGCAATGGACACACCTGGGTGGTGTAGACCCTCTGGGAGAAGATTGGCGGGTGGTCATTAACGTCTGAAACCAGGATGGTGGCGGTCCCTGTCCCAGCCAAACCCCCGCCATCCCGGGCCTCCACAACCACCAGATAGCGCTCCTCCACCTCCCGGTCGAGGGAGCGCAGCACGGTGTAGATGGTTCCCGTGGTGGCGTTGATGGAGAAAAGGTTGAGGTTGATCTCGTTCCGGACGTTCTTGACGATGCTGTAGCTCAGGGCTGCGTTCCTGCCTTCATTGGGGTCGTCCAAGTCCATAGCTCTCATCTCCATGACGGAAGTGTCGGCGGGGGAGTTTTCAGGCACTTGGCCAACAAAACAGCCATCCACTTCCAGCGCCGGGCATGGGAAGAAAGGCGCGTTGTCATTGATGTCGCGTACCTCCAATAGGACGTCCGCAAATCCGGTGAGTCCCGACCCTCCCTCATCTGTGGCCAGGACCAGGAACCTCCAGGCTGGACGTTCCTCCCGGTCTAGACGCCGTTGGGCGTAGATCCTCCCGGTGCGCTCATTGATAGTGAACTCACCGCCTGCGCCTTGGCCGTGGAGGGAGTAGCGCAGAGCGGTCTGGTCGGCATCTTGGTCAGGATCAGTGGCGGAAACCTGGAAAAATAGGAACCTCCATGAGTTTAGGACAAACAAGCATTGACACTCACATTCCCGACTTTGGGCAATTTAAAATCGTGGTTGAGTCTATGCAGCTTTAATTAATTGTTATCATACTTCATGAAACTGTGACCAAGCAATCCAATAACCACCTTGGCCTAGCTCTCGTCTTATCACAATGTTTTTCATTAAACAGCCACATAAAAATAAACATTCCGCTTTGGGTCCTTTTATCTCCCGCCGGCGACGCCACCCGGCTGTCAGCGTGCAATTAAAACTTAATGGCAAAGTCGACGCATAAGAGAAAGCAAAGTGACAGTTTTGAGTGTTCCGTCTCCTTCTTGTTTACGGAAAGCTTTGATGTGATCCCGCTGCCGCCGTCTTCTCCCTTTTGTATGTGTTGCCATAGCGACGAGATCAAGGATTCCCAACCGCTGTGCCGTGAGGGATCATCAGGTGTGCCACAGGAAATGATGAATTGGTCTGAAAATTATTTTTTCCCCCCCTCGAAGCAGAACAACGAAATTCTCTTCCAATAGATGGCTGAAGGTATAATAAATCTGTGTGTCCACCTGTTGCCATTCATAGAGCAGAAGTTCGGACACAGAACACCTTACTTATCCGGGACATGGCACCAATTGAGAAATGCTGTTAAACTTCTGATTAGCTTTAAAGCTCGCAAGTTTATACAAACAGTGACAACCAGAAAACTTTATATTCTCAGTTGAGCCTTTTTTTGCCAGATGCGGAAGGAGGTCTAGTCTGCCCAAAATAGTTCCTACTTTTATGATGTCTTGGCCGTGGCCACGTAGCAGCGCAGTATAACCGAAACAATATGTTGTTATTGTTCAGCCTAGCGCAAGTCACCTGTCTAAATGTGGGTCAAAGAGACCAAAACTACCAATATATACAGTCAAACCTCGGTTTTTGTCCATAATCCGTTCCAGAAGGCTGTTTGAAAACTGAAATTGTTCGAAAACCAAAAACATGCTTTTTTTAAAAATAAAAATGTTTACTGAACACGTCCGCTCACAATGGAAAGCAACACGAGGAAGCGTCACTTCCTCGTGTAAGGAAGGCGAGAGGAGTCAAATGGTGCATTCAAGTGCGCTCAGTTTGTTCCAGAACCGAAATTTGTTTGTCATCCCAGGCATAAAAAAATTTTGGGTCGAAAACCGAATTGGTCGAGAACCGAGACGTTCGAAAACCGAGCTTTGACTGTACTGCATATGTACTTTTGGTGACATGATCGTATGATGGTGTGCTGTTATATTTTAAAACATGTGCTTTGCAGGTTGGCAAACACTGGTGGAGACAATACAGAGAGGAGGAGCACAGGTGATGCGCAAACCATTCGTTTCAAATTGGATTCTCCCATCTGTAGGATTGTGGGAACACTCGGGGATGAAAAAAAAAAAGGGTAGGGGATGGCACGCCAAAGCAAGCGGGTGGGCACACATCAAATCAATTCCGGGGGAAAGCGGGGCCGGCCGGCGGACCGGGTGACACGCCAGATTACTTCCCTGCCCTCTGCGGCGCGACTCCATTTTGCTAATCTGATTGCGAGCGTTATGGCGGGAAGGTGTGACCAATGGAGGATGAAGAGGAGGAGGAGGAGGAGGAGGAAGGGGACGAGGAGTCACACATTTGCAACTCTTTGCAAGTTTAAGATGGCAGCATGAAGCGAAAAGTAACGAACATGTCAAGAAAAGTATTGGGAAACTGAAAGGAAGCGAAAAGCGAACAAAATGTGGACTAAGTATGAGGACACAGACACAAAGTTTGGACGAAAAATAGTGGGATACTCACGAATACTGAAAAGCGAAGAAAATGTGGCCAAAAGTAATGAGACAAAAAGAAAATGTGGAGATAGGGCAAAAGTAACAAAACCTCCAAAGAGTGAAAAGAAAATGCGACGTTTTGAAAAAATTATTGGAATACAGTCATACCTCGGTTTTCGACCATAATCCGTTCCAGAAGGCTGTTCGAAAACCGATTTGATCGCAAACCGAAACCACGCTCTTTAAAAAAAAAATTAATCTTTATTGAACACGTCTGTTCACAATGGAACGCCACACGAGGATGCGTCACTTCTTCATGTAAGGAAGGCGAGAGGAGTCAAATGGTGCATTCAAGTGCACTCAGTTTGTTCGATAACCGAAATTAGGTCGTCATCCGAGGCATAAAAAACTCGAAATTGTTGGTCGAAGACCGATTTGTTCGAGAACAGATGTTCGAAAACTGAAGTTTGACTGTACATAAAAGATTTGAGTGAAAGCTATGATCAAAATATTCGGACCGCTCGCTAAAGAAAGTGAAAAGTGACGAGAATTTGGATGAAAATACAGTCAAACCTCGGTTTTTGTCCATAATCCGTTCCAGAAGGCTGTTCGAAAACCGAATTGTTCGAAAACCGAAACCACGCTCTTTTTAAAATAAAAATGTTTACTGAACACGTCTGCTCACAACGGAAAGCAACACGAGGAAGCGAGGGCGAGAGGAGTCAAATGGTGCATTCAAGTGCGCTCAGTTTGTTCGAGAACCGAAATTTGTTTGTCATCCCAGGCATAAAAAAATCGTAATTTTTGGTCGAAAACCGAATTGGTCGAGAACTGAGACGTTCGATAAACCGAGGTTTGACTGTATTGGGAGACATAAAGGAAATGGAACGAAATGTGAACGTGGAGATCGTCCAAAAGTATTAGGACACCCACAGGATGTGAAAAGGGAAGCGCATGTGGACAAAAGGAAGGGGACACAAAGTGAATAGAAAATATGGAGTTCGGGCAAAAGTATTGGGACACCCACTGAATGTGAAGAACACGTGGACAAAATGATTAGGATGTCTACAGGATGTGAAAAAAAAGAAAAAAGAAAATGCTGAGCTTGGACAAATGTTTCGGGACACCGACAGAAAGTCATGAAAATATAAAGTTATCCAACACCCCGTCAAATGACCAAACATGAACACCCGCACCTCCATGATGAACACGGGCAGCTCGGTGAGCTCCTCCTGGATGACGGCGTGGTACTCGCTCAGGCTGAAGACGGGCGCCTCGTCGTTACGGTTGACCACCTGCACCACCACCAGCGTCTCGTTCTCCCACTTGCCGTCCGAGGCCACCAGTCGCAGCTCGAAGCGCCGCTCCATCTCATAGTCCAGCGGCTGCGCCACAAAGACGGTGCCCACCTCGGGCTCCACGTCGAAAGTGCCCATGGTGTTGCCCGCTGCGATCTGATAGCGTAGCTTGGCGTTGGCACCTGTGGTGGGGCATCATATAGACGGTTTATGGACTAGACTCAAATACATGGAGCGATGTAATCGATGATTTAGCAAATGCTAATGAACGAATAACAAATGCAGTCCTTCAGTCCCCGGACACTTCATTAGGAACACATGTGCAATGTTTCTTGTGATTTATGACACCGGTGTGACACGTTGCGCTGTGTACGTAGAAAATAGCACATTTGCATACGTTTGTGCATGTTTGCAGGTCTTTTATTGTCACCTGCCAAGGGAGCGCGTATGCAAATGAGCTGCCTCTAGCATGTTTACATTTGTTTTGTACATGCGTCTTCATGAATATTCTTTCAATCAGAGTGCGCAGACACGTGATTAATAAAGTTTTGGCGCTCGGGTAGATCTCGCTATCCATGATGGAATAAAAACAAAATATGAGTTCATCTCAAACGAGATGAGTTGAACATATGTTGTTAATGTGCAGGCGCTGAGTTGGGCCATGGGGCATTTATCCAAAAATCTATCCTATATATCTATCTATCCCTCCATATCAAGTATCCAAACAAAATATCAGTGGAATTCAAACAGAAATGTGTTTTGCACAGTTGGCCTTCGTAAACACACAGACACACACGACACACACACACACACACACACACACAGACAGATGCATGATGGGAGCCCAGAGGCAGGTCCGTCTGGGTCGAGGCTCGCTCAACATTTACTGGCACCGAGGAGAATTTAGCAGGCTATCACCATCTGTGGAGATGTGCAGGACCTTCATCAGCCACACACTCCAACTGCGTGTGCGTGTGCGTGTGTGTGTGTGTGTGTGTGTGTGTGTGTGTGTGTGTGTGTGTGTGTTTGAAAGCTGAACCTCACTGGTCCTTCACAGTCTCTGAGCACAATCCGTGGTGACCAGTGTGTGTGTGTGTCTGCGCGCGCGTGTGTGTGTGTGTGTGTGTGTGTGTGTGTGTGTGCGTGTGTGTGTGTAAATGTGCATGAGGGGAGTAGCTCCAGTGGTTCCTTGCCCGCAGCAGTCTCACTAATGATCAGGCGGGCCATATGGCATTGCCCTCTTCACACACACACACACATGCAGGCGCACACATACAAACACACACACACATACACGTATGCACAAACACGTGCGCGCACGCACATCCACACACGTGGGTGTTGATTTAATTGCCGACCCAGCGGGAGGCTCGAAAATGAGATGAAGGTCAGTAGGGGGCTCCTTGTGAGGTGGAGCTGAAGGGGAAGTTGTCCCCCCAGCTGCGACTGCGGGTCCTCGCTCTGAACGACTCCTCGTCGCTCACAGCTCAGAGTTTCATTACGTCATTAAAAAAAAAAAAAAAAAAGTGCAGAGTCGTACAGTACTTCAGAACACACGGTAGTTCTCATGTGGGACTATGTGGCTCCATTCATTGCGTTGTTGTTTGTGTTCTGTGTTGGTTATTTTCAGTGTTGATTCCGTGATGGTGCCCATGTTGGTTCTCGGCTCGCTCCATGTTCATTCCTATGTTGGCGGTTTATTATTTTATGTTGCTTCTATGATGGTCCTCCGATGGTCTTTTGTTGATTCTGTGCTGGTCTATGCTTCTCATGTTTTTTTTCATTTTGTTTTTGTTTTTTTGAAACATCATTTATGTATTGTTACTCAGATGGTCCTGTGATGGGTCTACGTTGGTTCTGTGTTGTTAAAGTGTGTGGGCGGGGTCTATGTTGGTTCTATCTTCATTTTGCATTGATACTGTGTTGGTGATTTGTTCGTCTATATTAGGACTGTGATGATGCCACAATATGTCGGTCTATGTTAGCTTATGTTAGTTCTATGGTAATTTTGTATCTACAGTCATACCTCGGTTTTCGACCATAATCCGTTCCAGAAGGCTGTTCGAAAACCGAAACCGTGCTCTTTAAAAAAAAAAACGTATTGAACACGTCTGCTCACAATGGAAAGCAACACGAGGAAGCGTCATTTCCTCGTCTACCCGAGGAAGCGTCACTTCCTCTTGTAAGGAAGGCAAGAGGAGTCAAATGGTGCATTCAAGTGCGCTCAGTTTGTTCGAGAACCGAAATTTGTTCGTCATCCGAGGCATTAAGAATTCGACATTTTTGGTCGAAAACCGATTTGCTCGAGAACAGAGACGTTCGAAAACCGAAGTTTGACTGTATTTACATGTTTTTACGTTTGTTGGTCCTGGTATGGTCTCTGCTGGTTATATGTTGGTTCCTTGTTGTTGACGTGTTGGTTGTTCGTGGCTTACTAGACACAAATGTGTGTGTGTGTGTGTGTGTGTGTGTGTGTGTGTGTGTGTGTGTGTGTGTGTGTGTAAAAAAAGAGTGAGTGTGCTCATCCATGGCGCATGTGTTTGCCACTGTGTGTGTGTTGTTTGTAAATGTGTCGAAGTGTTTAAGTGCGTGTATGTGTGCGCGCGCGAAGCTCCAGGCGACACCGGCGCTAAAGAGCCGACTCGGCAGAATCTTAAACAGCCTTTTGATCTCATTAGCAGACGCACTTAGTTCGGCACATTTTCCAGTCGGAGGGCCGAGTAGGATGCAGAAATCACACAGGGTGACAAAGAGCTGCACCGACTAATCAGCTTTACGGGGCAGCACGGGGAGGGAGTGGAGGAGACGGGGGTGGGGGTGCGTGGGGGGGCTTCATCCAGCCGGAACTTTGCCTTTCTTTCGCTCGTCAAACTATATAGATCAAGATGAAGAAATAAGTACACGCAGGAAAGGATTTTCTTCAGCCTCTCGTGTAGCTGAAATGCAAATATAGGAAGCGGTATGTGGGTGCTGCGTTGTCGCTCTGTTAGTCCGGCGCTCTGTCGACCCTGTTGTGGATCTATGTTAGTTCTGAGATAGATGTCGTATGTCGGTTTTCACTTGGGTCTGTATTGGTACTATGTTGGTATGCTATTTGTTCTAGGTAGGTTTTGCGTTGGTGCTATATTGGCCTATACCATGGGTGCCCAACCAGTCAGAGACGAAGAGCCAATTTTTTTACTGTGTTACTGCAAGAGCCACATCATACCCTCGCAAATCTATTTTTTCCCCCACCCATTTCCTCCTCCCACCCCTTGCGGTCGACTTGGGACCAGTTCGCTGGCTCCCTGTCGATTCTGATCGACGTTTTGGGCACCCCTGCTTTAAAATCAGAGCTAATTTGCGGACTAGCTTAGCGCTTAGCACCGTTGTTTGCGCATGAGCGGTGATGCAGTCATCTGATTGGTTGCCCTCTATGTCAATCAAGTAACGGGATTGATGATAGGCTGACATAGTACGTTCTGTGTATTTTCCGCCTTCGTTTGAATGGCATCGCCACTGCCAAGGCGTTTTCGACGCTTGTCGTGTGAAAGCCTGGGAGCCGCATTGAACCAGCCAAAGAGCCGCATGCGGCTCGCGAGCTGCAGGTTGGCCACCCCTGGCCTGTACGGTAGTAACATATTGTTTTGATTCTGCATTTATTTATTTATTTATTTTGTTGGTCCTCTATTCAGTCGATGTCAGTTTTGCGATGGGCCTATGTTGGCTCTGTAATGGGTCAATGGTAAATCTATGTTGTTTTTGGTTGGTCCTTTATTGTTTCTATGTTGTTTTTGTGTGATGTACTATGTTGGGACTATTTGATGAATGCATGCCGGTTGTAGGTTGGATGCTTTGTTGAGTCGATGTCGTAAAGGCTTTTCACTGGCTCCCAGTCAGCTGGGTCATTTTAAAATTCTGCCTGTGGTTGATAAATAATTTAATGGTTGGGTCCTGATTAAATTAAAGAAAGGCTTATTGAATATAACCTGGAAGGGCTCTGAGGTCTGTGGACTTGGGTCAATCGATGGAGCCCAGGTTTCAAAGCAAACATGGTGAAGAAGCATTTAGCTGTTATGCTGCACTCAAGTAAAATAAGCTGCCAAGAGAAGTGAAGTCAACCCCGAGTGTATACCGTATTGGCCCAAATATAAGACGGTGTTTTTTGCATTGAAATAAGACTGAAAAAGTGGGGGTCGTCTTATATTCGGGGTCTAGACCTTATACCCATTCACGACACTAGATGGCGCCAGATATCATTGAAGCGAATGCTGAACTTGACTCTCCAGGCCAAAGTGAACCCCTGCCACGAAGAATAAAAATAAAAATAGCGGTAAGAAGGAAAAGAGAAGAAAATGGCGAAACGTAGCGACAATCTGGAGAAAAGTGGGTCGAAGATCGGCCAGGTTAACCGGCAGCTGAGGAGAAGTTAGGATGTAATTTACATTTCTAAAAAAGCCATTTACGAATGCGATTGCACTTTAGATTTGAATGAGTCAAAATAACATGCTTTTTCTCTCAAATAGATTGTTATAATCATTTGTTTCAGATGTACTGGTAATTAGAGTAAGGAGAACGAACCTGTTTTGTTGATTTGCGGCCTCCCGCTGCTCATTGATGGAGAGCGGAGGAGGAAGACAAGCGAGGGACCGAGGCAAACAAAAACATCAAAACTATCCTACTCTGGGGAGCGCGGTGGTGCTCACTAACGAGGGGAGGAAGGTTGGCGGCGGGAGGAAGGTGTGGGGTGGTGCGAGGGTAACTTGTGGAGTTTGGAAAGAGACATGACACAACCGTAGACCACCAGGAGGATAAAAATCCCAGTCGAAATTGGAATCTCTGTTGATTCTGCTTTCGTAGGAGATTGTTCCGTCTATGTTGGTTCTATCATGAGCTAGTCGCATCTAAGTTGCATTTAGGTTGTATTCTGGGTCTTTGGTGGTTGTGTGCTGTGATCAATGATGGTTTTATGTTTGGTCGGTTCATCTTGTGTAGGGTCTTTTATCTGTGCTGAACTTGTTTGTTCTTTCTTTGTTGGTTGGATTTTAGGTTCATGATGGTTCAGTGTTGGATTTATGATATTGTGACTGTGCTGGTTCTTCATTGGGTCGATGGTGGTTCTGTTATGCCACTTTCAGTTGGGTCTGTATGAATTCTGTCAGTTTTGAGTTGGTTCTGTGATGGTTCTACCAACCCAATTCCGTTTCGGTTTGACAAAAACTGGAAAGTGTCTAATTTGTGGGAGCGAACTGCCACGTGCCTCATTGAATTCAGACCTGCCAACACCGCTGGCTCGCTGCCGAACTTGACCCCAATGTGCAAACCCAATTCCAATGAAGTTGCGATGCTGTGGGGAAGTAAAAACAGAGTAGATCCATCCATCCGTTTTCCGATCGGCTTATCTTCACAAGGGTCAGCGGCAAGGGAGGGGGGTTGGTGGAGCCTATCCCAGCCATCTTCGGGCAGTAGGCGGGGGACACCCTGAACCGGTTGCCAGCCAATCGCAGGGCATACAAAGACGACGCTCACACTCACACCTCGGGACTTCAATCAGCCTGTCATGCATGTTTTTGGAATGTGGGAGGAAACCGGAGTACCCGGAGAAAACCCACATAGGCATAGGGAGAACCGGAACCACCGTTCCACCAAAACAGAATAAATTCATTCATTCATTCATTCATTCATCTTCCGAAACGCTTTGTCCTCACTAGGGTCGCGGAGGGGCTGGAGCCTATCCGAGCCGTCTTCGGGCAGTAGGCGGAGGACACCCTGAACCGGTTGCCAGCCAATTGCAGGGCACACATACACAAACAACCATCCGCGCTCACACTCGCACCTCGGGACAATTTTGAGTGTTCAATTAGCCTGTCATGCATGTTTTTGGAATGTGGGAGGAAACCAGAGTACCCGGAGAAAACCCACATAGGCATAGGGAGAACCGGAACCACAGTGCCACCAAAACAGAATACAATGATTTGCATTTCATGTCCAAGCTATATGTACTCAAATACAAAGCAGAGATTTATTTAATGTTGAAACTGCTAACCTTGATTGTTTTGAGCAAATACTTGGAATTTTATGGCTGAAACTCGTTCCAGCTCAGGGGACGTGCTAATATTGCCCAACTGTGGACATGTGAAGCCCTTTGAGACATTTCTGTGATTAGGCGCTATCGAAATAAATGTGACTTGACTCGGGACCCTGTGTTGGGTTTTCCTTGGCCATGACTGACCTTCGTCGTGGTCGTTGGCTGTGACGGTGATGATGACGAAGCCCACCTCCTTGTCCTCTTCCACGCTCACCTCATACACCGAGCGCGGGAATGTCGGCGCGTTGTCGTTGACGTCCGCCACAAAGATCCTGACGTAGGATGTGTCTGAGAGAAATGACGAAATGAGCCATTGTTTTGGGTCTGTGCTCGTTCTATGTTGGTTCTGGGTTGATTACCGGTGTTGGGCTGTCCCTGCTGTCCCGGTCTTGCCGACTCGGAGCCGTCCTGCGACTGGACCTCGATAAGGTAGGAGGCTTTTTGTTCTCGGTCAAAGGAGGCCCGCGTGGTGATGACGCCGCTCATCGGATGGATGCTGAACAACCCGGAGTCTCCACTCTCATCCTTCAAGATGGTGTAGTGGACCTGGACGGGACCAAGAAAAACCACGGCTGCGTCCAGAATCATTCACTCATAAGAGACCCCCGCTGCGCTGTATTTCGTGGGTATGGGAGTGATTTCGTACACAGCACCGCTGATAAAACAGGAAACCGGAGAGTAATATTCACGGAGGGGTGCGAAAGGGAGATACTGACCATGCCGTGGAGTCCTGAATCCAAGTCCATGGCCGACACCTGAGCCACCGACGTGCCCGCCTCGGCCCCCTCGGGAACCGTGGCCTCGTACGTGGAGGACAGGAAGAAAGGAACGTTGTCATTCACGTCTGAAGAGAGAAGACATCGTGGTAGAGCGATCGAGGAGGGCTTAATCAAGTGTCCTGTAATATTTGTTGTCTTGGCAGATTTTTTTTCCCTCCCAAATTTGGTGACTTATGATGTGAAAATAATGTAAATGTAAAAAATATTTTTATCTATTTTACTAAATCTTTCTGTAATTAATTATAAGACCGAATTCTTATTTAATAAAAAAAAGCTATTGTTTTAATAGTGAAATAAAATTAAAGATATTATTTTTTATTCACTATATTTAAATAATGTATTATTGCAAATGTGGTCAAATAAAAAAAAAAAAAAAAATATATAAATATTTGAAATTGTGATTTTTAAAAAACAAGGTTATTAAAAATATACTAATACATGAGTTTCAATCCATTGGATGAAAAATGATTACTGAATACAAATTACATTAATTATAACAATAAAATAGGAAATAATTGGTAATAATATATAAACAAAAATACAAACACACACACACACACACACACACACAAATATACACACACAATGAATTTGACCTATTTTACTCATTAAAAATGGCTAATTCATGCTAATTATATTATGGCAATAAAATAAAATTAATGTTATTTAATGATAATTTTTTACAAAAACTATATATTGTTTTAACATTTATGAATTCAGATGATAATTATAGAATACTAGTAAAATACTGTATTTTATGAAATTATTTGTCAATTAAATATTTAAAAAATTAATTGCCCCACAATTATTTATTTACTTACTATTGAATTTTTATGATATAATTAATTACAATTACCTGTCGCGTTGATATCATGCATGATTATTAAATTTATTTAAACGATGTATCGCTTTAACACAGAATATGTGAATAATAAATATTACAAAGAACCTAAAAAAAAAGCCTTGTTTGAAAGCCAAACCGTCTTCAGTGCCGAATTTGTCCCAGTTCCTCACCTGTGACGTTGATGTAAACAGTTGCGAAGGAGGCGAGGGGCACGGCGGCGACGTTTTGGACTCGAACCCGGAGAGCGAAGAAGCGCGTGGTCTCGTAGTCCAAGTTCTCGGCCACCAGGATGGAAGCCGAGCCGCCCGCGCGGTTTGGTTTTATGTAGAAGCGTACGGGCATGTTGGTCTCGGGTACCTGACCCTCCTCTAGGTTATAGGTGACCCGCGGGTCACCCAGCGCAGACGTGGCCTTAACCGTCTGAGGGCCGGAAGAAGGAGACCGCATTAGTTAGATCACACATAATTAGAATTGGATTGCATCTCACTGATGGCGCTATCATTGGTATGTGTTGGTTCCTTGTTGATTCTGAGTCTACTGTACAGTGGTACCTCTACTTACAAAATTAATAGGTTGTGGAAGAAATTTGTTAACTAGATTTTGTAAGTAGAGACGTGTTTTCCATGTAAATGCCCTAATCCGTTCCAAGCCCCCCCAAAATTCAGACATAAATGTTTTCCAAAGCATAAAAATGCATCAAAATATGCAACAAATACATGTTACAATTAGATTCTTGCACAATACATGAGTTGTCCATAATGTAAAAAAACAAAGAATAGAGTAAAGAATACAAATGATGGTCATTTAACTTTTAACTGCGTCCTCATCGTTTTTTTGCCCTTTTTAGACCATGTTCTCTCTCAGAAGTGGTTTTTGCCTGCCGTTTTGGAAAGAACTGATCCAAGGACGTTTGCTTTTGTCGGCTTTTAACAATCCTTCGAAAATATCCAAGGCAAACAATATTTTGGGTCTTTATTGGGTCTATGTTGGTTTTCTCCTGGGTCTATATTGGTCCTGAGATATTGGTTCTAAGATGGTAACAATTGGGATGATGTTGGTCTGTGCTGGAACTACAGTTTGTGGGTTATGTATTTGTAATTTCTTTGGTACTGAGATTGTTCAGTGTTGGTGCCGTTATGTCCTGACAGTGGTTTTGGTTGACTGGACCAATGGTTCATTGTTGGGTCTATGTTGTTGTTGTGTTATGGGATTTGGGCTACTTTGGTTCTGAAATGGGTGGATGTTGGTTTTCTGAACTTGTGAACTTGCTGCTGTTCTGTTAGATTGATGTTTGATCTCCACTTGAACTAGTATTGTTTGCATTTCAAGTAGTTGACGTGAAAGTTGGATGAAATATATGAGCAGAGTGGAGCTGCCTCTTGCTCCTGACACGACACGTGGAGGTCGTTCATTTATTTCGCATTGACTCTTGACGAAAATCAGACGCGCCGAGCGAGCGCGTTGCCTTGACGACGTGTGAAAAGAACGCCTGGCACGCTTCACCTTTGAGCGCTGCGAGGCTGCACATCATCCTTGTAAGGACAGCAAGGAGCGGCCTCAATGGGCCGACATCACAGAACATTCCGGAACATTCTTCTCAGAGCACGCTGGCTTCCTTCAAGGCATGTGAAAGGAATCAAGGCAATCCATCCGAAGTAAAATTTGGATCCGCGATACAAATGGAAAAACAAGATGGACGATGTTGAGTCTGTGATGCTTTTGCATTTTGTTGTAAAATATTTTTCTCTGTTGGATTTACGATCGGGATGTTTGTTGGCTCTGCGATTGTGCTACGTTGGCCCACTAATGGTTTCTGTGTTGGTCCTCTTTCGATTTTGTGACAGGGTCCTAGTACAGTCAAACCTCGGTTTTCATCCATGATCCGTACCAGAAGGCTGTTCGAAAACCGAAATTGTTCGAAAACCGAAACCACGCTCTTTTTAAAATAAAAATGTTTACTGAACACGTCTGCTCACAATGGAAAGCAACACGAGGAAGCGTCACTTCCTCGTGTAAGGAAGGCGAGAGGAGTCAAATGGTGCATTCAAGTGTGCTCAGATTGTTCGAGAACCGAAATTTGTTCGTCATCCGAGGCATAAAGAACACGAAATTTTGGGTCGAAAATCGAATTGGTCGAGAACCGAGACGTTCGAAAACGGAGGTTTGACTGTAGTTTGGGATTTTTCATTCATGTGAGTTTTTAATTTCGTTTTGACTTTTGTTTTTGAAATTCAGTAAGTTTGAATGAGTTTTTAGAGAAAATGTTTTTATTTTTTTTAATGATTTATTTTAGCTTGATTTTCATTAGTTTTAGTGTTAGTTTTATTTTATTTTTTTTACGTAGTGGATGGAAAAATCTAAAACAAAAAAGATAGGAACCCCCGAGGACCGGAGTTCGTGACCCCTGGTCTATGGTCATCCAGGATTGGCTTATTTGTCTTAAGTGGTTGTGTTTGGTTTGTAATAGTTCAATATTAGATCGGCAATTAATCTACGGTGGTTCTGTGATGGTTCTTTACTGGTTCTTTGAAGTTTCTCTGCGAGGTCTGTGATAGTTCCTTGTTGGTTCTGCATTTCTATATGCAGGTGGTGGTCCTGTGTTGGCACTTTGTTGGTGCTACGTTAATGTCAAGTTGATACTGTGGCGGTGCTGCATTGTGCTCTGTTGTTTGACTGTGTCGGTTCTATTTCGGTTCTGTCATGGGGCTGTGTTGATTTTGCGTTGTTGGGTCGATGCTACAGTTTTGTTTGACCTTGGAGGTTTCACAGTTTCATAGTTGAATTAGACCTTGGGATAACCTCTACCCTTTCTACTTTAGAAAACAAAAAACCAAAAAACATAAGAAAAAAACCCTGAAAAACATCAACTTGACCTGAGCCAAGTAAAGATGGAAAAAAAAAAAAAAAACAAGCACCAGGAGGAATGTTTCCACAGAAAGTACTGCGTTTCCGGTAGTGACGCTGAGTAAGAAACGCTGTCCGAGCACTTCAAACACAGAAACACTCTCAGCCTGACCGACTTAAACAACACACCTAACACACTGTGGAGCATTTCCAGCTGTTGAGTTTCATTCCATTGTGCAAGGCTGTTAACGCCAATAGATTCTGGAGAGTAGCCATCTAAACAATTATATGACCCGTACACTGCGTGTGTACTATTTTTTTTTTTTTTTTGTCACCCTGTGAGATTATCATGAACAAATGACAAGAAGAGCATTCCGTAACTAACACGTCCAGTACATTGCTTGTGGCCTGTGCATGCCGTGGAGTTATTTTACGACTGTGTGGACGTATTTCTAGTCTTGCTATTTATTTCTATTGTGCAAAGTGGCAGTTATCATCAACAGTAATTGTTTGGATGTAATATAATAATACACAGTATACAGTCAAACCTCGGTTCTCGATCAATTCGGTTTTTGACCAAAAATTAGAGTTTTTTATGCCTCGGATGACGAACAAATTTCAGTTCTCGAACAAACTGAGCGCACTTGAATGCACCAATTGACTCCTCCCGCCTTCCTGACACAAGGAAGTGACGCTTCCTTGGGTAGACGAAGAAGTGACGCTTCCTCGTGTTGCTTTCCATTGTGAGCAGACGTGTTCAGTAAACATTTTTATTTTAAAAAGAGCGTGGTTTCGGTTTTCCAGCAATTTCGGTTTTCAAACAGCCTTCTGGAACGGATTATGGACAAAAACCGACGTTTGACTGTAAATATAATAAATATGCATTAGCCCGTCAATGGCACTTCGCAGCCTGTGCGAGCATTTAAGTTAGCAGACTTAAAGGCAACGTTGTGTGCTTGTTTTAAAAACACTCTGTGTAATTGCCTTTGTTTGATGTTTAGTTTGACACTAAATATCCAATGGGAGCCATACTGCACAACTCAAAGCCTCCTTTTTTTGTGTTTTTGTCATACAGAAGTCAAAGCAAAAAACAAAACAAAACAAAAAAATCCTCATTGTATCTCAAACAATTCTTAAATCGGGTCCACTGCTGTATATTGGTTCAAACATCTTATGATACATAGAAAGTTTTGGTGGAGATGAGTGAACTTTTGTGAAGTTTTCAAAATAATCTCAGCACATATGCTGTTAAGAAAAAAAAAAAAGTTAACAACATGACAGACTGCCTCTCTACCTCGTTAGCGGTGTAATTAACAGGACGGCTAAATTTAAAACTAGCGCTCCTCTGGCGTGTGATTAGCACTCGGGCGGAGAGCAACGAGGGGAAAAAAAACAAAAAAAACAGCTTTGACAATCACAAAACCGCGATCTCTGTGATAATGATTTCAATCCCAAAACGATAAATCGTCCTAATGAGCGCTATGGAAGTTCATAAGAGAAGAAAAATATTTTGTCTGTAGAGAAGTTTGCTGTTGTTCTGATCAGTATTGCATTTTACATCTTGTATATAACTGATCATTAAAATCATTTCAGTCTCCTCAGTTGAATCAGTCCTTCTACAATGACCAGACGATTTTTAATTGTTTTTTTTTTTAATCCTAGTATCTGTCCTACGGAGAGTGAGAACGTTTGAGTTGTACTTACCAGGATCTTGGCATCCCTGACGGTGTTCTCAGGCACAGTGACCCAGTACTCGGGCTGCTCCCAGTGTGGCGGCTGGTTGTGGACGTTGGTGATGATGACGGTGAGTTCCACGGAGCTGCTGCGGTTGCCGCCGTCGGACGCCACGATCTGTTGGTTGATTTTGGACGTCTGCCAGGAGGAAATAGACCAAAAATTGTTTTTATTCGGGTATTATTCAGTGTTTCTTATGTTTAAGTCGTTTTAAACCCCCTGCCCCATCTCCCCAAAAAACAAAACAATACATTTCAATTACATGCTCACGATTTCCATCCCAGTCCGGTTCCAATGTGTCGGACAAACATAGCACCTGAATAATGTTAAAATTTGGAGTGAGTTAGTTTTGTCCATCCATCCATCTTCTGATCCGCTTTATCCGTGAGGAGCCTATCCCAGCTGTCTTCGGGCAGTAGGCGGGGGACACCCTAAACTGGTTGCCAGCCAATCGCAGGGCACACAGAGACGAAAAACCATCCACGCTCATACCTAGGGACAATTTTAGAGTGTTCAATCAGCCTGCCATGCATGTTCTTGGAATGTGGGAGGAAACCGGAGTACCCGGAGAAAACCCACACTGGTACGGGGAGAACATGCAAACTCCATACATGGAGACCGGAGCTGGGATCAAACCCACAACCTCTGCACTGTGAGGTTGACGCGCTAACCACTGGACCACCGGGCGCCCGAGTTAATTTTGTGAAAAACAACAAACAAAATGATTGCTTGCACTTCATTTTAGGTTTGCTGTTCGACAGTTTTGTGGCCTCTTTGAATGGCGTTTTTTTTATGCACGCGAGCCCTTTGCACGGGAGAAAACCAATCACAGCATGTGGCAGGCTATTTTGGAATTGTTCAGTTTTAGTCAGAAAAAACTACAGTTACTGTTTTTTTAATCCATCCACACAAGTGGAAAAACCCGACAGTGATTTTAGCTGCGAGCTTCTTTCACTAAAATATATTTTTACCACTTAAACAACAGCACCAGAGAACGCTTCATTCGCTCTGATTTAAAATGACATTTTCCTCATACATCTGGTTAGGAAGTGCCCTCCCCCCTGCCCCCACCCCTCAGGAGCGCTGATGAAAACTTGTGGTCCCCTCCATCATTGAATCGCTGGGTTAGCTGAAACTGTGCAGCACAAGCCCGTAAACAAACAGGGTCCCCTCACCTGCGAGATGGGCTGATTGACGTAAATCCATCCCGTGCCGGGGTTGATGTGGAGGTACGCGGGCGTCTGCGGGGACAGCGAATACGCGATGGCCGCGTTGCTGCCCTGGTCGTCGTCGTGCGCCGCCGCCCGCAGGAAGCTCGTCCCCACGGCCGTGTCCTCTCGTAAGAAATCTGAGAGAGAGATTTGATGCCACCGACATGACAGCAGTTGTGTAAAATAACGCGGTGCGCAGTATTGTGTCGGCTTTGTTCTGCCATGTGCCGTAAAGTCAAAAGCTGACATTTGAGCTTTTCTGGAAAGGCTGCAGAGTTCCTGCTGACGGGATAGCAAATGTCAAAGCTTATCACACAAAGACAGAAATGTTGGAATTGCTGATTCCGTGTTTACGGCATCGCCGCCACATTTGAAACCACAACTGTGGCTTGAAACCCTGATGTGAAACCCTAACCTTATTTTGAAACACATCATCCAAATGTAAGCCTTGTCTTAAACTCAAACCCTGATTTGAAACCTTAATTTGATACCCTGATCCTAATTTAAAAGCCTAGTTCTGTTTGGAACCCCTAATTTGAAACCATAACCCTTTGTTTGACACCTACCCCGGCGTTTAAAAACCTAGATGGAAGCCGTAACTTGAAGCCCTACTTTGAAACCCTAACCCTTTATTTGAAACCCTAACCATAGCGCCGCTGCTCAACCCGCATTGTGTTTTATTGTTTTAGTTCCTGATTGTAAAGTGTCCTTGGGTGTCTTGAAAGGCGCTTATAAATAAAATGTATTATTATTATTATAAAACCCCATTAAAAGCCCAAACCTGAAACTGTAAACCATGTTTGAAACTCTAATCCTTAAATTAAAAGTATAATCCTTGCTGAAAACCCAAACCCTGGCCAAAAAATAAACAAACCCCCCCAAAAAAACCTATTTTGAAACCTCAACTGCATCTTTAAACCTTACTTGAAAACTTAACCCTTTATTTGAAATCCATCCCAAGCGTGAAACCCTAATTTAAAGCCAAACTTGCAACCTCAACCCAAATTCTTGCTTAAAACCGCAACCCAGTTCTACATTCCTCTTTTGAAAACTCTACTCTCTCTACTTTGAAACCTTAAATTGCTGACTTAATCTTTGTCTGAAACCCTACGCAACGTTTAAAACCCTAACTTCAAGCCCAGTAACTCTAACATTTTCTCCGTTGTGAGACAAATAAAGGTTTTCTTTTTCTTAAACCCTAATTCTTTGTTTGAAACCCTAACCTAGGTTTAAACTTCAAATTTGAAGAACCCCCAAAAATGTCGTAAAACCCGAAATTGAGCCGTCAACCCTCGTTTAAAACACCGACTCAAAACCTTATTTTGAAAGAGGACACGATTGCTAACGTCGTTTGGGACAGAGGTCAGTTCAAACATTGCCTTCTCTTTCCATTCATTGGACTGAACCAATCAAATATTGATTTTACTGTATGACAATGAATTCTAAAACACACACACACACCCACAAACACCCGCGCGCACCCGCATGCCGGAACCATTCAAACGTGTGCGCTAAATAGTTCATGAGGTCCTCCTTCGCTAATGTGACGAGGACGACTTGTGACGCGCCGCTTATCAAAACACACAGCCAAACAACAGACATCACAAACAAACACGCTGAGGCCCGAAGAGCTTCTTCATCTCTCCTTCATCCCTCCTTCATCCCCGCCCGCCTCCCGGCCTGACGCCGATGCAGACTGACGGCTAACAGCCGACTGACAAACTTCACCTGATCCCGACAGAAAGGCTCAGGCGAAACAAATCCAATGGAAGACACGCGCCGAGAAAGCCGGCGCCGAATGTGTGAGCTTTGAGCTCACTCTGAATATGAATGAGCTCGGCAACAGATGTGCGCCAAGAACACCCGAGTACAAGTGAGAGCTTTTAGCCCGAGTAAAGACTTCCATCGGGAATATCGGGAACAGACATTCAGATAAACACTTTCAGTTGATGAAGGTTTGAGAAGGATCGCGAATCTCGACCTTTGTTTTAAACTCTCAATTTGTCTTGAGACCCGATTAAAATCAACCCTTCGTTTAAACCCCGAATTAAAACCCCAGGCTTTGTTTGAAACACTGATCCAGGTTTAAAACCCTACTTTCAAACAAATACCCTGTCTTGAAACCCTCATTTGAAAAGCTAACTCTATCTTAACACCCACTCACCGTCTCTGAAAGGAGTAAAAACAACAACAACAAAAGAGCCCTGTTGGCAACTGCATATCGTCTCAGTGCTGTGAAAAGCACGTATGTCCATTTTTTGTCATTCTTTCGTTAATGGGATACCTGAAACAAGGACACCATTTATATGTAAAAATGTAAAAAAAACAAAATAACAAAAATGGACATTCCTGTGTAATTCACAGGGCAGCGACAATAAGCTAGTTTCTCTTCAAAGGGTTTGTTTGAATCAAACCAAAACCCAAAACAACGGAAGAGCCGAAGGATTACGGGTGGTACGTACAGGGTCTGAAAAATTTACACATGAGCTCACTCTTTTAACATGTGTCGTGAGATGGTTCAAGTAGCGGTTGATGCTAATGCTAAGTAGCTAAGCCAACACTCACACTGGTAGCGGCTGTTCTCGAATTTGGGGTCGTTGTCATTCTGGTCTGCGACGAGGACGGTGATCTGGCAGATGCCGATGAGCGGCTCCTCGGCTTGGTCGGTGGCGGTTACCGACAGCGTGAACTCGCGCTGACGCTCCCGGTCGAAACTCACCGCCGTATTGATCACGCCTGGCAAAACAAAGACACCCAAAAAGTTGGTAGCTAGATGTACAAGACTAGTTAAATTCGTTATATCACCATGCTTATAACTCAATTTACTTGTATCTCGAATTTTCCGTGTTGGAGTAAAATTAAATGCGATTAAGAACGTTTGATACCCCGACTCAACTGTACTTATAGAGCACTTTAAAACAACCACCGCTGTATACAAAGTGCTGTACAATCCTCCATTATGCATCTCCAGTTGGTCCAGAATGCTGCTGCTCGCCCCTTGACTGGTACTCATCAGAGGGAGCACATAAATCCTACTCTGGCATCCCTTCACTGGCTCCCGATACATTTTAGAGTTCTTTCTAAGATCCTATTATTTGTTTTCAAATCTCCAAAGTAAAGTGCATTACAGTCGGCTACCAGTGGTGCGTATACCAACCAGTGTCTGGATGGATGTCAAATCCAGACGACACCCCATCCCTGTGCATGATCCCGTACTTGACTTCTCCGTTCACCCCCATGTCAGCATCCTGGGCCTGGACCCTCAACACAAAAGTCCCGGGGGGCTGATTCTCCAGAACGGCGGCTTTCAAACTGTAGTTCTGACACTACAAAAAGACATAGCAACCATCAGATCGCTTTGACTCTTCAAACAGTTGAGACAGTCCTGAAATGGTTGCCACCTCCAGGAAGATGGGTTTGTTGTTGTTGATGTCGTTGATTCCCACGATGACCTGAGCTGAGCTGCTGAGCGGGTACGGACCGCCGGATGCATTGTCATCGGTGGCGGTGATGGTGAGGACGTACTGAGGACCTTTGAGTCGAGGCGGAGGGCTCCGCCGCAGCTTAATGATGCCTTGAAACAGGAAATACAGATTGTATTGCAGAACAAAGGAACACAATATGGCAATATCCATAATCCAATGCCTATTATTAAACCTAACACCTACACTAAACCCTGACCCATACACTACACCCTAACCATACACCCTAGCTGAAAACCAAAACCCTACCCTACTCTGTATCCCAACTCTAAATCTAACCCCCTACCAAAAACCAAAACTACAGAACTAACTCCTAACAATGACCCCTGCCCTAACCCCCATCTGCCCTAAATTTAGCCCCTAACCTAATCCCTACCCTAACCACTCACCCAAACCCTGACCTAAACCTGAAAACTAAACCCTACCTAGCCCTAATTTGAATATCGACCCAAAAATATTATTCATTCATTCATTTTCCGAACCGATTCATCCTCACTAGGGTCGCGGGGGGTGCTGGAGCCCATCCCAGCTGTCTTCGGGCAGTAGGCGGGGGACACCCTGAATTGGTTGCCAGCCAATCGCAGGGCCCAAAAATGTTATTTCAAATCTAAACAATAATGCCGAAAACTAACCCTACCCTAAACCCTAAATATAAGAACCAAAACCAAAAACCTAACACAGACTCTCGACCCTAGTCCATCTCCCAAACCCTAACCATGACCCCGACCCTAAAACCAACCATTAAAGGAATATCAGTTAGCGTCAACGTTCGGCGTAGGTGGCAAAAAAAAACCCACATTCGTCCGTGATGTTGAAAAACCAATGCCGCGTTTTCATGTGCAAACAATCAGGAGGGCATTAGCATAACACAGCAAACAAACTAACACATAAGCGGCTTTGCCAGGGAGCCGGGGAGTGCATTTACATGAAAATACTTACTACACACTTGACAGAGTCCAACATCACAGCAAGCCAAAGGCTATCTGCCTTGTGTGGGTAACAATAAAAAAAAACTATTGTAGCCATTTATGTGCTTAGCACTTTGCTGTGTGTGCTGTATGTGTTTGTATGTGTGTATGAGTGTGTGCTTGTGTGTGCAAGTGTGTGTGCGCGGCAGAGGAGTGCATGTTGGGCGATAAGGTGCAAAACACACAAAAAGATAAACATGAGAAACACAGCTGAATATCAATAAATAATTATGGGTGTATTCACATTTTATACATGCACGCCTGTTTGGGGACTCACTCGCATTGTCCCCAATATGCTGGTTACCGCGGCAACAACTGATGTACTTGTGTGTGTGTGTGTGTGTGTGTGTGTGAATGTGTGTGTGCGCGTGGATGTTTTGTCACTGTTGCATGTTGTTATGCTAATGCATGCTAACAAACAACATCCCGACTATCCGGGGAGAACGAGCGGCAACACGATTTTGTGTTTCTCATATAAATGACGGCCTTTTCATTATTGACGCAAACCAGTGACAAAATAATTGGAATTAATTATAAATAGGGCTACAGTTTGTTGTTTCTTTCATTTGCTACTCTACTTGTAACCCTTTAAAAATTATATTAGGGCCATTGTACTATCCAGACATACATGGGGAAAAGTAACCTAAAGCTATCATCTGGGGGCATTCGCTCACTGTTTATGACAAGACGGGAGGCGCCAATAATATCGTTAACTCAAGACGGGGATACAATACGAAGTGACAATCTGTGATGTAGAGTAACGATAAAAAATACAAATTACATTTTTTTTTTAAATGACTGTTGTTTTGCCCCTCTCACATGCTCCAAATGTATTTAAACTCATTAGAACACAAACCGTTTTAAAGCACATTTTTAAAAATGTTCATCAGCAATGGGGCTCACTCTCTTGCTTTCAAGAAATGTGAGACGATCGGATAACATTGCTTTGTGGAAACAAAAAAAGACAAACAAACAAAGTTCCTCCAAAAAAGAGACGACGTCTGCTCGCTGTCACTTCCAATAGAGGTTTACTGTAAAACTAACATTGTTCATTTAAACAGAAAACGGTTCAGACCAACCATATTTTGTCTAACAATAATCCGATACCTTAATGCTAACGTATTATGCTAAACTCTGTTGATGGGTCTTTTCGCCACTTGGTACTCAACCCCAAACGAACGTGTGTTGTTCACCTTTCTGGTTGTCCAATAGGAAATTGCTGTCCTCGTTGCCGCCAGTGATAGCATACGAGACGCCGTCGCCATCAGGGTCGTTGGCGTGGACGATGGCGACCAGGGTGTCTGGGCCCGCATCCTCACTCAAGAACGTCTTGTAGCTGAAAACAATTCCAGTTGAGCAAAAGTGCGGATGACATAGTCTTGATTCTTCTTCTGTTTCAGATCATTTGATTACAGACTGCCTATCTTCGACTACTACCTCTCTGGTAACAGCTAGCCTAACAGCTTTAGCCTAGAATCTTCCATTACTATCAATCTGGTATCAGCTTCTTCTTTTTTACTTGTTGGCTAGCTTCTTCTGTTAATGTGGTAGCAGAGAGCCTAGCTGCTTTTCTTCTACTAATCTGGAAATAGCTACCCTAATTTCTTCTTCTACTGCCGATCTTTGACTACTACCTCTCTGGTAACAGCTAGCCTAACAGCTTTATCTTAGAATCCTTCATTACTATCAATCTGGTATCAGCTTCTTCGACTTTTACTTGTTGGCTAGCTTCTTCTGTTAACAGAGAGCCTAGCTGCTTTTCGACTGCTAATCTGGTAATAGCGAGCCTAATTCCTTCTTCTACTCATCCTGCAAGAGCTAATTTGCGTTCTTCCTTTTATTCGACTAATCTGGTACCAGCCATGCTAACTTCTTCTGATAATCTCGTAGCAGTAACTCTTTCTTACTCTTACTGCTTATCTAATAACAGCTAGCTAATCATCTGAATCATAGTTCTTGAGTTCTTTAACCCTTCGGGAAATCATACACTTGCTTCTTCTGATTATCTGGTAAGAGAGAGTTCGTCATACACCGTCTGCGAGAAGACGGGTGTCTCGTCGTTAGTGTTGGCCACCCGGACGCGTATGGAGGCGGTGCCCGTGCGAGGCGGCGTTCCGGCGTCCACGGCGACCACTAAGAACTCGTAGACGTGATTGGGCCTCTCGTAGTCCAGCCGGCGGGCGGCGCTGACCACGCCCGCAGATGTTATGTCAAAGTCGCCGCCGTGGACTGAGTAGGAGAGCTCCGAGTTGACACCCGAGTCGCAGTCCCGGGCCAGAACTGAGGATAATATCAGACTTTAATGCTACCAAAAAGAGGCGGTGAGATGAAATGTTCTTTGATGCAATCTTACCTTGCAGCAGTGACGTTCCGGGGGCGACATCCTCAGGAACGTTGTCTCGGGTATAAATGGAGTGCAAGAACTCCGGGGTGCAGTCGTTTTCATCTGTTATGTAGACAACAACCTGTAGGAGGCATCCTTTTGTCATTAAGTAGACACTGCAGTTCTATTTATAAACTTCCTGTTTTATTTGGAAACAAAATAATGAAAAATATATCAGTCCTGACTCACTGCAGCAAACGTTCTGACCTGTTGGAGCTCATGCAGTTGTCCATATGCTCTCCGTTTCTATTACAAGAGTTTAGTTGGAAACCTACTCTGCCTCTTCTTCTAATTACACTGAATGGATTGTCCAGTTGACCCCAGCATCGCACAAGATATTGCCGTACAACATTGAAAACGCTCAATTCGAAATTCCGACTTTCTTGCAATACCGAAAAAAACCATAATAAACAATCGCTTAAAATTCTGCGTTATAGCGGGGGAACACTGCAAACCAGTACTATTTTCGCCAAACAAAACAAGCAGCACCTTTCGAGTCATATAAACAATTTCTCATGTGAATCAAAGTGTGAATTCTTTCCAAATGATGTGAAGTAAACCATCTTAAAGAGGATCTTACATTATGTGTACACATTTTTTTTTTTTTTTTGGTTTAGCATTCCAGTAGATTCACAATGATTTGTGCCGGGTGACATTTCTTCTAAAATGTCCTTTGGGGCTGAAGGCTACACAACCTATAGATGCTACTGTGAGGTACACTATAAATAGTGTTATGGAGAAGCAGGCGGTGCACACATATGACACACACACGCACACGCACACGCACGCACACACACACACACACGTACGCGCACACACGCATCCTTGGAGTGGATTAGCCAACCAAGCTAATAGAGTAGCCAAAGCCTTTAGGGGGCACTGGTAGCCATTTTGAAGCACTTAACAACTTTTGGACAGCAGGGAAGGTGATAATGGACACCTCCAGGTGAGTGTGAATGTATCTGTGTTTGTGTGTGTGTGTGTGTGTGTGTGTGTGTGTGTGTGTTAATGCGAATAGCTATGACATCTTCAGAACTTACCATGAGGAGTCAGCGATGTTTTTGCACATTTACACAAGTGTGTGTATCAGCCTGCGTTTTTATGAGAGTCTGTGTGTATAATAAGAGCGCGCGTTTAAGTGCTGATGTGACGGCGATGGCGTCTGATCACTGAGCTCTTGAACGCAGCTTTGATGTGCTGACTTTTCATCAAGCACCACGACGGAAATGAGAGCAACGGCGGCGCGAGTGCGCGTTTTCGGCGCGGGGGGTGGGGGGGCGGGGGCGATGAGCGGCACAAGCAGCAAACTGAAGCGTTGCATCACAAAGTCTGATTCAGCAGCTGCACTCGGAAGGGAAACAGTCGTCACTTAAAGCAAGTTTGAAAATGAAAACACTTAAGTCCCGCTCGCAAAAAACAAAAATAAACAATATAAATACTAAAATTACTATCCACCTCATAGATTGGATTCATGTTGTGTGTTCGACCTTTGACCTTCGAGTTTACATATTCACCCGGTTCTTCGGTGGGTTTCTCCAGCTAACGTCTCCCACATTCCAAAATCATGCACGTCAGCTTCATTGAAGACTCCATTGTAATATATTAACATTTACCTCACACACGCCGCTGAGGCCAGTGTCGGGCTCAGAGGCTCGGACTTGCAGCGTGTGCATGTTGTGCCCGTTCTCGTAGTCGACGGTGCGGGTGAGGCCGAGGGCGCCGCTCTCCTGGTTGATGCTGAACAGATTGCCGGGATTCGACTGCAGCAGGTAAGCGAGCGTCTTCTTCTGGAAAGACACGGCCTGGACTGCACCCACACTGTACACACAAACACAGTTTGGAGGAATATGTAGTTGTTCTCAGACAGCAGAAGGTTCATCAAAAATGAGGACCAGCTAAGATTCCAAAATGTGCCACTGTGACCGCGCTTGAATATCGAAGAGTACAAAAAAAAAAAATTTGACTAAAATAATGGCTCAATTAAAATATATTGCACATCAAAGTTTGATAAAAATCATACAGGTATCAAAATGTAAAAACAATTGGACAGTGAATAATTGCAAATTAATTGATCTTAAAAGTGAAATACAACTGAACTGTACTTGGGCTGTGGTTCTTTGGCACATCACTAGAGGGAGCTCATCTACCACGATTGGTGCTCATACCACATATCGAGAGTCTATTTTACAAAAAAATGCCTTCAAAATCAAATTTACAGGTTGCACCGAACAGTTTCTTTTTTGCAAGGCATTATGGGAAATGTAGTTGCTTTTGATTTAAATGAGCGAGGCTCAAAATGGCTTTTTTGATGCAAGCCAGGCTGAACATGGCATGGGCGACACATCAAATGGACTCAAATGGAGGAACTACACACACACACACACACACACACACACACGCACGCACACACACACACACACACACATGCCCCCCAAACACACGACTCACAGGGTGGCATGGACACTTGGATATTATTAACACAATGTGCTTTGCGCCAGAAGCCCAAAGGGACACACACACACACACACACACACACACACACACACACACACACACACACACACACACACACACACACAAACACACACACACACACACACACACGCATCCCTTCATGTTTATCCAGACCTCGCTTTTAATAAATATTTGAATTTGCCACACTTTCAAACTCTCAGCCTGGGGCCACACACACTCTTGCATCTGGGTCCTCTTCATCTGCCATCCAGCCCCCGAACTCTATCCTCTTCCTCCTCCTCTTCCTCATCCTATCTCATGCCTCCATCCATCCCTGCAACCCTCCATCCATCCATCACTCCTGCTCCTCCATGATACATGTCATGCACGTGTAGTTAATACTACAAGTCCCACAATGCATTGCGGATTGACTGATGGTTTAATATTATATTCATGTTTTGCGCTGTGCACTTGTCGTGTTTTGCATTATACTGTATGTTAGCATTGCGCCAAGTGTGTTAAAGTTGCAGTTATTCGACACTTAGCGTAGCCGCTACAGCTATGTTCATTTCCGTTAGCCTATCCATGGCGTTTCATGTTTATTTTATGTGAATTTAATTAGATGTAAATTTCTGTGTTGAAATGGACACTGTTTGATAACCTTTTGTTTTGTGTGCCCGTTTTACAAGAAACGTCATCTGGAAGTGAAGCAAGCACGTTTTTCCTCGCAAGTGGTTCGGAACTGTATCTCTCATTACAAACAAGGCTTCACTGTAATTATCACACAGCAAATTATTTTGTTTCAGGGATGCAAAGTGGATAATGTTGTCATACAAATGAAGCAACAGACGCAGAGTAATGGCTGACACTCACGGCTGTCCGACGGCCACGTTCTCAGCCACGTTGAGCTGATAGGTGGCCTCGGTGAACTGCGGCGGGCGGAAGCCGGCGAGGACCGACACGGTGGCCGGCGGACCTTTGCTGCCGTCGGCGTCCACCGCCTGAACCCGTAGATGGTATTCATGGCTGGGGGTCAAGGGGCGCCCCGTGGTCCTGACTTCGCCTGAGCGCCGGTCCACCTCGAAGCAGTCCATACCGCCTGATAACCGGAGAAAGAAATGTATTTTGTATTATTTATACTTTCTTATCGACTGTATTCGTTGTTGAAAAGAATTTTTGTTTTTAAATGTATAATTTTCTTGAAAAAAAGCAGAATATCATGCAAAAATAAAAAAAAGATGGAATGTTCACTGAAATTAAAAAAAATAATTTAAATGAAATGAAGAAAACCATACACACAGTAAAAATAAAATATGTATGTTCTGTATATTTTGTATTTACTATTTTCAAAGAATGTCGTAGAAGAAAAAACACAGATAAAATGTTAAAAAAAGTATTTAAAAAACTATAACTTAAAAGAACATATTATTTATAACAGAATAAAACAGTTATACGTAACTAAACATCTTTTTTTACTTAAATTCTGTGAAAAATAAATTCAAATGAAACCTGAATCCAGCTAAATTCAATTAAAATTCAAGAAATAAAATGAAAATGAACTCACAACAAAAATAATAAGGAAACTATACTACAATAATTAGAAACTTTAAAAAATTTAACAAAAACAGATTAAATCAATAATAAGTGAGAAGTCAAGGATGATTTTCTAAATAAATGATCACCCCAAGAAAATACATATTTTAAAGCAATCATAATACAGTATCTTACATTTTGTCAGTGAGAATATGCTGACCTAAAATGGAAGAATAATCATTTTATGTCTGCAAAAATCATGAATATTTTCATTCAAACACAATTTAAATTTGAATTCAGTTCATGGTGTACCCCACCGACTGTCCAAAGACAGCTCGGCTCGACTCCAGAATAGCCGAGACCCTTGCGAAGATAAATGGTGTGGATAATGGATGGATATTATATGCCATTATTAATTACGACACATTGGATTTAATGCTCCAGCGTCAAAGCTCTTTGTATACATGATTGCATAAATGAAGAAAATATGACTTTTTATATGACGTTTTCTCCGAATGTAGGTGCGATGCTTTTCCTATAAAATCCTTCCTTTTTTTTTTTTTCTTTTTTAAAGCAGCATGGCTCATAAAAGTTTTGCAAAGAGCCCAAGGTAAAAGAGGGACAAATGAAGATGAGGGAGAGGAGGAAAAAGAGGAAGTGGGATCCTCAGCTGTTGACCAGAGGGCCTCCACTGGTCGCAGCTGCATCCCACCTGTCAATCATTTCATCCTGCTGCGACGATGCTGCTGCTGAGCATCACTTGGGAGGAGGGGACCACTGTTTTCTATTAACCATAGATCAGTGCTCACCAAGATTTTAAAGCGTGGGCATTCGGGTAGACGTGCACAGAAGACACTTCAGGGGTCCCCAACACAACAATACTCACTCAGTACGAAATTTGACAAACTGACGCCAGTTGCGCCGATCAACACTTTTTTTGTTGTTGATTTTACAACTACAGCGGTACCTCTACTTATGAAATTAATTGGTTCTGGACAAAATTTCTTAACTAGAACATTTTGTAAGTAGAGACGCGTTTTCCATGTAAATGCCCTAATCCGTTCCAAGCCCCCCCAAAATTCAGACATAAATGTTTTCCAAAGCATAAAAATACATCATAATATGTAAGATGGAACAAATACATGCTACAATTAGATTAGTGAAAAATGTATGAGAGTTGTGCATAATGTAAAAAACAAAGAATCAAGAAAGAATAAAAATGATGGTCATTTAACTTTTAACTGCGTCCTCATCGTTTTTTGCCCTCTTTAGTTCATGTTCTCTCTCAGAAGTGGTTTTTGTCTGGCGTTTTGTAAAGAACTAATCCAAGGACGTTTGCGTTTCTCGGCTTTTAACAATCCTTCGAAAATGTCCAGGGCAAACATCAGCATAGTGAGCGATCGCCCGATTGGTTGAACACTTTTTCTGGATGATTCACGTAAAACGCCTCATAGCCCGAGGGGCGAACGACGAGGACGCCGCACAGACTCATATCTATCTGCACACATAGACACATTGGGTAGAGGTTCCTCTTAGCCAATGGGATGCCGGGATGATGCTCAGGAATAGCCAATGGCAGAGCCGCTCTAAGTATGTTGCGTTCAGGAAACACAGAGCTGTGAGTTAGCAGCCCATATTGTATTTTTACCTTTCGCATCTTGAAATTTCTTTCATAACAAGAGGCAATATTTTTCCTGTTGAGGCGTTTCGTAACTTGAAAATTTCGTACGAAGAGACGTTCGTAAGTAGAGGGACCACTGTACATGTATACGACATCGTACTGAGAGCTGTTTGTAATATATTGGCCACTGTGTTTTAGCACTTGCGCTGAAAAGTGAGCATTATTCTTTTTGTGGTAGAGCGTTCCTGCATTGGCTCTCATGAAATGGTGTACCGAACAAAGTGGTGACTGTATAAATAGAATGAAGTGTGACTTCATCTCATTTAAATCCACAGTGGCAAAACATGGGAATAAGTCAAATTAGGAGATGATTTGTGAGGACACGTGTCATCACGTTATGCCAAAGGGATGCAGTAAAAAAAAAAAAAAAAAAATCAACTCTTAAAATATCTGCTTTTGCTTAAAAATAAATACAATTAAAAAAAATCCACAGCCACCGGCGTCCATCCGCCCACCTCGCCGCCTCCCCGGAGACGCTCCTATTATTTCCCAATGTGGGAGCTCGCTCGGGCCCCCAGGGGAGCGTTTAGCATGGGTGGGGGCGAGGAGGGGGGGGGGGGGTGTCGTGCCATTAAACAGCCATTTTTTTCCCCTTTCTCTCCTGTTTCTTGATGCGAATTGAAATTCAACAAGTCACTTTTTATTTAGATAAATCTGCGGCGCTCCGAGCTAAAGCAGGTTTGCCACGTGCAAATTCACATGACAGGTAATACATATCCATCCTTATTTGCATGTACGCATGTCATTTATGTGTAAGGATAAATATAAACTGCCACATTTACATATACATCAGGATTTAATGTCACGCGAACGCTAAGGCTATTAAATTTAGACGACCGTTCATATACTGTACGTTTGATTTAACACGTAGTAATATTTCAATGGTAAATGGCTTCACTTAGTTTGCGTAGCAGCCTTTTGTCCCTTGAAGGCTAACATACGCCAACATCGATGCACAAACGGACCCCAGGGAGTGAAACATTAAAAAAAACAAAAAAAATGTTAGTGCGCTAGTATATGAGTAACTTAACGTTTGGGTCAAGAGTTTGACATGTATGCTTTTTGTTCCTTAAAGGCCACCACAATTCCTGGACTTCAGTGGATCAAATCACAAAAAAAGAACATCTGCGGTACTACCACTCGTGCACCAGTAGCATTAATGAGCTAATAAAAACATACGAATATTTTACAGAAAATAAATGTGCATTGCTTACTATGTCGCAGGCAAAGCTGTGCCAATTGAACTTTTACAGCAAGAAAAAAAAATTTGATTGATTGAAATGACTAATGCAGAAAAATTCAAAATGAGATATGGATCACAGACGTCATTTTAAAATGCATCATAACAACGAACTATTTTGGGGTTAAATTTGACCCCAAGTACTGTGTTAAAAAAGGACCCGACCCACACTTCAATTTAGTGGTCAATGTAGTCCTAAAAATTGGGTTATTCAGTTTTGATCCAACTTTTACGGTTAAATGAACACGTGAAATTGTTTCAAAATATATATTTTTTTTTTTACGCAATTCAGATTTAATTAGCAAATTGTGTCAAGTGGCAGTCAATCCCAGTAATTTCATACATAAATTTGTATTATCTATATTAATGATAATTCACCAAATTGTTTTGATTGAAATAGACCAACATTCAAACAGTTTTAAGCCCTGTCAAATTAATTCATGAAATAGGCAGTTTCAAATAAGCAAAAAATCAGCCAATTTTATGTCCTATTTTTGCAAGTTAACATGACAAAATAAAAGCCAATTTTCTCCAGCTTTTTTTTTTTGTTCAGCAGCCTTATTTTGAGCAAAATAAAATAATTTCCTTCCAATCACACAGTAATAATCACCTTCATAAAGCAAAAATACATGTTTGTGTCCAAGAGGCCATTTTGTGTCAAGGGGCGTGGCTTCACAACAACTCTATAAAGACTACGACACAACTAAGGGGTCATAAAAATTTGATTTTGATTTGAAGTACGATTGCTCACCGTCCAATAGGATGAACTGAGGCTGTCCGAGGGTGCCGTCACGTTGCCGTGATGACAAGCGGTAGACCACAGATCCGGGGGCGGCGTCGGGACCTACGGCCGCTAGATAGGGGGCCGGGAACATGGTCCACTGCAGGTGGGCCTGACTGAGTGAGCTCAGAGTCAACCGGCACAGGTACCACTCGTCGCCTGCGGGAGAGAGACAGAGACTTAAGTCGTATATCAAAGCAACAGATGATGTCGTGACCCCAAACCAACATCTCATTGGAGCCTATTAGAAGCCTGATGGAAGTCATTGGTGGAAAATGGAAAATATAGTGCTCCTAATTGTGAAGTAGACTTATTCCAGAATTATAAAAAATTGTCCGGAATCATAAATTGGAGCGGCTGTGGATAAAAATGCACAGGTTTTTCCACTTTTGGCTGTTACAATCAGTCATGTGATGATTTTAAAGGTCAAGAGTGAAGTAATTTATAGAAAATCCATCCATCCATTTTCCGAACCGCTTCATCCTCACTAGGGTCGCGGGGGGTGCTGGAGCCTATCCCAGCTGTCTTCGGGCAGTAGGCGGGGGACACCCTGAATTGGTTGCCAGCCAATCGCAGGTAATTTATAGAAAATCCCAAATGAAATATTTTTATGTTACAAAATAGATTAAAAAAAAGCATGAAAAAAAGAATGTCGATTTTGTAAATGTGACAAAGTCATCGTTTTCCCCTGAAGTGAGATCCCGATGACCGACAAACCCGCAAGTGCGATGTCGTATCAAGACAATAATAGCGGGTCTCACTATGGAATGTGTACAAAGCCAGTCAAAATCATTTGGAAAGTGACACTTCAAATTTATCTGAGGGGATCCGGGTGTTTGAAGAGTTAGGGGAAGATATAGAAATCATAGAAGATCTTTTCTGTAGTTTGCTCAACACAGCGTCGTGACTTTGGCGCCATTTGTTTCGATAGCGTCAAATTAGCTTTTTGCTAACACTTCAACACAAAATGTTGTCACTTTTTTGCTCATGGCTTCGGCTACTTTTATGTGACTGATACGATGCCTTCGTTGTATCACGTTAGCAGGTTACTAACCATCGCGGAGTATTTATGGCTAGCAATTGGTCGGCCTGAAATACTGACGAAAAAAGTGGCGGACTGATGGACATTCCGTCAGTCTGACATAATGCCCAACTTTGCTTATAATAATGTTACGGTTTTTTGTTGGGGTTTTTTGGGTCATTATCAAGTGCTTTGACGTGACTTTGGCTACTTTTCAGTTTAAAAAGAAATGCATGAAGTTAGCTAAGCGTAGTGACATGGTTTTGGCTGTATTTATCTTTAGTTAGCTGCTTGCTCACACGACAACGCAGCGCTTTAGTCATTTCTACCGTACCATGCCGTCAACTCGGCAAATTCAACGGGTGTTTTATGTTTCGAGCTGTTGTTTTGTGACCGTCGTTAGCCATTTTTACGCCGCCCCACTTTGTAGCTAAACTAGCTAGTGCCGCGATATGTTCACTTGGCATCATGAAAGCGGGCGTCTCTGCAGGCCCCAAGGGGACGTGCTGACATTAGTCAACGAGCTCATATCACGCCTTTTATCTGCATCCTGTTCCCCGGGAAGCAACAGCTCCATTTTTTTTTTATGGCGTTGCAGACAAAAAAAGACACAGGTTTTGTTTTGAAACTCTTGAGTCGTGTGCTTTTTTTTTTTCCCGTGGAGGGATTTGTCGAGAAGACTGGAAAACAACAATTTTGTGTCAACTTCTGCCAACAAACTGTGTCGGAGGAACTCTGAAAAAAAAATTGACTTTGGGCCAACTTTAAAAAAAGGAATAATTTGCTCCAGCTAAATTATTAACTGATATCATTTGATCCGAATGAAAAGCATTACCTTTGCAAAAATTTACAGTAACACGGAACAAGTAAAATAATATTTGACCACGACTATTTGGACGATTGATTCTTCATTTTTTTTTGCGGCTCACTTTGAACAAAAACAGCACAAAAAATACATTTACCCGCCTAAAGACCCTGTAAAGTGAATTCAGACATTTTTTTTCTGTATACATCAGACAACTTTGAAGCCTCATTCTATATACAGTCAAACCTCGGTTTTCGAACGTCTCGGTTTTCGACCAAAAATTCGACCCAAAATACCCCCAAAAAATTGTATGTTTTAAAAAACATAAAAGTTTTTTATGCCTCGGATGACGAACAAATTTCGGTTCTCGAACAAACTGAGCGCACTTGAATGCACCATTTGACTCCTCTCGTCTTCCTTACACGAGGAAGTGACGCTTCCTCGTGTCGCTTTCCATTGTGAGCAGACGTGTTCAGTCAACATTTTGATTTTAAAAAGAGCGTGATTTCGGTTTTTGAACAATTTCGGTTTTCGAACAGCCTTCTGGAACAGATTATGGATGAAAAACGACGTTTGACTGTTCTTGTTTTTTAAAATCATAAAAATTTAGCAATGGTTTTAAACAACGCTCTTCTCTGTTTTGGATCAAATTCACAAGACATTTCATTTCGCTTGACAGACTTTAAAACAAGGACATTTTGGCATCAATTTGGCACGCTAACCTTCTGTTTAAAGTATAAATGCTATTTAAGTAACACTATGGCCTTTTGTTTGAGGGTGGGGGCGGGGGGGGGGGGGGGTGAAGTGTGCGCTCATTCAAAATGAACAGACCAGGTTTGAACTCAAAACCACAATTTTCGACAAAACTGTAAAAAAAAAATAAAGAAGCATTTTCGCTAAATGACGGTAGTTTCACTTTTTTCAGTGAAGCGGAAGGAAGAGGTGAAGATGAACCGCTCCTCACATCCGCCTCTGCCTGCATGCTTGTCACTCCTGGCTGGTTAAATGCAGAATAATGGCGTCTATTTAAAGTTGTCTTGTTTTACATACGCTGTACCCCTCCAGCCGCGAAATGGAACGTTGGCCCATTATCGCAATCAACATCAACGCGACCTGACAGCTCAGAACTGAGGACGACCGAGGAGGTGAGACAAGGAGCAGGTGGAAGGAGATGCGAAGGAGAATGGATTGAAAGGGTTTTGAGGGGAACAAGTTGGGAGGCGTGGGGATGCTAGCAATTAGCTAGCGCATTAGCGGGTGAAAAAAAAAAAAAAAAAAGGTAAAGCGACCCCTCCCCTCTCACTTGCCAAGCTCCACTCAGCGTGGGCGCCTGAACAAAGTCAAACCGATGCAGGCCTACGTAGGCAGCCTGCTGGAGCGTACCGTAAGACGCATGTTAAAAAAGCCGAGCGCTGACCGCAGGGACGCGCACGTTTGCGCTTTCGCGCGTGTTTAACTTGACGCTTGTCTGACACGAAAGGAGCGCTGTCGTAAGGATTGTTAGGATGCGGGGCCGCCTTCCGTCGCTCTTTTGTCACTTGGTGTCCGCTGCATTTTTCATGCGGCGAGGTGACGGCACAAAGCGGAAAGCGCAAAGCGAAACCCTGAGGGGGTGGGTCCGGCCTCCGCACGCCAAGGAGCTCATGAATAGGGGCTTGGCGGGAGTCATGATGCCCGCGGAGGTCGCTTCCCGTAGCAAAAAATTGAGTTTGAGGCTCCATGAACTTGTGGGCAAACGAGTCTCAGGGCCAGATCTGAATGTGAGTCGACTTCCCGTAATGTTACCCCTCATTAGCCACGCCTTCACCTGACTGAGCGTGAACAAGATAACCCCACCGTGTGTCGGTGTTGGATGAGGCCATTGTATTGCTGTGACCTCTCTCTTGCGTATCTTTGGCATTCCGTGGCACACGTATGTCATTGAATCCCGTCAAGACCACCGAGTCACACTTTGTCACATGGGCTAGGCAGAGGCGACCTCTTGTGTGGGGGCAGCCGAGACAGTAGAAGTGTAGGAATCATTTTGGACAGACTTGGGCAATGTGGAGGGCCGCTGGCATGCAGCTACACACCTGATTTGAATGATCAGATCAGTAAGTGACGAGGCCTGAAGTGTTCAGGAATCATGCAACAGGGAGACTTGGAAAACATGCAGGACAGCGGCCCTCCAGGAGTGGGATTGCCCACCCCTGGACTAGACCTTCTTCCGCATCTGGCATAAAAGGGCTCCACAGCCGTATCTCGATCTTTTGGCATGATGGCATCCATTAAATCAGGGGTGTCAAACTCACTTTAGTCGTGGGCCACATTTTAGTTCCCGTTTCCCTTGGAGGGCCGTTATGACTAATCCCCCACCCCTCCAAAAAAAAAAATCAATCATAACGATTTATTCAACTATTGTTTAAGTTACTATAATGAGGGGTTTGGTAACAAGAAAATGCTTACAATATACAGTCAAACCTCGGTTTTCGAACGTCTCTGTTCTCGACCAATTCGGTTTTCGACCAAAAAGTTCGGGTTTTTTATGCCTCGGATGACGAACAAATTTCGGTTCTCGACCAAACTGAGCGCATTTGAATGCGCCACTTGACTCCTCTCGCCTTCCTTACACGAGGAAGTGACGCTTCCTCGAGTAGCGTTCCAATGTGAGCAGACATGTTCAATAAAGATTTTTTTTTTAAAAGAGCGTGGTTTCGGTTTTCGAACAATTCGGTTTTCGAACAGCCTTCTGGAACGGATTATGGACAAAAACCGAGGTATGACTGTATCGCTTGTTTATTCCATATGAGAATTTTTAATTTTGGTACAGATTTTATCAAGCATCATGAAAGTTGAAATGTTTGATTTGCTTTCGCGGGCCACATAAAATGATGCGCCGGGCCAGATCTGGCCCCCGGACCTCGAGTTTGACACCGTGCATGAAATAATCCAACTGAGAATGTGCAGTCTTCTCGTAGTTACTGTGAGTATAATATTAGAATATTGCAAACATTCTCAAGTCAGTAGGAAGGAAGGAAGGAAGGAAGGAAGCAAGGAAGCAAGGAAGCAAGGAAGGAAAGTTCACCAGAAGTTTTCATGTTGGTTCTGTGTTGCCCTACGATGGCACCGTGTTGGGTCTGATGTTGTTGTGTGTTGGTTCTGTGATAGTTACCTTGCACAACTTTTGTTGAGACCAAAAAAAAAAGTGTACAGCTTGGAATCTGAACATTGCTGAAATTCATCATGACAATCCTTCACATCAGTTTAAACCAAACAAGCGCACGGAAGTGAAAGATGCTAGAAAGGATTTTAACGTCGACGTGTACACGTTTGTGTACTCGTGTTTGTGTCACACCGGCAGTTTTCACCGCGCGGGGGGGGGGGGGGGAAGCAGACGCGAACCGACTGCTACTTGATGTTATGCGGCGTGAAGGAGCTGTAGAAATAAGACGAAGAAGGAGAGGAATCATGCTGCCTCACCGGAGGAGCATCAATTAGCAAAAGGGAAGGAAAACAAGATGCCGCTGGGGGAGGAAAGAGGAGGTGTGTGTGTGTGTGTGTGGGGGGGCGTGATGACGGAATGACAGGAAAATAAATAAATAAATCAAAGACATCCAAGAAAGGAAGTAATCTTATGCCAATTCATGTTCATTATGTTGACCAAGGATTTTTTTTCCAAATGGGTTTTAAAAGTATACAGGAAGACAACTCATCTCATTACATAACAAGCAACTTTTTAGCAGCTAGGGAACAGATATGCCAAAAAGAAGCCTTGATCTGTTTAATGCTACTCCCAGGTGAAGTTTACTGTCAAACTAAACATAAAACAAAGAGAACTGTACACGTATTTAAAACAACAACAGAGTTTTGCCTTAGTTTAGCTTAATGCTAACTGACAAACGATACAAAACACAATAGACAGTGTAACAAACCGCATCAGTGTCATGGTTATGACAACGTTGCAACGGATATTTCAACACAAACGGTTGGACCAACGTACATCGTCAGACACGATAACAGTATTCACAAGCATATTCAGTCAAACCTCGGTTTTCGAACGTCGCGACCAATCGGTTTTGGACCAAAAATTTCGAGTTTTTTATGCCTCGGATGACTAACAAATTTCGGTTCTCGAACAAACTGAGCGCACTTGAATGCACCATTTGACTCCTCTCGCCTTCCTTACACGAGGCAGTGACGCTTCCTCGTGTTGCTTTCCATTGTGAGCAGACGTGTTCAGTAAACATTTTTATTTAAAAAGAGGTGGTTTCAGTTTTCGAACAATTCGGTTTTCGAACGGCCTTCTGGAACGGATTATGGACGAAAACCGAGGTTTGACTGTATTTCTTATGACGATTTCAAAACTAGCAATCCAACATTTTGTTGTGTAAATGCAAATAATACAATGAGGCAAGCCGTGACTACAAAGTGGCTCACGACATAGTTGGACACACCTGGTGTATGGTTCGCTTGAACATTTTAGCGTTTAAGGAGGAGTACATTTTGTATACATTTGCCAAGGCTTTTTTTGTCTACGCCGAAGGTGTCATTACCAAAAAATAATTTGGGGGTCAACATTTCTTTTTGTTTCCATCCATTCATCCATCCGTTAATTTCCTTCCGCTTATGCGGGATAGGATGCGGGGCTCAAAAACCACTAACTCTGCAAACACTCCTATGTGTGTGTGTGTGTGTGTGTGTGTGTGTGTGCGTGTGTGTGCGTGGGCGTCTATGTGATTGACAGGGTGGGATACATTTCCATGGCAACCCACAGCGGCACAGGTGTCCCCACGGTGATATGTCAAGATGACATGTGAGAAGCACTCTCTCTTTGCCTCATGTGTGTGTGTGTGTGTGTGTGTGTGTTTGCACGCAACGCGAGCAAAAGTGTGCAACTTTAGATTCCCGTCGAAGTTACAGAGTGAGGTCACATAACGGCAAAAGGACACGACGGAAGCGAGCTTCGATGCGAACTCGTCTCAAACGGCGAACAAACGCGCTTCTGTTGGTTGAACCGGGACCTCCATTTGGTCCGTGGAATCCAGCGAACAGAAGCCTCCTGCATCCTAATTAGCAACCTTATAGACTGGCCCACTTTACACGCGCACACACACACACACACACACACACACACACACACACACACAAAGGCAAAGTCCTGCAGGCGCACACTTAATTAAACCTCATCTACACTGCTGATGATGAGCAATGCAGGAAATGAAAATAATAATAATTAAAGCCGCATGCCTTTTTTCATGGTGAATACTCGAGGTGATCGTCAGATTATGACACCATGCTCTGTCCATATTAGACAGCTTAGGCACCCCCAAACCCCCCCCCAAAAATAAATAAATAAAATTGGCAATTCTCATCTGTCTGCGATACTCGTTTGTGGATGGAACTCATTTATGCAAATTCCATGGCAGAAATTTGTAGAAGAAAGAAACTCCCTGTTCATTTCCATTAAATCGATCGGATAATCGCGAGGATAATCGATTCTAAAAAAAGATTTGTTAGTGACAGCCCTACCCCACAGTGTTGTGCGGAACGGGTGAAGGTGGACCAGTCAACCACATAGCTCAAATATGGGGTGTGATTGATTGACGACATTCCCACGTTGTCGTACGGCTCTTGTTGTGACGTACACGTGCACTTAAGTGCAAGTTTGTGCGCATTTAAGTTTGTGTGTATCCCTGACCGCCAGCCTCCCCGTCTGTAAGAAAACCTGCCGGAGACTCGCAGGACTCTCAGGAGAAGCGTGCGGGGCCAAGTGAGGAGCAACATGAAAAGTCACTTAGGGGCTGCAAGTTGTGGTTAGTGTGGAGAAGATGCGCTTTTAGAACAAGAGAACCAGATGAATGAAAATGAAGAAAAAAACACTTCTAAAGGACAAAAGATTGATTTTGAAAAGGAACCCAGATGCAGCAACGTTCTGGGAAGTTTATTCTCTCTCGTGGCGACCGAAATATCAAAATCGTCTGCAAATGCAAACAATGGGGGAAAAAAACATTTTTAAATTACAGTCAAACCTCGGTTTTCATCCATAATCCGTTCCAGAAGGTTGTTCAAAAACCGAAACCAGGCTCTTTTTAAAACAAAAACAACGTCTGCTCACAATGTCACTTCCTTGTAAGGAAGGCGAGAGGAGTTGGCATCAGTTTGTTCGAAAACCGAAATTTGTTCGTCACCCTTGGCTTTAAAAAAACTTTTTTATAGACATTTTTAGTCGAAAACCGAATTGGTCGAGAACCGCGACGTTCGAAAACCGAGGTTTGACTGTAAATCAAAAGTGATCAGCTCATAGCTTTATAAGGCAGATTTTTGTTGCAATGGAGCTTAATGGATCGTGTACCTAATAAAGTGTCCATCAGTTCCATACATTGGTATGGCATTGCGCTTTTCAGAAAGCAATGAAAAAAAAAAAAAAATGTTAATGACACAAAAACAATGAAATCCAAAACTACAACATACTGCAGTATTGCGCAATCATATGAGGAGTTCATTTCGACAAAAATAGAGCCACACCCACCACGCCGAGTAACACACTGTCATGTGTGCTGTCTGAATTTTCATCTCATAATATACACCGCACCCGTGAATCGCCAATAAACCATCACAAGTGGACTCCCCCGACATCCATATTTCACCCTCATACTCGTTCCTTCCAGATCCGAGGTCAGTTTGCGCCTTGTGCCGCGATAGTGAGACTTGAAATGAAATATGGCCACTGAGGAAAAATGATGAGGTGGTTGCATCAGTGGCGTGCGTTATTGTTCCATTCCCGCCAAAACCCATTCCCGCTTTCCCACGGAGCCGGAGCCACGCAGACCCTGTGGGGCCCCTGATGAGGCTGCTCAGGAGGCCCTCGGCTCCAGTTGGCTTCGGCTTCACACGCCTCGTCGCTATCGACGATCAATGGCGGCGCGGCTGGATGAGAGGGGAAGGAACATCAAGACGGAGACTGAGAGATGAAATACGAGTGGACCAAAACACACAACCCCCCCCCCCCCCCAAAAAGAACACAAAGAGGGAAAACAAAGAATAAAATCAAAGCGGGGAAAATGTGATGTCAAAGACAGAAATGGATAAGAAAGGCATCATGGGAAGTGGGGCAAGCGGGCGGGTCGAACAGGATTTAATGATAATTCACAGCTTTTGTTTTAATCACCTTCGAGAAACAGCAGGGTGGAGACTGTCTCTACAGAGGCCACTTGATGAGTGTGTGTGTGTGTGTGTGTGTGTGTGTGTGTGTGTGTGTGCGCGCGCGCACACGTGTGTGTGTGTGTGTGTGTGTGCGTGTGCGTGTGCGTGTGTGTGTGTGTGTGTGTGTGTGTCCAATAGTGCAAGAGTCACGCCAGGAGCTAAAACTAGGAAGTAAACATGAAAAAAGATAAGAAAAGTTCTTAAGTGGAAATATATTCAATTGCATACTGAATTGACGAGGTTTTCTTATCTTATCTTATCTTATCTTAGTGCTGGGTGAAACAAGTGGTCAATTTGGGTTGTGTGTGAGTATTTGGTAGCGGTATATTTAGTTCAAATTCAGTTCCAAAAAGACAAAATCTTGAACTAGTCAAAGCACCGAAAACCAAAATCTCAGACTTACTGTTGTATTTTTTGGGAATGGGTCCTTGAGATATTTTTGTGGCACTATTCATGATAGACATGCCCACAAAAATTTCATGCTGCTAACCGAAATTAGCTTCGGGGATTGAATCTTCAAAAGATTCCATGGAATGTAACCAAGTTCGTTTTTGGTGGGTTATTCATTTCGAGCACAAATTCATCTTTGGAGAATTTCGTGGAAATGAACACCATGAACTGGCAACTTCAAATAAAAATGGTCCACATCCTGTGTCTTTTCTGGGATGGGTTTTTTTTTTGGGTGGATCTACTTGAGACAGACTTGGCAACCAAATTTCATTTTGATAAGTGCTGAATTTGGCAGCAATTTTCGGACAAACTCTAGAAGGACTTTGCCCTTGCAAAGTTCCTGGAAACAGCCAGATTGAACCAAAACGGGAGACTTCCGGTGTCTTTTATTGCATGGCTTCCTTTTGAGACTTTTTTGTTTGAGTCCGATAAACATGCCAGCCAACTTCCAATGCTCAATGTTAAATTTGGTTGCAATTGGACAAAATCTCTCAAGGAGTTTGCCTTTGGAGGTTCGACTGGAAACGCGCTCAAAAACTGCCTTTTCAAAACAAAATGGCACACTGTTTCAAGACACGGCTTGTTGACTTTTTTGGTGGGTCTAGTCATGATCGACATTTCTGCCAATTTTCACACTCATGATTAAAACTGTCTTTGGGAGGCTGAATTTCTTTCGAATCCAGGAAATGTTACCTGGCTGACATGTTTGACACCTAAAATGGCCGCTTCAAGACGAAATGGCAGGCTCGTGTCATTTTGGGCATGGCTTCTTGAAGCTGTTTTGTGCACTACCAAATTTCCAATTGCAGAGTAAAACTCGCTTCAAGGGCTGAATTTTAAAACATTTCTCGGGGATGCTATTTTAACTAGCATACTCAAGTAACCAAAATTGGGGGAGGCAGTCGTAAGGGTTTATATCGCGGTTCCAGAGGACTCATGGGAGGATGAGGAATAGGATGAGGAGGATCCGGGATATGTGCATTTGGTTCAGCGTGGTCACAGCGCCCGAGGAGGAAGAAGAATCCGGTGCGATGTGCGAGAAGAGCGGGCTAGTCTGAATTATGAATATGTGAGGACTTTTGTCGGCCATTAAAAAATAAAGCGCTAAATGTTTAATGCGGCGCCTTGTCCATTATTGATGGTGCGGCGCGCTGACAAGTGTGCGAGCACGTCCGCCACAAGCGCGTGTCACGCCGTTGTACACGCGTGTTCTCCTTTGAGACGCTCTCGTCACTATCGATGACAGTTGATGACATGCTAACAGTTACTATGGCAACATAGACAGTGACTGCATAGCAACCTGAAATGTGATAAGGCAGATCGGTTAAGATTTAAAATCTACCCCTGGAAGTTAGATATATGTTATGCTAATTTTATAAACGCTAACATGCTAACAGTTGATATGCTAACAAACAGCAAGATAGCAGCCTGAGTATAGAAAGTGCTCAGGTACATCCATTAGGATTTTATATTATGCCCAACAGTCAGGTACTGTTTTAAATGACAATTAATCAAATGCTAATATGGTACCCGTTGATATGCTAACATATAACAAAATATCAAACGCAAAAAGCACTAAACCATTGAGAAGGACCTTATATCATTCTCTGTAGTGAGACACTCTTTCAAATGAGATTCGATAAAATTTCCATATTAACCATATGGCGAGAAAGCAGCCATGTTCAAAAATTGCTAAGGCAGCTCGCAACGCAGTACTTTCAGACAAGTAGGAGCTATTTTCGTGTGCGTCAATGTGGCCGCGTGTGTCTGTTTGCTCGTCAGCCCGCAGCGCTTTCAACTTTGGTGAAGGGATTTCCTATCCGTGACTCAAAGGGAATTATCTCCGGCTGTCATCTGCAGTGACAAAGACGCATCGATACCAAAGCGTCATTGCACACATTCTTTCATCTGTGTGTGTGTGTGTGTGTGTTTAGCAGCATGCCTGTGTAGATTTCTTTCTGTGTCGTTTTCATTTTGGCTCTGTGGAAGTCGTCACAACCCTTTGTTGATGCCGACAAAATCAGAGAATGAACATTTGGTTAGTTCAACCTAAAAGCTGGCTAGTACAACCAACTGTTAGCATGTTAGCATTGTGTCAATGGTCATTTGAAATGGTGTCTGACTATAGGACCTAAATTCTTATTGAACAGCCTTTGTGCTGTTGGTACTCACGTTGCTAACTGTTTTGTTGACCACTCAGCAAATTTCTTTGCAATTTATCAGTTCAAATTTGAAATTGTGCCGAATTAACATGACACATACAAAAATCATTGAAAAGGCGGGAAAATTAATTCTGTTCCATCATTTAACAAAGAAGGGCAACTATTTATAGAGGGACTTGATGTGGAAATTATGACACACACACACACACAAATCCAGTGAGCACACTAATACAGAAACACAAATAGAAGAACACACAAGCTGTGATGAATGGAATTAATCCACGCAGTCTCTGATCAACTTTGATGCACTTGTGAGTATCACACACATGCACACAAACATACACAAGGGCTCAGATTTGTTCCATTATGCGAACAGACCGCAACAAACATCTAACAAACAGCAGCATTCAGCCAATTTGATCCAATCTTGTAAAACCGTGTGTGTGTGTGTGTGTGTGTGTGTGTGTGTGTGTGAGTGGAGGGGGGGTAGCTGACGGGTGGGTGTTTCTCCTGAGTCCTGTCATGGTTTAAGTCCATTGTAGGCGATTGTAAAGTGTTTGCCACAAAGCAGATTGTTGAGCCTCTCAGGGTGTGTGTTGTGTGTGTCTGTGTTATGTGCCTTTTGAAATATGATTTCATAAACGATAAGACGTCGCAACAAATGAGATAAGTGTTCAAAGCATATCAAAGTGACAATCAAGACGATACAGATAATACATTTAAACCTTTTATGTCTTCCTTAGCATTTTGGATACTCAGCATTGGCTCGATGATTGCGTTGTAAATGTTAGCACGTTAACATTTTCATATTCAAATTGTTTTATTTTCATCTGACTATATGGCATGATGTAAAATTTTTATTGAGCTGACTTAGCGTTTTTTTTACTCAGGTTGCTATCTTTTCTATCCTGAGCACTTTTGTAATGTTAGCATACCAAACTGTTAGCATTCTACCTACAGTATCTTTGAGTATGTTTCATAGGCACGAGATGTTCCCAAATTAACATTACAGGTCTACACAGGTTGTTACCATCCTAACAGAATGTACGCTAGCTGTTAGCCTTGTTCCATTGTGTAGCGGCCAGTAGTTTCGCATGAACACAGCGATGTTAAACGTGTCACTCATAACAACACAATCTCACAACGAGTGGAGACAAGCATCCAATCCGAGCATCGTCTCAGGAGAAACAGTCATGAGTGAAAACATTGGAAGTGACCAAAGTTGAAGTTTTCCCTGTTGGTTTATTTTTTTATTTTCTCCCTGTTTCACTTGAGTGTACTCATTATGTCTCACTTCATCCACTTCTTAGCTCCTGTTGGACTCAACGGCAGAGTGAAGGTGACTCACATCCCAGAGACAGTCAAGGAAATGCTAACGCCTGCCTGACTCATCATCTGCAATGATGGGACGCAAAAGCACACGTGCGCGCGCACACGCACACACACACACACACGCGCGTGCACACACACACACGATAGTTTGAAATAGCACCTTCAGAGTACAATTTATCAGTCTGTTTTGTGTACTCAGGTTGCTATCATGCTAGCAGCTCCTATATTTTGTTCTTCTACTTCCTCCTTTCATAACTTTGCTGCTGTGAATTGGGAATTTCTCCTTTGCGACACTAATAAAGGATTTCTTACCTTATCTTATCTTATATTAGCATACCGACTGTAAGCATGTTAGCATTTGAGCATGTCATTTAATGCCTGACTGCAGGTATGTTGTGAAATTTCTCTCTACATTTGCCCTTTTTGTACTGTCAGCTGCTCGCCTGTAAGCTTGTGAGCATTTTGTCAACTGCCAGCTTAAATACAACCTTAGCAGTTTTCCAGGTTGCTATCTTGCTGCATCTCACCTGTTAGCATGCTAGCATCGACAATCAATCACGGGTTGAGATCTTGCTCTTTGGTCATGAACTCAATCGTTAACATGCTACTCTTTTATTAACCGGTAATTGAATTAGTAGGCGAAAGGGCAGGAGAGCGCCGCGGTGACACGGGAAAGCATCCAGAAAGCTAGCGGGATCATCTTCGCAGACGTAACTCAACCTCCCCGAGGAGGAGGCGACACCAGGAGGAACTTGTCATGGAGCCTCGACGCTCGACGCTCCTCCATTATGAAGGAGCGCAATCTCAGTCCGTTGGCCGGGGAGACGCCGAGCAGCGACAAAAAGCGAGGAAGAAAATAACTGCATTCATTGCCTCATATTTAATGTGTTTTGCCTCCTTTTTTTTTTTTGCCAAGAAACAGAAAGGCGGTATATTATAAGAATCGTAAAAGAAAGATGGTTGAAGGATGAGACGACACAAGGCCAAGAAGAAAAGCGGAGAGACACAGGAGAGGAAAGGGATAAAACGACACGTAGATGGACGGAGTACATGATAAGAGGAAGAATGAAATACCGTATTGGCCCGAATATAAGACGGTGTTTTTTGCATTGAAATAAGACTGAAAAAGTGGGGGTCGTCTTATATTCGGGGTCTAGACGTTATACCCATTCGCGACACTAGATGGCGCCAGATATCATTGAAGCAAATGCTGAACTTGACTCCCCAAGCCAAAGTGAACCCCTGTCACGAAGAATAAAAATAAAAATAACGGTAGCACGAAGAAGAAAAATAAAAAATAGCGGTCAGAAGGAAAAGAGAAGAAAATGGAGAAACAAACAAAGTGGGTCGAAGATCGGCCAGGTTAACCGGCAGCTGAGGAGAAGTTATGATGTCATTTCCATTTCAAAAACCAGAAGCCATTCATTTACGAATGTGATTGCACTTTAGATTTGAATGAGGCGAAATAACATGCTTTTTCTCTCAAATAGATTGTTATAATCATTTGTTGCAGATGGACTGGAATTATTTTCTGTGTAAAAATTAATTTGGTGTTCAATAAGTCTTGAGAGTTAGTTAAGAGATGAAGGAACAAAGGGATGAGTTGAAACGGAAGGCGTGGATGAGAGGAGAAGGTGAAGAAAATGGGGATGAGCGGAAAAGAATCCATGGAAGAAATTGACGACAGGAGGAGGCGAAGAAAAGACGGGACGAGGAGAGATGGCGAAAAAAGGAGGGATGAGTCGAAAAGATGAAATGGCTCCAATCAATAAGGCGGGAGGAGGTGACGAAAAAAAAGGGGATGAGCGAAAGAAGGAAAGTGGAAGGAGTGGATGAGAGCGGGATGTCGGGACCAAAGTGGACGGGCGGAAGAGAAGAAATGGAAGGAATTGATGACAGGAGGAGGTGACGAAAAGGAAGAGAAGAAATTGGAAGGAGTGGCGCTGACACCGGGATGGGAGGAAAAGTGGGAGGAAAGAGAAGAAAGAGATGTTATTAAGCCTCCTGTGAACTGGAAAACATTCCTAGTGTGCGTGTGTGCGCGCGCATGTGTGTGTGTGTGTGTGTGTGTGTGTGTGTGTGTGTGTGTGTGTTTAGCCTGCAGGGTTGCTGCAACTCTTAGCCCTGATGTCCATCCGGCCTCGATTACAGCAGGGCCCGCCAGGCTTGCATCACACACACACACACACACACACACACACACATACACGCAGGCGCATGCTTCATTATTTTGTGGGTGTTGATGTAACTTGTTCATTCTTTCACCAGACTGACTCTTCATCTCACCCTCCTTTTTTTGTCCTTTATCTTCTTTTTTTTTTTCTCCTCTTCTCCCTCTAACTTGGCTTCCTTGTTTTCGCTTCCTTTGTCTTCACTGCCCAGTCTCGCCTTGCCTGCAACTTCATTGACGTCACTTTGTTGCCTCCGCATCCCCGTATTCAATTTCTTATTTGTTGCATTCGCTCGCTCATTTTTGCTTCCTTGTCTTCCCTTCCTGCTCTTCACTTTTCTGTCTCTCCTTCCTCGACTTGGCTTCCTTCTCCCCACGTTCTTCAGTTCGCCTCCTGGTCTCCATTTCCTTGCCTTCACTTTGCCGTCCCCTCTTGTGTTCAACTTCCTTGCTGACACTTGGCCCTCCTCATTTTTTGCCTCTTTTCAGTTTTATGTCCTTCCACCCCCCCCATTCTTTTCTCATCCCATCTTCCACTCTAGCGCTCCATCCATCCTCCTCTCAGTGTTGTTCACACCTCAGGTGGGAGTGATGCCTGATGGGATATGTCTTCATTTGCAGCTCATCAACACTCACTCATAGATCAAGTGAAAATTAAAGAAATAAACAAAGCATCCATCCATCCATTTTCTGGACTGCTTATCCTCACGGGGGCCGCGGGGGGTGGTGCTGGAGCCTATCCCAGCTGTCCTCAGGCAGTAGGCGGGGGACACCCTGAACCGGTTGCCAGCCAATCGCAGTGCACACATAGACCAACAACCATTTGCGCTCGCAATCACACACTCGGGGCAAATTAAAGTGTTCAATTAACCTGCCATGCATGTTTCTGGGAATGTGGGCGGAAACCGGAGTACCCGGAGAAAACCCACGCAGGCTCGGGGAGAACACGCAAACTCCACGCAGGGAGGCCAGAGCTGGAATTGAGTACCTCTGCACTGTGAGGCCAATGTTCTTAACCAGTCAACCACCGTGCCGCCACTCCAGCATTCTTCCTAGTTAATTTGCACTCCTCCCTTTCGCTCTCTCTTGCAGCTAATTATCAAACGCCTTTGATCTGTCCGTTAACGCCCCCCCCCCCCCCCCATGCACCTCTTCCCTTTGCCCCCCCTTCTCCCCCGTTAACGCTTCAATTAGTCAGCAACCATTCAGGTGAGGATTGATCCCAGCCCACCAGACTCTTAATGGACTTAATTAAACAGACATGCCATGTGTGTGTGTGTGTGTGTGTGTGTGTGTGTGTGTGTGTGTGTGTGTGTGGTAACAGTGGGGGCTAAACCATGGTAACCGAGGAAACGCAGCTTGCTGTAAAATCCCCAATCATCCAAAAATGAAAATAAAAAGACACAAACTCCACAATAGTTTCTGCGATAAATTATGAACGAGGGTGTGTCAGCTCGACGTTTTCCCCGCCACAGGAAGTGATGTCACATTTATTATGTGCTGGTGAGATGGCGTCTGGAGCGCACAAATGCAGCCTCCGGAGATTTAACATGAATGAGAATTTATTGCAGATCCTTCGTATCCAGTTTAAGGTCCTTGTACTTGTTCGACTCTTTGCCCTCATTTGTGAGAAAATTAGGTGAACAAGTAGAATAATTGTGTCTTACTGGTAACAATTTTCCACTACCGTATTTTCCGGAGTATAAGTCACAGGTTTTTTTTCATAGTTTGGCCCGGAGGTGCGATTTATACTCTGGAGCGATTTACGTGTGAAATGGTTAACACATTGTCCACATCACATGTTATTTTCACATTAAACCACAAGAGGGTGCTCTCGGCCTGTGTTGATACTTTCCACGTTGGCGGGAACTGAGAAAAACAACTGACGATGACTCTGACGTAAGCAGCGTAGAAGAGGAAGCGCTACGTCTTCTACCTTCGGAGTTGACACCGAGCATGAAGATTTCATTAGATTTTGTGATTTAGAGTGACACTGATGGTTTGGTAAATATGTTAGCATGTTCTTTGTGCTATAGTTGTCTAAATAACTCTTAATATGTTACGTGAACATACCAGAACATACCAGTCACAGTTCGTTGTTTAAGCGTCATGTAACGTTAGCATATCGTACACTTATTCAGCCTGTTGTTCTCTAGTTTTATTTTAATTTTAAATTGCCTTTCAAGATGACATGTATGTTTTTGGTGTTGGATTTGATCAAATAAATTTCCCCCCAAAATGCGACTTCTACTCCAGTGCGACTTATATATGTTTTTTCTTTCTTAATTATATATTTTTTGGCTGTTGCGATTTATAATCCGGAGCGACGTATAATCCGAAAAATACGGTACTAGGCCCCACATTTTGCCCACTAGCTGGAATTGAACCTTTCACTGTGAAATCTACACGCTAACCACCGGGCCGCCCCCACTAGTACCCAATTACAGTAAATGAGTAAGTAAGTAAACATACTACTAAGTGTACTACTAAGTGCAGCAAGTAGGCATACGTCACACACTCGTCGCCTTCTGGGAAAATGCTCACTGGTAGTTTTGCCTCACTAGTAACATGTAGTTGGTTATTTGTATGCCAAAGTTGTCCGATAAATGTGCAGAAATGTCATTCTACGAGTGCACCTCATTTGTTTCACTGATGCGATTAATTTTCTTCCAAAAAAGGACCAAAAAAAAAGCATACTAGTGCATAAACCTTAAGATGGAGGATATGGAATAAATGCTCTGAACGTTCACTTAATTTTACTAGTTTTCCTCCAGCGACTTGCAACAATATTATCTTCATGAACACTTACACCTACTACGCTACTATATTTTATCGCTGATCATAATGGTGGTACTTGGGGCTCTCAGTATTTTTTTAGGTGGTACTTAGTGTAAAAGGTGAAGAACTAGGAGAACAACTTACTAGTACTTACCACTAGTGCCTTCAAGGATTACATGACATTTCTACACACCCGTAGAGGAATTTTGGCACACTCGTAGGGCACAGCAACATGTCATTTGCGAGGCAAAATTGTGCACTAGTTGACAACTGTGTGCCACGAGTACGACTTGTAGCATTATCAAAGCCATGCCTGAAAGGAAACAGGAAGTCATTTTGCGTCAAACCCTCCATTTTGTGTCATTTCTCCATTTCAACTTGTCCTTCAAAGACAAATCCGTCCTTGCGATTTTGTCCAGTAGCTACCAAATTTGAACCATGTAAACCAGACAGATGGGAAATGCTAAATTGCAAATGTGAAGAAAAAAAAAGAAAAATCATCGCCATAAGGCACCAAACTCCGATAGGGCTTGAGCATGACCAAACGCCTTCAGACATAACGCATCTGCTTAACTTCACCGTATTTCCATAACACCATCGCATAGTTTCATGCACTTGAATGAGCGCGTAACACAAGCGGGGACCACAAACGGTTAAACACGTCATCCATCCGACTCGTCATAATTAGTCAGAATACGTTACAAAATGTCTGAGGGGCACAAAAAAGATGAGAAATGCATCAGTTCAATGATATGGAGCAGCCAGCCATGAAGCTGCTACCGTGTGTGTGTACGTGTGTGTGTGTGTGTGTGTGTTCATGCTTAAGAGACAATGAGGCGTATTGAGGACAAGAAGGGCATGACAAACACGGAGTTTATGCCCTCTGTCATGTCAATAATGCCTCGCGCACACACACACACACACACACACACACACACACACACACACACACACACACACACACACGCACACACGCACGCACGCACACCACTCATAATCAGCGCAGCCCGCTGTGTGCCGTCACCCGCGGGACCCCAGAGCGCCCTCGCGCCCCTCGCCCATTGTGCCCCCAATGTCGTTTCCCACCTCCAAGGTCCCGCCCCCCCACGCATCTGATTGGCAGACGAGGTTAAAGGGCAGGGCTGTTTGTGTGAAAACACGGACGGTGGAAAACACAAAAGGCAAACAAACGAGAATCTTAATTAGCATCCTCATGGAAGGCCGAAAATGGTCCACTTGATTAGGAACACCATCGAAGCACGTCTAAGAAGAAAATTCGGCGTGTTAGGAGATAATGAGGCTTGCTCTTGCGGTATTATAAAACAAGGTTTAACAAATGTTTAAAAAAAAAAAAAAACGATTGTATGAGAAATTAAATGTTTCAAGTCATGTAGAAAAGAGATTAGAAAGGTCATTATTTGAGACATTAAGACGCAATTACATCACCATTTCAATTAGATGCGAACTCAAGTTTTAATTGTCTATCAAAACGTGATGAGTCTCAATATTGGAGATGCCGAGACATACATTTCCATTTCAAGTCAGAAAGAGTAATAATTTGATAAATTAATATTTTTTATGTTGAATAATGCATAAGACAATTTGACACACAAAAAAAGGCCATAAAAAGTTATTACCTGATGAATAATATAGACTATTATGGTCGATGAAAAGTGATTTCAACAAATGTTGTCACGCCAACACGCAAGTCGTTGCCCTCCCGCATGAACCCTCCCATGATTGCTGTCAATCAAAAGGTGCAAACAAACACAAAAAGGGCGCCTCTGAGGGTCCGCAAGCGGCCGCTCAGATCAGGCGGGGTGGCGCCCCTTCAGCTTGTCGCGGCCGCTCAATGGAGCCTTTTGTGGGGCTCTTTACCCCACGCCGGGGGGGGGGGGGGGGGCATAATTGGACCGTGCAGCAGGGACCCCTAATCAGCATTCAAACAAGTTTGACAACTTTGATTGTTTGCGTGGACATTTAAATGGGAACTCAACCCCCGATTTTTCTTGACAAGAATATGTTCTACGCAGCCCCACTCGTCTAAACTCGGCATTCTGATGAACATTATGAATGTGGAATATAAATTAAGCAGGAAAATCCACTTTTTTTTTTTTGTTCTTCTGAGGGGACGGCCATTTTGTCACTTGCTGTCAACTAAAAATGACATCACAGTTGCTCAGGGCTCAGGTAACGACCAATCACCGCACAGTTTCAGAAAACACGGGAGCCCCGATTGGTTGTTAACCTGAGACCTGAGCAACTGTGAGGTCATTTTCAGCCGATAGAAAGTGACAAAATGGCCGCCCCTAAAAACAGGTGGATTTTCCTGCTTGACTCATATTCCACAATCGCAATATTCATCAGAATGCCGTGTTGAAACTTTTTATTTTGAAGGCGCATAGGTTCACTTCCTCTTTAGCACTGGTGTACTTTTAAATGGCGTTTGAGCTAATAAAAAGTGTTCCTCGACGGGATGTGCTTAAAGATCTAATAAAGTGCGATGATGAAGCTCTGCAGCAAGGCATGAGTGGCAATACCCCCTTGGTAAATAAAAACATGAGTGCTTTCGTTTGTGTCAGCAGTAATCCAGTGGAAGTGGAACATGTAATTTAGCTAGCTAGCTAGCTAGGAGAAGCCCTGAAAATACATCTTTCTGAAAATCTGCTGCCATGTTCACTTTAGAGCGCCCTGTTGTTGGCTGTGAGCGCGTGCACGTCATGCAGGGAAAGTGTCAGTCTTGCGAGGCCGCTCCAGAGTGCTTTGCGGTTGGCCGTGAGAGTGCGCATGTCAGACAGACAGGCAAAGGAGCAAGGAGGTGAAAAAAACCCAACAAACTCAGACTTGACTTGACAGCCAGCGTGCGGACTGAAGATTTGCACTGGTGTGGCTGCTTTAGAGCGCCTCGTTGTTGGACACGATTGTGTGCACTTGAGTCAAAGGTTACCCCCAATAAATATGCACATAGATGAATTCATGATGATCGAAAGCTGATTATTTGACAGCCAACCCGAATACTTGCAGTTCGGCACCTTCAGTCGCATAATCAGTAATTGTTTTTCTTTTTTTTTTTTTAATATATATTTTGAGGGCTTTGTTTTCTTCTCTTTTTCCCACTTTTCCCACCCCCATTTCTACTGTATATATGAAGGGAGGCATATTGAATGAAAATCTGTTATTTAAAGAATTTGGGCGGTTTAAAAACAATATTTTCAATTGTACATGGATTTTCGTTAGTCTTCTGTACATTTTATTTCCTTTTTTGAACTCAAAGTGAACCCAACCGTCAGCTTAAAACCAAAAAACAGTCAAACCTCGGTTTTCGTACGTCTCGGTTCTCGACCAATTCGGTTTTCGACCAAAAATGTTGAGTTTTTTATGCTTCGAATGACGACCGAATTTCGGTTCTCGAACAAACTGAGCGCACTTGAATGCACCATTTGACTCCTCTCGCCTTCCTTACACGAGGAAGTGACGCTTCCTCGTGTTGCTTTCCATTGTGAGCAGACGTGTTCAGTAAACATTTTTATTTTAAAAAGAGCGTGGTTTCGGTTTTCGGACAATTTCGGTTTTCGAACAGCCTTCTGGAACGGATTATGGACGAAAACCGAGGTTTGACTGTACCAAGCATTACAACCGTACTCTTGACACCCACAACACGTGGCAGTTATGTACAAATGTAATGTCATATTACAACTGTTTTTGGTGTTGTTTTTGAGCACCAAGACAAATCATCCCATTTGTTTATTGGCTGGTGTGTTAGCTCAGAGCAAGCCAGCTAAAGCTCCTCACCTCTCTGCGGGCCGCTAAATCTGACCAGATGCCTGTTGTGCTAATCCGGCATGCAGCAGAGGAGTGGGGAGGGTGGCCCCGGCCAGAGCCCTGTGGTATGCCAGGCCAAATAGCGGATTCCAGTGGTGTCGGTTTTAGTTTTTTAGGGGATCCGACACCATACCATAGCAGATGGATGCCGCTGCTGTGTGTTTTTCTTTGTGTGTGTGTATGTGTGTGTAATACAAATAAACAAAACGCCGCCTGTGCTCTAGTGAGCAGGATTATTGTTGTTCAAGTGAACAGCAGCTGTTGTGGGTTTCTGGCCTGTAATCCAAAAAACATGGCATTAATTATTTAACCAACCAGAAGCGGGAAATCACGTGAAGTTATTGTTGAAGCTAAAATCCGAAGCGAACGGTTAGCTCCAACGTCAACAGTAATGTCGGAAGTTAACTCAAGAAGATAACGTTAAAGCTAACATCAGATGCTAACATTAGAAGTTAACATTAGAGGTAATGTTGAACGCAAACATTGAAGTTAACGTTGAAAGATAAGATACGGTTTTCCTTCGCTGTAACATTGGAAGCTAACTCCTGAAGCCAATATTGTATCATTTCAAGCTAACATCAAAGCTATCTTTAGAGGCAATTACATTCCTAACTTCAAAATGTTTGAAGCTGATGGTGAAGCTAATTTTTGAAGTTGTCATTTGAGCTCACATTGAAAGTGAACCGTCATTTTCCTTAGCTTTATCATGAGATGTAAATTTAGAAGCTAACTTGAGAAGCTAAGGTTGAAGCAGAGTTTCTCGATTTGTGGTTTACAGTAGTTTCAATGTGTTAGAATACGAGCTAAAGCGATTAGTAAGTCGGGGTGGAAAAAAAAAGGCAACAAACGGTGGCTAGACTTGTGGCCTGGACTTTAATGAGGCACGCTGTCGCTATCAATGCTTATTAAGTCCCCCGCTTTGCTATGACGCTGCGCTAATCGTGTTAGCGCGCAATCGAGGAGGAAGCGGGAGGAAAGGAACCAGGACAAATAAGTGGATGCGGGCGAGAAGATGTGAACAAGGAGAGATGGGAGAAGTAGCTCCACTCCACGCCATACTTTTATTTCCCAATTAGCTGAGCAGGAAGTCGTTAGCGGCATTGTGGAGCGGTGATGCTTCCTGTTCTGATTAGCTGCCAAATCGGCATTTTGTTCCTTACTCACAGTCTGCTCCACTTCTTATCTTTTGAGCTTTATGGAGACAAATTGGGTGTTAGCGGAGACTGTTGCGAGCGCACACACATATTCAACATCATGATGACCCCAATAAAAACCTCATTCAATTAAAACGAGAGCTCCCCGAAGGACATTTTCAATTTTTTTTCCCTGACAATTTGATCATATTTCAAAGAAATGTGACTTTTCATAATAGCGTGACATTCTATAAAGTGAGCATTGTTGTAGTTTGTCACCATTTGAAATTCACATAAAAATTCATGCATAGAGGTAAGTATTCACATTCACACTTTGAATTGAATTGAATTGAATACAACTTTATTGTCAAATGTGCTGTACACTTATGTACAATTCAGTATTTAATGAGGCTACAGTAGTAGGCATGTTTTTGGAAAAATTTGTGAGGAAGATACGAGTATCTAGAAAAATGCATAAGAAGCAGAGATTCGAACCCGGGACCTCTCCACTGTGAGGCACATTAAAAGCTAAGAACTAGTGCAGAGCGCTGCCAATTTACTCCTTTTATTTCTTCCAACATGACTTGTTTGAGCAACTTCATCTGCTACTTGAACTACTTGAGCAAACACTTTTCCCGCCTGTGTGTGAGTGTGTTATGTGTTCACTTGAAAGCATCTTTGGCAACATCTTCTCTGTGTGTGTGTGTGTGTGTGTGTGTGTGTGTGTGTGTGTGTGTGTGTGTGTGTGTGTGTGTGTGCGCGCGTCCGGTTGCCTTATCGGTCCCAGTCGCAGGCGCTGAAGCCCTGCGGTACACATTCCACCAGCTCTGAACACAACGCCAGCTGGCACACACACACACAGAATCACGCACACACACACACACACACACACATGTACACACACACACACTGTAGCCTCAACCAACCCTGCATTTGGCCCTTACAGATCGGAGGATATCGCCCGAGGAAGTAGTGATAGAATAAGGATGAAGAGGAACATGTTTTTGATCAAAGCCATCTTTCAATGGTGAACTTTGACCCTGAGCTTATGTATGTGTGTGTGTGTGTGTGTGTGTGTGTGTGTGTGTGTGTGTGTGTGTGTGTGTGTTTAGCAGCAGCGGTGTAATGTGAAGTAGACCGTTTGTTGGGAAAAGGATGAAGAAGTGAAAAATGAAGGGATTCAATGAGGTGCAGATAGAAGGGACAAGCTGGAGGTGGAGTAGGGTGGCATGGTGAAAATGGTAACGAGCAGCACCTCTGGCTCGTGGTTTGCGGTTCTACGTTTGAATCTCGCAAGTTTACATCGACTCGACTTGAACACAACGAGCGGTGGAGAATCAACGGATGGGCGATGAAAGAAGAAGGAGGCGGCGAGAAGAGAGGAAGGAAAAGTAAGCAAGGAGGATGATGACGGGGAGTCAGGCCACTACATTAGGTACACCTGCACGATTGACATGCAATTGACATACAGTCAAACCTCGGTTTTCGTCCATAATCCGTTCCAGAAGGCTGTTCGAAAACCGAATTGTTCGAAAACCGAAACCATGTTTCCCATTGGAATCAATGTAAAAAAATGTAATCCGTTCCAAGTCAAGAAAACAACTTTTTTTAAACCACTTCTTTTTTTTTTTTTTACAATTTTCCACCATAAACTGTACACATGCAATAAGAGCGCAGGTAATATGTAAAATACTGTACAAACAAACTGTAATATATTTTATTTTCACTAATTTTAACATTAACATTGTAACATAAACATTTAAGGAACATCTCTCTCTCTCTCTTTCTGTCATGGGGCATGCGCCTATCCTAGCTGTCATCGGGCAGATGGTCTTTCGTTTTTAGGATGCTGCTGATGGTGGATTTCGGCATCTCGAACTCCTTAGCCAACACAGACACACGCACACCTGAATCATATTTCGCGATCAAATCTTTGTTAAATTCTATAGTTTTGCGCACTATTTTCCTCTTTTCTTCACCAGGTTTACTGTCACATAATAGGCTATTATCATATTATAATGAGTAGTGCTTTATGAAAGTTTGCACTGTACACGGCATACTCCAGTTAATCGACAGGTCCCGCCTATATCGAAATTTTTGGTCGAAAACCGAATTGGTCGAGAACCCGAGACGTTCGAAAACCGAGGTTTGACTGTACTTGCAAACAAGTAAAGTATACTTCACTTGTTTATCCTTTGTGAATTTTGGGTAAATCATTATCAGAGAAATTTCAATAAGACACTTTGGAACTCTTAAATTGTGGGTGGATTTTTTTTTTTGGTATCCTTTAAAGGAAGATAAGGAGCTGAAGAGGAGGAAGTGGAGGAGGTGCTGCTGGGGTGTCTGCAGGCTGTATGTTCAGCTTTACTCCATCAAGCTTGTTTTGGGCTCAAAAAAAAGCACCATGCTAAGTCAGGTGTGCATGTTTGGAAATGTGTGCAACTCGGTGTGTGTGTGTGTGTGTGTGTGTGTGTGTGTGTGTGTGTGTGTGTGTGTGTGTGTGTGTGCGCGTGTGTCTGTTTGACCTGAGGACGAGGGGGAGAAAGAAGGATGAAAAGAAAGTTGGAGATGAAGGAAGAGGATGTTCACACTGGGCGAGTGAGTCGTCAGATCAGAACCGGTTTGAAGTCCGCCGCTCGTGACCGCGAGTGGTCAAAGGCTCCGAGGGACGTCCAAGGACACGCAAGTGCCGCCTCCAGCTGTTGGGCTGCTTGCTCATTAACAATATTTGCTAATTAGACGGAATTTTAAACAGCGCAGAAGCAGCAGATCTCGTATGTTTTCGGGGTGCGTTTGAAAAAAAGAAAGCGTAAGAGCTGCAAAATTGGGGCTTTTAGATGACGCTCACTACACTTATGCGAGCTGAAGAAAGTGTACCCCTGAAATATCGTTGTTTTATTGTTAGCACCCTGGCTATACTGTACTTTTTTTTTAAAAAAAAGAACAAATTCAAGGTCATGTTTATTTACTCCTGTAACGCTGTCATGAAATGAATTTTGCAACCAGCTACAAGTCAGCATGTGTACAATCATTAAAACACATACAATAGGCTCATTATCGAGGCTGTGAACTAGCAAGCGAGCGAACCAACATGTCTAACATCAATTCATTTCAGGCTGTAACGTCACTTCACAAACCGGAGCAGCAGCTACTCAATTTCATTTTGATTTGAGCAATTTAATTTACCATAACATCAATGCTAATCTCCATTAGCATGTTTTATATGAGCATTAAGCTAGCGGATTTGGACATTCATTTATTTCAGGTAATGAGGTAGGTTTTATTAGGATTTTGAGATTTGAGAATTGTGTTGTGTATTCCATCGTGTTTTTGAAGAGAATCCTCAAAATGATGATTAGAATTGGACGCAGTGCTCATTCCACATGAAAGAGCGTGGGCAAAACTAAACCTTGGCAAAATTGAACGCTCTAGCTCCCCCTCAGTTTGCTTGAAGCTTTCACTCCTGGTTAACGATTACTGACACATAAAACAACAGAATGGAACATTATATGCTAGCTTCATGATAACCTATCATGTGAAATGCCTATGAGAGGCTAACGGAAATTAGCATCGATTTTACGGTCATTACAAACCTTCAAATAAGTTCTACTCGAAAGCGTGCCGCATACTCGAGCTCTCTTCCGAGCCATTCGAGTGAGTTTTCTTGGCCATGAGGCCTTGAGATGAATATCGACCAAGTTTGAGATTTCTCGCCTCGCAAGTTGAAAGACTCCCCGTGTGTGTGTGTGTGTGCGTGTGTGTGTGCTACTCGAGCCGAAATTTCGATGGCCAATTCAAACCCAAAGGCTGTACAATGATTTCAAAATGATGCCCCCGAGCAAAGTTGTCTGCAGCTACATAAAGTACCAGGGGGGGAAAAATTGATCGACATGTGACGACCAGATATATCCTTCCTCAATGCGAACATATAATACAAAATGCCACAGGGGAAGGGGAATGAGCAGAAAAATCTGACTCAACTTTCAATCCACTGCTACTCGAACACAAATGGTGCAGCAACACATACAAACAGAGAATGCAATACTCGCGGGCATATATTCTCTCTGCTCTGTGGGAACAATGACTACTACAGGAGCTTAGTTGGGGGTCTTCTATGCCTCATTTTCTGGCTGTTATTTGTACTGCACAAAGTTGTACATAAATCCTCTTAAAAAGCTACGTCTTTAAAATATTTGTTATATAGCAGTGGGCCCCTTAACAAGCACCTTTTGAGTTTATCTCAGGTTTGGGTGCACCTTCCTCCCCTCCGCCGTCATTCCGCTTCTCCCGTTTCGTCGCTAACCTGCCCCAGCATGCCCACGTCGCCCCTGTCATCTCGCCGCGCCACCGCCATCCATCACCCGCCATCGTCTGTCATCAACCCTTAACCTCCCCACACCCCTCGGCGGCATTTCCCGACGCGGGGGCCTCCTCGGACATCTGCACGCCATCCATCCACCGATACCATTTTCCCTATCGCTTATCATCACTCTGGGTGAGTTGGAGCCGACTTTGGGCGAGAGATGTGGGGTATGCCCTGGATTGGTCACCAGCTGATCACAGGGCACATGGACAAACAGGCGGTCAAATTTATACCTCGGCAGAATTCATTCTTCATTTAAGCCCATTCCTGCAGTACAGTGAAACTCCTCTACAACGAAATCATGTTTGCAGCAAGAAATCTTTTCACAACAGGGGGTTTTTCACTGTAGCAAACTTGATCTCAGATGTAAACACACACACACACACACAAACGTATGTGTATTTTTATTCCAATAGTGCATAAGTAAGAGCATACACTTATTTGACACTTCATATAGTCGGTGTAGAAAGAAAAAAAAGGGAAAGAAATTGCGAAATTTACGATCAGCATTCACTTTCACTGACATCAATTTCTTGTATAATATGTTATCTCTTCTTGTCCTAGCTGCTTGACATCCAAAAGTCCATTTTGTCGCCATTTTAGCAATGCAACGTTCTTGCTGCGTCTGAAACTAACAATAACAAATACTTCCTGGACTGCTGCGCATGTGTAAACCAGTGTGGTGGTTGCTGTTGCCGTTTCCAAACGAAGAAATAGAGGTCACTGTTGGATTAGACTTCATTGTAGTGAATCTCGTCGCGAGGCAAGAGCGGAGAAACAGATTTCGTATAACGCAACAGGGTTTTTTTTTCGTTGTATGGGGGGCAGGAGAGTGGGAATCGTGTTAATGCATGAAGATTTTTTCACACTGGGGGGTATTTTCGCCCATGTAGGTTTCGTTGTACAGGAGTTTCACTGTATGTCTAAAAGCTCCTAAAATTAAAGAGCAGAAGCTTGAGAGCCAGAAAAACGTCTCTTTTCAATTAGAATCGATCTGGAATTACGTCGCCACGGCAACAAACGATAAGAAACACGTGTCAGTATGAAGCAGTGCAGTTTGCAGGTGTGCCAAATCTTGCGCTCATTGAGTGACTGCATCCAAAGAGGTGATTGGGTGTCAGTTGAGGGCCCACCAACATGGCTGTCTGTCATCAACGCAGCTGGAAGGCGATGACCGCAAAAACACAACAAACACACAACCACTAACACAAAGGTGGCTTTTCACGTCTCATTGAGCAAAGGGAAGTATGCTGGTAGCAACCAATGCTTGTTTCAGGAAAAGACGAGAGAGAGAGAGAGAGAGAGAAGATGACAAATTTGCACGTGAAAGGATGACATACAGAGCGCATTTTCACTTGAGAGGCGGAGTCAATTCAAACATTTTCACGACAATAATACAAAACAATCATTTTTCAACTATTTCTGGGGAGCAAAAAAAAAAAAATTAGACTGTCATAAAATGTATACTTTTTTTCTGAGAAAAAAACCCATTTTTGTCCGGTAATGTCACAACTTTTTTTTTTCTGGAAAACTATTGCTGCTTGGAAAAAAGGAAACTTTGTGACATTTGCAATCACCATGGCAACCGAAACTATGCAGATCAAATAAGTTCACACGTAAAGATTCACTCATGCATGACAAGACAATGTCGTGCTTTCATAGGTGACACACGCACACGGGCGCGCGCACACACACACACACACACACACACAAACACACAAAATCGCACAAGAGGCTCAAGTAGGTGTTAACTCCTGCTGAGGCCGGACCTCTTAGCACGGAACCCCCTCCACACACACACACACACACACGCACACACGCACACATATGACTATATACAGCTACACACACATACGCACACCTCTTCATCGTGGAGCTGGTAATCCAACATGAAGCAGGTTTGTGTTTGCGACACTGCAGCTTCAAATCAGCTCTGACAAGACGACCACTGCTCGCACCCTCGGGCTCATCTGTGTGTGTGCGTGTGTGTGTGTGTGTGCATGTGTGTGTGTACTTTGCCCTCCCTGAAGAGCTATCTATGCGACTCTCAAAAGTTTAGACCTTTATTTTCACTGAAATGTGCGCATGTGTGCATATACAGTATGTTTCTGTGTGTGTGTGTGTGTGTGTGTGTGTGTGCATGTGTATGTGTGTGTCCAGGGGTGCGAACGAGCAGCGTCACAACCGAATTTGCTGTTTATTGGGCAAACACTCCCAAGATTCAACACATCTCCTTTCAAAACAAAAATTTTTGGGGACTTATTTTCACATGGTGGTGCTAATTTCTATCGCGCGAGGCAGCAATTGCTCACGTTGCTAAATGGAATCTTGATTTGTATTGTGAAGTTGAACATGTGTGCAAGGGGTCACCACGGCAACACGGTGTGATTGACGGTCAACTCGCATCGTATCAAAGAAGCTGACATGAAAGCATGAAAGCAAAGTGTTTGTGTACTTTGTGGCCGGTGTGTGTGTGTGTCCGTGTGTGTCCGTGTGTGTGCCAGAATGTGTCCATGTGGTGAAGGAAGCATGTGGGTCAGGTTTCCAGGGACTGCTGACAGCTGGCTCTGTGTGTGCGCACACGTCTATATGTGTGTGTGTGTGTGTGTGTGTGTGTGTGTGTGTGTGTGTGTGCGTGTGTTCGATGGGAGTCAGCCATGATTGAAGTAATTATTACAACAGTCCCGCTTGTACTTTCTACTTTGTGCTTTAATTGACTACAAACAGACCTGAAGTCACCTCGTACCCTCGCAATGACACACACATCCCAGAATGCAACACTGCAAGGGACACCATTCCAGTGTTTAAATAATCTAGACTAGAGTCTACGGTATTACACAGGTGTCAAAGTCAGGTGTCAGTTTGTTCGAGAACCGAAATTTGTCTGTTATCCGAGGCATAAAAAACTCGAAATTTTTGGGCGAAAACCGAATTGGTCGAGAACCGAGACGTTCGAAAACCGAGGTTTGACTGTACATACATAAACATTCAATTCTAAACAATTAAAAAGAAAATGTTTTTAATTCAATTTTTGTAAATATATATCAGTTTAAATCTGTTTTTTGTGTGTGTTCGCTTGACATCTTTATTCCTTTCACGCACCTTGTAACCTGACAACATGAAAAGCTGTCCACTGTAGTAACCGCTGTCTCTGAAAGAGTTAAAATCAGTTTCAGTTCTGCGCCTTCGAGAACTGAAATTGATAAGAAAAAAGGATTTTAAATGTGAAATGTAAACTTCAGAATGAAAAGAAAAGATTTTGATTTGGGTTAAGTCAGAAAAGGTAATCATATCAATCTAGATCAAAATTTTAAAATGTATACTTCAAGAAATAACAAAATTACCGATGAAAAAGCACATTTTATTTTTATTTAAAATTTAACATACATTTACAATTGAATAGCTTTGCACATAACTGAGATTTTTCGGTCAACTTTTTCCAAGTGCATATATTAAAAAAAAGTTCTTTGCTCCCTGAACACTGGTTTGCCTTGGGGGACTGACTGCCCCCCCCCTCCCCCCCCAAAAGGAGACGCACTGGGAGCAGATAAGCTGCAGGGCAAAGGAAGAAAAGCTTATCCCCTGGTCCTCTTACCCTGCAGAGGGGACTCCCCCGAGAAGGGGAGACCACTTGGAGGGGGCCAGATAGAGCACAGGGTCTCAAGCCGGAGATTGACGGACAGGCTGGGGAGACGTCAAGCTTTCTAACAACATTGGCCACGCTGCCTTTTAAGATGACTTTGTGCAAGTCTGCTCATCAAACTTTTAAAATGAATACTGACGAGAAAAAAAAGAAAAAAAACTCACAGAGGAGCGCCAAAGCACTATGTGTGTCCAAAGGAAGCTCCTCAACTCACTTCCAACATGCTGCCTGACCACAGAAATGCTAAAGGATGGCAGCAAAGATTTTTTATTTTTTTTTCCGGATAAGGGTCCTCTGCTCACTTCAACATAGTTCACCAGCATCAAGACGTCACAAGATAGTGGAAAAGCACAACTTCTGTCAGGACGAAGCGCCTCAACTCACTTCTTCATAGTTCAGTGGTACCAAGAAAGGATGACGGCAAAGCACTGCAGTGTTTGTCTCACTGAAGCTCCTCAACACACGTCAACATCCTTATTCATCACCAAGATGCCACAAGATGACAGTAAAGCACTACTTTTGTCCAACTGGAGTTGGACAAAACTCACTTTAGTGAAGTTCTTTGGCACCAAGACACCAAAGTATAGCCATCAAGCACTACTTTTGTCTCAATAAAGCTCCTCAACTCAAGTATAGATAAAGATGCCACAGCTGCAAAGCACTACATTTATCTAATTGGACCACCTGAACTGACTTCAACATCGTACCTTGGCACCAAGATGTCAAAGGAGCTCAAACAAAGCACTCATTTTCTCAAAATGAAGCTCCTCCACTCACTCAAACATAGTCACTCCTTTCCATCCAACCATGAAGTTAAATCAAGCTGGGGAAAGGGAGAAGTCGAGTATGCGTCATGAAGCTGGAGGAGAGGAGCAACATGGAGACAATTAGCGAGCACACGTCAACACGCATGCACTGCGGTCGTGTGTGTGTGTGTGTGTGTTTACCCAACAGGGGTGCATGTGTGTATGTGGCCAACCGCACACACACACACACACACAACACATGTGCAACATCTAACATGCGAACACGCGTCACAGCTGGGCTCAGAATTATGTGTTAATTGTTGGGGGGATTCTACACGGGGAGGAGCACTTGTGTAAGTGTGTGTGTGTGTGTGTGTGTGTGTGTGTGTGCCCAATGTGTATATGTGGCCAACCATAAAAAAAAAAAATTATAATTGTATTCACATATTTTTTTAGATAAATGTCAGATTTATTCAAATATTTTTTTAATTTTATTTACAATATTTCTTACTTTTTTATTTTATTCATGCCTTTATTTAGTCATCTGAAATGTCTGTTTTGTATTTGTTTTATGTATATTTTATGTCATTAACAATTTGTCTCTTCACCCCGTTTTGACGATTAAATTTAATTGAGAATATTTTTAAAGTATTATTCATTATGATTTTTTTTCTTTCACATCGGTTAAATTATAAAACATTTTCCACATAAAAAGAACAGAACAAATATCACAAAAGCATTTCACATGCTTTGTTGACGGATAGAAAATTCAAGGAATCTGACTGGTGTTTCCATGGTTACTGTTTGGGCTTTTGGGTCCATGGGACACGTGCTAATACTGATTGGACGACCTTGTCCTAGTTGGCCTCGCCCCAGGCTGCGGCCGATTGGCTGTCAATAAGCTATTAGGACATTCCACTAAGTCCAAAGCGAAAGAAAAAAAAAAAAAGCGCCGTGGATGCACTCTGAGTCGAGAGAGCACCCCCTAGAGGCCATCAAATGCATTACAGACATCAGCGGGAATTGGGTTTTTTTTTTTACCATTACCGATTTTTCCAATGGTACTGTACTTCCGATGTAAGTACAGTCAAACCTCGGTTTTTGTCCATAATCCATTCCAGAAGGCTGTTCGAAAACCAAATTGTTCGAAAACCGAAACCACGCTCTTTTTAAAATAAGAATGTTTACAGAACACGTCTGCTCACAATGGAAAGCAACACGAGGAAGCGTCACTTCCTCGTGTAAGGAAGGCGAGAGGAGTCAAATGGTGCATTTAAGTGCGCTCAGTTTGTTCGAGAACCGAAATTTGTTCGTCATCGGAGGCACAAAAAACTCGAAATTTTTGGTCGAAAACCGAATTGGTCGAGAACCGAGACTTTCGAAAACCGAGGTTTGACTGTATTAGCAAAACCGGCTCTCAAGATTAAGTGGGGTTGTTGGCATCTGTTGACTTCACCTAAAAAAGTAACTTACCATCAAACTTAGTTACTTTTAAAATCAAGTAATTAGTAACTCAACTAAGTACCTTTTAAAGTTAAGTAACTAGGTTACTCTTTCACGGTAACTGTGGCAACATGACTTACTACTCACCTCGGATGCAAAGCTATCCCAGACACAACCCGATGCTAGCATAGCATTACCTAGCATTCACGCTAAACGCGACGCATATTTGTTTGTGTGTGTGTGTGTGTGTGTGTGTGTGTGTGTGTGTGTGTGTGTGTGTGTGTGTGTGTGTGTGGCCGCACTGTTCTCCTTTAAAAGGTCATCCCGGGGAGCGTCAGCATGTGGCCACCATAATTTAGCCCACAGCAGTTTATTGCACACGCACAAACCCAAACATTAACACACACACACCAGCGCAAAAACGTGCATATCGAGAGTGGTGTGATCAATGCTTGTGACAATGACAGACACACAAATGCACTCTGTGTGAAGCTCAGATGCCTCCAGGACACATGACACAATCCGTTGGTGCTTGCTGTTGTGAGGACACACTCACACACACACACACACACACACACACATACATGCACACAGCCTCACAGTGGTGGCAGGTTGCTTCCCGCCTTTGGCTAAATCCACAAATAAAGACAATGGAATAAACCGGAGTGACAAACCTTGTGTGTCACCCCAGGGCTAACACACACACACACACACACACACACACACACAAAATAAGCAGCGACACAACCGGACGCCGTGTGTGTATGTGCGTTTGTGTACCCACAGTGTGCGACTGCAACTCTAAATATTAGTTCACGAGTTAATGAGGGAAGAGTCGGACGCGATTACCGTGGCCGATGGGAGTGTTATGCTCATTCCGACATAAACACTTTTGGTACACATATAGAGAAAGACCTGTGTGGATACGATAAATACCTTGTTTTAAATAACGTACAGTCAAACCTCGGTTTTCGAACGTCTCGCTTCTCGACCAATTCGGTTTTCGACCAAACATTTTGATTTTTTTATGCCTCGGATGACGAACAAATTTCGGTTCTCGAACAAACTTGAATGCACCATTTGACTCCTCCCGCCTTCCTTACACGAGGAAGTGACGCTTCCTCGTGTTGCTTTCCATTGTGAGCAGACGTGTTCAGTCAACATTTTTATTTTAAAAAGAGCGTGGTTTCGGTTTTCGAACAATTTCGGTTTTCGAACAGCCTTCTGGAACGGATTATGGACGAAAACCGAGGTTTGACTGTATTCTGCCTCAACCGGGTTCTGTGTGAAATGCACAGTTGGATGTACAAATGCTGCGACGGGGAAAGAGAAACTCCGATGCTGAAATACCGCGGCATGTTTGCATTAAAAGGAGGCGTGTTTGAGCTCTGTCTTCCTGCAATTAAAAATGTTTCTCACTGCCGCGTTCAGAGTATTGTTGTGCGAAATAATCAAAGTCATCCTTTCTCTGTGCTCCGTTTGAAAAATTCCGGCCCCATTTTCAGCTCATTACAAATCTTTTCGTCTCGGCGCGGCACTGATCTTTATCCGGCTGAAATAATTGTTTCTCTCGCGCCGCAAAGACAACTTTAAGGGATTCGATGACTGTTTGTCTCTGTGATCAACTCTTGCCTTTTGTTTTTCCACCCGACGGAAGAGGGAAAAAACAAATCGTGATTCTCTTTCAGTCTCAAAGTGTGTCGCCGGGGGCTTGTTGGCATTGATGAGTAGCAAAAAAAGGCTTTTTTTCTGCCATGCGGAGAAACCAGGATATTGCCACAACTGAGAAAGATTTCACACTGTGAAACAGCATCTTGCAGTCTGATGATTACGTAATAACGTGGTGGTCCATGTTTGGTGCGGGTGTCCAACTGGCAACTCGGAGTGGGGGGGAAGGCTTAACCTACCCAACCTTGGTGTACGTATAAAATATGATACTTTGCTTACTTACTTAACAGGGATTAAACACTAATCCCTAGTTAACATGTCTAATATTTTATCGTAGCCTGTCACTGTTTACTTTTCCAATAACTTTACGCCTGGGGTGTCAAACTCATTTTTGTCACGGGCCACTTTGGGGTTACGTCTTCCCTCGGCGGGATGTTACAACAGTGAAATTTGTTCGTCATCCGAGGCATTAAAAACCCGAAATTTTTGGTCAAAAACCGAATTGGATGAGAACAGAGACGTTCGAAAACCGAGGTTTGACTGTACTGTATTACTTAACCCTTTTATGCACCTAGTAACGAGATAACATGATAAGCCGTCCACTGTAGTAACCGCTGTCCCTGAAAGGGTTAAACAGATGTACTGTTGCAAACTTTGCTTTATTCAAATGACTTTATCATCTGGGCGGCCCGGTGGCCCAGCGGTTAGCGCGTTGACCTCACAGTGCAGAGGTCATGGCCTTCCTGTGTGGAGTTTCCATGTTCTCCCCGGGCCTGCGTGGGTTTTCTCCGGGTACTCCGGTTTCCTCCCACGTTCCATAAATATGCAGGGCAGGTTAACGGAAGACTCTAAATTGCCCCTAAGTGTTGTTGTGAGCGCAAATGGTTGTTTTTCTCCTTGTGCCCTGTGATTGGCTGGCAACCAGTTCAGGGTGTCCCCCGCCTACTGCTCGAAGACTGCTGGGATAGGCTCCAGCACCCCCCGGGACCCTTGTGAGGATAAAGCGGAACGGAAAATGGATGGATGGACTTTATGTTAGCTTAGCTTAACTTCAACCAAGGATCAAACCTCGTCGATTCCAGGGACCGTGGGGACCAATCAGCCCCTGATGCGGCGACACGACCGCCCTGGTTTGACCGGTGACAAAAAGCAGAGCGCCTCAATCAGAGTTGGAGTTTACACGACATTCAGCAGCGTGTCCCACAAATCACAAAAACGGCGCGGCCCGTCCGCCGTAACAAAAACAAAGCTTCCTGTCGGAGGGGCCCAAGGGTCTGGGCGACGCGCTCAATCCCCCCCCCCCCACGCCCCCCTTTCAGAAGCGTGGCCTAGAGGGGGGCGGGGGGGATGTCCAGGTGAGCAAACACGACTAATTAGCGCAAATAAACAAGAGCCACGCGGCCAACTCGCACTGATTGAACAAACGTGACCTGGATGCTCAGCCGCCGCCCAGATGGGGCCAGTTAAGAATCCTGCTTAAACATTGACTTTGCTGGTGGCAGTGCAGGAGAACTGTGAGGTGATGGGATGGGAGGGGGGGGCGGTCAGACCAACATCTGGATGTCGTTTCATCTTGTCAAACAGGACGTTGTCATCCTCAGCACGCCGCTACTTTGTTTTGAAAAGAGTTCACTCTTCTCAACTTCGTAGTTTGGATGAAGACCACATCAACCTTGACATGAATATGATGTCAATCAAGAAAAAAAAAATGGCCCGGGTAAGCGGCGTGAATGCACTCTTGAAATTTCTATGGGCTTTTCCACACACACAAATTCACCAGATTTTGCAGGTTTGTTTATGTGGAGAAAATGTTGATTTGGTATTGGTTGTAGGTATGACTCCCCCCCCCCCCACACACACACACAAAGGCACAGAACAGCCCCCATTTGAGCCCTTAAGCCTGTGACATGAAATTATGAAATTTGGTAGTCGTTTCTCTCATATGTAGGCCCACCAAAAGTCTCAAGAATTTACGATTGAAAAGACATCAAGGTTATTTTGGCAATTTTTAGGAGTCTTTCATGCTACCAAATTTCGCACTTGGCAACAGGAAATTTGGTGTGCTTGTCTATCATGAAAAGACTCAAACATTTTCAAGAATTCATCCTTGAATGGAAATCGAAAAATCTATCATTTTGATTTGAAGCGGCCATTTTGGGGTCACTTTACTCGATTTTCATAAGTACTTCAAATATTTATAAACTTGTTTAACTTAACCTGTTTAACTTAACAACATGAATTGTCATGAGCGGACCCATAGAATATTTCTCAAAAAGCCAAGCCAAGTCCATTTTAGGGTCAATTTCCAGGTACCCTTTGAATAATTTCAAAACTCAGGCCCTGAAGCCAGTTCCATATAGCAACATGAAATTCGGTTGACATGTCTGATCCACAAAAAAACTTTCAAAAAGCCACGCTTAAAGGTCAGGTGTGAAGTAAACTTGACCGACCATCTTTTGGGTAACACGTCGGGCTAAAACGATTTCAAGCATACTATCGTTATTTTATTTTTTATTTTTTTTAACGCAACCTACTCAGTTAGACCCATAGCAACGAAAATGCTTTTGTTTGGCAATCTCCGGAGAAATCTGGACCACAATGTATATGAAACGGATCGGCAAAAACGCTGTACCGCTGTAGCTAAAAAAGCAACAACCGTCATCTTGGCGGCACGCTATTCAGAACAGCAGGAAGGTTTGTGTACATGTACAAGTCAGTCAAAGAACAAACTGTCGATTACTTTTGTCTGTTTTGCTGATTGTTACGGTAGGCTGTGATGCATTTAAGTGTTACCGTTCATTTCTTCGAGTAAACGCACCTCTGCATCAAGTTGAAACACCAATCAGTGCAGGTTTATAAATCCACAACACGAGCCACATCTTCGTTAGCACGAGAGTAACATTTCGCAGCTGATTGGTCGAGGTGGAAAGCAAACAACTTAGCGAGACAAACAAGCACAAAAACAAACAAACTGCTTCGAACAAACAAAAACGCACACTTGATGAGAGCTGTCTCTGTAGTCCGGTGTGTGTTTGTGCTTTGGCAGCAACTGTGTGTGAAGTGTGCTGAGGTGCTCAGACAGACAAACATGCTTGCACAACACAGGAGTGAGATCAAGTCTCATGATGTACTTCACTTCAAACTATAGCTACACACACATGCACACACACACACAGACACACACACACACACACACACACACACACACATTTTACTCAAAAAAATGTTGATTCAGATGGTGTGGGGGATATTAATCAATTATTACAAAACAAATCTTGAGAATAGTCACTCCCAAAGGACCACCAGATCAAATAATATGCAATCCAAAAGTCAGCTCAACAAATCCTTCCCAAATCAATTAATCAATGAGAAACATTCACTTGAGATGAGTCGTTACGCTGATCAATTCATGTGTCGTTCATACCTCTGTGTTGGTGGATCTTGACCATCACCTCCGCAGGCTCCGTCAGGCTGCGCGCCAGGAACACTCTCCCGGAGTCCCTCTCAATCTGCACCGGCGAGTCGGCGTCGGAGCTCACCTCGAACCATCGCTGCTCGAACCTCCGGTCGGGAACCGTGAACACCAGATCCCCGATGCCGGCTTGATCCGGGACGCTCACGGCGTAGGTCACCTCCTCAGCCAGGGCGCGCGACTTCCGCTTAGCCGGCTGGGTCCTGCCCGACCGGCGTACCAGGACTTCCAGGAAGACCGGCCCGCCGACCAGCGGCTCTTCCCCGCCGTCCTTGACGTAAAGCCGGGTTGTGACTCGGCTCAGCCCGCGGAGGGAGCCCACCAGCGTCACCTGTCCGCTTTCCGGGTCCACGCGGAGTAAATTGGACTCGGGTTGTGCGTAAACCGTAACGCGTCCATTTACATCCGCGTCTCCGTCTTTGGCGTCGAACCGAGCCAACTCGGTGCCGAGCGGGGTGAACTCGTCCACCTCCAGGGTTCTATTACCGGCTGTGAAGCGGGGCGCGTTGTCGTTGACGTCCGTAACCTCCACCTGGATCAACACCGGAACCCCCACACACCGCTCCACGGTAAGCTCGTACATGGCGATGAACTCCCGGTCCAAACGTTTAGCTGACACCAGAACCAGGTGGCGCCGGCGTCCGTGGAGGAGACGGAGACGGAAGTCGGACGCGTAGCTCCCCTTCAACGTGGCCCCACGACCGGGGCAGACACCGGCAAGTACCGGCACGGCCACCCCGTCCACGGGCGTCCCGGCCGGGGAGTTCTCCACGATTCTTCCGGAGTAGTGACACCGACGAGCGGAAGCGGGGAGCAGGTGGACAAAGAGGAAGAAGAGGAGGAGAAAGTGCTGGGATACTTGTTTGTGGGCCATGTTTCCATTAAAAAAAAACAACAACGACAGTAGTCCTTCTGTTCTCCAATTGTAACCCTTCCAAAATGACTATTCAGTAAAACTTCCTTTATTTAACTCCTAAATCTGTCGAACGAAAAATCCATCCTCTGCTCCATGAAAATCTGTTCAACATGATGGTTCTCTTGGAGTTTAAGAAAAGCGTTTTTTGTTTTGTTTTAATAAACATAAATATAAGAATGTGAAAGGTGTATCGTTAAGGACAAGCGACTTTGTGCATCGCCTGATGCCGGCTGGATGAGAGTGAATAGGGGGTGAGAAAGGACACCGGGAGAGGCAACCCAACAGGCTCGATGTGGCTCGGTGGGCGTCGCCCACCCCACGCGGAGATGGACCAATCGGGGAGCAGGAGGGAGACTTGATTGACAGGCAACCAAAGAGCCAGTTTCGGGAGAGAGAGAAAGACAGATTCGTTACTGCAGTGTGTTGTTTGTTGGCTCGTGGTGACGGCATGAGCTGGCAAATGAGTTACTTATGTGTTTTTTTTTCGTTCTTAACGTAATAACAACAGTAATAACAATGGGATATGATTGCAAAATTAAGACTTGACGCTGACATCGGCGTACTTGGGCCTTCACTGGGGATTGACCTGATTTAAGCCACCTCTTAATACCACTTGCACTATCACATCACAGTTATCGATACTACAGTATATAAAAACACGATAAAATGGCACAGAGCTTTGTTAGGTCCAGAATCAACATTAATCCCATAATATGTAAAAAAAATTAAAATCAAAAAACAAAAATACAGTCAAACCTCGGTTTTCCAACGTCTCGGTTCTCGACCAATTCGTTTTTCGACCAAAAATGTTGAGTTTTTTATGTCTCGGATGACGAACAAATTTCGGTTCTCGAACAAACTGAGCGCACTTGAATGCACCATTTGACTCCTCCCACCTTCCTTACACGAGGAAGTGACGCTTCCTCGTGTTGCTTTCCATTGTGAGCAGACGTGTTCAGTAAACATTTTAATTTTCAAAAGAGCGTGGTTTCGGTTTTCGAACAATTTCGGTTTTCGAACAGCCTTCTGGAACGGATTATGGACGAAAACCGAGGTTTGACTGTAAATCAATAATATTCCTTTTCCAGGGTTTGGAAAAGGAATATTACACACACACACACACAACAACATTTTTTGGCTCACATAATTGTGAAGGCCCTGGACAGATATGATTAACATGGCAACACATTGATGCTATTATCTGATTGGACGAGAAAAAAAAAAATCACACATCCATATACACCAGGGGTGTCCAAAGTCGGTCCTGGAGGGCCGCTGACCTGCCTGTTTTCCAGCTCTCCCAGGAGCAACACACCTGATTTCCATCATCAGGATTGTTCTAATGCTGCTCCACAGCTGGTTGATGAGCTGATCATTTGAATCAGGTGTGTTACAGCTGGGATGATATACACAAACTGAAATTAGTGCAGCTGAGAGAAAGGCTATGAAATTAAAGAAAATGAAAGAGAATGCACTGGTCGGGGTAAATTAAAACAATTTCATGGATGGAATATTAGAATTTAGCTTGTGAATGTAGGTCAGGTTTCCCCCACAGTGTTTAGGCTTTTGATTGACATTGTAGCTAATAAAGTGGCCTGTCGGTATCATTAATTCATCCTGGATGTTCTTTTTTTTTTCATCTCGGTAAATAATTAAACTGCTGCGTCATTAGACAACAACACAACAAAGTTTCATCAATACACACACTCACACCTGCGATCAATCCACATGCTGGCTGATCATAGATCATGTATTGATCCCAAGATGGGCGCTCTTGTGTTTTGACTAATTGCTTTGTGATGACATCACTCGTTCTCATCCCCTGCGGCGCTCATCCTGTCAGCTCAGATGTTTAGAATTGAAGAGGAAAAAAAAAAGAAAAAGAAAAAAACACACTTTAGCAGAGATGAATGTGTTTTCTTTGCTTTGAAAAGTGTGACAGCTCAAAGCTGTGTAGAGAAGAGGAAGCCCCCCCTGTGCCCCCCCCCCCCCACACCCTCGGAGACGTCAGAATTATCTCCACATGTTGGCGTCGGCGGCCCGATGAAAGCAAAGCGACGCTTTGAGAGCGAGTGGCGAGATGGCAAAATGATGTGAAGGATGAATGGAATCACTCGGCACTTTTTATTAGCTTGTTGTCATTTAAGTTCAAGCGCCAGTAAAACGGAGAAAAAGGCACATCAAAACCACAACCAAATCAACGGGGGTCTTCTTATCGTACGGAAACATAATAATCCCCCAACGTTTGAAGGAATTTGCTGGAACGTGAAGGAAAATAGAGAGTTAACAGGAAGCATGTGTTCTGCATTTTGATGAGATCTCAACTGTGTTGAGTCACGTATCGCCGAAACTTTGTATGTCCTAACTTGATATTTTTTTTTCATAAATCTATATTGTTACAGTCAAACCTCGGTTTTCGAACGTCTCGGTTCTCGACCAATTCGGTTTTTGACAAAAAATGTAGATTTTTTTATGCCTCGGATGACGAACAAATTTCGGTGCTTGAACAAACTGAGCGCACTTGAATGCACCATTTGACTCCTCCTATCTTCCTTACTCAGGAAGTGACGCTTCCTCGGGTAGACGAGGAAGTGACGCTTCCTCGTGTTGCTTTGCATTGTGAGCAGACGTGTTCAAGAAACTTTTTTTTTTTTAAAAAGAGCCTGGTTTCCGATTTCGAACAATTCGGTTTTCGAACAGCCTTCTGGAACGGATCATGGACGAAAACCGAGGTTTGACTGTATATAAAAAATTTTTAAAAACTGCGTCCATCCAAACATCATCGGATTTCTGAAATAATGACATCAACCTCACTCTGCAATATTTTTCTGCTGTAATCCTGCTCACTTGATCAATTACGCTGTGCGATACCTCTGCACTCTGCAATACTTGAATAGTCAAATGCCTGCACAATAAATTATTGGAGAAAAGAAAAAATCATTTGGAAGGTGAGTGAAGAGGGGAAAATCTATTCATCCGTCCATTTTATAATCCGTTTATTCTAACAAGAGTCGCGGGCGTTTGCTGGAGTCTGTCACATCTGTCTTTGGGCAGTAGGCAGGGGGACACCCTGAACCGCTCACCAGCCAATCGCAGGGCACACGTAGACAAACAAACATCCGCGCTCACAATCACACCTCGGGACAATTTCGAGATTTCCATTAACCTGCCATGCATGTTTTTGGACTATGGGAGGAAACCAGAGTACCCGGAGAAAACCCACGCAGGCCCGGGGAGAACATGCAAACTCCACACAAGAAGGCTTGAGTTGGAATCGAACCCGGTACCTCTGCACTGTCAAGTCACATGACCCCACACCTTGTCGTCTTTGAAGTCCCATGTCTACGTCGTCTTGCCAGAAGTCACATGACCAAGCGGTAACATAACATGACCACACAGCAAAGTCACATGACCTGTTGGTCATGTGACTTGCGTCCAGTTACCTGACCACGCAAGAACCATTAAGGAAGTCAAATGACCACAATGCGTCATCAATGACGTCGAGGTCACGTGAAGGCGGTGTGAAGTCACGTGACCACACCGCGCCGTTCATATTCAGCCGCCGACAGATGGTTCGAATCAGTCTGCATCTGTTCACAAAATGTCACGCGGCAATCTGACAACCATCAACCTGAGTGACACACAACTCTCTCATTTGTGTGTGTGTGTGTGTGTGTGTGTTTTCACAAGCAGATGGAGACCAGCCGCCAAATGACACTCGAAATTGCGCGCCGTTTCCCAATCACAGGTGACTGACAGGCAAAGTGTGTGATTATCTAACGCGCGCACACACACACACACACACACACACACACACACACACACACACACGCAGCCCATCCGCACACACTTAATGGCCGCTAACTGTAATTATAATTAGGCCTGACAAACGAATCAAAAAATGTAGCCGAGTGAAATATGTGATGGCTGTTGGGCTCTTCAGAGTTGAAGGCACGCCAGATACACACGCACACACACACACACACACACACACACACACACACACACACACACACACACACATTATGAGACGTAAACGTGCCCATCGAGTGGGCGTTTGAAGCTATTTCTTTCCACTCTGCCGCTAATAACGGTATTTTCAAAGAGCTGCCAATCAAGTGGCGCCCGCATCTTCCGGGCACAGATGCATGATGGGACGGGATGTGATGTTTCCACGGCAAACCAACTGAAGAGATGTTTGGATGGACTCAACGCAAAGATGAGAGTCAACGGCTTGATCGTGATGGCGTAGCTACTTGATAATTTGACGTGGCTCCATTTATGAGAGACGTGTCGACCGAATGTCAGACTGGTTTCAGGGGCTGCTTTTGTCAAGTTTTGTTCTTTGTCTGACATGTCGTCAAACTTACCGTTGTCCACAAACCGTAAGCACATTTGTATCGTCCTTCCATCGTGTATATGTGGTTTTCAATTTGGGAACAAACAGGTAGGGTTGTTCGGACAAGTTTTTCCTGAAGGAGATGAACCCAAAATGGCTCCTTTGAACCAAAATGGCAGACTTCATGCGGTTTTTTTTAGGCATTCATTTTTTTGTGGGTCTACTCATTATAGAAATGCCGACCAAATTTCATGTGGTGAAATCAGGTTTCAAAATTTGCTTTTGAAGCATCCCTTGAAATGGCCAATAGACCCTAAAATGGCCGCTTCAAACTAAAAAATCATACTTCCGCTGTTTCAAGAATTGTCTTCTTGAGAATTTTTGGGAGGTCTAATCATTATCGGTATGCCTTCCAAATTTCATGTTGCCAAGTCAAAGTGGCTACAAAGGGATTCATTTTCCATTTTAGAGGTGCGCTAGCAGGCCAATTTTTTTTTGATTTATATTTTTCACCAGGATGGCCAAATTTTCCAGATACGATGAGCCTTCAAAATTGTGCAAAAATGTCTGCAAAAATATCTGTTTTGCGGTTGGAGGAACACGAATGGCGGTTCTAACACCTTTAAAAACAATTTCCGCTCTACCGTTCGGCTTTTAAAATGCGTTTTAGTTAGCGGAGGCTTGTTTGGGCGATAAAAGCTCCTCGTGTGCCTGCGTGGACAAGAAAAAACATCATTACCATTTTTAATGCTAACTAAAAATATATTTTGATGTCCTCAATCTGCAGCTGCCGGAGCAACAACGACATTAATTACACGTCGTAAAGGGATTACACGTGCACACTAAAAGGGATAATATGCAATATTGCACGTGGTGCGTTTGCATCACGCGTGGTAAAGCCGCTAATGTGAGTCGATAAATTAGCTGCAATAAATTACAAGATTGCTTAGCGGGCAAGTGAGAGAGGAAAAAAAAAAAAAGGTTTGTGTTTATGTGTGTGCGGATGTGCGTGGAATCGAAGATGATCAACAAACATGGAAGCCAACAGCTATTGTTCATTCACACTGTTGCCGGTTGTGAAAAAGAAATGAAAAGTAGTTTTACTCCCGGAATTATCTGTCTATGAAGTCACATGACCCATGACCTCACTGTTTACTGTGAAGTCACATGACCACAAAGTGAAGCTGTCAATACGAGGAGATGCCCTGGCGCCACATCTAATCGTCATGGTAACAAAAGGCAGAACTGGCATTTGCATGGGATGCCCCCCGCCCCCTCAAAAATAAAAAAAAATAAAAAACTGATTGATTTTACCCAGTGTGGATGTAGTGAAGTGTACCTTTTCACCCTTTGTATTTTTTTTGGAAAGTTTTTAAGAATAGTGTGACAAGTTGGATGTTAAGAGCGCTGTCATTCTTTATCCTTTGTGATTTTGACACCGGAATATCAGGGATTTTGTGGAGACCTCTGGGAACTCTTTTGAAGTGTGAAAAGAAAAAAGAAAAAAAACGCACAATATGTCTCTTTGTTTTAGTTGTTCCACATCTTTCCCAGTACACGTTTCAAAAGTGACACCACCGAGTTCTAAGGAACTCCAACTCAGTGAAAGCCCTGACACACACTCTATATTGTCTGCGGACAAGCGGATAGACACACACACACACACACACACACACACACACACACACACACACACACACACACACACACACACACACGTACTGACTGAGTGACTGGTTGACACAACACATTTGAAGATGTGTGAGTGCAGGGAACAAGACGCAGACGCACTCATGTGTGTGTGTGTGTGTGTGTGTGTGTGTGTGTGTGTGTGTGTGTGTGTGCGCGCACGCCCCACTGGCTGACCCCAATGATCGAAAGAAGTCATCTTGTCATCACTTCAGTGTTGGTCAAAAGTATTGGGACACCAAGCACTGAAAAAGGAAAAACTATGCAGCTTGATAAAAAAAAAGTATTGGGACGACACATGCAGGAAGTGAAAAGAAGGTAGGGAGTAAACAACGGACAAGAAGTAAACATTTATGAAATGGCGACAAAAGTACTCAAGAAAGTAAAATGAAGAAAATATGGAGTCTGCGGTTCTCGCCAAGTGAATAATAACAATAAAACGTGACGTTTGGACCAAAATACTGGGACACCTAAACAAAGGGAACGTTTTGAGTTTGGAAAATAATACAGTCAAACCTCGGTTTTCGATGAACGAACGAAATTCGGTTCTCGAAAACCGCACTTGAATGCACCATTTGACTGAACACTCTCGCCTTACAATGGAAAGCTTACACGAGGAAGCGTGACACTTCCTCGTGTAAGGAAGGTGTCCATTGTGAGCAGTTTGTTCAGAACATTTGTTTTTTAAAAAACTCAGCATCGAAAACCGAATTGGACGAGACACCTACACGTTCAAAGGGAAAGGTTTGGAAAATAATATTGGGACACCCACACAGTTGAGTTTGTACAAAGGTATTGGGACACCTGCAGGAAATGTAAAAGTAAAATCGGCAGTTTGAAAAAAAAAAGTATTTGGAATGCCAACGCAAAGTGAAATTTGGAGTGTGGACAAAATAATAGGGACACTTAAAAACTGAAAAGGTCAAGATGAAGTTTGGTATTGGGGCATCGACACAAACATATGGAATCTACCCACAACCATGGGACACCTACAGGAATGTGAAGAAGAAAATATGTGCAGTTTTGGACCACGACAAGCTTTTAGGTCGCACATGAAAACAGTCACGACAAATAGTAGCTTTTCCACAAAGCCTCCGTCTGAACACGAGTCAAGTCCGCGTGATATTTAAAGGATGGCAAGCGACGGCTTGGTGAGCCCCCCCCCCCCCCCTCCAACACCGGGGGGGGGACGCATGTAGGGAAAAGATGATCAGGATGAAGCAGACGCTGCGGGTAAAAAGCACTTTGTCAGAGCAGGAAGGCACAAGTAAAGCTGGAGGCCAAAAAGGAAGTGGCAGGAAGTCCCAGTAGACACAGAAGAGGATTGCATTCAAGTCAAGACCGCGGCTGTGTTGGGAATCACTCCATATCGACTAGCTCGTGCCCTATATTGCAAGTTTACGATTTTGAATTGATGTTCGAATGTGTAGCGAGCATAGGTTAGGTGTGTGTGAATATTTATGAATGAAGGGTTACGGGTATGTGGATTTTATTTTTTTCTGAAACATCATAAATATAAATTACAACGCATGGTAAAATCTGTATTGCGCAAGCTTTTATAGCTAAAAAATGTTTAAGTGCCAGAAAAAAAAGGTTGAGATATGTTTTCAAAGTCATAAATATATTTATGTACACTGAAAACCATCTCTGATTAAAATGTGTTTCTGACCAGCGTTATTGATCATCACATCAAGTCTAAATTGTCCTCCATGACTCGTTCATTCATTTACTGTCTTCACTTCCGTTGTTGTCCTCACACCAGGATGATCAGAATCTTCCTTGTGTTCCGCACCATTAGAGCGGAAAAACGGAGGCGTTTCCACGCATGACGGCGAGAAGCAACGGACCTCCAGCACAAATGATGTGATGCGAGAGACAGGTGGAAGAGACAGGGCTGAGCGAGACAGGCCAGAGAGAGACAGGTGGGACGGACAGTAGGGAGAGACTGGCGGGAGATATCGTAATGGGAATAGAGTAGCAGTGCAAGATCATAGCAAAACATTGTAGCAAAACGCCATCAGCAAACAATATAATGAAACAGTAGCGTGGCATAGTGGCTAAGTCACGTTATGAAAATTCAACATATCATAGCGACAAATATTAGCATCAAGTCGGAGTGAAACAATGTAGCGAAATGTAGCATAACATCAGAGCGTAACATCGTAGCACAACATCCTTCCACAGTGTCATCTTGTTAGCATCATGTTATTTGAGCATACCATCGGCGTGACATGGCAAGATAAGATAGCATAGCAAGATAGTATAGCTTGAGAGCCTAGCAAGACTTCGTCATGACATATAGGAGTAAAACATCATCGCAGGATAGCGGAGCACGATAGTGTCGCTAGGTAGCTAGCATACCGGAGACATTGTAGTGTGACATAGTGTCGCTAGGTAGATAGCAAGACATTATATCCTAGCAGCAGAATAGCATAGCAAGATAGTGTAGCACGACAGTGTCGCTGGGTAGTATAGCAAGACATTGTATCGACATACCGGATGAAACATCTTAGCAGGATAGCATAGCAAGATAGTGTAGCACGATAGTGTCGCTAGGTAGCATAGCAAGACATTGTATCGACATACCGGATGAAACATCTTAGCAGGATAGCATAGCAAGATAGTGTAGCACGATAGTGTCACTAGGTAGCATAGCAAGACATTGTATCGACATACCGGGTGAAACATCTTAGCAGGATTGCATAGCAAGATAGTGTAGCGAGATAGTGTGGCTAGATAGCATAGCAAGACGTCACAGCAACACATTGGTGTGACACATCGAGCAAAATAGTGTAGCATATACAGTGAAACTCCTCTACAATGAAATCTGCATGGGTGAAAATACCCCCTAGTGTGAAAAAATATTCATGCATTAACACCATTCCCACTTTCCTGTTTCAAATTTGCTACAGTGAAAAAACCCCTGTTGTGAAAAATTTCTTGCTGCAAACATGATTTCGTTGTAGAGGAGTTTCACTGTAGCGGAACTGGGTGGTGTCCGTGTGGCAAGATATTGCGGCGTCAATTTAGATTATTGGAGCACAATATCGCAATTTGCTATTATATTATGACATCAATGAGCGAGCTAGGTAAATGTTTGCACGTTAGCGACATGTTAACAGATGTGCGACATGTTTATTAATGATCTAATCCTGTTGTCGCCCACTGGAGGCTACAGTGATAATTACGCCATGGATGTTTCAAACAAGGCAGCCGGGGGGACGATCAGCGGCAAAGTGTGTCGGGTCAGCGGAGCGTGAACCCCAACGAATTTTAAACGCATCCACAGGGTGGCATCGCTCGGTGACTTCTTCATGAATATTCATGCGGATTTAATGTCACATTACCGGAGGCGGTAATCTCACCCCAGGTTAGCTAGCAAAACATATCATTTCACTTTAACAGGAGTTACCTCCAAACATATTAGTTCGTATTTAAAACATGGTGTGTGTATAATGTCTGGGTGGTTTTTTTCCTAAAAAACTTTATTTTATTTTGTCAGACAACGAGAATTACTTCCTGCTATTCCACACAAAATTGTTCAAGTGCGAAAATTACTTTCTAAGTTCCCGGCTCCATTCGGGTTCTGAGTTATTCCCTGACGCTGACAGGCAATGTGAAGGGGTCTTAAATTTGACCCAGACTTCTTAATCATGATTCATATTCTTTATTGATCCCAAAGGAAATTTCAATCGCGTTTGAGTGACCTTTGTGTGCGTGGGTTTGTGTGCGCGTGTAGCGTGTGACGCTCATCCATTCTCTTTCATCAGCGTAAATTCTTTCATCTCCGCAGCGCGCCTGAACGCCGCAGACGGAACGGGAAAAAGGGACGACACCCGGGGGTCCCCGAACGCACCACCAGACGTCCTCCACAATTCGGCCCGTAGCTCATGAAATCTCCTGACGATATCTTGCCTGTCACGATCAGACACACGCAAGCCCCTAAGCACGCGCACACGCACGCACGCACACACTTCCAAGGAAGACATCTCATCTGATTTAATAATTTCCTCCCGAACGGAGGTATCATTAGGAATCCCATTGATTCACTTTGCGACTTCTTAGAACTTATTAAGCAAAGTTCACGTAGTGTAGTCACATAAGTTTAGTAGCATAGCTTTCCTGTATTACTTTCTACCATTTCTTTGCAGCTTTATTTCGTAACAGTACTTTGTATTGTTGTTTTGCAGCATAACTCGGGTGTAATTCATAGCGTAACTCTGCGGCAATTACTTTGAAACATTATTTGATAGCATAACTCAGTAGCATAGCTATGCATAGCGTAGCAATACTTAGCATTCGTTTGTGGCGTAACTCCATAGTGTAACTCTGTCTCTAGTGTATCTGCATAGCCCGGGGGTCGGCAACACGCGGTTCCAGAGCCGCATGCAACTCTTTAGCGAGCATCTTGTGGCTCCCTGGAGCTTTATAAAAAATGTTTGAAAATGGAAAAAGATTTTGGATAGTAGGCTAATATCGCTCAAATAGATATAGATACATGTGGCGGCTCCGAAAAAGGAGAGCTGTGGTGTTGTTTTTTAAAAACGTACACTTTATTTATGCTTTTAACAGTCTCGACAAACAGACACGTCTGCGCCCGACTCCGTGCCTTCTCCCCTCTTCGACTCAAGAGGCGTTCAAAGACAGCCTCCGAAAAAACGGAAATTCATGATCACTTCACTGACACTAAGAAAAGCGAAAATAATGCACCTAAATAAAAATATCAAGTGAGGAAATCACAAAATAAATTCTATGGGGGCGTTTGTGAACACACAACAAAGGAATGAATAACATGAACAATTCTGAGACAGTCCAGTCTCCTACATACATACAGCATGTGTTTCCTTTATTTTAAGTTTTATAGAAGGCTTTTATTTTTTTGTAGCTCAGGACATATTGTTTTTTTTTGGGGGGGGGGGTTTGTCCTTATATGGCTCTTTCAACATTTTGGGTTGCCGACCCCTGGCATAGCTTAATTCTGTCGCGTAAATTTGTAGTATATCTTTGCAATGCAATCGATAGTGTAGCTCATTAGCATAACTCGGTGGCATATCTTCATCGCGTAACTTTGTAGCGTAGCGTAGCATAACTGTGGAGCATATCTTTGTCGGGCAACTTCGTACCGTAACTTCTTAGCATAATTTTAACTTGATATGGTAACTCAGTAATGTAACGCTGTCGAATAATTCCTTTCATAGCTCAGAAACATTACTTTTTAGCCTTACACGATAGCATTCCTTTGCAGCAATATTTTGTCTAATTAATTCAGAACGTAACTCATAAGGATAACTGTGGAGCATAACTTGGTAGCATTTCTTTCTGCCCATCACTTCGTAGGCATCCTTTGTAGCTTAAATCCTTAGCATAACTCCGTAGCATAGCGTGACATCGCAATGAAACGTTGAAATATTCTATCTTCACATTGTAGCTACCAATCCAAGCCTGACATCAAGAGCACAACATCGTAGCACAACACTTGTTGCAATACTGTCTATCGTCGTCTGACATCGTAAAAACAAACAATGATGTCATTCCTTCCATAGCTGGATCGACATGAAAGTGGGACACAGGAATGAGACGTTTGTTTGTCACCTGATGACCGACTGACCGTGTCTAGATTAGGTGTGTGTGTGTGTGTGTGTGTGTGTGTGTGTGTGGGCGTGTGAGATAAATTGGGTCGCGGAGGGTGCGTGTGCCTCAGGGCCGCTTGTCTGACACCCCCTCCTCTAAACGCTCAGGCTGGTGCATGAGTGCAGCAAAAATAAATAAAATAAATAAAAATTAAAAAAAAGGCATGGATGTGCTTCCTGGTTTGGGATGAGATGAGCGCGCTGGAGTGGAGCCAGTTGGCGTGGCTTCAAAGAGGCGTGAACGCCAGCGACCGTTCACACCGCGCTACACTGTTCCTTTTTTTTATTTATTTTTTTTTACTTTTAATTAAAATGCAAGAAAATCAATGCTGATGCTCTGTTTTGGTTGTGACGACAGGAAGTAGACTAAATTTATACTCATGAACTTTACCCGGGAACTAGGGACTTTTGGAGGACTAGTTTGTGTTTTAAGCATGGGAACTCTTCTGGGAATTTAGTCCAGGCGTAGTTTAAGCTTTTTCGTTATATCCCTAAAACTAAGAAAAGTACAATGGCGTTACGGGTGCTTGACGTGCGAGTTATTCAAGATGCGGTCCGCGGGTCATTTTGGTCGTCACAGAAAGACTAAATAACTTACTTCTGTTTTATTCATTTCGGAAGCTGAACAATGTTTTATTTTGAAAAAATAGTGCATCTCTGTTATATCCGTTGAACGTATGTTACTCTTGACTCATGTGACGGCGGCGCTTTGGCGGTGCTTCGCGGTCACGTGATAGGTTACCGCTAAAATGAAACCCAAGAGCGAGCAAAATGAGTAAAAAAACAAATGTCTTTGGAAAGTTCCTTTGCTATTTTGGATGTACAGTAATCCCTCGTTTATCGCGGGGGTTACGTTCCAAAAAGAACCAGTGATAAGTGAAATCTGTGAAGTAGTGAACTTTAAATTTTTACAGTTATTACACAATACTTAAATATGTAAACAATGAAATCAAAGACCAAAACCTGTTTTCAGGCCCAATTACAAAAAAAACAAACGTTTTCAACAAATAACTAAAATAGTTTTTGGAAATACTGTATTGTTGACACACGGCCCCGCCGACGCGTTCTGATTTAAAGGGTTAAAAGCATTAAAAAATGGCACCAAAAAAAATCCATGAAAAAGTGAAGCCGCGGAAAGTGAACCGCGTTAGAGCGAGGGATCACTGTACAGAAAATGCAAAATCATGCAAAAATAAAAAAAATATTTTTTTAATTAAAAAAAAAAAGGCTCAGTAATCATTTGTGGGTAAAAAAAAAAACATTTATTTATGCACTTGTAGAAAAAACGTTGGAATGTAATAAAAATGAGCAAAAAATTCCAAACGTCTCATTAATATTTTTGTTAAAAGTAATAATGACACTAAACTCTGAAAAAACAAAAGTGGAAGCTTTTTTGCATAAACAGCACATACACAGACTTTAAAATAATGCCACCCCAAATAGGCTTTAAAAAAAATTCACTGTTAACCTGTTATGAAACGCCGCGAAACAACAACACCCACTGATAAAACAGTAACCTACCGCTTGCCAAATAGTGAGCCCGTTGAAAAGTCATTGATCAAAGTTTTGTGATAACTTACTAAAACCTGATGATGTCACGAACCTTGTACTGAACAACCATTTTACGGCGGCAACCTTAAGCTTTTGCTTTGCTCCATGAAAACAAAATTATTTCAGTTAAAAAAAAAAAAAGTCACATTTTGATTGTGAATAAATCAGCCAAATAGTGAACAACGCTACGCCTCCTTGCTTGTGCGCGCCATGTGATCCTGCAGGTGGAGGCTGAAAGCACAATTTGAACAATTTCACGCATGTTTTGTTTTTGCCCTCGACACTGCATAGGTGTGTGTGTTTCTGTGTGTATGTGTGTGTGTGTGTGTTTGCTTTGCGTTGAAAATGAGGTCAGCCGCGATGCTTCCAACACACTCCTTCCCGTCTCTCTAACCTTTAGAGAATCCTGCCGACACTCAGATTAAGTCTCAGTGAGGGTAAATCCTGGACGACAGCTCAAGTGCGCACGCACACACACACACACACAGGCTCTCAATTTCTCAATCTGGGGAGAATACACAAACATGAACTGGAAAGTCTGCAAAAAGTAAAAGCTCAGACACCGACACAAGCTCTCAATCTGTCTTTAACTCTCTGGTGTAAACACACATGCACACGCACACACACACACACAAACACACAGACACACGTGGTGAACTTTGGGGATGTGGAGGTAAAAAGCTGACTTGATGTGACGGGAAGAGTGCCGACTCGGCACAACTAAGCGAGCGTCTGTGCGTTTTGACGCAAACCTGCAGCAGCTGTCACCTCGGAAAGGTTCGGCCAGCATTTTTTAAATATTTCATTATTATGACCACATCAGTTACACTGTTTAGGCCTCTGCTATATCGCAGATTTTTACTCAATCTTTATTATTATTGTTTTTTTGGAAGTCTAAATTCAGAGTCGTGCGACTTTGGTGTAGTACCATGTTATGCCACATCATGCAGGGCAGCACTGAGCTCTACTGGAAGAGATGATTAACATTTACTGCCATTGACGGCTGTAGAAGTCAAAAGGTCCATTGGTTTACAATGATCTGGCAGTGAATGACATTACAACAATAAGTAGAGGCAGAGGAGGTACCCCCCCCCCACCCCTTCATGTTGAGCCATTTCCCGGAAATAACCCGACAATGTCAACGTCAAACCAAAATGACAGACTTCTTGTGTCTTTTGGGGGGCGTGGCTTATTGAGACTTTTGGTGAGTCTACTATTTGTGTAGACGCCTCCCAAATTTCGTGTTGCGATTTGAAACTGTCTTTGGGGGCTGAAATGTCCTAAATCGCGACACTGTGTCCCTTTAAGAAGAAATGCGGCAAACACATCCATACATACATGCATTAAACACACATGCAGGCACCCCAAGGAAGGGGATTAATATTATCGCACACACACACACGGGAGGCCAGGATATTTTTATTTATTTATTTATTTTAAGTCATACTCAAGTACGCGCATGCACACACACACACACACACACACACACACACACACACACACACACATGCACAGTAATGTGTAATCTCCGGGACAGGGAAGCAGGCACAAGATGAGGATTTACAGCATCATGTTGCTCTTTTTCACTCCCAGTGGCCCTTTTGCCACACACGCGCACACACACACACACACACACGCACACACACGCACACACACACACACACAGTGCATAAACCTGCATAAAATAAGCCCCCTATGCGGCATAAATCTCCACAATGTCAACTTTTGTGAAACCGATCACTCAGCTGAGCTCTGATTGGCCGATTTCCAGGAAGTAGGTACAAACATTGCTAGTCCATCTAAAAGCAACCGTTGAGTTGGCTCCATTTGTCGAGTGAGTGCCTCTGGGGTTACATTCTAATCCCCGACATAAAGAACGCAACCAATCCCACACGCTTTATAAACTTATCAAACGAGACTTTTTAAAGTATTCCTGAGGTTGTTTTGTTTCTGTTTCCGCTCGTCGGGGTCGTGTTTGCTGTTAACCGAGACAACCGCAGAAAGGCTGAATGGAATGAAAAACACTTAAAATTCTCATCAAAAATTGAAAGTTCCAATTTAATGGCAGTGCAAACAAACGCCAGCGTCAAAACTTCGAGGCGGTGGCCGTTTCGGCGTCAGCCGAGTGGAAGATGCGATGCGACGGACGAGCTTTTAAAAGGAGAAAATGTTATGTTTTGTTTTTTGGTTTGGAAGCACAATACTAAACCTGTTCTGAAACTCTGTCTTGAAAACCTAACCCTGTTTTAAAAACATAATCCTCTCTTGACACCCTAATTCGAATCCATAAACCCTGCTTCCGAAACCTGACCCTGCCGTCAAACATTTATTTGACAACCTAACCCAGACTTAAAACACCACCACTTCAAACCCTAACCCACATTTGAACCCCAAATTTGAAACCCTAACGAGAAAACCAAACCCACGCTTGGAAACCTAATTTGAAACATCAAACTGTCTTCAAACCCCAACTCTGTATTAAAACCTTACTTTACAACTCGAACCCTTGCTTGAAACCTTAATTTAAAACCCTAACATGAAACCCTTATCCTCTCATGAAACCCAAACCCAGGCTTAATACCCTAATGTTAACCTTGTCTTCAAACCCTAACCCTTACTTGAAACCCGACTTAATAACCCTAACCTAAGGCTGGGGAATCCCAATTTGAAACCCTAATGTGAAATGGTAATCCTGTTTTAAAACCACACCACTGGCCTCACACCTTACTTTGAAATCCTAATGCTGACTTGAAACCCCACTTAAATACCCTACTCCAGGCCCAATACCCCTACTTTGAAACCCGAATATGAAACCTTTACCCTGTCATGAACCCCAAATCAAAGCTTAAAACCCTAACGTGAAATGTTAACCCTGGTCTGAAAACTTACTTGGAAACCCTAACCTAGCTGGAAACCCAAATTTGAAACCCAAACCGAATTTGAAGCCCTAATGTGCATGTTATGCCTGTCTTGAGACTTAATTTTGAAACCTTAACCCTGTCTTGAAACCTTACTTCAAAACCCTTCCCTAAGCTTGAAACCCTAATTTAAAACCTCGCCCCTGTCTCGGAACTATCACGAGGCATTCGAGGGCGCGGGACAAAAGAGGCTCCACGCACGGCCGAACGGTCCGGCGGCGAGGCGACCAATCATTCGGGCCCATTCACGAGGAGAATTTACGGCGGCGTCAGCGAGATGGATGAGGCCGCGGGATGTGGCAACACGGGCGTAAAACTTCGGCGCGCGTCGAAGTCGCACCCACGCGCACGCATAAGTCATCTTCGTCAGCACGGGAGGAAGAAGACGGCATCAACCTTGAGGCCGCGTACACAACATGAATCAGAAAGGAAGAGGAAGGAGGCGTGCCAGGAGGGAAATAAATCCACACTCGGATGTTCAGCGCACAAATATACGACAGAAAGCCCACACACACACACACACACACACACACACACACTGGATCGTCAACTCTACTCTAAACCCTCATTTGAGACCAGAACGCTGTTTTGAAAAATTTCCAATCCTTCATAATGCTAATTTTCAAGCCTAAACAATGATTCAAAATATTTTGAATTCAAAACCCTCAATTAAAACCTGGACCTGTCTTGGAACCACATTTTGAAACCCTAACCCTGTTTTAAAACCCTACCTTGTGACCCTAATTTTTGGCTTGAGCCTAACTTTAAAATTCTAACCTTTGCTGTGAACCCTACTTCAAACCCTGATTTAGCCTTGAAACCCTAATTTGAAACCGCACATTGGGCTCAAAACCCCAATTTACAATCAAACATAAATTTGAAACCTTAATCCACACTTGAAACACTTTTTTGACAATAAAGTTGTATTCAATTCAATTTTCATTCAATTTATCGGAACTTTACCCAATCTGAAAATCTAACCCTGTCTTGAAGCCCTACTTTGAACATGTAACCCTTTGCTTGGAACCCTAATTTGAAACCCTAACTTGGTCTTGAAATCCTAATCATGGTTTTAAACCCTACTTTGAAAATCTAAACCTGACTTGAAATCCTAAATTGAAACTCACAAACTTAACCCTGTTTTGAAACCTCTTCACTCCCTTAACTGTGGCACTTTTTTTATTCTTAAAAGTGCTTTCAACACCTGCTGTGAAACCTGAACCCTAACTATGAACCCTAATCCTTGGAACATTGGAACTGTAACAATGACTTGAAACCCTAACGCGAAACTCCATCCCTTGTTTGAAAAATCAACCCCTATTTTAAAATCCAATTGCTCGTTAAAACCCTATTCCTGGCCTGTCATATTGTAACAAACTTGTACAGCAGTGACGCGACTGCTGCAGTTGCACCTAAGTGACGATTCAGCAGGAATGAATGACTTTTGCTGCTTGTTGTTGTTGTTGTTGTTGATCATTTAAATGTCCAGCCGACGTTTACAAGCGCACCGCCTCTTACTTCATCCTCGTGGATTTACTGCACTCACACACACACACACCCTAACACAAACAATGTAAATTATGCTAGCCGCCCGCTACATTGATCACATGACTTTGCTGCTGCTGCTCCACGTTGAAACAGGAAGGAGCTAAGGCTGCCTCGCAAGTGATCTGTGGACCGCGCACATATTGTAATCCTGTAATACAATTACAGATGCATGCATCACAACATTAAGCTTTAATTTAAAGCCGTTGGAGCATTTATTCCATAGCCTACAAATCCATCCTAAGGTCTATGTACCAGTGCGCTATTCTCTTTGACCTCACTCGTAAGACAATTCGGACCATGAGTAGAATGTCTGTGTTTTGCAATTAAATGTTTCCTCTACAAGTGCGACTTGGGCCTACTTATGCAATTAAACCTTACCAGTGAACAGCTGTCCTGAACTAGTAACACAACTCGAGCCACTTAGTAAGCATATCAGGCACTAGTAGCCTCATGTACCCTACTAGTAAAACGGAAATGCCCATTAGTAGTTTTGCCACATCAATAACATGTAGTTGCCCCTCTAACTACCTATCTAAGTTGTCCCGCTGAATGGGTTTTGAATACCAGAGATAGCAAACGATTGCTCATCCACATGCTGTCTTGTAATGTTTATTTTTAACACTAGATGGCGCCATCTATCTATCTATCTATCTATCTATCTATCTATCTATCTATCTATCTATCTATCTATCTATCTATCTATCTATCTATCTATCTATCTATCTATCTGTCAAGCTAGTTACCTAGCTACCCATCTAGCTAGCTAGCTAGCTAATATCAATGTTTAGTATTATGTGATAGCCAATGTAAATAATACTGCGGGCCCGATGACCCAGTGGTTAGCGCATTGACCTCACAGTGAAGAGGTCATGGGTACAATCCCGGCTCCGCCCTTCCTGTGGGGAGTTTGCATCTTCTCGTGGGTTTTCTCCGGGTACTCCGGTGTCCTCCCACATTTTGAAAACATACATGGAAGGCTGATTAAACACTCTAAATTGTCCCTAGGTGTAAATGTGAGCAGAGATGGTTGTTCGTCTGTGTGTGCCCTGCGATTGGCTGGCAAATAATAAATAATCTGACTTTCAGTCATTTGAAACAGTTTAAAAGCAAAGAAGCAAAATGTAGGTCTTGACAGACTAGATTGTGCCGTTTTCCCAAATGAATTAGCCATCATAAGGTCATCTGCGTGCACTCTATTATTAGCATACAGTACAAGTACGTAAATGAAACTTTTCAATTAGATTCAATGAAAAGGGGACAGTTTTCAGAGCCACAGCGTATTGTGTCATGTATACATGCTGCCCTCTAGCGGAAGTATACAGCATAGCATTAGGGCTGACAAGATGCATTGGTTCCACGCGACTGTAGATAATGTCATTATTTGTAATTTGTTATTTATCAAATGAAATCAAATAAACTTGTTGACTTTCATCATCGTCACATGATGTGTTCTGTTAAATATGGTTTCCTTGAAAAGCCACTACTATATTAAAAAATACTGGGGAGGAAGATGATATGATTGCCGTGGGCAGACAGGTTGATAGCGAAGTAGGTAAGGATTTTTTTGTTTTTTTGTTTTTTGTTTTTTTACCATAATGATGCTGGATTCATTGATTGCCATGGAGATACAAGTGAGAAGGATGCTTTGATTGCCATAAGGATGCGGGTGCCATGGAGATGCAGGTGAATGTGATACTCTCATGACCATAGTGATGCACGTGCAAATTATTTTTTTATTATCACAGCAATACAGGTGAGGTTGACGCAGATGAGAATGATGGCTAAGTTGCCATGGAGGTGACAGTTGATGTTTTGGTTGGCATAGTGATGCAGGTTTGAAGGATGCTTTGGTTTTCATATCGGGATGAATGGTTGAAGGATGCGCTGGTTGCCATGGAGATATAGAGGCAGGTAATGCTTGGTTGTCATAAATGTAGTGATACAGGTGATTATGCTATTTTGGTTGCCATAGTGATGCAGATGAACAAGCTGTTTCCTCCGAGAAGCATCAGTAACCATGGTAACAGCACAGACACAACAATGAGGCCCACGGCTGGGATCCTCCAACTATTTAAGTCTGACTCAAATGTGTCAGCCGACGCGTGCTGACTCAAACAATGACACCACAGAAATTTAACACCAACTACGGCATATTTTAACTAGCAGATTGAAAAACAAATATTGACGCAGTAACTCTCTTGGAGCAAGAAGTCATTGACCGGATACAGACGGTGAGCAAACAGAGGCAGCGTCACACCGTGAGCCAATCTGTCTGCTCCCCCGTTCTATTTTCAGCATCCAAGTTAGGTCAGTGTGAAGTTTCACAGATCCTGGCAGCTTCTTTGAAGGACACCGGGGCCAAGAATAGCATTGGATCGTGTGTGTGTGTGTGTGTGTGTGTGTGTGTGTGCGTGTGTGTGATACATGGGTATATGGCAGCTGACTGGCACTCAGTCACAGTTTGCACTGTTTGGGATCATTAGCTGCTGGGTGAGGCGTTGACGTGGAAACAACTTTAGAGGCACTTCGGATATTGAATGACCTGTCAGTGATGTCAGTGATGCTTATGCAAATGATATACATTGGGCTACTGTATGTTTGCGGTTTCGAAAAAATAACAAAAAAAAACCTCACTGCTTTGCGATGTTCTTTAATGTGCCCCAAAAAAATATGTTGATTTTTATTTCCGCTGCAACATACTGTCTTCAGTACTTTGTATTTTAGCATCTCTTAAATCAAGACAATGAATGGTTACCACACACACACACCAAAAAAAATCATCTTTTTTTTTTTACTGCGACACGTGGGAAGAAAAAAAAATTCAGGACTTGTATGTTTTACAGTCGTTCCTTTACTCAGTAACGTCACGCTGGTTACAGTCAACTTTACTGTCACGCCATAAAAGGCACGCACCCAACTGGGGTACACATAACACCAGCGACTTTTCACACATACATTAAGACCGAAGTATGTGCTTCAAAAAGATGGAAAAAGACTGCGATTGTGTTCCGAAAATGCTATCGACATGTTAAAAAAAACCAAAACATGACATTTTGGTCTGTTTTGAACAAACTCCCTGAATTCAGATTCAGAATCATCTTTATTGGCCATGTATCTGGAGTCTCTATAGTCAGTTTTATTGTTTTTGTTCCTGATTGTAAAGTGTCCTTGGGTGTCTTGAAAGGCGCTTATAAATAAAATGTATTATTATTATTATTATTACTACAATAAAAAAAATTTTTTTTTAAACTTAAACACGTCATGTTACTCCATCCTGTACGTTCCGAGCCTTTAACACGATACACGGCAGATAAAAAATAAGTGTTGCTCAGTTTAATAAAACGTTGATTATGTGAGTCCCATATGGTCTAGCGGTTAGGATTCCTGGTTTTCACCCAGGTGGCCCGGGTTCGACTCCCGGTATGGGAAACTTCTTTGTTATGAGTGTTGTGTAATCTATGGAGATAATATGACTGTACATCTTTAACCGTTTCTGTGTGTGTACTTGTTCGATAAGGTCAGCCTAAACAGTGAGACAATGTGTGCGTTTATCAGTGAACTGAACACTGGTGAAAACATTTGGACAGATGAGACTTATTGATTCCTAAAGGCTTCCTTTTTTGGGCCCAAGAGTTATTGCACAGCTCAATCCCTTTAAAAATAAGACAAAAACAGCATTGTGTAAATGTTTTTTTTTTGGGGGGGGGGGGGGAGGGGGGCAATAAGTTGCTTTTTTCCCTTGTTGTCTTTGGTGGAACTATTCCTGAAAGATGTGCTTTGGTGAGTTTGGTGTGGCAAAGCACCGAGAAACCGAGCTGGCGAACAAAACTTCAATCACCTGTTCAAATGTCCACACCCTACTTTGCCAACCGACGGAAGTGAGTCGGATTGCGGCTCATTTCCTCCTTTTAGATAAGAGCCGAAATAGAAAGAATTGAGAACGTTTTATCAACTCAAATGACTTTACGGCTTTGAGCGTGTGTGTGTGCGTGTGCGTGTGTGTGTGTGTGTGTGCGTGTGCGTGTGAGACTGGACAATTTAACATCCAACCAAACAAAAGCTCCAAAGTTTGCAACCATAAACGGATTACAGTAGTTTCATTTTGAGTGTGCGTGTGCTCGTGTGCGCTACCTGGTGGACAGATATGAAATATACCCGCACGCTCAAAATCAGCGGAAGGGCAAACGTTTGTTACACCAGGGACACATCTGAGTTTTAAAATGTAAAGTTTAGGCCGGGTGATATGGAACTGGGGTTAAATAAATTCGGTTTGTAAAATTGTTTGCTTTAATATGATTATGAATAATATTGTAAGTTGAGCAGATCGTTGTTTTTGAATGGATGGCTCTACTTTACGAAACGGCAAAAAGGAGGGATGGATTCCGTTTAATCGCATCTTTATTCAAAGGACGTCTGCACCGTAGTACGATCGAGAAACCCGGTTGCTTGAACAAAGGGTGTGCAGACTTTTTATATCCACCGTAAGGCTCTCTGCTTAGGAACCACGGCTGTTACCGAAAGCCTCTCTTCCTCTTTTTCTTTCTGTTAATTACACCACGTCACTTTCAGTCGAGCTCAGTGCTGCGCGGACATGCTGTGGCAGAACGTGGTACTACACCAAACTCGCACCTCAAAATATAGACTTGCGAGTACACTGTCAAAAAAACATTAAAAAGAAACAACCCTTTAAAAATCGGCGATATACCGGGGCGCAAATGCTGCCATGGGGTTTGTGATGTTTATTATTATCAAACGTGGCTGCAGTGTAAGTAACTCTACAGACTGTCCTCAATACCTAAAACCAGAGAGGATCAAAATATCACATACAATATTATATCATGTGAATATTATTAGCTGCAAACCATATCATGAGGTGGGTTCATGAGGTTTAAAACACGAGTCGACGTCTCAGTCTGGCCTCTAAAAACAAACACTGTCAGCACTCCCTCTCTCTCTCTCTCTCTCTCTCTCACACACACACACACACACACACACACACACACACAGAGACACACGCACACGTGTTGTAAAGGAACATTACGTAATTTGGTGTTTTGCGAGTGGTGTGTACAGTCAGTAATTTGAAGTCACCGTGACCTCCTCGCTCCCCTCCTCCAGCAAGCCGGTCAATCAAATTGTCTCTGCACGGCTTGTTTCCTTCACTTGCGCATAACATCCCACAAAAGATATGTTATGGTATTATGTAACACTTAATGTGTACAGTGGTGCCGATTGCATCACACGGACTCCTCGTCGTAAAGAAGCAACTCAATGGCTTGCCAAGCACGTGTTCAAAACATTAAATGCGGTGTGAAAGGGTAGTGTGAAAGGGGTGAAAGGGGAAGGGAAAGGCTTCTCAGTCGGAAACCTTGAACTTGCGTGGCAAAAAAGACTTCTTTCACACAGAGATCCTGCAAAATAGCGGCAGCAGAGCTGAGCATCTGTGCCTTTCGTACAGAACACCGACGCAGGGCAAGAGGAGCCAAACCGTGTGAAAGCGGCAAATGAAAGAAGTCTGCCAGTAAAAAAAAATGCGGAATCGACCCAAAACCCGTCAAACAATTTCATACAGGAATCCTGCAAAAAGTTGCATTAGAGTCTTTCTGGAATTCATGAGTGCCTTTCACACAGAACACCAACACAAGAAAATGTATGGCGATGTAAAAAGGGTTTAGTCAAGGAAAAAAAATTGGGAAGAATTCTTGGAAACACTGTCGCATATTCCACACAGAGATCCTGCAAAATAGCCACATCAGAGTTGTAAAAGAAGAGACAACATTCTGTCATTTGTGCCTTTGACATATGACATCACACATACTAATAAAGAAATCTGTAAAAATAGATCAATAAATAAAATAGATGGATACATTTGGGAAAAGAACAGCTACGTATGTCCTGTGCTGTCATATGTGTCTGCCTAAAAATGTAAAAAATGTTGACATTTCACCCTACAAGAACTCCACTTTGAACTTGAGAAAACACGTTGCCGTGTTTTATGTGCTTCCTGCCTAGTGAGCCTTATGCCGTGTCACAATGGAAACCAAGAAAGGTAATTTAAGTTCATCTATTAAGGCTGAATTTGAATATGAAGATTGAATATTCATTTCAATTAAAACATTACTGTTTGGCAGTATCTGAATTTTACCATCCCATTCTTTTTTCGTGTCCATTTGAGGGTCATGCTCGGATTAAAAAAGATAATACATCAAAAGCTACACATTCGAATTTTGGGGGGAAGGTGGTGGTGGCAGGAACAGATTAACGCCATTTCCATTCATTTCAATAGGGAAAATGTATTTGAGAAAAGTCATTTGAGTTCCCAGCATCGTCCCGGAACGAAGTACAGTCAAACCTCGGTTTTCGTCCATAATCCGTTCCAGGAGGCTGTTCGAAAACCGAAATTGTTTGAAAACCGAAACCACGCTCTTTTTAGAATAAAAATTTTACCGAACACGTCTGCTCACAATGGAAAGCAACACGAGGAAGCGTCACTTCCTCGTGTAAGGAAGGCGAGAGGAGTCAAATGGTGCTTTCAAGTGTGTTCAGTTTGTTCGAGAACCGAAATTGGTTCGTCATCCGAGGCATAAAAAACTCGAAATTTTGGGTCGAAAAACGAATTGGTCGAGAACCGAGACGTTCGAAAACCGAGGTTTGACTGTATGTCGTTATCGATACACACAAGAAATCCTGGTTCAGACCAAACAACCAGACGAAGATCCACTTTTTGAGGGTCCAAACTGATTCGGTGCGACTAACTACCGAATTGGTCGAGAACCAAGACATTCGAAAACCGAGGTATTTGAATTGGGGTTTTTTTTCATTGAATACTTACTCAAGTAATAATTTGGATGACTACCTTTTATATTTGCTTGACTCACATTAGAACGCAGCATAACACTCACTGGAATGCTTAATTAATGAGCTTTACTTTTGTCCATACGTTTTACTAGCAGCGCCTCTTGCAGTTGTAGTGGTCACAACAGGAACAACAAGGGTCAATAAATTGTTAGCATAGCATCTTGTGACGCTAACCCATGCGTGAAGGATTATATAACGTGAAGCGTGCTTTGCCAAAACACCGGCGTGTGTGTTTTGGTTGTTGAGTGTACATTTTAAAGTCCCATGTGGATGATTAACGGTCTCACCTCGAGGTGAACTCCGATGTTTGAAGAGTGGCAGCCATGTTGTCCGCAAATTAACAAATCATTGATTGCGTAGGGGCGATTTGAAGCAGGTCAAAAGGTTCTCCCAGTGTGCATCTGAGTGTTAGCATGTAGCATATAGCATGTTGCAGATAGTGTACAAGACTTGTTTCAGAGCAACAAGCTTTTAATATGTAGACAGTGCACATAGCCCATGGTATTATTTCGAATATAGCTCGTAGCATATAGCATGTTTCATTTAGCTCAAAGTCATGTTGCCTGTAGAATATAACACTTATGTTAATACTGTACTGCATAATAGCATACATGTTATAGTATATAGCATACAGTGCATGTAGCATATTTCATACAATATATAAAATATCTCATGTCGAATACATGAGTTGGGATCCAGCATGTCGCGCAGTTCTTCTAGTATGTATCTAAGGTTAGCATGTAGCATACACCATGAAGCACGTGGCATATAGCATGTCGATATAGCATGATGCATCGAGTGTGCAAGACCTGTTGCATCATAGCATTAAGATTGTGGTATTTGGCATGTAGAGTGGACTTCATGTACCATGATGCATATAGCGTAGTACGCAATGTACCATATGGATATGATTTCGCTCGCAGTGCGGCTGAGCTCAAATTAACTGAAGGGGTGTCCAAATTCGCCACGGCTCAGGCGGTCCACGCAGGCTACATGAGGAGGAGCCTCCGGAGAACCCAGCTACAAATGAAACACGTAGCATTTAGCTCGGCCATGTTCGTATGTGCTATCATGAATCGGTTGGCTTTAATCTGGGCTAACACCATGCTATATGTTATATAGCATGTAGCACAGAGTACAAAAGAAGCAACACAGAATATAGCATGTTTTCTAGCCTTTAGCGTGTGAAGTTAATCCTCTAGCATACATCATGTAGCATTTAGCTTAGCCGTGTTTGTGTGGTGGCAAGGCCTTCGAGCAGGTTCAACAGCATAGCATTCAGCATGCGCCCTATGGCACACATTAAACAGTAGATCTCGAATGTAACGTGTAGCCTTCAGCTTTGCCGTGTTTGCGCGGTCGCTGGTGAGTTGCGTGGCCTTCAGGCGGGTTCAACCGCATCATTTCACAAGCTCCACTGTGTGTATTAATAAACATTTTTCTTCTTCTTCGTTTTCTTTTTCGAAATACACTGCTAGCAGCCGGGGATCACGTTCCTGCGCGTGTTTACAAATGTGCAACACATAAATCTTTTCATAGTACTGGCAGCCATGTGCCTCGCATTCCTCTGCAGCGTGAGTATAAAAATGGTCTCTCTCTCTTTCTCTCTCTCTCACACACACACTTTCTCTCTCTCTCTCTCTCTCTCCTGCTCTCTCTGAATGGAGGAAACAAACTCAGTGAACTTGAGCGTCTGGACACCCGCCAACTGCTATCAAAGTTGATCCTCTTGTTTATGTTTCCAGACGGGAGCACAGCCACAAAGGCAAATGTTTGCCGACATCAACAAGGAGCGCTTTGGAATTGTTCGGCTAATCGCAAAGCTTTAAATATTTAACTTTAGGGGTGAGAGGGGAAAAAAAAGGCCAGTGTTTTTGGAATGTTTGTATGACTGTCAAAAGGTTGGGCAAACCTTTGTACTGGTTTTTATTAGGGACACGTGGGCCAGGTCATTTGTTGATCAGGAAAAATAAAACAACAAGAAATAAAATAAAAATGTGTTTAGGGTATGTAACGTGTGTAAAGCAGTTTAATTTAACCATAAAATAATAATTGATTCTCATTTTAAATGTTTCTTGTAATCTCCATTCATTTTCTGATCCGCTTATCCTCACACGGGTCGCGAGGCGTGCCGAAGCCTATCCCAGCTGTCTTTGGGCGGTGGGCGGGGTGCACCCTGAACTGCTTGCCAACCAATCACAGGGCAGACATATACGAACAAACATTCACGCTCACAATCACACCTAGGGACAATTTCAAGCATTCCATTAACCTGCCACGCATGTTTTTGGAATGTGGGAGGAAACCGGAGCACCCGGAGAAACACACACACAGGCCCGGGGAGAACATGCAAATTTCATACATGAAGGCCGGTTGACGAAATCGAACCCTGCACCTCTGCACTGTGAGGTCGACGAGCTAACCAGTCGACCAGCGGGCCACCCGAGTTGCTTTTAATGAGCTCCGATTAATATCATGATCATTTATTAACCAAAGTAGTAAAAAACTGATAGCAAATTAAATTACTGATTTATATGAATGATATACACTTGAATGCAATAAAAATGAAGTTGGATCAAAGGTACAATTAAATATAATTTAATAATATTTTTAAGAGAATAAATTAAGTGACCAGTCCAATATTTAATCACAATCTTGTGCGGATTAAATGAAATTAAATATATTTACTTTTTTGTTTTGTTCTATTTTTACTTTTTTGGGGGCGGAGGGTGGCACATGCCTATATCAACCATTTGTTTATTGTCTCAAAATTTCCACAACAAACAAAGCACTTGTGCAATGACTTGATAGTGTGCATGAGTCAATAAATATCCAAGCAGTGATCAACTTCATCCCTGAGTCAGTGTGAGGTGTGAGGCTTTCCCACCATTTCTACCCAACCCATCCGGTCATCGATAAGGAATCTCCATAAAGTCATCAACATGTTTTGTTTTGTTGGTTTTTTTTTATCCTCCATGTGCGTGCGGGTTGTAATTACTAACACATCTCAAGCGTTCCCAGCAGCGGCTCACATTTCAACTTTGCCGCAGCCCCTTAGTAGTATTTTAATGCTCCTGATGTATGAATACATGAGTTCCAGTTTAAGCAGTTGGAACGTTGTCCTTGCGACCCGTTTCAAAGGTTTGACCTTTGAGGGCCTCTTGCAAGATTCAGCACATGCGTGCCCACAGTTTACTATATTTACAGCGGCACCTCTACTTACGAACGTCTCTTCATAAGACATTTTCAATTTACGAAACGTCTCAACAGGAAAATATTGACTCTTGTTACGAAAGAAATGTCAAAATACGAAAGGTAAAAATACTGTATGGGCTGATACTTGCATCTCCGAGTTTCCTGAATGCAACATACTTAAAGCTGCTTTGCCATTGGCTATTACCGAGCATCATCCTAGCATCCCATTGGCTAAGAGGGACCTAACCGTATCTGTCTATGTGTGCCTATGCAGCGTCTTCGTCATTCGCCCCTCGGGCCATGAGGCGTTCGGATAGTTTTACGTAAATGTGAATCACCCAGAAAACGTGTTGGGCGATCGCTCACTATGCTGTTGTTTGCCTTGAACATTTTGGATTGTTAAAAGCCGACAAAAGCAAACGTTCTTGGATGAGAAAGAGGGCAAAAAACGAGGACACCGCTAAAAGTTAAATGACCAACATTTTTATTCTTTATTCTCTGTTTTTTACATTATGCACAACTCTCATTTATAGTGCAATAATCTACAGTAATTGTAACATGTATTTGTTACATACTTCGATGCATTTTTATGCATTAGGAAACATTTATGTTTGAATTTGGGGGGGAAAGGGGGGGCTTGGAACGAATTAGGACATTTACATGGAAAACGTGTCTCTACATACAAATTTCTTCCAGAACCAATTAATTTCGCAAGTAAAGGTACCACTGTATTTGTAATATTTAATACAATCTAATTGCTAACATAACGTGGCAATGTCAACAAATATGCAGGTGGTGATGACCTTTATCGCTTTATGGCGTGTATGAATCGTTTTTACGATCCACTTCTCCGGGTACCACAGTGTAGCGATTGTAAATAGACAATGGCCTCATTTCTTTCTCTTCCAAATCAACAAACAGAACGAGGAAGTACGTTCCTCTCCAAAACACCAGCTTCACATCCTCTTTAAAACGGAAGGTTGAACACACTTTAAATGATGACTCATATCTATTTTTTTTTTTTGTGTTTGTTTTACTTCACGGCAAAGGCGTGATGGCAACAAACAGGCTACAGGCTTTTCTTCTCCAGTTCCGGTACATTCCTCTGCTCGGCGGGCACGTCTCCGTAGTGGATCGTAATCATTCCGTTGGCGGAGCTTGTGCTCATTGCTCACATATCCTCTCCTATTGTTTGATCAGAATGAAAGCAAACACAAACATTACAGTTGGGCGGGTATGCGACAAAAAAAACAGCAAGCGGCTCCAGCTGCTTTTGCGACATCATTTCCTGCGCTTGTTTCTTTCAAATGTGTGAACTCTGTGACCCGCGAAGGAGCGAGCGATTATTTTTGTGTGCTCCTTTTTTTTTTTTTTTTTGCAGTTTCTCCTCCCGACTCACCTCACAAGTCTCAACTAGCTCTCAGTCTATTGCCACACACTTGATCGTCGAGTTATAATTTATTCGACATCTGCCCCACTATAAATGAACGCAAGTGCGGTCCATCCAAACACGTGCGGCGGGAATCATCCGGCTATGTTTGGGGTATAATCCCGCTAACAGATGGACAGCGACGCTGCGGAGCAAACAAAACAAAAACACGCTCGATTACAGAATTTGGTTTAACCTTTAATCTCACTCTTGAATGTTTTGATGTTGTTGTCATTCTCTCCGGGGAAACTGTTTTTTTCGGGAAGCGGAGGAAAACAATTCCTACGTGCGGCATTCTCGTTCTGTATGTTTCTGCTGTTATTATGCCACCTAGCCCGGCATCGTTCGAAATATTAGCCCGTAGTGAATGCTGATCATACGTGATCATTCGTCTTTTGTTTAGTTGCTGCCAGCATGTTGTGGGTCAAAACACGAACAGCACACGCTCCTGCAGGTTACTGCACGCGTTTGCCGAGGCTGTTGTAAAATTGAGAAATATAGCGTCGCAAAACGTGATTTGAATGACACTCAATATTATTTTGCTTAGCAAAAGACGAAAGATCACGTATGAGCAGCATGCACTACGGGCTAAGATTTTGAACGATGCCGGGCTACGGTGGCCTCTTCAGCCCAAAAAAGGCACAACAGTTTGATGCGGATTCAGACACGTAGTTAGTCGCACCGAATCAGTTTGGACCCTCAAAAAGTGGATCTTCGTCTGGTTGTTTGGTCTGAACCAGGATTTCTTGTGTGTATCGATAACGACATACAGTCAAACCTCGGTTTTCGAACGTCTCGGTTCGCGACCAATTCGGTTTTCGACCAAAAATGTTGAGTTTTTTATGCCTCGGATGACGAACAAATTTCGGTTCTCGAACAAACTGAGCGCACTTGAATGCACCATTTGACTCCTCTCGCCTTCCTTACACGAGGAAGTGACGCTTCCTCGTGTTGCTTTCCATTGTGAGCAGACGTGTTCAGTAAACATTTTTAGTTTAAAAAGAGCGTGGTTTCGGTTTTTGGACAATTTCGGTTTTCGAACAGCCTTCTGGAACGGATTATGGACGAAAACCAAGGTTTGACTGTATAAAGTCTGGACCAGCGTGAGAAACTAACCCTGTTCCATTTGCAGCAGAGCAGACCAAACAGTGTACCGGTAGGTGTGAATACACCCCAAAAAAAAAAATGACATTAAAAAAAAAAAATTCTCCATTCTTGCTCTTCCGCCTTTCTCACAGCCAACAATGAGGCGCTCTAAAGCTGCCATGCTAACTACTATCAGACATAAACAACACATTTCCTGAGCCGGGCAAAAACTTGTTTGGACTAGTCAAAGGTAAGGCGCATTTTCTGGGTGTTGCCACAACCAGGTGGAAAACTGCATTGGGCAACCGCTGATGGAAATGAACACGGTCAAGTCCTTATGTCGTAGGGCGAGAGGTGACTCATACTGGACTCCAAAGTAGGTCACTAAGCACCGGTTTAGCAACGGCCCCAAAAAACTGGAATGGTGAAAAACAGTTTAGTGCTATATCTATATATGAATTTGGAAACAAATCGTGAATTGAGTTCCAAATCATTTTATCTTCGATAGGTCGAGTCAAATTCACGTCGCTGACAAACTACTACACGCACACAAACTGGATTCAACGTCTATTGAATAGCCTTTGTTGGCATGCGTTACCTAAAAAAGGACTTGCCACATGACGCAAATACTGTAGTACAGAAAGTACAGAGGTTCGCGTTGGTTGTTTTTGTGACGTTATCACATGCCGCAAAGCTTTAATAGACACCGTGCCCCAAATATTTGCTGGGTGTGTCATCTAAAGTGTCAACTAAAGGTAAGTTGTCTGACGCCATCGGCACGTTTGTTCAAAGTCAAAAATTTGTGTTCATCTCGACTCCAACGTGTTCTCGCACCACAAAGCTGAGCATGTCCCATGTTTAGGTTGTAAACGAGTTCCCGGTACAGAATCGCGGAATCTTGAGTCCCCGGGCCCATCAGAGTAGCCTGCGGGCTTGTTCTAAAAATAGCTCCCCGGTGATGTGACATTGTGATTTTCTAGGAATGTTTTGGAAGTAATCATTTGAAAATGTAAACACTGGCAGTTTTTTATAATATGTTCATATTGATCTGATTCCTAAAAATCGTTGAGAAAGTAGATCCCCTCATTTTTGTCCTCACATAAATGAATATCGTTCACAATGAAGAACACAATAAAAAAAACATCACTGAAAGTAATTTGAGAATATATATATATATATATATATATATATATATATATATATATATATATTTTTTTCAGAAGTATGGATCAAGTGGTGGCTCTTCGCATTACAGTAATCAGCACCCAAGATGTAGCTCTCGCTCCCTCACTTTTAAAAAGGTGTGTGTGTGTGTGTGTGTGTGTGTGTGTGTGTGTGTGTTCCATTGTAATATAGTGATACTGTATGTTCTCTGGGCACCACAACATTGTGTGCATCCAAGGAGCTATGCTAATTGTTATCTTTACCCAATCTCTCGGTTCAAAAATTCTATGTTGATTTTTAAACTACATTTTCACTTGACGTCGATGGTACTATGCCAATCACATTGTTAATTATGATTCCAAAAATACTTTTGGGCAAATACGCCCCACCCGGACCCCGGAATAAATGCCTAACTGCACCACTGCCTACATTAAACGTTCACTTTGAGAGCAGTTAACAATTGTTTTCGTTAGTTCCTGGGTCCTAAAACTCTTATGTTGTCTTTTGATCTGTTGAAATTTTTTGTTGTGTCAACACTTCCAGTAAGTCAAAAACTAAATTGGGCTTTTACTTCCTCACTTCCTCATGCGTGTAAAAGTTGTGTTGTGGTCGAGGATTTACTAAAAACGTGACCAGGCCGCTTTGAGTATACACTAATTGTCTTCAGGCAGTTGCTGGCACTGTTTTTCATTTCCAAAATTTTTTGGTACCACTCCTAACTGCGCCTTCACACACAGTTCCACTCTCCAACCCCAACTATCGTCTTTACTTGCCACTTGGCAAGTGGCATTTGCCTTTGAGCCACACAGGAAGTCTGAGTCGGCGGCTCCTCTGATTGGCTCATAGTGTCACGTGTTGGCAGCCGTAGTAGCTCCTTATATGGTGATGAGGGCTCTCATTGACTGGAGCATCAGGTTTGGCTGTAGTGTTTCTCAGAAAGCACAACTGAACACCATGTCCTCCCTAAAGCCACACGCACACACACACGCACGCACGCACGCACGCACACACACACACACACACACACACACGCACACTTATTGTCAGCATTTACATGCTGGGTGCCACGCTGACAATGCACTGCAATCATGCACTCACAACTACTCGATGAGGGCCATTTTCTAAGTTTCAAGTGAAGACAGTTACACATTTACTTCCTCATCTTCAAGTTTGACACTATTGTCCTGGTAGGGGAAACTCCTCCATTTTGTCCCCAGAGTACCTTTTAGCATTCTATATCAACACCTTGATATGATTTGTTTCATGGGATGCATTCAAGTGCATGTAGACAACCGTCAAATAAACAACTCAGTTTCAAATGATGTCACCTAAAAATATTTTTTGGTTCGATCGAGGACGTTATTTACTCCAAATTACATTTGGGACTTTTCATATAATATTGCGCGTGATGTGAAAATATCCAAACATAAGAAAATGCATGTAAGAAATGGACAATAACAACACGGGTCCACATGATGTCACCTGAAAGACACTTTTTTTTACAGACCATTTGGCTTGTTTTGTTCTAATGAGGTTGTTATTATAAAAACAACATTTGGGTTAATAGGTTATTGCTAGTGGTAAAAAAGAGAGAAAATTGAATGCGAAAGGGTGATTTTCTTACCCCACCGACTTCCCAAAGTTTGATTCAAATGCATGTAAAAAAAAAAACATCGTACAGAAGATTCAAACAATTCCTTCTGTATTTGTTACTCCTCGGTGCACAAACAAACAGCTTTTAGAAAACTGCAGTTGCTTGTTTGCATTTAAACTTCAGCCTGCAGTCAATGCAACTGACATCAGATGCATTGTGATTACGAAATTTCAATTTCAGCATCCCGACGCCTGGTCAGTGGAGACTTCAGTCATGCTCGTCTCTCTCATTGTCAAACAACTTCACACATACAGACAATAACAATAATAAATAATAATAAATATATATTAATAAATGTAATAATAAAACATAATAAATGTGAAGGAATACATCTCTGGACCATGTGGATACCAAATTCCAATGTAGTAGGAGAACTTGTATAGCTTAATGAACGAAGAATTGTTTATCTGTCTACTGTATATGTCTATATTGATTAGTTGTGTGTAACATTTGGCCATACGTATGGCACTCTTTGTCCAGGGGCGGTTTTTAGATAAAAGAGGTCTTATACCAACACACGTACGTCCACAACACGTCTTTTTTTACAGACCACTTGGTTTGTTTTGGTTTAAACAGTTGAAGGATTGCTTTTCGAAAATTATATGTTTTTTACACGGGATGCACTGAAAGTGCTTGAAAAAACGTTGAATTAACACGTCTGAATGGTCTCTTTAAGACGTTTTTACAAACCTCCAATTTGTTTGTTTTTGGTTAACATGAGGGAGCTATTCCACAAAACGGCCACTGTGATTTAATATGCCCGTCCTCGTAGTGCAAAAAAATATAAAAGCCGAGCGTTTACGTTAAGGGCTTGCTGTTCTTCCTCGTTTCATCAAAAACGTGCTTTGTTTGATTTCCCAGGACAAGCGGTTAAGAGTTATGTAACATCCATTTGGCGAGAAGAGTCCAAAAAGCAAGAGAGCGGTGAGGGGGTTCGAAAAATATCAACACGTTAGTAAATCATCAGGCCGATACTGTTAAGAGTATTAAATCGGGTTTTAATAGGTTAATGATATTAATATGTTTATTAATGTGTCACAGATTTTTTTTCGACACGAGACTGGTGATTTTGTTTCAAAACACCAAACGTCGCTTCCTCGGCTGAACACTTGGTACGTTCCTCTTTACACGTCACCCATTGTTTACAAATCAACAGAGCCTGTTTGAGGTTGGCGGCGTGGCGAGAGCGAGGACGGAGGAGCGCTGCGAGGAGCGGTGCCTCTTTCATTCAATCCCTGACCACAACATCAACTAACTCACTGGCCTTCACGATGCCCTGTCGAAAGGAAAACTACATCTTCCTGGAGCAGTCCGTCACCGTCGGCTCCAAAGAGGTGGACGCGCTGGTGACGAGAATCGGCGAGGCGCTGCAGCTTCACAACAATAGCGGCGGCCACCCGAAGAAGACGACCTGCTTACACGAACTCACCACCGGCGTGGGGAGTGTGATCAACCCGTCGGGGGTCGTCGTCGTCGGCGGCGGCGGCGGAGTAGGAGGTACAACCGCCGCGGGTGCGCCTGTTCCAAAGCGGCAAGGGTGCTGCATGCGACTGCGGAACCGCGGCAGTAGCCGGGCGAGCCCATACCATATCCCCGGCTCGAGCGACCAGGAGTGGGACCAATTCAAACCGTGGAACAAAAAGAGGCTGCACGCCGAAGAGGACGACCCGCACCGCCTGCTCCAAGAGCTCATCCTTTCAGGCAACCTGATCAAAGAGGCCGTGAGGCGGCTGCAGTTTTCCACGGCGGACTGTGGAGACTTCCCCAAAGCAGCAGACAACGTGCCGTGCTGACGAGGCTTCAAACACTGCTCCCATCCCTCCGCGGCCCTCTCGTTGACTTTCAAGTTAAACTCGACAAGACTGGTAGCTGTGTATTTTCCCCCCATTTCCCCAATGTCCAATTTTCGTTTGATCCAGAACCTTGGCTCCGTTGCGTCAGCGACGGTGGTTAGCTCGCCAGTTAGCCGCCCGGCTAATGAGCCGCGTTGTTTATGTTTGAAAATCTTCTCGACTCAAGTCGAGGCGGGGTGTATTAAGGGGCTTCAAATAAGACGGGATTTATTCGTTTTCAATGACACTTGTCCCCTTCCTCTCAATTGAATGCAATTTCACATTGGGGCTTTTTATGTGTGTGATTTTTGAGGGTAAAATGGACGCCATTTTCAAGACTACTCACATAGCCCCCGCACATGTAAACAAGTTTTTTTTGTTTCCTCCCATCTTATCCGTTAATCTGTTTGTCGTGTTTGGAGGCAGGAGTACAAACTGCTAGCCTTATCCACTCCAAACACATACGAACTTAATCGTGGAGGAAAGTTTTGGTGGTTTAGTGTTTGTGTGTGTGTGTGGCCATTTTGTTTACACTCGGGGAGAGGAACAAGAAGCAAGTGTGTACCTTGCTTTACTTTTTCCCCTCTCTTTTGATTTCCCTCGGAGCAGCTACTTCCACCATCACAAACCTCATACAACACACCATCTGTGTCATTTTTCTAAAGCATTTTTTCTACCAAGCATCGTAAAACGTGGTTAGCACCATTGCCTAGCAGCTTTGCGGTACGCGGTTCAAATCCCAGCTTCCGGTTTCCTCCCACATTCCCCCAAACTTTTAAAAAGTTAATTGAAAACTCTGAAACTGTCCATTGGCTGTCAACCAATCCAGGATGTTTCCCTGGGATAGGCTCGAGCTCATCTGTGCTCCTTATGAGGAGTAGCGGAAGCGATTATTTTTTTTTTTCTACGCCAAGCAATGTGACAACAAAAAGTCTCTTTGTGGTTGGAAGCCTCTAGGTGTCCTCTGAAAGGGGATCCCGGTGGGCAAATATGCAGGACAGTGGGGGTTGGGGTGCGGGGTGAGGCATGTGAAAGCAAGGCCATTTCCCACAGGGCTTATTATTACTTGGGTCTGCTTGTTTGCTTGTAAAAGGAGGGTGTGTGTGTGTGGTCAATGGTCACATGACAACACTTTTGTGGTGCTCTTCACTTTTTGGGAATTCCGATGAGGAGTTCTGTTGTGTGTGTTTTTTTTTTTCTTCTGTGTGTGTGTTATTTGTGCCCCGTGTACAGAAAAATGCACAACTGCTTCGTACCGAAGTATCATTATAATGAGCCTGAGTATTCAGGGCTGTTTTTTTGGGGGGGTTGTCTTAATAAACACACTCTTTGTTTTTCCAAACTTGTTGTCCTCTTGAATTCCGGGAAATTCCATGTTGTGACTGAAACCCTCATTGAAAGTGTGTCAGTCTGATGCTTTCTCCACGTGTGTGAGCGTGAGCAACGTGGTGTTGGCAGATGCATGTTCATTATGAGCCTATAAATACCTCCCCTGCCCACTCTATGTGGAGGAGGAGCACAGTAGGCTGTGACAAGGGAGGGGAGAAAAACATGTTTTGCGGTGTCCTCCATGTTGTTTACATCAGCTTTCTCTTCTGTCAATGCTCAGTCACTGAGTGCGAGCGCGTGTGGTCGTATTTCCCAGCAGAAGAGGAAGCTATCAGCCCCTGGGGAGCACAGGAACACTGCTAAGAGAAAGCTTCAAGTGAGCCATTCAGAAATCTTAAGTTCAAAGGGGCAAAAGCTTGACAACGCAAAATGTCAAAGCACTCTGAAGTCATAACTAATAATGCCACCGTGTTTTGTTCAGGGTACAGTGAGAAGTTCATAATGAACACTCATTTCTTGCAGGGGAAACATTTCAGACCTACTCTTAAGTGGAATAAAAGCAAAATTGTTTTGTAACCATCCCCCTGACTGATACCGTTTGAACACTGAAGTATTTCTGTTACTGTGGAAGCTCTATCTATACATGGGCACCATGGCTTGTGTCGTAAGATGTGACTAAAAATGGCAGGCACCCGAAAAAAAAAACCCCTGAACTTTATTTGGAGTTCATCAGAGGCACATAAATGGTGGCGCATATGTGCTGACTCTTATTTAACATGCGTTTGAATGTCATTAGGTTATTCTGAACACGGCAACATCCCCAGTTAGAAGACACTTGTGGAACCACAATAGCTCATCCGTCCATCTGTTCCAGTTGTTTATTTTTACTTTGCTTCATGAAAACTTTTTTTTTTAGTTCAACTCAATTTTATCGGTCACGATAACTGTGCAAAAAGTTTGGAAGTGATTGATTTTGGTCTATGTCATTATTGGCAACAAACGTAATTTTGGACAGGGGTGTTTTTTACACCCACAGATTTTTTTTAAAATGTCACACATACGTTTCTTGCAATATATTGATTTTTGCACAGGAAGACAAGTCATGAATATGACAAATTATTTGTGTCCACATAACTACGAATGTTTATTTATGGCATAAAACAATGAATAACCGTCATGAAAAATGGATAGAGATTCTGCTTTGCAACCTAGATATTTGCATTTTGGCATGGTTAGCTAGTAGCGGTAGGACGTAATAACGTACAAATACTTTGGCATTATACTTAAATAGATTTTTCAGGTACTCGTTGTTTTCTTTGAGTATTCATTATTCCGACAACTTTCTTTACTCCCTAAATTTGAAATGAGATATCCGTGACTTTCTGTGTCAAGTAACATGTAAAAACTAAGCTAATTTACTGAACTATTGAGTTGTTTTTTAACTTTTATTTTAGTATAGGAATTGAATCAGTATTTATACTTTTACCAGTGTTTTCTAAACAAGTGTCTTTCTTCTGATGTACATCGTGTGAGTACTGTTGCCACCTATTGTAAGTAGAAATGTGGTTTGAAAATCAGAAGGAAGAAAATGATGGCGGTAGATGCTGAGAGACTTTTGATGAGGGTCCATTGGGGAATTGCCGTGTTAGGAGGAAGTGGAGCTTCCTGCCACGCGTGGCGTAACCAGTCGACCTGTCTGTAGTTACCCTACATGCGCACTTGGGGGCAGAATTTCACCAAAATTTGCGTGTTATCAAATTGCACGGCGAAAATGCGAATGCGTTTTGCCCTCGATCCGATACCAAATAATCACCTGGTAGTACAGTACAGGTATACTGTACTGTAATCAAGATAGGTACCGATCCTTTTTTTTTTTTTTACCATTAAAGTGTCTCATGAATTTGGTAATCTGAATTAATTTTCATAATTCAATAATTTGCCCTTTTTTACTTAAACAGTGCGCACAGGACATATTTCTACACACGTATCGATCACAATAACATTGATATCGATCACATTTAATACCAACATCGATGTCAAATTATCGATATTTGGACCAATCTGCCCGACCATTGTAGCGTAAGAGTGAAAGCTTCTCCAGGACCTGAGTTTAGGAGCAGGCACGCTCCGCTGCTGTGTGGCCGCTCAGCTCTCGCTCTCCGCTTCCTTCTCCTGCGGCAGCTCTCCATGGCGGCCAAAAACCGAAAGCAGACCGGCAAGAGCGACAAAAGCGAAAAGAGTCCCCCGCTCGCTTCTGCTGGCGGCAAAACCGGCGCCAAGCGAGCCGCCGCTGGCAGGGATGCCAAAACCGCGAACGGGCTATCGGGCATCCTCCACAAGCTGGGGCTCACTCATTCCGCAGCGGCCGGTTTGGGATTCACGCTTCTCCTCGGTAAGCTAGCGTCGCTCGCTTCGATTTGGACATCCAAACCTGGGCTAAATGTGCGGATGACAAACTTGTTATCTCCCCCGTACATCAACATCCGCGCTAACGTTAGCTCACCTGTCGATGTTAGCTTTCGAGCGTTAGCCACCACTTATTGGTAATTCATTTGCCATTTTAAAAGTGTGTGTGTTTTATTTTGCTCATGTAAAATTCCCCCCTTAAAATGTATTTATGTGTGCCCACAGCTGCTCTAAGCGGATATCTCCACTGGTGAGTTGTAAAAAGCGATTAAAAACGAGTGCCGTGTTCAATGGTGATTTTTTTTAAAAGGCTCTTTTCAATACATTTAACGATTCAATTCAAACACACCGCCCTTGAAATATGTACCGTTAAAATTGGGAAAGGGCCTTAAATCTAGTTGTGTCACAAAGATTCTAGGACGGGGCCTCTACATACATATTCTCGATAAAAAAAAATTCTCCCATTTAATTCTCCGTGAGTCTGAAACACTTGGCCAACGTAGACTGCCTTCATGCACTTCCGGAGGATTCTTCTGGGAGCCTCTGCAGCTCCAAGATCGTGTTGATGTCTTCCCTAGCAAATTGGCGCTGTTGTTAAATCCAGATTTAAAAAAAAAGCTACAGATCCTGATCATTTGAATCAGGTGTTTTGCAACAGGGACACATCTATAAAGCATATAGGACAGTGGCCCATGAGGCAAACCCCATCGCTGTCCATTTTTAAAGCTTGTCTGTATGCAAGACACTTTAAGTAACCGAACCGTCATGAATTCAGGGCAGCATCTAAATTGCCTGACTTGGGACTGTTCTCTGAAATAAGGTGCATGAGTCAGTCTCCTGACGTACCTGTCATTTAATCTGACCTTCCCTGGCTAACGTCTATTATTGTTCCTCTCCACTTGCAGGTATCATCTCACACAGCTCTTTGAAAATGACAGGCACTTCTCACACTTATCCACCCTGGAGAAGGAAATGGCTTTCCGGACAGAAATGGTGATTACAAGCTTTCTAGAGTGTGTGTGCATGTGTGCGATGTAAATTAGTTCAAAATGGCTCAATCACACACCTTGGAGTCAGCCAAAATAATCTATGTACACATCTGTAAATGGGAGACTTGCATCAATATTTTATTACCAAATTCAGTCAGACATCACAAGATTAATACAAGTTACCTTTGGCCCATACAATGACCAGATGTGCTCAATGGTGGCCATTAGCCTCCGGACACTTATGGGTATGGCAAACTAATGTTTGGGTAACATCGGCCAACCTGTCCAATGGGACACTACTGCACATGCATTTCTGATTTCTAGTCTAAGGGCCACCATGTAGTTGGTTTCTTGCAATTCACAGCATCTCTAGGTACCTATGGAGAAGTTGAAAGTCAGCTTTAACTTCCTCTTCCTGGTTTCATAACCATCCCTCAGTCTATGTGTAAGGCCTTTTTAAGTGATTCACTGTTTCTGTCTTGTTTCTGGATTACAGGGCTTGTACTACTCGTACTACAAGACCATCATTGAGGCGCCTTCCTTCCTGCAGGGCCTCCATATGATCATGAACGACCGGCTGACCGAGTACCCACTGGTCATAAACACCCTCAGGAGGTTTAATCTTTACCCAGAGGTACATTTTTATGGTGGTGGGACTTTTAATTCCACATTTTGAAGCTGTTGTCATTTTGTAGAGCTATGTGTGTGTTCTCCAGGTGGTTCTCGCCAGCTGGTACCGGGTGTACACGGCTGTCATGGGCTACTTTGGCGTTCCCACAAAGATGTGCTGGTCCATCAACCGAGGAGAATTCCTGACACCCGTGGACAGTTGTGAAGGTAGTGGCGGTTGCCGTGGAGACCCTGTGCCCTCTTGCTCATACATTACATCACACACAGCGAGGGCACACACCGCGGTAGGTTGGTCGGACGAAGAGAAGCTCTGACTGAAGTCCTCCAAAATGAAAATGGTGCACAAGCACTTTGTTTAGAGATGGTTCACTTTATTGATTCGTCAACGTTTACAGACATGTGATGCAACAGTTAGTTCAGAGAGAGACAAACATTCAAATCCAAAATGAGATCAAGTTAATGATTTGTGGGGTGTTTACTGGAATTCTTGGAACCTATAGAACTGTTTGGAACTTCAAAATATGAATTAATTTAAGGATTGCCCCAAAGTACTCTTCAAAGTGCTTCATAAGGACACAAATACGATGAACAGAAGAATATTTTTTAAACAATAAAATCATTAATTCAACGAAAACGCTTCATACTCATGCCGGCTTGTTCGTAGTAGGTGTCTTGAAAGGCGCTTATAAATCAAATGTATTATTATTATTATTATTATACAAAACATTTATCCAATATTGATTTAAAAATCTGTCTTATTAAAAAAATGCAGATGCTCTCTGTTTCATTACATTGTAAATTATTTTGCCAAGCTACATGATTTTTTTTTTTAAACTTATTTTGGTGAGGAGAAATCACTGTATTGTCCCGGACTCCGAAGAGCCTGGCCTTACATTGATCCCCAAATATGTTTTTTTCCTTGACCTATCGTCAACTACTGTTAAACCAATTAAGTCGACTTAAGGGGGGAGGGAAATAAGATTTATTTTATTAATTTGGAAGAATGTACAGTATCAGTCCTATCCAATTGAATGATATCATACTTCTAGCAATAACATAACTCGAATGGTTAAAAAATATCATCTTCCTGTGCCGTAATCTTGTTGACTTTGACTGCACTGAAAGAAATTTTATTTTAAGTTGTCTGGTGGTGAACACAAATGGTGTCTTTGTAGACATTTGATGTCAATCTCTCGACGGTTTTCAAAATGCCATATTTTGTCCTTTTTCATTTTCGTCCACTTGACATTTTAGCTATTCATCGAGTATGCAGGTTCATATTGTGTTTCTATACGCCAGGCTTGGGAGACCCAGCTTATTTCTACGTGACATGCGTGTTCTTGCTGAACGGGGCGATGATGAGCCTGTTTTTCCTGTACGGCGCTTACCTCAGGTAGTCTTTCCAGTGTGGCTGTGTGAAGACGTGTTGTTGCTTTTTGATCCACCAATATAATCGACTTGAGATGCAGATGACCTCTCTTTGCGACTGTTGTACTGCATGCGCTGTGAGTGGGTGTGTTAACGTGTGATCTACAAAGTACAGTCAAACCTCGGTTTTCAAGCGTCTCGGTTCTCGACCAATTTGGTTTTCGACCAAAAATGTCGAGTTTTTTATGCCTCGGATGACGAACACATTTCGGTTCTCGAACAAACTGAGCGCACTTGAATGCACCATTTGACTCCTCTCGCCTTCCTTACACGAGGAAGTGACGCTTCCTCGTGTTGCTTTCCGTTGTGAGCAGACGTGTTCAGTAAACATTTTTATTTTAAAAAGAGCGTGGTTTCGGTTTTCGAACAATTTGGGTTTTCGAACAGCCTTCTGGAACGGATTATGGACGAAAACCGAGGTTTGACTGTACTAAGATTCCTGCGCTAGTGATGTCACAATACCAAAATTCTCAACTCAACTCAACTGTATTTATAGCGCACTTTAATACAGATACTAAAATGAGAATTTTAAAAATGTTCACACGATGGGAGAAGATCCGTAATCTCTTTGGCCTCCCTTTTGAGCACACCCCATAAATCCGCCAATCCGCCAGTGTAATTTTTCTCAGGTTTGATGAATTACATTCCGTGTGCTAAATTCATCTATTCGCATCGTCTCCTAATAATTTGCACGTTCATTTATTTATTTTGATGCACTCCTTTGTGCTATTTTTTTTCCAGACCCACCTTTAGTAAATGAGGCCAATTGTGTTTTCTTTCTAGCGGCAGCCGACTGGGTGGTGTCGTGACCACCCTGTGTTTCTTCTTCAATCACGGCGAGGTGGGCGCACACTGTTAAAATGTTAACGGCGTTAAAAAACAAACAGCTAACCTTTCACCTTTTGTGTGCGTGTGTCAGAGCACACGTGTGATGTGGACTCCTCCTCTGAGGGAAAGCTTTGCCTACCCCTTCCTGGTCCTGCAGATGCTGCTACTCACATTCATCTTGAGGTACGCAGTCTCGGTTATGTCACCCACCGAATGCAGCCGATAGGATTGTGTTGACATTGGAATGCATTTTGTAATGCTTGTTAGTGACACCTACAGGACTGGAGTAGAACAGCATCACTGTTTGACACTTGAAAAACATTTTTTTGGGGGATCACATTTAATTGTGTACTTAATTCAGTGTTCAGTGGGTGTCTGCCCAACTTGTCCCCCCCCCCCCCCCCTCACTGTTTTCATCACCCCCCTACCATCAGGACCCGGAACCCGAGCAGGATGGCGCTGGTCGCTCTGGGAATCTCCACATTGTGCTTCATGCTGCCATGGCAGTTTGCCCAGTTTGTGCTGCTCACTCAGGTAAAGCGCAAGGCAGACACAAGGAACAAAACGTATCAAATAAACACGATTGTCAGGGTTTAAATGCCCCCCCTCCCCACTTCCCCCCCCTTTTTTTTTAGGTGGCCTCCCTGTTTGCGTCCTACATCCTGGGTTACCTCAGTGCGGCCAAGATGCAGTTGTTGTTGGTCACTCACATGGTATGGTGGAGCTTTACTCTCTGATCGCGGGCTTCACTTGCTATACAGTGAAACTCCTCTACAACGAAACCTACATGGCCGAAAATACCCCTAGTGTGAAAAAATCTTCATGCATTAACACCATTCCGACTTTCCTGCCCCCCCCACTCCCATACAACGAAAAAAAACCCTGTTGCATTATACAAAATCTTTATCTCTGCTCTTGCCTCGCAACGAGATTCACTACAACAAAGTCTAATCCAACAGCGACCTCTACTGCTTCGTTTGGAAACGGCAACAGCAACCACCACACTGGTTTACACATGCGCAGTAGTCCAGGAAGTATTTGTTCTTGTTAGTTTCAGACGCAGCAAAAACGTCGCATTGCTAAAATTGCTACAAAACGGACGTTTGGATGTCAAGCAGCTAAGACAAGAAGAGCTCTGACGCTGGAAGAGAGGGTAAAAGTGATCAAAATGAAAGACGGAGGAAACAAAATAAAATACATTATCCAAGAAATTGTGAAAGTGAATGCTGATCGTAAATTTTGCAATTTCTTTCCCCCCGCTGTGAAAAATTTCTTGCTGCAAACATGATTTCATTGTAGAGGAGTTTAACTGTATTGTGGTTCACCGTTCATGGGTTTCTGCAGTGTACATGCAAGTCCTAATTTAGAGTTACGTGCTTTCAGTGTATTATCATATTTTGCCATAAAATGCCAGGGGGGTACTGAGGTCTACTGGAGGAGAAGCAGTCTAATTAAGAACTTGACGACACTTGACCTGTTTGGGCATCATTGCTGAAGGATCGTGCTCACGGGCAGCCTCGTCTCTTTTGTTTACGCAAACCGCAGGTCGCACTGGTCTTCTGCTTTGTGTTTATGTTTGGCAATGCCATGCTGCTCACGTCCTTCTACGCCTCCTCGCTCGTCTCAATCTGGGTGAGTTGAGTCTGGATGATATGTCTAAATCGATGTTCTTGGCAGTAAATTTTTTTTTTTTTTCTCAGGCTGTTATTGCATTGAGGCATGGCTTCACTCGGATCTTCAGAACTGGATTAATCTTCTGGGTAGGGATGATTTACTTGTGCTTCAGAGCAGAGTTGGCTCAACAAAAATCTTTCTTTTTCTTTGGTTTGAACTTCCTTCTGTCTTCCTCAGGTCATGCAGGCTTTGGTTTGGATGGGGTCCACTGTCCTGCTCAAATTCCTGCTGTCCACCATTCTCGGTGCTTCAGATGATGTGAGTTTAGTGTCATCAAGTGCTGCTACTTAGCTATTGTCATTTTAAATGCTATTCACCTTAAAACAAATTTTGTCTTGAAATCTTTTTCAGTGCTACTGTTATCTGTAGAGTTTTTTTTTTTTAAAGACTTATGGTTTTTTTTTTTTCCCACCTTATAATGTGCCGTTGCTTTAACTCTTGTTGCATGTTTCCATACTTCTGTTTCCAAGGCTCACATCAGTGGCCTGATCAAGTCCAAGTTTACCAACTACAAGGACTTCCACACGCTCATGTACACGTGTGCTGCAGAGTTCAACTTCATGGAGTGGGAGGTAAGATTGAAGTCGGTGCATACCTTATGCGCAGGTGCCACCTCTTTCTCTCCCCACCAGACTCCTGAACGCTACCTGAAAACGCTGCTGCTGCCTGTCACCGTGTTGCTGGTGGCTTTGATAGCAAAGACAGTAAGCGGATTTTCTTTTTTTTTTTTGCGATGCGAACATAAAATGCACAACCTGATCATTTTTTTGTCCTTTCCAGATTATGCAGGATGTTATCCGCTATCTGAGGGATGGAGCCAAGGCGCCTGAACAAAATAAAGATCATAAAAACGAGGAAGCTGTGAGGTCAGATGATGTCACTGTGCACTTACATGACAGTTCACTTGGGACAGCTTTCCAGTTTTGCAGGAATTTGGAGACAGTAAATGGTGAAAATGACAATTAAAAAAACAAAAACTTTCCACTAAATCACAAAAATCGATATTTTTTTCCTTTGTATTTTTGTATATTACTATTATTTGTATTGTATTATTTATGATTTCTATTTTCACACAAAGTACTGTATATTCAAAACACAAACTATACTCTTAAAACACAACACAAAAAAACACATCGCAGAACTCGGACGTACAAGAAAACTAACTCTGTAGACGCAAATGTATTACAACTTACACATTGTAGACATTACACATGGCACACACAATATTGCCATAACTCGGCGTCTGTTCTCTGTTTTAGGTGTGAAGTTGTCACTAAAGGAGAGGTGAGAAATATTCCTCCTTTTTCCTTTCCATGTTCTATATTATGCCCCGTGGTGCATATTGCGATGAGGAATGGAAAAGCGGTTCCTGTTGAGAACAGATTCCGAGAGTTTCAATTCCTTTGCGTTGTTTGCCGTTCTTCCCTTATCCATTCCAACCCGGGTGAAAAAAGTCACCATGCATGTTGCGTAGCATGATTTATTGGCAAAGCTGGCAAGAAACACAGCGCCGAACGCTCGCTCGGGTGTTTCAGATTTTACAAGTAAGGATAACAACAGGGCAACTTGCAAATTATGTTCATATTTCGTCAAGGGAGGAAACATGAGCAATATGCAAAAGCAGTTGTACACACAGCATGCAATAATTTAATTAAGGTCGCACTTTTGATCCGCTTCGGAGTCCTCAACCTGGCAGCAGTGGAAATGCAAGTAACTCTGTTAGTGTCATTTCGAACCCAAAAGAAATGTCACAATGTCCGTGTGATTAAAGCGTGTTATCATGATGCCAAAACAATTCTTTACATTTGATTAAATTCTGACATTACTTTGTTCTGTTTGTTTTACTTGCGTGTAATTATAGAAGAAAAAACACATTCGAATTTTGGGGGGGAAGGTGGTGGTGGCAGGAACAGATTAATGCCATTTCCATTCATTTCAATGGGGAAAATTGATTTGAGAAAAGTCATTTGAGTTCCCAGCATGGTCCCGGAACTAAATATAAACTTGGAAGTCAAGCTACCGCTGTGTCGAACTACTGGAAATGATTTTATGGTGACTGTTTCCTGTGCTCCCTGCAGATGGTGTATCACAGTCTGCAGCTGCTGGCATTCAGTGTGCTGGCCGTCCTCATCATGCGACTGAAGCTCTTCCTCACGCCGCACATGTGCATCATGGCCTCGCTGATCTGCTCCAGACAGGTGGCTCTTGACGGCTGCGTCGCCGTGGTCTCATTCTAACGTAACTGAGCCTCACCTCCCCTTCTGTGTGCTCCTCAGTTAATGGGCTGGATCAAGGACAAGGCCAGACATCGGGCCGCCGTGTTCCTCGTGTTGGCCCTCATGGCGGTGAAGGGGGTGGCCAACCTCAAGGCCCAGTGGAGCATCATTGGGGAGTTTAGCAACATGCCTCAGGAGGAGCTGCTGGACTGGATACAGGACAACACTCTCCCCGGTGAGGGATAGATTTGCTCTACTGACACTAATACTATTGTGAAAATCTCCCTTTGTCTGTCCGTCCATCACTCAACCCGTAAGTCGGAAAGAAACACAAGGGAGAAAGAGGGGGCAGAAAAAAAAACACGCTCGAACTATCCTCATCTGAGGATAATTTGAGTCCAGGGAGAAAAAAAAAACAACCCTAGCACGTAAACAAGCGTATGACAGTTACAACAAGTCACAAGACATAACAATGAATATTATGTTATGTGATGTGACGCAGATGCTGTGTTTGCGGGTGCAATGCCCACAATGGCCAGTGTGAAACTGTCCGCGGGTCGACCCATCGTTAACCATCCCCACTACGAAGATGCTGGTCTGAGGTCAATGGGAGAGTCACATGACCGCCAGTAGTCATGCGATTGGACTCTGATGCTCATGACTGTGTCGTGTTGTGTTCCCCAGGGAGAGAACCAAGCTGGTGTACTCCATGTATAGCCGCATGTCTGCAGAGACTGTCAAGAGCAACTTGAACAAGCTGGGAGTCGACTTTTTTGTTCTGGAAGATTCTTGGTGTACCAGGAGAACCGGGTATGATACACCACTTCACCGTAGGGCTGTGATGAAATCGCCATATCGTATCATTTTCATACTTGAACGTGTTTCATAAACGAGGTGTCGCCAACGTTTGAGAATGAACAATATTTTCTAAGCAGCGGATAAAACTTAAAATATTATACAGTAATCCCTCGTTTATCGCGGTTAATGGGGACCAAAACCACCCCCGATAAACGAAAATCCGTGAAGTAGCGACCAATTAACATATACAGGTAAAAAACAAATTGCCGCGAGAAGCTGCAAAACAACTGCGAGCTTCTCACAGACTGTTTGCGGACTTTTGTTTGAAAAAAATCCGCGATGCACCGAAGCCGCGCTAAACAAACCGCGAAATAGCGAGGGATCACCGTTTTCGCTTTTTTCGGGATGAATAGCCAAGACTCACAACATCAATAATATGGAGCTGACCGTCTTTTTCACATTCCACAAGGCCCGGCTGCAGCATGCCAGAGATCTGGGACGTGGAGGACCCGCAGAATGTGGGTAAAATTCCTCTGTGCACTCACATGTCCAGGAACTCACGGCCACACTTCACCACCGTCTTCGCCAATAACATCTACAAAGTCCTCAAAGTGGCCAAAGATGCCAGATAACGGCACTCAACGTCTTTTGCTTTTGAACTTCCCCGTTTACCGATGGAAGCCTTATTTTTTATTTTATTATTATTATTATTATTATTATTATTATTATTATTATTCTTGTAGTAGTAGCTTTTTTGGGGGGCAGGGGGATACAAAGTTCCCAGTAAAAAATGTGATAGATTATGTGTCGTGTATCCACCTGATACTTTTATGCAGGCCTGGAAAGTCGGATATTGCGGAAAGTGTTGTGACAGAATTTATTCACCTCCGTGTTTCACACAGGCCCCAGCAAAGTGGGACAGTGCTGCAACTGTGTACACTTTTAGGTCAGGTTTCCCCAATCAGATTATTAGTCATGGGAAAATCTTCCATTTTATCAGGACTTCTTTCAGACAGAGATTTGGCAAAATTTTCCCCGTTTTCCAATTGTTTTGTTTTTTGTTTTGTTTTTTTTAAATGTAGAAAGAGGGACATTGCCAGGAATGTAGCGCATTGGAGCAACACAGTATTAATTCACCAGTATCTTTCACACAGAACCCAGCAAATCAGGATATTGTTGGGTCCCACAATCGGACAAATGGAGAAGTATTACAGGAGGCAGTTTCACACAGGAATCCATTGGCGCTTTCTTTTATGTAAAACCTTTTCCCCTTGTATTCATTTGCCAGTGTCTTCTAACACACAATCCAGTAGAACGAATCATTGTCATCAACAAATTCATTTTGGTTACACTACCTCGGAATCTTGTGTGAAGGGGGATACTACCGCCGGCATCGACGCTTTGTACAGTGTTGCTGTCGTAATTGACTATTTTTATATAACTTATTTGCAGGCTTTTTTGGGAAGAATGTTCAAATGTTTTATGGAGGAATATGGCATGTAATACCTGTCATGACATTTTAGGCTAGTTATTCTTAAGACATCTGCACCTTGTTCAGTTTAGTGTTGTGTTGTGAAAAGTAGCCCACTTCTGCTATTGTTTTTAGCCTCTCACACTGCCAAAATAACTGTAGCGGGTAGTCACACCCTAACAGTAGCAGTGTATGGGAAAAGCAAAGGTCACGAAAATATGAAGCTCAGTTGACGTCAAGATGAATTTAGCATAGTTTAGCGTTTCAGTAACAAGCTAAACGGGAAGCCCCGATGTGCCAAAGGGAGCTCTTGAACAAAAAAAATATATATATATTAGAGATTTTTCTATGAATGTTTTCAATAATTTCTAATGTGTTTTATGGTTCTTCTTGCTGGCTATGCGTGTGGCTCGTGTTTTATATTTGTTTTGTATTGAAATAAAGGGTACACTTTATTTATTTTGTCGAGATTATGTTCATTATTGTACAATAGTATTCCTAATTTAAGGTTTGTGTAAGTCTTATTAGCAAAAACAAATGTAGGTTTATTTATTACCTAAAAATTTAAGTGTCGAGCAGCGGTCACCAACTGTGGTCCTCTGGTTTGTTAGTTGTCAGTGAAGTTTCACGGAGGACTCGGCTGATATTACCGTATTTACTCTCCAGAAGAGGAAAAAAATGGTTCTTAAATGTCAAACTTGTATGACGGTAATATTCGAATAATGGGTGGTGCGTGATTTGTTGGCACGAACAGTAGCCTGCAATTACTTGCCACTATTGTGTTTGTCCAATTGGACTCGCCGTACAATTTCCTGACTTGAATGCATTCCAGTACCAGAGTTCCGGCGTAACACTTTCGATATCGAGGGAGACGTAACTCTTTTCTTCAAAAAGTGGAAACGCGTTTTGTAAGTGTTTATGTCTTACAAAAAGATGTGTGGAAGTAATGAGAGATACAAGTTTTGTCACAACTAATTATATTTCAAACAAGTTAGGTCGCGGGGCTTGAGAGACCCAACTGGTTTCAACCAATGTAGTTAGTCCCAATGGACTTGCCGTACAACTTTCGCTTTACCCAGTTCTGGACTGGCGTCCACAACGCGGAATTTCATTCGACAAGGGATACGTCAAATTACTGTTTTCTTAATAAAGTCTTCGCGAAGTGTCAAATTTAAAGAGCCGACAAAAGTTACGTGATGAAGAACGGGATTTTAGTTGGTTTCGTGCTTTCGCAAAAGCGTAGCGAGGCAGCTTGCAAGCATAGCTAGGCCAAGTGGATTCGTCGTGCGACGTCCGCATTTGTTTTAAATCCCAACTCGTTTTGATACTCAACAGTGATCATAAATGAAGCCAGAACACCGGGACGCGGTCCTCCGGGCGTGCGGCGCTGCGTCGCTGCGTGTGGGTGCAAAGATTCAGACGCTGTGGAGCGGCTACGGTGAGATCGTCCGCCTGCACCTGGAAGGCTGTGAGCGGCCATCGGTGGTCGTCAAGCACGTCAAATTTCCCTCGAAGGGGAACGAACACGCCGCCGCCGACCCCGCCGCCCATCGCTCCCACATGAGGAAGGTGAGGTCCTACGAGGTGGAGACCCACTGGTACCAGAACTACGCCACCAATTCCAAGTGTAGGATCCCCGCCTGTCTCGCCGCTTGTTCCCATGGAGACGAGATGTTAATCGTGCTAGAAGACCTGGATGTGGCTGGTTATGACCAAAGAAGGTAGTTTTTCAAAATGTATTTAAAGGAGACATTGAATCCATTTTTTTGCATTGTAAGTAGGTAGGATAGGGTCAGAGCCCTCCCACGGATGGCCAAAACTAAGTCTTTAATTATTTCTCAACATGAGTCCACAAACAAGCCCTTACTCCACCCACAGCCGTCATGGTAACAAAGGCCAGTACTGTACTTAGCATGGATCTAATATGACTATATTTTAATATTTTTTTCTTCATAAATATGCAGTGAAAAATTAATAAAATGAATTATAATAAAATGTACAAAACAAGTGTAGGTTTTGAACTTGTAGGATTTTACAGTCTCATTTTGGGGCAAAGATATGTACTGGTGTATATATACAGTACAGTATTAAAAAAAAAAAGATAAAATGTAGGAAATACTTGTGGATTTTGCCCGTCATGGTTTAGAATTTTTTTCACTCTTGCATTTTTTGTGTTGCAGACCCTACAGTGACATAACATAGTCAACAATTGTAGATTTTGCATGTGTGACCTGTTAGGATGGCATCACTGAATTTGTTTCCTCCACAAATGTGCAGTACTTTACCAAAGAAAGAAACTGAATACGATTAGAAATTTTGCACCACGTTCAGTATTTTGATATGCAATCCTTTTTTGTTGTCCTCACAGAACCAAAGTGAAAGATTATGAGATGAGAGCGTGCCTCAGCTGGCTGGCCTACTTCCATGCTCACTTCCTGGGGGTAGTCCCGCAGGGCTTGTGGCCAATTGGCACCTATTGGCACCTGAAGACGCGCCCGGATGAGCTGGAGGCCATGGACGACGCCAGGCTAAAGGCTGCGGCCGGCGCCGTGGATGAGGCGCTTAATAGCTGCCGCTTCCTTACCATCGTGCATGGCGATGCCAAGCTTGCCAACTTCTGCTTCTCCTCTGACGGACGGGATGTGGCGGCCGTGGACTATCAGTATGTAGGCGGTGGTTGTGGGATGAAAGATGTGGCATACTTCCTAGGAAGCTGCCTTGAAGAAAGGGAGTGTGACAAGAAGGTGCCGGGCCTGCTGGATCACTACTTTTCTGAGTTAAAGAATGTCGTGAGTACCCAGGTGGACTTTGCGGCGTTAGAGAAGGAGTGGAGGGAAATGTTCGCCTTTGCGTGGACCGATTTCCGCCGGTTCCTGCTGGGGTGGATGCCAGGACATTGGAAGATCGACCGCTACAACAAGAAGCTGGCCGACGAGGTTCTGCTCAAACTCAAGCTTTGAACGTAACAAAAGCATCAGCTCGAACCTTTTTATAGATACAATACTCACAAAAAGGTTGCATCATTGGGTTTTTGTGTCCAGTATCAAAAAAAGCCCAATATCCCTAACTTTTAATGGATTGCCTAATGCTCACAGGTCGAAAAGTGCTCATTTCAACACATTCTTTCACTTCCAGATTGAAAAAAAAAATGGAGTTGAATTTTCTCTACATGCACTGTGAATGATACAAAATACAAAGGACGTGAATTTACCATGCAGTATGGCTGAAATTTGTATTAAAAAAAAGTCTGATTCAAATTGCACCAAACATTTAAGTACATATATCTTCCTCCAAAATAGGGCTTTAATTTTCCTTTAAAGCAACTTTTAGTGGTTTAAAAAAATGAGCAAATGAGAATTTTCTGACTTCCGACTACTTTGAACTGGGAGGTCCGAGTTGTTGGAGTCGATAGGGTGACGGGGGACCCAGAGTTCACCGACTGGCTTCAATATGAAGTCACTCTTCAAGGGCGACCCCATGGAGACAGACCGTAAATAGCAAGGCATCATTTACAAGATTATAATCACATATCACATTAGTTTAGCTATTAAAAAAATAACTTGACACAACCGTTATTTGGTGAAATGAACGAAATGCTTTGAATATACGATATTCATTTATTTATATACTCTAAAGAAATAATGATGAAGGGTTGCTGAAGGTTAAATGTGTTGCGATGAACCAGCACAAACAATTGATCGGAATCCGCCATCTTTGTTGTTTACATTCGCCTCGAACACTTTTGAGGTAAAAACTGGGACAACCCATTCCGATTTCCCACCACTTTCGAATGCAGCATTGTACGATGCTGTTTCGGCTAAAAGCAAACCAATTATACGTTAAAAATATGCACTTGTCATGTTTTGCACAAATGTCACGCCTATATGACATCATGGACGCTTAATTCTGACGTCAGATTGAATTTCGTCGTGACGTCAACAACAACAAGACGGGTCGAGTAACTTGAAAATTGAAGACGGCGACTGCGGCATTTGCCCTTGCAGCATTGTTATCAGGTACACAAGGGCCCGTCACCACGTTGAAATCGCTTTTAGATTAATACTCGCGCAGTCAAAGCCGTGAGTAAACCGGTAGAGAATCGGTGCAGGTGCCTAGCAATGTTGCTAGCCAGCGAGCTACCAGGGATAGCCGCCGAGCTAACGCTGGTAAACATTACTCTACGGCGTGCGTGAGTGCGTGCAGATGTATGTGGTTAAGTCTTTACGCCAGGTCACCGCCATCCACTTACACACGTATAACATTTTATATAGTGAAAAACACAAAAACTAAACTTGGTTCCTAAATTGTCCCCGTGTTTAACCACTTCGGGTTTTGCTCGCCGTCTTAAAGTCAGCACAACATCCAGACCGGCTATTTTAGCTATTGGACAATGAGCGCTCAATCTCTACTTTTAGCTTTAGTTATAGTGGACGAATAAAGTATCTATCTATCTAATCAATTTATCGACCATATCTCAAACACCTATTTAACAATAGTGGCCAACAATATTTGTCTCCCCAGCAATGTGGCGGCGACCTGTTTTTGTATTTTCTGACACATACCTGTACAAAATTACCAGGCTGCTCAAATTCCTTTCTTCTTTTTTAATTTGTTTAACTAGAACAAAGCATTGAGATTGGGATCTCTCTTACAAGGGTGCCCTTTGGTAGACGTCAGCAGCACGTCATAAGAACAGTTAACCCTTATAAATAAACTTATCGACTTGGACAGGAAAATAGTTGAACCGTTAAGTCATAGTATCAGTGTCAATTAAAATCCTGTGAGTGCAAATTAATGGGTTTAATCTCTTCCCCTTCTCACTCGATATCCCCAAAGACAGAGTAAAGCAACACCAATGGATAATGTAGAAGAACAAGCGCCCCCCCACCAATGATGCTTTGAGGGGAGCTTCCTCCTGAGGTGGTCGCTAAATGTCCCCTGACCTTTGCCGACATTACGACCATGAGCCATGGAGTCAGGAGGAGCAGACACCCCGGTCACTTTAGTCATTAAGGCGTCCGACCAAAAGCATGAAGACTGCACAATCAACTGCTTCATGAGCTGGACTGTGGAGGAGCTCAAGAGTCACATCGCCACTGTGTACCCCAGTAAGCCAGTAAGTCATGCTTAGAGTAAGACGTTTGTCACGGCTTCATGAAACGAATGTTTGGCGTCATGCACACCATACACACTAAAACTGGTGGGAGGTAAAAAAAAAACCAACAAACTACTATGCTCTTCGGGCATGCGCCCTAAAAGCATGCTCACACGCAGCTGTTATGTAAATCAATAGGGACTGGGTAAATAATTTACTTCTGTTGCTCAGACTAATCAGAGAGAGCATCTGGTAAAAATAAATACAAAGTGCCAAGTCATGTGGGTCACTTATTGCCGTGGCAACCGCATATAGGACAAGCTGAAAGAAAAACTCCAGATCCACAGACTCTATGTGATTAATCACAAATTTTAGGTAGGAATTCAACTTCAACTTTTTTTTTGTGGGGGGGTAAATGTGACAACGCAATACCAAACACATTTATGTCATCTTTTCTATTCGGGTCAATGGTAGTCATTCACTTTTCTGCCACCCATAAGTATCCTGGCACCTGCTGTTTACAAACATTGTAGAGTGGTCTATGAAGAATGTCCTCAATGTGTACTGCAGCGCTCCAGAGATCAGCGGCTAGTGTACTCGGGGAAGCTCCTGCAGGACCACCTCCAGCTACGAGATGTTCTGCGACAGGTACACTTTCGCCACGGCAGCACCGCAGATGATCATGTTTGCTTATTTTCAAAATCCAGAAGCAGCGAGGGCTGTCGGCCTGGAAAGATGCCGGAAGTCTAACATTTTGTTTTGGGGTGGCCATTTTAGCCTCAGTTTGGTCACTTGCTGTGGTCCTTCAGAAATGATTTGGTCCTTGAGATCTTGTCTGACTTCTAAAAAAAAGTTATTTTTAACTTTTTGGGTTTTTTCCATATGAAAAGCTGCACGTAACAGTATTTTACTGGATAAACACACACATTAATAACATTCACTCTCCAAATAACCCGCAAACACAGAAAATGTGAGCACCAAACACGACAGTACCAAAATTGTACTTCCTAGCTTTCCTGCTTGTTCTTCTTCTGTGGGGCCCATTGGGGTTGACAAATGAGCTTAATGGCACATTACCGCCACCAACTGATATTGTCCTGCCACTGCAAGGAACCTGACCTGACTTGATTGTGGCTGGATCCTGAGTGGCTTATTAAAAGGCTCCATCTCATTATTAAACGTCCTCTAAATACTAACGCCTGACATTCTAACATCCTAAACCAAACCCTAAGGCTGAACAATTTTGAAAAAAAAAACTCAACTGAATTGAATAAAGCCTACTGACCAACCAAAATGAATAAGCCCCACCCCCACTCTACAAATTGCAGCCTTTCCCATTTGAAAATTGCATTCTCCTACTTTGCAATGTCAATTTGAATTTGATTTATTCATAAGAATATCAGCATTTATCAACCCTCACTCCAAACCTTCGGTCTTCGTTGTCCGCGCCAATCGTGTGTAACAGCCGCACGACGAGTACGCCATCTTGCATCTGATGTGCAGCTCTTGCACCCCGCCGGGCTCGCCTGCACCCCATAGCGCCTCCACGCTCAATGCCGGCGTGAGTACCAAACCGCCGCTGTACCTCTGTGAGTATCTTCTCATCTCTTTCAACGTGTCAGCTTCTGACAGGTCCTCTCGTCTTTTATTAGAGTTCCGAAAGTGCAAGGTCAGCGCATCGTGACGGTGCCTCCATCTCGGGAGGTCCTGATGATCTCAGACGTCGAGGCGCCATCGTCAGCTTGAACCCTCTCAGCCCTGCTGGTGTCCCTCGATTGTAAGCAGAGCACATGACCTCATATTTTATTCTCCGAGAGGACAAATTTGCTTCTTTTTCTTGTTCATGTTCATCATCAGGCCTCAAGGCGGAGCTCAGACGCCTCTGCGAGGTGACCAGATGTTGATGCCCATTCAGATGCTGTGGTGGCAGCAGATGTACGCGCGGCACTACTACATGCAGTAGTGAGTAGATGTCTCACTTTAGGATGTTGCTTGTTGTACAACACAAACCTACAGGGTTGCGGCGGATCCTTCAGCGGCATGGTTCTTAAAAACAAGGCCTGAATTGGCATTAAAATGAATTCGATAATTATTAAATACATCTTTCCAAAGTCTTTTTTTTTTTAGATGCATATACTGTAAGTAAGATTTGTGATTGTAAATTGTCTGAAATCACACACACAATACAGTCAAACCTCGGTTTTCATCCTTAATCCGTTCCAGAAGGCTGTTGGAAGACCAAAATTGTTCGAAAACCGAAATCCACGCTCTTTAAAATAAAAAAGTTTATGGAACACGTCTGCTCACAATGGAAAGCAACATGAGGAAGCATCACTTCCTCGTGTAAGGAAGGCGAGAGGAGTCAAATGGTGCATTCAAGTGCACCAAGTTTCGTTCGAGAACCAACATTTTTTCGTCATCCGAGGCATAAAAAACTCGAAATTTTGGTCGAAAACCGAATTGGTCGAGAACCGAGACGTTCGAAAACCGAGGTTTGACTGTTCCATTCTTTAAAAAAAAAAAAAAAACTGCCCCAATGACTATCATAATATTACAATAGTGGAACCAACAAAACAATGATGTGGTTTTGGTCGGGATGCACAGCATTCATGTACTGCTGCAACGAATGATTATTTTTCCTAATGATTAATCTGGCGATTTCTTTTGTCGATTGATGAATCCGATTGTTAAAAAAGTTTCATTTCCATCCCTATATTCCAAGAAGGGCGTGATTTCAAACTGAGAGTGCAGAAAATAGGCACACATAATTAAGATTCAGTTACCGGTTTGGTCTGGAACATGTCAGAAAATAGGCAAAATCACGGTGTAAAAATGGCGGCCCGGTAGCCCAGTGGTTAGCACGTCGGCTTCACAGTGCAGAGGTACCGGGTTCGATCCCAGCTCCCTGTGTGGAGTTTGCATGTTCTCCCCGGGCTTGCGTGGGTTTTCTCCGGGTGCTCCGGTTTCCTCCCACATTCCAAAAACATGCATGGCAGGCTGATTGTGCACTCTAAATTGTCCCTAGGTATGAGTGTGAGCGCTGTGTGCCCTGCGATTGGCTGGCAACCAATTCAGGGTGTCCCCCGCCTACTGGCCGAAGACTGCTGGGATAGGCTCCAGCACCCCCCGCGACCTTTGTGAGGATAAGTGGATCTGAAAATGGATGGATGGATGTAAAAATATCACACAGACCTTTTCATAACGTTTCAAAACAAGAGACACCAATATACTGGCAGAAAGTGTGTGACCACCCACCGCTCGCCAAATTCAAAACAATGACCAAAAATGACTGCGTTTGGAGTTGCGCCACAGAACCTCCACAAATCCTCACAATGTTTCTGTTTTTGAACTGGCCTTCAAAATCAAATCAGTCTTTCGCTCTTGGTCTTTCTCTTTGCAGTCGAGCGGCGGCGGCCGCCTCCCAGACTCCCAGCTTCCCCCCCGCCACCTCACAGCCGCCGCCTTCCCGGCCCAACGAAGCCGCGCCGCCACCGCTCGCGCCCCCCGCCGTCCCGGACGCCGACCCCCTGCCGGAGAACCTGGCGCTGCCTCCTGCAGCCAACGCCAACATCCAAATAAACGTACAGGGCGGCGGCGGCGGCGGCGGCGGCGCGCTGAACGAGGACGAGCTCAACCGCGACTGGCTGGACTGGCTGTATGCGCTGTTCCGTGGCTGCGTCCTGCTCAGCTTTGTCTACTTCCACTGCTCGTTCAGCCACTTCATCATGGTGGTGGGAGCCATGATGCTCGTCTACCTGTGAGTCACCGGGAGAGAAGCTGGCTGCATGCCGGACTTTTCGCTTGACCCTTAAACGCTGCCTAAAGCGGAAATTAATTTGGTTCTTTTTCTTTTTAGGCACCAGGTGGGCTGGTTCCCCTTCAGAACGGTAGCGCATCAACAGCAGCAGCAGCAGCAGCAGCAAGAGCTGCCGAACTTTCAGGATCCTGAACAAGCTCAAGCTTGGGAGGAAGCGGAGATGCAACGGGGCATCTGGGAACTGGTGTGTTTTGACATCATCTCGGTTTTAGCAATTAATCAATTTTATTAGATGATGACATTTTACATGGGGCGGCCCAGTGGACCAGTGGTTAGCGCGTCGACCTCACAATGCAGAGGTACCGGGTTCGATTCCAGCTCCGGCCTTACTGTGTGGAGTTTGCATGTTCTCCCCGGGCCTGCGTGGGTTTTCTCCGGGTGCTCCCGTTTCCTCCCACATTCCAAAAACATGCATGGCAGGCTGATTGAACACTCTAAATTGTCCCGCGGTGTGAGTGTGAGCGCGGATGGTTGTTTGTCTCTGTGTGCCCTGCGATTGGCTGGCAACCGGTTCAGGGTGTCCCCCGCCGACTGCCCGAAGACGGCTGGATAGGCCCCAGCGTCCTTTGTGAGCATAAGCGGATTGGAAAATGGATGGACATTTTACCCAAATAACAAGGCTACGAACATAGACGAGCCACTCTACAAAAAGCGCAGTCAGGGTAGCCATTTTAGCTATTTGGTCACTTTATCTGCTTCTTTGACCCTTAAGTAATCTTTTCAGAGGAGCGACTAGCCAATTTAATTCCTATTGAAACAGCCTTGACATTGTTTTGTGGATAACAAGAATGAACCTGGTGGAAGGTCCTCTGCTGACCAAGGAGAAAAATTGCATTTTAATTTGAGAAGTGAGAGCTCCCTCTGTTGGCTGTAGAAGGACTGTACAGTCAACGTTTTTAAAGGTGGTACAGGTACAGTATTGTAACAGTGTGTGGGTTTGTGTGCGTCTTTAGGAGCGGGTGATGGACAACGGCATGGACGAAGCCCAGCAAGAGGACCCCGGCTTGCTCGCCACGGCGTGCTCCTTTGTCCGGATCTTCTTCACCTCACTTATTCCGGAGGGGTGGCCCCAGAGGCCGCCTGCCTTACCCCCTGTGCTCCGTCCTCATTAGTCCGGACGGAACAAGCCTCAACCAGCATGTGGACAAGTTGACTGATGTATGTTTCTTAAGGCCTGAAAAATAACTACAGTATTTGGAAATATATTATCAATTAAGTTGTAAATGGATGCATTAAAACTCAATTTTATTTATTTCATGTAATTGATGCTGTACTTTGGGGAATAAAAAGCTCTTGTTTTCTTTTTGTTGTAAGTCCTCTGCTGTCCTGCAGATGTCAGCATGGCTCCTTGTTAAGTTAAAGGCAGAGAGTGCTGGGGGACCTCACGTACGTTAATATTCATGAGGAAAGCAGTGCAGGGATTGGGCAGTGAGTATTGATACTCATTTCTATTTCACTCATAGTAGAAAAGAGAAAAACTAATTAGTCATACTTTTTTGTCAATGTTGACTTCACAGCCAAAACTAGAATGCAACTCAAGATAGGACAGACCTCCCATGCTACTAGCAGCATGAAATGTAGTTAAAATTGGACATGTTCTATCAGTACATGCGATTTAGAATAAAACAAACTGCGCATTACTATATCGATATATGTACACAGATATATTCGCATTTGAAAATGAAATAAACGCCAACACAGTATTTACTGAGTGACAACTATTTATTAAGAAATAGGCGTCTGAGCAGCAGCATGAATAGTCAGCAGCACTGCCTGCAGCAAAATCCTATAAAAGTACACATCACACATTTATAAGCAGTAGTTAATGAAAGATCCAGGGTGTACTCTAAATAAAAATTTGAATGAGCACAAAAAGCAACCTGCATTGTGTTAGTGTGAATGTACTATAACAATAGTCTTTATATGCGTTTCATACCAAGAATTAACCCTCAGAGCTGATAACTAAGCATATTATTTTAATGTCAGATGTGAATGTGCACCAAAAAAAGCAGCAAGAATAGGCAGTGGCACTAAACGACATGACGCTATGCACTTCAGACGAGTTCTCTGAAAGGCCGTAATGCAATCAGCATAGATTTTTGTGTAGCGGGCTCAATTAATTATGCATGACATGGACTTGACGGACGTTTTGATATGGTTACGTCCCCTCCCCGCCGCGAGCTGTCGATCCAATCGGGTTAGGATCGTAAGCACCCCTCCCGTGCCCCCCTGCCTCCCATCGCTCCTTATCTGAGCTGAGCTTTCTTTTAAGAGTGTTTGGATGCTTGTAGGACGTTTCATCATCCTAATAAGTTGTTGTTATGCAGCCTGCTTCCCTCCTATCAAACTCATGGCTTGAGAGGACTGACTCACTTCATTACATTCTGTGTGTGTGTGTGTGCGCGTGGGACAGTTTGTAGAGTTTGTACGAGGTCACACATGCGCACACACAATTGTATGAAACACTGTTAATATGGAACATGTGTGTGTGTGTGTGTGCGTGTAAATAAATAAATACATAAATACAAAAAAAAATTTATAGAATTTTTTGGAAAAGTTGTAAGACATAATTAGTATTGTCGTACTTGTCGTTTGCCATGGACATGAATTGTATCGCAATGGGAATGTCGAACGGCGTGAGGAACTAGACGACGAAAGAATGTGAAAAGCAGCAAGAGTAGTCAGCAGCGTTGCATTTTCGCAAAGAACAAAACTTGCACGTGAAATAGTCGAAATGTTAACACGTGAGAAAAGATGAAGAATGTACAGGCAGATGTACAGTAATTTTTTTTTTCAGTCAGCAAAAATATACACAGCATTGTATGTCGCAAAATAAGTATACATGTTGCAAAAAATCGTCTGTATATAAAAAATATTTAAAAATCACTTTTTGAGTGGAACGATTGAAATAAATTCAGGTTTCCCGATGCTAATTTACTGATACACTCCTGGGTATACACAGTTGTGAATGAAATCACCAGTATTAATTTCAATATAAAATAGCAATTACACTAGGAATAGAAAATAATATTCAAAGCTTTGCATTATCATTTGCGGAGGTGTTTGACGTAATTAATATCGTTCGTCGTCGTTCGTCAGAAAAATTTCCTATTTTCATATTTCGTACATTATTCCAAAAGATTTTTATGACACAAAAAGCACCATGGAATAAAAGTGCAGACAAAGTCATGAATTCGGACTCCTCGCAAATTCAGTAGATACGAACCGGTGTGCGTGTCCCCGAAAATCAGTTTATAAATGTAAATATTCATAAGCATTTTATGCTAAACGCGTTATGGCAACATTCCGTTTAAATTCAACGTCCACTTCCTGTCTTGTTCACGTTTCATCACAAACATGGGACTCGTCCTTGAAGCACTTTGGTAGCGTCTTGACTTTTGAAAGCACTTTGTCGCTAAATGGCCGCAGACACACCATCCATCACCCGGCCTGCTCTTAACCTATTAGCATATAGTTAGCAAGATGGCCGCCGCCAGCACTCCAGGACTGACCTGTTAGCTTGTCTCGTAGCGACCGCTAAAAGCCTGAGTAGAGGAAAATGGGCCAAAATGCTAAACTGACAGAAAGGCAAGGGTGGCAAAAGTACCCGTGCTCTGTATGTACTTATATAGAAAGACTATAGCAAGGATATTGTAGAAAAGCAACACCAAAGACTCGATATATTTATAAACTTTTTTCTCCCCCGCTATGTATTGGTCAATCTGCCCTCTAACACCGGGACAGAAAAAAAAATCCTTTAAAAAGTCAGAAAAAAATTATTACAAACTGAACTTTACAAAGTACAAAAGTGGAAAAAGTACAGACTCTGAAATGTTCCTTGCCATATTTTTCGGACTATACAGCAAGTCACACTTTTTTTTTTCATCACTTGTCTGGTCCTAAACTTGGTGAGACATGTACAGTATCTATTATATATTTATAAAATAAATTATATACATGAAAATAAATAAGTCATGGGACATGCGACTACCCGGATGTTGTTCGTGTCAACCAGGAATGCATCGTGGTGTATTTTTCGTGTGCATTTCGTGATGCTTTCAGAATGGCTGAGGAGAGGAGTCGTGTTTGTACCCCCTCCCCCGCTTCACTTTTTATGATTTTAGAGTAATACAGTACGCATCGATTCGGTGAGTTCACAAGACCAATTTTAGACATAGCTGGGAAAAATAGCCAACTGAGATGAGATTAAGGGCGGACAAAAGCGCTAAGTTGAGAAACTCCGTCAGTTAGCCCGATTCCTTCGTCATGGCAGTGGTGGGCGTCACCCTTCCCGTCCCGTCTGCCCTCTAATCCAATCACAGGCGAGTTATTTGTTTATTTATATTCCGCCAATGAATACAGTATCGCCACGCGAAACGACACCGCTTATCAACACGCATGTGCGCAAAAATAATATTTTGTATATGCAAGTTTTATTTCATGTATACATTATGCGTATATAGTGCTTATATTCGTTCATTTTAACGTTTAATATAATTATATGCCACAATAATGTTTGTAATTTATTCATTTTGATTTTACTGTTGTTATACAACGAACGGACATTTTTCCTCCATTTCTTTCCTTTCTTTTAATCTCTTCCCTGATCTTCTACGTAGTTTAAATGTATTTTCTACTTAATATACACTTTCCTCACACACTAAAGTTTTATATGATTTTTACATTCAATCGTTTTCAATGTTCGTGTTGAATTCATTTATATTGATTTTTTTTAATCTTAATTTTGACATTCTATTGTCTTTTTGACATTGTGAGCTTTTTGTGTATTCTTTTGTGCTTAACTTGTTTATTTTATGCATGTCTTCATTGATTTGTATCTATTTCATGTGTATAAAGAGTAATCAAGGAATCAAGGAATCAAGGTCATCTTTATTGTCAAATATGCTTACATGTGACATGCAGCATAGATGAAATTTCTTTCTCTCACTCCTCCGTGCAATAATATTGTTAATATTGTAAATTTGTTTTCGTTTTTACTATTATTTCTGCTGATGTTATTTTACCTGTCTATTGAAAACTTCCCTTCAATTTTTGATACATTTTTTTTCCAGCTTGGATGTGATTTTTTTTTTTTCACTTATTTCCTCCATTTCAATTATTTTTAATTTCCTTTATTTCCCCCAATGCAGCTGAACTACATGACCTGCATCGATGGCTATAAAACAATGCGCCACTAGAGTGCGCTGTAATGTCAGAACAGTATTACGTTTCCAAGGTCGACTTGTAAATCTAGTACTATTACTACATGAAACCACTACATTATTACTCCTGTATTAATTCTATAAACGTTACTTACTTTAAGAACAGTAACAGTATCATCTATATAATCAACCCCATAATTTTAATAATCACATTTTATATATGTTTAGTGAATAATAAATAGATGTGTTTATCACATGTACTGTGCAAATGGAAAGGGAATAAAAAGTCAGCATTTGGGTGGTGATATATATTTTTCAACGTGATACATTAGACATTTTCAGACAACAAAATAAATATATTGCACTTAAAAAAAAACAAATTCAACAAACCGCAGGATTGTTTGGTGCTCAGATGACAACAGATAAACAAGTGTGTCATTTGTACAGTTTACATTCATGGAAAACAAATAAATATGCAGCTGGCCTGGACAAGGATTTTTTTTTTTTTTACAACACATTCATACTCGTCGTTAAATATTACTGTATATATGTCGAATGAAGGAAGACGTCCTTGAAAACGATTTCAGAAATTTTGAGTAAGAAAAAAAAAAGATGATCTCCGTTGTGTGGAGAAAGTCAACTAAAAATGAAGTTACCTTGTTATCATTTAGCTGAAGTGATGATATTTCCAGTATAAGCCAACATTTGGACACCCATTACATTAAATATTAATATCTACAGTGGATGCTAAAAATCTACACACCCCAGTTCAAATGCCACACACGCACACAGACAGACAGACATATAAAATCCCATTGAACATGAGTTTCAATGCAACTGGTTCAGTCTGACTATCGTCGCATGCCAGTTATAAGAGGGTGTGCACACTTGTGCAACCACATTATCTCATTGTTTATGTTTACCGTCTCTGTCTCAAAAAGATTACCATTTCAATTGAGAGGATAAAGAAAGTGAAATGACTTTTTTTTTGTTCAATTTTTTTTTAGATGTCACCAAAAATAACAACAACAAAAAACTGGCATTGGAATTGGGGTATGTAGACTATTTCTATCCACTATCCTCAAAATCAAATAATGAATAAATAATGATAATTCCCAGGAAGACAGAAGTTTTTTTTCTTATCCCTTTCAACGAAACCGCAAACAAAAAATGTAGCCAAGTTTACTTTGTTGTTTTTAACGTGAAATTCAACAACTCAAAGTGAAAAAATGATTTCTTATTTTTTCTTCTTTATATGGTTTGGTCCAGCATGCGTGGTTGCGTTTATTTGTCTCGCGAGTGAGCCAGTTTAGCTCTTCCATCCATTTTTTTTCAAATGACTTTTGACTGTACATGTGTTTGGAACCATGTTGTCATTCGTTTCCGTGAAATGTTTCCGGTTGCCTCCCGAGTCCCGACGATAATCCAAACTGTTGAAGCTTTTTTTAATCTTTTTTTGGTCTTTTTTTTTTTTCAATCGTCCGGCTCCGAGGAGACTTTTACGAGATTGACGAATCAGCTTTTTGGTCCTGGACGATCCTTGGAGTTTTCTTCGAGTTCCAGTTTCTCGTTGACAAAGGACCACATTGAAAAGAAAAAAATATATATTATAGTACAAGAATAAAGTTTTAATCGTAAGAGAATTAAGTCGAGAGACATTGTGAAGTTAGAAGATAAGCATTTGGAATATATTTAATAGATTTAAATATTTCTTTTAGGTCTTAGTATGTGTTGAAAAACGTGAAGATCGAAGGAATCAATTACTTAAAAAAAGTGAATCTTGTGAAAAAAAGAGTTCGGGAATTTTTTTTCAAAGAAAAAGGTAATATTTTTTTGGTTAAACTATTCATTCAGAGGAATTTTTTTGTTTTTTTATTTTGAGGGAAAAAGTAGCATTTTTTTTCTTTTTGAAAAGGCGCAATCTTTTTTTTGGTAAAAAGTCTGAATTTTAAGGGTGGAAAAATGAATACTGTACTATTAGATAACTCAGTCTTATTTTTTGGTGAAAAGTCTTCATCTTGATGTTACTTTTTTGTTTCCTTTAAAACAAAGTGATGATCATATGAAAAAAAGTTTTACAAACAAAGGAATTTTTGGGGGGCAGACATTTTTTTTGGAACAAACCAAACAAAACAACAACATTTTGGGAAGAGAAAAAAGGTCTTTTTTTGGACAAAGGATTCTGCAAAAATTATTTTCAAGAAAAATATCTTATTTTCAAAATAGAAGGTTGTCACCAATGAGAAAAAAAACCTCGAAAAAAATTTATTATTTTTTGTTTGGGGGTGGGGTAGAGTGAAAGTAAAAATCAGACTTTTTTTTTTTTCAAAAGTATCTCACTTTTTAAATCGATAACCTTTCTTCGCTTTTTTATTCTGGTAGTACAATTATTCTTATTTTCTCATCATTGTGGTCCTTTGTCCAAAGTTGCATCATGTCTGTGACCGTTTAAGCTTGATTGCGGTTTAACGGTCGCCATGGCGGCGCTTTCTTTTTCTTTTTTTTTTTTTGACAACATGGGTGACTCCGCTTTCTGGTCCTTTAGCACCAGGATTTTCCTTTCGTGGACTTTCTTGGCGTCTCTTTCATCCTTTCGTTCTCGTTTCCGGGGTGGGTGATCTATTTACACAAGATGAGAGTGAGGTGGTCCAAGATTTGGGAAGGGGAGGAGTCATACGAAGGGCGTCATGACGGCGGAGGAGTGGCGCAGGCCCTGGATGGCGGCGTAGGGCCCCTGCTGGAAGTAGTGGTGATAGCGCGGCATGTGGAATGACGGGAACGACGGGCCGCCGGCCTGCAGGGCGCCGGGAGTCAGCGGCATACCCAGACGGCCGTAGGGGGGCAGCGAACCTTGGATGGGGTGCGGCAGGGAGACGGCTCCGCCCGGCCCCATGGCGGATAACGACGGAGGGGGCTGAAAGCCCGAGAAGCCCGCAGACGCGCCGCCGCTCACCCACGAGCTCAGCGACAGGTTGTCCGAGGCCGTGAACGCTGAGCCTGCGCGCATCCAAACGATAAGAGTTCAGTTTAGTGCTCGGAGGGTGTGGCAAATTTAAAAAATGGAATCATAATTTGCCAACTCGGATCTGACAGTGTGACATGAAGGTTTTGTTGACATGCTAACTGTTAGCATGAATCCATTTTCAATAACAGTAAGAGTAGCTTAAACCGTGTGGGAACGCCAGTTGACACATCTTAAAAGAGGTGCAACAAGTTGCTAAGCTACGCAAAATACAGTCAAACCTCGGTTTTCGTCCATAATCCGTTCCAGAAGGCTGTTGGAAAACCGAAATTGTTCGAAAACCGAAACCACGCTCTTTTTAAAATAAAAATGTTGACTGAACACGTCGGCTCACAATGGAAAGCAACACGAGGAAGCGTCACTACCTCGTGTAAGGAAGGCGAGAGGAGTCAAATGGTGCATTCAAGTGCGCTCAGTTTGTTCGAGAACTGAAATTTGTTCGTCATTTGAGGCATAAAAAACTCGAAATTTTTGGTCAAAAACCGAATTGGTCGATAACCGAGACGTTGGAAAACCGAGGTTTGACTGTATTTTGAAATGTTACAGGGGGCTGATAAAAAGTCTGCATCATTTCTACAACAAAGCCAAAACACAGCAGATGCGGTCACAAATGTCATCAAAATTAAGACGCCTCATGGCAACAAACCAATGTGGACTTGAGCACGTGAGATTAAGTTTGAGTAATGAGTCACATGCTGCGTCATCGGAAATATGCCCGCCCCCTCCCCCAAAAAAATCATCATCATCATAATGTGGTTCGTCACCTCTGGCGTGTGGCGGGAGCCCGTCGTCGGGCATGTGGTCGTCGTCTCCGGCGTATGTTCTGATGGGTGAGCGGGCGTACGAGTGCTTGTGGATCAGATTCTCCACACTTTCCCTGCAGCAGAAGTTCAAGAGCAACAGCCCGAAATAAATCTCGTTGTTTTTACTCACCACCGCACCCACAAACAGAGATATTTGGCATCCGCATCTCTCTAGAAGAGAAAAATCTGATATTTGATATGCGCGTGCGTGTGTGTGTATGTATATATATATGTATATATATGTACCATAATCAAATCTGACATTATTTTGTTTGTTTGTTTTTTTTTCGTGAGTGTATGTCTATATACCCTCTACACCCCCAAGTGTATTAGCTCATTTGAGTCTTGTCAAGCCGTGTGTGTGTTTGTGTTTTCAGCATATGTGATGGTCTCCATGATGCGTGCATGATGTCATCCATGCGTCCACATTATCCCCGCCCCCCTCCCTCCAATCAGGTTAGCAAAGTGCAATATGTGTCAGCAGACCAGTACAAATGGGTGTGTTTCTGTCAGGCCGGAGCCGATGGCAGAATCCCATCATGCAATGCGAGACGGAGGGAGGGAAGGGGGGGGGGGGGGGGGCGGGGCCTGCTGGCTTCAATCACGCAGAGCCGTCCAATTGGATTAAAGTGTGTTTGAGTGCAGCCGCGTGGCCACTCTTGGCTAACCACATTTTCCTTCTGCAGCTCAACCAACGATCAATTGATCAGCTGCAATTCACAGCCCTCAGATACAACTCTGACACCACATCCAAGCGTGTGTGGATAAAATAGTGGTTATAAAAAGTCGATATTAAAAAAAAACAAATTGACGCATCATTTCAACTCTTTTCCCAACATGAATGTGACCTATAACCCATACAACTCATTAGAAAAAGAAAGAGAGTATAAACAAACAACTCAGACAATGTGTTTGCATAAGTGTGCACACCCTCCTACAACTGGAGAGGTGGCCGCGTTCTGAATGAACCAATCACATTCAAACCATGCTAAACGGTGGTCCGCGCACTTGTCACCATTTAAGGACCTCTTATTAACCTCAAATAAAGTTCAGGTGTTCTAGGAGGCTTTCTGCACCATTCTGCTGGATATACAATAACAGCCATCTGATGATGTGGTACCTCTCTGCCCACCATGGCTTGTGCTACAAGGTGTGATTTTAAAAAAATGTCAGCAAAATACACCAATACACACGCGTACACACACGCACACACAAAATGGCATTCCCAGAATTCCCTGTACCTCTCCATGTCCGTCAGCCGCGATGAATCGCGAAATCCTTTGGCGAAGGGGTTACTGTCGATCTTCAGCTTGGTGATCTGACGCACAAACACACGCACGCTACGTTACTTTTCATGCTGAGACGCCTTGGCATTTACACAGAGGTAGTTGAAGCGTGCGCACACACACACACACACACACACACACACACACACACACACACACACACAAAAAACTACTTTGCTCTAATAAAAAATTCACACAGAAACACGGTAGAAACGTTCTTCTGACTGGAAGAAATCTTAAACACAACTTAGTAGCCTGCTTCACTTAGAGATCCCCAAAAAAGAACAAGAAAATAATGGATTCTTGATTGCTTTTGACACTACAGCGTGGGAGATGTGACGGTGCTTAACTTCACACCTCCAGCCAGGAATTATTTCTCCCCAGATCCCATGTGAGTAACTTTCGCACATACCGCACAAAGGGGAAAAAAAAGTAAGTAAGAAGGCGCCTCGGTCAAACAGCGTGAATGGGGTTAGCGAAGGAATAACTTAATTCTGAAATGCACCTTGAACACAATCACTCACAAGATTCAGTCGACCCTTATACTCGGCGTTTGATATACAGTGATCCCTTACTACTACGCGGTTCACTTTTCGCGGTTTCAGTGCATCGCGGATTTTTCAAAAGCATTAATAAAAAAAAATTTTTTTAAATAGCGAAAATGCCGCAAAGGGAGAGGTAGCGAAAGTCAGCAAAACAACAGCGAGTCACATAGAGCAACATATACAGTACTACATGTATATGTTTACTGTATCTTATTATTTCTACACTAACCTACCCTATACATCTTATACATGTTTATATATCTTATACATGTTATTAATATATAGTATTAAGTAATGTTAATTACTACAAACATTTACTTCTAATGTAAGAGTTTGTTTTCAATTTAATGTATACCATTAAATTTGCCCTTATAAATATTATATATACTCATACACATGTACCTGTAGAGGGGGAGGGGACCTAGTTCGCGGATTTTCCTCTTTTGCGGGAGGTCTCGGTCCCCATTAACGTGATAAGTGAGGGATCACTGTACTACCTTTAAAAATTGCTGCTGGCGTAACAAAAATAAATGTCAACGTGAAAAGGGCTAAAAATGTTGATCATTTTGAACACAGCCTAAAAACGAGACTCGTAACTGAAGATGCTTGATTGCGGGCTGTAGGAGAGAGTGTGTTAAATCAACTTCAAACCCCCTTTACGTACCGTAACACACAGCTCCGATTCTGCCTTCCCAAGCCAAAAAATGTCCAACTTTGTCCTTAAATTCCGCGTGAAAAGGGCTAGCGGCGGGGGCGACTCACCAACTGGTTCTGGTACGCGGTGACTGCGGTGAAGACAGTTTCTACAAAGACGAAGGTGCGGAACTCCTCCGACTTGAAGTTGAGCAGGGAGGCCGTGTGCTCCTTCTTCTTGATAATATGAACCCGAGGCTGGTACTTGTGCATGGAGTTCAGGATGATCTGGAAGCATAAACCCAGTTGAGCAACGGATGTCGACAGAGGGCATTTTGATCGTTTCTAAGTGCGGAAATTAATCGAGTAAAAAACTTGTTTGTCCCTTAATATTTGATGTGTTGGTCAAGCTAAGTGTAGTTCAAGTGTTGACCTATAGAGGGCAGTCCAACATCCTGGAAAGCGGGATCGACTCAGAAATGGAAGTCGTACTTTTATCTCGAGTGCCAGTGCATCGGCATGTGAGTATTAATCTTATCGTTTGTTATGACTTCAATTTAAGTTACAGACTTTTTGTCCATTTGCTGCCGTAATTTATTCGCATTTATGCTCAGGTGTCATTTGTGTTGGTTTGCATATCAGGGACTTCTGGTGGTCGTGTCTGAGTTGGGCGAACATTGCTAATATAAAAACCATGTTATAAACAAATACATCTTAAACTCATGAAAAGAATCTATTTGAAAACAATGGAATAATGTATTAAATATTTATGTGTGCCACTACACGGATCAGTATTTTCATTTCATTTTTTAAATTTAATGGGTTATATTTGTGATGGAAATCATAATGTCAATGCGTTCTATTGAACCTTATTTTTACTTTGAAACTGTACAATGTGAACAATTTCTTCGAATTCCTTCCTCTTTCGCGCATATTTCAAAATGTTTTATCCGTTAAACCGAATATCCTACTGCACCAGCTACAGGTGTTTATTTAGTTTATTTTTTCTTTTCAACATACTTGATCTATTACGCTAAACATTGTGCCCTTAATGTAAATCAATGCTTAACTGGTGGTATAAAGTCAAATGTAATCAGATTTTTTTGCATTCTCCAAATTATGAATGGAATTTTTAATTATTGTTATTTTATTCCACTGCTAAGAGTGCCTAACAATAAGGCAGTAAATAACTAAATAAGTGAATGAAACAAACAAACAAAAAAGCTATGATCCGAATTTTTTTGAAGAGACATTGATTTGTAACACCTTAAAAATATGTCAAATGCATGTAAAAGTCGTTGTCAGACCAAATCAACTGTCAAAAAATGTAATGTATTATGAAAATGACTTAACCTTGTCAAGTACACATTTATGATTTGTTTAATATCTCATTATAATTGCATGTTCTCCTGTAACATTTAACGACATACAGGCACAATGCATCATACACACACACACACACACACACACACACACACACACACACACACGCACGCACACACACACACACACTCGCACAAGCCAAAATACAAACTGACGTGTCCGTGCTGGTCGAGCTCGTTGTTGGTGAGTTTGACCTTCTCGAAAGAAACCATTTGCTTCATCAGTTGCTCACCGCTGAACGGAGAGTCGGGATGGACGTACAACCTGTGAACGCAACAGCAAAACAAAGGCGTCACATGCTTGCCTCTGATTGGCCAAGAGCCCTCAGAGTAGCCAATCGGAGCTCGAATTTGGCCAAGGAAATTATTCCAATTATATATTGCGTTTTGGTCTTTTTTAATCGGTCTTTTATGATACCGTACAATAAAAATAGTAAACCATCATGAATTGGTATTCAATTTATATATTGATAATTGTTAATCTATAAAGAATAAATAAAGCGAATTACCGCGTTGCAACTCCAATAAATGCACACGATATCTGCAGGCCATGAAGCAGAGGTGTCAAAATCATTTTCATCACAATGACTATGGTATATAATTGTACGTTATTTATTACCATTACCCCCGGATTCTTATTATTAGTAAATAATCATAAACAACAAATTTGAAATCAGGAGTCATACAAAATTGTGGAAAGTTAAGTATGTTCAATGCATGCTAGGAAGCGATCTGGTAGTTAACAAAATGCTTATAATAGTATTAAGAGTGAATTATTATTATTTTTAATTGTATACACTGCTGACAAAATACTATGAACTCCCAACACAAAAATATAAGCAATATAATATTAGAGGGAAGTGATGTTGTACACTGCATCCTCACGTAAGAGTAATACACGACAACCAAATTATGATTTGTTTAGCCTCTGTCATGATTTGCGGCTCCGCCAGCACACGTATTCCTGCATTCGTGGCGTTAGCGTGTCCAGCAGTGACCGAAAATAATGTATCAAATGAAGCTTGTTCCATTTTCAAGGAGAGCGTCGGACGATTGGACAGCTCACATCACGTTGCGTCACGCCCTTACGTCATTTGGTGAGAGCTCCACGAGGGGGAAAAAACCAGTTAAGTAGTCCGGAAATACAAAATGAAGCTAATTGACGCCATGACGACTGCGCAGTGCTTAGCGCGTTAGCATGTCAGCCGAGCTCGTGCCCGCTTCTGCTAGTTTGTACATTTAATGTTTTGTTAGCCTCATCTGGCGAACATCAATACTTTAAATCGAATGTTGTTATACAGTAAGTCGTATATCCAACTTTGCGACCGCAGGTTTTGAACGACACAAAGTGACTTTAACGGGCTAGCTAATCATATGACGCCCGTGAAGCGGAGTGATATTTACAGTTAGTGAAGAGGCTCAGTGAAGTTGCTGTCCAATCAAATTGTTAGGTTGGATCGAACTGCTGTGTAATGTATTTTAGGGCCGTTACAGTATTTGCTGAAAAGGAAAATACACACACAAAAAAAGTCGAGGGATAAATTTTTTATAGTTGATATTGGTATTTGTCTTACCTGGCAGGTAGAGGAGGATCAGCCTTGCCGGCCACCAGCCACGAGGATCTGTGGTAAGCGTATCTGTAGCGCTTGTTGTCCACCGGGACGATGTCCATCAATACGATGTACTTGCACTCTTGCTCCACACCCGAAAATGACACACGGATGGTCGGGAACATCCGCCTGGAACACGCACACACACAGCAACACGTTTTATTATTTAATATTAACATTTTGTAAACGATCAGACATTTTCTTTTGAGCCGTCTTTCGGCGCTCTCAAGGTCAAACACTGAAGAGAAAAATCAATATGTAGGATGGAGTATAAAATATATAAGCAACTTAAAATACCAAATATTATGGTTTTACTACTTTTATCTTACTCTTATACAATTAAATATCGTATGGGCATCAAAATATGGTAAAATTAGAACGCAATAAAAGTCGCCAAGTTTATTTTTAGGAGGGGGAGGGTGTGGGGGGCAGTTCACGGGACTCAAGTCTCAAATTGTGACGTACAAAAATATTTTGAAAATAAAGAATAAAGGCACCAAAAGTCACGCTGCTCATTTAACTAACTGGAAAAAATAGTCTTACCAAGAAGCAAATTGTTTTATGAATGATTTAGTATTAACAACGCATTGGCTTTTAATTGATCAAAAATGTCAATGTACGTTTATTATTTTTGATATTCTTTACGCAATTACAAATACATCAGAGGGATTTAAGGTCATTCGACACGCATAGTTTTCAGTGTTCTTAGAAATACTTAACTGAGGTATTTCTCAAAAATGATGTAATTTATTATTGGAATTATGTTTTTTATTATTACTATTATTATTATTTGTAGTAGTAGTAGTAGTAGTATTACACTCTTTTAAAGTACTTTGTAAAGTGATTCCTTCACAGTCTGGAAAATGATAAATTCATTTAATATTAAAATGTCCACAATGTTAATTTTTTTTTCATTGTCAATCATAAACTAAAATCGAAATGACACTTAGAGTGCATGACAACTATATTATAAAAATATTAACGCTGGTAAATGTTTAAGACTACCAGCCTGCTGAAGTTTTACTATTATTGAGTAGATGCATACATGAATTAAAAAGATTCCATAACACAAGGCATTATTTGTTGGGGAATATTTGTTCACCTTCCCGACTTGGTGATGATCATCTCGGTGCCGAGCTCGTGGAACTTGTCCCAGAGTTCTTTGGTCTCGAGGCTGCACGAGATGTTGGCCATCTCCTCGCTGCACGGCGGCGGCGGGCTGGTAGGGATGAGGGGCTCCGTGCACGCCCCCGCGGCCGACAGCGGCGCGCTCCCGACCAGCTCTCCCGTCAGCGGCTGCAGGACGTCCAATGACGTAGACGACGAGGACGACGAAGATGTTGATGATGATGAAGAAGATGAGAGGTCCGAGAGGGGCTGCTGGCTGCACGACGACTTCTCCACGAACTGCTCTGCGAAGGGAAACGTGGAATTTGAATTCATTAATCAATATTTTAAAAAGAGACATTTGCCAGAACATATTCCAATTTATTTCTAGGGAGGTTTCTCTTTTTTTTCCCTCTCCTTCGAGGGAAAACATTTTTTATAAAGTAAATAAAAGGAAAATGTGTCTGGCATAGGTGATGGATGTTATATTGCGTCATACATTTTTTTTTTAGTAATGACCGAAATATGAGGGAAACAATTCTCAATTCTTCTTGGATTTTTTTTTTCATGAAACCATTTTTTTAAAAGGGTGCATGTATTTTAAACCCATATGTTTTTTTCCATTTAACACCAAAATCACAGATGTATAAGGAAAAAAATCCTTCACAGTAAATTATTAATGCTTATCCACATGATTACAGTTGCAATACAGACAACATATAATAACTCGATATGAAAGGAAATAATGCGCTTCAGATACTGTAGATACTCAAGTCGTCAATAACTAAATTCTCATTATTCACTAAGTAGCATTACTCCCAAAATCAGAAATGACAATAAAATAATCAAACGATGCGTGCACGAATGCAAAAGATCAATAAACATAATTTCCGTTGCCGGACTCAATACCTCAGCTAAAAAAGAAAGACAACATGTATATACAAAGCCTTAAAGGAGCTGAAATTCAGTATATTAACTCAATATAAAAACCGAAATGAAAATTCATACGACAAACGTTATAAAGTTAAATACGGCGATGTTGTGTGTGTCAAACCGAATGCAGTTGTCGCGTAAACAAAAACAAATTCCACGCATGACTACAAGTGGTCATTCGCGATAACACCGAAAATAAAACAAAAGTAAGCACGATGCGAAAATAGGGAAAGCCGACTTATATGAAGTTATCAATAAATATCTGAGCTATATGTCATCAGTAAAACACAGCACGGCTCGAGAAATCCGGATGAATGAAAGTGCCATAAAATATACAGTATGCTGTCATTTGTCGTGTTCTTATTCAAACGATAAATATAATAAATAGCATAGAATACGTAGTCATCAAATACATTTTTGACACGAAAAAAAAACCCGAAGAGCCCACTGCAAAATTATTACTTTTAATTTAAACGAATACGGCACCGAACAGAACGTTTGTTCGGTAATTTTTTTTTTTACGTGTCTTTATTTATACTTTCCACCTTAGAAATGTCAAGGGAAAATGATTAAGAATCACATTACGTTATTTGTTTCCAGTCCTTTACTTTCTTCCACTCAGAATCAAACGAACTTAAAAAAAAAAGTTCAAGTGACGCAATGCCAAACGTCACGAGTGTAACTGTATTTTGTCTGCATTCAAAATGTCAAGAACCAAAAATCAGGAAAAATAATGTCACCTTTTCCTTATTCGACTCCGATTGACACCAACTTCGAAAATGAAATTCAACCAACACCAAACGTAACGAGTCTAAGTTTTGTTTCGTCCGCTTGGGCAACTTGCACGTACCGAGTGGCTTGATGGTGCTGTCCGCGCCGTCCTTGTCCTTGCTCGGCTTGCCGCTGGACATGAGCGCGGCGATGGAGAAGGCGTTAGCGCGTGAGGACAGCTGCGGCTTTGAGGAGCTGCGGTACTCCATGTCGCTTCGTGAAAACAAAACAAAACAAAACAAAAAACAAACCAAAAAAAAAACTCCGCACAAACTTCACAATAAGACAATAATAAATCCCTTTGCTTGATATGCTTTATAAAGGCCAATGTAGTCGCATGATGGAGGAGAAAAAGAAGGAGGAAGCGAAGGAGGACATCCAGAACTTGCAGGTGACTTCCAAGCCGGTCCGGAGGTGCTTTACAGATTTTTGTGGTCAGCGTGGAGCCAACTTAAGCCTTTTTTTCCCCTTTCTTCACTCCAATCATTTTGCAGAGGTTCATACGTCACGCTGTCCCGCCTCGGTAGCCAATCAGAGGAGACCTTGCAGGGGGGAAGGGCCAAAGAAGACGTCACGGTCAACGGGAGCTGCAAGAAGCAAATTGGAAGTCATCTGCTGTCTTCTTCTACTCCACAGGTGTCAAACTCACGGCCCGGGGGCCAGATCCGGCCCGCCATGTCATTTTATGTGGCCCGCGAAAGCAAATCATGTGCGTCATCTTGCTAAAATCTGTACCGAAATGTCAAATTGTCATGTGTAATAAATAACGTTGAGATTTCGCAATAATTTTGCTCCCCAGTTCACACTCACTTGAACAAAAATTGACCAAACTATTATAATGGATTTCCCTGATTTCAAAACTAGTAATCTATTAATTTGTTGTGTACAAGTCATACCTGTCAACTTTTCGGAGCGCCAACCTGTATAAACTACCAAAAAAATCCTTATAAAGAGCAAGAAATCCTTATAACATACCAAAGCATTTTATATGTCAAAATAACGGCAGAAAAAAACCCACAAAATTTTCAAATATTTATTGTAGATCTCCATAATACAATGTCTGGTTAATGTCTAATCATCATTCTACTTAGTGGCATTACTGTGTTCAGAGTTGTATTCCTGTGTTACTTTTTTCACCAACTCCAAATGCTGATCCATCGGCAAAAAAAACAAAACAAAAAAACCCGGAAATTTTCAGAATCCGTATGATTTGTGCGATACGGCCATATACGTAAAATTCACCACAAAATCCGTATGAACTATGGCTAAACCGTATGAGTTGACACGTATGACAAGTAATAATTTTGTGGTTTCACTGTCATAACGGACCTCCGAGGGAAGACGTAACTCCAAATTGGCCCCCGACTAAAATAAGTTTGACTGTTCTACTCCTTTTTCTAGGGGATCAAAACATATTATAGAAATTAAATCACAAAAGCCTCCTCACTTTGGAGGAGAAGAACATTAAAAAAAAAGTCCCCATCAAAATAAAAACAAAATAATATTGCTTGAAATATCCCAAACCAAGCATTAAATCAGCAATAAATAAATAAATAAATAATAATAAAAAATATAAAACACAAATGTTAAGGAGTTTCATTAAAAACCAGTCATTTTAGAAAGCATCATGGAAGTTGACATGTTTGATCTGCTTTCGTGACGTGGCGGGCCAGATCTGGCCCCCGGGCCTTGAGTTTGACACCGGTGGTGTATCGTGTCCTCTAAAGTGATGCAAACGCGTGTGTGTGTCCTCCATGTGACTCTTGTGTGTTTGTTTGAGAACGATGTGTGAAGGTCTCAAAGCCTTTAGTAGAGTCCAGAATGCAAATGCGCCTGTGCAGATATTTAATAAGAGACCCACGCTGACAAAGTGGATTAGCGTGCGTTGGCGTCTGCAGTGGATAATGTGCTAAAAGCTTTCCCTTGTGCTGCTTGCTGGATATTATTCACACTTTGAGGGGCCGGCGGGGCCTTGAAGGGGCAACGCGGCTCTAAGCCAAACAGTCAAGTCACTCACACAAACTGCAAGACTCTCAAAATGTGACTTTTAAAAAACATTTACAAGGGAGGACCATGGGAAAGGATCTTTTAGTAAACGACTGCGGTGAACAATGCAACCTGAAGTTGGAACAATTCAGGAAAAGTCCACCTTTCAAATGAGAAAATCTTAAACTGTTATAATGCCGGAGGATTATCTCTAAATACTAGCATTTAGCCTTTTAGCACCTGTTCCGAATATGTTGCAAACTTCTTCAGAGGAAGGAATTTTTTTTTTTGAGGATATTAGTGCTTCTTGTTAACTTTAAACTATTTCAAGCAGTAGTTTTGAAAACAACTAATAAGAGACGTTAGCATTTAGCCTTTGGCGCCTGGTCCAAATATGCTGTCATTTAAATTTTCTCAGGGTGTTTTGATTTGATGCAAACAATGGCTAATAGCAGAGAAACATTAGCATATACATTTTTGCTTTAAAAGTATCAGGGGGGCATGAATATTGAAGCAATTTAGCGGGTTTAGCTAGATTAAAACTCTGACAAAGATCGCTAACAACAGACGTTAGCATTTAGCCTTTGTTGCAATTACAACTTCCATAGGGTGTGTGTTTTTCTGAGTTTCAGAAACTCAAGAATATTAAAGCTTTTTGCACTTTTTGCCGGATTTTAGCTATTCAAACACTCGGGCTTTGTCATGAAAACAATGATCAATGGCAGACTTTAGCATTTAGCATTTAGTGCCTGTTCCAATCATGCTGCAATTAAAACTTCCTCTGGGGTGTTTTGCTTTCTAAGTGTCATAGAAAGGAAAATATTTAGTATTTTAACGCTTTGACTTCTCCATTTCGTTTAGAAGTCATGAAGGTGACTCAAAGAACATGATGGTATTTAGCCGTTGGCGCCTGTTCCAATATAGGTGGAAATTATAGCTTCCTTGGGAGGGTGTTTTGATTTCTCGGTGACACAGAGTACAGAATGATCTCCGTATTTTTGCGCTTTTATGCAGATTGAATTGTTTTCAAGCATTTAAAACAATGATCAAGAGTAGATCTTAGCATTTAGCCTTTTAGCGCCGATTTCAAATATGAAGGAATTCCAGCTCCTCATACGGCGTCTTAATTACTGAGCAGTTGAGTGGTTAAAAACATCAGTATTTTAGCACTTTTAACCAAATATAAATGTATTTGGCTAGTAACATATGCTAGCATTTATCCTAGCTAGCGCGGTTCCAAACATGCTCCAGTGACAACTTTATTCTTGCAAGATGACACCCTTTTCTTGACAAAATACAACCATATTTTTGTTAAAAAAAAGACATACTTTTTGTAAAAATGACTATTCTCAAAATATAATTTTTTTTTGTTTAAAAAAAAAAAGTCTCTTCCCCTAATATTACAACTTTTTTTGACCAAGTCCTACTCAATTTATCCCCCTCCAAAATTTGGACTCGTTTTGGAAAATGTGTCGTTTTAGCACTTGGATCCATTTTAAATGGTTTTAATGCATTCATAGCATATTAGCCATTTTAGCCATGCGGACAAAGACTATAAGCAGAGTTGGGGGGGCTGTACAAAGACTTAAGTCTGGCCCGGTCAGGCATACGGGTGACAGCCTTTGTGTAATAAACAGAATCTTGTGTGCGGTAATGGGGATTTACATTGACAAAACAGGGGCATGTACATACATTACACGTCTTCCTGTAGGCAAATAGTCGGCGTAATCTGCTGGAAAAATGGCCGCGCGAGGCCAAAAAGGTCGGCTCGCGACAACAGCCATTTCATTACGGGCCGGGCTCAAACGTCTCGCCGGGCAATTCAATCACAAGGCGATTATTTTTCCACCAAACTCCACTCTCGGGGGGGAATTGGCCGTCGCGGGCGGCCGACCTCGCGGCACGGAGGCCATTTATCCAGCAGGATAATGGTGGGGATGCTTTCATTGTCATATCCCTGAGTGCAACGCAGATCTTGTTATGTGCCACTCACCCATCACACGCTTTTCATTTCGCATCCTTTCTTAAGGCATTTATGGCTCAAGTAAAAAAAAAAAAAAAAAAAAAACTGTATTAAAAATACCCTCACCTGGCAAATTGTTACTTTGTTTTTTAATAGCGTTTATTTCTAGTTCATCCTGAGTAAAAGCATTCTCCACGTTTTGTCGTTAACCAAAACACATCATACTAATAGGCGTTGATGGGCTAATACAACTAGCATGCATGTTGCGGTGCTATAATCCCCGACGCCATGTATCTTGGAACACAAAGTGTGCAACACATTTACAAAGTAGACAATGTGAAAGTACGCGCAGATATATATTCTTTATCCTCTGCGAAAAATGACAAATATTACTGCATCTTACAAAGCTGTAGCGACCCTTTTCTTTGTGTATTTATTACGTATTATATTTTATACCTGGTAGCCAAGGCACACACGCAAGAAGGAGAAGCACAATGCCCATTGAATTACCATGGAAGTACAAATCGTTTTTTTTACATTCCATTTAGTTATGTCATTACGGTATAGTTTTATAAAGTACAATACTGTAGAGTGCAATTTTTTTCTGATTAAAACACGGAACCATTGTTGCACTTAAATGATTAGTTCTAATGCACAAGGAAAATAGCAGTAGTTTAAAGTTCCATGCTAATATTTGTTAGCTTGCCTATGGCATTTTGCATTATATGTTAGCATTAAGCTAGGAGACTTTTTTTTATATGGTTCAGTCGAATATTTTGTGTTTCGATATACAATGTTTAATTCTCATGTGCCAGTTAAGGAATACTTTGAAAGGTCTACACATGTTTAAAGCCTGTGGGAGGGGCTAAACTGTTCCCCAAAAATATTTTTTTGGTAATCCACGTGTCGATCGCACATTTTCACCGATCACACATGGTCTGGATTCTGGAACATATGTCATAAAAAAGGGGATCACTGTAAACGAAACAGTTTAAAAATGGCTAGTTGTGCAAAAATACTAACACGTTGCCTTTTTGCTGCTGGGAAATGAAAACAGCCAACATTTTGGACCCCGGATGGATTATTTCCATTTCCATTCATTCCAGTGAAAATAAATTCCAATTAGATGACTGAACAACACTTCACAGTCCATTCTTATCCACCTGCTGCTAGCGCGCGTGCAACACACACACACACACACACACACACACACACACACACACACACACACACACACACACGCGCGCAGACTGTCTGGTTCATATGACTAATTAGCGCAGCGTCACACTGCGCTGCTGCTTTTTTTGCTGCTTTTGATGTTAATTGCTGCGTCAGTCAGCCGGGTTAAGTTCAAATGCAGGAGCAAGCACCCCCCCCCCCCTCGCCCCCTCGCCCTTCCTCTCCCCCTGAGTCTCACCCCCCCTTATTGTAACATCCACCATAATCTACTTGTACACCCAAACACGACACTTTAGTTCACTTCAGTTCAGCTGCGCATGATATTTTTGGTAACGGGTGGCAGTGGGTGGGGAGAAGGGGGACAAAGCAGAGGATGGGGAGAAGCTCAAAAAATGGATAAAGCGATGCCTTCCATTGCTTGTTTCCTCTTTGTTCGGTTCCTTGACGCCCCTCTTGTGAGATTCAGATTTCATCCGCAAAGAAATGTTTGTTCAGACATTTCCACTGCCATTCCATGCAAGAGTTTGACCCTCACCACAGATTGACTTTTATTACAAAAAAACCCAAAACATATTCACTCAAGATTACGATTTTTATCCAGCGAGATTTTCACCTTTCTGTGGTGAAATGTTCCCATTTTTGTTTTGTGCAAAATTATTGTTTTTTTTCGTGTTAATTTAATTACATTGTTATAACTTTCTGCATAACTTAACTTTTTCATGTGACTTGCCATACAAGAGTCAGACTTTTTTTTTATACACAACTTTTTATGATTACGATTTTCTTTTCCAAATTAAAAAAATGTTTATGCAAGACGACCACTGATGTCTAATTCTTGTACAAGGCTTGAAGAATTGTCCCCCCAAACAAACTTTATTTTAAAAATGCAACTATTCTTGTGATATTATTTTGAAATACAATAAAAATGACAATTTTCTTCTCAAAATACAATTCGATAACCGGCAGATGGCCAGGAGCTATTAGCATTTATCCGTAATCCCCGTGTTACAAATTTTGCGTCAAATTCAGAATCGTACAGAATCGTACAACCTCAGGTAGTGTTCCGAGGCCCGAATCAGTGTCGGATGTCGAAACAAAATGTTCAACTTGTGAAAAATGGAAAGACACACGGTCGGTCGTCGTTTTCTCTTGAGAGTATTTGAGCGCGACAGACAAGCGAATAACAAGCCGACACCCTTTTTGCAGCACATCCATGACATTTTAGCGGCTGCAGCCTGGTGCTAAAAGCTTGGAGGATCCGCGTCTCCTCCAGGGCGACATGTCTTCAACAAGCGATGCTGTAATTGTGTTGTGATTCCAAGCCGCTGAGCAGTCACCACGCTAAATATGGACGTGCTCACCACAGGCTGGCAACGCGTTCAGGGTGTCCCCCGCCTACTGCCCTAAGACGGCTGGGATAGGCTCCAGCACGCCTCGTGACCCTTGTGAGGATAAAGCGGATCGGAAAATGGATGGATGGACAATTGTTATTTAATGATTTTTTACAAAAAAAAAAAAAAAAAAAAAATATATATATATATATATATATATATATATATAATAAAAATGACAACTTTCTTCTCAAAATACAATTCGATAACCGACAGATGGCCATGAGCTATTAGCATTTATCCGTAATCCCCTGTTACAAATTTTGCGACAAAAAACAAAACAAAAAAAAAAAAATAAAATAAATAAATTTGTCCAACAAGTGGCCGAGTGAAAGCAGCAACGGTTCTCATGCTGTAATCTGGCGGCCTCGCGTCTTGCGTTTGTCTTGGCTGTAGCCGAGTCTCTAAAATGAGGGATTAGCATGACGGCTAAACTAACAGCAAGTTAACTGGAGCGTAGCCAAGCAGCCCCAAGGTAAAAAAAAAAAAGCTCCATTGTTGGAAGTGTTGTTATTGCTTGCAATAATCTGCACTTAGCGCTTAGCGTCCGTCTGGGGTGAAGGTGGAAGGAGAGGATTACGGCTTTTGGAAAAGAGCATGTCTCAACCCTCGTAGGGAGAAAGTGTGAAACTGGAATTGCTCATTGAAACTTGACGCAGAATTGCACACGCTTTCTTCAAAGTCCTTGTCAAGAGAAAATAAATGTCCTCAAAAATATCACACACACCACAGAGAAGAGTGTTGTTCACAACCCCGCCAAGATTGAATGGTTATAAAAAAAATACGATCTTATTACTTCTATATTCTTAAAACCTCCGATGTTATTAGGCTTTTCCATGTGGAGGCTATTCCAGCACAATGCCCCTGCCCACATGTTAGTTGTCACGTTTTTGGGGTTTTCCACTCACTTTTCCGTCTTCTCTCTATGATGCGCGGGCACTCATGGCCAACACTGAGGCACTCTGAGGCGGCCATTGCTCTTCGTTCACACTGCTGTCAAGTTGACCTGTTTAAATAAAATGTTCCCACATTCCTTGCTCTTCTATATGTGGGTGACATGCATGCACTCATAGCAAATAACAAGGCACTCTAAATCCGCCATGCCAGTGTGGTATCCAAAGGGAAGATGTACTTTTAATGTGTAGGCATCGCTAGCTATGTATGTCACACCTCTGATGCAAACAAAGGCGTTGAAGTTCTTATAAAGTAAGCGAGGGGCGACTAAATAACTGGGCCCCATTGTGGCCACGCCCCCCCTAAAAAAAAAATCAGGAAAACAAAAATGGTTAAAAAAACTTTAACGCTGTATCGTCACAATCAAGTACTAAACAATGCTAAGTCTTTGCATATCGTCGGCAAACATGTATAGTGCGTTGAGAAGACATTTTTTCTTTTCCCCATGTGTAATCTTGTCATAGAGTTGAATTTCTTGGGTGTGTTGATTGCAAAAGGGTAAAGAAAACGTTGCAGTTCGTGAAAGTGTAGCGTGAGTTAGCTTTGAGGCTACTTGTCAATGGTGTTGTTAGCCTAATGTCAAGTGAAAGTGCTGAGGGGGGAAGTTAGGGCTTAAGGAGGGTCCAAGGGGGGCCTCTTCCTCGTGCCTCCAGTTGAGCGGAAAATCTCAGCAAATTAGTTACCGCGACGACGGCTGGTCGGGGAGCTTTCATCCAGCGCAGCGGCACAAGTGCGGCCTCCCACCCCCTCCCCATCAGCCCCCACCCCTCAACCCCTCTCACCCCCATAACATTCTCACCCCCCCTCTGGATCTCCATGGCCATCCGAGTACACTGTTAAATGCGTATCTAGCATTAGCACCCCGAAGAGGTGTCACATAAACACCCGGGACCCGCTAAGAACTTTCGGACGCCCTCGGCGATGTCCCCTTCAGCCTGTCACTTGTCACTATTTTAGTCAAAATCTCCTAAAATCATCCCGAAAATCATATTTACAGAATTGAGAGATAACTGTCAACTTTAATTGTCATGGGGTTTTTTTTTGTAGGGGCTAATGCGGTTAGCATAAAACCAATTACAAGCCCCTTTCAGGAGGGTTAGGGTTGCCATGCTATACAGTAACTGGGATGCTAAGTACTGTAAACTTGGCATCAGTGGAGTTTGGTTAAGTTATTGCTTGGAAAATACAGTGTACATGTTATTTTCAGCAAATCCCGCCATGCATCAGTGCTAAAGGAGTATGGATGTACAGTAGTTACATAACCAATCATAATTGGATGCTCAATGTATATCAGAGTTGAGAAATCAATGGTGCATTTTCAAACGTTATGTCTATCATTGACAGACGTCGGAATCCGTCATCCAACAATTTGTGTCGGGAGTTGGGATGTGCGACATTGTGGATGTGTCATATCACAGTGTGTGTGTGTGTGTGTGTGTGCGTGTGTAAGTGTGAAAAGTCCATTCAGAGGTGTGAGCGTGCATAGTCCATATATTTGGTTTTTAGCCGCAGTTCTTCGCAGCTAACGCGTTTCTCTCGAGGTTCGCGCACAAAGTGTGCATGTACAATACATTTACCGGTACTGTAGTCTGGGCATGCACTACTCCTGATGGACCTGAGGGAGGGTTTCATCTTTTGTACAGGCGGAATCTTTCTTATTTTACATGCATTGTCTTATCCCAAGCTACAATTTAATGACATATTGTCTCACGGTCATTACATGACAAGATTTGTAAAAACCCAAACTGTGTGTGTGTTGTTTTTTTTTTGGATGACATGGTGTGAAGAGTAAGAAACAGCTAATTGCTGAAAGTTGGTAACTTGGCACGCTATGTTGTCACTTGAAAAGAAATGAAATAAGCTAATATTGCAGGCAACAACTTCAGTCAATACAGCGGTCATTCCTTGGGCCCTAAAAAGTCCTTTGTCCATAAAAATTGTCCAGAGCGTGGAAAGTAAGCAGCAAATATCCTACCAAAATAAAAGTAGTGACAACACTCAACATTGCTGTGCGCGATTATCCACACTAACTTGATAGCTAGCTAGATGCTAGTGAGAGAAGCTAACATAAATGTAGCAGTCTCCATCGTCACTCAGTTCTGCTTCTTGTCACCGGACGGTTAGACTCAACAACACCAAAGTCGTCACACAAGATCGAAGACCTTTGTTCACAGAAATTTGCTTGATGAAGGCTTAACAGGCAAACATGAACAGGAAGATGCAAGCTACCAAAATAAAAGCGACAACCGGTCTAAGCATCACCTAACAGAACCAACAGTAGCACTCTGTCATCCACACTTCCCTTTGTTAGTTAGCAGCTTTTGTGCGATGCTAACGTAGTAGTCAGACTCAAATGCGCTACGTCACAGGTTTATTTTAGATTCTAGTCCAGGTCTTGAGCTCAATCAGTCAACAAAGACGGCAAAGACGTCCCGAAGCTCCACAGCTCCTTCCGATATAAGAGCAGACACTTGTTGTGGCGTGTCGCTAATTTGAGACGCAGACTAATTGCGGCTCAGTAATGGAGACACCATTAGCGTCTGGAAGATAAGTCTATCTCGGAACTGATGCTCAGCACACACATAAACACACAATATGCAACACACGGAAGGTTAATCCGTTGTATATGAAGATTAGTGAGGGTAAATAAAGACAGATTGTATATAAAGACAAGGCAGAATGTATATAAAGATGGACAGCTCAAATCAAAATAATTTATAAAAAGATGGACAGACCACATACACACAAAGATGTATAGGTTGCGTTTAAAGTTAGCTTACAGCATTTGTATCTGCTAGCATTTGGTCAAATCTTCATTCAGTTGCTTTTTCTCCAGAAATGACTATTTGGACCTTGTGTGATGGCCACGGGGTATATATACGTCCATGTTGACATGGTGTGACTGAAGATGCTAACTACATGCTCCGTTATCTTATTTTGCTAACCGAGAACTTTTAGTTTGAGTTCTCGTTGAGTCACATTTTGTGCATATGTAAAAACATAAAATAAAATAAAGTTGGAGCTTGTGCAACTGACGTGGTGCATCTGAATCCATCTGTCTGTTGACAAGAAGGAGCCCTGAGTAAAAACAGACTGTCATGTTAGCTTCTCTGGCTAGCCGCGAGCTGTGCGTTACCCATCTTCAAGCAGCTTTTTGTGTACAAAATTATTTTAACCCTGGAGAACCCATGGGGTCAAATTTGGCCCCTATAAATTTTGCTACTCAACTGCTACCTTTAAATCCCCAAGGGTCAAATTTGGCCCTAATGCTAAATTAGGATTAAAGCATTAAATATTTGAAAAAAAAACAACATATTTTGGTGTTCAGTGAACATATAGCAGCCATTTAATGTAAAATTCATCATTTTCCAAAGAAGAAAATGGGTCTTGGGTTCTCTAGGGTTAATTTGAGTTGTGCGATTGACACGGTGCATTTGTCTGTGTTGACGAGAAGGACAGCTAGCATCTTTTGCTAGCTGCTAGCTGTTTCTTTCATCGGGCAGCATTTTGTGTCGAAAATACTTCAATTTGGATCTTTTGTTGATTCGCAAAATTCGCTTAAGTCTATTGACCAGAAGTGCTGAGTCAAGACATAGTACAGTAGACTGCTAATTTAGCTTCTCATGCTATCTGTATGAAAGGTAGTGGTCCAGATGAACATGGTATTTTCATGTGGCTATTGTGCAGTTTGGACAAACACATTTGCAATATTATTAGAGTTCATTAGCATTACACATTTTTAAAATGTGTTTGTTTACTCTCAATTTTTTTACCCCACATCGTGCCTACCGTCAGAACCAAACAAAAGAACACAAACAGTCCCGAGCATGGTCGCCAGCTCAGTCGCGGTCCGATTATGGCTCCTCTTGTCTTATCAGGTGCTGTGAGTGGCAAATAACGCTAACAGTGACGGCCCGCTTTTTTCCCAGGGAGGCGGGGATGTGTGTGTTGCCCGGGATGGGGTGATGGGTTACCTCGCTCGTTCCATATTTGTTCATGTTTCGTGTCTCAAGATGCTGCCAAGGAGCTGAGATCACGACAATGTTTACATCCTCCCTTATTTGTTCCTCCCTTCTGATCAAAGTCACCAAAGGTTGGACGTCTTAAAAAGTCTTGCACATTCCAATACATAGGTGGCTGAAAGCCTCATTGGCGGATTCGCTTTGCCGTGTGGTGAAACTGGAGAATTACACTTTCGTTATCAAAATGGAGGAAGGGAACGTGCCCTTCGGTCCACTCAAGTTTCTATAATGAGACATAAAATGAGAACATGTTCAAGAGGCTTGAAAGCGGTCATAAATATTTTCTTGAACGCCGACGTCGGCAGACGGGGTGGGGGTCGTTAATAACAACCAGGAAATACGGGAACTGATCGGAATAAGGCGGATGTGGCGTACTGTTTAACTTATTTACCCATCAGGCTCCTCTTCCTGTCCTATCAGCTTGTTTATCTATTTATTTATTTATCGCTTTTAAAAGCTTTTCAGTGTGATAAGCCACAAGCGCTCCTGCCTGCGGGATAGATGCGTTGTCAAGGCAACCAGGAGCTCAAACACCCACTTGCACACACACACAAGCAGTGGACGATGACATTTGAGTATTTTTGTTCCAAATAATGCGCTGTACTTCTCTTTACGTAAAAGCGAGGACATGACAGTCCTTACGTGTTTTTATTTTTTTTTTCTGACATAAAAATAAACATTCAGCATCCCACCACACGTCTTGTGTGGATCCTGCCCGAGGACCATCTGCTGTTTATCTCACTGATAGGCCTGACTCCGGGAAACCGTTGTTGAGACTGCCTACCTTCTCTGTCAATTCTTGCAATGAACGCACACACCAAAGCAAGACCAAAAAAAAAAGAAAAAAAAATTGTTAAGTAGTTTGCTAATGCTTTGAAAGGAAGTCATAAACTGCAAGTATATCAGATAAGAGTCGAGTTTTGGTCGAATGCCCTTATTGGTGAGCAGTAGCTGATATTTAACATTGTACTTTGTTTGAGGTTTTAAATTAGGGTTTCAAACGATTTCATAATCACGGTATCAAGCCAGGGCTAAGATTTCAAATTATGGTTTAAAAGAAGGCTTTCCAGCTAGGGTTAAGGATTCAAATGAGGGAAATTTGAAGGCATAGTTTGGGGGTTTCAAACAAGGGCAAGGTTTAGTGTTACAGAATCAGGTTTCAAGCTCGGGTTAAGGTTTCAAAATAGGGTTTCAAGACAGGATTTAGATTTCAAACAACAGGTTAGGGTTTCAAGATGGGGTAGGGCTTTCGAGGCTTCAACACAGGACAAGAGAAACCAGGATTAGGGTTTCAAAATTAAGGTCTGAAAGTAGGGTATTGCCTTCAAATTAGAGTTTGTAGTCTGGGCTAGGCTTGAAGGTTCCAAACTGCTTGTAATTGATTACTCCTGATTTTTTATTATTATTATTATTACACATTTATAAAGCCTTTATTAATGTAGTTTGTTGAAAAGAGGTGCCGTTTCTTAAATGTATAAACAATATTAGCAGTTCTGCTTAAGATCAGTGTCTAAATGAAATTCCGATCTCAAATATAAGTCAACTCCGCTGATGAGTCAGCCTCTGTGATTGGCTGCAGGACAGAAAGTGAGAGCAGGTTTATGTTTTTCTCCCACACGATCAGAAGACGTCTCTCCCCCCCACCCCCCTTCTTCTTGTCCTGGTGCTCAGGAGGAGCCAGCCAATAAAGATAAGCTTGACAGAGGAGTCATCCAATAAAAGATAAGCGTCCGAGTGGGCCGGCCAATAACAGATAAGATGGTGGTAGGTGGTTAGGGGTGCGCGTTTGTCTGTCACTTCCGGGTTGGTCTTGGTCGGGCTGATAGGCAACACGATGCTGATATGCTCGGCGTCTTGTTGGCATCCGCGCAGACGAGCGGAGACGACATTCTCACAAGATTCCTCACACACATACACACAAACACACACACACACACACATGCACATTGAATGCACATGTCCAACTGTGAAATATTTCAGTAATTTGTGCACGTTTCTGTTCCAACGAGGAGCTGAACAGGACAAATCATAACAGGTGTTTGATCCTTGAATCGACCAATCAATGTCCTGGTTCAATTAGAGCTCATGCAGTATTTTTAAGCGGCTGCATGAAGGGTATTACGTCCTCGAGGATTGTCCCAAAAATGTCCCTCTTCCAATGTTCAACAACTTTTGTCACTTTTGATTTTTTTTCACTTTCAACCCCTCAAAATGTTCAGTGCGGATTGGCCAAGACATAGATATACATCCTATGCAAAATTTTTCACTGTTTTGTCTGTTGTGTCCATTTGTCCAACAGTCCAAAATCGTCCAAAATGTCCAATTTTGGGATAATTACTGCATGGGGGTTAAACAATCGTCCTCATGATGCTGTTCAAGGTTTTGACATTATGAGACCAAGACGACACCTCACAATGGATTAACAGTACCTTGCCATTGTGACGCTTCAAACAGGAAGTGGCCACTGAGCTTACAGTGTCACGGCATGTCATCAGCAGGTTGCAACAGAGATACCGAGAGACTGGAAGAGTCACAGAAAGATCTAGAAGCGGACGTTCTTTGGCTACATCCCATGCTGATGACCGTTACATCGGGAACGATGCCCTGCGAAACCGGATGATGAATGTAACTCAACTCCAGGCATGTTTAAGGGAGGTGAGAGGCGTCACGTTGAGCAGAAATGATCTTCAACGTAAGTAGCCAAACCTTGCCTGAGTCAAATTAAACCGCGCTAGTAAATTAACCACCTGAGGGTGCTGGAACTGCACACATGGAAAATAACTTGGTCTATTTAACTCCTATGCTGTTTTTAATATCGCGACGTGACGACGACGATATCTTGGCAAGTTTTAATATCGCGATACAGTGTAGCGATATCGCTGTTATCCAAACCAGTACATAAGTAAGTAGCTACTGATTGTTGTCCTCGGTAGTGCGACGACATGATGGAATCACTTTCCCCGAAAACGTTTGATAATCTGACAACGCAAAAGGGTCTCATCCTTCAAACACACCCTCGTTTACATCCCATGGACGCTTTAATGGAGCACAAACAGACACACACACACACACACACGTTTTCGTTAATTGGCCGCAAACCCAATTGACTTCCTTTAAAAAACCGCCGTCATCATTTTGTAGCATTGACAAAAACGGGGTTTTTTTTTAGGTTCTTTTGTGTATCATCATCTTCATCATGCTGCCCGGCCGCCATGCTAGCCCGCGGCGTCGTTTCACTACTTGTGGTGTTGAGGCCTGCTGAAAAGCCAACAGAGAGCAGGCAATGAGCTAAGTGACGCTTCGCTCTTTGGTGCCTCATGCACGCACGCACGCACGCACACACACACACACACACACACACACACACACACACACACACACACACACACGAGATGAAGGCAAAGAGTGCACAACAAAGCCACGGAGGCTCGGACCAATCAGCACTCAGCCGCCAGTCGACAGGCCGCTTTTTTTGTCCATCATTCAAGCGCAGACGAAAGCACAAACAAACGAGGGGGGATGTATATGTGTGTGTGTGTGTGTGTGTGTGTTGGTGGTGGGGGGCGAGATAAAAGCCCTCCCCCTTTGCCCGCTGTAATCCAATTACAGGCCTGCAAATTTGATTGGCGCCCTGAGAGTGTGCCTTCAGCTGTCCATCATTAGTGACTGCAGTGTGGCTTTTGGGAGCTTTTGGGAAGGGGGGGGGGGTGGGATTGGAGGGGGGTGCTGTCAGTGCATGAGTGTCTGCCTGTGTGTGTGTGTGTGTGTGTGCGTGTGTATGTGTGTGCGCGTCTGTGTGACAAGGAGCAGGACTCTGTCTTTATCTTGGCTGTCTCAAAGACGACAACTCGGGCCTTTATGTGTCTGACGATTACGTCTGTGTGTGTGCGTGTGTGTGTGTGTGTGTGTGTGTGTGTGTGTGTGCTATTCCATCCATGTAGTTGTGTTAGTTTCATTTCTGTGTGTGTGTGTGTGTGTGCTATTCCATCCATGTAGTTGTGTTAGTTTCATTTCTGTGTGTGTGTGTTCTTTTTATCTCGGTGTGTTTGTATTGATTTTGCTTTTCCATGTGTTTGTCACATTTTTATGTTCATGAGTGTGTGTTTTATTGAGTTTTGCAATTGCTTGTGTTGATTTTACAAGTGTGTGTGTGTGTGTGTGTGTGTGTGTTGCGCTGGCGCAGACGCAGGATCTGGCCTCCGCTGACACGTTCCAGACGTCGGCGCGCTGAGAGCGCGTCGGCTCAGCCTCGCCGCCGTTGAAACCAAACTCGGGACGAGTTAATCCGGCAGAGCTTCGCCGTTATCAGAGTCAAGGCAGCCAGCATCCTCCTCTTTCTACAACAACCCCCTTCTACCCCCCACCCCATGACTCATATACACCCCCCCCCCCTCCCTCCCCACCTCCATACAGTGATGGATGGCCTACTTTGCGAGCACTTGTTCAAGCGTCCATTTGTTTCTGTGCGGATTATAAACGTCTCCATTGCATAAACGTGTCCTCATCCACTTGTTGCGGGCCTTTCACTCACTTGAAGCTTTGTCACGGCAGTCGCTTCACGTTCTGTTTTTGTGGGCGGGCTGAGAGAGAGACTCAAGCCAATTAACAAGACAAAATTGCTCCCCAAACACTTCCAACTGGCCCAACGTGACATTTTTTCACCAAGTCTTATTTGTTGTTATAGGCGTCGATTATTTAACCCTTGTGCTGCAGTCGATGTGAATACGTTTAAATTACGCAACATACAACTTTACAAAACATAAAAATATATCTCTCTATATATAAAACATGAATTGTAATATTTCATATCACTTTTTGTAAGCTTTGTCTTTGATTAAAGATGACAATACGCAAAAATCGACAAAAAGTAGTAATTACAAAGTTATTAAGGATTAATGACAGTATATGTGATATATAAAGTCTACACACCATTGTTCGAATGCCAGATTTTTGCAATATACAAAAAAGAAAAAAAGAGACCACGTTATACGTCATTTCAAAACTTTTTCCACCACTAATCTGATTTATAATTTGCCTGAACCGCTTGCCAGCCAATCGCAGGGCACACAGAGACGAACAACCATCCGTGCTCACACTCACACTTAGGGACAATTTAGGGTGTTCAATCAGCCTGCCATGCATGTTTTTGGAATGTGGGAGGAAACCGGAGTACCCGGAGAAAACCCACGCAAGCCCGGCGAGAACATGCAAACTCCACACAGGAAGGCCGTAGCCGCGATCGAAGCCATGACCTCTACATTGTGAGGTCAACGCGCTAACCACTCCACCACCGGACCACCTTATTTGCATAACTCAATTGAAAAAAAAAATCTGTTGTTGTAGAAGTGTACACCCCCCTGCTCTAACTGCGGATGCAGGTGTGTTCACGTTCAAACGCATAAAGAGTCCAGCATCCACCGGCAGCATTTCAAGTGCCTCTGGTTAACTCTACATAGATTTCAGATGCTCTAGCAGGCTTTTCCTGACAATGGAAAACATCGAGTTATTTGAGATGAAAAGGTGGTTCCTTTCAAACTCAAAGAAACTGTCGAGGTCGTGTACTTTTGATGATGAGTAGCTTCATGTTTGTGCTAAGCATACTTTTTGAGATTGTTTTCACGTCATGTGTGATTCAAGACTCTCAATTGAGCCGAGTTGAAATGAGGATTTAAAGGGCGCTTGTCGGCCATCTTGCCTTTTCAACTGGCTTTTTTCATCTTTGAGCCTCCCGGATGCGGAAGAACGCGGCGTTAACAGACGAGCCACTTTTGTGGAGAACTTCAAAAGTGGATCTCGTGTGTGTTTGTGTGAGTGTTTGTTGCGCTAATTGTCCCAGCACGGAGGTGGCTCGTTGGTAAGGCCTCTCTGGCATCTAGTGGATCACAAGAAGAGCTCAAGAGAGGGGAGCTTTGCGGGGATTTGGGGAGAATAGCGAACCACTTTGGCTCTTTAGTGTCTCACCTAAGGCCAAAAATTTCCCATGTTCACGTGCAAGATCACACAGCAACACAAAGGCAAGCGCTTTTTTTGTGCCTGCTTATTTTCGGAGACTAAATCGTATTTTTTGTCACAGTGTACTACATATAGGGGGGAAAAATGCAACACAATAATTGTGATTACAAAAAAATGGCTCCAATGTTTTTATTTGGTTCAAACTTTCGGGGAATATTTGACTGACATTCACAGTGTAATGCCACTGAAATATGGAATTCAACCAAATATTTTTGGTGGGAAAAGTTTGGAATTGAATGAAACATTCTGGAGGAAAAAAAATGGAACGACAAAAATGTGGGAAAATATCACTGAAGGTTGGAAGAAACAAAAATGCAGCTGAAGCTTGGAATTTCATTTCAACTCTGAGGAACGTATGACTACAATTCATAGTGTAATGGGGCAATTTTGGAAAACGGTTGGAAAATATTTTGGAAAAATGCTTCTAAATTTCGTAATCCCCCCAAAAATACGGATCAACTATAATTTAATCAAATGTTTTCGGGGACACTTGGTTTGAATGTCCCAAAAAAAAAAATGGGTAAACTAATTCGGAACTGCTCTCTGTAATTAAAACAAATAATAATATAAAAACACCACTAAAATGTCAAATTTGTAAACAAATTCGGAGAAAATGACACTCAAATTCGAACAAAAGAAACAAAGACAAATTACACCAAAGTTTGGAATCCAACCAAAATGTTGGAAAATTCATTCAAGTCTGCAATTACTCAAAATTTGGGCAAAACTGCCATTCAACCATTTCGGGAAAAAACAAGTTTGAAATTCAACCAAAAATATTTTGGGGGAAAACACCCAATTAGAAATTTGCAGTGGACCAAATTATTTTTTTTTTTTAAATTCCCCCAAAATATGTAATCCAATCAAAAATATTCAGAAAATGCCACGAAAACTCTGAATTGAACCAAAACGCTTGTTGTCCAAACATTTGTCCCCAAAAAAATTCCCAAAAAGTTTGTGATTCAGCCAAAAAACATCATCAAGACTTCATTTCAAATGAAAGTCAGGAATATTCATGATCCTTCTTTGACGTCTTCTCACAGCCTCCGAGTTGGACCGTGACATTGCTGTGAGGTGTCGAAAGTGCCGGTATCAGCCGCTCCTTCATTCACACTCGAAGAAGCTTTAACGGTCAAATCCCAAGAAATATTGCGCCTATCGGCTCTCCCATCGGGTCCCTCGCTGGTACTGTTTACACACGCCCTTAAGCCTGGCTGTATTTATGACTCCACACACACACACACACACACACACACACACCTACGACGCTCGCGTATCGGCATTTTCACACACTATTTCTCCACACGAGTGCTTAGCGCATCGGAGAAACAAAACAGATGCCATTGTCAGCGCACCCTTTAATCCTCAGGCATCCCGGCACGAATGGAACGGTGCATGGACTACGCATAAAAACTGGCCCTCGCAAGCCTCGTTTAGCGTGTTTAGGAATTTGGCAGGCCGCCGCAACATGCTAGCTGGGTTTCTTTTACAATTTGGTGGCTAGCGTGTTGACTAAACGTGTGCTCCTTATGCGTCAAATTTAAAGGTGATGAAAGAGAGCCGCTTCTGTTTGCTGCAAAGTTAGCTGGCTGCCTTCACACCCACAACGGCGCAAACCACCCATTTCTAATTGCCCGCGTCTGCCAAAATCCCGAAGGAAAGGAGGCACCAATCGTGGGCGAGGTTGGACTGCGCTTTGTGCCAGATTTGCGCTGGGCATGAAAATAAATGTGTGGAAAATTCTGTAAAAGTTTGTAATTGATCAAAATTTTGAGAAAATGTCACTGGAGCTTAGAATTTGACCCAAAAAAAATGAAATGGAAGAGTATCTCGCAAAACCTCAGTTCGGTTAGAAAACCACCTCAAGTGCAGCTCTCGAACCCTCAGCGAGGTTTGAGAGCTTTGGGTTTGGGTGGTCTCAGGAAGCCAGATCCCGCCCTCCCCCCCTCCTCGTTGGCTCGTAAAAGGCGACACGGGCAAACAAGGCCCTGTGACGAATGGCGTGTGACTTCCCTGCGCGTGAATGAGCGAAAGTGGCGAAGAGCGAAAGGAGGAAAGCAGTGAACAGCGGCAGGACATTTTGAATGGCGAGCGTTTTGGACAGGAAGTCCAAAGTTGTTCATGACGGAGGGGCTTTTGTCTGGCTTGCTTGTTTCGATCAACACAAGCACCTTATTGTTTATATTTTCATCTCTGTTTGACGAAATCTATTTGCCTGATGAATACACAAAAATCGAAATGAATAAAATATAACAGTACACAGACTGTATATAAAAAATATTTTTGACTGTATATTAAATCGTATTAATAATTTGCTGAAGCAATTTCAAAATATTCAATTGATGATATACAATTCAAAATAGTGGCACACAGACGGGAGAAAGCAAAAAGTGAAGGATGATAATTGAAGAAAGAAGGTGGCCACAAAATACGAAAAATAACAACTAAAAATGTTTGAAAATATTGATCAGACAGTCATGTGGAAAAATAAATGTAAAATATGTCATGAATTTCCATGTTGGCAATTTATTTTTGGCAAAAATACATTTCACACTAGATTTGACTTATCATAGGTAGTACAATTCTTTTATATATATATTTTTATATATATGTATATATGTATTATACTGTATTAATATGTATATATATATATATATATATGTGTGTGTGTGTGTGTGTGTGTGTGAAAAATTTACGAACACATAAAATGTCCCAACACCTCATTTCGCAACACCTCATTTCCACCAAAAAGTGTTTTAGCATGATTAGCTGATATGCTAAATGTTAACATTTAGAAAAAGTAGTTGGGCTGTGGAGTTGGCGACATTTCTGTCATAGCTGGCTGTTCTGTGTTTGTGTGTGTGTGTGTGTGTGTGTGTGTGTGTGTGTGTGTGTGTTTGTGTTTGCGTGTGTTATCAGTGTTTAACATAGTTTGTCTGCTTATTTGTGTTAGCATTGAGTGTATCTCCACAAAGGATTCAAAGGAGACAATTGTTAACCCTGTGTGGGCCAAGCCACCATATTTCCTAACAAAACGATGCCGCTATCATGGAAAAATAAGTATTTCAAGGGGCCTTTTACAGCTACTGGCGCTCCCTGAAACCTAAACCAAAAAAAATAGCCCCCAACATTAGCTTCACCGGAGATGTTTACCCCCGAATTTATAGTTGAAGTCGGCCATTTTGAGAAAGCTAGCAAACTCCATCTTTAAGGTTGAATTTTATTTCAAGTGAGTCTCCTTTAAAGGTCCACTTAGTCAGACCCGAACATCTCATCATCAAGTGTGTGTGTGTGTGTGTGTGTGTGTGTGAACAGGATATGCAGAAACGCCAGGAATGCTAACAGACAGCCGGCCTGCGCTTTGCCGGCTCCGACTCTTATCAGGCAGGTCCCTACTCGCAATCAACTAGCAGACCGACCGCAGGCCTTCATATGTCGAGACCACAATAATAATAACCTCCTCTTCTAAGAATGTCTGATTAAAAATTGACGCAAACACACACATGCCTCACATTGCTGCCGGCCAAACACGGCGGCAGGGTGCCTTTTGATGACATCATCATCCAGTCGGCACGACGCAAACCCCCGAGTTTGTGTTTATGGAGCCGAGTTGGAGATTAGGAGCCGACTGGAGCGTTTCCATTGCTCACTGTAAGCACCCCTCCCCCACCAACCCCCTTCATTTTTTTCAAGGGGGTCCCCCCCTTATCAAAGGCCTGGAGACTGGGCCACTGACGCTATCTCCACACTGTGTGTGTGTGTGTGTGTGTGTGTGTGCGGACTTGAAACGGGTCAAAAGCGTCAGATACGTCTGTCGCCACAGTGTCGTCACGCTATGGAAACTGGCAGCAGCAAAGCATCATGGGAGGAGCGTTATCGGCAACAATGGCGCAGCTGTGGTGGGAAGTGGTCAGTATATATTTAACCCTCATGCAGTAATTATCCCAAAATTGGACATTTCGGACACTTTGGACGATTTTGGACTGTTGGACAAATGGACACCACAGACAAAACAGTGAAAAATAACTCCACGAAGCTGAAATTTTGCATAGGATGTATATCTATGTCTTGGCCAATTCCCACTGAACATTTTGAGGGGTTGAAAGTGGAAAAAAAATTAAAAGTGAAAAAAGTTGTTGCACATTGGAAGAGGGACATTTTTGGGACGCAATACCCTTCATGCAGCCACTTAAAAATACTGCATGAGGGTATAATATATATTATATATATTTAACCCTCATGCAGTAATTATCCCAAAATTGGACATTTCGGACACTTTGGAGCTGGATTTGAACCCGGTATCTCAGCACTGTGAAGCCGACGTGCTAACCACTGGACTACCGGGCCGCCATATATATATATATATATAATATATATATATATATAGGGCGGCCCGGTAGTCCATAGCATCACATGCAGAGGTACCGGGTTCGATCCCAGCTCCGGCCTCCCTGTGTGGAGTTTGCATCCCACATTCCAAAAACATGCATGGCAGGCTCGTTGGGCACTCTAAATTGTCCCTAGGTATGAGTGTGAGCGTGGATGGTTGTTCGTCTTTGTGTGCCCTGCGATTGGCTGGCAACCAATTCAGGGTGTCCCCCGCCTACTGCCCGAAGACTGCTGGGATAGGCTCCAGCACCCCCCGCGACCCTAGTGAGGATGAAGCGGTTCGGAAAATGGATGGATGGATGGATATATATATATATATATATATATATATATATATATATGTCATCTGACCAAATCACCATGTATATAATTCATGTACTTTTGTACATCTCAGAGTCTGTAATCTTGACTCATTCTCAAATGAAGGAGTTGAATTGGGACTTTCGAGCGAATATATATATATATATTTTTTGCCAAAACATCTGTCCCCTTACTCAAGTACTGAGTATGAATACTTTTGCCAGTCTGCTCCCCGCCTGTGCGTTGTTGGACAGCATACGACGCACTCGCATGAGCTTGTCCACACACACGCGCACGCACAAATGTGACACGTTGACACAGAACACACACTCATTAAAAAGATGCGGACAGCGTGGGAACAAGCGCGGCGTTGTTGAGTGGAAGATCAACATGGCGCCGTCACACTTCTCCTTATCACACACGCACACAAGTGTGTGTGTGTGTGTGTGTGTGTGTGTATACATTAGCAGGACACACACTCTCTGCGGGATGCTATAAAAATGACCTTTTTTGTGGATTTGATTTGAAAAGGAAAAAAAAAAACGTTCTTATCGGAACTAATGGAGTGCAGCACGGTGATTGAGTGGTTAGCACGCATGTCTCACAGTCACCAGGCTGTGGGTTTGAATCTCAACTCTATGTTCTCCGCACACTTTTTTTGAGTGTTTTTAGGCCACATTCCTATTAAAACCTCTAAATTGTCCATAGTTGTGAATGTGGGTAAAGGCTTGTACAAAGTACTGTATGTGCCCTGCAACCAGTCCAGGGTGTATCCCAAAATACATAATAAAAGTAGATATTTGCTTCAGGATAAAACGTCCGTCACAATAAAGCTGTTTAGCTGTGCAGGCAATGATTCAAGTCTCATTCTTAACTGTTCTTAACCATATCTTAAAATATCAACTTCAGCAGTTCCAATTTATCTGGTTGACTTTACAAGTTAAATACGTGGTTCAATTAAATACACCATTTTTTGATGAATAATTGAGCTTATTTAAAAAAAACAAAAAAACAATGTTAAATCAGGTCACTGGTATGTTTTCAAACACTCCAGAATGGTCCATTCACTTCGCCAAAAATCGAACGGGAAAAACCAAAACGGGTGTGGTTTGTCTCAACTGTTCAAAAAGCTTCATATGTGGCTTCAGAGACGAGCATTGTGATACTGTTGTCGATGAAATTGAATCTGTGTGTTGTATTGTGTTATTTGAGACGCGCGCGTCGTGCGTGTGTGTGTGTGGAGGGGGGCATTGTGCTGAGCTCGGGTCTTCAGCAGCCTCTTTCCATTTATGCTCCATTAGCCAAATTAGAGGCCTAATTGGGAAGGCGAGGAGATTGCGAAAGTGTGTGTGTGTGTGTGTGTGTGTGTGTGTGTGTGTGTGTGTGTGTCTACGACTAAGACGTTCAAAAGGACGTCGGAGAGGACAGAGAATGAGCAAAGGTGCAATTGGACGCTGATGACAGAAGCGGCCCTCTTCCCGCCTTAAAGGGCCGGTGGTGGTCGCCCGGCTCCTGCTGACGCCATTAGCGGCTCGTTAGCTGATTAGCTCGCCTGGTGGTGGATGAGCCCCAGGCAAGGAGCGTGTGTGTGTGTGTGTGTGTGTGTGGTGTGTGCCAGGTATAGCTAATTGTGTTTACGGTCACATTGTGTGAGGGGGTGTCACTCTTCCATTTGATGACGTAAACCAATCTGGCTCTACCCATTTTGTTACTTACAACAGGTAAGAGAAAAGTCAGCCTGGTGTTCAGTTGTGGGTCAAATTGACCCATTTAAAAGTTCAAGAAATACACTTGTCAAACAGTTCAAAGTATTTTGAATGTGGATCTTCTTCAAACAAAGTTGTTTTTATTCCGTTTCTGACGCTTGGATCATGAATTACGGCCTGGGTCAAATTGACCCATTGATAAGTCATCGACGATTGAAAGAGCATCAACTATATTTTTCTTTGGATGTGAAACTTCTTGAAACAATAGTGGCTTTTAAAAAATATACTGACACTTATGTGATATTTTTAACCCCCTTTTTAAATTGTTAAAAGTATTTTGGGGTATGAAACTTCATTTATTTAATTTGTACTTCCAAAATATTCTTTGACACTTTAATTCATTCTCTAAACCACTGATGCATGCTGGGACCATCCAACTGTCTTTGGGCAAGAGGCGACCTAGTCCTGAGCTGGTCAATACACATTTTCAGTGGGTCATTTGGACCCAAATCAGAAAAATGATGTTTTCATTGTTTTTGACACACGTTTCCATAATTAAACATTCCAAAGTCAAAAAGGTTTTACTTTGCAGTGTTACAATTGAAAAACCTCAATTACTGCTACATGCTACACCAGCGGGTCAATTTGACCCAGAATTGAAGACATGATTATTTTCCTTTTTTTTAAAGTTTTTTTTCTTTCTTTCTTTTTAAAGTGACGCTATTGTGTTTATAGGCCATTCCGCTGTCCTTTTCGTTTCATTCCTGACACATTTGGCTCGTTATAAAAGTCAGATTGACTTGTTAGCATGAATGCTTTCTTCCCAAACAACAGAAAATTGAAGGAGGCCGTTTGTTTTTTCGTATTGTGCCGTACGAGCGTCTGTGATATTGGGTGGCCTCCTTCACTGATGTGAGATGGTCAAATTATTTGGGATGAAAAAAATTCTCTGCTTTTCCTCCATCATGATTGACAGCCTTGTTTAGCCAGAAAACACGGCAGCATCCACGTATTGTGGCACCACGTCCGGCCAAAAGGATGATTGACGGCCAGATATTTGTGTGTGTGTGTGTGGTGTATGTGTGTGTGTTTGCGTGTGTTTGAGCCAACAATCTGGTGATCTGTAAAAAAAGCCCCCCCCCACAAAAGTTGTCACATGGTTCACCACTTCACATTTCACCCCTTCATGCCCCACTTCTTCATATCGCAGTTTTCCACCTCACCGTTTCACATCACATTGCTTCACATGCCTACGCTTCATACCGCTTCAAATGACATTCGTCTCACATCCATTTTTTTTTTTACAATTTCACATTTCACATCGCACTGCTCAACATCTCAACGCTTCACTTTTCACTTCTTCACACTGCACTCTTTCACATCGCGCCGTTTTACACATCACGGCTTCACATTTTGCGGCTTCACATCAAACGGTTTCACATCACTGTGCTTCACACCGCATCACTTCACATTCCGTTGTCTCACATCACTGTGCTTCACACAGCGCCTCTTCACATTTCATAACTGCACATTTCGCCTCTTCACACCCCACTTCTTCATTTCGCAATGGTTTACACCTCACTATTTCACATCAAACTGCTTCACGTCGCTACGCTTCACACTGCACCGCTTCAAATGACGTCATCTTACTGCAATTTTTTTTAGACCTCACCACTTCACATTTCACATTGCACTGCTTCACATCTCACTGCTTCACATCTCACTGCTTCACATCGCACGGCCTCACATCGCTTGCGCTTCACGTTACATTGTCCAAAATAAATTTTGCACATGCTGCCACTTCACATTTCACCACTTCACGTTTCACCTCTTCATGCCTCACGTCTTCATATTGCACTGTTTAACACTTCACCACTTCACTTTTCCCATGTCACCGTTTCACATCACACAGCTTCACATGGTGACGCTTCACACCGCACCGCTTCAAATGACGTCTCACGTCAATTTTTTTTTACACCTCACCACTTCACATTTCACATCGCACTGCTTCACATCTCACTGCTTCACATCGCATGGCCTCACATCAAACCGTTTCACATTGCTGCGCTTCACACCGCATCGCTTCACACCACATCGCTTCGCGTTACATTGACCGACATCAATTTTGCACATGCCACCATTTCACATTTCACCACTTCACGTTTCATCTCTTCATGCCTCACTTCTTCATATTGCACTGTTTAACACTTCACCACTTCACATTTTCCATGTCACCGTTTCATATCACGAAGCTTCACACCGCGACGCTTCACATCGCGACACCTCACACCGAACCGCTTCAAATGACGTCATCTCACATCAATTTTTTTACACCTCACCACTTCACATTTCACATCACCCTGTTTCACACTGCGACGCTTCACATCGATACGCTTCACACCGCACTACTTCACGTTGCATTGCCCCACATCCATTTTTTTACACCTCACCACTTCACATCGCACTGTTTCACATCTCACTGCTTCACATCACCGACGCTTCACACCGCACCGCTTCAAATGATATCGTCTCACATAAATTTTAATTTTTTTTTTTTTTGCACCTCACCGCTTCACATTTCACATCACACTGCTCCACGTCGCCCTAATTTTCCATTATCTGGCTTCGCACCTCACAACTTGACATCGCGTTGCTTTTCACGACTCCACTTCAAAGCGGAGAGAACACGGTTTCTTTTGCATCGCGGGACTTCACGTTGCACCTCTTTGCACATTGTCACACCACGTCACTACCGCTTTGCAGCCAATTGGCATCTCATGTTGTCTGTTATCAACCAAAGCCATGGTGGTCATCTCCTCAGATATGGGTGTGCTTAATAAAGTGTCCTGCGTGTGTTTTTGTGTGTGTGTGTGTGTTTGTACGAGTCACAGTAGCTTTGATTGACAGTGACTCCCCTGTCCATCTCTCTCTCTCTCTCTCCTGATAAAATCTTCCCGGTTGGTCGATCCGACGCAAATACGTCCGTCGTCCCATCTGCACTTTTGCTCAGGCAACATTTCTCTGCGGGGGGCTTGTAATCGAATAACAGCCCCGCCGTTCCACGCCCTTGTGAAACCAATTGTAGGGCTATTATCTTCTTAGGGCCCCATTTGTGTGTGCAGGGGGTTTGGGGGAGGGAGGCATTTAGAGCGAGATAGTCACCGGGGGCTAATCTCATATTTGGATTTCTTAGTCATCAGATTGGCCAATGTCAAAGCTCCAGTGGGACGGCGAGACCTCCTGACCGATGGCTGTCGGTGCGTTTTTAGCATTGAGAGGTCGCCGGCGTGGGCGTTTAGCGCATTGGCGGCCCTGCGGGGTAACGTGTTGGACACCGGGAGTAAATATGGACAATTGATGGACTGCTGGATAATCAATGCAGCAGCTCATCTGCCGGCGTGACGCCACGGAATAAACACAACACGATGACTCAGCGTGTTCCCGTTGAGGTTGACAAATAGTGCACATTTTATGGATCGATTGATACATTCTCGAAAATTCACACTTTTTTTCTCTTGTAGGGCTTTGATCGTATTTGTAGCAAATCGTATCGTATCATACGTCCATTTAATGTCACTTTGTAAGGTATGGTATCGTTCTGTATGAGAAAGGATAGTCCAGTCAAACCTCGGTTTTCGTCCATAATCCGTTCCAGAAGGCTGTTGGAAAACCCAAATTGTTCGAAAACCGAAACCACGCTCTTTTTAAAATAAAAATGTTTATTGAACACGTCTGCTCACAATGGAAAGCAACACGAGGAAGCGTCACTTCCTCGTCTACCCGAGGAAGCGTCACTTCCTCGTGTAAGGGAGGCGAGAGGAGTCAAATGGTGCATTCCGAAATTTGTTCATCATCTGAGGCATAAAAAACTCGAAACTTTTGGTCGAAAACCGAATTAGACGAGAACCGAGACGTTCGAAAACCGAGGTTTGACTCACGTCTTGTCTGATATTGTTATCACAATTAGTTGAAAGCATTCTTTTTTTAGTGAAGAGGAAAACTCCTACCTCGCTGACAGTTTCAGGTGTCACTTCAGCCTTTGTCGCAGCTAGGTAAGAGTTTTTCTCTTCACTAAAAAAAGATCATCGTCTGACAAAAAAGACTCCTTAAACTGATATCGGTCACCTCGGTTTTCGAACTTCTCGGTTCTCGTCCAATTCGGTTTTCGACCCAAAAGTTCGAGTTTTTTATGCCTCGGATGATGAACAAATTTCGGTTCTCGAACAAACTGAGCGCACTTGAATGCACCATTTGACTCCTCCCGCCTTCCTTACACGAGGAAGTGACGCTTGCTCGGGTAGACGAGGAAGTGACGCTTTCGTCGTGTTGCTTTCCATTGTGAGCAGATGTGTTCAATAAACATTTTTATTTTAAAAAGAGCCTGGTTTCAGTTTTCGAACAATTCGGTTTTCGAACAGCCTTCTGCAACGGATTATGGACGAAAACCGAGGTTTGACTGTAGTTGATACTTCACAACATTGACAGTACAAAACCTTGCAGTTTAACATCTTAAGACGTGTTAATATCATATGATATCGCTTTACATTGTATCATCTCATATTGTTAATTGTAAATAAATAGAATGTAAAAACAAAAAGAAAAGTACAGGGAGACGGTTTTAGCTCCGCAATGAGCCGCACTAACATTAGACAATCTTCACAGAGGATAAATAATATATGCATGTGAGTTTTATTATATTGCCTGTCTGCATGGATTTGCCGTCATCTGCATTTCAATCTAAGTTGTTTAAAGATTTATGACAGGGTTCGTACACTTTTTCAGCAATAGTTTTCCGCTATGATTCTGATTCTGATTATTGCCTCGCCCCCCTCCCCCACCCTCACCACCTCGACCAGCACACACACAGACACACACACACACACACAAAGACCCAGTCATAGGGAACATTCCGGTAGTGGAGGGACGGGAAAAGACGGATTTCAGCCGATATTGATTGGTTAACGTAGGATTATACAGTCTGGCTCTATAGGCTGAGCGGCCTTTCATTCCCGCGCTGAATAGATAGACTGACTGCGTCCGCTCTTTACTACGTGGATCGATGCAAATCGGCTTTCCGCCCCGCCGCTCAATTGTAACTCGATTCCGTTTGCCATAAGTAAAACTTTTCCATCCTGATGTGATTACACGAGGGGAGCTCCTCAGCCGCCCGTTCCAGCAACCTGCCTGCACTCCTTGACTCGTTTCGATATCATTTCGCTTCATGTGGAATTGTCTCGTATTCTTGATTGTTTTGGATTTTATCACTTTGCATTATATGTTATCATTTCATATTGCATGGTAAACACTGTACCATTGCAAGGTACGGTATCATTTCTTATCGTATCATTGCGCCTTGTATCGTGTGTACGGTATCACTTGTGGTATTGTTTCATCGTTCGAATAATAGCGTAATCACCCAAGACATTTTTCAATCTTTTCGGAAAACAAGAAAGAAAAAAAATGCCAAACAAATTTAGTACACAAGAAGAGGCCAGCTACTTCGATTTAACTTTGGCGGATGACTGGGAATCGAAACATACAAAATCTTTCGCACGTAGATTAGTAATTTTTTTTAATGGTGTTGTGACAGCAATTAGCAATTATGACATTCTGCTAACGCAATCCTTTACAAATCGAGCATAGCATACATTTGGGCATCACATCTATTGGTATCAATTTAATGAACTGCATGCAAAATGATTTAAAAAAAACTATATATATATACTATTATATATATATATATATAAAGGCTAAAATAGGCTAAGTCAAATTTATTTTACTATGAACAATTGAATTCAGCTTCTCAAGAAAACCACCGCAAATAATTTTTTTCTAATTTACATTTTTTTTTTGTCATGATCTTTGGAGGATGGGGAAGGTTGGCTGGTTTTCATAATGTCATGTTATATTTTATTGACATGTATTTATTTATTTATTTTTCTTTTGACCAGATATTTATCTGGTGTATTAAACCGTGACTGAAAATATCGCAGTTTGAGCAGAAATTAACGAGACAAGTGACGCGGTGCGATTGGATGAGTGCATTGTGCTAGAAAGCCCACATAAATGAATCCCGGCTTTATCCCGACAACGACAAAATTCAATCTCGTGACTCGTCACAAAGCTCGCAGCTGTGGCCGCAAACAAAGACGCGGCTAATATTAGCACAAAAGGCCGCTGCCGCTAACTTGATTTGCGTCGTTTTTACAGTAATGCGTTGGAGGATTGCAGCTGCCTCGCAATGTCCATCCAGCACCTTGTCGCAAGAGCAGAGGTCAAAGCCTGTCACTCAAATGCCTATTTGATACGTCAGTTGAATGTTGTTCAAAGTGTAGCCATTGTTCTGAAACCTGAAATATCCATCAAAAACCTTCTGTGAAACATTGACTCTACTTTGAAGCCCTAAACCCAGTTTAAAATCAGACATTGAAACCTTAACACTAGTTCAAAGCCCTACTTTGAAACTATTACCCTAGTTTAATACCCTACTTTAAAACCCCAACCCAAGTTTAAAACCCTACTTCAATACCCTAACACAAGATTAAAACCCTACTTTGAAACCCTAACCCATGTAGCCAACCCTACTTTGACTAAAACCATACTTTAAAACCCTATCTCTAGTTGCAAACTCTAATTTGAAAGCATGTCCCGTTTAAAACCCTACTTTTGAAAGCCTGACTCTCGTTGTAAATACTACTTTTAAACCCTAACAATAGTTGCAAACCACACTTTTAAACAAACCCTGAAACTCTTCACCTAGTTGCAAACCATATTTTGAAACCATGACCCTAGCTGAAAACCATATTTTAAACCCCTAATTCTTGTGAAAGCCTATCTTTGAAACCCTAACCCCCTTTCTAAAACCTATTTTGAAACCCTAACCACAGTTAAAAACTTACTTTGAAACCCTAACCCTAGTTTAAAACCTTACTTTGTCTGCCGAACCATAGTTTAAAACTGTACTCTGAAACCCTAATCATAGTTTAAACCCTACTTTGAAACCTTAACCCTAATTGAAAACTGCACTTTGAAACCCTAACTCTGGGTGCAAACTCTACTATGAAACCCTAACCCTAATTGACAAACCCTACTTTGAAACCCTAACCCTAGTTTAAAACCTTACTTTGTAACCCTAACCCTGGTTTAAAACCCCTACTTTTAAACCACAACCCTACTTACAAACCCGACTTTGAATTCCTATCCCTTGTTTAAAATCCTACTTCGAAACCTTAACCCTGGTTTATATTGCTACTTTGAAACCCTAACCCTTGTTTAAAACCCTACTTTGAATTCCTAATCTTACACATACCAAGGTACAAACATACATACATATTTCATTTTCACAAAAAAAGGAAATAATCACTGTTCCCATCATCAGTGTGATGAGATCGCTTTGTTTTGTGAAATTCAGTTTCAATTCTTTAAAAATATATATATATGATATATATTTTTGATGTTGAAATGATTTTCTTTCTTGTCGTCACACTTTTTTTTTCTTGTCACTATGTGAAGTATTCTCATTTGAAACCATATCTCTACCATATCGCTTAGCTACGCTCGTGTTTCTCACGACGCTTTGTCGCTGTGATGGTGAAAGCGCTTCCAAGAAGCTGCTGACAGGCCCCTGAAAGAACCAGGACAGAAGCAAAAAAAAAAAAAAAAACGTCACAGATGGATCCGAGCACGCCCGCCATCATTGGCTTCAACCTAATCGCATCATTTTAGTCATTGGGAAGTTGTCGGGGACCGGGGGGGAGGGGCTGGCGCACTGTCGGGAAGTCTTCGTGGATGCTACTCATGATCCTGATATTAAAACTGATGATGCCAAATGACAAAGTCACTTAGCAGCTTTTAATTCTTCCTCTGTGTCACTCAAAAAAAACGCGGGTAAATACTCCGTGGCATATATTGTGCTAGTAACACCACGTGTACATGTTATGCTCGTTAGCTCGTCATTTGTGTTTGTTAGCCTTTAGCTAAGTGGGCTATCGAAAACAAAGCTTTGTTGTTTTAAATACACAACGTGTCATTTTTCCACATTGAGACCAACAAAGAAGGCCTTGCTGGCCTTGACTTGCCGCTGCTGATACACACACACACACTCACACACACACACACACACAGACACACACACACACGCGCACAAAGCGTATTTGCATAGCGTATTTGCTCAGGCCAGGCTGTTCACTGACAGATTTAAAAGGTTTGCGTTTTCATTCTTCAACGCCAGCGGCCACCCGCTGCACACGTGTGCGTGCTTATGTACGTATGTACGTATGTGTTTATTGTTTCGTAGCAACCGGCCGTCGTTTTTGTCATCACGCGGCGTGCGCTGACGACCACGATTTGAGTGAAATTCACTCGGTGTTGAAAAGTGCACACGGGTCAAGTCAAGGTTAAGCAGCAGACCGAGACAATGTTGATCAAAAGATTCTTCAACCTTTTCACCACCAAAGAAGAGGAGGCGCATTGTCAGTCAGCCCACGGAATGCTAACTAGTTGCTAGCAAGGCGCGCACATTGCTAGCAACTAGTTTCAACTGTATTGTGGATAAAACAAACAAGCTAGCTTGGAGGTCTTAGTTGTTCTATCTTTCTTATTAATCATCACCATCAAGTCAATAAAGAAAACTTTGTGAGCAATATTTTTCATTTGTTGAATGGACAGTTATTTACGAATAATATCGAATACATTCTTTGTGAGCTACATATCTAATATCTATCTTTTGGTGACAAATGCACATGGGTAAATATAAATACTCTGTAGACATATAGGATGAATTTTATTGCATGTATCTTGAATATATCCTGCGATACGATAAGAGAAATAGTTTTGAATATTTGAATTTATTACATCATGCTATTAAAAATAGAACATCATTTTTTTTCAGAAAAAAAATGTTGATCTTGTTGCCTCTTTAATAATGTAATACATATCAGCCTGTTTTTTTAAAAATCAAAATACATTCCGATAGATATTTATTTATACACAAAATCCCCAAAATGAGACATCATCATTTCATGACATCAACTAATCCTAAAACTGATTCCATGCTGATTTTCTCCCGAACAAAGATGACATCATCACTGCAATTTTTGTGTCTATATCACTCAGGATGGCGTCTGTGCCAGGAAGCTTTGGTAGCCTGCCTCCCGATCAAACCTCGGGTCCGAGAGCGGATCAAGGCGCCCCGTGACAGCCTCGTGAAGGCCCCCCGCTGAGTTCACCTTGATGGATGCCCCCTGCAGGTGTTTTCAATGGGGCACAATAAGCGCGGCCCCTCTAATGCATTATTGGGCCATTAGGACCCGGCCCGCAGAGACCACTTATGCGCCGGCCTATCAATAACGCCCTGCGTTCGTGGGGTAAGGTGGGGTGGGGTGGGGGTGGGGGGCTGGGGAATTAGTCATACTGATGTTCTATTTAATCAGAATCTCATTAGATTTTAACAGGGTTACAGTAACCCTGCTTTCATTTCCATAAGAGCAAACATTGCTCACTGATGTCACGTACGCAACCAACACGGGAAATGGAATACTAACTATAGTTGTGTGTGTGCGTGTGCGTGTACACGTGGGTGTGTGTGTGTGAGTGTGTTTCCTATCTGCAAGTCAGAATATTTTAAAAGGCCACGATTAGAGCACAACAAATTCATAGGAAGAGAAAAAAAAGGGGTTTTTTTTTATGCGTGTGGTTTGCGTTTCATATGCACAAATGTCACGTTATGAACATCCATCAATCATGTACTGAACTACAGTGAAGTTTCAGACCCGCACACGATAGGTGAAAATCTGCAAAATGAAGACCATGAAAAAAAAAATAGGTATCAAAAATAAAGTTGATTTGAACGCATTGAATCTGAATTAAAATGATTAAAACACACATTTTAAAGTATTCTTTCACTGCCAAGAAGTGGGACAATATTGTATCGCTATGAGGAAACTAAGTTCTCGAAATTAGATCCCTAGTGTGCTTGCTTCAAGCTGTTTAGTCGTTCGTCACTCCCTAGTTGAAGTGTATTGAAAAAAATGTGTACATAAAACCAAAGGGAATTACAGACATTGTACGTTGAAACACTAAAAAATGGCTAGCTTAATGACAATGCGAAACGCCCACATACAGGAAACCAGCATCAATTATAAACCTTCAAACGACTTCAACACGCATAAAGCAGCAACGCACATCAACAAAATGGAAATTAACATTGTTTCTATACCTGTCAACACCAAAACGTTCAGCCAAACCATATAATAAGATATAAAAAGTGAAATGCCTCGATGGGCTAAAGGAAACTAGCATAGAAATTACGGGGATTATAAACCTCAAACAACTGCTGCACTGGCCATCAACACACATACCAAGACCCACAGGTATTGTATTTTCGCTGCCGCGTGGGAACGACTATTACTGGAGATTAGTTGGGGACCTTCCCTGCCATTTAATTCCGCTGCATCTCTTCCAGTAGAGCTCAGTGCTGCCTGGAACGTTGTGGCGCAACGTGGTACTGCATGCAAAGTGCACAACAGAATGTGGACTTGCCTGTATACTGTAAAAAAAATAAATAAATGCTCGCTTAAAAAGCAGTGATATAGCGGGGGCTGCTACCGATCTGACAGAGAGGGGCTGGGGAAGCGTTCAACGTATTTCCTACAAGCTCACAAACACACGCAGGCCACACAGAAGCGAGCGGTATGGTGGTGGTCTCGCTGTTGTCTTGCTCGGTTTGCTGATCTTTGCCGAGCTTTCATCGTCCCTGCTCACTGCACTTTTTGAATTAGCACTTTATTATTGCAGGGGCCCCTCGGCTGAGGACCCCCAGGTGCTGAGAGCAGCATGCCAATAGCAGACTCGGTGTGTGTGTGTGTGTGCGTGCGTGTGTGTGTGCGTGCGTGTGTCTAAAAGGTGGTGGTAGTGTCCGAGTGCAGAAAGATGGCTCTCAGCACCTTATTTATCAACGCATAGATCCATCTCAGTTTTGCACATTCCGGTTTTAATATTTCAGGTTTTCCAAGTAGGGTGTTCAGCCACAATAAAGGTTTCAAATGAGTGTGTCAAATCTGGGTTAAGATTTTGAGCAAAGGTTAGTGTGTCAAATTAGGGTTTTTATGACAATAGAGTTTCAAGGGGTTTTACCTTTTCATGCATCCTGTAACCTGATAACAAAATAAGACGTCCACTGTCGTGGCCACTGTCCCTGAAAGGGGTCAAATCAGTGTATCATGTCAGGGTTGGGATTTTAAAATTTGGGTTTGAAGACATGGGTAGGATTTCAAATTCTGACTTCCTACTTTGAAACCTTAACTTGAGACCCTAACCCCGTCTATTTGACCTGGAACAGAAGCTGTGACCTGTGTCTTGTGCCATAAAAATATGAAAATAAATGTAATTCATTTATTCCACTGAAATGTGATGCTTTCTGACACGTTTGGCTTAATGAAACATGTCCGGGTCAAACTGACCCATTATTACTGTTCCTGAGAACAAAGCAGAATCAACCCATACTTAAAGTCATAATTATTAATCTATTTCGAGCAATATTTTGAATGAATCTCCGAATGTAATTTGTTGTTCCAAAAGGATCGTTTATATTCTTTCCAAGTCAGCAGGTCAATTTGACCCGAACCGGAAGATGTGGCCTTTTTTAAGCCCTTTTTTTTCTCCATAGTTTCTAACACTCATTTTCCACGTGTCCCGGGTCAAATTAACCCGCTAGTCTTACTGCTGTTCCAGATCGGAACAGGATAGTTGTGTCATCCTGCTCTCTCCTTACAAGGGCCTCGGTGTGCCCACACACACACACACACATACACACCTTTGCTGTGAACTGAGGACCCCCTTCAGAAGCAGGGCCTTATGCGGCCTGCGGGACGCCATGCGCGACGCATAATCTTTTAATACGTGCGCAGGCGTGACAGCTAAAAGCGTTTGGGTGTTGACAAGTGGCACAGGAGCACCGCTACCTCTTCCCACTCCATTTTAGAGTCCATCCTCAAATTCCAAAGTTCAGGATTATTTGCTGAAAGCAACCCTGTATCAGTTTGATCATTAAATCTCTTGTCTTTGGAGTATATTCAGTTAAATCTAGGTTGAACATGATTTGCAAATCTTTTTTTTCCAAAATTGAAACCCTAAGCTTTGTTGAAGCCCTTACTAAGCTTGCTACCCAAACCAAGACTTAACACCTGCCCTCCCAGCTCCCAAACACACATCTCTGTCCATGTAGTCCTGTTAGGTTGGGATCCTGTGCCCCTTAGGCTTAACACCCTAACTTGAAATCCAACACTGGCCTAAAACTTTGGATTCTAACCCCCTTTACCAGAACCTTAATGTAAAAGCCTTACCCTGTGACTACTTATTGTTCTCTGGCTGCTGCGAGTCCCGTGTCATGATGTCCTCATGAGTCCATTAGCCACACAGTTCCAGCTGGGCGACTCCCTGGGGGAGGTCCATGTTGGGTGGCAAAGCAGGCAAGGAGGGGCCGCCACCCTCGCGGTCCTCATTGTGTGCACTGAAAATGGGTGACGCTAAATGCGGCTAATTTGATTCCAAAGACATTTGTCAGTTTCAATGTAAAGAGTCCACAGCCTTGTTCACTTCGTCGAGCTCTCACTTAGCCAGCTGACGGCAGCCGTGGGCTTCAAACCTGATTTGGAAAGATTTGACTTGTGTTTAAAACCCTCACTGTGGCTTCGGTGACATCACGGGGCTCAGCTTGCAACTGTCACATGACCAAACCCAGAGACCAGGTGAGCCGTGACAGTCGTTACCTGAGCCCTCAGGTACTGTGATGTCATTTGCAGTGGACAGCAAGTCGCAAAATGGCCGCCCCCGTGAGATGCATAAAAACGGGGGGATTTTGCTGAGTAATTCAACCCTAATGCTTAAAAAAAAACCTCACCTTACTTCAAAACCTTAACCAGATTGCAAACCCTAATTTCAAACCCAAACAATATTTGAAGCACAATTAAAACCCAAGCCTTGACTTCAAACCCTCATTTGAAACCTTAACATAGATTTGAAATCTTTGTTTAAAACCCTCATTTTAGCTTTTAAGCTCAATTTGAATTGGAACGCTGACTTTGAACCCTGATTTTAAACCCTAACCTTGGCTTCAAACCCTAATTTGAAACCCTGAAGCAGATTTGATACCTTCATCTGAGGACGTTTTTTGCGATCACCCTAGCCTTGGCTTCAAACCCTCACTTGAAACCGTAATGCAAATTAGACACCCTTATTTGGAATTTGGAACCCTAACATTGGCTGAAAAGCCAAATTTGAAACCCTTACCTTTCCACACCCTTAACTGAAACCCTAATCCAGATTTGAAGCTCTATTTTTTGTTTGAAATTCCAAGACTTGACTTCAATTCCAGACTTTTCTTGTGACGGGTATGGTGGAGCCTATCCCAGTCGACTTCAAGCGAGCGGTCAGGTACACCCCAGACAAACATCTTGCAGCTTCCATTTAGCAAGCCCATTGCGACCAATCGTGCGTGCCGCCGCTAATCCCCAGTGAGCGTCGCTCGAGCGCGAGGGCGGCACATGACTGCACGTTGAGCACATCGGCCTAATCACCAGGGAGAACCCTGCAAAGGAAGACGGCCGGCTTTCTGCACCCACCAAAGTCTGGTCTTCGGTTGTTTGAAACCCTAGCCCATGCTTAAAACAGCCTATTACCATAATTTCAAAACCAAACATGTATAAAAGTAGGAATGGGCAAGTATCAGATATAACAGGTATCGTATGGGGCCAATACCAGCCTTATTTTAAGGGTATCGGGTAGTAATGGAGGCTTCTGACACCAGGTACCGATACCTAAGATAAAAATAAATAAAAAAACAATAAATCTGATATCAAGTCCTCCTTGGCAGTAGTTTGAACTCCACTGCGGGACCAGAGTTAGACACTTGTGTACTAGAGGTGTCGGAACATGGCATCAGTGAGTACTCAAAGAATGAATACTCGTACTAGTATCGGTCTGAAAAAAAGTGGTATCAACCATTCTTATTTGAAACCCTAATCTAGACACGAACCCTAATTGGAAGCGCCAACCGTGGCTTCAAACCCTTATTTGAAAACGGAAACCTAACTTGCGTTTAAACAGCCTTGACACCCTAATTTACTACAATAGTGTGACTTTAAAGCACAAATCTTTGTTGAAAATCCTGCTCTTGGCTTCCAACCCTAATTTGAAACCTGAATTTGGGTCTGAAACTCAAAACTTGAATCCCTAACTTTTTACTTGAAACCCTAACCATAGCTTCAAACCCTAATTTGAAACCATAACCCAGGCTTGAATTCCTTATTACCCAATTGCCAATCTGAACCTTGACTTCAAACCCTCATTTACTGCGGAGTGAAGTTCCATTGAGAATGCGTTTTAGTGTAATGAAACTGGTCACCGATGGTTATCTGACTTTTGTCCCTTCTGCTTTTTTTTTTTTTTAGCAGTTTATCGTTTATCAGGCCATCGCAGCGGCAGGTGAAGTGGCCGGCGGCTTTTGTCTAATGGAAGAGCACGGTTTAAAAAAAAAAGACGAAGGTCAAGGCGCTCCGGTAATCCAGGCAGCTGCGTTGGCGGGATTAGTTTGGCTGCTCAGGCCCAACTAAAACAAACGTTTCCATGGCGGTGGTGCAGCCATAAAAATCAGCAACGGTGACACACCTACTACACCCAGAGATTATGTATAATATTCTTTTTTAATGGAGTTGCTTTCTTAAAACGAATCTCAAAAGCATCATCATGACCAAAAGAGCGAATGCAGGAAATAGTGAGAAAAGGCAACTTCAAGGAATTGATCATTGACAGCATGTGTTGCTTCTCGCTAATAAACACGCGAGTGCCACGCACAGCGGTGTTGAACTACACGCTAGTGCTTTCGAATGTTTGTTTTCACATTCTTGCGCTGAGGAGAACTTTTTCAATAGCTTGTCAATCGTCGCCATCCTCATTACTTGCTGTTGTAGAGGTCAGGCGCGGAGTAGCAAGGGTGGCGAAAAACAAGATTTCCTTGGCGGAGGAGGGCCTGGGGCGGGTCGATGGGGGGGGGGGGGGTCATGCTGAGATGCAGCTTGCAAAGACGCAGTGTCAGCTGTTTGATAAATGGTGCCGCTAGTCCCAGGATAGCAAACCCTAAAATGGCTTTGTCAACCCAATCGAAACCCTACCCCAGGTATGAAACCATAATTTGAAAGCCTGATAATTGAAATCCTCCGATTTTAAACCCTAACTCAAGATTGAAGTCCTAATTTGAAAACCAAGCCCGGGTTTGAAACATATATTTTAAATCTTAAATCTGTCTTGAAACCCTAATCCTTGAATGAAATCAAACCACAGGACTGAAATCTTAACTTGAAGCCCTCCCCTTGTCGTGGAATGCTAACTTGAAATCCTAACGGCAGGTATGAAATCCTAATATGAAACTGTAACTTGAAATCCTAAATCTGTTTTGAAACCCTACCTTCAAAGCCAAAGCAGGCCTCAAACCTTAACTTGAAATTTCAAGATGGTGAAACCTTGAACTTTAAACCAGAACCCTGTTTTGAAACCCAATTTTTTTATTTGAAACCATCAATCTTGAAACTCTTCACTTGAAACACTAATCCCGATTTGAATTGTGAATTTGACATCCTTCCCAGGTTTGAAACCCTAACGTGAAATCCAAATCCCGGGTTTCAAACAAGAATGAAACTCCAATTAGGGTTTGAGGCCAATTTTAACCCTAATTTGATATCTTGAGTTAGCCTCAAAACCAAATTTAAGTGCGTTCACCCTTCTTTGAAACCCGTTTTCTAAACAATTTCTCGTTTTAACACTTAGCTTGCCACGACCAAGCATCGCCTCTAATGTCTGTCGTGTGTCCAGCACCGCACGGTCAGTTTTACCCCCATTTAGCTTCCTTGTTTTTTCCTCAGATGTCTGCGACTGATGCCTGTCGCCAGACGCAAAACCACATCAACCACCCACAATATCTACTTACTTATGCCATGTCTGGACACAAAGTGACCATCACCAACGCTGTTATTAAAGTCCTCAAGTAACAAAATATGGAACCTAACTATTCAAACTAAATTAATCAACTCAGGTGTTTTTAATCTGCATCAGCCACAGAAATGCAGCGCGCACGCATTCAAAATAAATAAATGTGGGTAAATCTTCGTAGTCCTTTACTGCCATCTGCTGGTGTTTTAAAGTACTGCGTGTAGGGCTTCCCCATCTTGGCCTCTGACGTTTGCTCGTCGCTGATTGGCTGTCCTGAGAAATATAGGAAGAAAACGGTGTTCACGATTTACAGTATTCGGTATTTTATTTTCATTTGAAACTATTTAGTCATTTAGGCATTTCGCAACAACATACCGGGAGAGTGAGAATAAAATGTATTATCAATTTGTGGTTAAAAAAAAGCCAGAATAATCTTGAGTGACTTCCCCCCAAAATATATAAAAATCACAAAGTATACAAAATTGGGCTCCAAAATTACTCAGCCCGCATCTGCATCGCATCTAATAAAGTCACCACCGCAAACAGATGCATTGTTCTTAGAAAAAGATGACCAAAATTACTTCATTCATTCATTGTAAATTTGGTAGTTTTTCGAGGGCTTGGAGCCTTGAATCAAGTGATTGATGAAGTGGAATAGACAATTGGCTAGCGCTAGCTAAAGTAATCACCTGCTAGCTAGTTTAGCTAGTTGCAGTTAGCAGTTGGCTAAACTATTGCTCTTTGTTTTGAACCTGGTTTAAAGAAATACATGTCATGAATCCTTGTATGCTATTTCTCCTAATTTCTCTAAATGTCAAGAGATTTGACTACTAGTGTAGTTTTATTCATGTCGAATGCATATACAAAGTATTTATTGTGGTTGTTAGCGTTATGTTGCCACTGTGTATTCCTTTTTTTTTTTCTAACTGTGCCTAACACTGTCTCATGCTTTGTATTATTTATTGATGTATTTGTAAAATTTTAAGGCTGTGTTGTTTTTTTGTTGTTGTTTATTGGTAAATGTATTGGTGGGGGAAAAAAAAACAATGACATGTCCACTTACGATGTCTGCCTTGATCCTTGTGTAGAATAGTCCATCTTGCTCTCAAGAAGTCCAATCTGCTTCAGATACCTGAAAATGATCTGTGTTCACTTTTGGTCCAGAAGCGGTGAGTTTTAGGACCGTTTATGATCGATTGTCTGATTGTCTGAACACAATGCATCCGAAAAGGGATGCAACACAAATCCATCAACATTCTGGAGCTTCAGAGTGCTTTGTACCCTTTTTTTTTGTACCCATCGGCATCTTTTGAAGAGTTCTTGCATTCAGACTGAGTTTCTAAAGGTGGACAGATCAAAACAAAGAGGTGAGTTTGGAGTTAGGTCGTTCAGTTTGCTTAAGGATGCCAATTGTGAGATGTCATACCTGGACCGACACCAGGAACTCATCTTCTCTTTCTGTCGTGACTCTGTCAGGACCATCAACAGCTCTGGAATGACATAAAATATATATACTGCATGTAAAGAAATAAGGATATGTCATGAACTATGGGTATACAATCGTTCAATCCCTAATACCATATCCTTTCCCAACCGGGTTTAGCATTGATTGCTTTGGTCGCCTCCTTCGGTTCTGATCTTCTGCCGGACCAGACTATGATCACACTAAGTGAAACCGCTCCTCTCTTCTTTGGGAAGGTCTGGAATAAAGTCGGAAAAAAAAGTTTGGTGACATTGTCATCCAAGAAAAGCCAAACCCAGCAAGGTTACCTGGCAAAAACCAACCTGTCGACACTACCTGGGGACATTGTTAACGCAGTAAAGCGAGTCTATTGAGACTATTGGTGACAACGTTAAATTAGCAAACGTCTCGGTACATAATTTAATAAGCAAAGCGACCCTATCAAGGCGATCTGCTCATGAATGAGAGACAATCTTTAAATTACCGTATTGGCCCGAATATAAGACGGCCCTGATTATAAGACGACGCCCACTTTTCTCCAGATTGTCACTACGTTTCGCCATTTTCTGTTATCTCTTCTATTATTTTCTTCTCTTTTCCTTCTTATTGCTATTTTTTATTTTTCTTCTTCGTGCTACCGCTATTTTTTATTTTTATTCTTCGTGGCAGGGGTTCACTTTGGCTTGGGGAGTCAAGTTCAGCATTCGCGTCAATGATATTTGGCGCCATCTAGCGCCGTGAATGGGTATAATGTCTAGACCCCGAATATAAGACGACCCCCACTTTTTTCCGTCTTATTTCAATGCAAAAAACACCGTCTTATATTCAGGGCAACACGGTATATCAAAAATCGCCCCTGAAAAGATTGCTGGACTTACAACAAAGTGTTTGGACACCGTCACGTCTTGTCTTTCTTTTTTTGGGTCTTGTCACTGTCCACACTGTTGTGAAGAGATGGGTTAAGTCGCGCTTAACAATCATTTTTGCCGTAATCGTTTAGATTAAAAAAAAAAAGTCCAGATGTGCACATCATCCTCTAACCTACCCATTGCGGTTTGTAATCCCAGAAGGGGGCTGTGTTTTGGTCGTAGCTTTGGCCCTTTCGCTGGTGTCGGTCTTCAATTTACGCGCGGATTCAGTCCTCCTCCTCCAGGCTGAGTAAGTGTTCCGTATCTTTTTGCTCTTTGGTGTTTCTTGGAGGAAAGACGTCGAGAGATGCTGTTACGCAAACTAAGGAAGCACTTTCGAAGACTCTATAAGACAATTTTGCACTTCCGTCCTCCTCCAAGGTGAGGTACACCTGACTGACTTACTTTTTGTCGGGACGCCATCAGATTTCGTTTTCCTGCCAAGATATAAATAATGATAGTGCGTAATGTTTGATTGGGGTGGAGCTTTTATACCAAATACAACAATGTGGGTCCGTCACAGTTTTGATACTTACACAATGCGCTCTGTCGGTTTTGCTGTAGACTGGGTTGTATTCGCAGCATGGGTATTAGCCCCGTTACTACTTTCCGGTGTTGTGTTCATTTTTCTCTTCTTTGTTACCGGTGAGTCCCTGTACAGATAAAATATTATGGGAAGAGCCATGGGAAAATTAAAGTTTGCGGTTTGCTTTTTCTGGGCGGATGGTTTGTAAACAATGTCTTGTGTCTCACCTGGTCTGTTTAAAAAAATAAAAAGTAAAAAAATAAATAATAAAAAATGACAACCGTACTACAGTATAATGTAATGTCACTTTCTCTTACTGGGCAAAAAGAATGTAAACAGGAAGTAGGTCTGCTACATGGGCGAAAAAATAAAGTAGCCTTAATAAACACAAAATTTGGCGTCAGTTGACGACTTCTGAGCAGCAATTAGCCCAGTGACATTCAAAATCCAATTCATTTATAGTGCTGCTTTGAGATAAGAGCAAAGTGACCCAACTTACAAGATTTCAAGATAACATACGGGTGATTCCTTGCTTTGACTTGAGAACAAACATTCGAGACATTTAAAGCCAACCGGATTCAATTTGAACCCGACTAGAATGACAGAACAGTCAGGCGACGCAACACTGACCTCGAACTGTTTGGTGCGGGTCTCAAACTCGGTCTCCTCCTTTTCAATCTTCCTTTTCCTACAGAACACAGTGCCACTGAGCAACAACGAAAAACACACACGCACACACAAAGATATATTCTCGAGGTGTGTAAAGTAGGTGACTGAAGACAAACTTTTTGGTGTGCGGATGCATCCTGGCTTGGCCTTCCATTTCGCCCGCTTGTTGCTAGATCAGTAAAGACATGAAAGGTGAATGAGGCACAAACGTGTAGTTCATGAAAAAAACGTCTTACTTGATGCTCCTTGGCGTTGAAGACGTCGCGGTGGCCATGCTGGTGGTCGCAGATTCAGTAAACGTGTTGGGGATTTCTGGGGGTGTGGGGGGGGAAGGACGACGTTTTGTTCAAATTATAAAAAGCTTTATCAGACTTGCTGGCCAGCTATTAGACTGTACCGACATAAGGGGTTGGGTACAGTGACATAATCTAGGTCTAAGGTTTTCCTGGGATGAATAAATAAATAAATAAATAAATAAAAACATTAAAATAAAATAAAATACAATTTTAAAAAATTGCTGAAATTTTAACGGTAATAGGTTTTATTTTGTAATGATATTGAGAATAAATTACAGTCAAACCTCGGTTTTTGAAGGTCTCGGTTCTTGTCCCATTCGGTTTTGGAGCAAAAATTTCGAGTTTTTTATGTCTCGGATGACGAACAAATTTCGGTTTTCAAACAAACTGAGCGCACTTGAATGCACCATTTGACTCCTCTCGCCTTCCTTACACGAGGAAGTGACGCTTCCTTGTGTTGCTTTCCATTGTGAGCAGACGTGTTCAGTAAACATTTTGATTTTAAAAAGAGCGTGGTTTCGATTTTTCGAACAATTTCGGTATTCGAACAGCCTTCTGGAACGGATTATGGACGAAAACCGAGGTTTGACTGTATTTGTTTTTTTCTGAAAAAAATACTTCAGCTCTAAAAAAAAAATGGTCACAAAATTCCTGCTAACTTTTTTTTCATGTAAAAATACAAATTTAAATACTAGTGTGATTAATTGATCGCGACATGCGGTGGCATCAAATTTCTAAATATGACTTACCCTTAGCTGTTTGGTCACCATTGGAGATAGCGGTCCGTCTTCCATCCGGGTTGGTACTTTTTGGGACTCTAAAAAAACAAGCAAGTTGGAAACTGCGGATTGGGCAGACATCTTAAAAAGAGTCTTGACCAAAAATAAAAACTGACTGGTTGCGGTTTTGCACTAGTGGCTCAGATTTAGCCGCTGTGGTAGTCATCATGGTGGAAGCCCCTGTTGGAATGTCAGAAATGATGTCATCGTACCTTGATTCCAAAAGTCAGCTCAAACGTACCTCTTTGCTCCTGAACTGACTCCTGATCCTCCTTCTGTTGTGGTTCTCTGAAAAACAAACGCTGTCAACAAAAAAAATCATTGGCAAGTTGACCTTTCTGATTGCTTGGTTTTGATGTACCCTAACCATTTACGATGTTGCACACAGATGCAGAAACATGTATTTCTAAAACTCTATTTTAACCCTTTCAGGGGCAGCGGTTAATACAGTGGACAGCTCATCATGTTATCAGGTTACAGGGCGCATGAAAGAGTTAATGGAAGGTATTAGGGAATTTTACTGGAATTGTTTTTTTTTGGTGGGCCTTCACTGCATCTTTGTTTCATTTTATTGTGTGTTCTATACAAAATAGTATTTGATGAACAAAAGGGGAAAAAATGGCAGAAAATTACCATTAATTTCATGGAATTATAAGGGTCAGTGAAACTCCTCTACAACGAAACCTACATGGGCGAAAATACCCCCTAATGTGAAAAAATCTTCATGCGTTAACACCATTCCCACTTTCCTGCCCCCCATAAAACGAAAAAAAAACCTCTGTTGCATTATACGAAATCTTTTTGTCTGCTCTTGCCTCGCAACGAGAACCACTACAACAAAGTCTAATCCAACAGCACCCTCTACTGTTTTGTTCGGAAACGGCAACAGCAACCACCACACTGGTTTACACATGCCCAGTAGTCCAGGAAGTATTTGCTATCGTTAGTTTCAGACGCAGCAAGAATGTTGCATTGCTAAAATGGCTACAAAACGGACGTTTGGATGTCAAGCAGCTAAGACAAGAAGACCTCTGACGCTGGAAGAGAGGGTAAAAGTGATCAAAATGAAAGACGGAGGAAGCAAAATAAAAGACATCATCCAAGAAATTGATGTAAGCGAAAGTGAATGCTAATCGTAAATTTCGCAATTTCTTTCCCTTTTTTTCTTTCTACACTGACTACATGAAGTGTCAAATAAGTGTATGCTCATATTTATGATCTATTCGAATAAAAATAAAGAGTACACCTTCATTTGTGTGTGCATGTACACATACGTTTGTGTGTGTGCGTGTATTTCTTTACATCTGAGATCAAATTTGCTACAGTGGAAAACCCCCTGTTGTGAAAAATTTCTTGCTGCATACATGATTTCGTTGTAGAGGAGTTTCACTGTAAATGCTCTATTGGGATATATAGGCCCATTCATCCATCCATCCATCCATCCATCATCCATCCATCTTCCGATCCGCTTATCCTGGATATATAGGTGACCCCCCCAAAAATGTTAATGCACGAAATATTTTTTAAATTAATTAATAAAAAAATCCACATCGGGCTCCGGTTCAAATCTTCTGCTGCTTACCCTGCCATGTGCCACATGTTTTCATGGGGCGGCGAGTCTGGCGACTTGTGGAGGTTGACTAAACGGAGCCGAGTTGAGAGAGTCGTGTGTGACTCCGAGTCGAGGTTGTCCAGGTTGAGGCCCCTCGAGATGCCCGAGGAGATCCCCACGATGTCAGGATGTTCCCGGTGAATCTGCCAAGTGGGACGAGTGGCGTGGTGCGAGGCCGGAGACGTGTCAACCTGAGTCCCAGAGCTTGGATTCTGACAGGCCTGCATCATTTCGCAGCTCAGTTTCATGCTTGAACAGAAGAAATCAGGTGTTTAACCCACTAAAGTGGCTTCTACAATTTCTTGCCGTGAACTTACTAGAAGCTGTTGGCGTGGCTGTGTGCAAGGTCAGTCAGGGTGACGAAGGGATGCTGGAGAATCTGACTGGGCATCAGTCGCTTGCCGGCGTCAGGACTCAGGAGCTGCTTCAGCAAATCCACAAAGACCTCCTGGTCTTGGACTTCTGCTGTGGTGTCCTCATTTGACAGGTGGACTACTTGTCTGACCTGGACCGGAACATACTGTAAGCTTTAATACTGAGACACATGCGAACATGATATAAATCATACTTTTACAGAACATACTGTAAGCTTTAATACTGAGACACATGCGAACATGATATAAATCATACTTTTACAAAGTCCACACCTCATTTATGGTTGGTGAGGTATGACGTCGCAGTTTTTAATTATTGAATTACCGTATTGGCCCGAATATAAGACTGTGTTTTTTTGCATTGAAATAAGACTGAAAAAGTGGGGGTTGTCTTATATTCGGGGTCTAGACATTATACCCATTCACGACGCTAGATGGCGCCAGATACCATTGAAGCGAATGCTCAACTTGACTCCCCAGGCCAAAGCGAACGCCTGTCACGAACAATAAAAATAAAAATAGCGGTAGCACGAAGACGAAAAATAAAAAATAGCGGTAAGAAAGAAAAGAGAAGAAAATAATAGAAGAGATAACAGAAAATGGAGAAACGTAATGTAAAATCAAACTGCTATGACGAGATTCACAAAGACAAATTTTACGAAGAGGGAACATGTTTGACAGGCAGCCAAACTATATAGCACTTGGCTAGCACTGCTATCTGCTAGCCAAGGGATTAGCAGCACTGTCAACGTATATCTCGCAATTGAAGCAGTTACACTTCCTGTTCCTTAGCTAATGTTACATGCTGGAACTTGACACAGCTCAGCAGCATACCGAATGCTCTATTCCATTAACCCAGTAATCTCTCTGAATTAATCTTCCCCCAATTGATTTGTTTCTGTTTGGCTTTTTCACCTTGGCAGCAGCATCCACATGCGATTACTCGGGCAAAAAGACATTTCTCATCCGGTGTTCTTTGCTAGGACGCTATTAAGATAAAGAACAAAGCTTGATACCTTGCAAAGGTCATCCAGAGAGTTGATAAAACTGTCGGTGCAGGCTACATAGCCATACTCGTTGGGCGTCTACGGGGAAGTGATACAAAACTGTCAGAAACGCAGTGAAATCGAAAAGGAAGTTTTCCCAAACGTCCAAACCTTTTGAGCCATTCTCCGTCTAAAGATCAGAGGCCGTTGATAGCTCATTGCTAATCAGAAATTGACTTTATACCTTTATTCTCCAGTGACATGACTGGTAGGCCCTCTCTTTCTTGTAAAAATAAGTCGTGTTGAGTCCAATGTTCAAAAGTCTTTGTGGAAAATGACCCAAGATGTGCTCGATCTTTCTCAACTGTGGAAAAGACGGTTAAAAATGGAAGTGATCTTATTTCAGAGCAGTCACGATTGGAATATTTTTTTTTGGGTGGGTGGGTCAGGGCGAGCTTCTTGCCATGTCGTATTCACAGGTGCTGTAGAAAAGTGGAGAGCCCAAAAACAACTCTGCGATAATGCAACCAAGAGACCACACGTCGATAGCCTCCGCGTAGGGAAAACCGAGGATGATCTCCGGAGCCCTGAAAGTAGCAAGAACTATCTATATCCATTGCAAATACATCGGCAACCACATCTCAACATAATCAAGGAAAAAAAGGAGTTCAGCTACATTCTTTGCATACCTGTAGCGGCGGTTCTGAAAATGTCGGCCCTGATTGGTCTCGGAGACGTGCTGGGCCAAGCCAAAGTCGATGATTTTAACTTTGTACGGCCGGTTGACGTGCTCCACCATCATGATGTTGTTGGGCTTCAGGTCTGCGTGGATAAGTCCAATACTGTTCAGAAAATGCAGGCCCACGGCCAGCTGAAGACACGAGTACATGGTATTCAATTATAATAGATTCACCAGCCTGGCTTGCTAGCTTAAAAATATACCGGGGATATGAGCTCGCTCAAACGATGGACAGAAATACCGATATAATGTTTGGGCATCAAGGATAAATCAATGCGTATCGAAAAAAAACCCTGTAACAATATCACAAAAACTGTTCGTCTCAAAAATAACTCCAGGCCCAAATGTTGAAGCGTTGGATACGCATTAGCATACCTTGCTAGCTTAAGCCACGACAAGGCACAAAACCCCTCACATCAAAATTGCCGCTGAAAACACCAAACTTCCAAAGACTTCTACAATAGACGTTAAGTTGAGATGGAGGCAAATGTACCTGATGAAGAATGGGTCGGATCTCCTTGACAAGGAGGCACTTGGTGGGTCTGGTGTTCATAAAATCCCACAAGTTGATGTCCAACATCTCAAACTCGAGACACATGTACGCTCTGTCCACAAAGATGCTCTTGCACTGGATCAAGTTGACTTTGTCCGTGTCAAAATCCATTAAGGTTTGCAGTGTGCTGGCCTGAAAAAGACAATCAAATCAAATGAAAGTCATCGATAACCAGAAGTCCATCACGTCTTGTGTTCGGCACCTCTTTCTTAAACGTGTCCAGGGCGTCGATGTGCTTGAAGATCTTGACGGCGACTTCCTCCCGGGTGGCCGTCTTCAAGCACTTGACCACGTCGCCGAAGGTGCCCTCCCCAAGGAAGTCCAGGATGTGGTAGTCAGATGAGGGTGAGTGGAGGACCCTCAGGTATCTGTCGGTGTCGTACGGCGAGGAGCGCATGGCGATGGCCTCCTCTTCTGACGACGTGCCGACTTTGGCTTGCACCCTGTAAGGGGGTTTCTGCCCCCCGACATTGTACAGTAACAGAGCGAGCTCAAACTGATTGTCAGGTTAGGATGGATTTCTAAACAAAGGGTAGGCTATCAAGCCAGGGTTAAGATTTCAAGTTAAGATTCAAGTTTTTATGGTTCGGGTTTTTAACCCTTTCAGGGACAGCGGTTACTACAGTGGCTAGCTTACCATGTTATCTGATTACAGGGTGCATGACAGGGTTGACTTGAGAGTTCCAAACCAAGGTTACGGTTTAAAACCATCAGGTCTAAAGGGTCAAGTTCGGGTTTCAGTCCAGGGGTTAGGATTTCAAAGCAGGGTTTTGGTTTCAAGACAGGGTTAGGGGTTTAAATTACATGTAGTGTTTCAAACCATAGTTAGAGCTTAGTGTCAGTTTGAGGGTTTCAAGGAAGGCTTAGGGTTTCAAGGTATGGTATCAAACCAGGGTTAGGGTTTTAAATTACAGTTTTAAGAAAAGGGTGGATTTTAAAAGCACGTTGACGGGTTCAAATTAGAGTTTCAATCCAAGGTTAGGATTTTAAACCAGGGTTTGTGACTCAAGTTAGGGTTTGAAGATAGGTTTAGGGTTTCAAACTAGGATTCGCATTGCAGGTTCGGGTTTGAAGCCAGTGTTAGGGTTTCAAACAAGGGTTATGGTTTCAAGCCAGGGTTAGGACTTCTCACAAAGGGTTCAAAGTAGGGCTCGTGTTTCAAACCAGGGTTGGAGAAGGGTAGGATTTCAGTTAGGGTTGGGCCTTCAAGTAAGACTTAGCGTTTCAGTTCAAATGAGTGTTACCGGTCTGGATTTTGTATCAAACTTGGATTGGGGTCGAAAGACAGTGCGCCTTCACCAGAAACAGGGTTAAAGTTTCAAAGTAGAGTTCCAAGTCAGGGATCAGTTTCAAGCCATGGTTGGGGCTTCAAACAAAGGTTAGGGTTCCAATCAGGGTTTCAAGACAATGTTTTGATTTCAAAGTAGGGTTTCAAACAGTATTAGAGTTTGTTTCAAAGTAGCATTTGACAAAATAAATCAGGGTTGGGGTTTCAATGCATGATGGTGTTGAAAACTTCATTATCGATTTATTAAATGCTTACTAACCTGCTCTGCAGCCATTTTCCTGTCATGGCAGACACAAATGAATAAAACACATCCACCTTTGGCGGCACTTAAAAAAAAATTCGGAGGGTACTGGCAAACTATTTTTTCAGCATTTTAAAATGTTATTTCATGATAAAAAATGACTTTTACATGAGTTGTTGTCACTGTCAGCGGCTCCTGTAAAGTGAATGATGTCACATAGCTGTGTCGTGTCTCTAATTTACCTCCACTCCCGGCATGAGTGACATCACATTTTCATAACATCACCATGTGACCTCATTACGCCACATCATGTCTGCTGGTAAACTTGATCAGAGAGCTTCGGTGTCGAATTTGCATAAGGAACTTCCTGTCAGTGGAGCAGACACTAAGACTGATTGGAGCCGCTAACAGGAAAAAGCTAAATGCTACATTTGATATTTTATGATGAAAATATTTTAAGGGTCTCAAACATGACGGCGAACTCACTGGTGCACCTTGGGGGGAAAAAACAGTGCTTAGGACCAATATCACCAATGACACAAAGTTTGGTGAACCTGTCCAGTGCACCAGGAGCCACAAAAAAGTATTCGAGACCCAGGCCAGAAACTGAACAGGAAGTGGGGTTAACCTGGCTGCAAACAGCCATTTTGAGTAAATTCCAGTGCGAATGCTAGGCAGTATCCTCGCGCAATGCCAAAATGGAAAGCTGTTTTTGTCACTGACATCGAATGCAGCATGAAACGTTGAGGACTTTTTTAAGATTCACAAGTTAAAAAAAAAATAAAATCGAATTAGGTTTTTCACCTATCGGCACGCCTGGAATTGAACAGGGGGTTGGCTATGCTAATGTTTTTGGGGGTTTTTTTTGTGCCTCTGTCATCTTTTGTGGTAGCTGCATGTTGTTAACATTCGATGAATATTTTGAGGACTGTCAGAAAGTTAAAAAAATAAAAAAATAAAAACCCCTCCCAACACCAGTTGGAACGATCGACACGGAATGGGGTAGACGTGTATCATAACAGGACACATGAAAAACTCGAGGACCCATGTCGGAATGAGGAAATAAGCTGATACACTACCAGAATTGGAGGAGATTCTTTTGTTTGCACATCTAATTATTACTATAAATAAATATAAATATATGTTTTTTAGTTTATGTCCCTAAAAATATAATTGTAGATTGCCAGTCATAAAATGAAAATGAAAGCTGAAATTCTAAATTCCAGCAGCGTTTTCATGTAGTAGCCTCTTTTACCACTAGAGGGCAGTGTGGCATCGAGGGAGACAAGTAACAACCAGTCGAGCATATCCGCTTCTAATTTCAACTTTTTTTTTTTTTTTTTAAAGGCTTGACTTTAATTTTTGGAGCCGTAAATTGACCACTTTTAGTTCATTTTATTTCCCTCTGTGTGAATCATCCTCCCCTTTTAGACTAGATCATACATGAAAAGCCTTTTGGAAAAATGACTATTGATGAAAATATTCCGCTGAGCTGTTGTGTGGTAATCAATGGGGTCCTGTGGATCATACATAATAGACATACAAACCTTGCATGATGTCTCCGTGTGTGTGATGGAGTCGTCAGTGTCTTCAATTAGCAATCAATCAATGCAGGCAGGAGAGTGGTTTGGTGTTTGGGGTTTGGTCTTAATGATCTTTTAGTCTGCGAGAGTATGGATTGAGTCGGCCTTGCGGGCCCTTCATAACGCCGAGCCGTGTTATTATCTGGGCTGAAATATTGACCCGCCAGGGCCGTGCTGGGGCCTTGTGGCATTATTAGGATTTTCACATCCATACAGAAACAAATGGGAGTGTGATGTCTGCTTCTGTTTCTCATGCGTCTCCTGCCTGCATTTGTCCTCTTTGCTACATTTTTACAAGCCACATTGGTGTGTTTATACACTGACCGTACGCGTGTGTGTGTAATGCAGCCCTTGGGTGCCATGCCGCGCTGCAACAAAGGCGCAAATATCCCATCAGTGAGAGATGCAAACTTTTGACCTTTTACCACTATGAGCAAACGAGAGGCCCAAATGCACATTTAATGACGTCCTGGTTTAATCCCGCCATCAACAAAACGCGTATTAGAGTGCTAATGTGATGATTTGATTAAGAAATGAGTAAGAAATGTACGATTGTAATGTGATATGCGTCAATAATTACCGTAATGCATAAAATAAGACATCCATTAGATATCATTTTTACTATTTTAGGATTTAGTCTGAAAGGTTTTTATTTTTCTAAGCCACTCAAGAAAGGTTGTTTTATAAACTTGCTTGTGGAGACCAAGCAAAAGATAGACAAATTTCAGATTGAACCTTTTGGAGAAGATAAAAAAAAAAAAAAATTATATTATGTATATATATATATATATATATATATATATATATATATATACATTTAAAACAATAATTCAAAGGGGGAATGTAATTTAATAACAATAAAAAGGCTTTTGGGGCAGAAGGGTGCTATTTTAGATTTTAGGCCTAATCTCAATATTTTTTGCTTTGAAAACTACCAAAATACAAATCGTATAATGTATCAATATATTTTTTAATAGGTCACAATGCATATTACATAACACATGGCAACAGTAATTAATTTCATTTATATTTTTTACACATTAGATTAATCTTGTTTGTGGAAAACAAGCAAAACAATAGGCAGAAAATATCAATAAATGTATTTATCATGAAACTGGTGAGGAAGATGCATCAAAATGAGTTTTGTACTTTGTATTTATTCATGTATGAATATTTTTTTTTTTGCTCTCAGAATTTTTCATTTTTATTCATTAAAATTGTTTTTCCCTTTTATGATCTTCTAATTTTTTTTTGCATGTGGATCATCAAATCAAAAATTTAAATTAAATTTGTCGGGCTTAAAAGCGTTTTGTGTGTGTGTGTGTGTGTGTGTGTGTGTGTGTATTTTGTCTCCAAATATGACACAAAACATGGCAGTGAATAAGTGACATCGAAGGTCATCAATACCATTGCCCAATAAAGAAGCACACATGTGGACATTAAATATAAATACTTTTATAATGTACAAATTGTACAGATGCAGCGGCGGCGGTTAACAATAATGACGTCGTAGATGGACGGGACGGCATACAGATAAAGAATACTTACATCACTAGCATGTTAGCTTTTTAGACACAAACAGGCAGCTGGAATGATGCAATATTCAAATGTCTCCTTCCTGATGGCAAAATAAACAAATCAAACAATTACCCACAATCCCTAGGGTGGGGCTGGTCTCAGAGGTCTCTTATCGGGAAAAGACGGCGTTCTGTTGGTATCGTGACGGAAGCGTTTGTCAAGGTTAAGACCGTTCGTTCCCTGTCCGAATGGAATGTTAAGACAAATAAACTGCTATCACGTGACCTCTGTGATGTCATTGAGGGGGGGGGGGGCAGGCCAAGGGGGTTGCTGATTGACATGTTAAATAACAACAACAAAACCCCCTGCCCCAAAACAAACATAAGTTAAATTCATTAAAGTAAATTGCTACCAATGATGAAAATAGACACTTTGAGGCAAAACGGACAACTTCCGATCCGATAAAATATCACCAAGTACGAATCCAAATCTCCGCTACCGATAGACCAGCGTCGTCTGATAAAACGCCGCTATGTCCAATCTGTAACCTCTATGTGCAGTCAACGATGGATATTTAAACAGTAACAAGATAGCGCTACCATATTTTTACGGTTGACATGTTTACGTATCACGTCGTTGTCCGTCACCGTACAAAATCGATGCCTCAGTATAAAACCTTGATATCGTCAATGTGCGATGAAAGCCAAGTGCTTCTATAATCTCTGTATAGTGTCTATGGTACACAGCTAAACAATGTTTGCACTCCCCCCCCCACAAATGGAAAATTCCAAATTTATCGTGTATAATTTTTTGGGTAAATTATGAAAGAAAAGTCCATTTTTATGCCAAATATTACCTAAATAGATGTTTTTCTCCCAATATATCTATTATTGCTAAATCACCATATCATCCGGGTGGAAGCCCGGGGCAACCGCCCCAATGCCGCCCCCCCCCCGCCCCCCCCGCCCCTCCCCTCATTTGCACAGTCTTTGTCCATTTTCAGCATTTGTCCTCAAGCATGTAAAATATATGTCGAAAATTGTTTTGAAATAAAGTTTTGAACTTGCAAAGTCAGACGGACGGACGGGCTCGGTTACAAAAGAAACGCCTTGACACTTTGGCAGTAACAAAGAAAATCTATCGACAGTTTTTAAGGAGTGGCTTCTTGTTTTTATGACATCACCACACCCACAACTGAAATTGAAATAAACCAACGAGTGTTAGTGAAACAAGAACCAGTGTCAAATTTCATTTGCAGGAAAAAACAAAACTGCTGAACATGCATTTATTCTTCCCTTCCCGAAATACGTTAGTCACTGATTGATCGCCATGTCATGTTGTTCCCGTTTAAAAAATGGTGCTGATGGTTATTATTTTGTTCTGAAATGTATATAAACCGAGGAAATCGTGGAAAAAGGAAACTACATGAGCTCTGTGCCTTTGAAGCGCTACGCCAATTCCATAAATCATCGCAAAACACAAAATACAACATTCAATTAAAGCCCATGAGCAGCCAAAAGCCTTCCACCAGTGAGAGAATGTTCTTCACATCTTGGAACACAATTAGAGTGCTTCTCTCCTCTGGAAAAATCAATCGGACGGTAAAATGTGACCCTTGAACCTAGGCGGCCATTAAGTATGACCTCGTATTTTGCCGTCGGGAAGGGCGCAGACCCCTCATTTTAAAAATCAAGAAACCCTCGGGAGGTAGCTTGAAGCATCGGTCTGTCGACACGGCGGGCAGGCAAGTCACTGTAATAAAAACGTGAAATTCTTTTTTTTGCAATGTGGACTCCAGTGTCACCACCGTAAAAATCATTTTCATACATTTCGAAAAACCCGACTGGGAAATATACGATATACAACATTAAAATCCGTCTCGTATGCAAATTTGGTAACTATCAGACAAAATCTTCAGGAGTTCACCTTTGAAGGGCGCCCCCCGACAAAATGTTCAAACTGACCCCTCAAACGGTATCCCAGAACCGCAAATTTGCAATTTTGAGACTTTTTATGGGTCTACTAATAATGGACAACTTTTTGGTCATTAAGTTCTTGAGAATATTTTGTAAGTTTACTTGTCAGAATTGCCTACCGACCGACTTTTGTGTTTCTAAGGTAACCTGGATTCGGACAAATAATTTTTTTGTGTGTTTTACTGTCTACAATGACGAAAACGACAGTTCTTCAATTTTGTGCCACTCATTGGTCTCGTATACGCAGTCCAAATTTTGGTAGTTTGTCTTTGAAAGACCTTTGACCAAACTGACTCCTCGAATGTCCTCTTCTTTGACTGACTTCCCTTGTTGTTTTAGGCATGGCTTGTTTTGTTTTTTTCTGAGGGTCAACCCATGATAGATATTTTGACCAAATTTCTGACTGCAAAGTGGAACTGGTTTTGAGGGTTAAATAGAGAAAACAAAACAAAACAAAAATCACAGGATGTAGAGGATCTCTGGAAACTGACTGTAAAAAGGTCCTATCAAAACAAAATGGACTGCCTGTGTATTTTCAGGCATCTTTTTCAAAACTTTTTTGTGGGTCACACCTCTTGTGATGATCAAATTTTACGTTGTCAAGTGACACTGTTTCCAGGTTTTTTTTTTTTAAACATCCCAGGTGGTGTTGCTATGCTAATTCTTCAGATATTTTTTTAGAGGGAAGTGGTAATTTACGAAAACAAAAATAAAATAAAAAACAAGACAGTTTGGTATGTTAAGGCTAAGCTGGTCTCACACGTGTTTTCCGCTCTCCACAAAAACAACACGAGACAAATCTTTTCGACACATGGACACCACATGAGCGAACACAACGCATCGAGCTCGTGTAATTGTTACATTGAAAAGCAAAACCATCAAACCAGGAAAATCATTCAGAAAGCTATTTGTTGAGGTACCTGGTGTGGGGTATTATTGTCAATAGCGCCCTGGCTAAGCGAACCCCTCTCTCTCCTTGTGTAAGAAATTTCTGATTTCTGACAGATGCCCTACTGACAAAAGCCATTAGCGGCCTAATGAGCGATCTTTGTGGCGGACGTGCCCACCACTCACCTTGGCGACCCACCCGCTGTCCCGCCTTTCAACTGCGGCCGCGCCACCAAATGCCATCTCACGACTCACTTATCGTTACAAACAACACCTGCTGAGGAGCGCTGAAATAGCTGGAGATTAAAAAAAAACAAAACACGCTAACTGGACTTACTTTCAAATGAGCCAATTCATTTCTATTTCATTTTACGCGCCACAGGGCACCTTGTGTCCGTTTTCTTGAGCTCAATTCGCAAACTAGCAGCCGCAGGGCATGATTCCCCTTTTTAAAAATGTATTTTCTTTTTTTAAGGGTTGCCGTCAAGTGAAATATTGATCAAATCCTTATCATGGCAAGAGCCAGCTCCATACAGCTCAAAAAAGGTGTGACGGTGGTTTACGAATGACGTACAAATCAACTAGTTCGCGCGGTGGCGCGAGAATACGTCGGTTAGCGTGATACTTTGTGTCTTTCATGAGATTGTTTTATATTTGTGGCCCTAAAAATTGACAGACGTCGTTACAAATTTCGGTTATATCGTCAAGGTAAGACAAGGCGAGGCAGCTTTATGTACATAGAGCATTTCATACACAAGGTAGCTCAACGTGTCGGAACAGAACTTCGGATGCCGTGTTTTACGAAGGTAGAACCTCTATAGTCACACAATTCATAATTGGATCACAATTTAGGGCAGGGGGTCTACCCCTGTACAGTTGTACAATACCAGAGTATCCACAGTGATTAAGGTATAAAATACTGTAACGCTGCCTTCCCAGTCCATATACCGGGCTCCTCTTTTCATGACGTAGAATTATTTTCATACCAATATTTACCGTATTTACGATTTTTAGATTCGTTAGGTTCGACTTCAGCATGAGTTGTAAACCAACAACTCTCTTTATATGATTTCATCCCACAGCTAAGACCCCCACAAATGCAAATAATGCGAACTTTTGGCTCGCAGCTAACGCTATAGCTAGCTAACATTTTTGGCGGATGTCTGCAAACTTGATCAAGGAACATCGAGTTGAAAAACATCCCCCTAAAAGGTAAAAGCTACATTGCATTTCCATGAATTTGACATGTGCTTGTCCGGAACATTCTGTACGCAAGGTGAGTATAAGCCGTCAATGATGTCTCGCCTCCGAAGATCTCTTGACGCTACTTTGGATTGCCTGTCGCAAACGGGTCCCGCCCCCAAATGTCGGCCTTCTCGTCAAGGCAACACTTCAAATGGTGTAGAATTGAATGAATCACAAGTCTTTTCCTGTCTTTAGACGGTCAGTAGTATCACGGAGGTTGGCCAGTGTTCTTTGTCTTTCGACTTAAGGTTTGTCATGGATGTTTCTTTTCAGAACGCAAGTGAAGATCAAGCAGAGTCCAAAAATACGCTGTTCTCTGCGTACATCGGTTATGCGGCACTCCCTGTCGCTTTAAAGGTAGAGAGTTGTCGGCCACCGAACACTGCAAGCTCTAGTTTTAGGTCTCAGTCTAGTTCGAGGATCTTCATCTGGTTCCTTCAGGTCCTTCAAGGATACATGGTACATTCAGGACGTGTGGTTATACAGCAGAGTCGGTGGATGAAAGCTGGCAGATTTAAGAGGTCGATGCGAGTCCCAAAAATGTTCAGCGTGAACCCTGTCTTGAGTTTAAGGTTTGAGAGGTAGGGTTTCCACAATTCTCGGCTACTCTTGTAGGCTTTCGTTTATCGTCGGGGTCTGGGAATCTAGGCCAACGGATTCGTCAATCATGCATTGCTTCTGGTCTGGTTTTTCTTCATTTTCATCTTCGTACATTTGAAGGCCGTTTTCCACGACAGCTTCCACTTCCTGCTCATCCACGATCCCGCCGTCCTCCTTTTCGTCAGCAGCAGTATTTTCTGTCACTTCCTGGATGTCTGTCAATCCCTCTTTGTCAAGTTTGTGCGTTTCCTTTTCTCTCTCTTCTGCTACTTTAGCTACTTCCTCTTTCCATTGGTCAGTTTCGACCTCGGCGGTGCTCGCCGCGTCAATCTTTCCGTCTTGCTCGTCTGGTTTCTCGTTCTCTCCGTTCCTCCCCTCTTCTTCCTCATTTTCAACCTTTTCCCCGTGATTGGGAATTTTCATGTCTTTTTCCAGTTTGGGTTTTGTCTTCCTGTCTTTGCTTTTGAGGCCATTTTTGCAGGCCTTACCGCGAGGTTTGAAGATCAGTTTCTGCAATAATGGGAAGTTTGCGTTAGCGTGGCAACCTTTGACATCGTACGATACGTGAAGAAAACACGGACACAACTGTCTACTGAAACGGTGGAGAGAAAGTGTCGCAGCGCAAAGAAAACAGGCAGAAAATCTGCTTGACTTGTGCTATCTCCTAAATCTTTGGCCCATTTACCATGTTATGTCATTCCACTCACACAAAGGTTAGCTTCAGGGGTTATCACGACTCGTCGGGGTCATCTACAAAAATGTTCACTTCTACTTGTGTCAACATTTCACCCACTGCTGAGGAATTGACCAGAAACACTCACAGAGAGGTCATTGCATTTGGCCTAAAAGGAAAAACATCTGTGTGGACACGGCCATGAAGCAATGACATTAGCCAAAGCAAACCATGAGAGAAAAAACGAGGTCGCGTACCTTGGATTCCCTCTGCTTCCGGCTCAGGACGGGTCGCTGCAGGAACACAATCTGTTTGGTTGCCAGACTGCCATCGCTGCAGAGGACACAAGGACAGGGACTATCATGATCAAGACATCCAGAGAAAATATTTCTCGGGAGCCATCCAAATTATTGGGATGAATTTAGCAGATTTTTATTGGGTCAGTAGAACAAATCAAACGTCTGTCCAGGATGGTAGGCAAACAAAGATCTCTGTCAAGTTCGAAATGACACAAATCATGTTTAGGCACCCAGAAATGCAGACGCAGACAAAATACATTGGCGACCGCTGCTTTAAAAGTCAAAACATATGCTTAAGAATGTTATGCGCAAGCTATCATCAAAAAGGAGCAGTCAAATTAAAAAAAAAATTTTTTTTTTAAATCGACTGTTTCATCTTCTATGTGATGCATTGTGGTTGGCAAGTCCAGCCGTTTGTCGTCTCGTAGCAAGATAAACGCCGGTCCTGTCTGCATTTGAGAACAAGACTCTTGATAAGCAAGGGACTCGCCGCCTGTTTCACGGAAGCGGGCCCTCTTAACCGCAATCGTTTGTCAGCGCCACTTTCACGCCAGGGACACACTTTGTAATTCGCCTTTGAGCATCTTTTTTTTTTTTTTCCCGTCCCACCTCACAAAAGCTTCAATCGCTTGTCAGGTTTTGGGTCGGCGCCCCTCTATGATCCTTTCATTCTTTCCACCGCACTCATTAATGAGACGTCTGCTCTGTTTTTTGTGCGTTTTTTTTTAAAAATAAATCCGCCGCTACAGGCTGATGTTGACCGCTTTATCGCTCGCATCCGCTTTACGGCTTTCATGTTCCCATCCTGCTGTTTTGGGCTAGAAACAAAGTCGTCCACATCGCCCACGAATGAGAGCTGCGGCTGCTTGATGATGGCTCAGACACATTAAAAGCCCCTCTACAAATCGTCCCTTTTTTTTTTTTTGCAACATGAAACAGATAGATGCAAGACTTGCAGAAACCACCCAAAAAAGCCTCACCAACCATCTCTTTTTCCATTAGCGGCCTCCTCGTGCGCTCTCTCTCTCTCTCTCTCTCTCTCTCTCTCTCTCTCTGTGCTATTTTCCGGGCTGTCAAGAATGCTGGACGGCTTCCTGGAGAATCAAAGGCGAAAAAAAGCGAGTGCGCTTTCCCAGCAGAAACTTCAGTCTGGCTTGTTGAGGAAATGACAGGCCTTTGTGCAACACTCACTGTGCTGCGCTAATAAGACTTTGCATCGACACACTACTGAATGGACCTGGACGTGGTGGCGTAATAATGCAACATGGAAGAAAGCGGTTAAAAAAAAATTTTTAATAAATAAATAAAACATGGTGAATCACAAACTACCCCTAAAACAGACAGCGGACTCTACACTGTGTGATTTGTCCTTGAGAGCTTTGTCATCTGCACTCAACCGTACCACTTCATAATTGCTTGTTTCTTTGCAGCACTTGAGCTGCTCCAGTTTTCCGACATTGCGCTTCATGGTAGTTGAGGCTTTTTCATCTGGTGTTCACCGAGGTCTGGCGCGCAGTGATTATGGCGCACCGGTGCATGCATGCCCATATTTGGAAGTGTTTTGCTTAGCAGCCTACCAGGATGTAGCATGGATGCTTTTACTGCTGCTCGGTTTATTGCTGCCAGCACTCTGGAATGACTCCACTGGCCCCTTCTCCTATTGGATGTGCTTTTTGACCTCACCACAAATGTGCTTTAGAGTTGAACGTGTCAAGCGGCCCATGTTCTGTCCTTGCATATTCAACAAGAAATGAATGTCGAGTTTTTTTATGCCTCGGATGACGAACAAATTTCGGTTCTCGAACAAACTGAGCGCACTTGAATGCACCATTTGACTCCTTCCTTACACGAGGAAGTGACGCTTCCTCGTGTTGCTTTCCATTGCGAGCAGACGTGTTCAGTCAACATTTTTATTTTAAAAAGAGCGTGGTTTCGGTTTTCGAACAATTTCGGTTTTCGAACAGCCTTCTGGAACGGATTATGAACGAAAACCGAGGTTTGACTGTATCATGTTAATTTTTTAAGAACACTGCATAATTTTAGCTGACTTGATTGCACTTCCTCACAGATTGTCAAATCAATCTAAATGATCATTAACGTCTAAAAGCGTCAATTAACGCATAGTCCCCGCCTCCCCATGACGTCTAAAGGCGTCAATCACGTTTTTTTCATGGGGGAGGGTGCAAGAGAGTCTGGTGGAACTTCTCACTGAAGGAGCAGGCTTGACTGCAATGTTAAATAGTAAAATAAAATGGCCAGCAGGTGGCAGTGGTGCAAAAGTCCACCATTGTTCAATTTGCACTTTCGTTCATAGTTCAAGTTTTGTTACGTGCAAATCAATTATTTTGCTATAAAAAACATTTTTTGTAATGTTGTTTTGTAGGAGGAACACACTATTGAGGCATTTGAGCTGTCACAAAAGCAAAAAATCGTGTCAAACTTGAAATAATGCTTGAAATGCATGCATTCACAAAAAGCAAATTTTCTCTGGATTTCTGAAGAAAATCGGCCTTTTCCATAAAACTTTGTAATTTTCTCATGCTGATTGCCAACGAACGTAGAAAGAGAAACAAACTTTTTTTTTTCTGCTGAAAGAAGAGAGTCCCGCCTTTCTTCTGACAGGTTGCAATTTTTATATAGCCATTGATATTAACTGACATCAGGTGCAATCGTGTACTTGAACTTTCCCGTTTTTATCATGAGCTTTGTTTTCCTATGCAATCATCAATCCAACAAGGCTTTTATGTGCCCTCGCCATACACGCGTTTTTTTTTTTTTTTAATTGGAGAATGATGACAAATGACTTAATGGCTGCAAAATGTAATCACAAGCTATACTAATTGAATGCAGCCAAGGCGAGACGAGCGTCCGGGTTAATGTTGCGCGGAGACGCCAGCCGAGCGTCCGCTAGCATCCATTTCGGATGAGACAAAAACAAGAGAAAAAAAAGAAGCCATTTGCACTTTGCAGACATGTTGTTTCAATGAGCGAGCGAGCGGTAGCCGCCGCGCAAACAAGCCTAATGAGTATCAGAGTGAAACGTATCATCAAACTGTTTGCGGGCCGGGTGAGAAATAAGCTGCTCCGTTGTACTCTATCGAGGCCGGCTTGATTAATTAGCCCTGTTGCGTTGCGGCATGGAGGCACTTTGCGTGTAAACGGGGTAAGAGGGAGGGACGGGGTGTGCTTGGTGAGACAATGAATCAGTTGTGAGAGTGTAAAGTGAAATGCTCAGTCAAGGGTGATGATGGAAATATGTCACGCTTCTCTCCATTGGCGGGACGCATCACAGCTTTTCATCAGGGGAAATAATAATAATAATAATAATAATAATACATTTTAAATAAATGTGCTCTGACCGAATTCTTTTATGCATCCTTTATAACAGATTGGGTGGAAACTGAAATATCGGTGCCGTGATATCAACCTTCCACGTACTAAAATCAATTCCCAGGACGAAATACCATATTGGCCCGAATATAAGATGGCTCTGATTATAAGACCACCCGCTCTTTTTCAAGACTCAAGTTTGAAAAATGACTTTTTGAACACCAAATTAATTTTTATACAGAAAATAATTCCAGTACATCTGAAACAAATGATTCTAACAATATATTTGAGAGGAAAAGCAAGTTATTTTGCCTCATTCAAATCTTATCTGAACATTTAAATCTGTAAACTAAAGTGCAATCACATTCGTAAATGAATGGCTTCTGGTTTTTGAAATGTAAATTACATCATAACCTCTCAGCTGCCGGTTAACCTGGCCGATCTTTGACCCACTTTTCTCCAGATTGTCGCTAGGTTTCTCCATTTTCTATTATCGCTTCTATTATTTTCTTCTCTTTTCTTTCTTACCGCTATTTTTTATTTTTCTTCTTTGTGCTACCGCTAGTTTTATTTTTATTCTTTGTGACAGGGGTTCACTTTGGCCTGGGGAGTCAAGTTCAGCATTCAATGGATATATGGCGCCATCTAGCGTCACGAATGGGTATAATGTCTAGACCCCGAATATAAGACGACCCCCACTTTTTCAGTCTTATTTAAATGCAAAAAACACCGTCTTATATTCGGGCCAATACGGTATTGATCCGTTCATATTTTTTAAGATGAACTTGTGATAATTTTTTTTTCTCCCCATTATGTTTTGTTTTAAGTATCGGTACCTCTTTACCTAGTAGGGCTCTGGGGTCTGCAACCTAGGGTGGAGCCCAGGTTTCTAAACAAACACGGTGAAGCGGCATTTAGCTGTTATGCTGCACCCAAATGCCTTGCCTTTGAAGTAATTTTAATAAGCTACTGGGCTTTTGTTCTCTTTGCTTTGCCTTGGAACGTCTGGAGTTATTCTCTTTGGAAATGCTTTCAGGCGTTTTGGTTTTGGGTGTGTGAAGCACATTGAGTTGGCTTGTGTGTGAAAAGCGCTATATAAATACATTTGCCTTGCCCATCGGGATCCTCAATTGTGTTTCCTGTGGTGTTGTAAGAAAATACGTATTGCATCGCCTCTCTCTTTTCCGCTTTTTTTGCATGACAACGAGTTGATCATTTAATTTTGTCCTAAAACTGTGACTTCAGTTTTTCAACCCGCTTGAGTACCGCAGCATCTAGAGGCGGGGAGCTTTTCATTTAGGCGTTGGAAGCTTTCACACATGAAGTTTATGTCGCCCAAGGTCCTCCTCTTAACCAAAAGCGGATGCCGCCGCCGTCGTCGTCATCGTCGTCGCGGCCGCAGCCGCGAGTGATGCGTCAGCGTAGGCTTAGCCGAGAAAGTGTTTCCGCGTAGAGATTCTTCCTGTGACGGGTGGCAGCTGCTCTGCTTTAAAAGTTACCGAGAAGCAGATTGAGGTCAACGTCTTAGAGCAGGAAGTTTGAACCGCAATTCAAGACAAGGTGTGCACGCTGGCTATGTTCCACTTCATACAATCTAGGCCACATGGCGGTGGAGAGAAATGTCACGACAGACACAAAAAAAACTAAACAAAAGTGTGAAAAAGCCGATGAAGAATTTTCAAATGTCACATCCACACACTCAATGACAAACGCAATTCGCGTTACCTGTCTTTCAAGTATATGTGGTTCATATTTTGTAGCAATGGGACAAACACTCTTGGACACGTTTGCCTTTACATGCACCCAGTAACCTGATAACATGATAAGCTGTCCACTGTAGGACTGCCATCCCTGAAAGGGTAAAAGGCTTTTTAACCCCCATGCAGTAATTATCCCAAAATTGGACATTTCGGACACTTTGGACGATTTTGGACTGTTGGACAAATGGACACCACAGACAAAACAGTGAAAAATAACTCCACGAAGCTGAACTTTTGCATAGGATGTATATCTATGTCTTGGCCAATTCCCACTGAACATTTTGAGGGGTTGAAAGTGAAAAACAATTAAAAGTGAAAAAAGTTGTTGCACATTGGAAGAGGGACATTTTTGGGACGTAATACCCTTCGTGCAGCCGCTTAAAAATACTGCATGAGGGATAAAGGGCCAGAACATCCCTGCAATAGTCTTTTCAAACTTTGCAGACTTCCTGTGTCTTTTCTCAGGCTTCTTGAGACCTTTTTTGGTGGGTCTACTTATGAGAGACATGCCTACCAAAGTGCATGCTGCCAAGTAAAATTGAAAAAAAAATGAAGTTCAATTACAATTAACATTTTTTGGCAAGTCATTCAACTTAAAAGGCCGTGCAAGATAAACGTTTTGCAATTTATCATCGTCCATCTCATCATCTGGTATAGATTGTTCAATTTTGTAATAATGCAACAAAATCTGCAGGACAAGTTTGTCTTGGATGGATCCGTAAAAATGTCCGACATGAGTCTACAACCGGGGTCCGACCTGTAATGGAAAACATCTCGGCGTTTTTTTAATGTCATGCTACTAATTTTGATTTCACAATGTGAAACTGGCTTTAGAGGCCGAATTAAACATCCATCCATCCATTTTCCGATTCGCTTCATCCTGACAAGGGGTATTCTGGAGCCTATCCCAGCTGTCTTCGGGCAGTAGGCGGGGGACACCCTGAACCGGTTGCCAGCCAATCGCAGGGCACACAGAGACGAACAACCATCCACACCCACACTCACACCTAGGGACAGTTTGGAGTGTTCAATCAGCCTGTCATGCATGTTTTTTGGAATGTGGGAGGAAACCGGAATACCCGCAGAAAACCCACGCAGGCGCGAGGAGAACAAGCAAACTTCACACAGGAATCCACAAGTACCTCTGCACTGTGAGGTCGACCCGCTAACCACTCGACCACCGGGCCGCCCTGAATTCAACAAACTAAAAAAAAAAAAAAAATCCAGGCTGTGCTGATAAGTTTCGATTTGTTGGTTCACTCGGAATGACTAAGACGGACAATTCAATCCTTCCCGTGTCGTATCATGCAGGGCTTATTGAGACTTTTTTGTGGGTCTCCTCATAGACACACCTGCCAAATAGTGATATTTTTTGAAACGAGCTTCGGGTCGGAATTTTCCAAAAATCGCAGGTGGCGTCACTGTTGCCAAATGTCAAGCATATGGGCCATTACCTGTTGGTCTTGATGACAGGTGTCGGCAGCACACAGGTGAGTCTCCAGCCGTACATGGCCAAGGACTGCAGCAGAGGAACATAATCGGCCTTCACCTGCAAACCCTGCGCGGGAAAGAAGACACAACGTTTCATTCCAATCAACTTTCCGCCGTGCAAGCGCCGTAAGACACAAGCGAGGCTTGAAAACAGCATCGACTCTTGGATACGATGATGTGCATGGCGGTGTTTTTATGCAAGGTCTTTGCGTCGTGTTGGAGTTTGCTGCAAAGGTTGGGAAAATAAAATCAAGCGCCGTAGAAAATCCCCCCGGTTGCGATGAGTCAACATAGCAACGCGCTGAGCTGATGACAAGAGTTTGTCAGTGCGCTAAGACCTTGAACAAACAGGCTGCACAGTGGAATTGCTCACTTTGTGGTTTTGCGGTTCACGTCTTGCTGTTGTTTGCCTTTTTTTAATTACAGTCAAACCTCGGTTTTCGAACGTCTCGGTTCTTGTCCAATTCGGTTTTCGACCAAAAGTTCGAGTTTTTTTTATGCCTCGGATGACGAACACATTTTGGTTCTCGAACAAACTGAGCGCACTTGAATGCACCATTTGACTCCTCCCGCCTTCCTTACACGAGGAAGTGACGCTTCCTCGTGTTGCTTTCCATTGTGAGCAGACGTGTTCAGTAAACATTTTGAGTTTATAAAAGAGCGTGGTTTCGGTTTTTGAACAAATTCGGTTTTCTTTTAATCCGAAGCGCCTTATCGTGCGGAAAATACGGTAAATGAGTTTCGCAACAGTTCAGATTATCTTGTGTGATGTGGTGGCAGTTTTGGGACATTTGACATCACGTCGCATGATGTTGCGCAAGTATTGCGTCATTTAGCGTAAGTCTGGGAATGTTCGGCGCTGCCTCTTGTGATTTCGCCAAAGTTTGGCGAGACTTGATTTTGTCTTGTGTGATTGAGATGATGGCTTGCATGATTTGTCGTCGTCTTGTGATTCAAGTCTTGTGCGATTGAGAGGAATTATCACGAGATTTGAGATTCTCCCACGTGACTTAGTGCAAGTTTCATTATAAATGAAGAGCTTGCTCGCGGACACGTTTGCAGAAATAGACAAACGCTCTGTGGAATTTGTAATTTCATACAAGTGTGTGAAAAAAAACTCAAATGCTAACATTTTTCATGTAAATTGCCTACGACCGATGTCGAAACGCACGTCCCAAAATGTAATAAAAGGAAGTCGTCGCCCCGACAGGAAATGAAGCAAATCAAGTCTGAATTAATGCACTTTGATAAGACATATAAATGGGAAAAGGTAATGAGGCCCGCAAACAGACACACACAATAAATGTCAAACATCACAAAGATTTAAATGCAATGGAAACTCATTCGGTGATGTACGAGCCAAAACGCAGCCCGCAGGGAAAGCGGAAAAAATAAACATAAAAATGTCAGGCAAGAAAAATAAGTGATCAGCAGCAAATGTGTTCGGCAAGTAAACAACGGCACACATTCTGCATTCAAATGTCAACGGTTTTAAACTCTCGCTTCAAAACGCACCAAAAAAACGTCTTTATCACAAACCATGTCAAAGTTCAGCTTGTTTTTGTTTTTGTTTTTTTGGGTGTGTGTGTGTGTGTGTGTGTGTGTGTTCGTCGGCTCCCCCTTCATTTTTATCCATCGGGAGAGTTTCGTGTTTCAGCAGGTGTTTTGTTTAAAGATGACACATCTGCTCCGGCCTCCGCAGGTGGTAAAATTTGCCAATCAATATAGAATTTGTTTTTGAAAAATTCTGTTCAAGTATGAAAGGTATGACATTTGTTTTCATATATATGCTTTCTAGGAAGCCTAGTTGACAACGAACACGTCACCGCCAGCAGCTTGCATGTCGCACATCTTGCAGTGTGTGATATCTCAGTTCTCCCTGGCGGAGGTGAGAGAAGAGGCGACCCAGATAGCAGCGGGGCTAATTTGCACCGGCGCTCCGTGTGTGAGAGGTCGCGCTCGGCCTGTCAGGTGTTGGCCACTTCGATAAGGAGGGAAGGGAGGAGCAATGCTCCCCGGCAACCGCTAAGAGCCTCGCGTAACGCTAACGCAACGGATTTCGACTCATAAAAGCTCCCAACATCGGGATTACCACGGAGATATTTTTTAAAAGGAAATATTCTGGTTGAGTTACATAAATGAAGAAAGGCTTTTACAGTGGTTTGGAGCTTTCGAGAGAAAATCTGAGATCTGAGGAGGGTTGATTTTGGTTGCTGATGCTAACGTTAAGCTAGCGCGCAGGATTTGAACAAAATATCAGAACCCATGGTGGGTGAATTCTTATTTTTCCGTCCGTTATTGTTAGCTACGCTCTGCCAAAGTTCCACAGCTTTCAAGCTGTGGGCCCGGACTACACCGTGTGAAACAGCAGTTGCAGTTGTTTCACCGGTGAGGTGATTGGCTGCGCTTTCGCCAAGTCGCCTCCCTTTTAGCTCGTTGACGACTGGAAGCGCACCGGCGGACTGTCAAGAAGTGAATTGGAGGGAGAAGGCAACGTCCTTTCACACTTAGAAAAGTCTAAATTCCATTAGCGAGATAGCATCTGTATACACGCACACACATGTACGGTATATAGTACACACATGGACAAGCAGACAACCGCACACCTCTTTTAAACACACTGGACAGAAATCCATTTTAACACCAAACCTTTGCTAAGAGAAGATCTAATCGGGAGTAGATAAGCGCTCGTTTACTGCGACTGACACACGCACACAGTCAATGTGTCGATAAGATGTACCGCATGTTACCATGTTAAATTCCGCAAACAATAAAAACCAAACAAAGGGCTAAGGAAGACAAAAAAAAGTCAAAATATTCATATAAAAGACACTATTGTTGGTCTCTTTGCATTAAAGCAAGACACCACTCAAAATTCCTTCTATTAAAAAAGTGCAAATATCAATGGAATAAGCACATACAGTCAAACCTCGGTTTTTGAACGTCTCTGTTCTCGACCATTTCGGTTTTCGAACGTCTCTGTTCCCGACCAATTCGGTTTTCGACCAAAAATTTCGATTTTTTTATGCCTCCGTTGACTATTTCGGTTCTCGAACAAACTGATCGCACTTGAATGCGTCACTTGACTCCTCTCGCCTTCCTTACACGAGTGACGCTCGGGTAGACGAGGAAGTGACACTTCCTCGTATAGCGTTCCATTGTGAACAGACGCGTTCAATAAAGATTTTTTTTTTTTTTTAAAGCGTGGTTTCGGTTTTCGAACAAATCGGTTTTCGAACAGCCTTCTGGAACGGATTATGGTCGAAAACCGAGGTTTGACTGCACAACCGAATACCACCATATTGGATATTTTTGACTGGTTCACGTAATCACGCAAATGTTAATTTGGGCTTGCAAATGTAAATTTTGCGCTATAAAAATGCCATATGGTTTCGTCAAGTATTGCCATAGTTTCACCAACCGTCACAGGTTTCATACGTTCATTTAGTCCACAAAGCAGGTGCTACCCGTTCCATGAAGGTGGCAAACTGTGATCGATTGTCACCAAAATTTAGGTGCACACAACTTGGCACGGGCTAATCATACTCTGAAAATATCAGAACGAAAACACTCAATATATATATATTTTTATCTATCCATGTAGTAGGTTTGGCTCTTCGAGGTGCCCCATCGAGAAAAAAAACCTTAGCGGTTGTCAACCAAATTTTGAGTCCGAAAATATTAGGAGAAAACTCGCAATATTTTGGATGATATACAAAATCAAGAGCGTTCTTGCACTTGTAAGTGGTTGACAAGAACCACCGGCAAAATATGTCATAGGTGTGTTGTGAAAAATCAGAAAAGTGGCACTGACGTCAATGACGGTCCACTGCTCCACCACGATGGCGTCGTAGGTGGTGTTGGCCTCGCCTTCGCTGGCTTCCTGGAACACAAAGACGCTTTCCACCGACTTGGGAGGCAAATCTGCAGAGAGGAAGGAAGACAAAGTGGCCATTAACCAACCCAGAAAAATATTTAATTGAGCGAGCGTGAGAGTTTTAGTAGCCTCAGGCTCATTGAAAAGGACGACGTTCGTGGGACATTGGCACAATCATACGAGGATTGCGCCAATAATTGCTTCAATAAGTTTGATTTTTGTCACACTTGGGAAACGGGACAGGATTTTCTGCATTTTTCGCCATGAACGTTTCCTCACAAAATGAGCTGAACTCATCAGGATTTGTCTTCATTGGTAGATGAGGTTAATTGGGAAGAAAATTAGCATAGTCGGCCCTTTTTGCCGTTGTTTATAGTATACCAGAATCATGAGAAACACGAAGATTTGTGAACGAACTCCAATACCTGCCTCTTTTCACAAAGCTAATCGCAGAGCCAATTTATCCTCGTGTTAATGCGGGTTGGCAAATTAGCTCATTGCGCATTATCGCAAACAACTGGAACAGAAGATTATCAGCAACAAGAAGAAAACATATAAGTCGCTCCGGTGTAGAAGTCACAATTTTTGTCTCAATACATTTGACAAAAACCGAGAACAAGAACAGGAGAGCTCCGACTCGCTTCTAACCACGCAAGAGTTTTTTCTTTTGTGTTTAATATAGCTTACCTCAACTTGTTCTGTTTCCATTTCTTCTTCTACTTTCTTTGGACATTTGGCAATTACTTTTGGTGCATGATCGGCAACTTCTTTTGCATGCTATAAAGAAGGCGGCCAATGGCGATAATGCATGACTACTACTACTACTACTACTACAACCACTCCTTCCATTGGCAAATACAGTCAAACCTCGGTTTTCGTCCATAATCCGTTCCAGGAAATTGTTCGAAAACCGAAACCACACTCTTTTTAAAATAAAAATGTTTACTGAACACTTCTGCTCACAATGGAAAGCAACACGAGGAAACGTCACTTCCTCGTCTACCCGAGGAAGCGTCACTTCCTCGTGTAAGGAAGGCGAAAGGAGTCAAATGGTGCATTCAAGTGCGCTCAGTTTGTTCGAGAACCGAAATTTGTTCGTAATCCGAGGCATAAAAAAAACTCGAAATTTTTGGTCGAAAACCGAATTGGACGAGAACCGAGACGTTCGAAAACCGAGGATGGACTGTACTTTTGGTGCATTACCACTGGTGGACATAGGGTGGCGGTAATGCACAGAAAGTTAACATAATTAGGGAACACGGGTTTTAGGTCTCTGTCCGAGCTGTCGTTTTAATATATACACAGGTCACACGACCAGTCAAAGAATGACAAAAAAAATGCAACTTACAGAACAGAAAAGTACGGTATGAATAATGTTTTTTTTTTTTTAATCTGAAAATTTACTGTTTGCACACGCGCAGGTAGATGAAAAATATACTCACCGTCTCAACATTTTACAGGCAAAATACGACCATTTAGGGGCAATCTGAGGTCACGTGGAGGCATTTTTGGGGGTGGGGGGGGTTATTTTTTCACGCAGTATACGATGCGTGAAACAGCTGACTATGACAGGAAGTGCAAAAGGGGTGACTGAGTCACATGATCTCAAACATGCTCCAGTGCTGATACATTTCCTCTGCATCACATCCCAGACAGACTGACCTTCATGACCCCCATATGCCCCCCCCCCCACGTCTCTTGTTATTCCTTTGAAACACACACACACACACACACACACACACACACATCCAGGCTGGCCCTGAGTGCTTTCTCATTACTACCCTGCCATTTCCACACTAATACAGTTTGCCGGAGCCCAGACGCAACACAAGACACTCCACATTTCATTACGAGACCCAAATAATAGTGCTGGGGTGGGGGTGGAGGGGGGGGGGGGGTAGGTGGGAGGGCCAGTGCCAGTGGCTGGAGCGACAGGAAGGAGGATAGAAAAGCAGACAGACAGCGAGGGGGATTCATATAGATGCCTCCCCAAAATCTAATTAGGCCTGGTGCACTTTCAATTGAAGATGTTTCAGACATCTGCTGGCTCGCTCAAATACAGACATTGTTCACTCAAGACCCCCAAGACCCCCCCCTTCCATCCCATTCAAGCCTCCAGACTGTAGCTTTTTTTTTTTGGGTCCTCTACCCATTCTGCGAGTGAACATTCTCTGTCGACCAATCAACATGCTGCACTGTGTCCTTCATGTACCTTGCCACCGGGCTTGTTGCGCTCACAGAAAAGATCGAAAAATGTTTTGCTTGCTTTTTTTTTTTTTTTATAACACCATACAGGTGAATAATGGGGGTTAGGATACCCCTGAAAAATCTATCAATAGGTGCATTCGCAAAACTATGAAAATGTGGGGGTCCACTAAATATGTTAGCATTAAGCTAGCAGACATGTTTGGACAAAAATTCAGATACATGACTTGGTTTTGTTTTCCATTTCTGTGTTTAATTCTCTTTTGTTTTTACAGGACTGGGAGTGACAAACAGCTCAACGGTTGGTGGTTTGACCCCCCCAACATTGCGACCATGTTGAAGCGTTTTCTATAAAGTGATGTTATACGATAGTCTCCATTGTCTTGACAGCAAGGGAGTGTGAACACGCACAAATGAATACTTCAACAAGTTTTGTTTCATTACGTTTGTTTGAAGACTTAAATTGTGTCAAAAGTATGTATGAGTTTTAACACTAAACTCCCCAAAATTATACGGTCTTTATATGGGTGCCTTGAACGTATGAAAACCCCACCGCGAGAATTTTGTAGCCTTTAGCATCTCGGAAACTGAACGAAGCTTTCACAGTGCCCACCTGTGACTTTTTCCAGGCTATTTGAGATATTTTTTTGTTTTTACAGTTGGATCTATAAAAACGTTTTAAAAAATGTATACCATGGCTTGGAATTTAGAGCAATTACATTTCCGGAAAAAAAAAAAAAATTCTACCTGTTGCTATAATTAACCCTGAATTCATAAATATTACTAAATATATTACAGACATTGTCGTCATTATTTTATGATTATTATGAAAACTCGACGTGCTTGAGAAGATCGCAAGATATAGGCCAATAAAAGTTCTGCCGTTCTACCTCAGAAGCGTCAATTTGCCGGGAAGGCAGCGTGAAAGGGTAAATTTGAGATTTCCTTCTGCCGGAGGTCTGCCCTTTGAGTGACGCATATTTACGGAGGAAAGCAACACCACTGGGTGAATGCTGATGCCCGATGTCAGAGCGATGCATTATGGGTAGTTAATCATCAATAAATGACTTTGTGAAATGAAAAATGAAATACACATCATTTTGGGCTCATTAGTGGGTGCGCATTAAGGCTTGGAGACAGCGTGTGACCAGGTCATGTCTGCCCATTTCAAAATGAAGGCCGGGACCGGCGCTGACAGCTCATTTATATTTCACACAGTGGACGGGACGGATGTGATGAACGTGTGTGTGTGCGCGTGTGTGTGTGTGTGTGTGTGTGTGTGTGTGTGTGTGTGTGCGCACGCGCAGCTGGTTGGCAGGCTGGTTGGCAGGCTGGTCATCCCTATTGCTGGGCAGAATTCGCATGGCTGTAAATTGTAATTGCCCGTGGATACCAAAAAAAATGGCTGAAGACGTTTGTCTAAATGAAGCTCTTCAACTCACTTCAACATAGTTCACCGGGAGCAAGTTTCTACCAGCTGGCGGCGTAGCACAACTTCTTTAATTCAACGTAGCTCCTTTGCACCCAGACCGCAAAACATGGTTCAATCATTAGTTTGTCGAAGTGAAGCTTCTCAACTCACTTCAACCTAGTTCCTTGCCACCAGGATGCCACCAGATGGTGGTGAAGTACAAAGTACCACTTTTGTCTCAATGAAGCTCTTACCTCACTTCAACCTTGAGTGCCTTGGCCTCAAGATGCTACCAGATGATAACAAAGCCAATACTTTTTTCAAAGTAGTTTTGCGTCCAGATTTTGACAATATGAAGATCCTTAATTCACACCTCAACATAGTTCCTTGACACCAAGATGCCATATGTTGTCGGGAAAGCAATCCTTTTACTGTTTTTGAGCTGAGCACCAAAGAGCAAAACATCGAGGACTTTTTTTTTGTTGCTTCGGCCACCTTGGCAACAAGGACTATGTGAAAGTTAGTTGAGGAGCTTCATTTAGACCAAATGAGACACAAATGTTGGATAGAGACTTCTGCCTTTATAAAGACAATACTGTTCAGTTTGGGCTGACACAATCAGATTTCACAACATTATCCCTGCCAAAAAAAAAACCTTGTGTCGCCAAAACCATCATTTTCCATGAAATCTAAGGGGGGGGGGGGGGGGAACCCCTGCAGTAAATCAACATTGTATCGGTACATTTTTTTCAAGAATTTTGTAGATTTGTTCATAACGTGTAAGCAGAACTCAAACAGAGAGCGACCAATATGAAAACATGAGGTTTCTACCCAACAGTGACAATATGTTTGTTGTTGTGCTTGCTAGTTTTCATCATCCTGATGGCTGTTTCTAATATTTTCACTGTGTCAAGCAGCTCAAGTAGATAGCACAAAAATAATTACTACCATCATATCATGATTATTTCCTGCCGTAGGTGATCAAAAAGTAAGCAAAAGGATCAGTGGCGACTGTAATGTTTGAGGATGGAGGCTAATCCTTTGCTAGTCCTACACAGCTTGCAATGTGTAACAAAAGGATTAGCTCAGTGCCGGTTTCCTTGTCGCTACATAATTGCTGGCTTCTTCTTCTACCTTACAGTCAAACCTCGGTTTTCGAACGTCTCGGTTCTCGACCAATTCGGTTTTCGACCAAAAGTTTAGAGTTTTTTATGCCTTGGATGACAAACAAATTTCGGTTCTCGAACAAACTGAGCGCACTTGAATGCACCATTTGACTCCTCCCGCCTTCCTTATTTTAAAAAGAGCATGGTTTCGGTGTTCGAACAATTTCGGTTTTCGAACAGCCTTCTGGAACGGATTATGGACGAAAACCGACGTTTGACTGTATTTTTATTTTTTTTTACTTTATAGATGTTCGTTATGCGCCTGCATCACTCGATGCATTGTATTTGGGCATCAAGGAAATGTAACCATGCAGCAAAGAGGAGACTGTGGCCCCATGACCTTCAACAGTCATTGGAAACTGCAAAAAACAAGCGACACTGAACGCATCAGTTGCAGTCATATTAACTTTGTATGTGGTCAGGAGCAGGTCAGTTTCATTCTAGAGGAGATTTAGAGCAGTGAGGGTAAATGGCTGCAGTTAAGTGGAGACTGTGGAGTCACAGTGCGTTCAGTGTCTGTGTTTGGAAATGTCTTTTTTTTTATGAAGTGTTCAACTATGTAAAAAAAAAAAAAGTGCACACGTTGAATCAATATGTGAATTTAATTTCAATTTAGGAATGCGCTTAATTTGAGTGTTAATTTAAGTGTTAATTTAATAAACTGATTTAAACATTCATTCAAATTTAATTAGAAAATACTTTAATTATGGATTCAGTTAAACACACTTAATTTTAATTCATTCATTTAATCTTCATATCATACTTTCATTTAATTTTAATTAAAAAAATAGTTTAAAATTATTAAACCGATTTTAATACATTAAATTCATTGTAATTTAATAACTTTCATTTCATTTGAATACATTTATTCCTTTTCAAGTGACCCATTCATTTATTTTTAATATCAAGAGCTGATATTCGGCAATCTAAAAGAGTCCTTTCTTTGATGGACATTGCATTTTCTTTAAGCATTTGAACGTCTCACAAGCTCAATTTCTTTATTACATTAAAAAAAAAATGCACATAGGCTGACTCCAGCGCCACCTTGTTTGTCGTCTTTGCCCAAATTTAGATCGCATGGTGGGCTGAGTGTGGTGCATGTAGAATAGCAGCTCAGGCGTGTGTGTGACAAGAAAGAAAAAAAAAAAAGGAAAGAAAAAAAGGCTCCAAATCCTCACAGCAGCTCTGGAGAGGGATTAAGCTATTCGGGTAACAAAAGGGGCGGCCCGGTAGCCCAGTGGTTAGCACGTCGGCTTCACAGTGCAGAGGTACCGGGTTCGATCCCAGCTCCGGCCTCCCTGTGTGGAGTTTGCATGTTCTCCCCGGGCTTGCGTGGGTTTTCTCCGGGTGCTCCGGTTTCCTCCCACATTCCAAAAACATGCATGGCAGGCTCGTTGGGCACTCTAAATTGTCCCTAGGTATGAGTGTGAGCGTGGATGGTTGTTCGTCTCTGTGTGCCCTGCGATTGGCTGGCAACCAATTCAGGGTGTCCCCCGCCTACTGCCCGAAGACTGCTGGGATAGGCTCCAGCACCCCCCGCGACCCTAGTGAGGATGAAGCGGTTCGGAAAATGGATGGATGGATGGGTAACAAAAGGCACAGTCGCGTTTTTGCACTTCTGCTGTCCCTTCGTTAGGAAACTCCACTCTCGGGAGGCAGCGGCAACGTGTTTGTGTCTTTGTGTGTGTCCACTCGTGCTTGTATGTGTTCATTTGTTTACGTTCCTGTGTTTGAGTGTATATGAATTTTTAATGCTTTCAGTAAATTCGATATGTTTTTATTACCTGCGGCCACAGCGAAGCACACAGACGAAAACACATGCAAAAAAAAAATGCACACAAAGCACCCCGCACACACATATGAACACACACTTGGCCTCAACCAACACACCGTGCACATGTATGTTTTTTTTTTTGACAGTAGTATGCCAACTTGAACTTTGAACAATACCTCAACTTACAATTTGGACCGAAACAATTAAAATGTGGAGTCTATTTGCACGCTCCATTCCCGGCGTTAAAAGTCTTCTCATGTCGTTTGGTCCAGCTTTTCTGATCAACCTGGTCCCTAAGCCACACCCCCTGGAATGCTGATTGGCCAATCGCTGCGTAGCGATAGAAAAGAACTGGAAATTGGCCATTTTGAGCCAAATGAGCGAGTTGGAAGCAGGCATCCAAGAGAGGTGGCGCTAAATCGTTTTTTTTTTTATTTACTTTGTTGGACAGTCAAACCTCAGTTTTGGTCCATAATCCGATCCAGAAGGCTGTTCGAAAACCGAATTGTTCGAAAACCGAAACCACGCTCTTTTTAAAATAAAAACGTTTATTGAACACGTCTGTTCACAATGGAAAGCGACACGAGGAAGCGTCACTTCCTCGTGTAAGGAAGGCGAGAGGAGTCAAATGGTGCATTCAAGTGCGCTCAGTTTGTCCGAGAACCGAAATTTGTTCGTCATCCGAGGCATAAAAAACTCGAAATCTTTGGTCGAAAAACCGAATTCGTCGAGAACCCAGACGATCGAAAATCGAGGTTAGACTGTAATTAGTATTTAGAGCACATTTTTTCCCCCAAAATGTTTCAGTTTAGTTGTTTTTAGTTTTAGTAGTAGTTCTTTGATTCTATGAAATATTTTTCAAGTGTAAGTTTTTATTCCATGAACAAAAACGTTTTATTCTTTCAATTTTACTCTCTTATTTCGTTCATTTTTATTCACCACAATAGCCTTCCTCGTGACAATACTTTCACTGATAATTCGGTGGGCAGCATAACAAGGACACACGAAAAACTCTCCCACGCTTGACACTGAAAAGGAAGTCGGCCATTTTAGTTTGAATCAGACATTTTGGTCAAATTCCAGGGCTTGCAAGTTTGGATTTAGACAAACTCCTTCGACGGAATCCAGCCAACGGGAGGAAGATCCAATTTCTACTTGCAGCTTTAATTCTTAGTCTTACAATAAACATCCCTGCTATTTTGTCAACACCCAAGATGGGAATGAGGCTTTAATCCGTTATCAACTTCATAATCTTGTTTTTCCAGACATTTCATTTTTGCAAGATGAATGAATAACTTGTTTACTCTCACTGCACCCCCCCCCCCCCCAAAAGCCTGCCAAACAGGAAATAGTTTGGATGCCAAGAACAAAAACCCAGACAACATCGTGTCCCGCCCCGACACACCAACACGACCACCCGTTTATTTACCATCAACGTTTCCCAGGTGGAAGTGCCCGTCGACCAGCGAGGCTCCGTTGTTAAAGTGCTGCGTCATGTGATCCAGCCAGTTGGCTTCCACCTCTCGGACGTCGTCGTCGCCGCTGCCGTTGACGCCGGCGTGCACCCGCAGCGGCACCTTGACCGTGTAATACTTGACCGTGCCGCCCTCACGCACCGCCGGGTGGTTATACAAAGCCAAAAGTTCAGCCCCTGTGGAGACAAAAGACGGACAATGTAAACGTCTTGCGTGGTTTTCGCTATTGCCGCACACATTTTTACAGTAATCCCTCGTTTATCGCGGTTAATGGGGACCAAAACCACCCGCGATAAACGAAAATCCGCAAAGTAGCGACCAATAAACATGAAAAAATAAATAAATAAATTTGCGGGCGGCCGGGTAGTCCAGTGGTAAGCACGTCGGCTTCACAGTGCAGAGGTACCGGGTTCGATTCCAGCTCTGGCCTCCCTGTGTGGAGTTTGCATGTTCTCCCCGGGCCTGTGTGGGTTTTCTCCGGGTACTCCGGTTTACTCCTACATTCCAAAAACGTGCATGGCAGGCTGATTGGACACTTGAAATTGTCCCTAGGTGTGAGTGTGGGCGTGGATGGTTGTTTGTCTCTGTGTGCCCTGTGATTGGCTGGCAACCGGTTCAGGGTGTCCCCCCGCCTACTGCCAGAAGACGGCTGGGATAGGCTCCAGCACCCCCCGCGATCCTAGTGAGGATCGAGCTGTTTCGGAAAATGGATGGATGGATAAATAAATTTGCCCCACATGGGCCTTCGCGCTTGAGCAGGGCGCACTAACACACACACACACACACACACACACACACACACACACACACACACACACACACACACACACACACACACACACACACAAGCCAGCGATCCCACTGCATGCAGTAGACGTGTTTATGATTAGTCAATTAAGGATGATTAGACAATTAAAGATGGAAGAGACCTGCTTTTGTTCTTATAAGCCGCCTCTCGCTCTCTCTCTCTCTTGCTTAATCTATGTGACTCACTGTTGTTTTGCTAACTTTCGCTGCTTCTCTCGGACCGTTTGCGGAATTTTTGCGGACTTAAAAAAATAAATAACATTTATATGTTTGAAAAAACCCGCGATGCACAGAAAGCCGCGATAAACGAACCGTGAAATAGCGGGGGATCACTGTAGTTGGCTTACTGTTTGACTACTAAGTCACTTGGTTCATTAAAACTAAGTCAGATCTTTTGCCGTGCTACGACTCTTTGCTCCGTCTGCTCTGTATTACTAGCATAACGCTCCACGGACGCGATATGTGCTGATCTGCAAAAAAAAATCCCCATTCCCCTCAACCCGCCACCCCGTTGTCGCTTCTCTTCTGTCTGATCCAAACGTGCGGCGAATTAAAAGCAGTTTGGAATTTCCTGCCATTGTTTTTCCAGGAATGCAGCGAGTTAAGAGGGAGCGTTTACACTGTAAGTTAATTTGCGGCTAGAGTTGAGTGAATAATGCATTAAAGGCCCTGCCGCCAGCTCGCTGTTTACATCAAGAGGAAGCGTATACATAATGCAGACGGCCCTCAGGAGGGAGAAGAGAAAAAGAACGCACGTGTCCCCGTATCAAAGACGAGCCAAGTGGGAGTTTTTTTTACTCTTACTCTTACTTTGGTGGAAATATTTTTGCTCTGCTTGCAATCACGGAGAAAAAAACAAAAAAAACAAAAACAAAGACAAAAGCAGTGTAGCCGAGCGCCGAGCAGATGAAGGAGGTGGTTGATGAGTGCACCTGAACCACAGTTGACCAGCTGGACCAGAAGAATGGCAGATGACCAAAAATTGTCGCGCGCGCACACGCACGCACGCACGCACGCACGCACACACACACACACACACACACACACACACACACACACACACACACACACACACACACACACACACACACACCCCCACGACAACAAAAACACATTTAAATGAACACACACCCACACAAGCACACAAAAACACATGGACACATACAACAACATGCAGGACACCCACACCCACATGCACACGCACACACAAGAAAACAAAAACACATTTAAATTAACACACACCCACACACACCCACAGCACCCCCCCTCCCACACACACACACCCACACAAAAGCACATGGACACATACAACAACATGCAGGACACACACACCCACATGCACACGCACACCCACACAAGAAAACAAAAACACATTTAAATTAACACACACCCACACACACACAGCACATGAAAACAAAAACACTTTTAAATGAACACACACACAAAAACACATGGACACATACAACAAAGTGCAGGACACACACCACACACACACACACACACACACACACATACACAAGAAAACAAACACACATACATGCACACAAAACACATGGACACGTAACATGCAGCACACATGAACACACACACACGAACCCTCACAAAAACACACACGAGCAAACTCACTAACGTGAACACCCACACAAGGACGCTTACACAATAACAAGTTCCGCATAAGCATGAGCACACACGACCACGTAGAAAACAGATCCACCAGAACACACAAACAACAGCACACAAGCATATGAACAGACATGAACACACGGAAACCCACGTACACACGCAAACACAAGGATACGCACAAATGACCTTTCTCCCTAGGCGCACGCGCACGACCTGAAACACGCCGATGTATAAGAAAACAAACTATCGTAACACTAAAAAAAAACAAAAAAAACAACACACACAAACGAAGCCTCAACACGCAACACATGCAGGAACGGATGCTAAAAAGACCACACTATATAATTCAACAAAAGCACACATATGAAGTCATGAAAACACACACACACACACATACACACACACACACACACACACACACACACACACACACACACACACACACGCGCTTGGATGCGACAGCGATGGCGTCAGGGCTTGGATCCGGTGTCGGCAGATGAATCATTCATAAGCACTTCCTGTCAGGCTGGTGTGACGGACGCGGCGGCCGGACGCCAAATTTTGCCCCCAAATGTTGACATTTCGTCCAGTCACTGTGGAATTCTAACGAGGCAAACGAGCACAACATTGGCCAATGTTTCATCTCCAAATGACACCCAGGCAAAACACATCCATCTTTGAGGACTTGTCGTGGGTCGCGTGCATCATGGAAGCCGGGCCCCGCGCCTGATACGAAGCAGTAATACCAAGCGATGCCCGTAGTTGGTATTCATGATAACCGCCATCTTGCACAATAAGAAGTTGAAGTTTACTGTCAAATTAAACAAAATAAGACACATTGTGTTTTTCAAAGCAAACATGGTGAAGCAGCATTTAGCTGTGCTGCTGCACGGAAATGGAATAGGCTGCTAACAGAAGGGAAGTCAGCCCCAAGTAGAAATGCCTTTAAATCCAAGTTAAAAACGGATATTCATTCACATTACGATCTGTTAAGCATCTGCAAAATCAATTTCGTGATACAGGCTTTCGGTAATTTCAGAAAGCGACATTTTACTCCATTCATTTGCTTCAAAATGTCTTCATATCATCAATGTGTTTCAATAACTTTTGTTCTCTTTGCTTTGCCTTGAATGTCTTCAGCTGTTGTGCTTTTGGTTGTGTTAAGCACATTGAGTTGCCTTCTTAATGAAATGTGCTATATACATACATTTGCCTTGCCTTGAATAAAAACAAAAACGCCTTAATGTCTGACAGTATAACGCAAACACATTTTTGGCGAATTCCTCAGATAGGCTAATCAATAGCATCGCTGTCGGTCCATATAACAATTTTAGAAATGGATATTTGAACACAAAGGCATGTATTCTTTATCCTCTGCCATGATTGAGCCATTTTACTGCGGCTTACTGAGAAACAGACCGTTGCTATGCTCCCCGAGTGGTAATAGCGCCAGAAGAACCAGCAGAATGCCCAAATGCGAAGCCTCACCTCATTCGTTATTAAAAATAACCACCAACCGGCACACTAGAGATAAACAGAACAACTTAGAAATAATCATGAGTCAGGAGTGCTTTCTGTTGATCTCAAAACCGATAACCTACCACCTAAAACTACAAGTAAAGAATGTAATGTTGCAGCAGACCCAAAATAAAGATACAGTAATTGATTGTGCACTTGTGTGGATGAGACTGAAAACGAGGCCCAATTTTGAAATGGTGATGCGACATTGAAGAATATGATATCAGATGATGCCCAACCTCTGAGAGTGCAAACTCCAGATGAGCAGATTACTGTTAAGATCGCAACATATTTCTTTATCTACAATTGCCTCGCCAGCAAATAACATCAATCTTTTAGCAGAGCCTTGCAGTTCACAGATAATAAAGACAAATCAGTTGTCTTTGCCGAGCATTGTGTGACCTTCCTCTGATGACTCGGCATATTTTGCGGCTTTTAGAGTCCCAAATGGAGACGCCTGATCTGTCTTTGCGTTCCGGAGAAAAGCACTAAAATGCTCATTCTGGTCATCATCAAAGTCCTCCAAATTCATTATCTCTTCTCCCTCCAGCCTTCTATTCCATGCACGTATATTTTGTTGTACTTTGGTTAGTCTTCATCCCTCTTCTTTCCGTTGCTTGCCTCCACCTTTCTAAACAATGTTTTCACCCGCACCAAACAAAATAATCAAATGGCAGAAACAGCAGCTAAGCTAAAAAAGGCTACGGTTAGGCTAGCGTGGCTGCAAGTCATCACAATTGCAGGCCACATGGTACTTAGCATTGACTTTGCAATTGCCATTTAATGATGGCTTTAGCATGCCAAGCTAATTGCTAAGCGAGTGGCTAGAGTAGAATGAACACTTGAATATTTGAAAAATCATCAGAGCCTCGCACATTAGTATTAGCGTGTTGCCTAAGCTAGGAGCTATGTCACCGTGGCGCTAAGACATGCCAATGTGAAGCATTGCACATCAGTTATATTAGCATTACCATGTTAAGCTAATAGCTGAGCTAATGTAAGATGCGACAAGCATTAGAAAATTAAGCATTGCACGTTAGCCTAATAGCACGAGCATGTGTACAATTACTCTAACAGTATCCCACCAGTGATATTGTTCGATGAGTCTCCGGTTTCTCCACTTGGGTAACAGTTGAGTTTTTTGGGGGCTTTCTGACACCAGTGACTCACACAGAAGCTCATCGGCTTCATTTCATTTCCTGGTTTGCCACTTCATCTTCCTTTTGTCTCCTCCTGAGCGATCGACTTCCAATCGTTTCAAGTGACAACAGCTGGGACTTGACAATACACCAACGCGAGACTTCTTCTATCATCGCTGTTTCCTTCAACATGGACATTCAAATCCGCACCAGCCACTCGCACGCCTCTCTCTCTCTCTCTCTCTCTTTCGCTCGTTCTGCCTGGGACGCTCTGAACTAGACTGCTGCTTCAGGAATTGTCCTTATCTCGTTCGCAGCCTACCTGTAGGGCATAACCGCTAACTACGTTAAAAAAAAAGTCATTCATTATCTGAGCCGCTTATCCTAACATTCAACACAACACTCTTAATTTAAAACTTTGGCCTGACATTCTGATGGCTCCTAGTTATTCGTGATAAGCTGCCACCTTGGACAAGATATCATATATAGTCACACATGAGTCAAAGGAGAGAGTGATTCATCATTTGTCTAATCCAGGGGTCGGCAACCCAAAATGTTGAAAGAGCCATATAGGACAAAAAAACAAACAAAAAAGCAAATATGTCTGGAGCCGCAAAAAAATAAAAGCCTTCTATAAAACTTACAATGAAGGAAACACATGCTGTATGTATGTAGGAGACTGGACTGTCTCAGAATTGTTTATGTTATTCATTCCTTTGTTGCGTGTTCACAAACGCCCCCATAGAATTTATTTTGTAATTTCCTCGCTTGATTTTTTTGTTTTGGTGCATTATTTTCGCTTTTTTTAGTGTCAGTGAAGTGATCATGAATTTCCGTTTTTCGGAGGCTGTGAACGCCTCTCGAGTCGAACGAGAAGAGACAAGGCACGGAGTCGGACGCAGATGTGTCTGTGTTTGTCGAGACTGTTAAAAGCATAAATAAAGTGTACGTTTTAAAAAAACAACACCACAGCTCTCCTTTTTCGGAGCTGCAACATGTATCTATATCTATTTGAGCTATATTAGCCTCCTATCAAAATCTTTTTCCATTTTCAAACATTTTTTCTAAAGCTCCAGGGAGCCACTAGATGTCGCTAAAGAGCCGCATGAGGCTCTGGAGCCGCGTGTTGCCGACCCCCGGTCTAATCTGAGCGAGGGAGATCCTCTAGGACAGCTCAATCTCAGCCTACCAAAGCTTTCCCAATCACGTCTCGCTTCCTCTCCCTTTGACGTGCCAACGCTGGCCGCCACGCTTCGGGATTAAGCGCCGACAAGCCAGCAGAACCTCGGGACGTTGGAGAGGGAGAACATGGGGAAACATGGGAGCTTGGCACGGGCCATCACCATTTCGAACACCATCTGGGCGACCGTTAGCCAAGATGAGGCAAGAAAGATGGAAGCCAACGGAGGTGCGCAACTCGGGAAGGATCTCATGCGTAGGCCCAGATGGAGACACTTGTCATGCCATGTTGCATACATGTCACACATACATTTACAATATTTTGCAAAGTACCGTATTTTTAGAGGCACGGTATACACAAGAAGAAGTGGGTGTCGCCATCTGTTCAAAGTCGCGCATGGCCTTTCTGGATAGACGGTAGGCGTGAATCACGTGAGCCCTGCGAGGAACCCGACGAAACAGTTGCGGATTATTTCACAGACGTCGTTTTGCTAATTGGGATTCTGTTTAAGAATTTCTCTCTTTCTTTCTTTTTAATTTAATGGTTGTTTTGGAGAAAGAGGATTACATCCCGAGGCACAGTGTTATTGTGTAATGTTGAGGCAATAGCGGGAAACCAGAAGGCTGCACACATGTTGACGTCAACAGCCCAAAGACAAGTCAAGACAAGTGATGGGTCGCCACGCTGTGCTGTGCTTGGGCTCAATTGACCCCTAAGGTCTGATCATGTCCAAATTACGGCCCAAGGGCCTTTTACGGCCCCCATTCATTTTTTTAGCGGCCCACAGCATATACTAAAAATAACATGGCCTGCAATGTTATTGAAAAAATACATTGAAAAGGGAGCGGTGGTGGGCCATGTTAAAAGTGTAACTGTTAATGCAAAGATGCAAATAATACACAAAAAAAATGATGTGTCACTGATGATTGTTCCGAGTCAGTTATTCATGATGAACAACACTGGAAACAAACAGAGCAATTGAAATCATTCACAGTCAAAGTTCCGACAAATGATTCAGGCAGTTTTGTCTTTTCCCCCCGATTTTGACCTTTCGCTATACTTCATTACAGCTTGTTAGTGTTTAGTGCAACATCCTTATTATTGTGATCGTTTGGATTTATCTGGCAGGATAAAAATGTCCACCGTGTCTTTGGGGGTCTAGAAGCTGCGCACAGGCTGGGATGATGACCTTTGACGACCCTCCACGGACCAATTAGTGGAGCGGGTAAAGGTGGGGGGGGGGGGGGGGGGCGTGGATAACTTGCAGACACATGAAACAACACGAACGCTTCTTCTCGGCTCCTTGAGCCTTTTGGAGTCAACCGTCTCAAAACCAGGATAAGAGTGACAAGTTTATCACCCATTACACTTTTTTTCTGGTGGAAGGCTGCGGCAATGTCCCGCTTTGCTAATGTCTGCATGAATGCCAGGCTGCACTGTTTTGCGGCATCCAAATTCAAACTATTGATTTTATTTTGTTAAGGGGGTAGGGGGCTGTTATTGAAAGACAGTCACCATGGTTACCACTACTCACCATAGGATCTCTGCTGGTATCTGGTCCTCGGCTTTGTCTCCGGTGCGCTGTCCTTGCTGTTGTTCTGGCATGGCAACTCCTCCTCCGTCAGCTCCTCTGAGATCGGAGATGAGGCGGCTGAGACTTGCCCCAATCCCCCAGAGTGATTCCCGGAGTTCCCGCACGTGTCCGTATCCTTTACGGGACGTCCGTGGCGGGCGGGACTGGACGGATCGGAGGGGCTGCAGCTGCTGAGGGAGCCCAGCACAGAGCTGGGGCTGGAGTGCAGGGACAGGGAGGGGGTGTCTGGTTCTCGGATCATGGTGCAGGGTGCCCCGTAGGGTTCCTGCACAAAGCCCACAAATGTGACGCCCTGCTCAGCCGCGTCCTGGATCTGCTGTTGGGAAGAAAAGACAGCAAGTCAGTGGAAGTCATACTGGTTGCGATTTTAGGGAATATTTCTCTTCAAAAATAGCTTACTCTGGAAACCTAATAAGGGAACTTTAAAATCAGACCCAAAAGCGCTTTTCACTTCGTAGCATGAGCTTTCGTCTATCCCGGGGGTCGGCAACACGCGGCTCCAGAGCCACATGCGCCTCTTTAGCAACATCTAGTGGAAATTACAAAATAAATTCTCTGGGGGCATTTGTGAACACACAACAAAGGAATGAATAACATAAACAATTCTGAGACAGTCCAGTCTCCTACATACATACAGCATGTTTTTCCTTCATTGTAAATTTTATAGAAGGCTTTTTTTTTTTTGTGGCTCCAGACATATTTGTTTTTTGTTTCTTTTTTGGCCTATATGGCTCTTTCAACATTTTGGGTTGCCGACCCCTGGTCTATCCCATGTACAGCCGCAAAAAAAAAACCTCTCAAGAAATATGCCTGAAAATGCACAGGAAGTCTGCCATTTTAGTTTGAAGTGGCCATATTGGGGTCATAGCCATGGATCCTTTCAATAGACAAGTTGTCAGCTGGTTGACACACCCTGAAATTGTCTTTTTAACTCTGCTCCCCAAGCCAGAGTCACATTGCAATTTGAAATTTGGTAGGCATGTGTTTCACTCGCAGGCACAAAAAAGTCTCAAGAAGCGATGCCAGAAAAGAAACAGGAAGTCTGACATTTTGGTTTGAAGCGTCTATTTAAGAGTCATTCTTAGGGATCCTTCTCGACGGCTTGAAATTGCAGCAACAGCCAGTTTTACTGATAAACAAAAATTTGTTGGAACCGTCTATCGTGACTACATGCACACACACACACACACAAAAAGGCTTAAGAAGCCATGCTTGATAACAGAAAGGCCACCATATTTTAGGGTCACTTTCAAGGATCCTTCAAATACAAAGTTGTAGATTGGGGAGGACTTCCTGGAATTGCTTAAAAAAAATGTCCAGCCAATTTCACTGATCAGCATGAGATTTGGTAGGTTGCTCGATCCCAAATACACAGCAAGTCTGCCATATTTGATTTTGAAGCAGCAATTTTCAGGTCCAATTGGTCGTTCAAAAACAAACTCATCCAAAAGATTTAGTTTGGTTGCTTTTAAATTTGAACCACAAGTACTCGACAGACAGACGATGCAAACCTGCAAAATACAGTCAAACCTCGGTTTTCGTCCATAATCCGTTCCAGAAGGCTGTTCGAAAACAGAGATTGTTCGAAAACCGAAACCACGCTCTTTTTAAAAAAAAAATCTTTATTGAACACATCTGGTCAGTAATGGAACGGTACACGAGGAAGCGTCAATTCCTTGTCTACCCGAGGAAGCGTCACTTCGAGAGAGAAGTCAAATGGTGCATTCAAGTGCGCTCAGTTTGTTTGAGAACCGAAATTTGTTCGTCATCCGAGGCATAAAAAACTCCACATTTTTGGTCGAAAACTGAATTGGTCAAGAACCGAGACGTTCGAAAACCGAGGTTTGACTGTAGTTGAATTTTCCCCTTTGGGTGCGGTTGGAGCATGGCGGTAAAGTTCGACGGCTCACCATAAAATCCCAAAATCAAACAAGAAAGGCCTTGACCAAATGTTTTGTGTGTGATGAAGTGACTCATTGGCGCCTCTACTGGCAGAAACATGACGATGCAATTTCGCCAATTTCCTCCAGCGCTTCTGTTTTGTTCATTTGCTCATTTACGTCAAGAACCACTCCAACACACACAAGCACAAATGCGTTGCTATCGACTGACATTTGATGTCAGTACTGCGATCGCGCCACAGACAAAGGTTGAGCCGTTTTCTGTCGAAGAACGTCAATGGCCGCCACTCTCGGCATTGAAAGACAACACACGAACCCCGCAACACCCGCCTTCCCTCAAAAAACACGCCCCCCCCGCCCCCACAACCATCTCCATCTCCGTGATGGAAGAGAATAAAAATCAAATTGCAGGTTATTCACTATGAAATTAAATTGGAAAACAGTCAAATGGCTTCCCGGTCTTATTGCTTCATGCGAGGAGACGGCCGCGACGCCAGGCTTCTCCTTGCCACGCGTCCACAAATGGAATCACACAGATAAAAGGTTGTTTTTCATTTAAGGCTAATACAGGCAGGAGGGGGGGGAGGAGACGGATGAGGTGATGGAGGGCTTGGGTGTTTGCAACGGGAGGGGGGGCGGAGGGCGTTTGAAATGAATGGACGGCACCGGCGCATTTGAATGAATTCATTTTCAATAGCGCTATCGTCATTAACATCGTTTTGTTAAAAGGTCTTGTTTGACCAAGTCGAACACACACATTAATTCTCATAACGTTACACAAAGCACACCCACGGTATCAGGTTGCCGATCTAATGAAATCTGCTATCAAAACATCTGCCGGTCGAAAAATCATAACGCTCGCCATTCAATGGCACCGTCGGCGAGTTATTCATCAGGAAATATGTTCATTGGCTGGTGTATTGGTCATCATCATTTTGTGACCCGAACGTGGCGGCCTGCGAGCGCATTCATTTCGCTTCCTTCCCAAGGTTATATTTCACGATGTTTCACTGACTGCTGTAAGAAGCGTTTAACCCTTTGAGGGACAGTTATCATTTTTTTGTGCAGGAAAGGGTTAAATAAATAAAGATATCCCTATGATCGGATCTTAGTACATTGCGTTTGTTGTTGTGTACGTGTGTAAATCGTACTGTATTGCACTGGTGTCAAACATAAGGCTCGGGGGCCAGATCTGGCCCGCCAGGTGATTTTATGTGGCCCGCGAAAGCAAATCAAACATGTCAACGTCTATGAGGCTTGCTAAAATCTATCATTTCAAATTATCAGATGTAAGAAATTGTCCATGATTCGGTGTGGGACCAACAGGTGGCACTGTAGGGCTCCCCCTGCAGCTGCACACCTGTTGGTCGTTAGGTCGTTAGCCATTTAAAAGGACTCCCTCCCGACCACTCATACTGTCATGGATCTGTTTGTGACCAACAGGTGGCACTGTGAGGCTCCGCCTGCAGCTGCACACCTGTTGGTCGTTTAGTATTAGTGCCACTTTAAAAGACTTGATGCCCGACCACTCAGTGTCGGGTCATTGTTTGTGGCTTTTTGCTGCTGTCATGTTTGTTCTGGTCATGTTTTGGTAACTGCTACGGTTTAGCTTCAGTTACGGTTTTGTTTGCTACTTTGGATTCTTTTTGTTTTTGTGACTTTGTTTGTTCTGGATTTAGTTTCTGTGTTTTAATACAATTCGTCAAGTTCATCCTGCTCCTCCTTCCTGCCTGCTTTTTGGGGTCCACCACACCACCTCGCAAACGTGACAGAAATAAGAGAGACATTTTCTAGTTACCAACCCTCATTACAGTAAAATGTTATTCTTGAATTCTTTATATGGTCATAACGGCCCTCCAAGGCAAACAGTAACTACAATGTGGCCCGAGACAAAAATGTGTGTTGACACCCCTGCTGTATTGCATCACAGAGCGAATCCCATCATCGATTCATATTGCAATTGGAGTCAATTGTATTGTCCGACAATAAAGTGAATCATATATTGTATCGTAACTGGAGGGAATTGTGGCCTAAGCGGGAAGAATTGTATCAAATCGTAATTGGAAGGAATCGTATCATACCGTTATTGGAGTGATCATTTTGTATGGCATACACTGACAATCCTGTTGATCATACTCTTCACATTTTGGACACTGGAAGAGTCACAGAAAGGCATAGAAATGGAGATCCTTCCAAATTTTGGTACGGAATAATTCAGCAGTGACGCCGCGCATTTCAAAGTTTAGAGAAGATCAAATGAAGTTCAGCTGTAGAAGGCGATTAGAGCGTTTTTGGTTCATTCGACAATTTTACCCGACAGCCCAGGAGCCGAACTTTGTGTGAGTCGTGTATGATCCGTGCAAAAAAAAAAAAAGTCCTGCTGATGTTTGTGCAATGAACGGCGACCTCCTGGGAACAAGGAATGATTGCTTCAGGTGTCACGGTGATATATTCATGACACAGTTGAGATATTTCCGTCTGGATCAGCCACGAACAGATGCAACCGTCAGACGCGGCCTCGGGCGCGACCGTTTCCCCCGCGGCGTAAACACCGAGAAGGTAGCGACAAGGTGAGCCAGACACCTTTCAGGTCAAAGCACTTTGCACCGCTTGGTTTCCCCCACTTTGTTAGCCAAGATGGGTGCGAGGCAGAAACGATATTCCGTAAAGCATCACAACAATTTTGAATTCTTCCCATTTCCTCCCGGTGACGGTATGAAGAAGAAGGCATCTGAAGGTCAAGATGGAAGCCGGCGAATAATGACAGAGATTGAGAGAAAGCCAACGTAATGATAGAGAAGGAAAAAAGTCATCCCTGTCCGTCTCACTCGGAATAGAAATCCAGTATTACCGCTCAGCTCAGCAGATGAAAACGATTAGAAGCGGTAATGAGGTCCAACAGGATGGCGGGGGCGTGACTAATGGAAGGGCAAAGAGGGTTCGAGTGGGGGAACTTCATTGGTGGGGGTCAACGTCACGGCGACGGTTACAAACACAGGTTAGACCGCGGAGGAAAAAGATGACGAAGATAGACGTGTTTGTGTCGGGCAGAACTCAATTTCAGATAAGACGTATCACATTGCAGCCTAATTATGAAAAGAAAAAAAAAGGGGATTGGATTGAATCCTCGTGAATCGGATAGCATCGTAACCAGAGTGAATCGTGTGGTCATCGGAGGCATTTGTTTGACGCGGAAAGAAGAAATATGGAGTGAATCAAATCGGATCACAACTGGTATCGCATAGCAGCTGGAGTGAATCGTGCTGTGAATGAATCACGTCGTATCAAAACAGGAGTGTGTTTTCTATCGTAAATGCAGTGAATCGTATTGCGAGTTATATTGTCTCAAAAGTGGAATGAATCAGAATGAGTATTCGAATGAATCGTTTTGCAAATGTAGTGACTCCGACTGAATCATAACCGGAGTGAATTGTACCATAGCGGAGTTGGTGGGAATCATATAATAAAGTCACATTTTTTTACACGGTAGTGAATTACACCATAAATCGAACAATTAAATCATCTTGTACAGTCAAACCTCGGTTTTCGTCCATAATCCGTTCCAGAAGGCTGTTCGAAAACCGAAACCACTTTCTTTTTAAAATAAAAATGTTGACTGAACACGTCTGCTCACAATGGAAAGCAACACGAGGAAGCATCACTTCCTCGTGTAAAAAAGGTGAGTGGAGTCAAATGGTGCATTCAAGTGCGCTCAGTTTGTTCGAGAACCAAAATTTGTTGGTCATCTGAGGCATAAAAAACTTGAAATTTTTGGTCGAAGACAGAATTGGGCGAGAACCGAGACGTTCGAAAACCAAGGTTTGACTGTATTTGGAATAAATGAATCAGTGAATCTTATATTGATTATAACGTTTCACAAATGGAACGGTGGACGCCGCAGAGTGAATCATTATACGAATGAAACACATTGTATTGAAACTGCAGTTTGAGCCAATTGCAGTCTGAACGGAGTGAATTCTATCGTTAAAGTGAGAATCATATCCCAAAGACAGTGACTCGGATCCTCTTATGATTGGAGCGAACCATATTGCATCGTAACCAAAGTGAATTGTACAGTAGCGTAAATAGTCTTTTTATAACTACAGTCAAACCTCGGTTTTCGAACGTCTCGGTTCTCGACCAATTCGGATTTCGACCCAAAAATTTTTTATGCCTCGGATGACGAACAAATTTCAGTTCTCGAACAAACTGAGCGCACTTGAATGCACCATTTGAGTCCTCTCGCCCTCCTTACCCGAGGAAGTGATGCTTCCTCGTGTTGCTTTCCATTGTGAGCAGACGTGTTCAGTAAACATTTTTATTTTAACAGGAGCGTGGTTTCGGTTTTCGAACAATTTCGGTTTTCCAACAGCCTTCTGGAACGGATTATGGACGAAAACCGAGGTTTGACTGTACATTGAATCAGAGTCACTGGAATGAATTGTATTTTCACTTCAGGGAATCGTATTGAATTGTATTGTAGTTGGAGTGAACCACGTTGAAATTTGAATAGGGGGGTGTGAACCGTATTCCATCGTAATTGGGAAGAATCAAATTTATTCGGAATAATAATGAATGCCGTAATGGGGGTGAATCATATCATCGTGTAATTGGAGCCAACGTTGTCGTCTGATACCTCGTTTGATTCCTTACCTTCTTGACGTATCCCTGGATGAGCTCAGGGGTTGGCACCTGCTCTGCGGGCACACACGGCTCCAACTGCAGCCTGCACGGCGAGCACACCGCCAGCTTCTTGTCTACCCTGCGGGGAGAGCACAACATTAGCTCCGCTCTGACTTTGATGAAAAGTTCAAAGGGAGATTTCACCCCCCCCCAAAAAAACCCCTGTCAGTAACATATTGTTCTCCGTGGCCCGTGTAAATGCAGCGAAGGGAGCGTGTAAACATCAGCTGCTGGGATCGTCGGCCTGCGGGAGGCGACGACGACGACAATGACAATCGAACAAACTTAAAGACTCTCGCAAGATGAAAGACAAGACGCGCGGAGGCAAGAAATGCCATGCAAATCTCCTCACGCAAAACACACACACACACACACTGAACCTCCCCTCACACCCAAGTGGATACAAGCGGGCTGTTTTCTATTTATAAGAAGACGTTTCCCCTCCGTTCTTCTCCCACGTCGGCCCCCAGGAGGAAAAACGCCACCGTTTCCGTTTCCCTGCTGCTCATCCTGGTGACAAGAAGTCCCGAACGGCCTTTTCCTCACCACATGCGCACGAGCGTGTGTGCATGTGTGTGTGTGTGTGTGTGTGTGTGTGCGTGACAAGAGCAAAGTCACCCGTAACGCGGCAGGGTGCGTTCGAGCTTGTGGTGTTCGACGTGGCGTGCGAACAAGCTGACACTCGCTGACTTTTAACGCCTCAAACGCACGCACACAACTGGAGGCCTCGCTCTGCAGTTACTTTCGTCACCACGGAGACCCTTTTCTTCAGAATGGGAGTGGTTTGCGCCTCGCTGAATGTGACGCTATTGTAATTGAAGTGAATCAAACCGAAGTTGGAGGAAATGGTAGCCGATTGCATTGTATGCTAATCGTGTATCACGTCTGGAATGAATCAAATTGGTTTTGGAGAGAACGGATTTTCAAGTACAGTCAAACCTCGCTTTTCGGACGGCTCGGTTTTCGAACAAAAATTTCGAGTTTTTTATGCCTTGGATGACGAAAAAATCTCGGTTCTCGAACAAACTGAGCGCACTTGAATGCACCATTTGACTCCTCTCGCCTTCCTTACACGAGGAAGTGACGCTTCCTCGTGTTGCTTCTCCATTGTGAGCAGACGTGTTCAGTAAACATTTTTATTTTAAAAAGAGCGTGGTTTCGGTTTTCGAACAATTTCGGTTTTCAAACAGCCTTCTGGAACGGATTATGGACGAAAACCGAGGTTTGACTGTATTTATTTTAATTTTTTTATCGTATCAGAATCAGGGCGAAAGACATTGAGTAAATCGTATTACAGTGATCCCTCGCTATATAGCGGTTCATTTATCGCTGATTCCCAACATTGCGTAATTGTTTTTCCCCAAAGTACTGTATTTAGAATAAAAATGCTGAATGGCTCCGAGGTTTTGTACATGGCTGTAGCATGATTGGTTCCCAGGGCGACGTCGACCAATGACAGCACGAGTGAATCATATCATAATTGGAGTGAACGAATCCTCAATGGATTGAACCTATATGATTGCATCATATGAAAAAAATCTTCGTGGGTCTCGTGGGAGAAAGCATTGTGGATCGGTCGTCATGGTTACAGATCTAACAGTAAGAGTCCAGTCAATGTGCCACCAGAATTCAACAATGCCAAGTCACATTTACTTGCTGTGAAAAGATTTGTTGGAGGATTTGTAGATGTGGTCTGATAAAAAAGAAAATGATGATTATTATTATGATGATTTTTTTTCCCCATCTATACACTGTCATAAAATGGACCAAGAAATTAAGCTTTTTGGGGCAGAGATGACATCAAAGACTAATAGAAACATGAATTTATGAATCATACATTCCATTTAATCTATTTTTACACCCCTGTGCTCCGTTTGCGATCGTCCAGGGAGCGATATGCACACACATGGCGCGCGCGCACACACATTATGGAGCTTTTTAAAATATGTTCTCATATTACTGCACAAAGAGGAAGAAGCAAAAGAAGACTAAATGAAAAGCTTTTAGCATGAACACGCCACCAGATTGGGGAGGGGGATGAGGGGGGGGTTCCATTTTGTCATTCGTGCGCTTAGAGTCATGAAAATGGGTCCTCGGAGACAATCTAGGTATCGAGAGCTCTAATGTGCCATAATTTGATTTGGACGGGAAAAGGTTGAGCCCGCATCCGACAGTGATTCCGGTCGCCATCGAGGATTGAGGAGAGGACTATGATTTTTCTGGTGCATGCAATTCCGCCACCGGGGGCAGGATACCCAAAACCACCAATCACAGCTCACCTGCCTTCTGGGTGTGATCATGTGACCTTCACAAGCTGAGCCCTTCGGCTCTGTGATGTCATTATCAGGCGACAGCAAATGGCAAAATGGCCGCCCCCTGAGATGGATAAATATGGGTGGATTTTGCTTCCTCATTTACATTCCACAAACAGCATATTAATCCGGATACCATGTGAAGACTTGTAAGTAGGGATAGAACATATTTTAAAAGAAATTAAAAAAATTATTAGACTTCTCCTTTAACCAACATTATTACAAGTAAAAAGGGAAATTTTCATTTTCGACTTAATATCAATGTCAATTAATATCATAAATCAGCTAAGGGGGTTGTTTTAAATGTATTTATTTTATTACTTCTTAGCCGTATCGAAGAAATACGATCTAACAGTTGTATTGGAATTATGGTTGTTTTTGTTTTGTTTTTTTGCACTCAGCAAATACTTGGCATATATACCGGGAACTTTTTTTTTGGGGGGGGGGGGGGGAGCGGTGGCGGAAGGGGGGGAGATACTATGCCCAAGCAAGAACCGTCTTGATTTTTTATTTGAAAGGTGAGCTGATGGTATCATGATTCGGTTTGTGACCAACAGGTGGCACTGTAGGGCTCCCCCTGCAGCTGCACACCTGTTGGTCGTTAGTTTAATTAGTTCTATAAAAGGACTCCCGCCCAAACACTCATTGTTAGGTCGTTGTTGCCCTTTGCTGCTGTCATGTTTGTTTGTCTGTCATGTTTAGGTCATGTTTTTGGTCATGTTTCTGTTATTGATAGTTTTGAGCTTCAGTCATGGTTATTGTTTGATACTTTGTTTGTTTAGGATTTAGTTTTCTGTGTTTTATCAAGACACTTCTTTAAATACACCCTGCTCCTCCCTCTTGCCTGCTTTTTGGGGTCCACCACCACCTCGTAACTAAGGTCAAGTTAAAGTTCATGTTGTGGAAACCATTCTCTTTCAAAGTTTTAGCGATACAATGAAATTCAAAGGCAGAACCTTAATAGTTTTGAAGCTTAGTCTCGTAGCCCTAGAGGTAAATGAGTAATGATGAAATGATAATGATTTTGATTGAAAAACATTTCTGAAGCAAGAACCCTACGGATTCCGAGAAACATTTCTTTTTCCAACGCCACACGCCATTTAAGGCGGCTTTGCATACGACCATCCACTTTGCGACATCACTCACATAAGTGGACATTTATGAGGCGTATTCGGTGCGCAACACAAAAGTCTTTTCTCTCGTGCAACAGGCGACAAGGAGGCTAAAAAAAGACCCCCCCCCCCTCCTTCCTTCCTTCCACCCGTCCATGCGTGGCCTCCATCCATCGCTATGACAACACAGCCTGCCACAGAGCATTTCTTCATATTTCCACCTGTTTGTGAGTCATTTCATGCCGGACGCTCACCTCTGTTGCTCTTTAGTGGGGACCTCATTATCCCCCCCCCACCCCTCCGCCCCCACCATAACCACGCTTCATCATCTTCTTCTTCTTCTTCTTCATCCTTTTCTTCTTCTGCCGCAATCAGCCAGTAATGATGAATACATCCCATCAGCCATTGCCTGCTCAACTGTAACCTCGCTGCATCGCTGCCTAATGGAACATTGGGGGAGTTGACAGTTGACATTTTATGTTTTTCTGATGTGAGGCGGAGACGTGGGGGGTGGGGGCAAATTACTACTGTGTTGTACTACAGCTTTGTCTTTTTTTCAAGCCCTATTAGAGTGCTTGAAACGTGATGACCAATTTACATTTTTCTTTGATGTCTTCTGCCTCGCGCTCCCCCCACCCCCCACACACACACACACACACATGCATGTTTTAGGTCACTTTTTTTCAAAATATGGACGCAGGATTTTTTTGGGGGGGTAGTTGTTTCTTTTTGTAAGGAAAATGATTTGGTATTTTTTAATAATATATAATACTAATATAGAGTGGAATAATATTGTTTTTTCAATGAATCTAACTCTAACCCTAACTTTATGGGCTAAATCTTTAAATTTTATTTTGTAATAGTTTTTTTTTTCAAATCAAGATTTTCAAGTAAAATAATAATAATTGTATTTTTTTCGTGAACTTCAGTATCAGAAAATATCATCAAAAACAATGTGGCAAAAAAAAAAGATTTACAACATCCTTGTGAATTTCCCCCGCAACATGTAATGTAAACATTTTTTTTTTTTTTTTTAGCATTGAGCTGAATTTGAAGCTCACTGTCTTTTCTTCAACTGCAGGCTTCCTTTTATGATTTTTGGAGGTTGTGCAGCCTCTTCATTATCTTTTTTGACCATCCCAATCATCCAGAAATGACTGCCGATAATATTTTGTCGTAAAATCATCAAAGGTACAGTATACTCACTACAAACATAATAATATTCTTTTTTTTTTTTAAAGCATCTAACGCGCTTGTGAAGTGGCAAATATCACAAGGCGACGTGCCACTTTTTATTTTATTTACAACTTGTGATTCAATTTTAATATGTTCCCTCCATCAACTCCCCCACGAGAGCCCACTGACTTCTTCGTTATTCCTTCTGTTCTGGTGAAAATATTACTGTTTACGGTAAACAAGAACACCCAAAACTCACTCATTGGCGCCCATTGGAAAATTTAAAAAAGTCCACGAAACTGTGGGTCTATTATAACAAGAAGTAGTCAAGCAGCCATATTGGAAATTGAACAGAAAGTCAGCAATTTTGGGAGAATTATACGTGCAACTGCAAGTCGTGTGCAGCTTGAATAGTGCATATTCCACCTTTAACCCTTTCAGGGACAGCGGTTAATACAGTGGACAGTTTATGGTGTTATGAGGTTACAAGGGTGCATGAAGGGGGTTAAATAAACAGCAACCTATTACATGCCCGGTAAATGAGTGTGTACTTATAAAAAGATGAGCACGTACCCCTCGTTGATCTGGACCAGGATGGCGCGGTAGAGTTGGTGTTGCGGGCTGTTGGACTCCGGGCCGCAGGGGTGGATGAACGGGTGAATGGCGGCCAGCCGGAAGTCTTGCTGGTAAAGTTCCTGCAACTGTTCTGGCAGCTCACGCACCGACGACAGACGCAGAGTGGACGTCCCGCCTGAGACAAACAAACAGGGAGACTGTCAGGAGAGGACATGACGCCATCGGTTCGCTTTTGTAACGTTATTAGGAGGCCATAAAGAGTAAAGCGACCATTTTTGAGGACTTTTTCACTGTAAAAAAAAATACATTAAAAAAAATTGAAATTTCAGCCCCCAAAGCCATTTTCAAAGACCAAAATGAAATTTGGTAGACAAGTCTATCATGAGTGGATACACAAAAATGTTCAAGGAGCCATTTTCGAAAAGACACAGGAACACCACCCTTTTGGTTTTAAGTAAACCATTTTCGGCCATTTCCAGGTTCCTCCAAACACAAAGAATTTGACTCGGTACTAATGTTATCATAATTAATCAAATAATCCTAAAACTAATAAAACTGAGCTAAAAATTAGCATTTTTTTTTGAAAAAAACCCCCAACTAAAACAGCTGCTCTAAAAACGAATTTAAAGTAATGGAATGAAAAAAAACAAGTAATCAAAACAAAAATAAAAACAAACTATCATGAAATATCCCAGTCTACTTCTAATATAACCCTACTCAAGACTGTTGGACGATACTAAATGATGAATAAAAAATGAAAAATGAAAAAAAGCCATGAAGAAGCCATGCCTGAAAATAAACCTCGGCAATTTTACCTCAAATCAGTTCTCTAAGTTCGTTTTGGCCATTTCCAGAGGTCACTCAAAGATGAATGTCTTCGAGAGACTAGAGTCCACATATACTAGACTAGACAGATGGAAAACTCTCATTTGCAATAAATTGAGGTGTTGATCACTGTCATGGGCACAGCATGCCAGCAAAGATTGACGGCTCGCCATAAAACAAGAAACGGCTCCTCTTTGTTCCTTGATATGCACAACATAAAAAAAAAAAACAACAACCAACAAATCATCCCATTACTGTAGAAGAACTGATTAAACGTGCATTGGCTGACATTCCTGAGCAAGGTTTTGCAGCTGCAGCGGGAGTTCAATGTAATTAAAACCGTCGTACAAAAAAAAAAAAGATAAATAAAAGATCTGACAATTTGAATTTCAGATAGCAAAGTGATTAAGAATTCACTTCAGGTTGGTTTTGCTAAATTAGCCTCGGCGCTTCAGACCTAATCGGAGGAGATCAAAATCCAATCAGCGCTGATTGCTGACGCCGCATGCACTCGTTGGCTTCGGCGGCCCGGGAGCAGTAGCGTTAGCGGCGGCTAACGATCCGCAATCAGCAAACGTTGTTAAATAAAAACGCGTTTGCTGCTCAGTCTCCGAGATGAGCCTCTTTAGCTAAAATCGCTAATATTTCGCGTGGTCGATTCAATGCTTCGAGTCAAAGTAAGGTCGAACGGAGGCCATGGATAATGTCTTGATAGTGAACTCGGCGATCCGAAAAATAATCTTTTTCACATATAGTCACATCCCACCCCAGTCTTGGGGACTTACATGCTGCAAGAACCAAGACAAGGGCAGGCACATTTCTCTCAGACCCTCCAAATCCTGGTCACCACCTCTTTCAGCTCCTTCGCTCAGATCGGCGCGATTGAACAATGGCCTCCAAAACAAGCAGACAACAGCTTCTTCTTCTTCAAGCAGCATGGGGCATTCAGTGTGTGTTCTCAAGGCAGCATCGTTCATCGTTTTTCTTCGATTATAATGCTTTTATGATCATAAATAATCCAAAATTGAAATGATGAATTACTAAAAGGAAACACTACATATCTCCTCAGAGACAGTACCTTGGCCATATACATCCATTTATCATCCCAAGTCCTTGATCTGACATTGAGAAACCATCCCTGAACGTTTAAAGAAGACTGGTTGAAAATTGTGCCTGCTAGCGAGGTGACAAGAGTGAAAATCTGACATCCCAGCACGTCCTCCCAGGAAGCAAAGTATTATGGAAGCGCTGACAGAAGAAGCAAAAGAAGAAGAAGAAGAAGAATGATGTCCTCAGAGGGCGTTAGTGAGCGGCCGTCTAAAAATACCCCCCCCCCCCCCCCGCCCCCGAATTTCTCAATCACAGTGTCCTACTGCACCCCAATACTGCCGCTTTGGAAACTAACACGCGTGAAGGAATTAACACAAAGAAATAGGCCGCGATGGAAAATGACTGAAATATAGCCCCTCCCCCTCAACCCCCCATTTCCATCTTCCTGCACCACTGGCGCATTAATCCTTCTGTGATCCCTAATTTGGTTTTCTTGCCTTTGGTGCGAGAAGAACTCCTGGTGGAGGCAAGCTACGACGGCACGACGAGGATCAGAGCAGGAAGTGAAAAGCAGAGAAGAGTAAATAAGGAGCGCTTTCAATTAGTCGTGGAAACACAGCCGCGGGCCACTTCTTCCCCGAGTGGGCGCTAATCACTCTGGGAGTCGCTATTAATCCTGCCTTTTAAAAAAAACACACAGAACACGCACAGCTATTTCATCATCGGAGATCACTGTGTTTTCACGAAAGCGGAATTTTGGGATTCTGCGGTCGACAACCAGGATAACCCGAGATGGAAGAGAAGTAACGTCCGTTGTTGGGACAACATGAAATTAGCAATGTTGGCCGAGTTGCATCGAAAATGTAGTAATGACAAGCGGACAACCGTCCCTGAATTTGAATGACTTTATGTCCGCGTTACTTTTTGCACAATTGTAAAATTCGACATTTAACTTGAATACAGTGATGACTTTTAGGAAGGCAACCTTGCCACAATACTTAATAATCCTACCGTCATTTAAGTCTTTTGGTAGTTTTTCGAGAGAAAATCAAACATTCAGCTGGGATAGGCTCCAGCGAGCCGGCGACCCGAGTGAAGATGAACGGTTCAGAGAATGGATAGATGGATGGATGGTTTGTTTTACTCAAATAGAGATTTTAATGGATCAATCAAAGAACTGATATGCTGATTTTTTTTTTATTAACTGTTCTGCATTATTTGCTGGCACTTATTCACTATTTTTGCATTCAGGCCATAGCTCTGTCTAATTCAAAAGTAGAGCTTGGTATTGTCTAGTATAAACGTAGCGCTCTATCTCCATCCTGTGGGATCAATTTTTAATTATAAACCAAATTCACAATTTGCTCTTTAATCACTGTTTCAAACCAAAATGGCCGACTTTCTGTTCAAAATGGGTGTTTGAGACGCTTTCATTTAACCTGTGATGATCGACATCCACCCAAATTTCACATCGGTCCATGAAACTGATGTCGACGGGTATTTTTTTTTCTCCAAACGTTTGAGCGAGCACTACTGAACCAATTTTGGACAGTCATGTTCGAAAATCCGAAAATCAAAAAGAGTTCCAGCGGAACACACATACTCACCGAAACGTTTTTTTTTTTCTAAAATTATTAGTGAAGTACTTATGTAGTGCATTTCTACTAACACTGTAAAAGCCATCAAAGTAACAATGTAAAAAAAAAAAACTGCTATGAAAACCAGAAACTGCTTGCCTTTTTTTGTATATGTAGCATATAAAAACAAACAAACAAACAAAAAAAACACAACAACAGCATGATGACAAATCACGGCAAAAATAGACGCTTTTCTGTCCGACAGTCAACAAATGGGTTTTCCGTGAAATTGTGTTAGCGCAGAGTCAGACAGGAGCATTAAACACAGCCAGGCTTGGGGGGGTTGTTTATATGGATGTACCATGAGGACGGCGGAGCTAGCCTCGGGGCTTGGATTCCGAACGGCTGATGGAGTGAGAGCTCCTAATCAAAGATGGCAGCAAACAATCTAAGGAGGAAATTGGACCTAGAGCTGGCGTGACGCCACCCGTCGTGTTTGTCTGCACTGATATGGCGCACTGTGACATTGTTATTTTTGTTGACATTTACTTCAGCTTGTGTGTTGGGCTAGTTTGTGTCATCACTGGCGTGTTCCTTCCTGAATTGCGGTCTTCAACTTACGCTAAGTGGTGTAACAATCTTTCCCCCACGCCCCACCCATAAAATCCCGTAAAAAAGTAAAAATAAATAAATAAATAATATTTTGAGCAAACCGGTTGTGCCGTTTTTCAAAATCCACCCATATTTATCCATCTCAGGGGGCGGCCATTTTGCCATTTGCTGTCGCCTGATAATGCAAGAAGTGCAGAAACGCATCACTGACCCGCTCAAATTTACTTATGAGCGCCCCCTGGAATGTTACCCAATTAAGCAATGCCACATATGCAAATTCCATTTTACGATAGCGGTGATTTGTTGTCGAGTCCGATGGACTTTGAAGAACTCCATGTTACAAAATAGGATCGGGATTATCTTTTTTGACTCCAGATTAGGATACAAAAAAAACCCCCAAAACAAAAACAAGAAAAATTTCAACTCACTTTGGGGTCATACCAATGCAAGCTACCAAAATGTATGAAAATCTGTTCGCGACTGCTTCAGTTACGCCGTGACAGTGTTGAGGATTAAAAAAAAAAAAAAATCCAAACAATGAACAATCCACGCAATGTGAATATTCATGTTGCGCGCACCCAGAAGTAAATATTATGTAAATGTATAAATAGAGCATCTGCTCTGCGTATGTGGTGGGATACGAACCATTGAGTGACGGCGGCGCGCCGCAGTGTGAATTTTCATCCTGCGTGTATACGCAAACACGTTTACACCCCGAAGACCCTCAGGCGCGTGGGAGCAGGTGGCCAATGGCAACATTTTCAAAACAAGTCATGCAATATGAATGGAGGAAGACCAAATTGAACTGCCCGCTGAAAATGGGCAAGAGCAGTTGACTGTCGTTTAAAAACTTGGCTGAAAACCATCATTTGAAACCTGAATTTTAATTCGAAGCCCTAAACATCGCTTTTAAAACACCGACCCAGCCTTGAAACCCGAATTTGAAACCCAACTACCTGATTTGAAAAAGCAACCCTTGTTTGAAACGCTAACGCCAGATTGAACGCCTAATTCCAAAGCCCGAAAACAAACTTGAAAGTCCGCACTCTGCTTGAAACCTGAATTTGAAATTGTGCATCTGGTTTGAAACGGAAAGCCAATTGAAACTTGGGTTTTTCAAAACCCTAACCTAATTTGATCCACTAATGCTGGCTTTGAACCCACAAACTCTAAACCTTGTTTGAAACCCAAAGTTTCGATTGAAACCTTAATTAAAATCATAAACAGGACTGAAAGCCAAACTAATGTTGACGTAAACACCGAAACTTGGTCTGAAATCCGAATTCAATCACAAGCCTAGTATGAAACCTTCATCCTAACTTCAAACCCTAACTGTCTTAAATCGCTAATTGGAAATCCCAACATTGGTTTTTGAAACCCTAATGTAAAAACTTTAACCCTTGTTTGAAACACAAAGCCAGGGATAAAGCCCTACTTTGAAAACATATTTTCAAAACCCTAACCTTGGTTTTAAACCCTAATCCGAAAGCCCAACGTTTATTCGAAAGTGAAAGGCAGGCTTCAAACCATAACCCCTGGTTTGAAACCTTAACTTTGTTTTAAAACCCTAAATTGAAACCCTGAGCAAGTCTTGAAACCCTAATCCTTGTTTTCAACCCTAAACCTTGTTTGAAACCCTAACAAGCACATCCAATAAGTGTGTAACAAGCACTGTGATGAAGCACTTTGAATTTGTTCACCCAGAAAAAATGAAAAAAACAAAACAAGGTTCTCATCAAGCAGGAAAAAAAAAATTCTTATTTATTTTCTGATCCCTGACTCAAATCAAGAGCGTCAGTGCTCCGTTTTGATAAACTCACAAGTTGTTGTCTCATATCAGAGCAAGAATCATATTGATTTGGTCATTCTTGTTGTGAGGCAGACGTTTATTGATCAGGAAGCTTATCGGGCAGCTTCAAACATTACCGGAGCTCTTTGATGCCACTACAAGCCTCCGACTCTCTTTTTCATGACATCGGATCGATGCGTTCAAGATTAGCTTGCGAAACCGCCTTGAAACTGGAAACGCTAACACTGGCTAGAACCCCCTAAACTTAGTGTGTTAATTTAATTTGAAACCCTAACCCTGGATTGAACCCCTCCATTTGATTAGCTAAACCTGTCTTGAATCCTTTTAAAAACGCTTACACTTTCTTGAAGGCCAAATGTGAAGAAGCGCAATGGTTGAACCGCAAATTACAAACCCTAAACCTTGTTGGAAACCCTCATTTGAACAATTATCCCTGGGTGGAAACCCTTGAACCTTCATTAAAATTCCAATTTGAAAATTTACCGTCATTCACAGGTGTCAAAGCCAAGGCCCGGGGCCCATATGTGGCCCGCCACATCATTTTATGTGGCCCGCGAAAGCAAATCAAGCAAGTCAACTTCCTTGATGCTTGCTAAAGTCTGAACCAAAATTCCAATTTGTCATATCTAATCCATAATGTTTGAACCAGCCATTATTCTTGACTTCTGATTTCAAAACAAGTTATCCATCAATTTGTTGTGCGCTGCATATGTAATACGTGCAGGTGGTTAAACATTTATACGGTTTTACAAATCTCACAGTCATAACGGCCCTCCGAGGGCAAACCGCAACGACAATGTGGCCCGCGACAAAAATGAGTTTGACACCTCTGTCCTAATTAACCCTGTCTCGAGTCGCAACCCTACCTCAAAAACCTAATCATAGGTTCAAACCTTAACTTAGAAAGCTTAACCTATTTTGAAACCCTTTTGTCAAGGCCAAACCCTTGTCTAAAAACCTAATATCACACCCTACCGTACGTTGAAAACCCTAATTTGAAATGCCCAGCCTGTCATGAAACCTCAGCCCCACAAAAACTCAAGTCAAAACGCAATACAAACTAACTTGAATGAAAAATGTTATTCCCAGATCTTTATAATAAATCTGAGCAAGAACGCAGAGATATAAATCACACGACAGAGAAATGAATTCATTCCAAGCGTAGGTGGCAGAAGAAATGTAACAATAAGCCAGCACATTTCCTCCTCAAATGTGAGAAAGTCACACAAGCGGGCGTGAGATCGACGACTTTGACGCCTCGATTGTTCCAGGCCGCCATCACTCAGCAGGTTTAAAAATAGATGAGTAAATATGAAATTAATATGCACATGCACGACGCCTCCGGGTGAGACATTTGCATGTGCAGAGAAAAAGTAGGCTGGTATCCATTCGCTGCCCGGGTGCCACCAAGAATGAAGACAGTGTGCAGACGTTTTTCTTTTAGCCTCCTTTGTGACACACGTTTGGGTTTCGAGACTGGAATTAGGCTTTCAAACCAAGGTTAGTGTTTCAAAGTAGGGTTTTGAACCTCAGTTAGGCTTGCGAATGAATGTTAGGTCTTCAGCCTGGGTTCAGCTCTCAAACTAAGGTTAGTGTTAGAAATTCAGATTTGAGTTTCAAGCCTGGGCTATAATAGGGCTTTAAATCAGGGCTCTAGGACAGACTTGAACCCTTTCAGGGACAGCGATGACTACAATGGACAGATTGTCATGTTATCAGGTTACAAGGTGTATGGAAGGGTTAAAAACCAGTTCAGGTGTTCAAAATTTGATTTCAAAATGGAATTAAGGTTTCAAAGTCGGGTTTTAAAAAAAGATTAGTATGTTAAATCAGGATTAGGGTTTTAAATTTAGGTTTCAAGCCTGGTTTAGGTCTTAAGGTTTTAAACCGGAGTTAAATTTTCACACTACAGTTTCAGATTTCCATTTCAAGATGGGGTTATGGTCTCAAATGAGGGTTTCCAAACAGTGTTAGGATTTCAGATTAGCATTTCAAGACAGGGTTGGGGTTAAATTGGCTTTTAAAATAGGGTTAAGGGTTTCAAACTTGAGATAGGGTTTAAAACAGAGTTAGGGTTTTAAAGTAGGGCTTTAAGACAGAGTTATGCTTCCAAGCCAGGGTTAGGGTTTCAATGTAGGGTTTCAAAACAGGACTATGTTTTCAAAGTAGGGATTTAAAATGGGATTCAGGTTGAAAAGTGGGATTGGCGCTTAAAATTCCAGATTAAAAATTGGGTTTCAAGACAGGGTTTGTGTTCAAGGTAGGGTTTGAGACTAGTACTAGGATTGAGGCGTAAATAAGGGTTTCAAAGTATAGCTTTGAGACAGGTAAGGTTTAAAAATAAGGTTAGGACTTGATAGTTGGGTTTGTGTTTCAGATTTGGCTTTCAAACCTGGATAAAGGTTTCAAATGAGGGTTTTCAAACTGTGTCAGGATTTCAATTAAGGTTTGAAGAACTGGTTGAGGCTGCAAGTTAGGCTTTCAAGCCTGGGCTAGGGTTTCAAAGTAGGGTTTTGAAATGGGGTTAAGGTTTCAAGCCTGGGTTGTGGTTTCAAAGTCGGGTTTCAAGACGGGTGAGGGTCTCAATTTAGAGTTTTAAGTAGGTGGGGTTACAAAATTGGGTCTGAAAGGGTGTTGAAGTAAGATTTCAAGGCAGGGTTGACAGGACTTCATGTTTCGCTTTCCAAAAAAGCGTTGAGGGTTTCAAAAGTAGGGTTCCAGACTGGTTTGAGGCCATGATTAGAATGTGAAATTAGGGTTTAAAGCCCGATTAGTGTTCCGAAGCAGAGATTCAAGAACAAGCCAACTGAGGTCAAACATGTTTACCGCTGTGATGAAACTACTGCTGGAGAGGCTTCCGGTATGACAGCGAGAGGGTAAGCAGCAAACGCGTGGAGCTCCCGGCCGTACGAGCAGAAACGGAGGAAAAAAAAAGACAAAAGAACGGAGACTGCGACTAGAATAGAGGATAGAATGGATATGAACAAAGCTCTGACTGGAAGGGGAAAGGAGAAGAAGAAAAAGAGCGAGAAACAGACTGAAAACACACACGACGATGATGGAGGGGGACCGGCGGTAGCGGCTAATGCTAACATAGCTTTAGCTCGCGACATCGATAAACAACCTGGCTGGGCGACGGCACTACAGGCCAATTTACAAAGCGGGCTCGGAGAAATAAGAGCGGGACAACACCGTTTGGACGTCAAGTTGGACAGACTCGTAAAAGAAATGGAAGAAATGAAGCAAGGACTTGAAAACCTGCGAGAGGAAACTAACAGTAAGCTTGAATCCGTGAACGCCGACATACGGGCGCAAAAAAAGGATATCGAGATGCTGGAAGAAAGAGCAGGAGAAGGAGAGGAATGGAGTGCAGAGATAAAAGAAATTCTCACTGTCTCACTTGAACAACAAAGAAAGCTCAAAGAGAAAGTGGCCGACTTGGAAGGAAGGTCAAGGAGGAACAACATCCGAATTTGGGGGCTGAAGGAGGGAATCGAGGGGGACTCCACAACCGACTATGTGGATAATCTTATTCATAAAGAGCTGGGAATACCTGAAGATATCCAACTGGAGATACAAAGGGCGCACAGAGCGCTCGCTCCAAAGCCACTATTAAACAAACCACCACGAGCAATGATAGTAAATTTCCTGAGATTCAATATCAAAGACAGCGTGCTCAAGACGGCCTGGCGAACGCCGCTTCAAGTGGAGGGAAACAGAGTGACCTTCGACCATGACTACGCGGCAGAAGTGGCGGCCAAACGTCGAGAGTACGCCGGACTTAAAAAAATTCTAAAAGAGAAAGGAATTAGGTTCCAATCCCCGATGGACAGACTGAGGGTCCACTGGACCGAAGGAGTGAAAATATACAACAGCGCTCAGGATGTGGCAGAGGCGATGCAGTTGAGAGGATGGCGGGTGCCTAGCCTTGGACAAGAGGACCCGACAACACAACAGAGACTGGAAGCGGCGCGCCAGTGGATGAAAACCAAAAGATAAACGTGAGAAAATTCGGATGAGACTGATGGACAAAAGTAGCGGAACAAGGAACTCGGACAGAAAGGCAGTTGTTCCCAAAAGACTTATGGAATTCACATAACTTTCTTTAATTTTCCTAGTTCGACGGTTGGTGAGTAAAAAACAATTCTATGGGGGGATACTGGGAAAAGTATTTGAAGGGGGGGTTAACTCTGAGTCGAAATAACTAGAAATCTGTTGACACGTTGTAAATGTTTTGAATGTTATAGTGCAGACTAAGGATACATAGAGGTACATAATTTGATAGATAGACAGGGTTTCTTGTTCCAAAAAAACAATCCATTGAAGAAGATTGAAGGATGTTCGGAAATCTACAAAGCTCTGGCCGGGAGCTCTTGAATTTAATTGTTGGACTTTGCAGTGAGCGAAGGAGATCAGCACTGGAGATGATCTCTGCCACTAGGGGGGCCCTCTCATTAGGAGAGGCTTTACCCCTCACCCACCAACAGGGGAAAGGGGTTATAAAAGGGATACCCCTAAATGCTTTGGAAGTTCAAGTTTGGATTGGTGTCGATTTTTTATGTTTTACAGTTATGGTTGTTGGTGTATATATTGTGATCTGTGACATGTGGGTAACAACAGGATATTCAAAAAATAATTACGGTACAATATAGAAATATTAAGGTGGTGTCATTAAATGTGAACGGCATGAACAACCCAGTAAAGAGGGGGAAGGTGATGACAAAGTTAAGAAAGGAGGAGGTGCATGTTATTTTTCTACAAGAAACACACCTGACGCCACAAGAACATGAAAAATTGAAAAGATATGGGTACACCAACACATTTTATAGTTCATTTGGAGAATGCCATAGGAGAGGGGTGGCTATATTAATGAAAAACTCAGTGAAATTTGAATTTGATAAAGAGATAAAAGATAGAGAAGGGAGGTATGTAGTGGTCAAGGGGACGATGGAAGGCGAGAAGGTCACGTTAATCAATGTTTATGCTCCACCAGATAGTGAAAGGAATTTTTTTGAAGACCTTTTCAATGTCATGGCTGTAGAAATGGATGGGATCCTGATATGCGGAGGGGACTTTAATGTGGTGCTTAATCATGACTTAGATACAACCAGTACAAGGAAGTATAGGAGACACATAACCAAGTACATCAACACACAAACAAAACAACTAGGGATAATCGATGTATGGAGAGATGTACACAAGTTACATAGAGACTACACACATTACTCTCACCCACATGCAACCTATGCTAGAATAGACTACTTTTTCATGAAGATGGGGGATACACATCGGGTGGAAGAATGCAGGATTGGTGTCACAGATTTGTCAGACCACAGTGCTGTGTATATGACCGTGAAATTGACTAGTAGAAGGAAAAATACAATTTGGAGGTTGAATGTAGGTTTACTGAATAATAAGGAATTGGTACAAGAAATAAAGGGGGATATAATCAAGTATAGGGAAGAAAATGATAATGGAGAAGTTAATCCAAATATTCTGTGGGATGCTCTGAAAGCTGTAATAAGAGGAAAACTTATAGCACATGCAATACGGCTTAAAAGGACAAGACAAGAATCATATAAAAACTTAACAAGACAATTGAAAGAACTTGAGGATCAGCATAAACGAACGAATAACACAGAGGTACTTATGAAGGTCACAGAAACTAAAAAGGAAGTAGATCGAATATTATTATCGGAGGTGGAGAAAAGAGCACGGATTGTGAAACAGGTGTACTATGAAAGTGGATCCAAGGCAAGTAAATTACTGGCACGGAGGTTAAGGGTACAACAAGCTTTAAACACAATTCATAAGATTAGGTGCCCCAAAACAAATGAAATATTAAAAGAACCAAAGGAAATAGAAGAAGCATTTGAACAGTATTATAAGACTTTATATACACAACCGGATGCAGCAAATGAAGACAGTATCACAACATTTTTAGAGGGTCTGGAATTACCATCAATAGGGGAAGAAGATAATAATTTGTTGAACTCTGAAATTACTGTAGAAGAATTGGAGATCGCTCTCAGTGAAACAAAAAATTGTAAAGCTTCGGGCAGTGATGGCTTCCCCTCAGAGTTCTACAAGATATTTAGACAGGAACTATGCCCCCTTTTGCTATCTTCACTAAGGTATACCATGAAGGAGGGCAAAACTCCCCCGTCATGGAAAGAGGCAATTGTCACTATAATCCCAAAAGAGGGAAAAAATAAAGAGTTATGTAGCAGCTACAGACCAATATCTATACTTAATGTCGATTATAAGATCTATACCTCAATTATATCCAAAAGATTCGAGACATTCATGCCTGGAATTATAGATAGAGACCAGACGGGTTTTATCAAAGGCAGACAGGCCCAAGATAATATAAGGAAAACAATACACATAGTGGAGGCGATTCGAAAAACGGGAACGAGTGCAGTGATGGTGAGCATGGATGCAGAAAAGGCGTTCGATAGAGTGCGGTGGGCCTATCTATACAAAGTCATGGAGAAATTCGGCTTCAATAGAAATTCGATAGGAATTGTACAGACACTGTATAATGGGCCGACGGCAAGAGTGAAAGTGAATGGCAGCTTGACGGACCGAATAACACTTGAAAGATCGACTAGACAAGGATGTTGCCTCTCGCCAACACTATTCAATATCTTCATCGAACCTCTGGCCCAGGCAATCAGACAGAATCACAACATCAAAGGGGTGAAACTGAGAGGCTCAGAACACAAATTGAGCCTGTTTGCCGATGATCTGATAACATACGTAACACAACCAGAAGAGAGCTTACCGATACTGATGGAACAATTGGAGGAATATGAACATTACTCAGGATATAGACTTAATGTGACAAAAACACAGATCCTATCACTTAATTACACTCCATCAAAGTCGATCAAAGAAAGATACAAAGTAAAATGGGACGGCGAGACGGTGAAATACTTAGGAGTGTACGTCACGAAAAGCATGGAAAAGCTGTTTGAAACAAACTATACAAGGATTAATCAAGCCATCAAAGCAGACCTGGGGAGGTGGTCAACACATGTCTTAGACTTAAGCTCCAGAATCGAAACGGTCAAAATAAATATTCTACCAAGGTTGCTATACCTCTATCAGTCGCTACCTATACCCATACTGCAGAAACAATTTGCGGAATGGGCTAAAATGACCTCAAGATTTATTTGGGGGGCAAGCGACCGAGGATCAGACTGACGACACTACAGTTACCCAAGGAGAAGGGAGGATTGGCGGTACCGAATTTGAAAGATTACTACCATGCAGCACAGCTCAGAGCAGTAGCGTGTTGGTGTAATGAAGAGTATAAAGCCAAATGGAAAGAAATTGAAGTGATGGCCGAGGGATACCGGACTCAAACACTGCTCGGGGACAGAAGATTATTTCGGGAAAAGGAGGGCTTGATAGACCCAATAACAAAATTCACTTTAAATACATGGTACACCATAGTAAAAGAAAATAAATTAGAAAAGGAGGTGAAAATCCTAAGGTGGCTAACATATGATGAGGACTTCCAACCAGGGAAAGATTCTGGTTTCAAGAGATGGGAAAGAAAAGGTATCACAGCGATAAGTATGATGATAGAAAAGGGGGAAATGCCAACCTTCCAAAAACTGAAAGAGATGTTTAATTTGGAAAGGAGTGACCACTTCCGGTATCTACAAGTTAGAGATTACTATACAAAAGAAATAAAAATGGAGGCGAAAACCGAAAGACATGATGTAATACAGGTAATGATGGAAGCATATAAGGGGGGTAAGAGGGGAGTGATTTCATCCCTTTACAAAGGGCTCCTGTTGAACAGGGGGAACTCAACTCTGTATGTAAAAGAGAAATGGGAAAAGGAACTCCAAACCGAGATAACGGAGGAAGAATGGGTAAATATATGCAAAAAACAACAATCAACAACCGCTTCGAGACGTTGGAGGGAGTTTGGTTGGAAAAATATCATGAGATTTTTTATAACCCCAGAGATGACCGGAAAATACAAACAAGGGCAGAATGCGTGCTGGCGGTTATGTGGACAGGAAAGATCGGTAAATCACGCACACATATTTTGGAAATGTCAAAAGTTGAAAGATTATTGGGAAGAGGTTTGGAATGAACTGAAAAAGATAATCGGCTATGAAATATCAAAGACCGGCTTAGTGATGTATCTAGGCAATGTAAATCAAGAAAGTGTACTACCAAGAGACGAGTACTTGATAAAAGTGTTGCTGGCTGCCAGCAAGAAAGCCATAACAAGAAAATGGTTTAAGACTGACCCGCCAACAAAGAACCTATGGCTGGAAATAGTGGGGGGAATATTTGAACTAGAAAGATTCACATACATATTGAGGGTCCAAGTAGGGAAGTTTAAAATGAGATGGGAAAAATGGGAGGAATACATCAACAAAAACAAATGAAGGAGAGAATGACACCACAAATCAGGAGAAGTCACTGTAGAGTACGGATATAAATCCAGGAAAAGGGACACTTGTCACTGTTGATCACAATATTTTGTTTTTTTTTTCTTTTCTTTTCTGTAAATATGGTCGCACGTTACTTTGTTGTTTCCTATGTTAAAGGTCCATCACAGCCATATATGGATGATGTTGTGAAAACTAACCACGGGTAGAAATATACAAACTCTTTGTATTCATAAGTTCAGACATGTATGGTCCTATGTGTTGGGGAAATAATAAAGATGCAAGTTACAAAAAAAAAAAAAAAAAAAAAAAAAAAAAAGAAACTACTGCTGGAAGTGCCATTAGTTCAAACAAGTACCGTAATGCATCTAGTATGAGAGCATCCGAAAAATGAACGACGTGCTCCACATAAACGTGCGCGCCCTCATTCAGTCGTGGCTGTAATTGGCCTTTCACACTCAACATTTCTTCCCGTGAAGTCATCGTCTTGTTGTTCTGCGGCCAATTAAAATGAGTCCTGACACCTGCAGGGACCCCCGCGGGTGGTCCTCTTTCCTGTCATTAGCCCCGCGAAACATGGACGCCGTCCTTACACTCCACTTCCCCTTTCCCTTAGATTGCCTCGCATTTCCCTCCACTTCCTCCTTTACTCACTGTGGGAGTCGAGCGGCTTCTGTCTTTGCCACTCCAAAGCCCCCCGTGGATTCCCTTCTCTGCACCCCCTCCTGCTCTTCAAAAATCTGGTAGGGTTCTGAAGCCAGCTGCAGGGTTTCAAAGCGAGGTTTCAAGACGTGGCTGGGCTTTGTAGATTAGTGGTTCAAAACGCCTGGATTAGGGTTTCAAGTATGCTTGTAAGCCTTGGTTACGGTTTTAAATTTGGGCTTCAACACAGGTTTAGGGTTTCAAATTAGTGTTGCGGTTGAATATCTTCTTTTTCTTTTGATGGCGGCGCGGACACCCGCAGCGGCTCCTCTTGTTTTATGTTGAGGGGGAAGAAATTTCATCTGTGCTGTATGTTATACATACGTACAGCACATTTGACAATAAAGTTGTATTCAATTCAAAATTCAATTCAATATTTGGGTTTCAAAGTCGGGTTTCTTGGGGCTTCAAGTTGGACTCTCAAATTAGAGCTGCAGGTTGAAGGTTAAATTGCAGTTTCAGGAAAGGCTAAGGGTTTCAAATTAAGGTTTCAAACTAGGGTTGCAGTTTAAGATTGGGGTTTTAAAACTGGCTTAAAGTTTGAAGCTATGCTTTCAAGAAGCATAGCTTCAAAGTAAGAGCATTGAAATACGGTTTGGGTTTTGAGCAAGACAGGTGTTTCAATCCTGTGTTATAGTTTCGAATGAGGGTTTTACAAGGAAGCGTTGGGGTTTCAAAGTAGGGTTTCAAGCTGAGGTTGGGGTTTAAAGTGGGGTTCAATAAATGGTTGGGGTGTCAAAGGAGGTAAGGGGCTTCAGGTTGGACTTGCAAGTTTGTGTTTCAAAACAGATTTTCAGGCCACGCATCTGGGGTGGGGTTTCGAAGTAGGTTTTGGGCGGGGCTTCAGGTTAGGCTTTCAAATTAGGGTTTTAACACAGGTACAGCGTTATTATTTTTTTCTTATTTTTTAATAGGGCTTTGCGATAGGGCTACATGTGTAACATGTAGAAAGTGAATTGTCAAAAAGGAGACCTTTTCTTCTTTTGCAAAATAAATTATCAAGAAACAAACTCTTGGCAGTAAAGTCTCCCAAAAATTCAAGGTGAGAAAAGTCCAAATATGAATAGTTTGTCTTTTTTTCTTTTTTGGAAGAAATGGGAAAGTTCCGTTCAAAATACAACACTGCAAGCTGCCAGCAGTTAATGGCAGGTACTCAAACACACAAAATTTGGCAGACAATAAAACATTTCAGGACGCATTCTTCAATTGTTGAAGTGCAACATCGACAGCTCGTCTTCTTTTGAGGAAACGATAAAAGCCACGCTCAGGAACACCAAAATGTCACTTTGATTTGGGGTGTTGAACGGTATGGCAAAAGAGCAGATTGTAACATCTCCAGCTTTGTGGTGACGCAATGTGCAAGTAATCCTGACATGAACCCTTTCCGGGACAGCGGTTACTCCAGTGGACAGCTTATCATGTGTATCAGGTTAAAGGTTATCATTACCGGTGCGTGAAAGTCCATCTGTCTGTCTATCGGTCCCTCTGTGAGGGCTCCTCGGCCGACAGGTCGCATTTGTCTCCCTTCGCTTAGGAAGCGACGAAGCAGGCAGGCAGGCGGGCGGGCGACTGCTGCAGTCGCTACAGCACTGACATTTCAAACTCGGCGCTAGAGGAATGTCAAGTGAAAGTCAAAAACACTTCCTCAGATGCTTTTGTCACATAAAAGACTCGATTCCACTTATCGCAAGTCTTCGACATCTTCTTAGCGCAGCGTTTCCCAACCTTTTTTGAGCCATTCACGATACCTCATCACACGCATTAAAAAAAAAGTGACAAAAATTATATACAGCACAGTGAACCCATAAATGTTCATGGTTCACATTTGTCCTTCCCGATATTTACCTGAAAATCAGGAATTCATGGTTCTATCAATCACAGCAAGTCACCCAGGTCGTGAAGGAGCAAAGCACCCCAAGCCATAACTACAACCACCATGTCTGATTGCTATTTTGATATCCTTGTTGTGTTAAAATAACGCCAAATATAATGAGACAGACACTTCTAAAAAGTTCAACTTTTATCTCGTCATCCCATAAAATAGTCTCCCAAAGGTCTTGGGAATTAATTAGATGCGTTTATTTATTTTTTTCTTTTCAAAAGTAAGATGAGCCTTTCTGTTGTTTTTGGTCAGCAGTGGCTTCTCGCTTTGGAACAATGACATGAAAATCATTTTAGCCGAGTCTCGTTGTAATCAGCGAGTCATGAACACTAACCTTAACCGAAGCCACTAATATAAAAGTCGGATTTAGCGCAGGTTGATTGGTCATGCCAGTCTCAGGATGACATTAAAGAAAAATGCCTGTCGTCGTGTTCCCCTCTCAAAAACTAGTAGCAACGAAGCGAACACATTACCCCACACATCAAAATAATAACATAAAATGATGGAGGTTTATATATCCTCCATTAGTCTTTGAGCCACCCAAGCCAAATTAGCATTACTGCGGAACATATGGAAACTAACCTGTAACAAAACTATGAACACCTGGCTTCTCTGACGTCTGCAGCCTCAAACCTGACATACTCCCAAGTGACCGACGTGCCCTGATTAAGTCCCCCAGCTCCGCTTCTGGTTCAGCTGGATCCAATTCAAAACACATTACAAACCATGAAGAGCAGGTTAATACTAATGGGTTTGCGTGACCTGGCCATGAGTAGCGCGCCGCTTTTGATTTTTGACCTTGGCGGGGACGATACAGAGGTGGCACAAATGTGGAAATACCTTACACAACAGATCTTGGGACAGTCAGGGGTGGTGCAAAAAAATAAAAAATAGGAAAAAAACCTGCAGCTGTCATGATCTCAAGATGTGATTTTTTCTTTTTTTTTTTACCCCAGTTGCTGTCTTTAAGGATCTCAAGGTAATTACCCAGCAATCCAGAGCACCTAATGGACGACCCGTTGCGTCGCCTCAGCACCCCGAGAGTGTAATTGTCGCGTTTCCACATCCAAATTATGCTAATGGGAAAAAAAAAACAACCAAAGCTTTTAATTTTAAGCAGAACATGCGAATATTTGACTCATGCTGTTGTGTTTGACGACCAGGAAGTTGTGTGCGATGCGGCTCGGAACCCCAAAAAAATAAATACATAAAAGCCTCCACGTCTAACCCCTCGCTCGTCTCTTGGCAACTGTCAGCGGCGGAAAAGACGAACGAAAATGCATTTGCTTCCTGTGATGGAGGTCCACTTTAATCCCCGAACATGCTTCTCTTTAAAAAGCTTTTTGCTGAACAAATTATAGGTAGTTTCACCCTGCCTTGCCACTTAGGTGCCTTGGAAACATGACGTGTGGGGTCTTGAGCAAAGAGGAAAATTAGCTGGGTTTTAGCTCGTGGACGTCTCCGCGGTTTCCTGGCTGGCTTTAGTTGTCTTAAATGATGCCCGCGCAAAAGAGAAAGCAGCCTTATTAGCATTTAGATGCCTTGTTTACCCCGAGAACCTCTGTTCTGATTAAGCATCGCGGCCCGGGCCGGGATGTGGCTAAGCTAAGTACCTCAAGGACTCACAAATTGTTGACCGAGCAAAAAAAAAAAAAAAAAAGCCTTGTGTGCTTTCTGCAGACTTGATTTATCTCATCCCTCCTTATTTGCTTTTGGAATTTTAAGCATGCGCTGTGTTTTCTTCCTTCAAATTACACGATGACTTTGTTGATGGCTGACTCATCATGACGGACATGACTAGCTTAGCGTTGATTGTTTTTAATAATTCTCACAAATTTACATTGCCCCTTTTTTTCTCATGTTTTCTAATGTTGGTCTACATGTTTTCTTAAGACAAGTTTAGTTTTGAAGGACCCACGAAAATGACCCTCAAACGACCCTGAAAAACAAAATGGCAGGCTCATGAGATTTGTTGTTGTTATTGTTGGTCTATTTGGACATGCCTTCCAAATGACACGTTTTTAAAGCGCAATTGATGTCAAAATGCCGACGGGTTCACCTCATCCATGCGCCGTAATGTTCGCAAGCTGACTCTGTAGGCCCTGTGATGTCACTTCCTTTCGAAAGCAGGTGGCAGTAACGGACAAAATGGCAGCCGCCACAGACGCATACAAATGGGCGGATGTTTCTGCGTACTTTTCATTCTATAAATCCACACAAACCACAAGATGAGCATCATACATCCATTTAAATCCAGGACTAACAAGTGGAAACCACCTTTTTGCAAAGAAACTTGTGTTTTCCCAAAAAGTGAGGTCGTTTAATAGTGTTGGTCAATGATTGGTGACCAGGAAAAAAAATACATCAAAAAGCGATAATGTCTCTTTGAACAAACCCGATGCCTTAATGAAACATTTCTCAAGCAAGCATGTTCACCTTACTGGAGAGTCTAAAAATAGCCTCGGTGTGAAAACGGTTTAATGCCTGCAAATTGCTCCTGACTGCGGAACCGAGCCAGGCTTCCGGTGAGCCGTTTGCTGCGGTTTGAGGTCAGCATGTTGAATCCACTGTTTTACTGCCTCAGGTCGACGGTCAAGCCTCACTGTTTACCGATCTATCGAGCCTTGAAACACTGACAGTCAAATGTCTTTTAATCTTTGAGTGGTCTCGATCTCAGAAAACAAAGTGCATAATTGTAGTACAGTCAAACCTCGGTTTTCGAACGTCTCGGTTCTTATCCAATTCGGCTTTCGACCAAAAATTTCGAGTTTTTTATGCCTCGGTTGACGAAAAAAAATTCCGGTTCTCGAACAAACTGAGCGCACTTGAATGCACCATTTGACTCCTCTCGCCCTCCTTACACGAGGAAGTTACGCTTCTTCGGGTAGACGAGGAAGTGACGGTTCCTCGTGTTGCTTTCCATTATGAGCAGACGTGTTCAGTAAACATTTTTATTTTAAAAAGAGCGTGGTTTCGGTTTTCGAACGATTTCGGTTTTTGAACTGGAACGGATTATGGACGAAAACCGAGGTTTGACTGTATAATAATTTTTTTTTTTTTTTTGAATCAGCGTCAAAAATACATTGAGGGACACAAAAAGCCATCTCCGTTTCAAACTGGCGCTCTTGACCGGTGTTACCAAATCACTGCCGTTAGGTTTGGCGGCGTCTCGGAAAACGAAAGGCGAGCCCGAGCGTATGCTAATAGGAAGACGCGGCCAATCCATCACCCTGCGTCATGAGCAGTAATTAAGTCCAATTATAGATGGGCCCGAACCTCCCCGTTGAACGGCAGGTGGTCTTCGCTGGTAAAAAACAAAACAAAAAAAAAGCAAACGACACCCACCTTTGCGGTGTCAATGCAAACAAAGGCCACTCAGAGGAGTGAAATTTGAGAGCTTCGTGTCCTTATGATGGATCGGCTCATTGTCTCATGGTAGGCCGATTCATCTGCTTTCACTCTTAATTGACTATATTTAATTGTTTTGTAGTATTTGTGTTTTCCTCCGTTACACTGAAGAAAAAAAAAGACTTAAGTTTCGGTAGCACACGGTTAAAATAAATTCAACAAACACTTATCATTTGTTTAATTTTGAGGAAAACACAGGGGAAATTATGTCGATTTATCACATTTGAATCATGAGCAACTGATGTACACGTTCGAATTAAGCAAATCCAAAGGAGCTTTTTTTTTTAACTTCATGAAGTAAAAATTACTGTTTCATTTATTGACTTCAAATGATGAAGGGTGTAATCCCTTTTTGGGAGTTCGGGTGATTTTCCAACCTTGAATGTCGTGAGGGAGCAAATTCGTGTTTGAAGTCAAGGTTATTTCAAGCATGGTTTAACCGATTCCAAACAAGGTTAGAGTTTCAAATGAGGGTTTCAAGCCTCAGTTAGGCTTTCAAATTGGGTTTTGAGCTTTCAAGTCACGATTAGGGTTTGAGGTTGAGGATAGAGTGTAAAATTAGGGTTCGAGGGAAAGATTATGTCTGGTTTCAAATAATGGATCCAATCCAGGGTCAAGTTTCAAATCAGGGATTCGACTCAAAGTTGGGCTTCCAAATTAGGGTTTCAAACCACGGTTGGACCTTTGAGCCAGGGTTAGTATTTCAAAGTGGGGCTTCAAGCCTGGGTCAGGGTTCCAGATTGCAGTGTAAAGCAAAGTTTAGGGTTTCAAATAATGGATTTAAACCATGTTATAGGGTTTAAATTGGAGTTATAAACTAAAACTGTCATCTCAAAGCAAGGTTTCAAGCCTGGTTTTCGGGGTTAGGTTTTCAAATTAGGATTAAGGGTTTGTATTAGGGTTTCAAGCCAAATTCAAAAGCGGTTCGGAAAATGGATGTTTAAAATATGATGTAGGCTTTCAAATTAAGGTTTCAAGTAGTGAGGCAACTAAGAATTCTTTTTAATACCAATTAATGTGTCAATTCCTTTTTTCCGATTAATTGATGAATCCGATTTTTAAAAGACGTTCACATTTCCATGAATAAACAAATGTAAATTGTGATTCTGTTTCGTCTGTAACATGTCAAAAATCTGGAAAAAAACGCAGCTCACTGCTTTTCAAAGTAAAAGCAAGTTTTGATTCAACACAAAGATAATCGGTCCGCTTTCATACATAAACTGTTGAGATGCTGAAATGTTGAGCATTTAGACTATTTTAAATGAAAACTATATTTAACCGATTCATTGATTAAAAAAAAATTGTGATTAATTTTTTTCGATTAATCGATTAACCGTTACTTCTCTAGTTTCGAGCTAAGGTAAGGGCTTCAAATGGAGGTTTCCCCAAAAAATTACATTTCAAATTGGCTGTTTCAAACCTGGTTTAAGGTTTCAAATGAGGTTATCCTGTGTGGCGAAAGAACTTTTGTTTTCTCTTCAAGAAATTGGAGCAAAGCGCGTAATGGAAATGCTGAAGGCAAACATGCCACCAATGTAATCCAGGTGATGTTGTACATGTCACATGCAGGAGAGCGGGACCAAGCTCGGTGTGTCGGAACATTACGGCGTCAAACTGAGAAAATCTGTCCACACGGCAGCCGCTGCGAGGTGAACTCTGATTGCTTTTCCCTCTTCGTCTCTCTTGCACGTCCGCAAAATTCATCACGCCGACAAATGGCTGCAATCAAAGAGCAGCGCGCATGCAAAAAGCGCCGCAATCAGCGGACCCTTCACCAGCCGATCGGGGTATAAAAGGTACGTCCCTTTTACGCCAACTCCGGCTCGTGTGTTCATCGGGAAAGAACAACGAAAAGCAAGAAAAGAGTCGAAATGGTTGAATGCAAAGCAAGTCAGCGATATTGGTTTGAAGCAACCATTTTCAGGGATTCAAGCATCCGAGGGAGAGTCAGAGGTATCTTGACAGCCCTAACAGAATTTACTCAAACATTAAAAAAAAACACCAAAAAAACAACAACACTGAACCTTTTTGGTAGTTTGACCATTTTTCATTTCCGTCAAATTTTAGTTCCCAATTATAATGTTTACAGTGTGGCCATGTTTTTCCCCAATAAAAAGGGGCGTGAAAACTACTTTTCGATTCAAGCCTTCTTAAAAAAACCCAATCCATATTCATTATGAAACCGTTTCTGCATCATCGTGGCTCCTTGTAGTGTGCTCGATTTGGCCACTGGGGGCAGTATAACACATAACGTCACCGTTAACTGCACGGACTTAGATATGACTGGACTAACAATGTCGCTTACTAACTAAGAGCGGCCATCTTGTGTTGCTACTCGCTAAGGGCGCCTAACCTGAATATAGTGATTCCGCTGTGGCGTTTTCACGTGATTTTCTATTCTAACCATGGCGATGTAAGATGGCTGCCCTGTGGATTCAGCTGTGTGGGTCCAATTGTTAGTTCATTATACAGTCAAACCTCGGTTTTCGTCCATAATCCGTTCCAGAAGGCTGTTCGAAAACCGAAATTGTTCGAAAACCGAAGCCCCGCTCTTTTTAAAATAAAAATGTTTACTGAACACGTCTGCTCACAATGGAAAGCAACACGAGGAAGCGTCACTTCCTCGTCTACCCGAGGAAGCGTCACTTCCTCGTGTAAGGAAGGCAAGAGGAGTCAAATGGTCCATTAAAATGCGCTCAGTTTGTTCGAGAACCGAAATTTGTTCGTCATCCGAGGCATAAAAATTTTTTAATTTTTGGTCGAAAACCGAATTGGGCTGAGAACTGAGACGTTCGAAAACCGAGGTTTGACTTTATACAAGTCTGTGGTTAACTCTTTTTCACAGAGGATAAAGAATATATGCCCTTGAGTATTGCTATACTGCCTGATCCATTACTCAAAGTGTTATATCACTGCCACATAGATGCTATTCGTTAGCCCATCTATGCTTTTTTTGCATTTTGTGTTAGCATTAAGCTAACAAATTTTCATAAAAGCCACATCTAAAAGGTTTGGGTGAATGCACCATGTGGGATTCTCTTTGTTTCAGATTTACAGTAAATTTCAACGGGGAGGTGAAATAGAAATCGAAGCTAAAAAAAAAAGCCAAGTTGGGAAAATCATTCACCCACAGAAACCTTGATACAAAATAAAAATTTTCAACCGTATTGCAACTTGTACAACACCGAAGCATAATACACACTCTGCGAAACCTGCATTTTTCCTCAGAGAAGCATTACGATTTGAAATGCCGAGGAAATCTTTTGGCACGCTGCAGTTTACATCAGCAACTAGTGAATGAGCCCACGCCGGCCATATGCTAACATCTGTTCAATTACATCCGTCTTACTTTCAAGTCGCCTTAATGATATGCAACTTTCATCAATTATGGACGAGCGCAGCTGACTGCCAACCTGCCGGGCGAGGAAAAAGTTGTTCTGCTGCTTTTCAAGGTCACGCGTGCTGCTCTCGCCGAGGATCTGCGCTTGATTAGTCAGGCCTGATTGCCCATTCATTGTGGTAATTAGTGGCGTAGTTGATAGCAGGGACGTTTCGTAATAAACTGCCAACAGTATAATAGCGTTAGTACATATGGAATAAAGTTGCGCTAACATGACACCCTAAAATGAACTCCAAGTCCAATGTAATATGATTGTCTTCAATTACGATAAAATCAAAATAACTTTGATTCTGATGTGAAACGATCCATTTGGATGACAACTGTAAAAAAAAAATGAGCTCCACTTTCAACGTGTTACTATGCTCTCCAAATTTCCTGCCACAAAATAAAACTTAAAAACATTTCGATAAGATACGATTCTCTACACCTGCGATACATTCATCCTCAATTACGTTCGAAAGAATGAACTCAAATTAGGATCGGATTTGGTTTGCTCCAATCACTGAAAAGTCAATCCAATTCAAGATACGATACAATTCGCTCCAACGGCAACACGATACAGTTTGCTCCAACTTCAATATGATATGGGCAGGTGTACCAAATGAAGTGGTCAGTAAGTGTCCATGTAGTTATTTCTGCCCATAAATCACATTAAACATGACGTGATGGGAGGGTAGCTGGGTGGTCCGGGAAGTCTGGAGACGGAGCGCCCATTGTGCTCCCCCCCGCTGACACTTAGTCTCCATTAGCGTGCCAGGATGACAGGATGGGAGGGGATGGATGGATCAAGAGGATGGAAGAGGAGTGTGTGTGTGTGTGTGTGTGTGTGTGTGTGTGTGTGTTTAAATGTGGGTCGTAGCATAAGATATTGCGTGCATGCGTGAGCTGTTTGCTTCTTAACACAATCACTCGGCCCTTCCTCTGTCTGTCACTGTCAGGCCTGTGTGTGTGTGTGTGTGTGTGTGTGTGTGTGTGTGTGTGTGTGTGTGTGTGTGTGTGTGTGTGTGTATGAATGTGTGTGTGCATCTCGTCTTCCTCGAGGGAGCGTATGTCTGCCGTGCGTCTGCCTCGAGAACTGCAAGTCTGCCAGTCGGCGCCGCCCCGGTGGCTGAATGACTTCACTGCATCAGCACATTTTGCTTCCCACCCCCGCCCCCGTGCGTCCAGAATGACCTTGTTCCATTTATAACGTTTTTTTCCCCCCCTTTTCCATCTTTCATTAAGGACTTGAATATTCGCGGGTCCTCCTGTGAGGTGCTCGCACAAACACCCGCACGACTTCATGAAATTATTAAAGATACTTTCCAAGATAGGGGTGAAGTGAGGTGGTTTTGCTTTTCTGCCTCTGTCAGCAATTTTGCTGTCAGCGTTTGATTGGCAGCAGCAGAGAAGAAAAATATTTGAAATGTTTATGTAAATGTTATTTTTCAGAACTGCGGTGATTGTGTGGAATCGATGAAACGTTCATCGTGATGAGGTTATCCAAATTCTAAGTTTAGCTGAAAAAAGTCACATTTTCTTTGTGTTTCGTACTAAAAAAAAATAAATATATATATATATATATATATATATCCATCCATCCATTTTCCGAACCGCTTCATCCTCACTACTGGAGCCTATCCCAGCAGTTTCGGCAGTAGACGGGGGACACCCTGCCAGCCAATCGCAGGGCACACAGAGACGAACAACCATCCACGCTCACACTCATACCTAGGGACAATTTAGAGTGCCCAACGCCTGCCATGCATGTTTTTGGAATGTGGGAGGAACCGGAGCACCCGGAGAAAACCCAAAAAAATGCAAATCCACACAGGGAGGCCGGAGCTGGGATCGAACCCGGTACCTCTGCACTGTGAAGCCGACGTGCTAACCACTGGGCTACCGGGCCGCCCATATATATATATATATATATATAATAAAAATATAAATAAAAATACAGTAATAATATTGAATATATATATATATATATATATTCTTTTTCTTAAGGATTCTGAAATGGGATCTTTTGAAGTACAAATCAATCCAATGTAGTTGTCAAGAATTGTGACCACGTGGAATTTTATTGATGTCACACATCAATCATGAGATTAACGTCCAATTAAATATGGATATTTTGTTCGACATACCCATAAAACAAATGCCGTTTGTAACAACAACAACAAAAAAAACAAATAGTTGAGATGATTTTGCAAAATGTCACCATTAGAAACCTACTGTTAATCAGATGACTTAATTGAACGATGATAGCTCTTTTAAAATTTGCCAGTAGTTTTTTTTTCACATTACAACATCAAATTTATCATTTATAGCTTTATTGCTAATGGCATTAAGAACCCAAAAATCTGAAAACATTTTTCATTTTATATTTTTTAATTCATCTGTTATGAGAATTTTATTCTGACAAACATTGGAATCGGCATCGGCCCAAGAAAAATAATCCGTAATTGGTTGGACTTTAGTTTTCATTCCATTAAATAAATAAATACATTAATTAATTAAAAGTGTGAGTTTTTCCATGAAAGTGTCTTTTTCCTGGAGCTTATTTCAGAAAAAAAGACACAAAAAGATGATTTTGAAAAATGCTTGACCCTTATAGCTATCAAATGTGATCAATGTATCATTCCTGTCAATGAGGTTATCATCCGATAAAAACACCTCACTCGAAGTCGTTTTCAATTTTTGATCATTCAAAATTGTGATCAGTGTGAATTGGACTGATGTGAATGCCGTTCCCCAAGCTGTTGAAATCCTAGCATATCAATGCATCCTGAAGACAAGACAAGTCCAAAGAGTTCGACTTTTTGATTCCACATCATTCCTCCCACGAGTCCTCGTTATGATTTTTGCATGCATGTGTGTGCGTGTTTCGTGAATTTTGCAGTCATTTGTTGCTACAGTGTGACATTTACAACAGTCAGCAAGCGATCAAACGAGAGCGATACCTCCACGGGCTACCTAAACTGCTTCCAAATGGAGCAAAATAAACTGGGGCTGATGAAAGCCGGTGTCAATTGGAGGAGGGCTCCACGTAAAAAAAACGTGTCGTCTGCTTTTATTTCACAGGCGCCACGCACGCAGAACAAAAGCGTCTGATATCGCGGCGACGACACCACGGGGATGAGAGAGTGCGAGAACGTTGTTGCCTCTGGAAAGCGCACAAATCTGGTTTACCCAAAATGCAATTGTGGAACATATGAGGCTGTGTGTGTGTGTGTATGTGTGTGTGTGTGTGTGTGTGTGTGGAATGCAACAGCACAACTGAGGCCGATCCTGTGAGAGAAACGCTATTTTATTGATCCAGTCTGGCTTCCGACAGGACCTCAGACGATTTATGCCGTGGCTCAAAATTCAATAAAAACTTTCTTGTGGTGTCGGATTTTTGTAACATCGCGGTGGTGCGCCGGCTTGCGTAGTCGCACATTTTGCAAAAGTCAGCACAATACCTAGCTCTGGTTCACAGTCGATTATTTTTTAATCCGAAATACAGTCAAACCTTGGTTTTCGTCCATAATCCTTTCCAGAAGGCTGTTCGAAAACCAAAATGGTTTCGAAAACCGAAACCACGCTTTTTTTTTTATTGAACACGCCTGCTCACAATGGAACCCTACCCAAGGAAGCGTCACTTCCTCGTGTAAGGAAGGCGAGAGGAGTCAAGTGGTGCATTCAAGTGCGCTCAGTTTGTTTAAGAACCGAAATTTGTTCGTCATCCGAGGCATAAAAAACTTGAAATTTTTGGTCGAAAAACCGAATTGGTAGAGAACAGAGACGTTCGAAATTTTTTATTTTTTTTGCCACTAAATCCGTCAAATATGTTTCTGCATAACCTTAACCTCTGCCAAACAAAATCATGCGTTATTTCTTAATATCTTTTATGCTTGAGTTATAAAGAACTTAGCAGTAGCATTTCTGAACTCAAAAATAGCCAACGTTATAGCATGAAAAGAAGAAAAAGAAAAGATTGTTCGTTTTTTCGAGATGAAGTACAGCATGCGCAAAAAACAACAAAACAATTTGTCCACCTTCCCCCGCCTTGATTTCCTGCCGCTCCCCCCTCGCCTTTGCATCGGTGGCTCTCAGGTGCAACTCGCCGCTGCGGGAGAGGTCAGCGGGAAAGCGTCGCGCCAGAGTGTCTTTCCGGAGGGAGATTAGCGGCGGGACGGCGGGGGAGCTGCGACTTATCCCCGCGGCTCACCGGCTGGAGAGCTGGAATTGAATCCTTCTCACTGAAGGCCAGCGTGACATTGAGTTGGGAATTCATTGCTTTTTTCCGCTTTCTTTCTAGTCTTGCGGCACGCTAGTGCTCAAAACGCGACTCAAATTAGCCACTTGGAAGTGATAAGGTGACAATTAAAGACGCCATTATTGATGATTACCGTATTGGCCCGAATATAAGACGGTGTTTTTTGCATTGAAATAAGACTGAATAAGTGTCTTATATTTGGGGTCTTGACATTATACCCATTCCCGACGCTAGATGGCGCCAGAAATCCCTTGAAGCGAATGCTGAACTTGACTCCCCAGGCCAAAGCGAACCCGTCACGAAGAATAAAAATAAAAATTGCGGTAGCACGAAGAAGAAAAATAAAAATAGCAGTAAGAAAGAAAATAATAAAAGAAATAACAGAAAATGGAGAAACGTAGCAACAATCTGGAGAAAAGTGGGTCGAAGATCGGCCAGGTTAACCATCGGTCATCTGAGGAGAAGTTATGGTGTAAACTTCAAGATGCTTTTTCTCTCAAATATACTGTTATAATCTTTTGTTTCAGATGTACTGTAATTATTTGCTGTATAAAAATAAATTTGGTGTTCAAAAAGTCTTTTTTCAAACTTGAGTCTTGAAAAAGTGGGGGTGGTCTTATAATCAGGACCGTCTTATATTCGGGCCAATACGGTATGTTGATGGCGGCGTTCAACGTGACGTTGTGTTGAATGTGCTCAAGTTATTGCGCAAATTCATACTTAAGCATTTAAGACCAATAGGAAGTGCAGATATTCAACTGCGCGAGAGTAGAACGAGTTATATTCTTAAGTACCATCTTTAAAAAAATATTGTTATTATTATGCACCTCTAAATTAATATTCAATATTAATAGACAGAGCAGCCCGGTGGGCGAGTGGTTAGCGCGTCGACCTCACAGTGCAGAGGTTTGGCTGGTTCGATCCCGGGCTCTTGCCTTCCTGTGTGGCGTTTGCATGTTCTCCCTGTGCCTGCGTGGGTTTTCTCCGGGTACTCCGGTTTCCTCCCACATTCCAAAAACATGCATGGCAGGTTGATTGAACACTGTAAATTGTCCTTAAATATAAATTAAATGTATTTTTATTATTATTATTATTATTAAATTGCTGGGATAGGCTGCAGGTGAGCCGTGATTGGTTGTTGCCTGAGCAACTGTGATGTCATTTTCAGTTGACAGAATGTCGTCAGTCGTTTCATATTTATTACACCTGTAACATATCATCGAAGTGTATCAAATCTATACACTTCGAAGTGTGCGAACAATGACGAATAGTCTCCAAGTAAACGCCTCTTTGCCGCTTCTTTTCAGCCAGCGTCGAAGCAAAGCTTCATTGGGCGTGATCGGCCTCTGGCTGGGATCAATACGTGTCTATCGACAGTGGCGAAATGCAATCAGTCTGGACTAGCAGCAGAGGAACAAGGCGTCCAACTTTAACAAAAACAAAAAAAAGAAGAAGAAAAGGTCTCCACCCAGAGGAACAAACAAGGAAGTGAACTCAGCCTTCACCTCACTTCCTGCCAAGTGGCCGCTGCCATGCTGTTGGAGTGTTTTTCTTTATTTTTTCCCCCCACTCAGTCAGCAGACGCAAAACGTTTACAGTGGAAACAATGTGGTGGGTTGGTCTTCACTCGGCAGAAACATGCACACTCGGCGTTTCCCTTTTTCCCCCCCCGACGTCCTTCCAGAATCTGTGCGCCCGTTATATTATCAAAGTCAAAACAAAGCCCGTTTAAATCCAATAAATGCATACGTTTGACTGTTTCCCGCATTACTTACAATTTTCCACATTTTTACGATTCAAAAAAATGATGAGACTATTTATTTCAAAAAACTAAATAAATCAAAGCTGCATGCCCTCTTTTTTTTTTCTTTTTTTTTAATGGTGAAGCCTCCAAATGATCAAACCAAAATGGCCACCTTCCTCCTCAATTTCAGCAAAGGTACAAAGGGACTTTTGTGTGCATCCTGTTCCGACATATCACCCCAATTTGGTGTCGATCTGTGAAACTGGTGTCAGGGGATAATCCTTGTATTGATTAGAACATAACATTTGCCAATAACATGCTTCATCATTCCAAACGGGTGTGTCTACCCCCCAAAAAAAGCATCACAACCATGTGAGCAATTAGGCTTAAAAGTGATCAATACAGTCAAACCTCGGTTTTCGTCCATAATCCGTTCCAGAAGGCTGTTCGAAAACCGAAATTGTTCGAAAACCGAAACCACACTCTTTTTAAAATAAAAATGTTTCCTGAACACGTCTGCTCACAATGGAAAGCAACACGAGGAAGCGTCACTTCCTCGTGTAAGGAAGGCGAGAGGAGTTAAATGGTGCATTCAAGTGCGCTCAGTTTGTTCGAGAACCGAAATTTGTTGCCTCATCCGAGGCATAAAAAACTCGAAATTTTTGGTCGAAAACCGGATTGGACGAGAACCGAGACGTTCGAAAACCGATGTTTGACTGTATTTGCGTTTAGCTCACAATTGCATTCGGATATCAATTCATACATGAGCTACAGCAACAACGGTTTCTAATCCACTATTTTCATAAACCTCAAGAGATTCTGTAATTACCAACAATGTTGTGCTCCTCGAAAATAATCAATTCATACATTACTGATTTAAAAAATAAATAAATAAAACATTCTTTCCATTGCCAGCAAAGGATGCGTAACCATCGCTCGGACGTGTTGTCACTGGTAGGGGAAAGTGTTTAGAGAGCAGCGGCGTAAAACTAATTAAAAGACATAGAGTCTAATTTGTTTTATCGGCCGAAAAGCCACAAGTAGATGAATTTAAGCGCTAAATGCTTGTGACATTGATGGCGGCCTCGCTAAGGAACCTCATCGCACCGCAGAAAGAGCGCGACAGGAAAGTACCGATCATCAGGAATAAAAAAAAATAAAAAGTTGTTGATTTTGTTCTTACTTTTAAATCCCAAAATTGTCTGAAAAATCAAGTAATTTTTTGGGGGGGGCCTGCGTATGATGTATATTACCTCAAATGGCTGAAGTATCGAACGTGCTGAAATTTGGATCGGATCATTGATTTTAGAGCATAAAGAGCTAGTATCAGTGGTATCGATCGATGTCATTATCGATCTGCACATCGCGGGTGGTCGTGGTCAAGATTTACTGTGGTGGCTAACAAGCTAACGCAGCTCTACTAGCGCTCTTACCAAACTTCCAAGTCACGTAAACCGAAGAGCCCTGTTTTTCAGTTTTGTATTTTTCATCTGATACATAAAAGATCAATTCATTTAGATTGGGGGTTTTTGTTTGGTGGGGGGCTAGATTTTAAAACAAATCAAAGAATAAGTCACTGTCACTTTTCGATTGCTAGGAACTAGCCATTAGCAAGATACTTTATTCAACCACGAGGGAAATAATTCACTGTTCCGTTTCCAAAATCAAACATCTTGTCCATGCAAGTCTTTTTTTAACGCAGAGATAAAATTCTGCATTCAATTTTCGAAGCCTTACCGTCCTTGCCGATGAGGAAGTCCAGGTAACGGTAGGTGTAAGCCACGCCCACTTTGGTCTCCACCTGAGGTCTCTTCAGCGTGGAGTAAATCTTGCCCGGTGACTTCTCCTCCGTGGTAGGCTTCATCTTACGCAGTCCGCAGCCCATGACGTCACTTAGAGGACCGCCAAAACTGAAGGAGAGACAAACACATTTTCACTTTTCACTTACGGTACACCAAAACATACCATATGTAATTTTTTTGGGGGGGCTTGGGATGTTCTCATTTGATGCAACAATGACGCAAAGGGTATTTGCTTAGTTCATAAAGTCACACTTCACGATAGAAAACACGAAAGTCTTTTTTTTTTGTGGTCAGTTTGTTTCAGTTTCAGAGGCCCCTCCCCCATCCCCCTTTGTTGTTTTCCGAAGCCAACCTCTTGACTAAACGGTTGTTAGGTTTTGGGGGGGGTGCAAGTAAGAGGGGAAAAAAACCCCAGAAACATCCTAGTAAATGATGAGCCGGCAGAATAGCGAGCTTTCCTTTAAAAACAACAATACGCATTTTTTCGATTTTGCACGGTGCATTCTTACAAATGTTTTGCCTGTTTAATTACCGTAATTTCCGGACTATAAGCCGCGACTTTTGTCACACGCTTTCAACTCTGCGGCTTATTTAATGAAGCGGCCTATATAAAGAAGTTTTTAACGGCCGCCTGTGTACCGCCTTTCTTTGTAAATATCTCATGTAACAATATGGGCACCTGCGGCTTATAGACGGGTGCGGCTTATGTGTGTACAAAATGTTTTTTCCTGTAGTGGTGCGGCTTATAATCAGGTGCGCTCTGTCGTCCAGAAATTACGGTACTTTGTTTTGATGATATGAATGAAAATGAGATTGGACTGGAATGCAACATTTTAATAATAGAACAACGCGCCAGCTTTGTCATACTTTTCCCTTTGATTGTGTAAGTATTGTTAAACTTTGGAAGCGAGCAAGCTCATTAATTTTAATATCAGGTTCAAAGACGTGGAGGCAAACCTATGAATAGAGAAAGCACATTAAAACAACATTAACACAGCGCCGTTACGACGGCACCCCGACGAGCTTTTGTCAAATTCGGCAACATAATCAGTGTGACTGCTACCGGGGCGGTAAGACTGAACAGTATCCGAACGATAGACACGCATAAAGCATTAGAAACGTGTCGGAAATGTAGCAATCGCAACATGAGTTTGAAAGGCAGGAGGAGGAAAAAAAAAAAAGAAAAAAGAAAGAAGTACAAGCTGGATAAGCCTCTCCAAATAAATAAATAAAGGGGAATAAATACGGTTGATTTCTCACGCCTTGGCGCTTCCTTGTTCCCATCAGAGAACCAAATGAAATGCAAACTAGCATGAAGGAGGAGAAGGAGGCAAAGTCACAGCATATCCCAAACACCAAATTGCTGCTTCATGTAAGGAATGAACGCACAAATATACAGTGAATTTTATATTAATAATAATAATAATATAAATGTAAATAATTAATTTAATAATTTATTATTGTATATATATATATTTTATTTATAATAAGTAATAAAAAACAAAAAGTAAATAGCACAGCCACCTTACGCTGTTTTCTATGCTATTGCTAATTTATTATATTTATTCTATAAATATATTGCTAATGCTATATTTTATATTGCACTTATACTGAACTGTACACAGTTCGTTTCTGAAAGATTTGTTTTGTCCAATGAAACACCCTGTTTCCCCCCAATTTAGGTGCTGTAGACTGCAAATTGGGACAAATAAAGGTTATCTTATCGTATCTTATAATATGGATGTTTGGGGGGGGGGACTGGTGGGGCAGTGGTTAATGTCTCAACCTCACAGTGCAGAGGTCATGGGTTCAATCCTGGCTCTGGCCTTCCTGTGTGGAGTTTGCATGTTCTCCCCAGGCCTGCGTGACTTTTTTCCGGGTACCCCGGTTTCCTCCCACATTCCAAAAACATACATGGCAGGCTGATTTAACCCGATTTTTATTTTAATTTGCCTTTCAAGATGACATGTCTGGTCTTGGTGTTAGATTTTCTCAAATAAATTTCCCCCCAAAATGCGACTTATACTCCAGTTTGACGCATACAGTATTTTTTTTTTCTTCTTCATTATGCTTCTTATGGCTGGTACTCAGGAGCGACTCATAGTCCGGAAAATACGGTAATGTTATTACCGTATACATTTGTTTTTCATGTAATTAAACCAAAAATCACACCCTAGGTGTGAGTGTGAGCACGAATGGTTGTTTGTCTCTGTGTGCCGTGCGATTAGCTAGCAACCAGTTCAGGGTGTCCCCCGCCTACTGCTCGAAGACAGCTGGGATAGGCTCCAGTAACCCCCGTGACCCTTGTGAGGATGAAGCGGATCGGAAAATGGATGGATGGACAGAGCAGCAATGCCTACAAACAGAGCGTATAACAATAACTGCAAGGAAAAAATGATTTGCACTCTGTGGTGGATTTGCACTCCTAGTGCTGCTCCGTACATTCTGCCGCAACCTAGTAGTACCATGAAGGCGTGCAACTTTAAATTCAGACTTTCCTGTATACTGTAAACCCCGTCAAAAAAGAATCGCCTCAAAATCTGGAATGTCGATTGGATTCACTGTACAGTATTTGGTTTTCTCAGCCCTTCTGAGGGAACAAACAACTATTATGTTTGTTCTCAATAACATAGAGGGGGGATGGATGGATGATTGCATGAATACATGAATAAATGCCAAATGGATGACAGCAGATGCTAAGACTTATCTTTTCTCTTCCAAATCAAGTGTGGGTCTATTTAGGGAATGTCACATGGTTTTGCCAGGACACAATGAAAAGACAAGGCAGGAAGTGCGGGGGACTTGGAGATTGTGAGCTCGGGGGTTTGGACTGCAGGAAGTGTGCACAGTTGGCGGGCGCTAGCGGGACAAAAAGAGGAAATGAGCAGACGGCGGCTTCGCTAATGAGGTGAGCTGCAAGAATGGGGAAAGGTGAAACTCAATCAAGGGAAAAAACGGAGAACGCGGGACGCAGGAGCGTGAAATGAAGACGCGGGCGGAACGGCAAACAAAGGCAGTCAAGGGAGAAGATGCCGCCGATTGATTCACGAACGTCAGCGCACATCAGAGTCGTGCGGGTAAACAGGAAGTCTTACGGCTATCGAAACGTATGACGAGATTAGCTGCGCTCGCGACTCATTTCGCAACGACCTGCAAAAAGCTCCAACGTGTCATCGCAGCGTTGAGTTAATGTGTGCAAAACCAGTTTTGGTTTTAGCGGTGTACTCATACGTGCTGAACAATGAATCCAATTCAAATTGACATCTCAGTGTAGTAGAAAGCAATTTTAAAATGGCACAGGCTGCAATTAGGTCAGGCTTAAATTTATACATCCCCTTGACGGTCCATATGCATCAAACCGCTTCCGCTCTTAACGCAGCCAAAAATGGGGATTGTCGTCCTCCACTGCCGTTTGATGCATTATCAGCAGATATCTATGAACCTTTTGCAAGCGTTGGTTTCTGGTTTGGAATCAGGTCCTTGTTTGGACTGCTAAACTGGACTCGTGCTATGCCGCCATTTCTGGACCCTGAACTGATAATCAAAAATAAATATAAGTATGTACTGTCTTCTTGTGTACTTGTATTGAGGTAGTAGGAGGTAGAGTAGCTATGACAAATATTTTTGAAGACACAGTCATACCTCGGTTTTCGAACGTCTCGGTTCTCGACCAATTCAGTTTTCCAGCAAAAACTTTGAGTTTTTTGTGCTTTGGATGACGAACAAATTTCGGTTTTCCAACAAACTGAGCGCACTTGAATGCACCATTTGACTCCTCTCGCCTTCCTTACACAAGGAAGTGACGCTTCCTCGTCTTGCTTTCCATTGTGAGCAGACGTGTTCAGTAAACATTTTTATTTTTAAAAAAGTGTGGTTTCGGTTTTCGTCACACTAAACGCTTCAAAGACTAATCTATAAAACCAAACCATTTGAAAACAATGAATCTGATATTGTTTCTTGTAATACAGACTAATTTATCAGTTTTGTTTGTTAAAAAAAAATAGTCGGGAAAAGAACCTTGAGGAAAGAATCGCATATTAAATCACAATCGCAACGTTGGTGGGGAGGGCGGTGGGGGCACATTAGCGATTTTCAAAATATTTCAAACCTCACCACATTGAGGCTATTCATGAAGGGTCATACGGAAAAGTGGAAGATGATGAAGATGAAGCACCTCGTAAATATCGATGGCTGACATACGCCACCAAATTCAGGAGGCGAGCAAGCGGCACAATGCGGAACCCGGCCAGAACCTCTGCCCAAGGCCCAGACTCACACACACACACGCACACACACACATATATATATCCATCCATCCATTTTCCGAACCGCTTCATCCTCACTAGCTGGGCAGCAGCAGTAGGCGGGGGACACCCTGAATTGGTTGCCAACCAATCGCAGGGCACACAGAGACGAACAATCATCCACGCCAGCCCAAACCTCTGCACCCACCCACGCAAGCCCGGGGAGAACATGCAAACTCCACACAGGGAGGCCGGAGCTGGGATCACACCTCTGCACTGTGAAGCCGACGTGCTAACCACTGGACTACCGGGCCGCCACCACATATATATATATATATATATATATATATATATATATATATAAACCAACAGATGAAGGCAGCTATCGCCATGGGAACGAGCCCCTCGCCGACTGTCAGCTTCTCAGAAGAAGAATAGGCAGCAATCTCTCTCAGCCTCTCTCTCGCTTCTTTCATTGTCACTTTCTCTCTCTCTTCCTCTCTTCAGGACCACCACCTTTTCCTCTCCGCTTCCCAGCTCCTCTTTCAAGCCTCGGGCAGTCATGAGTTTGATTTTCACCGCATAATCTGTCCACGCCGGGATTTGTCCAGGCAAAAAAATAAAAAAAAAATACCATCTCAGCCATACGGTTGCAAACAGCCTGCAGTACGTCGGCTGTCTGGAAGCTCGCAAACACGAAGGGATTCAAAGTTGTGTTTGGAGAGGAAGTTGTAAGAAAAAAAAAAATGAGGCATGGTAATCAATGTCTAGATCAAAGGTGTCAAAGTCAAGGCTTGGGGGCCAGATCTGGGCCACCACATCATTTTACATGGCCCGGGAAAGCAAATCAACTTCCATGATGCTTGCTAAAATCTCAACCAAAATGTTAAATTCTTACATGTAATAAATAAGAGACATATTGGAAGCATTTTCTTGTGACCAAACCCCTCATTACAGTAACTTAAACAATAGTTGAATAAACCGTTATGATTGACTTTTTTTTATATAGTTTCACTCATATTGGCCCCCAAGGGAAACGGTAACTAAAATGTGGCCCAGGACAAAAATGAGTTTGACACTCCTGGTCTAGATGAAAACCAAATTTCAGAATTTCAGATACAATTGCGGCGTTTACGTGAAAAAAAGAGTGAAAAAAGAGTGACGGGGGGGGTCTTTTACTGATCTATGGCGTCTCCTTGGCTCGATGGTGTATCGTATTGGAGCGAATTACAGTGGTGCCTTGAGATACAAGTTTAATTCCTTCCAAGACCATGCTTGTAACTTAAAACACTCAAGTCCAACATTAAAACAATACTCCACAGAAAAGCACTCCATTTCCTCAAAATCCGACAGTGTGCCTTATAATCCGATGCGCCTTATATATGGATTAATATTTTGATTTCTTGAACGGAGTATTTTGAATGTTCTGTAAAACGCTTTGTTACAGCTGCAGCGCTTCATAAAGAAAACCTGTATTGTATTGTATTGTATTGTATTCCCTGTACAAAATAAAATCATCTGGATTCAGATTCTTTTTTTAAGTACACTATACATCGACTGGAATTTTTTTTTTAAAGTACACTACACATTGATTGGGAAAATAAAATTCAGGGCTCCAGATGATTTTATTTTGTGAAACCACTTCACAAAATAAAATTGAGTAAATTCAACACAACTTTTATTCCTGTGTATTCCGGAGCTGACGTAGTCAGGTCCTTTTGGCATTTATCGACATGTGCGCATTACACGATCAATAAGCGCTGTCATTTTCCTACGCAGCCATTACGAGACAAGTCAGCGATTTTTGCATGACTATAACGACTGCGCCATAATGGGTACGTGTTTGTTATCCGACAGTCATGATACATTTCTAAAGACGGATGGATGATGTCTACGCAGGGAGGGAGGGGAAAATAATAAAAAGTGAGGCCTCACAGAAGAGGGGTTTTTTTTTTTTTTTTTTTTTTTTTTTTTGAAGAAGTAAAAAGACCGCAACGGAGATGACACTGCTCCAGATGAAAACGGGGGCACTCATCTAGAGACAGGTCGCTCGGCGTGTTGTCTGACTGGTCACGTGGCGCAAAACAAACAAGACAATTTCACAACAGCGGAACGGAGGATTCACACTGTTTGAATCCACAGGGGGTTACATAAAGAAAAAATAAAATAAAAATATAAGGCTACACTGACGCCTGTGTGAACAATAAACATGTGGGCTTTCAAATTAGGGTTCGAGGCCAGGGCTAAGGGTTTGAAGGCGTTATAGCAGGGGTGTCAAACTCATTTCACATTGTAGGCCACATACGGCCTCGGTAGATGTCAAGTGAGCCGGACCATGAAAAGTATACCATACTCTGCTATAAATAACCAAAATATGTCTTTCTTTTGTTTTGGTCTAAAGAAGCACAAGAACACTAAGAAAATATTGAAATTTAATGAACATATCTTTTACAAAACTTCATGAAAAGCCTTAGATTTCCTTAGACAAATGTGCAATTTACTTTGATCATTCACATACAGTCAAACCTCGGTTTTCGAACGTCTCGGTTCTCGACCAATTCGGGTTTCGACCAAAAATGTAGACTTTTTTTATGCCTCGGATGACGAACAAATTTCAGTTCTCGAACAAACTGAGCGCACTTGAATGCACCATTTGACTTCTTTCGCCTTCCTTACACGAGGAAGTGACGCTTCCTCGTGTTACTTTCCATCGTGAGCAGAGGTGTTCAGTAAACATTTTTATTTTAAAAAGAGCGTGGTTTCGGTTTTCGAACAATTTCGGTTTTCGAAAAGCCTTCTGGAACGGATTATGGACGAAAACCGAGGTTTGACTGTACATGCATTGCAACTGATCCCACTGATTGTACAAAGGCACAAAACTAACAAGTAATTGGTATTTAAAAATATATTAATGCACTTTATGATTAAACAAGATTTATAAAGGAATTTTTTAATTGACAAACTAAGGAAAGTACTATTACATGTGTAAAAAATGAAGTAATGACATGTCCTTGATAGCGTCTGCTGTGTTGGGTCTGTCTCAGTGACAGTTTGAGGCTGCTGTTGTCTTCTACTCTGATCAAAACAGTGTGTCCCCTAGTGGATACTCCATGAATCACACCTTTTAAAAAAATATTCATTCCGTGTCTTTTCTGCATTTTTTCCACTTTTAAATGATTCTGCGGGCCTGATCGAACCTCCTTGGGGGCCGGTTCCGGCCCACGTGCCATATGTTTGACACCACTGCATTATAGGGTTTCAAACAAACTTTACAGCTTCAAATGACGGTTTCAAACAAGAGTTAGGGTTTCAAATTAGGGTTTGGAGTCAATTTCAAACAAGGCTTTGGGTTATGAAATATTCTTTCAAACTAAAGCGGGTTTTAAATTTAGGGTTTAAATACATTGTTTGAATTTTAAACAAGGGTTTGCGCTTAGGAGCGATACGGTGGACGACTGGTTAGCACATCTGTCTCACAGTGGAGTCGTTGTGGGTTTAATTTCTGCTGCGGGCCTTTCTTGAAACAAGGCTGCTATCGACCTGCTAGCATTATTGTACCATTACTCGCCCCTACCTCGTATCAAGTCCTTAACCTGAAGCATGGACTTCCCCCCCTACAATAAATTAGCCCATAGCTCAATCTAGACTACAGTAGAAAAATAGTTCCTGCTGTCGGACTACGACGTTCCTCCAAAAGTTCCCACTTTTGTCTTTGAAAAGCTCCTCAAACTTCCCCTCGTTTGTCTTGTAGTGAGGCGAAAACATTTGAGTCAGCAGTCAATTTACCTTAATGACATTCAACAGCCCACACGGGAGGCACGAGCGCACAAACATCAAGTCGTTAGAGCAGAAAATGACACGCGGCAGTAAACAGCCAATCAAAGGACTTGTCCACGTTGGGAAAGTACGCAACCAACGTCCATTAGTACCCGCGTCACCGTCCGTGTTTATGACATCTTCAAAAGGAGGAGGTGTGCCTCCCCAGGGGGGGCGCTAGAAGTGTAAATGTGGTTCGCGAGCAACTTAGCTGTGCATATGTTGTACAGTCAAACCTCGGTTTTCAACCAAAAATTTAGATTTTTTTTTATGCCTCGGATCACGACCGAAAATTGGTTCTCGAACAAACTAAGCAAACCTGAATACGTCACTCGACTCCCCTCGGCTTCCGGCTCTCGACCAAACTGAGCGCACTTGAATGCGCCACTCGACTCTTCTCGACTTCCTTACACGAGGAAGTGACGCTTCCTCGGGTAGACGAAGAAGTGACGCCACCATTGTGAGCAGACGTGTTCAATAAAGATTTTTTTTTTTTAAAAGATCGTCCATTGTGAGCAGACGTGTTCAATAAATACAGTAATTGTGAACATTGGACGGTTGCTGTTGGAATTTTTGTGAGGTGATGTTGGACCTGACAGAGAGCGAAAAGGAGACTCGCCAACACCCTCTTTAAAAAAAAAAAAAAAAAAATCTTTTGAAACCGTAACCCAGGCTTTAACATTAGTTGAAACTCCACATTATTGGCTTCAAACCCTAATAAGAAACCCTCACTTTTCTTGAGACCTTAAAAAAAGAACTGACAGTCAAACCTCGGTTTTCGTCCATAATCTGTTCCAGAAGGCTGTTTGAAAACCGAATTGTTCGAAAACCAAAACCAATTTAAAATAAAAATGTTTATTGAACACGTCTGATCACAATGGAAAGCAGCACGAGGAAGCGTCACTTCCTCGTCTACCCGAGCAAGCGTCACTTCCTCGTGTAAGGAAGGCGAGAGGAGTCAAATGGTGCATTCAAGTGCGCTCAGTTTGTTCCAGAAACGAAATTTGTTCGTCGTCCGAGGCATAAAAAACTCGAAATTTTTGGTCGAAAACCGAATTGGTCGAGAACCGAGACGTTCAAAAACCGAGGTTTGACTGTACTGTTGTCCACCATTAAACATTTTTCACTGTCATACAAGTGGAACCAAAAAAATACGTTACACCTTCCGTGATCTACACCCTGCTGAGACTTCTCCTTTTAAGATGAAGGAGAGAAAATCCAGAAAAGACGCAAAATGCACTACCAGACCCGAGCACTCGACGGTGGCCGAAGTGAGGTTTCACGCGATGTCACGCCTGACCGGGGGAATGGGGGGGGGTGGACCGCAAACATCTGGAGCACAGAGCGCCGAAGAAGGAAAAAGGAAGGAAAACAAAACTTGACGCGTTTCGCAAGCACGAGCGCGGCCATTCGTTCAACGTTGACCTCTTTCCTGTGGCTCGGTGGCAATGGCTGCAGTGTGACGCAACGCCAATCACTTCCACATTTACAACCGCGTGTGATTGTGTGAGTCTGTGTGTGTGTGTGTGTGTACCAACAGTGCAAAGTTAACTCCGCTAGCCACCAGCTGGAACTAATTATCTGCACTCTCAGTCTCACACAAACATTCGCGCATGCACAGCCGCGCACGGACGCAAACACACTCGTGCCTTTTTGTCTCTCAAATCCCCCCTTTGCTTCCTTCTCGGTGACATCCCTCCGCTTGTTTTTCCCATTCAAGCCGCCACAGTAACCCACGTTGCAATATTGTGGCCATATTTGGGAGTAGAATGTCAGGAGGATACCGCGATTAGGGCGTATCGTGAACGCGCACCGATTCACAAGTTTGTCTATTTTTGTTTGTATTTGTATTAACGCAGCCATGAAGGCAAAGATGAAGAAGACTTTCACAACTAACGTCAGTGGCTCAGCGAGCTGCAGTAATACGAGTCGTTTTTTTTCCGTAAATAAAGGATATATGCCAGTGAGTGCCGTTATATCGTCTGTTTTTTGGCATCATTAAGCGAGGGGAAGGCAAAGTTCTGCGGTTCTTTGTAATGCACAATGTGTCAGTCTTTTTGTTTTATGTTGACTTTGACAGTAAACTTCAACTGGGAGTGGAATGAAACAGCTTGAAGTCTTTTTGAGAAGGATTTTTCTCTAGGTGCCAAACTGATGCTTGTTGTAAAGTGAGTTGAGTTCACACCTTATACTGCTCTCATCTCCTTAATTTTTGCTATTTCGTCCAAACAAAAGAAAATGGCCAAACAGCTCGTATCTCCCAAAAAATCGTAAGAAATAAAATAAATGCTTTTGTTGGGAATCACTCTCCATCTACAGTATTAAATAGTTCCCTCTATGGTGAGTTGGCCATTTTGTAGTGCCGTTCCTATGAGTGTTGAACCGATTTGTCACTGATTTGTCCACGACTCAATTTTACTACTCCGCATTATATGACGCTTTAAGTCGATCCATCGCTCATCAAGTGTTTTGGGCATCTCTCCTTCCAATCATCTAGTTTACACAGGACTTTCCACTCCCTTGTCTGACATTTAAGATAGATGAGAATAGGGTTAGCCTCGCTAGCTCTGGTCATTCCGATCGTTGTACTGTGCGGACGAAATATCAACGTTGTCAATCTATTAATCGACTTGAACGCGATATCATCGAAATCGCACGATAGGGATTGGGGAGCAGGGTATGAATGAATGAATGAATTCGATTTAAGGAAATGGTTGACAATTATTGGATTGAAAAGTCAATCAATGTAAAGCACGGGCCATACAGCTAAAATGGAACATAAAACAAACCTCGCGAGTGAATGAAATTATTTATGTTTACACGTTACGTGCAGAGGACTTGCCTACCCTGACCTCACGTCTCTTTCACTGGGTCGGGAACACAGTTAAATATAGAAAAGTAGGAAATTGGCAACACACTCCAGCTTCTTCACACTTCATACATTTTGTCAAAATCAAATGATCTGAATGCCTTTTATCTTTAAGAGTAATATTAGAGAATTTTTGAAATGATATTGTGCTTGTGGGTCATAGTTTGTACAGCTGGGATAGGCTCCAGCACGCCTGCGACCTTCATGAGGATAAGCGTATTAGAAAATGGATGGATGGGTCACAGTTTGTGATCCATATATATAATGTTTATGACATGAATATAGACAGCTGGGTTGGGCATACGTTTGGGAATGATGTTTGTACGTCTCTGCATTATTGCCATATTTTAGTATGATATAGTGATGAGACCGCGATAACACAAACAAATATGAAAACAACATCAAAAGTTTGGAAATGCACTTTTCTTTCGTTTTGTGTTGCAAAACATATGGCGACACTGACAGTTACTAAGTCAAGTTATTAACAGGTACGGAACAACAACCAATCTTCGATCGACGACCAATCCCGCCAGTAGTACTGTAAATCTCTGCGGTCAACGTGTGTGTGCACGGGTGCGCTGACGTGCGTGATAATTGGCCTATCCAGGTGTAACCGACACGACTTAATGACCGGCACTCCCGGGACAGTCCGGTTAAAGTCACGTGACGTTGGCGCGAGCACGCGCGTGCGTCAAACTTGTACGTCCGCGTCACGGCCAACAAAACGAAAAGTGTCAACTTTGCAGTCAGAGCGGCAAAACGCACTCAATGCTGCGTTTATTTCATCTTTGAACACACCAAATATCACGCGTGAAGTGGAAACGGATGCCGAGAGGCGCAAAAACGAACTTACGTCTCGCTGTGGATCAAAGTAAGACAGCGCGAGCGTCACGAGGAGCGAAGCATCCCACGCGTGGACGACCGTAGGTTAGCCGTCGTCAAGGCGGTGTCGGTTCCGAGCTCTCCTCCGTGGCCGAACACAGTCCTCCAGAAGCGGGGCGAAGACACTCCAAGTCCCCGCTTGGTGGGCGCGGATGTTGTGCCAGCTCAGGGAAACCACATCCTGTCACATTATTCACCACCTCCTCCTCCTCCTCCTTATTATTATTATTCCTCCCCTCCGTAAGTGTGTCGGCGAGCACGCCTCTATCTCGGTGTGCGTGCGCGTTCACGTGATGGTCTGGATGAGCGTGTTTTGACCCGGCAGCCTCGAGTCGACGTCTGCCGCGCAGCTTCCACTCCACTGGCTGAAGAATCCATCTGAAGAGACGCGAGGGGAGAGGGTGGGATGTGTGACTGTGTGTGTGTGTGGGGGGGGGCGGTCACTGGGAAAATACCAGAGTTGAAGGAAGGAACGGAGGTGCATGTTTTTTTTTCGTGATGGGGTCAAGACAGACCTCTGCCATGCAGGATTTAGTGCATAAAGGTGAACATTTATTCGATTAAGATAAGATAACCTTTATTTGTCCCACACTGGGAACATTTGCAACACTGGTGAAATTTGCAGTCCAGTTTACAGTCACATTTAGTACATCTATTGATTAAAAACGGTCCAATCTTGTCAATTCAAACTAGGGTTTCAAGCCAGGGTTCTAAAACATTGTTTTGTATTTCTAAAACGGCCACTTAAGTTGGAACAACTTTAATATAATATGAACTATTGACATGTGTGGCAACAATGTTAGTGAGCATAAGGCAAGCAAGCTGTTTGCTCCAAAACAATTTGCTGAGTTGTTTTTCCTCATATCTTTTAGGTTTGGGGGACAATATAAGGGACAGCAGTTCTGTAAACTCTTCTTTCTTTGTTGTGAAATGGAGGAAACCTCATTTTCAAGACAGCAAAATTGTCTTTAATCCTTGCTTGAATTCACAGCATTCTTGTTTCCTTCCATCATCTCTCTTCCCTCCCTGTCCTCTATCCCTTACCTGCCTGACCCACTTCCTTCTTTCATCTTTTTTTTATAAAACATAATGTCCTTCATTCTATCGTCCCTCTTTCTATTTTCCCTTCCCAGTTACTTCCTCCCTTCCGTCCACATGTAAATAAATCCATGTCAAATGTATCCATACTTTTGGACCACTCTGTGATGGGTCTAAGATGTAGTAACAATAAAGGGACATTAAAATATGTGATCTAAACAAAAAAACGAGCAATTCTGCACAAATTATCCAATTTAAAACAAATTGAATTCATACTCCTCACATGCATTAAGTCTACCTGCATCAACATTCTACAATATGTCAGCTGTGTTTTGTTGGGTAAGTTGAACAATGCACCGATTCACTTTCTAGAGACACGTGTATGCCTGTAAATCTTCAAACACACGATTCATCAAATAGATACGATGGACTCATAGATAAGATTTAATAGATACAATATAAAATTGAGATAAAGTAGGCCTGCAACTGTACATCTTTCAACTGTGGTTTCCACTACAACAGCAACTTCATTAGGTACGCATTGTTTCACAGTAAGATAATTCTCACTTTAGGTTGACTTAGTCAAGGTGAGAGTAATTTTATTTTTTGAGTTAAATCACTCTCTCCATTTCCTGTGGTGAACAGGAAACAGGTGTCGCTGTCACGTTGCATCTTTCTGTAGCTATGCGGCAGCACCCCCTAGTGTACAATGTGAGGAAAAACAGACTCCTGGAAACCTGTCGTCTTTTCACGGCAAAAACAAATACAAAACTCGATTTTAGTTATATTTCTTCGTCGCCTGGTGGTGCTTTGTTGTCAAAAAAATAATATTAACACGCTAATATTACTTTAGATACATAAGTGAGTGGATATGTATTTTTTTGGGGCACTGTACGATTTAGCTATTTAGCGACAATTGAGCAAGTGGTGGTACAGAAGTTGCTGGCTCCCAATTCCATAGGCGTCTATGTAAAGTCAAATTTCCTAACCAGTGAAGTCCGGAAAAGTTAAAACCTAAAGGTGGGCTTACTTTACACGTAACAATGTTCACAGTCTCAGATTAAACAGTGATAGTCAAAATGAAGTTTTATAATTTTACTGGAGTGACAGGGTGCTCCTGTCATTTCAAGTGTTCAGTTTAAGGTGGTACGTAATCTCTTAGTCTTTTCATAGTTCTGGCCTTAGGACAATATATTATTAGGTCATAGAACATAAATGACTTGGGGAGGACTCAATCAGAATCAGAATCAGAATCGCCTTTATTGTCATTGTATAAGCTTCCAACGAAATTTGGGTGCCACTCCTTAGTGCATTTCGTAAAAAAATAAAATAAATAGATAAAAACAATAAAATAGGATAAAATAACAGTTTGATAAATACAAAACACAACAACACACTTCACAATGTCATTTGTTTAACAAATCATCCATGAAATAGAACATTGCATCAAGCAGAAATACAAAACAAATGTATTTATTTTTCAATTATTAAAATTTGTTTTGACGGAATACATTTTTACCGATGGTTGTGATAGTCCATTGTGACATATTTTACTTCATAAAGACCAATACGGTCAATCAGGACTGTTTATCGCTCTATTGCGTACACGGCCTTGACAAGACATCATTAATTAAGAATGGATACACCACTTTCAAAACTCAAATACAGTATTTGTATTATATGGCCAGTAGCGCGACTGAAAAATGGTGGCCAACATTGTTGTCACCCATCCCTGAAGTACTTAAAAATGAATATTTCGTGGCCTTCCTAAGGTACTTGGAATTTTGCTTCCAGATAATACAATCAGAAATGATCCTTTGTACATGGACACATCCCATAGCTAGAGAGGAGCATGTCAGGATGTATGACATTTGCCTTCCTCCTACAAGCAAAGGCAAGTGCAATTTCCTTATTTTTTTTCCCCCCTCACTCACATTATTTTCAGCTTGCTCGCTTGGCGCATTAGGCTGTCAGCTTCCACGGAACTGCTGATGATTACTTGAAGCCTGCTGTTACCTCTTGGCTCTTATCTCACGTGCGCTGCTTTCTATGTGTTTTAAAAAGCAACTCTGGAAAGGGTTGAAATCACCCTATCGGAATCTTGCATTGTCTTCTCGCGGTGCGCCATACTGCAAGATTAGATATTGATCCCAAAGTAAATACAGTGTACCCCAGCTATATTGCAGTTCAACATGCTGGGCAGCACTGGTCGGTACAGTGTCATTAGGAGCAAGAAGAAGAGGTAGAATTAAATTTCCATCAGAGTTGTTCCCACAGAAGAAAGAGAATTCAGTGTATGCCTGCGAGTGTTGTCGTAAATTCTGTGTGAATTACTATAACGTGAAAGGATAAACAGTCAAGATGCTTATTGTGCCTCGAGAGATTCTAGAGCTGCCCTTTTCACATTGTCAGCATGTACAAATTAAAACAGAAAAAGGTTGGCGTAAACGTCTGCTCTGAACATTTCAATAAAGGAGACGAGAGATATGGATTATACCCGCAGATGGGGATTATTCCCACCTGGTCTCGTTTGTTTACATTTTAATGGGGATGGATGAAAAGCAGCCGGGTTTAAAATGATGACATAACGTTCGGTACACCTGCAACCTTACCCCTTTTTATCATCATCACAATGGAACATCCAAATGGAGCTCCCCAAAAAGTGATACAATTTGGCGTTCAAGCATTATGTTCAAAAATGCAAACTATCATAATGTGTGATGTCAGAATATTGTGGGATGAACTTTACATCAGCAAGTAACGAAAGCAAGCATGGGCAAAGTATAACATTTCCATCCAAACCGTATAATAACACAAGTATAGTAGCTCTGCACAAAACTCCAAATAATATTACAAATGGGCGGAGTAGTGTCAAAGAGAAGCCAGCTTGCATGCCGACATCATTATGTCGTGAAAATAAACACAAAGGACACAGTGGCTGTGAGTCAGGAATCAGCTCGTTTCCTCCAAACGCAGTTTATGTGAAGCAAATATCTCATCGCATGTCAATTTGGCGTTGCTAACCCCTGTTAACCGACAGATGGCGCTGTTGTATAAACCACAGCGGCCCTCCCGCTTTAACTCTGCATGCAGATTACAGGACGTTTGTTTTGCTGTGTGCTAAGCTAACCAGTGGCCTATGCATAAATGCATTCAGTCGTGCAGAGTAACATCATGTCGTCTGATTGGATGTTTGCTAGGTGCAAGATCTTCCACTGTTCTCTGACGTCACAGCCTTGTGATGAGATGATGAGAAAGATCTTTGGTTGCTGTCGTGCTATGACAACATTGCTACATTGCTTTTGAGACCTCAGAAAAAACTCTTAATTAGAGTACTGTCGATATTTTAGCAGTTTTGTGACACTACCCCCCCCCCCCCCCCCCGCTGTTTTTAACGTCACTCCTGATGAAAATTGATCACTTTGGGACTCACCAATGGAGGCTCTTGTTCGAAAACGTCATTGTTTGCAGCGTTTACCGCCCAAACAATGTTGAGTGTTCGACAAACAAAGTAACACCGCCACCTATTGGCTCGTTATGCAAATTACATACTATTCAGAAATCAATGTCACTATTTTTTAATAGATTCCAACAGTTTATCCCCACCGTGTTAGAATGAGTAAAATGAGTTTCAATCAGACAGCACCAATATTTATATATTTTTTTCGATGCTGTATTGACAGCTATGGTGGTTGACTGGTTAGTACGTCCGCCTCACACCGCAGAGGTCACGGGTTCAATTGGTCTTCCTGTGTGGAGTTTGAATGTTCTCCCTGTGCCTGCGTGGATATCCTCCCACATTCCCAAAATATGCACATAACTGAACACTTTAAATTTCCCTAGGCATGATTGCGAGTGTGAATGATTATTTGTCTTTGCATGCCCTGCAATTGGCTGGTAACCGGTTCAGGGTGTACCCCGCCCACTGCCTGAGGATAGCTGGGATAGAAATAAAAGTATACTCTGATGAAATATTATACTTTGAGACACGAGTGACCTGACTTAATGAGTTTTTCAAGAAAAGAGCTCTCGTTCATTTTTTTTTTTTTTACCTGAGTTGAATGCTGTATGCTAGCAGTGAAATCAACTTCATTTCAGAACAAGGAGTAGTTTGCCAGATAGTAAAAAACAGACTACAACAATACTCACTCATATGTTCTTTATCATCTGTGAGAAACAGCTAATGAGAATGCAGCTCACTCACTTACAGTACAATAGTTGAAAACCCCTTAGCCGTTTGTTGAAAACCGTTAGCTGTTTATGTATTAAAAACACATTTTTTAAAAAATTGGGCGGGGGGGGGCGATAATCGATTAACGACATTCCCATTCATTTCAAGGGGAAAAGACGACTATTTTAAGTTACAAATGTCGTCACAGAACAAATTAAAATAGTACTGTAGTACAATTCAGACTTCCACCCCAAAAGTCGTTAGCGTGCGTGTGTGACATGTATTGTTATGTCATACTCATCACTATTCAAAGGGGCGTGTTTACATTCGAACCGGTCTGCTCGTCTTTGCCCTGACACCTAAAAAAGAAAAACAACAATTGCAAAACGGTCACAATGAGCTATGATTGACAGCACATCCTGTTTTTTGCCTGGCGCGCGTTCACGAGGCGACATAACTCGCGTGCGCGTCGACGTATGAATTGTGATAGTTGCGGTTCGAACGTCCGACTGCAGTTCGCACGTTTCTCGGACACCAAGCCCAGGAAAGGCGTCCCCGCTCCCCTCCTCCGGTAGTACTGGTGATGGTGTTCTCCCTTGTTTTTCAAGGGTGCTTTTTTTCAAGCGCGAAAAGTTGTCAAGTAAGTTAGCTGACTCCCTAGCTGGCTGGCTAGGTAGCTAACCGGAGCTTACTCGCCAGAGCAGCTGTTAAAACTCACCACCGCCTCCCCGTAGCCGCTCCCCCAAATGGAGAGCTACGCCACCGCAGACGGACTGGAGATCCCCGGGTGAGTCGCACCGCGGGGATTTAGCCGTTAAAAGCGACACGTTGTCGGCCGCCCGTCTTGCATTTTGCCTCAAAAGCTCGCTATCAACTCGTTCCGATGTCACGGTGTCGTGTACCGACACCACCAGTGGTTCCGCCGCCGTCTCCCCGCGCACACGCTTCCACCACTAGCCGCGCGGCACCTCCGAGCACCCGGCGGCGGATGATCGAGGAGAGCAGCAGCCAGCAGCAGCACCCCGCGCGGATGTTCCGAACCAGGAAATTGGATTAAATCCGAACCAGGAGTTTTTTCGGGACTGTGTTGAGTGAGTGTGTGTACGCGCGCCCATGGCGGAGTTCGAGGAGAACGGGGCCAGGCTGCTGGATCACGCGGCGGCCGAGGTGGGCGTGCAAGCAGCGGGGAAGACGCCCGGTGAAGGCTCGGTGTCGAACGGCGACTGTGGCATGTGTGAAGACAACATGGTCGGCCAAGGTTGTGGAGGCGTGGAAGCCCCCGTCGAGCCCGACAACAAGGCAGACATGCCCCGCAGGAGCAGCATCATCAAGGTGGGTCGAAATATGGAAGTCAGCCTCTACCTGAGCTCCATAAAACATTTTTTCCCCCATCATTTTCCCCGATGACTTTCCAACACACACTCATGGTACCTCAAATAATCTCTTTACAGCAGTACACTGTGTACTTTGACTATTTTGCAAATATTACTCATTTCATGTTGCCTAACAAGTAGCAAAGATGATGACAGCATGCAGGAGTGGAGCCGTTTGCATGTCGAAACCCTCTGCAGATGATTCCGACAGCTAGAAATGGAAAGTTTTGCTCCACTGTTGCTACTCGACTCAGCATGAAACGGGGTATGTGATGTAAAAAGGAAATTTTAGCAGTAGTGGGCTGTGCATCTATACCTGGGCCTTTAGTGAGGACTTAATGCACCTGCAATCAGGTTGCTAACTAATATACAAAAATGTCACGGCGTGACAACAACACTAGTGTTATTTTGTTTCCCCCGGCATGACGAACAAAACTGTGTATACATTTAGTCAGTGTGTTAAGAAGAAAGGAATTATGACATTCTGCTTTTTGGTTGTCCATTGCCAGCGCTGATGGGAGTTGCTTGCCAAACAGAGAGACAAGGGTCGCACTGCATAGATGGCTGTATTTATGGCACTCCTTCCCTATGCTCATATAACTCAACTCAAGATGCTTATTTTCACTCTCAATTGCTCCTTTGACAGCCGCGCACCGCTATGCACACAGACATCCGCATTTCGCTCTTCGAGCAGCCTGCTCCGCCCTCACGCGTGCGCACTACAGCCGCAAAGTTCACTATGAAGGCAGACTCGGACAATTTCATTTGTCCGCTGTGGCATGTTTGGTAATTTAATCGGTCAGATGTGACAAGACTATTGGTAAATGTATTGATGGCTTGAAGCTTGTCAGTACAAATGAATAAATAAACCACTTCACGTTAATTAAAAGCCGTAGGGTTCAGAAAACGGGGAAAAAAGGTTTAGCGACTGTAGTTTGGGAATTATGGTAAACATCGTTATTCTGACAGTCTTGGAAAAATGGGCAAATTAATGATGCAGTAATCTTTATGTCTCATATACGAGTGGCACCAGCTAAGGTTCTGGATGCACAACCATCACAACTATGCTGAATGTTTACGGTTGCTCTTAAATTCATCCATCCATCCATTTTCCGAACCGTTACTGGGCTGTCTTCGGGCAGTAGGAGGGGGACACCCTGATGCCAGCTCGCAGGGCACACAGAGACGAACAACCATCCAGCTCACACTCAAACCTAGGGAAATTTAGAGGCTGGAACATGCAAACTCCACACAGGGAGGCCGGAGCTGGAATTGAACCGGGTACCTCAGCACTGTGAAGCCGACGTGCTAACCACTGGACTGCTCTTAAATTCAAAATCTTAAATTTTTTTTTAGCACAATATCAGACATGAAACCAGTCTTTTTTTTTTTTTCCCCCTTCACATTATCCTGACGAAATTTGCATTCTGTTATCTGCTCCGAAAGTCAAGACGAACAAGAGATACAGTCAAAGGTTGCTAATATTATTCTACTCCACTCCATTCTTTTGTCGTTAAGGTTGTTATAGGACAACGATTGCATTGTTATACTGTTTATATTGACAAGAATGGCATGCAAAACAACCAAATAATGCCTCCCCCCCCCTTAATGATTTTCATACAACCACCACAATTCGACTCTTTGACTTCTCTCATTCTGGTTGGTCCAGACGTTTCCAAATGTGGCATCCTCCACTCCGTGCTTTGAAACGCCTTTTTTGTTTTTTTTTTCGTTTTTTTACCCTGCATAGCCACAATGCTCAGTAGCCTGAAAACAAAAACAAAACAAAAGAGCCGTAAAAACATGACACCATCGAGGGCCTCTGTGAATCAGCACGGGACATAATTGATATGCGCAATGAATCAGTTTTTAAAATCTTGGCGTGCTTTTGTGACACTTTGTTTTCCCGTGACACTTTGTTTTCCCGATGCAGATGGAAGAACCTCACATGAGTCACTTAAAGCCCAGATGATGTGAAGCCATTGCTTACTCTTTCCCTACCATAGACGGCTATAGATGCCAAATATGCAACACGACTGGGAGGTTTGGCAGTGAATTCAAGTGTTGTAACACCTCAACTGTTGATGCTGCGTACTGGAGCGTATCCCAGCTGTCTTCAGGCAGTAGGCGAGGTTGGCAGGACACACATAGACGAACAGCCATTCGCATTCGCAATCACACCTAAGGACAATTTAGAGTGCTCCACTAACCTGCCATGCCTGTATTTTTGAACGTTGGAGAAAACCGGAGTACCCGGAGAAAACCCAGGCAGACACGGGGAGAAAATGCAAACTCCACACAGGAAGGCCGGAGCTGGAATCAAACCTTACACCTCCGCATTGTGAGGCGGATGTGCTAACCAGTGGACACTATGCCGCCCAATATAGTACAAAAGAGTGTTAAAAAAATCCATTGACTTTTTATTGCAATCATTTAGAAATCTTCAATAGAAATTCTGAACTGCTACTACAATTAATAATAAATAGAAGAATTAACCAAACAAATGAAGTATCTATCTGTCTATCTATTTAGCGAGCACGCTAGCTAGCTCACTAACTATCTGTAATATTGCTTTACAATACAAGGTTTTTTCTGAGGCTATCTGTCTATCTATTTAGCGAGCAAGCTAGCTAGCTAGCTAGCTAACTATAATAATGCTTTACAATGCAAGTTTTTTTCTGAGGCTATCTGTCTGTCTATTTAGCGAGCGAGCAAGCTAGCTATCTCGCTATTTATCCATAAAAATGTTTTACAATAGAAGGTTTTTCATGAGGCAGAGGTGATACCATCCTGACCATGCGCCATGACATGCATGTGACATCTCTTCAAATTTGTATGCTGAAAAGGGTCGTCACATGTAACAAAGTCTGAGGGTTCAAGGAACATTTATTTCACTTTGTAAGGTTGACGATAGAGGATGTGGTGAACACAACCCAAACCCGCAAAAAGTACGATCATTTCTAGAAAACAGCTATTTGCGGTTTGGTTTCTCAACTGCACTTTTACACGACGAGACCGTTCAACAAACAGCACATCGTGTTTACCGACCCCGTGGTGTATTTACGCTTTGCCAAGTGAAAACAGAACTGGTCCATCTGGCTACCAGAGTTAACAAGTTGCAAATTAGCAGGTGCTCGATCGTGACGATGGCCACCTTTTTGCATTTTTCATTCCCGCTCACAACAGTTGAAATGCATTTATCGATTTCACAACGCAATATAATACATACCCTTTGAAGTTATTTCTTTCTAAATACATTATAAATGTGAAAAGGTAATGCTGAAAACGTACAAAGACTGAGAACTATGTAGTCTTGATGTGTGTACATCATTTCAGTTGGCTGTATTTATTTATTCATTCATTTTATATATTTATTTAGACTATTTCAGCATAATTTGCCCCACCCCGCTATAAAAGAAAGAGTGCCTTTGTTTATTACCGCGGTTACCCGTTGCATTTGTAACGTTGGCATAGCTGGCATAGCAACAAAATATACAAAATGATTTAGAGTGCCGCGTTGTTGCCTGGGTGTGTGCGCAAGTCACAATGAGAAAGGTGGACGCGCCAGGAGCAGGAAGATTGATTTTTTTTAAATTTTATTTTTAAAGAACTCTACCTTTGACACCCAGTGCGTGAGCTAGGGCTTTGGGCCGGCATAACCGCTCTAGAGTGCCTCATTGGCCATGAATGCATGATTGTCACAGAGAGAAAGTGGCAGAGTGATGGGGGCTGGTGGTGGTGGGGGTGGTTCTGAAGAGACAGCCAGTGTACGGCCCGGCCTTTGTGCTGCCATGACTGCTCTGAGCGCCTTGTCACGATGTGGAAAAGCTCCATGACGACCCAGTGGGATATATTCCGGCCACCAGGGGCTTTAAATTGATATATTTTTGCGGTTCATACTGGAGGTGTCACAATTAATTGATTAATCAACAACTAATTGTTTATCAAATTAATTTCAAACTATTTTCATAATTGACTTATCATCTGGGTGGTTCGGTGGTCGAGTGGTTAGCGCATCGACCTCACAGTGGAGAGGTACCGGGTGCAATTCCAGCTCCGGCTTCCCTGTGTGGAGTTTACATGTTCTCCCCCGGGCGTGCGTGGGTTTTCTCCGGGTACTCTGGTTTCCTCCCACATTCCAAAAACATGCATGGCAAGCTGCTTGAACACTCTAAATTGTCCCTAGGTGTGAGTGTGAGCGTGGAAGGTGGTTCGTCTCAGTGTGCCCTGCGATTGGCTGGCAACCGGTTCAGGGTATCCCCCGCCGAAGATGGCTGGGATCGGCTCCAGCATGTCCTGCGACCTTAGTGAGGATAAAGCAGTTCGGAAAATGGATGGACTTGTCATCTAGCGCCATTGTTTTAACTTAAAATGTTTCCAAATCCTGATTTCAGCCTCTCTACAGTAATTTTATTCTGATTTCATGGAAGCAGGCTAAAGCAGAATATCTTTTATATTTAATCAAATTGAGACATTTGCAAATATCTGCTTTTATTTTGAAAAACAATGACCGGAACAGTAACAGATTCAGTTTCAAAATTATTGCTGAGTCCACCATCAATCCTTATGTAGTGATATTGTTTAACTGTTCGTTGTTTTCCCCCACTCACTAATCTGTACTAAATAAACTTTCGAACGATTTTAATCATTTCCTTCTTCGTCTATCAAGGAAAAGGAATGATCCCCAGTAGCTCCCATCCCGCTTCGTTGTTTCCCCCCCCTTGTCCATTCATGAGTAGCCATGTTGAAAGCCCATCCGCATTGAGCATTCAGAAGCCAGTCACCCAGCTGGCTCTTGTCTCATCTCATGTGACTGTCACATCCTGCCTCTGAGAAGACACAGGTGTTTTGTTTTTCCAGCACAAGAATGTGTGTGTTTCTCTATTTCCAATCCTTGAAAGAGCTCTTCGTTGTCACTTCCCGAGCACGGGTTTACTCCAGGTGCTGGCAGCGCTGGCATGTCGCAGATGTTCTTCCGACCGTTGCTGATGTGTGTCACTATGTGTGTGCACATTGCTCATTCTTGCATCAGCTGGAGTGTAACCGAGTTACACAAGTGTTGCTCGCCTCACCCTCTCGTTTCCTGGGTTGCTCAAAATGAGCCCCGGCCTAAAAAAAAAATTGCATTAGAAATTTAAGGGGAATGATGGATGGAGCAGATCAGTGAGACAGGAATGAAAACACTTCTGACTGAAGGAAGTGAAGGTTAGGCTGTACAGGAAGTAGACACAAGACATTAGCACGCCACTGCTTTGACTCCGCCTTCAGACACACACATTCTTTTCCCTGCTTATAAGGATGAAGTGTACTTATGCATATAAGCAGGATATGACCTGTTATTATTTCACATGATAAGTTAGTGTGCTTGTTTCTGTCGAATCACTTTGTTCAGTTATTTCAAAAGCATATTTTTGAAGAGTTATTTTCCACAAGGTCAAAGTCAATTATGTCCAGAGTCTAAAATACCTTAAAACACTTTTTTTTTACTATCAGACTAAAGAGATTTGGAGCCTCTTCATGAAACATACAAATGTTAATTTAACAGAAAAAGAACATTCATCTGACTCCTGTGAAATGAAGCATTAACATGGCGACATTTCAAAGTCGATTTTTCACTTGAGTTTAATGGGCACCATTAGTTTCTTATGGGACAAACAAGCTTGACTTTCCCTGAGCTCTGCAAAGTCCACAACATAAAAGTTTGCCCTCATGTTGAACCTGGTGCTCTTGCAGTGACGATGGGGAGAAAAAAAAAAAAAAAAGAGGAACAAGAGAAACTGGGTTCACTAAAAATGTCGACGCTGCCTGGAGAATTTTAGTCGATTCATGAACTTCTGTAATGTACAGTGACAGGTACTTGTAGTCCGCTGAAGTCAGAAGTGCAAAATATGTTCACAGTTCAGGAGGCGACCAGAATACTGGCGGTTTAGAGTTTGAGTAGCTCTGGTTCTTCAGCCGTTCTCGCTTCCAAGTCATGGGTAGAGAAACTCACTGTGCGAGAGGTTAGTATGTAGATTAGCCGAATCGTGACTTAACATTTTAGGTCATTTGCATAGTCACTGCACCCGCACTTAAAAATTCATTCTGATGTGCTCACAGACACCATTTCAAAAATCGTCAGGAAACAAAATATGTACAATCAAACCTTGGTTTTCGAACGTCTCGGTTCTCGTCCAATTCGGTTTTCCACCAAAAATTTCTAGTTTTTTTATGCCTCGGTAGACTAAAAAATGTCGGTTCTCGAACAAACTGAGCGCATTTGAATGCACCATTTGACTCCTGTTGCCTTCCTTACACAAGGAAGTGACGCTTCCTCGGGTAGACGAGGAAGTGACGCTTCCTCGTGTTGCTTTTCATTGTGAGCAGACGTGTTCAGTAAACATTTTTATTTTTAAAAGAGCGTGGTTTCGGTTTTCGAACAATTTCGGTTTTCGAACAGCCTTCTGGAACGGACTATGGACGAAAACCGAGGTTTGACTGTACTTTGTTGTTTAATTTTACACTTGATGGGTGTGCGGCTACTTCAGAGACCCGAATTTTTTGTTAACTTCACAGGATTCCTCGAGACAGCGGAAGGAGAGGAAGAAGACCGTGTCGTTCAGCAGCATGCCCACAGAGAAGAAGATGAGCAGCGCCAGCGACTGCATCACCACCATGGTCGATGGCTCGGAGCTGAAGAAGGTGCGCTCCAACTCGCGCATCTACCACCGCTACTTTCTACTGGACGCTGACATGCAGTCCTTGCGGTGGGAGCCGTCCAAGAAGGAGTCTGACAAGGCCAGAATTGATGTCAAGTCAATCAAGGAGGTTCGCAAGGGGAAGAACACAGACACTTTTAGAAGCAATGGAACATATGATCAGATCTCGGAGGATTGCGCGTTCTCCATTATCTTTGGGGAGAACTACGAGTCCTTGGACTTGGTGGCCAACACCGCAGACGTGGCCAACACCTGGATTACTGGCCTGAGGTACCTGATCTCATACGGGAAACATACGCTGAACATGATCGAGAGCAGTCAGAATAACATGCGTTCGTCCTGGCTCGGGGAACTTTTCAGCGAAGTGGATGGCCACAACAATCAACAGATAACAATATGCGCTGCTGTGCAGCTTATCAAAAAGTTGAACCCGGGACTTAAAAATGTGAAAATTGAGCTGAAGTTCAAGGAGCTTCACAAAGTAAAGGACAAAGTTGGCTCTCTGGTCACGATGGATGAGTTCATTGAGGTCTTTCATGACCTGTGCACAAGGCCGGAAATCTATTTTCTCTTTGTCCAGTTCTCCAGCAACAAAGAGTTTTTGGACACGAAGGACTTGATGATATTCCTGGAGGCTGAGCAGGGAATGGCACAAGTCAGCGAGGACACCAGCGTGGAGGTCATTCAGAAGTACGAGCCATCCAATGAGGGTCGGCAAAGAAGCTGGCTCTCTCTTGACGGCTTCACTAACTATCTTCTGTCGCCGGAGTGCCACATATTTGACCCAGAGCACAAAACGGTGTGCCAAGACATGAACCAGCCATTGTCCCACTACTACATCAACGCCTCTCACAACACTTACCTTATAGAAGATCAGTTCAGGGGTCCTTCTGACGTGACGGGGTACATCCGTGCCCTAAAAATGGGCTGTCGCAGCGTGGAGCTGGATGTTTGGGACGGACCCGACAATGAACCTGTGATTTACACCGGCCACACCATGACCTCGCAGATCATCTTTCGCAGCGTTATCGACGTGGTCAACAAGTATGCCTTTGTTGCGTCAGAGTTCCCGCTGATCCTATGTTTGGAGAACCACTGCTCTTTGAAGCAGCAGAAGGTAATGTTTCAGCACCTCAAGAAGATCCTGGGAGATAGGCTCAGCCTGGATCCCCCGAAACCCGATGACTGCTACCTCCCGTCGCCCTCAGATCTGAAGGGAAAGATCCTGCTGAAGGGCAAGAAACTCGGCACAAACTGCACTGCCTCCGAGGGGGAGGTGACCGATGAGGACGAAGGAGCTGAAATGTCGCAGAGAATGAGCATCGACTCACCGGAACAACAGACAGTTGTGCCCAAGAAGTTCCAGCTGTCAAAGGACCTTTCCGACCTGGTTACGTTGTGCAAGTCTGTCGAGTTCAAGGACTTCCCTACGTCGTTCCAGGGCCAGAAGCATTGGGAGCTCTGCTCGTTCAACGAGGTCTTTGCCGGCCGCTGTGCAAGCGACTTTCCCGGAGATTTTGTGAACTACAACAAGAAGTTTCTCGCACGGGTTTACCCGAGTCCCATGCGGATCGACTCCAGCAACATGAACCCGCAGGACTTCTGGAAGTGCGGTTGCCAAATTGTGGCGATGAACTACCAGACTCCTGGTCTGATGATGGATTTGAACATCGGCTGGTTCCGCCAGAACGGGAACTGCGGCTACGTCCTGAGGCCAGCGATTATGCGCGAGCAGGTGTCGTATTTCAGTGCTAATACAAAAGATTCAGTGCCTGGCGTCTCTCCGCAACTGTTGCACATTAAGATCATCAGTGGACAGAACTTTCCCAAGCCAAAAGGCTCTGGTGCCAAAGGGGACGTTGTCGACCCTTACGTGTACGTGGAAATCCACGGCATTCCCGCCGACTGTGCTGAGCAAAGGACTAAGACCGTCAATCAGAATGGTGACAACCCGCTGTTTGACGAGAGCTTCGAGTTTCAGATCAACCTGCCCGAGCTCGCTATGGCGCGCTTCGTGGTGCTGGATGATGACTACATCGGCGATGAGTTCATCGGCCAGTACACCATCCCCTTCGAGTGCCTGCAACCGGGTTTCCGCCACATACCGCTGCATTCGCTCACCGGCGAGGTCCTGCCACACACCCTGCTCTTCGTCCACGTGGCCATCACCAACCGGAGGGGTGGCGGCAAGCCCCACAAGAGAGGCCTGTCGGTGCGCAAGGGCAAGAAAAGCAGGGAGTACGCCAGTATGAGGGTGCTGCTCATCAAGGCCGTGGACGATGTCTTCAAGATGGCCACGCTGCCGCTGAGGGAGGCCACGGATCTCAGAGAAAACATGCAGGTCAGACTTGTTGAACCAAATGTGACTTCCTCCTCAAAATCTGAGTGATTAGTTGTTTTGATCAGCATTTGCTTAATTTAATTGCTAAGTTTGGCAAAACTGACCAACCCAATTCCACCAAATTTGTAAAAGCATTGCACATAGGCCAAGGATAAAATATTCAATAATTTACATACCCCAAGTGTGACTTATCTGTGACATACTACTATCAAAATACCCCAAGACTCAATAATTGGCAGAACATTAAACCCACGCTAACCAGGCTTTCGTTACAATGATGACTAAGGCACAGCTACAGGGCAGGGATGGGGCAGTGGGCGGGATATAGCAATGAATTCCGCACAATCGCCAAGATCTTTAAACATGACTGAATCCGAAATTACAGTATGCCCGCACTGAGTTAGCGCATGTAACCAGTACCCATTTTGTTTCACCTTATCGCCAGCGAAACTGAAAATCTGGATTGGTTCAGCGGCCAAGAATTGCAGGTCATTTTGGTACCAAATTGCATCTTGTTCTGGACTTTCTGCTGGGCCAAGAGGCCAGACATTACAAAACATGACACGGAAACAATAATTTCTGATTTGTCATCCCCCACTGCAGAATGCCATCGTGTCCTTTAAAGAACTGTGTGGACTTTCGGCTGTGGCCAATCTCAAGCAGTGCATCCTGGCCCTCTCCCCTCGACTCAGTACACCGGACACCGGCCCCCTACTACTCTTCAACCTGGCTGACCACTATCCAGTCATGGAGCCGCAAGGTTTGCTGCCAGAGGTCCTCAAAAAGGTGTTCACCACCTATGACTTGGTGAGTAGCAAGAAAAGTTTGTAAAGTCGTGCAGTGAGAATAATGAGCTTTTTTAACAATCACTTGGTGAGCGGCGTCATCTTTCCTCATGATCGCGACACACCTACTATGACACGTACATTGGTGTGTTTGTACCAGACATTTACTGTTGTGTGCCTACATTTGTCCGACTGATGTGTTGGCATTTCTCTCGCTCACATTTGACATGACAAGCCGAGATTTCCCCCCTAATCTTGATCTTTTACTCAAAATCTGTGCTGGTCTCAAATCCAAATAGATGCAGGAACCTTTTGCCCTGCTTCCCTAGCCAAAAGTCATCTAGGATAGACTCCAGAGGGTCAAAGCTCTGTAGCAAAGTACAGATTGATTTATTTGTCTCCATATCCCGCATGCGTAGCCGTCTACCACAACGGAAAAATAATCAGCACCCGCGCCGTTTGGTTCAATAGCTTGATTTTCGCCGCTGTTAATGGGGACAGCGGCCTTGGCGAGCTAATAGCACCACCGCTGCTGCTGTCAAGTAATAAAATCAATACCGGCGCATTACGCAACACACCAGGCTTTCCCCGTCTCCCTATTTATTTATTTATTTTGTTTCGCACGGCTGATTCCTTTCCAGAGCCTCTTGGCACACGAGACGAGCGGATGTTTTTCTTTTTTTTTTTTTTTTGTCAGTTGTTGCCACTTTGAATAATTTAGCAGCTAATCAAATGCACGGCACGGGCACGCCGCGGCTGTTTAGCTGTTTCTTTCAGCATGTCGGCGCACTGTTATGTAACGTGCCCTTGTGCTTGTTACGGTGACCCTTGTGGAGGTAATTGTGATGGAAAGAGGACGATTGAGTCGGGGTAGGGAAGGGAGAGTGTGTGACAGGTATTTGTGGAGCACAATCAATCCAATCAAAAGCCGCAGCTCAACTAGGTGTTACCAACCTAATAGAAATGAGGCGCACTGTAAATAATGTGGGGATCATTAGGAGCACTGGGCTGTGTGTGAACTGAGCCACTCCGGGGACTAACCGTCCTGGATCCTAATTGGCGGGAGGAGAATGTGGGGCCGCCCCATGTGTTCTTCTATAAAAAGAAACCTCCATGAGGACAAAAAGTGCAAAGCGAGATGCAAATGAGTCTCGAACCCAGATGTACATATGCAGTATGCATGCATACGTAGGTGATGGAATGTGTATTTAGAACGACACTATAATCTCTTGTTATAGGTTAGTGAACGCAGCATGTTTCATTTGTGCATTTCACAAATCCCTAATTGGAAAATTAAACCGTGATTCAATCCAAAACATGAAACAGCGGTACCTCTACTTACGCACGTCTCTTCATATGAAATTTTGAAGTTACGAAACGTCTCAACAGGAGAATATTGCCTCTTGTTATGAAAGAAATTTCAAGATACGCAAGGTTTCCGAGTTTCCTGAACGCAACATACTTATAGCTGCTCTGCCATTGGCTACTACCGAGCATCATCCTGACATCCCATTGGCTAAGAGAGACTTCTACCGAATGTGTCCGTGTGGAAATAGATAGATGCGTGTCGATGCAGCCTCCTCGTCATTCGCCCCCTGGGCCGTGAGGCGTTCCGGATAGTTTTACGTAAATGCGAATCCCCAGAAAAAGTGTTCACCAGTCGGGCGATCGCTCACTTTGCTGATGTTTAACTTGAACATTTTTGAAGTACTGTTAAAAGACGACAAAAGCAAACATCCCTGGATTAGGCAAACACCACTTCTCAGGGCAAAGAGGGCAAAAAATGATGAGGACGCAGTTAAGTTATATTAACATCATTGTCATTCTTTGTTTTACATTATGTACAACTCATTTATTGTGCAATAATCTAATTGTAACATTTATTTGTTACATATTTTATGCTTTAGAAAACGTTTATGCCTGAATTTGGGGGGGGTTGGAACGGATTAGGGCTTTTACATGGAAAACGCGTCTTTTTTACGTAAATGTCAATCACCCAGAAACTCGCTCAATATGCTGGTGTTTGCCTCGGACATTTTCAAGGGATTGTTAAAAGCCGACAAAAGCAAATGTCCTTGATCACTTCTTTACAAAACGCCAGGCAAAAACCACTTCTGAGAGAGAACATGGACTAAAGAGGACAAACAACGATGAGTTAATTGGCCATCATTTTTATTCTTGACTTTATTATTTGTTTTTGACATTATGCACAACTGTCATTTCTTGTGCAATAATATAATTGTAATATATACTTGTTGCATTTTTATGCTTTCGGAAACATTTATGTCTGAAATTTCACTGAAGGGAGTCTTGTAAAGCAAATTCCATTTTCAATCTTAATCTAGTTTCACATTGATAACATATACGGTGACATCCGACTGCACTTCATCTGTAAAATCCAAAGAAAGAGCGCCGGCGGGATTCCGTGTCGCGAGGTAAGAAGACGCTTCCCAGACCACTTGGAGAAAAGGCCCCTGCGCTATGTCTTGGGTGGAGGACCAAGCAGCCTCTCAAAATAAATCACACCATTTGATTTCACCCTGGGGGAGGTAATGACAGCATGCGCCGCGCAGCAACGAGCACGTTTTCTGCAGCTGCGGTGCCTCCGAGATTGTACCATTGGGGGTTTGCAGTGCTGCGACACAATTCGTCATTTGAGAAGGAAAAAAAAAAAAAGGCTCCACTGTGCTTGTGTGAAACTGCCGTACTTTGTGTTCATAAATCGACCGAACACACCCTTGGAAAATGTATTTTATGGCAATTGTAGAATTTTTACGAAAGTGAGCTGTGCGGTGAAATAAATTGGACGTCAGACTGATGTTACTAATCACTTGAGCTGGAATGTGTGGAGTTTTTTTTTTTTTTTTTGTCTGTGGTTTCTCAGAGACTGAGGAGAGCCCCCTTCTTCCGAGCAACTGTCTGCAGGTCCCCATAGTCTGCGCGCTCCATTTAACAGCATCACAGCTAAACTTAGCGTCTTGCTATGACTCACCCTGGTGTTTGACTTGCTAAAAATTACCTCAAGAGCCCACATTTTCTCTTTTCAAAGCCCGTCGCGTCCACGTTTTAGCCCTCCAGACCCGAGGCTTTTAATAGAAAAGTCCTCCTGTCTGCTTTCCCTCTAATTTTGGGCTTGCAAAACGGCGACCTCGCCCACGCGGGCCTTCCTGCAATAGTGGCTGCTGTCTTTTTCGGAGAGACCTCCCATGCACGAAAGCGCCCCCCCCTGAAAAACCACGGCGGTGACCGCGTAGCTCGTTAGGCTAATGTGAACGGTGTGTGTTTGTGTGTGTGTCTGTGTGCGTGTGTGTGTTTTGGTCTCAGGTGATCCAGACTAGCAAAACTCTCCTGGAGAACTCTGACGGGGTCTACGAGAGGATCCTCCAAACACAAAAAGCCGGTAAGCAGAGGACATTGTGCCACATTTGCATCAGGCTAATTAGCATTAGCTATAGCAACGCGTGTGTGTGTTTTTTTTTTTTTTTTAATGACACACTTTGCCATGGTGAACAGATGCTGTGATGTTGAAATGTTTCTCTGTTGTGCTGGGCTGTGCGATGTCAAATTATCATCAGTTCGATTGTCATAAATTCTGAATGTGACCGACGGGTAGACTCAACGGGCTGTTTTTGTCACTTACTGACCATTTATGTCCATTGTATGTCTTAAAAGAATGTCCCCCTGTATGATTATCCTTCTGTCTGAGGTGTGTAGGCAAGGCTCCAAGCCCTAACTCTTCTTTGAAACCATTACCCTCCAAGCTTGAAACCCGAACATTTTCTTTCAAGCATCATTTGAAACCCAAATCGGGACATGACAGCCCACCCGAAAGACTCATTTGAAATCCTCACCCTTGTTCGAAACTCTAACCTTGATTTCAAACCCTCACATTGACTTTAAACCCTAATTTCAAACCCTGAACATGGCTCGAAACCCGAATTCTAAACCCTAATTTCAAAACATAACCTTGTCTTCAAACGCCAAGCCTGTCTTCCCTTCCCCCACATTTACCTCAAACCCTAATTCAAAACGATAAATAACCTTGACTTGAAACTCTACAACATTGGCCTCAAACCCAATCTTGTCGTCCTTATGCAAATTTCCTTTTATGCCTGCTTTTAAATATCGCCTTTCCATTTCACTCAAAATGTAACCAAATGCAACGATGGTCAGTTTGACTTCACGTTTTGACCCACTCAATCAAGACAAAGTTAACGCGAGTCCGCTGTCGAATTGACTGGACAAGAGTAGCCGCAGTGAAAATATACTTTTAATTTGCCAATCATCTGCTCCGAAATAAGTTTCCGCGGCGCGTCGACATTGGTTTACTTTCACAAAATTCCAACAGTCAGCGATATTTTCGCCCCGCCCGACGTTTGTGGCTCATGTTTCCCTCAGCCGGCAATCTCCCAAAAATAGTTGAGGATATTTCAAGCTAAACAAGCTGTTATTTGGATCTCCTCTTCCGCTGCTGCTTAACATCTTGTGGAGCGCTCCAGGATGTGATGTAACTGTTATTGTAACACACGCGCACACTCACACACACACATGCACACACACACTCTCACACAATGTGTGAACCCCTGTGGACAAACAGTAGTCCTGGCTGAAGTGTGAATACTAACACAACCATTAAGGAAAAACAAAACAAAACCATATTTGTCTTTATGAAGTCAAATCGAATTAGATTACAACAGATAGTTGAGGTGACAACACACACTCGCCTCTATAGTGTGTGTCTGCATTGTGTTTGCGCAGCAAATCACTGCAAAGCTGAGTCCCCCTTACGTCAACAGGAGGTTCCCGCAGCAGCGCCTGTTTTTATTTTATTGTCAATGCGGGACACATCACCCTTGAAATAAAGACAAAACACTCAGTGGTGTCACTTCGGAAAGCCATTGGAGCATTTATTTGATATTCTTGAGCACTACCGTATTTTCTGTAAGGCGCTTCGGAGTATAAGGCGCACCTTCAATGAATGACTTAGTTTAAAGCGGTTTTCATATATAGGGCGCACCGCTTTAAAAGGTGCATAGAATACAAGTGACAATTGTGGCTGCGGTTGCGCTATGCATCCACTAGTTGGTGCAACACTAAAGGGAATACAACACAAACAAACGCTTTATTTATAAAGAGCCTCCGCAACCGGCTGCAGCTGGATTTAGGTTGTGTGTGAAATAGTGACATCCATTTCAATTCCTCATCTAAATGTCAAATGTTAATACAGTCAAACCTCAGTTTTCGTCCATAATCCGTTCCAGGAGGCTGTTCGAAACCGAAATTGTTCGAAAACCGAAACCCCGCTCTTTTCAAAATAAAAATGTTTATTGAGCACGTCTGCTCACAATGGGAAGCAACCCGAGGAAGCGTCGCTTCCTCGTGTAAGGAAGGCGAGAGGAGTCAAATGGTGCATTCAAGTGCGCTCAGTTTGTTCGAGAACCGAAATTTGTTCGTCATCCGAGGCCTAAAAAACTCGAAATTTTTGGTCGAAAACCGAATTGGTCGAGAACCGAGACGTTCGAAAACCGAGGTTTGACTCTGTTAATTTTCTGCGTTACGTGAAATACCGATATCACGTTATAATATACAGATAGCATGTCTCATGATGGTGATAGTAACCTTTATATAATTGATTGTGAATTGCTAATAGTTTACATAGGCTTTGATCGCGTTCACCAATCACGCACTTTTTCACGATAAGGACCGACCACCGATCGATCGGAGCGTCTGTAGTTTTAAGCAAAGATTAGGGTTTAAAGTTGTCGGATTCAAGCTAGCGCGAGGGGTTCAAGCAAAGTTTTAAGGTTTTAAATCAGGGTTTCAAGCTAAGGTTAGCCACAACTTTTTTTAAATTTATTGATTTTTTTCCCCCCTCCAGGCCAGCGGTGAAAGTTTCAAATTACAGTGACACACCAACATGAGGGTTGCAAGCCAGGATTATGGTTTGAAAATTGGGTTTTTGTTCCGTTGCTGTTAATTTGCGTGGATGTGATCCAGGACATTTGGCTTCCAGTTACCTCTGAGCAAGCATCCACCTTACGCAATCCATGTTTCTCAACTTTCTGGTGGCTTCAGCTTGATTATTTTATAAAGGGATTCGCATAGGCTGTTATATGCAGACACACAAAGGAGGGGGTGAACCAAACGGAGCCCGTGGGGGTGTTGATAAATCAAAAGGCAAACGCAGCTAAATCCGAAAAATCACAGTTGCTTCTAATAATGTCCCAGCAAAAAAAACAAAAAACCAAAAAAGAACACTCATTGTTCTTCTCTTCCAGTGTGAGCCAAAATCACAAAACACAAGCCTCTCGTCTCTGGGCAATTTGAGTGTGTGTGTGTTCTCTAATTATTCGTCAAGCCATCTACCTGCAGAGCTCAGAATCAAAATCTCCCATTGTCGTGATCAAACGGAGCACAAAATGGATCCTGCGTGGAGTTGGCATGTTCTCCCCACGTCCGCCTCGCAGTGCAAAGGTCACGGGTTACTTCCCGTCTTGTCAGACATGGCTCCATGAGGCATGTTTTTTTTGTTTCTACTCAATACAGACAAGCCGACCACTTTCATGTTACAAAGTCAAACAGTCTTTGGTGTAAAGAATAAATAAAATCCAGGTGGCGCTATCAGTTTTTGAAGGATCCCCTGGAAATGATCCTAAAATGGACTTTCTTTGTATGCTCTTGATAGACAGTCCTACCATATTTCGCATTGCAGAGTCAAAAAGGGGCTTTAAAAAAAACAAGCACAGTCCAACCTCGGTTTTCGTCCATAATCCGTTCCAGCAGGCTGTTCGAAAACCGAAATTGTTCGAAAACCGAAACCACACTCTTTTGAAAAAAAAAAAAAAAAATGCTTCCTGAACACTTCTGCTCACAATGGAAAGCAACACCAGGAAGCGTCACTTCCTCGTCTAAGGAAGGCGAGAGGAGTCAAATAGTGCATTCGAGTGCGCTCAGTTTGTTCGAGAACCGAAATTTGTTCGTCATCCGAGGCATAAAAAACTCAATTTTTGGTCGAAAACCGAATTGGACGAGAACCGAGACGTTCGAAAACCGAGGTTTGACTATATGTCTTTGAAGGCTCCCTGAAAGGTTTCTTCAAATAGAACAGTGTTTTCAAACCCAAATGGCAGATTTCCCGTCTTTGCCGGCATGGATTTTTGAGACGTTTTTTGTGGGTCCACTAATTTTAGAAATACCTAGCAAGTGTCATGCTCAGGCTTACTGCCAGAGGGCCAAGGCCTGCTGCCACTTAGCCGGGGAGGTGCCTCCTCCCCAGACACAATTTTATATTTAGTGGCCTGTTTTTTTTTTTTGGGGTGCTACTAGTGATAAGTAAAGGAGGTTTGGGGAGTTAACTATAAAGAGAAAAATAGGCGTCAACCGAGCCGACGTTTTGTTTTGATGATGATCCCTGGAAATATTTTAAAATGCTCCCTTTTTGAAGAGAATCAAGACAATTTAAGAAAACATACACAATCCAGTTGAGACCTTGAGAATTCACAGATGAAAAGCAAAGACACACAGGCGGAAGCCCAGCTAGGACTTCTTGTGACACGGCGCAAAATTAGCAGTTTTATTGCTCGAGAGGCAAAGAAGTCTCTGGTACTCTTTGTCCTGTACAAGGGTACTCCATAAATCTCTGGCCACAGGGAAGTTCCGCAAAATAGCGGTGAAGAGGATGTGTACTTTTCGGGACGAGTTACCCAAAAATGGCTGCTTCAAATAAAATTTCAATCATCCTGAGCATTATTGGGTATGGCTTCTTGAGAGTGCGTTTATTTATGACAGAGGGCGGTCCGGTGGACCAGTGCGTCGACTTCACAGTGCTGAGGTCGTGGGTTCGATCCCGGCTACGGCCTTCTGTGTGGTGTTTACATGTTCTCCCTGGGCCTGCGTGGGTTTTCTCCGGGTATTGCGGTTTCCTCCCACATTGCAAAAACATGCATGGCAGGCTGATTGAACACTCGAAAATTGTCCCTCAGTGTGAGTGTGAGCGCGGATGGTTGTTCGTCTCTGTGCGCCCTGCGATTGGCTGGCAACCGGTTCAGGGTGTCCCCCGCCTACTGCCCGAAGACGGCTGGGATAGGCTCCAGCACGCAATTTGGTGTGGCAACAAGGGCGGATTTGCTTGGACCGTAAATGTTCACTCTGTTCCATATGACCATATCGTCCGGTTGCACTTTACTGCCCGGGAGGAAGTTGAGCAATTAGGGCGGTCCGCTGGCGATTGGCGGTCCGCTGGTGGAATCCGTTCCTGTTCAACTGGCCGTTTGCTGTCCTTGCACAATCACCCTTTGGAAAAGAAGGAGCTTCCCTTCTCCTGCTTTGCGCCTGCCAGACCCAGTCCAGTGTTGCTAGGCAACCCCTCACATATATGTGTGTGTGTGTGTGGGGGGGGGGGGGGGCATGTGTACGTGTGTACCTCAAAGTCATAAAGTGCAGAAAGGTAATTGTACCGGAAATGGAAATGTATGCTAAAGGCGGTCAAGTGACATCAGCAAGTGTTTCACTTCAGTCGATCAGGAGGGTTAAACGCCTCGCCTATATGAATGTCAGTTTCCCCCACCGTCTGTGTTAGTGTGTGTGTGTGTGGGGGGGGGGACCTCTTCTCGTGTTTCCATGGCAACGGCACCAACAGGACCCACAAGGAGCACTGACTCCAGCTGACAGCGGAAGCCATAGTATGTCGTTTGCGTGCTGTGCGCATCTTCCCCTGCCAGCCAGAACCTTGAAGACAAATAAACGTCACGCATACGCCCCCCCCCCCACTCCCCACCCAAGTCCTCCTTCGTCTTCCTCCATCATCGTCCTGCTCATCTTCATCACCTTGCTGCCTGACTGTGCACATCAACGTTGCGTTTGTTCCTTTGACTTTACTGCCTCTTGCCTTCCAATTGGAGGCTGTAAAAAAAAAAAAAGCAATAACAGTCGGAGCCATTAATACGCTACACCACACACACACACACACACACACACACAGAGCAAGAGGATGCCTCCCCTCCGATGTTGATTTGTTCCGAGTGCATTTTAGCACGACTGAAGTGAAATCGTCAAGATCGACAAGGCTTGCCGTTAGCCGGCGATTCTTTGAAAGCATTCCGTTGAAATCTTGCTGAAAATGCAGCTGTCACTTGTTTTCCTAAATCCACATCATTTTGGTCAGATTTTCATACGGTCAAACCTCAAAGGCTCCTCTGAGTGTGGGTAGTCCTTGAAAATTGAATCGAAAGCAGCGTCATAAAATTTGAGTTGCTCTCCGGTCTGGTGTTGATTTCCTTGTCGTTTGTCTTCTCGCCAGCCATGCAATTCCACGAGAACCTCCACGACTTGGCGGTGAAGGAAGGGCTGAAGGGCCGCAAGCTTCACAAGGCGGTGGAGAGCTTCACGTGGAACATTACCATCCTAAAGGTGACGCCTTCTTTTTTTGTTGTTGGTTTTTTTATTATAATTTATTTTTTTAAGGTGTCACAATGTAGTGAGCAAACTTCACAGTTGGGCCCAGCAATATGTCCTTAAAATAACATCACAGATTTTCTTTTCCTCTTGTAGAAAAAGTGGAATGAGAGTGACATCTCTTAAAATAGATGTTCCTTTTCTTTTTCTCCTTTGGGGATTTTGCTTTGAAACTGTTTTTCTTCAAACACAAGTCCCCCTAAAAAAAGCGTTAATTTGCATTCACTTCCACTGAAGACAGGAAACACTTAAAACTGCCTAAGCGACAGAAAAAATTGTTTTCTTCACTAAAAATGGATTTAATTTCCTAGAATTTTTTTTTTCTTTCCATTAACAAATATTTGTTTCCCTCTGCCAAAATAATTTTTTTTCCCTCAGAATAAATCGCCCCTAGTGATAGATTTTTTTTTTTGGGCCCCTCCAGAAATATACCCCCCCCCCCCCCATTTTTTCCCTCTCCTCTATATTTTGCTCCCAAACTAGATTTTGTTTTCTACAAAACAAATTAGTATGCCAGAAAAATACATTTTTGTGCCGAAGAATTTACCCCCACAAAAAGAATTTTTTTGCATCCAAAATGTTTTATTTCCCCCAAAAATAGATCCTCTGAGCCCAGTTGTTTTGTTTTGTTTTTTTTACCCAAATATCATCCTAACAAGTACAATCAACTCAAACACAGCTGATCCAAAAATGCCGCACACGGTTGAAAAAGCAAACCTAAACTAGAAAAACTATGTTTTGCATTGCAGAAATTGTCTTGTTTAATGTTCTCATCTCGCATTGTTTAAAAAAAAAAAAAAAAAAAACCGGACAAATCACTCAAATCCAAAAATCGTGCAGCTTTCCTTAACAGCTTGCCAAACCCAACACGCCTCGAAAAGGGACATCTCACATCCTTTTGATGTTCTTCCCCTCAGGGCCAGGCGGACCTCCTCAAACACGCTCGCGGCGAAGTGCAGGAGAACCTGAAGCAGATCCATTATGCAGCACTGACGTGCGACCTCAGCAAAGGGAGACCGGCGAGCGGCTCATCCGACTCCAAAAGTAGCCGACGCAGCCTGGAGGCCATTCCTGAGAAGGCCACCGCTGACGCAGAGCTCACAGACGACGACGACGAAGACGACAATTGACGTTGTTTTCACATTCCACAGAAGACTTTGAAACTACCCGACACTGCTTAGTGATCTTCAGGTATTCCTACTCAGAAACCCCGCCCCTCCCCATAAATCCTGGAACGAAATTGCTCGACCTCATCCTGCGTGAACGGAAGAACATCGGGCATGTGAGGTGGTACCTTGAAGTTCCACCAGTAACCTCAGGAAATACGCTAATACGGAACACCCAGCTAGCCAGTCTGCGGCTAGCCCAAGTGGCTAACACGGCGGTTTGGGCACATGCACTCGTCGCTCCTTCTTGCCAAACAGATGGACTCAAATGCAAAAATCAATTCACATGTGATCAAAATCAATGATTCATTCACAGAAAGTTTACAGGAATGGTAAGAAAAAACGGGAAATACCACCACTCTGCTAAATTGAAATCCTAACGGCTCGTCACATGAAGCAACACTCGTGCCAAGTCATCCGGGTGTGCATTTGGTGGGTAACGATCCCTAAAATCGTTTCGTCTAATTCTTTGATGGCTGAGGTCCCAGTGGAAACCTGACAGAAATTCAGCTCATCTCATAGGATTTGCCTTGCACGGCGGTCGGCAACCCGCGGCTCCAGAGCCACATGCGGCTCTTTAGCGCCGCCCTAGGGGCTCCCTGGAGCTTTTTCATAAATGTTTGAAAATGGAAAAAGATGGGGGATGGAAATATATTTTTTAGTTTTAATATGGTTTATGCATTCTGAACGTTTTCCAATGTGTAGAATAAATATTAAATGTCAACATTTCTGTCAACGAGGATTTGCGTCATAGCCTGCGACACACGTTTCTATTAGCAGTACGGGATGCTAGGCAGGTGGCTGTCGTGAAAAAAAAAAAAAACTGCATTTCATGTACAATTCACCGAGGGTACTGGCAAAGAATGGGAATGTGGATGGCTGAGAGAAGCATTTTAAATGCGTCACGTGAGCTACGAGAGCGAACACGCTGCAAAAGTGCGTCCCATGCCTCGATCATCTTAGGGGGCCATTTTGGCTGTTTCTCATGATGGCATGCGTGTGTAAATGCATGTGTAGGCGCGCGTGCGGTACGGGGTCGATCGCGGGAGGGGTTGATCGAAAAGTAGATCTTCGGTCAAAAAAGGTTGAGCACCCCTGCTCTACAGGATGCAGTGCAGGGTTTTGAAAAAAAACATTTAATCGTGAAGGCTCATTGTGTATTTGTAGCCAACTTAGTCATTTTGATAGGAGGCAAATATAGCTAATATCGATTCATACAGCATGTGTTGCCTTCATTGTCTCAACTCAACTCAACTGTAAGGCTTATAGAAGGCTTTTAATTTTTTGTGGCTCCAGACATTTGTTTTGGGGGTTTTTTTTTTGGTCCAATATGGTTCTTTCAACATTTTGGGTTGCCGACCCGTGGCCTAGCAGAAGCTTTGTGCAATTTTTGGTCAAATTTTGGTGAGGTTTTTAACTGAAGCGCCGCATGATGTAGCAGAGGTGTTGCAGTATTTCAAAACAGACAAAGTCTTGGTCTAGTCTTGGTCAAGGATTTCGGCTCAGCTCAATGTACCGGTCGATTTATGTTCCGGCCCTCACATATGGTCACAAACTGTGTATTGTGACTGAAACAAGAGTCCGCAGGGTGTCCGGGCTCTAGAGATACGATGAGAAGTTCGGTTTGGGGCTTGCTGCTCCTTTGCGTTGAGAGGAGCCAGATGATGCGGCTCGGGCATCTGGTTAGGACGCCTCACATCCTACCAGTAGGAGGCTCCAGGGACCACCCAAGACACGCTAGAGGAGAGACTGTCGCCCAGCTGGCCTGGGAATACATAGGGACCCCCCCCCCCCCACCGCAGAAGAGTTGGAAGAAGTGGCTGGGGGAGAGGGAAGTCCGGGCTTCACTGCTAAAGCTGCTGCTCTGCGGATGAGCAGATGAAAATGGGTTGAGTAGCTGGAAGTCTCGTGGGATTTATTGGAAGCCTTTTTTGGCGGAATTGTTGCAAGAGTTGAGCCCAAGTCGCAACATTTGAAAGTTTTAGTGGGAAGCTTTGTGTGGTTTTGGTCGATTTCTCATGAGATTTTTAGGGCAAGCCTCGCGTGATTGAGCAGAAGTCATTTTGTGTCTCCTGATTTGCCTCATGGTACTTGAGCAGAAATCTCGCAGGGCTTTTGTGAGCTCATATGACTTTTGCGGAAGTCTGTTTTTCAAAGTTTTTATGTGGCTTATTGAAAGTTTTGCGTGATGTGCCTCGGGACTTTAAGACCAATGACTATTCCTATTCCAATGCTTGTTTGATTTAGAACCGCCCACCCAAAAAATGACCCGAAAATTCTGGAATTATCCCAAAACTGTGGGAATTTTGGGGTCTTTGGAACTTCAAGGTAGCACTGTTCGCGATGACTACGCATTCTACTTGCCGCAACTCTCCCGTCCCTCCCACGTAAGACTCTCTAGGTTCTGGACACACAAACACACACCTACACGTTTAAACACACATACATGCACACAAGCGAGCCTTTTGGATATTCCAAGATGTTCCTTAAAGCACAATAGTGAATGTGAAGGGAAGAAATGTTTACATTCCTGAACTTGCGTGCCAAGCAAACCTGATGTGTGTATAGATGGAGATACCTGTTACTTTTTTTTCCCCTTCCTTTTTATTACTACTTGGGTTGGAGGGGAGGGGGGGGCAAAAAAAAAAAGATTTATTTTATAAAATAAAAAAAATAAAAAAATGTGTGACAGGAAGGACTTCTAAGTGCATGAGCAGAACCACCAGTGGACTTGTGTTCCAATCTGCATTAAGTTAAGCCTTTTTTTTACTTTGGTAGTGCCCCGTACAATTCGTGGATCTGTTTGCCAAGTTAATAAATGCAATGAACAACTTATTTTATGTGGACCAAGACGATAATTCCCTCATGTTAGCTTCTAGAAGGTGGGAAATGTTTCCACTTACGAAGCTCAATTTGAGGAAAACGACCTAATTACACAATAGGTTTTGGTGGGCGGTTGAGGGGTGCTGCTGGCAACACATTTTGGTTTATTAACGTTCACTCGTGCAGATCTAATCACACACACAAAAAAAAAAAGCAAAGCCACAAAAATAAAAAAATAAAAAGGTTGTCTTTCAGTTCATTGCTGCGGTGACTTTCTCATTCTGATCGCCGACGGGATGGGAATCAGAATAGAGAAATGGAGACCAATTAGTTCCATCCCTGACAAAAAAAATCAATAAAAATGATTGTTCAAAACGCAACGTCTGATGTGTGGTGAATATGTACACTGTACGTCTGTATATTTGAACACAAATAGTGGAGCAACACAGAAAGATAACAAAACACACTCATATTCTTTATCCTCTTGAAATAATGACAAATGTTACTGTGGTTTCGTCAGCAATTGTGATCATCTCCTTCATGTGTATCCGTATGTCTGTATCGTATTGCCCCCATGTGACCAAGGCCAGAAGGAGCAGCACAATGTCCAGTGAATTACATTTTTTTTAAAAAAAATTAATTCTTTACATTATATCTAATTATGCATTTTTCGTGCCTGTTCTAAATCTCTCACTGTCAAGAAATGGTCAAGATTGCCCAGAACAAACGCAATTGCTCAAACTTTTCGTCAGGTCTCATTTACCCCGTTATGTGTTGCTAGGCAGATTTTGTTGAATAATAAACAACCATTGTGGCAATTTCAATGTGCTTTCCACAGTGTAAACGACGTGTTTGTTATAAAAGTGTCCATTTTGAACAATATAACCTGTTCCACTTTGTTCTTTAATCAGCCCTCGTATCTATGGGATCCTTTTAGGCTTTTATTGCTCCTTTTCATCAAGACCACGACTTTCTAATGCTGCTTCTTAAGAGGTTTTTGACGACCATGAGACGTAACATTTTTTTTTTTTTTTAGTTTTATGGCCGGCGTGCTAGTCGTGAAAATTTGCTTCTAGCTTTTTAAAATGCTTCAATGTGTTCAGATAAGATGGATGGAGGGCTGGGGGAGACAGCCTTCAAATACAATGTGTGTATATATATATATTATATATATATATATATATATATATCCATCCATCCATTTTGCTTCATCCTCATTAGGGTTGCTGGAGATCCAGCAAGTAGGCGGGGGACACCTGAATTGGTTGGATGGAGAGGAACAACCATCCACGCTCACACTCACACTCACACCTAGGGACAATTTAGAGTGACAGCCTTGCATGTTTTTGGAATGTGGAGACGCAAGCCCGGGGAGAACAGCAAACTAGCTGGATCGAACCCGGTACCTCTGCACTGTGAAGCCGACGTGTGACTGTATATATATATATTAGTTCACTAGTGGGGGTTTTTTCCTCAGACCTTTTTTCAGTCCTTCTACTTTGACTGGTCTTTTTTTCTTTAACAGTGACTACTTTTGCCAGATCAGTCGATACTATGCTGGCGTTAGAAGTGTTTTGCCCCTGAGGCATTCTCTCGGGCCTGCCGCTATTACAGCAAGCGAGTGGCATTCCAGCGTCACAGGAAAGCAGCATTCATGGCTTTTCTTCGGGAATCATTCATGCTCTGCTCATCTCTAAACGTGATGAGAGTGAGTAAAAGTGAGCGCTGTTGTGCAGCACTTAAGAGGCCTGACGGCAGTTAGACGTTACGATCCCGAGCCCAAGGATGACGACACTCGCTGAGGTGGTCTCCAGGCAGAAAAAAATAACGGCTTACAGTGTCCTTGAAATGTCTCATTGATAGAAATCATTCCTCGTTAAATGAATGTTTAAAAAAAAAAAAAAACAGCCCCAAAGTCAAATGCTTCAAATATCAAATGCCCCAAAAGTAAAACACCTCCATTGTCAAACAGCACAAAAGTCAAATATCTAAATGTCAAACTGCACATGTCCAACATCCTTCCAAGACAAGCACCTCAAAATTCCATCACCTCAAAAGTTCCACACTGCAGATATCAAGTGACCCAAAAATAAAATGCACTAAAGTCAAATTACCTCAAAAGTCACGCACTGCAAATATAAAATGCCTCAGAAGTTGAACGTCACAAAAGTCCATCGCCTAAAAAGTCAAACACCTTGACCAACTGCTGTCGACTGAAAATGACGTCACAGTTGTGAAGGGCTCAGGAAACAACCGATTGATTTTCATTCTCAATCCATTTTCAGCACCGCTTATTCTGAACAGTGTGTGTGTGTGTGTGTGTGTGTGTGTGTGCGCGCGCGCGTGTGTGAATATAAGCCTAATATTCGACTGAACTGTCCTATACTGTATATGCATTTTTAAAATGTTCTTGAGCACAGTCGTTTTCCCGCTTTTCGATTGGTCAGAAGCGGGTAAATTGGTAAACGGTGCGCTCCTGACACCTGGTGGTCGGAAGGGACTATTGCACTGGTAGCAGCAATTGCCTCGCAGGTACGTGTGTACATATTCCTCGTGAGCGTTAAAATATTTCTGTGTGGATTGTGTACCCAATGAATTGACCTAATAAAGCATACATTGACACGATCATATTTTATGCATTAAATAAAGACAATTAAAATGTTGAAAAAAATGGATGAAAATAATGACCCAAAAAAACATTCGTTGTTTGAAATTATATCAATTCTATCAATAATATTGTGGAACTATCTGAGATTGTGTACCTAATGGACTGACTAAAGCGTACAGAACCAAAATTCAATTTGTTTTCAGTGCTTAACAAAAATGTTAATTCAGTCACATGTCTTGTTGACATATGGATTCATTAATTGCAACGTTACATCATATATTAAATTGTTAACTGATTGGAAAAATGTTAAATGTGAATGATAATACCGTATTTTATTTCAGTTTGTGTTGCAATTGCATATCTGTACAACTAGATGGCAGGTTGTGCATGTGGAATTCTTACCTGGATGCCCCCTACCCTCCCTATCCACAGTCCCCCACCCCTCTCCCTCTCCATTCCCTCCCTAAGGTGGCTTATAAGTTTTCAATCTAATCATGTTTCTATTCAGTCGGGAGCTGATAGCACCTGCCGTTTTCCCACAATTCACCGCAGCAGTTCCCCGCCGCCGTGTCAGGATGAACATATGGCACTTTATTCAAATAAAAAACAAACAAAAGAAGATTATATGTAAAAAAAACAAAAAACAAAAGTGATGAGCTAAAAAGTTGCACTGCACTTACCGAGTAATCACATTTAGGACTGCAGCTACGGCGTATTTTTTTTAGATTGGGGCGTTTTACCAATTATCCCATCAAGTAAGCAAGTCAAATCAAACAATACCAGCACACAATACAAGAAAGTTCATGTAAGGTGTAACAATTATTTTTGTCCACTAACGTCAATCATCGTAGTATCTGTGACTGCGTGTGTGGCTTTGAAAGGCAGTTCCGAGGCTGGTGACTGCCGTGGGTGGCAGCAAATAAGATTTTTTTTTTTGGCTGTGGTTCGCTTGGTCAAGCGGCTGTCTGTTAACTAGCTAACTATGGATGTGTCTGCGTGGTGAGTTACTGGGTGTCAATTGTGGGTCGCAGAGGGGCAGTTAACCCGCTGCCCACCCAATTACTGAGTCAGCACTTTTACAAATGAAGGAAATAACAGACTCATCAACGTGGCCGAATTTGAGGCAGTGACCAACCTGCCATTCCAATAGCTCACGAAACCCGGAGATGATAGCTCCAACAAGCCACTAAACACGTCCGTCTTCATTCATTAGCCGCCTCTCATCACCATCAGGCCTCCTGATTTAATGAGGCACAAACACGAGCGCACACACACACGCTATTAAGACTATTAAATGGACACATCTGTTTTTCATTAGCAGCTAAAGTCACCTCGATGCTGCCGTGTTAATGGAGCGAGCCGAGCCTGATGAACAATGCACCAAACAACACGTTGCGGGAGGAAGGATGAAAGTCATACCGACTGTTCACCTCAACAAGGTGGACTTACTCAAACTACACTCGTCCAAACGTGCTTGGACACCTAGACTCCAATCTGTAGGTGATTAATATTTATTCAAGACCCCCTTCATTGCTCGAGGTCCCGCTATTTCATATTATTCTTATTTTTTAAAATATTTATAGTTAATAATTCAATATTAGTGTAAGTCATCTGCAGCCTCCTCAGTCATGCACGGGCACATTTACGTGTGCTATAATTAATATGATGACTCCAGCGATTCATGAAAACTGCCACCTTTCACAAATGGAAATAAAGACAACATCTAGAAATACTCCACAGAGTCCAATAAAAGTCGAATTCACATTGCTCGCTCATCCCGAAAAAACTCACCGCTTGCATTTGCGAGTGCAAATGAGCATTGGGCATCATGTCACTCATGCCGGTTCTCTCACTGGGCCATTCTGCTGTGTGAGTTGGAAAATTGGGAACTCCCACGACGCCTGAACTCACCACCAGTGGGACCATGACAGGCTGTGTGTGTGCGTGTGTGTAGTGTGTGTGTGTGTGTGCGTGTGCGGGCGCGCGTGTACATTAGATGCAATATTTACTTGCATTGTCCCTGAATGAATCAAAATACTTACCTTAGGTTACTACCACGAGGCCGCATTTCTAACAGTTAAGCAAACAAGAGTAGCCTGAAAAGCTAACAGGGCTAACTACAAGTAACTTGAATTATCCGTAAACGTATGTCATGCTGTTGTTAACTCCCACGCTGTTGTTAACACACCCTAATGGTTCACATCCACATCATACAGACTTACTTAGCTTCCTTTACACTTTTATCTTCCTGCTACCTAGTTCCCAATTGCATGTCTATCTACCCACCTAGCTAGCTACCCAGCTAGCTACCAACCTACCGACCATCTTTATCTCTGAAAACATTCGGTCAGCAAATGAAAAGTACCTTCTCCAGTTCAGGATGTGCCGTACTCTGAAGCCATCTATGATCATCTTTCAATCTGTTAGACTCGAACTCCGCCTTGATTTTGTTGCCATTAAGGATGATTGTCACAATCGTCGACTTTGCCAATTCGTCGTCTCGGCTGTTCTCCGTTCTGGGAGACTCCGTTTTGAAAGTGAGAGGCAATTTCAGCCTTCACGGCTTTGCTTCCGTTTACCAGACATGTGCTAGGACCATGTTCGCCATGCCTCTGGAAGTACAACAGTGTATGAGTCGATGAGTAGCGTTGCTAGGAACGGAGGGGAATCCCCGCTCCGTACATTTTGTTGATAAGCAAGGTCGCGGCGGCAATTAGCTTCCCACGGTTCGTTGTAACAAAGGCCTTTTCACTATTGTGTGGGAAGAGTCTAGTCGTTATGATCAAGTTTATGTGATGTACCTGCCTATAACCTAGTTCCAACTGAATACCGACTGTCCAAGCAAATGACCTATGACCCTACATGTTCTAAATTGACCCACTATTGAATTTTTGCAATGTCATAATTTGTTGCGAGTTATCTTGCTAGTGAGTCATTTGAAGTTGCCGTGAGCAATAGCACATGTGCTCGTGTAGCTAGTTAGCTACTCTGTTAGGTAGAGTTGAGCGTCAAGAGTTGGGATACATTTTCACTATAGGACTTCCATTCAGTATCGCAATCATTTCTAGCATATTCACCATCGCACCAGGAGGTCTTCTCTTATACACGATGTAATTATTATTATTGTTAGCATTTCGGGGTCCCAAAAGAACAGTCATCCGGGCAGTGCTGAGTTTGTACAACATTAATACCCAGGCTAATAGCGGCTGGCAAGGGGAGCTAACACCAAGCTAATAGCGGCGGTGAGGGACAGGGCTGGTGCCACCGCAGGGACATGCCCAGCATCCTTGTTGGCCTTGGAGGAGGCCCCTCACCTCCCAGCTTGTAATTAGTAGCCAGTGGCAACAGCAATGCTAATAATTACCCCAAACAAGAGATTCCCCTTGCGGTTTATTCAATAATTTTTTTTTGTTTTAAGTTGTCATTGCAAATTAGGGTCATGTGCTCCTTTGAGTATGAAATGGTGACAGAGCCAAGATGGTGGCTTGTGGTATTTCATACAGTAAAAGCAAATAAACAGAATTGTAGCATGAATTTAGCTTTAGCCTTATTGCCTTGTTGGGTGCAGGTAGAAAACACTGCAGTTGGTTGGTGTAGCATTATGTTGCTCACTATGTAACGCATGTTTGCATTGTAGCATCTTGTTGCGATTGCATCTTAACTCTTATATAACATTTTTGAATGTTGGAGACGGCCTAAGTTTAGCCTGCGGTGTTAGCCGACCTTTCAGAGAGTCTTGACCACATGCACATTGTACACACAAATGTCCGGAGCATTTTTTTCAAAATCAATTCATCTTTAAACCATAATTTTTAGAGGGTAATGATAATCCAAAAATATATTCATGGATAATTAAACAAATACTACAGGCAATTCCATTTTTATTTCAATTAATAGTGTTAAGCATGGGCTTAGTCATCATTGGATCATTTTCCTGTACTCAGTATTCCGTATTCATATACTGTACATGTACAGTGGAGCCCCATTTATTGCAAAAAAAAAAAAGTCCCATAACCAATTCAATCGACAGGTTATTGGCGATTAGCATCAATGTTATGGTTATTTATAAACCCTCAAAAAATGCTTCTTTCGCATCATATTGTAAAAGAAGAATAACGTATATAAGTACACAGCTAACGGAATAATGTTAGCAATGTAGCATCATCAGGCTATCCAGCTAGTGTCTGAATTTTAGCAATATAGCATGATAGTTTTTTGGGGGGGTTTTTGGTCTGGTTTCCTCCCAGAGGCGCTTGGCGAAAGGCCGCTTGTGTTTGTATTCACTCGGTCGATATTAGCGCTGACAGAACGCGTTGCTAATTGCTAATTGTGTGTCTCATTAGTGTTGGGGGTGACAGGTGTTGCGAGCGTGTCGTGCCCCTGTTGCGCCGCATCTCCCGTGAGTTTCCTCCTTTCCCACAGCGGCTGACGCTACCGAAGCTCAAGCTTAATGGCTCCCCCGGGAGGGTCCTCTGGTGGGTCCTCGCCTTTTGGATACTGTGTTACAGCAACATGCATGGGATAACTCCCCTGACTCGACGCACTGGTAAGATGGCTTTGTTTGCACATTGTTTGTTTGTCTGTCATCCATTGTGGTTCTTGAGTGTGTGTGTGTGTTAATTTTGTCAAGACAAATACTGCAGTTGAAACTTACTTGATTTGCTTTGCTACCTACTGGCTACCTATCTCTCAACCATTTAACTGACCCACTGACCACCTATACCAACTACTATCGACCAACCATCTCTATCAACAATCTGTTGAACTCCCTATCCTCACCTCCGACCTAAATTATCATCATACTGACAGATCTACCCAGTACACACTTGCTGACTACCGACTTACTTGCCTGCTACCAAGGCATATACCGGTCTACCTTTCGATGGCCAAACCAACTGACCTACCTACTACAAAACTCACGCTTAACGATTTTGAAGACTAATATAATTGTGATTCCCCCGCCCCCCAATATTTTGATTGAGATTGTGTTTTAATAAGATAAGATAAGATAAGAAACCCTTTATTAGTCTCGCAATCGAGAAATTCCCAATTCATATGCATTTATATATAATGCAATTGCAATATGCAATAATTTTTTTCAAGGTCCTCTTCCCATGTATATTTTTAAACAAACACAAGCAATACATCTGTAGCAAAAGAAACAAATTCTCTCTCTCTCTATCTCTATCTATCTATCTATCTATATAATTGGGCTTACACTAAAATAAAGGTGAATAAACCGTCGGTCAACATGAAAGCAGTTTAATCTCCAATTAGGGTTGTCAAATTACTAAACACTGAATTGCAAAAATTGCGTCCTACTGCACTGCGATGTTGCCATGAATTCGATTAATTCTTCAACCCGATGCTAAGCTACCACCAACCCATGACTCTACCTATAGGCTACCCACCAACCTAATACCACCTACCTACAAGTACTGTAGGTGTGATTGATCTATATCTGCCGACCTACCTACCTACCTACCTGTACCAAAGGTATAGTCTATACCGGGGGTCGGCAACACGCGGCTCCAGAGTCGCATGCGGCTCTTTAGCAACATCTAGTAGCTCCCTGGAGCTTTATAAAAAATGTTTGAAAATGGAAAAATATTTTGATAATAGGCTAATATAGCTCAAATAGATATAGATACATGTTGCAGCTCCGAAAAAGGGGAGCTGTGGTGTTGTTTTTTTAAAAACGTACACTTTATTTATGCTTTTAACAGTCTCGACAAACAGACACGTCTGCCCCTCTTCGACTCAAGAGGCGTTCAAAGACAGCCTCCGAAAAACGGAAATGAATGATCACTTCACTGACACTAAGAAAAGCGAAAATAATGCACCGAAACAGAAAATAAAGCGAGGAAATCACAAAATAAATTCTATGGGGGTGTTTGTGAACACACAACAAAGCATTGAATGACATAAACAATTCATTAACAATTCATAAACAATACATACAGCATGTGTTTTCTTCATTGTAAGTTTTATAGAAGGCTGTTTTTTTTTGCGGCTCCAGACATATTTGTTTTTTGTTTTTTTGTTTTTTTGTCCTATCTGGCTCTTTGAACGTTTTGGGTTGCCAACCCCTGGTCTATACCTACCCAATCCAGTCTACCAATTTTGTACCTTGCTACCTACTTCACAATGACCCATTCAACGTCTCTACCTTTTTAATCGAAAAATATACCTGCTTGCAAAATATACATGTATGTTTGGACACTTACTCCCTTGCCTGCTTACCTACCTCCTTCTCTGACATTGTCAATCAAAATTGAGCATTATTATCTTTGTAAATATGTACAGATCAGGTAAATGCTTTCTCTCACCCTCACACACACACACACACACACACACACACACACACACACACACACACACACACACACACACACACACACACACACCAAATCCACATCATCTTCATCATGGTCTAATTGGATTACACCAGTAAGTGTGTGTTCTGAGTGTGTGTGTGTGTTCCGGTAATTGAGTCGGCCTGGTTGGTCAGTGGGGAATTGAAGTGTTAAATCCAATTCCGGATTGGTAGCTCTCGGTTAGAGTGTGTGTCGTGTGAGTAGCGACCATATGTCACTTGTTCTGCCAGTGTGAATATGGATGAGACACCCGAATTGGAGGTAGCGGCATCCGCGTGACTATCACTTGACGCTCATTTGTCTGCATTGAGCAAGTGAGGTGGCCATCACAAAGTGAGAGTTGAGTTCTAATGAAGATGAAAGTGACTCCGTAGGGGTTGGACTCTTTATTCTGGCTTGTTTTTTTTTTTTTTTAACCTCGGCACCATATGTCCTGATGCTAATGCCACTTAGAAACAGGACTTGGCTAGCTAGGAGTCGAGTGTAGTGTCGGCTACTTTATGCTAGCAGCCTCTTGCACACATCAATCCCACAATAAATAACAATCGGATCAGTACCGGCATCTGGTTAACCGCAACCTGACGTGTGTCTAATCTTAACCTTAAACACTACCCTAGTCAATGTATAACTCAGGGAGCCCACATGAGAAACTGGAATGCTTGCTAAGGGCTAATCGAACATGCTAAGCAAAATTTCGTCGAGCTACTTACCTTCTACCTTCCTACTTACACACTTCACCTTGTAGCTAGCGATCTCCTCCCTTTCTACCCTATCAACCACCGTGTCACTTTGAATCAAAACACGAAAAATTAAAGGATTTGATTCTGGACGGGCTGAAGAAGCTGGTTGCCATTTTGGACAGTTTTTGTATCCTGGTGTTGTCAGTAAGTGTAATGTCACATTCCTGTATGGAAATGTTGGTTTGCGTCAGGAAACGCAGCGGTTTTAAGAGTATCTCCATAACATCGAACTCATTTTTGGCCTTTGAACGGATTCTTGTGTGCCTAAAAGTTCCCTCGGTGATGACATGTAAGCGTAAGCCCCCGTAATCATCATAATCGTCGTCATCATCTTCACATCTCATCCGGCAAACTTTGTCGTCAGTTTCTCGACTTCAAGAGCGCCGCGCAGATAAATCTCTGCGTGTCGCTAATGAAGTGCGCTTTAACAATGAAACATGCGATAAATGACAAGTCGCTTGACAAACGCCACCAAGAAGTAGTTCCGCAGGCCATCCAATCAATCAAGGCGCGCCGGAGCCCAGATCAATCAAAGCGTGAAGGAGGAGGAGAAGGAAGCCTCTATCGTCATTTTTATTGGAAAAATCACTCATCTTCTTCTACTTCCTCGCCCACTGCCAGCACTGGAGGGTGTTTGAGAAGAGGAAAAAGGGGAGGCGGAGGAAGAGTGATCACCACCGAGGGAGTGGAGGGCTCCGTCTTTAATGTTCACATACCCCCCCACCCGCTTTGACATCCAAACCAACTGTCTGATTGTGCCCCCCCACCCCCAAAAAAACTATTTTCGAAAACTGCGACATAACAATAATAATAAAAAATCAAGTGTAATTGAAGCTTGAAATTTACATTCAAAAGTAAATTTGAAGGTAGACCAAATAAAACCGATTGTATTTTTTATGACTGATTTCATCTCATCAAAAAAACTAAATTATTAAAACGGTGATATTATGCAATACAAACCCTGATTTGATTAAAAAAAAACAAAAAAACTTGACCATATTGTACACTACTAATTTTTATTTAAATTACAAAAATTCAGACCATCTTATAAATGTTACTATTGTAATGTATTTTAAATACAAAATAACAAATATTACGCACTGCTAATTCTAATTCAACTACAAAAAAAACTATTAAATTCACATTAAAAAAAATACTGACCAATTTACAACAACACTTATATTTGGAGATAAATATTGACAATATTATAAACTGATTAAATTAGTGAAATACATGATAGATGTTTCATTTAAATAAAAGTAATTAATTGTCTATTTTAATTTTTTCATTAAAAAAAAATATACACATCAACTGATCCCTTTAATAAAACAAAAAAAATCAGAATGAAATCCTGAAAATTATATGATTGAAAAAAAAAATCCACAGTCACCATATTTTACTCACATGAATTTGAGCAAACACAAACTAAGTACAAAGAAAATGTGACCATATTATAAGATACTTGAATTTCATTACTTTAAAAACAAATCTACTTTGCATATCACAGACTTATTCCGTGTGGATCTAAATGTCACGTTTTAGTTCACCGCTCCCACACTGCCCACACACGTTAAAAAGAAACACGCATGCGTGGAGCCATTAGGTGGCGCACTTCTCTCACCGTAGTGCTGAGCAACCTCAAGGAGGAGGTGAAAAGACAAACTTGGCCATAATGAAGTAAAAAAATAAAAAATAAATAACAAATCCAAAAATGTTTTCTTCCCTTTTTTTTTCTTCTTGTTTTCGTTATCGTGAAAAATAAAATGCAACATCTGTTGTAAATACATTTGGATACATTAGTGCGTCCTCTGAGGGCTGTGTGCAAATCACACGCACACACACACACACACACACACACACACACACACACACAAATGAGTTTGAAGACCAACACAAGTGACGACTTTTTCAAAGGACACGTCGTTGTCAATATCAAACAGTCGGCACGACCATTAGCGCAAAGTATTCAGAACTGCACCCTCCAGTTATTATACAAGTAGATTACTGGTGGGCCACGGGTTTGAGAGCCGGGAGCATTCAATATGTGTAAACTTCAAGCAAGTGCCAATTTTGTCCGGCAAAAATCAAGCAAGTCAAGTGGACTCCCCACGAAATTTCCAATTGAGTCAATCGATTATTTGCGCATAGTCGTACCAGCGCAATCATAATCTCCCCCAAAAAGTTTCCATACTGTCTATTGTTTTATTGCCCGTTCTATTAAACGCACAAACGACATGAAGCCGATTTCATGTTTGACGAGCTATTGGTGAGTGCACCTGTGACGTTTACATGCAGCAGATATGAAAAGTCTACACACCCTTGTTCATATGGCATTTTTTTTTTTTTGTCGTGTTAAAAAAAATTAGATCATCCATTTTCTGAACCGCTTTATCCTCACAAGGGTCGCGGGGGGTGCTGGAGCCTATCCCAGCCGTCTTCGGGCAGTCGGCGGGGGACACCCTGAACCGGTCGCCAGCCAATCGCAGGGCACACAGAGACAAACAACCATCCGCGCTCACACTCACACCGAGGGACAATTTCAAGTGTTCAATCAGCCTGCCATGCATGTTTTTGGAATGTGGGAGGAAACCGTAGTACCCGGAGAAAAGCCACGCAGGCCCGGGGAGGGGGCGGCCCGGTAGTCCAGTGGTTAGCACGTCGGCTTCACAGTGCAGGGCCGGCAATTCCATCCGGCCTCCCCATTTCTCCGAACCGGGCCTGATCCTCACTGGGTTTTCTCGCGGGGGGTGCTCCGGCCTCCCACATCCAAAAACATGCAGTCTTCGGGCAGTAGGCGGATTGGGACATTGTCCCTAGGTATGAGTGTGATTGGTTGCCAGCCCAATCGCGATTGGCTGGCAACAGAGACAATTCACCATCCACGCCACACTGCCCGAAGACACCTGGGATAGTGCTCCAACCCTGCCATGCGAAGTGGGAGGATGAAGCGGTTCGGAAAAATGGAAAAAAAAATGGCCCGGGGAGAACATGCAAACTTCACACGGGCAGGCCTGAGCTGGAATCGAACCCGGTACCTCTGCACTATGAGGTCGATGCACTAACGATGAGACCACCGGGCCGGCAAAAATGAGACCAATATATATAATATATATTGGATTAATATATCAATGAAATAAGATACTGCTCATTCTTGTATATCAATGTAATGTTAATATATGTTTCATTTGATGAAAGACGCACTAAAAAGTCGCAAAACTCAAATTTAGACGAAGCATTCTCCATCCTACTCCACCTCAGCCTGGTCCTGGCGGAGACGCTTACAATTAATGTGGGGATCGGAGGCGGGGTAGGGGGTGGAGGTGGGGGGGGGGTGGGACTTTACGGTCACAAGAGCAGATGTTTTTTGTCATTTTTACCTCCATAAACTGCGTGAAATGACAGCGCCAACCTCCTTGCTCCACCTCATCAATGTGCACGATACGGCGCGCGTCACAGACATGTGTCTGCGCGACACCTTTCGCCATCCACTTTATGATATCGCAGCAAATGAATAGATTTGCCATTGTCAAAATGGAGAATGAGCAGACCGTATTTTGGCACCCTTCCATCGCCAAGCGTCGTGCAATGAAACCCGCTTATCGAGTGGGATACATTCCAGACACGCCCACGATAGGTTAATCCACTCCCTCCTCTCACAAACTTTAAACACATATAAAACCTATCAAAACACATTAAAACACATATTTAAAGTATTTTTTCATACCTGTTCTCACTCTCGGGTTGCCAAGAAATGGAAGACTTTTGTAAACTCACTTTGAGGACACAAAAAGATTCATAAGAGGTCAAGCGTGCAAAAGTTGACTGTAAAACTGACACATAATACTAAAATAAAAAAAAATACTGGAAATTAAAGTACCGTCATTTCTGGACTATAGACCGCACCTGATTATAAGCCGCACCACTACATTTTTAAAGGAAAAAAACATTTTGTACACACATAAGCCGCACCTGTCTATAAGCCGCAGGTGCCCATATTGAGATATTTACAAAGAAAGACGCTACACAGTCGGCCGTTAAAAAAGATGTGAAAAATAGATTTTTCACATCAGTAGAGAGTTAATTTGACTATCGTTTATTTACTTTGTGGCATTCGATTTTCACTGGAGGGCAGAGCAAAGTGATCAAATAACAGATACTTTTACTTTGTGTTCGGTAATCAAGTGTGGAGACATTTTTCGAAGAAATCTTGAGATTTAAACGGACTTCACTGCAGTGAGCAGAGTAAAGTGAATAAAAAAAATTAAAAAAATCGGACTATCGTTACTTTGCGTTAATAAAACCAAATGTCGACGACGTCGGAAAATGAACTTCCTGTTTGAAGATTGACATGAAGTGTATTTTCACTGCAGTGAATTTAGCGAAGACATTGAAAATGACTCTGAACAGCAGCAAATTTTAATCAGAGATGACTTTGTGTCCTGAAATGTATTGATCCGGATTTAAAAAACAAAAACAAAAAGTGTGACCTGCACAATCTGGATTTTAACAAGCCGAAATAGCAAAATACATGTGTTGTGATTAACTTACGTTTAAAAATAATAAATAAAAAATTCCACCTGTCGCTGAACTTAACCCTTAATGCATAAATAGGACTCAATGTATTACTACATTACGTATTGCATTATTTTATTTGAATTCTTCTTATGATTATTCTTTGTAAGGCGAACCTGCTGCTCACCCGCATTGTGTTTTATTGTTCTTGTTCCTGATTGTAAAGTGTCCTTGGGTGTTTTGAAAGACGCTTATAAATACAATGTATTATTATTATTATTATTATTACAGGAAAAAAACGACATGATTTGGAATCAGCGCCAAAAAAATCATCTTGAAAAATGTACTTGGATTTCTGATTTCAAAAACGTAGACAAAATTTGTTGACCAGCGTCAGACCAAAAATCTTGAGTTTTGTGATGTTTTTCAGGCCTATTTTTCCAGAAAACGCTTCATCTCATATGACCACGGGCGCATTTCATTTGTACCTTATTTTGAAAGGATCTCCAAAATAAAACACAAAACGAGGAGCACCGCAACTCGCATTGACCCGCCATCCCTCCCCACAGAAGATTGTGTCTTTATTTATTTATTTTACATCGGAATCCCTCTGCCTGCTCCCCCTCCTAATTATTCCAATTATCACGGCACACCGTAAAAAAAAAAAAAATCCTGATTAATAACCGGCAGGATATTGTTGTGGCAATTTGCCATATGGTGCCGGGACTTGCACGCTGTCACGATGTCGTCATTAGCGGCGACTAATGTTTGTCGCAGGCGTGCAGCCGTGACGAGCGGAGCTTCCGCTCACCTTGCAACCCCCCCCCAATCGGACGAGACGCTTAGTATTCCTCATGGCTTCCCAACTCAGTGAAAGGCCAAGATGGAAGGAAGTAGCACCTGACCGCTGCGTCGTTACTTTGTTTTAAAGACAAAGTGGTAACATCCTTTGGAAATGTCAGTCATGTTTTAAGCCAGGGGTGTCTAACCCGTTTTCGTCACGGGCCACATTTGAGTTACCCTTTCCATTAGAGGGCCATGATGACTGAAATCCTTAAAAAAAGTCAAGAATAACAATGTAGTCAATTTATTTTTATTAAATATGAGAATTTGAAATTTTGCTCCATATTTTAGCCGAGGCATCATGGAAGTTGCCATTTTTTTATTTGCTTTCGCGGGCCGCATAAAATGATGGGGCGGGCCAGATCTGGCCCCCGAGCCTCGACTTTGACACCAGTGTTTTAAACAAATAAGTGACAAACGTGTCTTTTTCTCTGTTGGGATCCTTGTCAACCCTGCAACAAACTATGATTACTTTGTGTTAAGAAGCCATGTAAACTAGACAAGACTGGAAAACGAAGGACGAACAATTATACATAAAACGGTCCGCGAGAAGCTGCGAAAGTCAGCAAAACAACATATACAGTACTGTACTCCATGTATATGAAGAAAAAAAAGTTTTTTATTTATTTATTTATTTATTTTTATGAATATGTTTGGAAAAAAATCCGCGATGCACTGAAGCCGCGATAAACGAACCGCGAAATAGCGAGGGATCACTGTATCATTGAAAATAATATGCAAGCCTGGTGCCGGTTCTGGCAGGGCCACCACCAGAAATATCGGACCCAATGATGGAGGCTGGATGTGAAGTTTGCTGCTGGCATCTACCGATTAATTCGTAAATTTAATTAAGCAAAAAAAAAAAAAGTTTTTAAAGTCTGGGCACTCATAAGGAATGATAGCACTGCATTTCAATTACATCGGTCAAATATTGTTTTGGCTGGTTTTGCAAGCAGCTCCATGATGGCCACTGCTAGTGTGTATAGACACACACATGCGCGCATGCACGCACACACACACACACACACACACACACACACACGGGCACACACTTGGGAGCAGGCAGTCAAAGGAGTCGACAGCGAGTCAAGCGTTTCCCCGGCGAGAGCTCTCTTGTTAAGACCTGTTGGTATTCTCCAGATGGCAATAAAAATGCATGAGCTTCCAGAGCTCATCCACCAGAGAGAAAGAGAACAACAAAAACCTCCGAGAGCGAGCACGAGAGGGGTGGAGGGGGGGAAAAAAAAAAAAAAGAGGTAGAGAGTCGCCAAGCCCGTCCTCGGAGGAGCTTCAGATGAGTGCGGATGCGCATCTTGTTATCGCTACCCGTCGACTTACCGCTTCTTTTTCTTCTTGAGTAATACTCGAGATGAAATGCGGGATGGATGGCGGGGAGAAAAGTTTGGCGACCAAGTTGCGGGGAAAAAGTGAGGCGCCCTTGTGTCGGAAACAACAACAACAACAACAGCAACAAAAATGTGGCTCAGGTTTGAGTGACACTCCACCCCTGAGGTAGCAATTAAGCAATGTGGTGATTGGGAGGCGACGCACTCGGCCAGCGGTTTGCCGCATAGTTTAAGACCATTCATTGTTGGTGCCTGACGATAAACAGCACTAAATATTTGGTCATATTGTTTGTATACACATTGCGAGAAAACGTGGGCTCCATTTCCGTGAATGGCGTCAATCTAGTGGATCTGAAAGAGGGAAGGCTGTGCCACTGTTGGAGTGGTCACAGCTGACTTCAATAATGGCCGTTCAAAGCGGTTCCTCTCGTTCCCTTTAAATATAGCATGCTGGCCATGAGGGCTGCACAATATCCATCCATCTAGCCATCCATTTTCTAATCCGCTTTATCCTCACAAAGGTTGCAGCGGGTGCTGGACCCTATCCCAGCTGTCTTCAGGCAGTAGGCTGGGGACACCCTGAACCAGTTGCCAGCCAATCGTAGGGCACACAGAGACGAACCACCATCCGTGCTCACACTCACACCTCGGGACAATTTCTAGTGTTCAATCAGCCTGTCATGCATGTTTTTGGAATGTGGGAGGAAACCGGAGTACCCGGAGAAAACCCACGCAAGCCCGGGGAGAACATGCAAACTCCACACAGGAAGACCGGAGCTTGAATTGAACCCTGCACCTCTGGACTGTGAGGTCAACTCGCTAACGACTGGACCACCAGGCTGACCTTTCATTCGATAATAAACATGTCATTTATTTCGTACATGATAAATTTCGCTATATAAAACATCCATTTTGGATATTTTTCCAACATCGTAATCCAACTCGCCGTGCACTTATGGGTGCACATCTGTGTCGCGAAATGGACACTTGGAGACCAAACACCCCCACCCCTGTAGCTGTACCGCCCACTAGTACCATTTAAAAAAATATAAACATTTTCAGTCAAACCTCGGTTTTGGTCCATCCGTTCCCTTTTCGAAAACCCCCTGTCCTTTTAAAAATAAAAATGTTTATTGAACAGCTATGGAAAGCAACATGAGGAAGCGCTCGTGTAAGGAAGGCAGTCATATGGTGCATTCAAGTGCGCTCAGTTTGTTTGAGAAAAATTGTCATCCGAGGCATAACTCTAAATCGAAAACCGAATTGGATTTAATGTTTTTCATGAATTTTTGCAATGATTTAGAGGGTTTGATGTCCACTGTTCACATCCTGTATTCATCCGCCAGTATTAGCGCGCTGTTGCAGATGCGCTGGCTATGAAAACGGTGCCCTTAGGCGTCCTTGTAGCTATCAACAGCACAATATATTCGCTCACACTAAAACATGCATCCATTCATTCATCTATTCTCTGTAACATTGAATTCCTCACTGGTATTTTTATTTTTTTTAAATAGGTGTTCATGTCGATATCTGATTAAAAATATTTTTAGAAAGACAACTTCACATCTTTCGCACTATGTGTAAATTATAGGTGTCCATGTGGATGCCTGTCTACAATGTCAACTATTTATTATCGCCCGGATCAGCACCGCAAATGAGACCATGGTCGCAATTGGTCTTTTACTTGGTTAAATAAAGGTTAAAACGTGGATATTAATAAACCGTTCGATGACAGCCAGCTCCATGCATGTAATATGAGTTGATTTATTTGTTTATTTATTTATTTGAAAGCAGAGTGAAGGCAGCCCCGTCGATTGCCGGCGTGTGATGTGATGTCAAGAAGGCGTTGATCCGGGCAGAGGCGCCGACGAGGTGGATACGGGTGGGGGGGGGGGGGGGGGCTTTTCATAGCCGTAATTAAAACAGCCAGATAGATTCGGTAATTGAATAAAAAATAAATAAATAAGTCACAAATCCGGGATGTAAGCAACATCTGCGCCAGGCGCATAAATCAGCCCAACGAGAGGCTGCAGACACCATAAAAAGCGGAGCGACGACGCCGATGAGCTGACGGATGACACTCGCCGGCGGATAGCGTCGAGCGTGAATGTGAAACGCACGGCGACAATACACGCTGATGGAATACTGACACACAACGGTCAAAATAGACAGAAAAATAATGCAACACGAAACCAACAGGTGGGGCTCGAACCCACCTGACCGCACGAACTCTTTTAGCCAATCAGAAGGTTGAAGAGAGTCACTCCCAGAAAAGGCCAACGATGACTGATTTGAGAATTTCCGACACAATATTCTCTATTTGTGGGAGAGGTTATGATATTAAATGAGAGCACATTTCGGGCATGTCATAGATTTAACCCGTTTGTGTGTCTGTGTTCGGAATTTTCTTTGTTTTTGTTTCACAGAAATGACAAACGAGGCTGTTTTGAGTAAAATATGACGCAGTTTGTTTAAGTACAGTGGTACCTCTGCTTACGAAATTAATTGTTTCCGGAAGAAAAATCCTGTTCTTTAACAAAGGGATGGAAATTGGAAAAAAAATAGTAATCCAAAAAATAAAATAAGTAATCGAAGATAACTTTTGATGAGAGAAGTGTGATCCATTTGTTAAAAATGTAGGAAAAACCATTTTCACATTAGCAAAACAAAATACAGTCAAACCTCGGTTTTCGTCCACAATCCGTTCCAGAAGGCTGTTCGAAAACCGAAATTGTTCGAAAACTGAAACCACGCTCTTTTGAAAATAAAAATGTTTATTGAACACGTCTGCTCACAATGGAAAGCAAGTCAAATGGTGCATTCAAGTGTGCTCAGTTTGTTTGAGAACTGAAATTTGTTTGTCATCCGAGGCATAAAAAAAATCGAAATTTTGGTCTAAAACCCGAATTGGACGAGAACCGAGACGTTCGAAAACCGAGGTTTGACTGTATATTGTTGAATTATCCAAATTAAAATGTTGTCCGCGCGTTGCCTTGAAATTTTTAGTTCACACTTTTTTAACAGTGTCGTGCAAAGTGACTTGAAAGAAGTGTATTATATACATTTAAAAACATTAAATAAAACTGTAGAGTGAACTCTAAATTTCATGGCAACAAACTTTTAAGTTGGGCAATTCAACACTAAATTTTGCGTTTTGCTAATGTGAAAATTGGCTTTCCTAAGCAACATGTCTAACATGGATTGATACCCATTTATACTGCGGTGACTAAATGACTAAACAAGGGCCCATCAAGGCACGCGTGACTTCACTTAAATTCTACTTTTGTGCAGCATAACAGCTGAATGCCACTTCACCATGTTTGGTTTGAGCTCTGGACAGAAATGGGGTCCAATATTAATGCACATTTTTTTCCCCATCATCACGCCAAGTTATTCATTTCGTTATTTTTAACAGTCAAAGCAAAGGGCCCTGAAAAAAAACAAAAACAAAAAAAAAACGGGGCGTGGTGATACACCCGATCATCAGCATTAATTGGATAGCGAGGGAGGACCGTTAGGCAGCCTCTATGGCCGTAAAAAAAAAATAAAAAAATTTTAAAAGCCCCAAAATAAATAGCGGCGAGGTGAAACTCGCGGAGGAGACGCGGGCTCGTAAATCGCGGTGTAATGACACGCTTAGCCATAAATGACTAAACAAGGGCCCATTAAGGCACGCGTGACTTCCTCCTGATGCCTGCGCAGCAGATGTTAATAATTTCCACAGAAACACACCAACGCTCGGTCACGCCGGGGGAAATGTCAAAAAAGGGTCAGGCGTAGCGTTAAGTTGAAGGTCCATTGTACTGATCCCCCTCTTCCTTCTCACTCGTAACACAAAATACAAACACCGTAAGATGGATATCAAATAAAGGCTCAAATGGCTTTCCATAAAGCAGAGAGACAAAAAAAAAAAAACCTAACCACAGTTTTTTGTAAATTATCCATGGGAGATAGCATCGAGTTATCGATGGGTTCCGGTCCTAGCGTGATCTCATCCGTGACATGATGCCATCAACTTTGATCTTCAAGGCAACAACATTAAGATTTTATCAGCTCGTCGTTAGCTTTCCGGTATGGCAAAATGTGTTTTTCATCACTTGTTTTCTGATTATCGCAAGATGATCTGTTGAGATATTTCAATTTTTTTTTACCTGGATGTTATCGTAGGACCTTTATGATAATCCAAATGTTAATCATGTCGTAAATGGGGGGGGAAAAAAAAAATTCTGTTTTCTTTTTATTGTTAGCGTCATCTCAATGGTGAAAATGCAATTTTTACGCATTCAGACACTAAGACGCTTGTTGTTGTTGTTTTTTAAAAACCATATTTAATTAGCCTCAAAGTGCCAAAGGAATTGTACAACAAAACTTTTAATATTGGAACAACATTTGCAAAACTTTTCCTACTTGACTTACTACCTGGAGGCCATATTCTCAGGAAATTTTTTCAAACTTGAGTCTTGAAAAAGAGGGCGTCGTCTTATAATCAGGGCCGTCTTATATTCGGGCCAATACGGTAATAGACTGTATCAGGATTTCCTACTTAAAAAACGGGAGATTCCCACGCACCGAGCCCACACTGCATAATATGCGGCGATGATGAGTCGTATTTTTCATGCACTTTGTATCTTATTTTGAAGGTACGTTTAAACGTTACCATAGCAAGCAGAGAGTGTTGCGGCCCGATAGGACGTTCCTCGTGTCATGATTCGTCTTTATTGTGATATTTCGAAAATACCACCATTTTCATGCAGGTCATATGATATTTATTTTGTTGTATTTATCTGTCACACTTTCAAGGCCGGTCCCTGAAAATGTTGTCTGACATTAAACCGGTCCGTGGGGCAAAAAATGTTAAGGACCACTGCTGTAAAACACACTTCCAGAAAACTATCATTTTCAAACTGCCAGCAACAACAATCTTGTTTTGTAATTTTCTTTCTTCCTGTTTCCCCCCCCCCCTTTTTTTTTTTTTTAGCAATGATGGATTCCACGTCAAAAAATGTTCCTGCTGGCTTTAAAACACAAACCAGTGGAGCTTTTTCGATGGGATCGGCTCATTGAAGAAAAATACGGGTCGCTCACGAACGACATTCATCGTAATGGTAAGTTGGATATTTTAACTTTTTAAAAAAAAATTGTTTCTGTACTGGCCCGTTAAAATATGCCTTCACATGAAACCAGTTTGCGGTGCAAAAAAAGTTTGGGGACTGCTGAGAGAATGTTTGGGGGGGGCGAGATTTGTTAAACAAGGATCTCGATTTGAAGTGACACACTTGACACAACAGACTGGCCAAAGTTAAAGAAAAGAAAAACAAGAAAAAACGACAACAAAAAGTTTTTGTCAGCGCGGACATGAATCAGCGCTACATTACGGCTCGACTCCGACACTTTATGATTGTAATTAGTGCAGGTGGATTATTGGAGCATGTTATGAGATGCGCTCCTTTATCACCCGGTGTAAATCCACAATTGTTTTTATTGTCAAAGAAAATAAAAATGGGGAACTAAAAGGAAAAAAAACAAAAAACAAACAGCCATTCCATCTGACTTGTGAAGGTCATTGAACAGTTAAAAAAAAAAAAAGTCTTATGAGTCGACGCATCGTGACACTTTTCTTTGTTCTATTTGGACACAAAGAGTGAGCGTCGGCAGACCTTGAGACGTTTGACTGTGTTATTATGGCAGAGATTTATCACTTTTTGACATCTTTGTTTTGTTCTCAAAACACGGCTGGCAGGATATACGGAAAATATAAGAATATCTGGATATATTTTGCCTTCTCCAAATGAAAGGGAATACAAACAAACAAACAAAAAAAAACCTCCCACAAAGCCCTCTTGCCAGAATAATGCTCCATGTGTCACAAGGGGGGGTGAGGGGGGCACTTCCACGATACCGCCATGTGACCAAACTTCATACCATTTTTTGGAAGTTATCCAGTAAGTTATAATTGATAAAAAATGGGGGGAGGGGGTGGGCGAGAGAAAAGAAAGTCTTAACCCCTTTCAAAAACTGTTTTTAAAATTTTGAGAGAATTGATTTGGTATCGACAAGCCAAAATAAATATATTTAAAGGTATCGTAGTCCAGTGGTTAGCACGTCGGCTTCACAGTGCAGAGGTACCGGGTTCGATCCCAAGTTTGCATCCCACATTTGCATGGCAATTGGACACTCTAAATAGGTGTGAGTGTGAGTGTGGGCGTGGATGCGATTGGCTGGCAACCAATTCAACTGCCCGAAGACTGCTGGGATAGGCTACCCTAGTGAGGATCAAGCGGTTCGGAAAATGGATGGATGGATGGATATATATATATATAGACATACACAGTCAAACCTCGGTTTTCGACCAAAAACTTCGAGTTTTTTATGCCTCGGATGACGAACAATTTTCGGTTCTTGAACAAACTGAGTGCACTTGAATGCACCATTTGACTCCTCTTGCCTTCCTTACACGAGGAAGTGACGCTTCCTCGGGTAGACGAGGAAGTGACGCTTCCTCGTCTTGCTTTCCATTGTGAGCAGACGTGTTCAGTTAACATTTTTATTTTAAAAAGAGCGTGGTTTCCGTTTTCGAACAATTTCGGTTTTCCAACAGCCTTCTGGAACGGATTATGGACGAAAACCGAGGTTTGACTGTATATATACATATATATATAATCTCCCAAACCTCATCCTTTCCCTTATTTCTCCTTTAAAATTAAAAATAAAAACCGGACATGCTCTTAAGGACAAAAATCCATTCCCCGTGCCTACTTTACCACATGTAGGAAGAACATTGATTTCTGGACCTAACCTCATCCGTTCTTCACCCTAACTCTGAAACAGAGCCTTAAACACAACCCAGTCATACAAAACCTAACCCCAACAGTCAGCCCGCGAACTCGAGCCTTAACCCAACCCTAACCTCACATTACCCTGTACTCCAAAGCCTCGCCTAACCCCATTTTCTAAATCCCAACCCTTAAGATCAAAGCCAACCTACCCAAACCTTACTTAACCCCAAAGTCAAAGACTGTTGTCTGGTCAAAACTGTCATTCCTCAAACATTTCTTTCAAACAAAAGCCATTCAATAGAATCTCAAAGGAAATCCAACTGACGTTTTTGTGCAATGACGTTGCGACTTTTGCAACACTAATTGCCTCTTTCCCCGATTAAAGAACTGCTTAATTCGGCTTTAGCTTGTGTTCTTTGCGATGGTACAGTACAAGTTGAACTGGGCCTGTATCTAAGCCCCTTTACATTTTAGCCCGGTAAATGGCACAAGACGGTAAAAATAACTAGGGACACGCCACAATAGTTTACAAAAGGCGGGACAACAGACGGACTGGATTTGGAAGGAGCGACGACGAGGCGGGAGGCTTTCTAAATCCGTTGCTCGCGTTCGCCCGTGATGGACTTGGCGTGAAGCGGTGACTCCCATCTTGGATGGTGAAGAGACAGTTGCGGAAAGCTTCTGCCAGTCACGCACGCACGCAAATTCACACGCGCACACTCACACGGCGGCGGTACCTTCCAACCTGCCGCGCCACACTGGCCTGCGAATCCCGGCACGTCGGATCCCCGCCAGGTAATTACCGGTTAAAAATATTTCATCCCATTGTGTGCAAACAAAAGCGGCGGCGCGGCGAACAGCGACAAAGAGCTGCTTTACACGCGTTTTTTGCTTTTTCGTCGCCTCCAAACGTCGCTTTTGTTCACAGCCCGCGATGCTGTCGCTGCAGCAAATTTGCAGCTATTTCATATTTAAATGCAGCTGTCATGCTTTCCGGAAAAAAAAGCGGGGAGAAAAAAAAACTGCAGTTTTGTGTAGATTCTCTTGTGGCTAACTCTCACTCGAGGACAGTTTGCTACGAGAACTGAAAACTCAAAATGGCGCAACATTCCATTTGTCATCGGTGCGCAATTTAGCGCGTTTACTTTTAACGTATACGCCTAGCATGTGATTTAAACACATTTCTTTAAAATGTAAAAACACCCTTTTTAAGACACTGTCAAGTGAAATCAGATTTGTTTCCAAATACATTTGACATTTATGAAGATAATTGCTGAATAAGTGCCAAGACAGAAAACCATGTATCACTGAATCGTGGAGCGATAGCATTTAACTGTTTTTCAACATGTTACTTTTCCTCTTTTTTTCATGGCTAAAACATAAATACAGTTTTACGAGGTCCTCTGATATACACTTACACTTCCTCAGTCCTGTTAACGGGGGTAAAAAAAAAAAAAGTGGCTTCTGCCTTTCAAAGACAGCCATGTCACTTGCTATGCTCTTGTCAAGCTAGTTATGCTAGCAGATTCTGTACGAGTGGCTAAGTCAGCTCACAGGGGTTCTAGAAAGTAACTTTTGAAGTTTGGGCTGTTTTGTAAAAGTACACTCCTGTGACAGTGACTTGATGAATCGCCACCAGTTGTGTCGTTGATTTCCATACGTCTGCGAATAGATGATTGACAAGCCCCTCCGTTGCCGCACGACCTCACCATATGCCGCTCGACGACACCTCGTTGGCTAATTATTTTCAGCTGCTTTTTTTCTTCTCTTGTCGCATGTGTGCGAGGAAAAAACATAAACATGACCATAAAATATTTTTGAAAAAAATGCATTCAGCATGTTTAGGTTATCATGTCACATCTGTTTTTTTGAAAGATAAACAAAAAAGGGGGCAAACGTACCTCAAAGCGGCTGGATGATGAAATCTGTTTTAATTTAAAGTTTATAAATGCATCTTATAATAAAGGCATTGGACAATGGTTTTTTTTTTTAACCATCTTAATGCAAAATACTTTTTTTTTATAATCATTGTCACATCAATATACAATTGCCACTCGTTAAAACACGGGTAAGTCAATTAAATAAAAAAAGAAGTGTCTTGACTATTTAATGTAAAAAAAAAAAAAGTACTTGTGTAGTACATAACATTGCCTTCCAAAAAGCTGCTAGACTAAAAAAAAAAAAAGTACTTTCGGCTGCAAATGATTAAAATGGGATCATCTGACAATTGTCTACTGTCAGATGATTATTATAGAAATTTTGGATGGAAAATCTTGGATAGAATTTGGATAGAAAAATTATTCAATATTTTCTAAAAAAAATAATTATAACACGATATATATATATGTGTATATATCCATCCATCCATTTTCCGAACCGCTTCATCCTCACGAGGGTCGCGGGGGGTGCTGGAGCCTATCCCAGCAGTCTTCGGGCAGTAGGCGGGGGACACCCTGAATTGGTCGCCAGCCAAACGCAGGGCACACAGAGACGAACAACCATCCACGCTCACACTTATACCTAGGGACAATTTAGAGTGCCCAACGAGCCTGCCATGCATGTTTTTGGAATGTTGCAAACTCCACACAGGGAGGCCGGAGCTGGGATCGAACCCGGTACCTCTGCACTGTGAAGCCGACGTGCTAACCACTGGACTACCGGGCCGCCCTATATATATATATATATATATATATATATATATATATATACATATATACACATATATAACTATATACACGGGCGGCCCGGTAGTCCAGTGGTTAGCACGTCGGCTTCACAGTGCAGAGGTACCGGGTTCGATCCCAGCTCCCTGTGTGGAGTTTGCATCCCACATTCCAAAAACATGCATGGCAGGCTCGTTGGGCACTCTAAATTGTCCCTAGGTATGAGTGTGAGCGTGGATGATTGTTCGTCTCTGTGTGCCCTGCGATTGGTTGGCAACCAATTCAGGGTTTCCCCCGCCTACTGCCCGAAGACTGCTGGGATAGGCTACCCTAGTGAGGATGAAGCGGTTCGGAAAATGGATGGATGGATATATACACATATATATATATATATATATATATATATATATATATATATTTATTTTTACTAAGGCAGGCTGGCAGAGCACGGTAAAAGCCCATAGATACCAACATCCGTCGCATTATGTTAGAGCGGTACGGGCTAATAGTGAGTGATATGGGTGGCATGCAAGCTATATATGAGCAATGCAAACCCATAGTAAGCAATACGGGCAGCCACGGGGGGGGAAATATCCAGAGAGATACAGCCCCCTAGCAAGGGATACGGGTGGCCTGCAAGTGATACTCACGTGCGTTTGAATCCCACTAATTGCCTGGCCATTCCCCGGGCAGCGGAACACAGGCGCTGGCTGGTGGTGTCTGTTTCTACAAAGACGGAGGATCAACTTCACAACAGAAGAATGCGGACATTTGGAATTATCAGGAGAAAACAGCAGGGCGGGAAGACAAAGACACATGCACACAGACACGAGTGTGTCCATACATGCGTGTGTGTGTGTGTGTGTGTGTGTGTGTGTGTGTGTGTGTGTGTGCCTGTGTGTTTAAAGCTCTAAGAAGTGCCATGACAAAATGAACTTACAAGCATTTGATGCATCCTGCTGAATATTTGAAGTGATTATCATTGTATCTCAATACAATGTCAAAAAGAATTTGCTGACATTGAAAAGTAGTAAAATAAAAATGTACGATTGAGCTTATGGTCTGTAGTTGTGAGTGTACTTTTAGTGTACGATAACTTGGAGAAGCATTTCTAATATGTTGGTTTGTTTTAGGCACTGCCTTTTAAAATGTAACTGTACCTAACGAAATGGCCAGTGAGTGGATGAATCCCATGACAAATCATCCTCCCATTTGAGGTCAGATCGCGGAGGCTGCAGCTTAAGCAGGGAAGCCCAGACTTCCCTCTCCCCAGCCACTTCTTCCAACTCCACTGGCGGGATCCCAAAGCCTTCCCAGACCAACACATTGCCTCCAGTGTGTGCTGGGTCATCCCCTGGGCCTCCTACCTGTGGGTCGTGCCTGCAACACCTCCGAACCGTCTGGGATGCATTCTGATCAGATGCCCGAGCCACTTCATCTGGCTCCTCTTAATGTGGAAGACAGTAACGCTACTCTGAGCACTCTCCCTGATGACCAAGCTTTCCCACCGTAGGGAAGCCCGGACACCCTGCGGAGGAAACTGCTGATCCCCAGCTCCATTCTCCCCTCACCCTGTCATGGTGCGGGGAGGGAGGAGCAAAATGTATCAATCAAACACTGAGAAAACCAAATCCAAAACAAGCAAAGTCCTGAAAACAACAAGAATTCAAAGGGCCCATGGCATAAGCAAAAAAATATGACGTGGTAAACACAAACCAACAGAAGCATTGACAGAAACAGCCACAATGACGCGACACCGAGTGGTCAGGCCGGGAGTCCTTTTAGCAGAAAACCTACGAATGACATGATGACCAACAGGTGTGCCGCTGTAGGAGGAGCCCTACACAGCCACCTGTTGGTCCCAAACACACCAACCGTGACACACTCGTGAATAAGACCCCATGATACTTGAACTGCTCTCCACAGTGTAGGGGACCCTTGACCCTTTCCATCCGAGTACCAAAGACTCAAATTTGGACGTGCTCATTCTCATCCCAATCACTTCACACTCTGATGCAAACAGCTGTAGTGAGAGTTGGAGGTTGTGGCTTGAACACTACCACGTCATTTGCAAAAAGCAGAAATGCAATACAGAGCCCACAAAGCCGGACCCTCTCAACACCTCGGCTATGCCTAGAAATTCAAAAAGGTTCTGAACAGAATCAGTGAGAAAGGGCATCCTTGGTGGAGTCCACTGGAAACAAATCTGGAATCAAAACTTACTGCCAGCAATGTGGAACAAACTGACACCAGTTGCTCAGCAATCGAACAGCTCGTATCTGGGGTCCGGTTGCACCAGCCAGGGCATGAGAACTCCTCTTTGTCGCTCATCGAAACTCTCATTATTAATATTCTTACTTTCTGAATGAATGAAAAGTAATTAAAATATACAACACACTTTAAAATACTCGGTAGATAAATTCTGTCATAAGTCTTTTTCCTCATCTGTTGATTAGAATGATACTTTGTCATTAGTTTACATCGTAGAATCAGAATGACACTCATAACTATTAACGAAATTGGAATTTATCAGTAATTCCTACATTCATTCAAAAGCATCATTACACTCTTAAAAATAACACTTAAAATGTTTTTATGTATTTTAATACGACCATTGAAGGCAGTGTGTGTGTGTGTGTGTGTGTGTGTGTGTGTGTGTGTGTGTGTGTGTATATATATATATATATATATATATATATATATATATATATATATATATATATATATATAAATAAAATCTAATCTGACTGTCAAATGTGTGTGTCAAATAAATTGAAGACAAGTAAAGCGATGGCTACATGAAAAGAATCACCCCTGGGAGTTGTGCACACAAACGTGCATGCACGCTCACTCACATTTTTTTTATTTTGGTGTTTAATGTGGTCGCCCCCCTCATTGTGCTGTGAGACCCGCGGGAACATGCTGCACTGAGACTGCGCCCCAATCACACACACGGCAATACTTTTATTGCCAGTGCAATGCACTGTATATATTTTGTTCCTCATGTTGACGTTAGATGGCGCTGCAAGTCTTCCCAGTGAGGCTGCCTTGCCTTCAGCGTGTCACATTGTTATTGGCAAGTAGGGTTAACTTTATGATATGTCAATTATACAACCATCCATCCATTTTCTGTAGCGCTTGTTTTATCCTTGTTTATAAGACTTGGCAAGACCAGTGGGTTGCATCCTGAAGTGGCCACCAACCAATCGCACGCCACATACAGACAGACAAAAAAAAAACAACAACTAAAAAAACATTAAAAATCACATTCACACCTATGGATAATTTAGAGTCTTCACAGAAGCTAATATGCATGTTTTTTTTCGAATGTGGGAGGAAGCCACAGTACCAGGAGCCAAGATTTGAACCCTAATCCTCAAAAAAGAAAGTTATTATAGTTAATGTACACTACCAGAATTCCAAATTAAAACAACAACAAAAAACATTTTTAGTACAGAAATGAAAAAAACAAACCAAAAAGGGTTTGGGGGGCGAGGGGGACTGAAACTGCATCTTACATTTATACAAAAAAAAAAAAAAATAACAAAGGTGCTCTCAAAACTAAGCATGTTCCAATCTGAGTTTTTAAATGCCGATACCGATTATCCATGAGCGTGAACGGCCGATACCGGTCATGGATTCGGTGTAAAATGTTCAATTTTAGAGCTACAGAGATTTTAAAACATTTGTCGAATTTCTACCCCTTTATCATTTAAAAAAGCAGGACAGATGCTTCTAATAATAATTGCAGAAAATTGCCCAAATTCTGATTCAGTTACTATGATTGGCAGAAAATAGGGGGACATTTTATTTTCGTCAAGGAAAATAATTTGCATCTGAACATTGGCGGAACCTTGACGGGGGGGGCCGGGGGAATGGCGTGACGTCATCATGGCGCTCTGCTACACCGTAAATACGTGAAGAAAATAAGACTGACTATTGCGATGACTTCAGCGAGCAAACTTGAATGTCGACAAGTCCAGAGAGCAACCGGCGCCCATTCTGAAACTCTTTGCGGCCATCGAATGTTTCCAACTGCTGAGCTGAGCGCGATGAAGCGAGATGCTAATGCTAATGCTAGCCCTCTGCCGGCGGTGACGCTGGTTCCCGTAGAAGGTAAAGTCAATGCATGTCCATTGAAAATCAGGCATTGTATGCTCAACCCTCAAACGCTTTTTCTTGAGGCTGATGTCTCTGCTATCGATACAGATCATTCGTCCTTGATTTTTTTCTTTTGTTTTTATGTCACCAATGAACAAAACGTCGTAAAATCTTGCCACTCGCTTCCCAGACCGCATTACGTGGCGCGATACATTTAATTAATGAAGTTCCAAGGACATTGATCCTTGTCATATTTGTGTTTCTGTTCTCGATAGTTGAATGCGTGTCAAAATTAAACGCTAGAATTTGTCACTTTTTTTCCTTTTAACAAACCGTAACTTTAAGTTGGGTGTGAAATAGTGACAATTCCTCAACATCAAACGCACACTCTTGTGGTTGCTGATATAAAGCAGTGGAATGTAGCGACTAGAACGGGTTATTGGGTAGATTTAAACGCATGCTATTCTATAAAAACACTCGAGTAAAATGACACTCCCTGACCAGATCAATTATATGCAAAGGCTTTCACGAATATCCGTCACCGATTTATTGATCGGAGTATCCCTACTAAAAAGTCATTCAAAAGACCAAAAACAAAAACAAACTAGAATTAAAAATCCTCAAATAATATAACCATGCTCAGAACTATGTTGCAGATGTGCTTAACCACGAGGAGCCTGTAAGGCCCCAAAAGTTACGAAGTCACTTCCTGACAGTACAACTGGAGAAAAACCAACACAAGCAAGGGGAGAACATCCAAACTCCACACAGGTAGGCCAGAGTTCGGATTCAAACCCAGAACCACAAACAACCACTCTGTTCTCTATGTCAACCAACTTATTTTTGTATCTGAAACCATAAAGCATCATCTTTCACTTAGTCACCTCATCGGACTGAAAACTCATGAATTATGCAGGGTAGGGCGTTTATTTTACACATGTATAAAATAATCATTTATTCTGCTCGAGATGCGGCGTAAATCGGGGAGCATTCGGATAAGAAGCAGCAGCGGCGTTAGCTTGGCTTGGCGGCCAGCTGCCGGTAATAATTTAATGACGTTTCACAGGCGGCGAGCAGATGTGGCGTGAGGGATTATAAAGTTGCTCAAACTTTTAACAAGTGCTGCCAGCCAGTCAGCCAGCGCATTTACACATCCTTCAATTGCACAGCTATCAATCAAAGATGTTCCTCCCCCCCGGGGGGAGCGTCTTTACATGCATATTTATCAGTCCCGCATGCTAATTCCGGCGTCGGCTTCACGCCTGCTAATTGTTGACGTCCCTCCCCGTGTGCTTTTTCGTCACTGCTTGTTTCTATTTGCGGGATCTCCACTTAAAGACGCCACTCGCGCGAACGGCAGCGCGCCGTCCTCGCCGTCTGAATGGCGCTTGAGCACACTTGGCAGCCAAAGTTTGGAATGGTTGGATAGTGTTAGCAGAGCTGGACCAAGGCAGAAGGTGTAAAGGGCACAGCGACCACTTCACAGAATCTGCTTTTATTTTAACGGCCCAACCAGGATAAGATGAAATATGATGAATAGTTTTTAAAAATGATAGATCTTTGGTTTGACTTATATTTCCTTTTTTTTTCAACCAAAGACTGTGTATGTACACTGGATGTGTTTGTGCGTAAATAGGAGCATTTATATCTCTAATCTTTATATGTGTACATACATGAGTTGAGACAGATCAAGATTGCTAAGACCGACCATAAAAATCAATTTTAAAAAAACAGGACTAAGTTGAACAGTGAAAGTGCTTTCCCTCTTTAATTTTAATATACATTTTCTTTTGTGCATTTGACTGCCAAAAACTGTGCAAAGCACAAGAATTTCAACTCTTTAAGGGGAAGTCAACCCCAAAATGTTAATTACGAGAATGTGCTACGCAGCCCCACTCGTCTAAAAGTGTCATTCTGATGAATATTGCGTTTGTGAAATATGAGTTAAACAGTAAACGCCACCCATTTTTGTCCATCTCAACGGGCGGCCATCTTGTCACTTGCTGTCGACTGAAAATGACCTCACAGGTGTGAGGTCATTTTCAACCGACAGAAAGTGGCAAAATGGCCGCCTCTGAATTCCCCTTTAACATTTTTTTCCCCCAAATTCAATTCTTGCAATAAACAAAAAAAAGTCAAATTTATGTATGTATGTATTTAAACATGAAGATTTCAGGAATTTGGTTGCATATAAGAAACATGAGTCTCCAACAATTTGTGACCTCAATGTGCACACTTATGTCAAATAATAACTCTCACGACACTTTGACGATTACAGTCATAACGGACATGGTGGAGGGCGGTTTAGTAACATCGTTAGGTAACAAGTTCTTTTCGGTAACACAAGAAAGAAGTTAATGAACAGTAGACCTATGCTGGTCTTGACTTCTTTTGATGTAAAAGCCCCACTCCCGCCAATCTGGGACAAGACCATGATCTTCAAAATGTGGCCTTGAGACCGAGATGAGTCAAGTGTTAGAACACTCACAGGGAGTCCCTGGGCAGATAAATACACACAATACATTCTCATCGAGTTCATCAACATGAGTAAATTTGATTTAACACAGCTTGTAATAATCACATCTCGTCATCAAAATAACACATTTGTCGTAAAACATGTCACAAAAAAAGTATTCTGAATTAAATCATTTAAAAAGATGAAAATTGGGAATTTGTTAATATTTGCCTTTTTTTCCAGCCTAAAAAAGTTGAGGTAGTGTATTTCAAAGTTTTTGAGGGCACCCCCTTCGGGACTAGACATTCTAAGCCCCTAAAAGTGCAAGAATTTTTTCTTTTTTTTCCTTTTTGTACCCGATGGGGAAGTAGAACGTTTGAAGCCACAAACCTGGACGGCGCTCACAGCACTTTATCACGTTTTTATCATCTTTTGCCAAACAATTAACTGTGGAAAAAGTTTGCACGCCATATTGTCATCGGCATGCATTTACATCGCTAAGAAGCTAAACGGCATAAATTCACATGGATGAGTGGGAGATCTCACTCCGTTTTGCTTTCTTTACCTTCCTTTTTTTTTCTTTCAACTTTATCTTTTCCACACCTGCCGCCGAGCACGCACCTCCGGGGATGCGACACATTAAAAAAACAAAAAAATCCAATTTGAGAGTTTTGGTGCGGCACAAAAGGGACGGCAAACAATGTTGGAAGATGAAGAAGAAGAAGAAGAAGAAAAGAGAGAAGAGGAGGAAGATGGAGGAGGAAGAGGAGGATGGACAAACATGCCTCCAGCCGGCGCAGGTGTGGAATTTCAAGGACTAACTTTTTGCTGGACGCGCTTGTTTGACAGGCAGAAATACCATGGGGGGCGACATTGTCAAAAGCTGGCAAACGAAGCCAACAAGTCGGAAGAGTGACGTGGTAGTCTGTTCGTCACCATTGTCAGTGTTACTGAACGTTTTTTTCCTTTTTTTTTAAGGTTATACCTGAATACATGAAGAGTGTGTCCAAAAAGTGTGCATGTCTTGAAAAAAGGGTTAGGTGGGTCAAAGATGAGATCCATTAGGGTTAGACAATAGCATATGTCAAATTATAAAGTACTCTCTTGGAAAAAAAAAAAAACTGCTCCATTTCACAGTAACTGGTGATTAATGTCTTTTTTTTTTTTATCAGACCAATAAAGTTGACCAGACACACTCACACACAAAAAAAGTGAATATAAACACAAGAGTTTTCCAAGGCAGACATTACAGAGAAAACCATGTTAAGTTCCGAGTGGAGTTCTTGTTTAAACCACACATATGAATGAATGAAAACTGTGCGGTCATGTGGTCATGTGACAAACTTCGCCAGTGGTTTTGTTGGATCGGTGGCAGCACCTGAGGCACAAGTTCTTCTGACAAACCAAACCTATTAAATCACACAAGCAAGAATCGATAAAAGAAAGGTAATGAGTGGAAATTTAGCTCCATGTAAGACCATAAAACACATGTTTCTTCATCAACAAAAATACTGAAGTAAAATTCAAAATGGTGTGCTTTAAAACTATCCAAAGTACAATTTATCCCAATAAGTTAGCGTAAATGGAGAGAGTAGCTACTCAGGCCTGACTGATTAACCGGTCGTCTGATTTTAATTGGCTGACATGACATTCATGCTTTTAAACTGGGCAACAATGGGCAAAGAAAAAAAAAAAGGCTGATTTTTGCTGCTTCAAAAGCACAAAGTATTGTAAAACAGTCCGTAATTCATATCTTTATTGTTGCAAGTGTTAAGGGACTAAACAAATTTGCTCTTGTAATTAATCGGATGATTAATCACTTGCGAATTTAATTCCGCTCAATATCGAAACTGGCATCAATCCCAAAACAATCCTTATCGGTCGGGCCCTAGATGCAGCCCACCTCTGGTTAAAGGTTAGGATTTCGATGACGGTTGGGGTTAGCGTTAGCATTGCGTTTGGCGTTCGTCTTGTTGAAATAGATCATCACGCGCAGTTAAAATGTGCTCAATTCTTCAACCGGATGTCATTAGGTGGCACAGGTGTACCAAACGAAATGGTTATTTTGCCGCTAAAAGAGGAGTCGTGCGTTTTGTGAAATGTAAATCAGCGGTTGTCAGTCCAAGCGACCAAGCGCGGCGATACGGTCGCGGCTCGCATCGGCAGCACAGGTGCATGGGGAAAAAAAAAAGCCAAAATGAAGCATTAATGACACACGCCAGCATTATAAGAGGAAATCAACGGGCGTACCTGCTCATTAGCATGCGCTGTAATACGCGGCTGTATAATTAGCTGACGCTACGCCGCCGCACGTTAGCGTTAACTTTCTCGCGCACGCAACACCTGTTTTGCTTGTTTTTCCGCGTTATTTTCAACTTTTGTGACCCTAAATGCTTTCTTTTGTTTTGCGTGTGACAATAGATGCCGAGCTCATGGAAACTCTGTGTTTACCTTTCCAAAATAACAGCTAAAAAAAATGATATAAACGTTTAAATAAAAACAAGTTAAGCAGTTTAAGAAAAAAGAAACAGGAGTTAGGTGGAATAATGTTTTTTTTTCCAGTTATAGTTGTTATTTTTTCTTATATATTAAGTATTTACAGGAAAATAAAAAAAAAAGAATATGTGAGCACTTGTAGCACGAATATGGGAAGGTATTACAGTATTTTATTTGTCGGCCAAACGTACAAAATGACACGCGTGGCGCACTCCGGTATCTCGGCCGCCATGTGGCCTGAACCCAGGCCAAATCCTCCGCCGCTAATTTTTACTAATTGCCTGTGCAACGGCCAAGACGTTTTTAGCGGCGTTGGCGTCACGGGAAGCTAATGAGAGCTAAATAATGTATGTGAAGCACTCTAATTGCTTCATTTCTCATTTTTTTTGCAGCACGGCGCTCGCACGCCAATCTGCTGGCTGGCTGATGGGTTAATACTAATAAGTGCCGCAGTCAGTCAAAGGGCAGCAGCATCCTGGCACGCTCGCCGCGCCGCATTGACAATAGATGCCTGGATTCAGGCTTTTATTACCCGCGCGATAATCCCGTGGCTGGGCGGAGCGTCGGGGGATGAATCTGAACCGAGATCAGTCGTCGCGGATGCGTATGTCGCGTGCGGGGTGATGGACACAATGCGTGTAGAAATTGTAGTCGGCGAAAATCTGAATTGTCGTCTTCTGTACGTGTCTCGAGGAAAACTAATCGGTACGAGGTGTATAAATACAAGTTAAAGAGACCTATGATGGAATGAGCAGGAGGGCCATTTTGAAAGCACAACTTGGAAAATAAACAGCAGACGGGAATGCCACATAGAATTTCTATTATTTATTTATAATTTAATTAAATCATTCCTGTCACTTTTTCCCAAATTATTTTAAAAATATGGTGGATTAATTTCGCTATACAATTCTAAAAAATATTTTAGTTTTTGTCTTTGCTTACCTTAAATATACAGTCAAACCTCGGTTTTCGTCCATAATCCGTTCTAGAAGGCTGTTCGAAAACCGAATTGTTCGAAAACCGAAACCACGCTCTTTTTAAAATAAAAATGTTTACTGAACACGTCTGCTCACAATGGAAAGCAACACGAGGAAGCGTCACTTCCTCGTCTACTCGAGGAAGCATCACTTCCTCGTGTAAGGAAGGCGAGAGGAGTCAAATGAGAGGGGGCACATAACTCCTACTCTGGCATCCGTTCACTAGTTCTCTCTACATTTTAGAGTTCGTTTCAAGATCCTATTACAGTCAAACCTCGGTTTTCGTCCATAATCCGTTCCAGAAGGCGTTCACTTTTTAAAGAAAAATGTTTACTCAACACTCGTCTACAACCGAGGAAGCGTCACTTCCTCGTGTAAGGAAGGCGAGAGGAGTCAAATGGTGCATTCAAGTGCGCTCAGTTTGTTCTAGAACCGAAATTTGTTCGTCATCCGAGGCATAAAAAACCAAAATTTTTGGTTGAAAACCGAATTGGGCGAGAACCGAGACGTTCGAAAACCGAAGTTTGACTGTATTCCTATAAATGATGTAAAACTAGGGTTTGGGTTTCAAATAAACTAGGGTTAGGATTTCACATTTGGGATTTCAAGTAGGGTGAAGGTTTCAAATTTTTTTAAGTGTTTTTAAGGGTTTTGAATTTCAAATTGTTTCAAACTGGGGTTTTGGTTTCAGATTATTTCAAACTCGTACTAGGGATTCAAATGATGGCTGGGGTTGAAATTTATGGTTGCAAACTAGGGCTGGAGTTTTGAATTTAGCGTTTTCAAACCCGGGTTTGGGTTTCAAATGAGCATTTTAAAATAAGATTAAGGTTTCAAATTAGGGTCTCAAACAAATCTGAGGCTTTTGCAATCAGTCTATGCTTGTATACTTGAATTAAATATCCATCCCATCCATCCATTTTCCGAAGCCGCTTGATCCTCACGAGGGTCGCGGGGGGTGCTGGAGCCTATCCCAGCTGTCTTCGGGCAGTAGGCAGGGGACACCCTGAACCAGTTGCCAGCCAATCGCAGGGCACACAGAGACGAACAACCATCCACGCCCACGCTCACACCTAGGGACAATTTAGAGTGACCAATCAGCCTGCCATGCATGTTTTTTTTGGAATGTGGGAGGAAACCGGAGCACCCGGAGAAAACCCACGCAGGCCCGGGGAGAACATGCAAACTCCACACAGGGAGGCCGGAGCTGGAATCGAACCCGGTACATCTGCACTGTGAAGCCGACGTGCTAACCACTGGTCTACCGGGCCGCCCTTGAATTAAATAATTGATTTTTATTTTTTTATAACTTTTTAAATCTGATCCATGACTGACCCGGCCGATGTGTTCGTTCATATCAAAAATCAATGAAATCACCGTTTCCCCCACACCTGTGTCAAACGATCCACGCCAGCTCAGACATGAGCAATCGCTACTGCTGTAAAGTGTCTGAAAACGAGTCAAACCTTTCAGCTTTAAGCCCTTTTTTTTTTTTTTTTTTTTTTCCTTTGCCTGATTGACTTCACAAAGGCGTCTCAACAAAGCTCTATAAATACATCAACACTCTTGCGGTGCATTAATGACAGCACAGCACAGTACAGCGCGCCTTAATAGGATTGCGGGCTCTATAGCAATTTGTCAAGGCGCGCGTTTTTGGGGGAGACAAATATAGTGGCGCAGAATAGTCAACAGGATTAAAGCGAGCGTCACCTAAAGAGGCTCCTCGATGTGTCGTCGATAAAAGGATTTTTCATTATTTGTGCTACCGCGCTTTATCTGCACGTCAATCTTGTTTGTCTATTCCTCCGTCTTGTTTTTTTTGTTGTTGTTTTTTTTTTAATGGATTTAACGCAGCGTCTGCATTTAGATGAGCCGCTCGCCTCGGGTCCGCACCGCCTCGCTAATATGTGCTGAACTCCTGTAACGCGCCGTCACCTTTAATTAATGCGACAGGCGTTTTGTTTGCAGACGACGGGGAAACACGACAAAAAGTGAACGTCGTGAACTGAGTCGATCATCGATTTGTTTTTTGTTTTTTTTGCTTTTAAGATGCATGCTAAATGATAAAAAAAAACAACAACTACAGTTTCATTATCTGGTGATTTGCAAAGTGCGGTAATGGTACCACTTAGGGTACTTTGGCTCCCTCTTGTGGTGCGCTAGAGTGATTGCCTTTACTACAGCTTGGTTACATTTAACTTAGTTGCGTTGAATCGAGAAGAACTGTTTGCTTTTTCACATATATTTAAGTGCATTTTTATTAATGTCACTTTTATAGGAAATATTTCTAAGCAGCTTTGTTTGAGACTTTATCGGATTTTTTTCCAAATGGTTCATTTTAATGTCCAGTCAAACCTCGGTTTTCGAACGCCTCGGTTTTCGACCAAAAATTTTTTGACCAAGAGTTTTTTATGCCTCGGATGATGAACAAATATCGGTTCTCGAACAAACTGAGCGCACTTGAATGCACCATTTGACTCCTGTCGCCTTCCTTACATGAGGAAGTGACGCTTCATCGGGTTGCTTTCCATTGTGAGCAGACGTGTTCAGTAAACATTTTTATTTTAAAAAGAGCGTGGTTTCGGTTTTCGAACAATCTCGGTTTTCGAACAGCCTTCTGGAACGGATTATGGATGAAAACCGAGGTTTGACTGTCGTTTTTATTTGCTCTATTTTTTATTTTTTTAATATATCAAGTGTGAAGTACAAGATTTAAAAAGAAAAGTCACTATTACATAATAGGTGATCACTGTGACCCTATTTATACATGCCCTTCTATTTAAAGGGTGGGAGATGGGCACTGGATGGTGAGCCCACCCCCTCCACAAGGCTGCCTTGGGGGAGGTAATGATGCGTGCATTGCGATGCGCAATGAAAGCTAAAGCAGGTCAAGTGAACACAACGGTTGTCCTGTGGGACGGGGCGGTGGACTTTATTCATTATATATTCTTCTATAAGTCCTCCGCATAGCCAATCATGGGGACAGGAGTGGGAGTGGCGGCGGTGGGGGGCATCTCATGCCTCCGGCTGCAGGTGGCGTTTGTGTTACAATATTAAAGACTTCGCACATGCCGCCAGCTCCCGTCGGACACCCTGAGTCACCATCAGTGCAGTGTAAATAACAAGAAGTGGCAACGCATCAATTGTTAAGTACGCAAGGAAAAAAACAAAATCCATGAAGTTGATGGCAGTGCCGCTCTTGGAGGGTCTTGAGGCTTGTTTGCCGCGAACTGCTTTGAATCAGCGCTGCAGTCAGATGGGTTCATCCAGCAATTAGCAACAGGTGGCAAAAGGCCACTGGGGCGTGTTTCTAGCACAGAGTCAGAAGCGATTTTTACAAATCATCAAGGTTTTGTCAATCCACGGGGATTGAATTATTGAATTATTTCAATTCCATCCCTTTTATTAAAAAAAAAAAGACTATTTCAAATTGACAGCGCAGGAAAAGAGGGGGCACATAACCCCTACTCTGGCATCCGTTCACGAGTTCGTTTCAAGATCCTATTACAGTCAAACCTCGGTTTTCGTCCATAATCCGTTCGAGAAGGCTGTTCAAAAACCGAAACCACGCTCTTTTTAAAATAAAAATGTTGACTGAACACGTCTGCTCACAATGGAAAGCAACACGAGGAAGCGTCACTTCCTCGTGTAAGGAGGGCGAGAGGAGTCAAATGGTGCATTCAAGTGCGCTCAGTTTGTTCGAGAACCGAAATTTGTTCGTCATCCGAGGCATAAAAAAACTCAAAATTTTGGGTCGAAAACCGAATTGGACGAGAACCGAGACGTCCGAAAACTGAGGTTTGACTGTATTTGTTTTCAAATCTCTAAATGACCTCGTGCCACCTTACCTCTCTGGGCTCATCCGCCCCTACACACCTGCCCGGCGCCTCCAATCTGCGGACCAGACATTATTAGAAGTACCAAGAACTAAACGGAGGCTCAGAGTGGATCGAGCCTTTTTCCATTGCTGGTCCCGCTCTCTGGAATGACCACCCACTGAACATTCGGCAAGCCCCCTCGCTGCCCATCTTTTAAAACCCGCCTCAAAACTCACTTGTATTCTTTGCCGTTTGACGCTGCATGACTCAGATTTGATCTTAGTTTTACTGTTTGGTGCCTTCTAGCATCTTTGTTACTTATTTATTGCTTTATTGTTGTATATATGTTAGTTGCTCCATGTACAGCACTTTGTGTGCAGCGATGGCTGTTTGAAAGTGAGTTGAGAAATACGCCAGCATAATGTAACGTTGATTCAGTTCCTGGTTTGGGCCGCATCATGTCATCAATGTTGAAATTCTGCGGATTTGGAGTCTTTTAAACGAAACAAAATTCTCTAAAACACAGGTGTCAAACTCAAGGCCCGGGGGCCAGATCCGGCCCGGCATGTTATTATGTGTGGCCCGCGCAAGAAAATTGCGTGTGTCAATTTGCATGATTCGTGCGAAAATCTAGACCGAAATGTTAACGTTGTCATTTGTAATAAATAACGTAGAGATTTTGCAATAATTTTCCTACCCTGTAACCGAACAAACTACAACAGGTGACTTGACTTGATTTCAAAACTCGTCATCCATTAATTTGTGGTGTACAAATAATAAATACAATGAGACGATTAAACATTTTCAGAGCGGCCCTCCGAGGGAAGACGTAAACTCCGAAGTGGCCCGCGACAAAAATACGTTTGATACCCCTGCTCGAAAAGATTAATCCCAAATAATTATCAATAAATATGATAATAAATTGCTCATCAATCGATTAATTGTTGCACCTCTACCAAGGATTTTAATATGTAACAAAACATATACGCCGTCTTAGCTGGCATTGTATTTGCATCCTGCGCCATACGCTAAAACCGCCAAAATCGAGTGCCGGGAACCATTTGATGGTACCAGCCCAGCATCTCCCGTAAACAACTCCGATGTCGTTAATTCCCAAGCCTGTCGGCGTGAGGATGTTAATTTGTCGGCAAGGAGGCTGGAAAACATCTGTGGCAGCCAATAATAACCGCCAAAAAATGACCAAGAAACAGCAGTCAATGGAGGGAATGCGCGCGTGAATGAGCTTTTTTTTTTCCCCTGACAAGCAGCTCATTGCTTTTCCCATCATGCATCTGATCGGTCATTGAGAAACACAAATAAGTCAAGTCGACCATCTGCTTGTTAGCGGTAAATATAAAAGTGGCTGTTTGGAAATAAACAATAAAACGAGTGTGACAGGCCGGAGAGCACCTGAACGGAAAATGCAATATTTGATGTCGTTTAAAGCAGATTTCTGTCAACTCCGTAACAAAGCTCGTCTTTAATTTATTACATACACACACGAGCACAATACCGGCGTTGTCCTCATTTTCGAAATCAATAATCAGCCCAGCATGCTTCATTAGCAATGACCAATCACAGGCGTGCTGGGGGAATCTCATCTTACAACAGGAGCCTTTGCGAAGACATAAACCATCTGCTACTTGTACGAGAGAGAGGGGGGGGTAAAATCAAATTAATCCCGTCTTATCATGCATTCCGATTTTAAAGCAATTAAAGATGTTCTCCTTCCCGTCTAATCGCAGATGCCGCGATGAGGCAAAAAAAAACACAAAAAAAAACTCGGCAAGTGAACTTTGCAAGGCTTGGAAAGTTTACAAGTCCTCGCACACTCCAGCGAGCCGTTAGCGCACACAAAGGCGACGCTGGCAGCCGCCGCGCATTTTCTTATTAAGTATTTCATCACCGCGCGAAACCCTGAGATTTCCCTCAATAGGGGGCTCAAACTCACAAAAATCATTGCCAAATCATTTTCAGCCTAATGTTGTCTTTTTTAATATAAGAAATAAGCCGCTGCCAAATAAGTGCTTTTAAAAATGAAGGAAGAGGAATTAAAACAAAAAACAAAAATGCATTCACACCATGGTGAAATTACCTTAATTAAGCTCAGGGAGTGGTGACCTCCCACAATGCTAATTTCACATTGAAATGTGATGTTTTGGTTACCTCAGGGGCCACATAACATAGACGCTACACGAAGCTACGGTTGGCCTCCTCAAAAAAAAACAATTTGTATCATGTGCACCTATAAAATAAAAAAGAAGAAAATAAAAGTACAACAATCTACCCTGAAGTCCTGCACACTTAGGACTGGCTGTCGAACTCCCGTTTGTGTCCCTGTAGGTACAATCTATCTGTTGTACGATATACAGTCAAGCCTCGGTTTTCGAACGTCTCTGTTCTCGTCCAATTCGGTTTTTGACCAAAGATTTCGAGTTTTTTATGCCTCAGATGACGAACAAACTGAGCGCACTTGAATGCACCATTTGACTCCTCCCGCCTTCCTTACACGAGGAAGTGACGCTTCCTCGGGTAGACGAGGAAGTGACGCTTCCTCGTCTTGCTTTCCATTGTGAGCAGACGTGTTCAGGAACCATTTTTATTTTAAAAAGAGCGGGGTTTCGGTTTTCCAACAATTTCGCATTGAAATCAGTACACAACTTTGAAGAAAAAAAAAATGCTAGTTGAGAGCAAACAAAAGCAAATCCCGAACCGCCGGCCTACGCATATATATAATGACCTTGTACATAAACTCTTTGACCACCATTTTGAGGCATTCACATCAACAAATAGAAGTTTGAATTGTTTTCCATTTGCTGTGTTTATTGTAATTATCAGTGTTGTATTACTAGTTATGCTCTCCCTCCCCAGCTCAATTTTCATGTGCACTCATTTGTGGTCCCCCGTGAAATTCACGAGGTAGCCCCCCCCCAAACGCCCCTCAATACTGGCGACCCAAGCCAAGAGCCCAATGAGCTTATTGTTACGCTCCGACTGCTGCTCTCCATTTCAGAGCTATCAACAGCTGTCGATCGCAGAGATGTCCTGGACCCTGTCCATCAATCAGGGGCTCGTCATGGAGGGAGTCGGGGAGGAGGGTAGAACAAATACCAGGTGCAGCAAAACAATCACGGCTCCACTTCCCAATAAAAGTTAAGTCAGGAGAGCAGTCGTGTGTGAAGTTGCTGAGAACTAACGGGTGAAATAAGGTGGAAAAAATATTTTCGGTGATGCTTGCCGCCAATATCCGATATATTAATTCTTACTTGTATTTATTTTCATCCTACTTGTTCTGTTGCTGAAAAGAGCCCCGTTTGAGTGTGAACGTAAAGACTAATCGAAGCATTTTCACTTGTCCGGGCAGCACTTCATACATTATACATTGTGTGTGTATCTGGCTTATGGACATGTTACCAAACACAAATACGATGGTAGCTTGACTTATGATGTGCCCCAATTTACAAAAATTTGACAGGCTGTCGCTCGGCCGGTAACCCCCCCTTACCCCTCCGCCCCTGCCACCTTTGTCTTGTGAACAAAAATTGGACGAACAAGTGAACTTCAGGCGATTCACCACAAGAACTCAGACACAGCCAAACATTGATAACTTATTTATTGCCACTCCTAGTTGAAGTTTAGTGTAACCCAAAGAGTATACACACCTAGTGTGTGCAACTAAATCTAGTAATTTTGCCTTTTGAAACTGCACTAGCTTAATGCTAACACATAATGGAAAATGCCATAGATGAGCTAATAAAACTACATTGATATCGTGGTGGTTATAAAGCTTTATTTTACTGATAATTCAGCGCAAATGGCGCAGTAACTAATACGTACACACAGAACCTATATTGTATGGGGTTTTTGTGGATATGAAGTTTGTCAGTCGTGATTTGCGGCGTATCTTTTACAAGCTACTAGAAAGATGAAAGCAATATCGCCAATACATGTCAACGACCCAGCAATGAAATCGCCACTGCCTCCGATTTGCGCAAGAATTAGATTGTTGTTGTTGTTTATGCTACGTGCGGCATCATACGCTTCATGCTAACCTGCTAGCTTGCTAACCACAGGCCGCCGCCAGTAAGCCCACAGCAGATCTGACTGACATGTTGGCAGTAAATAAATCATCCGTCCTCCTTGTCCTGTCCCCGCTACTCGCCCTCACACGCCACCTTTATCTACGGCTGTGACATTAACAGTTAAACAACAATCTGATGCAAAGAGACACTGGATGCAAGCGTGAAATATTGAAAGGGCAAAATCATCCCTATGGTCCTGAATGTATTAATGTAGATATGCCCAGTTCATTGTGGGGACTGCGAGACGCACTTTTGCCTTTTGAAAGTGGTTAAAAATGACATGACTGTCAGGTTTTTTTTGTTTTTTTTTGTGGAGAGTAAATTGACGACTCACCTTCCTCATCCCTTCATTTACGGCATCTCCACAATATATTGTTTTACTGTGTTTATTAAAAAACAAGACAAAACGTTGATGTGGCACTTAAATAAATCAAGATTTCTGTGTCACTGCCCCATGTGGGTTAAAGTGGCAGTTGATTGAACTTTGACGGTTTATAAATACTGTAACATCTTACGCTGTGGCATTAAACTGTATGTTAGCATGAAGGTAGCCGAAATGATATGCTGTGCTTGAACATTTTGGTATTTATGTGTACAAAGTTGAAATCTCTTTGGCTGTACGCCCCGTTTGGATGTGTTGCTGCAATGCGTGTGTTAAAGTAGCAGTCGATTGAAGGTTCGTACCGTAGCATCGAGGCTAATGACGATATGGCGAAGGGGTGGTGAGGACAGTCGCCTCACAGTTTTGAGGTCTGCGGTTCCTGGGATTTTGGAGTCCTCCAGTGTCCTCTTACTTTCCAAAAACATGAACATTAGGTTAATTTAATACGCTAAAATTCAGGTAGATTGGTAGATGGGTCTTTTTGGGTGATTCATTTCGTTTTAAGCTAGCTAGCTGACATTTTTTTAGACAAACTTATACGGTATGCTTGAATGTTTTAATTTTTAAATGTAACATTGTTTCATATTTTACTGTTCCACGTGTGTTAAAGGAGCAGTTGTTTAACGGTTCATAATTACCATAACATAGATACTAATTTGCATTCGCCCTTCCGTGGCATTAAATGTTGGTATTCAACTAACAGACCGCCATTTGACAAAATTGTGCGGTTTATTATATTTTTGATATACGGGCGCACTGCATGTCATATTGCAAATGTGGTCCAGAAAAGACAACAAAAAAAAAATCACATTGAAATTTTTGTTCAAATATCAAACTTGGAGTGCTCGCTGAAATGGAGTCTGAAGTGACTATGACATTCATGCCCTATGATGAGTGACCACCACACGATGAATACATTATACACACACACACACACACACACACACACACACACACACACACACGCACACACACAGATGTTCCCCTCAAGGCCCATCAATTCCTGTGTGTGGCACCATCCTGCCATGAAATTCCAAACAAATGTGGGACTCTGGGGCGGGACATTAGAAAGAGGAGTCGCCAAACAGCCACCCCCACTCCCCCCCCACACACACATCATCAGTGCAGTTGTGCGGGGAGGGGGGGGGGCGCCCTGCATACACCCGGGGTCATCTGTATTCTGCCCGTGTTATGGCAATATTGATATTGGCAGGCAGGCGGCTGATATTGGCTATGTAATGACGCAATTAAAACCGCAGCCATTTTACTATTATTGGCAAGAATGTGCGCCCACCCCTCCCTCAACCGCCCCCCCTCCACTTCTTCTCCAAATATGATTTGGAAGCGAGAGGCAGGAGTTTTCCGCAGAGAACTCGTAATAACCGGGATTCGTCTTGTCGCATCAGCGTCAGGTTCGCCTGCCATGGCAGTCAGTTTATCAGAGGCAAGGTGTGAACTTTGGGCAAAGATATTCATTTTTGCAATTAAAAAAAAAAATAGGAAGGGGCGGGGGTGGAGGTCATCTTTTTATGAAGTCAATTTTCTAATTTCCTAAAAAAAGTTTGGGCGGAATCACCTTAATGCAATTTATTAGAGGCATGCAATCAACCTTTAGTAAAGCTACAAAAAAAAAATATGCATGTTGCGTTTCCTAAAAAGATGGCAAATGGACATGGTCTTATTATCTCATAAAAATCAGGTTCAGTTCATTTGATTTGTCAATCCAAATTTTATGAGAGGCGTGAAGTCAACTTTGATCAAAGATCCTGGTCTACAATTATTTATTTATTGATATTTCCTAAAAAGAAAAGATTTCACCGTGTTTGTCTGTCACTGCAGTTTATAATGCGTTCCAAATTTGAGCAAATATAAAAGTTATTGACCTTGTGCTTTCCTTTCAAGATGTTTTATCGATTATTAAATATTGGGCTGTATGAATGTCATCTTCATCTGTCAATTTACTCTATTCGAAGCGAAATAAGTCGAGTTGTAGCAAATTATTGATGGCGTTCTTCCTGAAAAAAAAGAAAAGATTTAGAGTGATATAGACTATTAAATATTGCACGATACGTAACTTGTCTGTCTGTGCAATTCATCAGAGGCGAGGCCAGCTTCTGCAAAAGAAAAATGTTCAATTATCTACAATTAATCACGTTGCACTTTCCTAAAAAGAAAAGATTTAAGTTGTTGAATATTATTGAATATTTAGAGGTGCTTGATAGGTGTCATTTTCGTCTATCAGTGCAGTTCATTACAGGCAAGGCGAGCCATTTTTTGCATAGTTAAATTATTGATGTTGAACTTTGCTAAAAAGAAAAGATTTCAACTGTCATAAATGATGAGTAGTATCGTAGTATCAGCATCTGGTTAATTTTTCAATGCAGTTTATTAGAGGTGCGCGGTGAACTTTTAGCAAAAATACGTGCGCCGTAATTCACCTTGCAACAAACGGCATCCATCTGCGTCATTTTCCGAACTGCACTCGAGTTGAGATTCAAATCTATAACGAGGCACACATGTTTTTCTTGTCCATTATTGAAGTCGTCGGTGCGCACGCCACAGCCGCGATGACGGAAAAATGCAAATGAGGGCGGGTAATATCCTTTTTTTTTTTTTACACTCAGGTTATATACCTTGCAAATAAAAGCTTTCTTTACTCAGCCATATGTTGCTTCTTTGTTGCAAGGGGAAGGGGGGCGGGAGGGGGGGGGCGAAGGGTTGTTTGGTGGGTTGGGGGTGCGATGGCTTCTTGTCACTTATGTTTCTGATTAGTGGCGTGATTTATGCCACCATCGCTCAAAATTTGCCACAGCAAATGCGAAAATGAATTGTGACTGGGCCAGATGCAAGCAATAAAAGCAGATTCCCGTCGTAATCTGGGGTACTTATCTTATAGGGAGCTAATATAACGCACACTCCGATGTGGCAAAGTCTCTGCTTATTTTATGTAAAAAATGCTCCACCGTAAACGATGGGGAATAAATTGTGTTTTATGCAGGGGGTGGGTGGGGGTGGGGGGTGCACTTGATGAATTTGGAACCATTTGGTAGACCGATTTATCGACAAGACAAACCTGGTGCATATCACGGGAATTAATTACTTCAGACGTGATCTTATCCGCCCATAATTCACCTTACAACGAAAACAAAACAAACAAAAAAAATCACCTATTCATTACTACAATTGATGTGGCACTTTCTTAAAAAGAAGAGATTTCTGCTCTATTATTTCGCTGTTATTGAATAGCGGGTTTGATCAGTCTTAAATTCAGAGGTGAGGATTCAACATTTCGAGAAAATAAAAGAGCACAAATGATCGATGTTACACTTTCTTCAAAAGAAAACTGTCAGGTTTGAGAGCGAACCAAATAATGTTCTGGATCCCAACATGCAGTCACAGACAAAATGAGAATACAGTCAAACCTCTGTTTTCGTCCATAATCCGTTCCAGAAGGCTGTTCGAAAACCGAAATTGTTCGAAAACCGAAACCACGCTCTTTTTAAAATCAAAATGTTTACTGAACACGTCTGCTCACGATGGAAAACAACACGAGGAAGCGTCACTTCCTCGTCTACCCGAGGAAGCGTCACTTCCTCATGTAAGGAAGGCGAGAGGAGTCAAATGGTGCATTCAAGTGCACTCAGTTTGTTCGAGAATTGAAATTTGTTCGTCATCCGAGGCATAAAAAACTCCAAATTTTTGATCGAAAACCGAATTGGACGAGAACAGAGACGTTCGAAAACCGAAGTTTGACTGTAACATAAATGTCTATTTTTAAAACCGACAAAGTCCAAACAGAAAACGCTGAATACAAAGATCCAGGGGAAAGTGAGGAAACGGCAAAAGGCACAACGTAATAGTAACACCGAGAAGACAAATGAAACGACAAGAGTCCAATTTACACGAAAAACAAGAGCAAGATCAAAGTGACTACGAACGGGATCGAGAGGTCTAGAAAACAACACTTGAGCATAAACAGCAAGCAAGGTGAATAAGCTAACGAAGAACGACAGAAATCGGACTCCTTCAGTACGAGGCATAATTATTACTGATGGCCTGGAACAGGTGGGCCGGCTGGAGGGAAACGCCCTCCATCCTAGCTATAGCTGAAACAAAAACAAACAGACATGACAAAAATTAGAAAAATTATGTTGTACAACGATGTTTCGTCTGCGAAATGGCGGGGCAACGATAAAAGAAGGCAAATTATTCATATTACGCTTCGCTAAAAAGAAAACATTTCACCTGCTGTTTATTAAATCTTATTATCCAAGTGTCATTTTAGTCTGAGGTGAGGCCAGTCAACTTTCAGTCCAGATTTATGTTCACTGATTTTGCACTTTCTCAAAAAGAAGACAAATGATCAATGTTGGAATTTCATTTTTTTTTTAAATCATAATTTGTTGGTCAACTTTTATGCAAGATAATACAGGACAAATAAGATTGCACTTTCCGAAAAAAAAATTGTTACATTTTATTCTGCGACGTCAGTAAAAATGTATTACAGGTGATACGAGCCACCTTTTAAAAGGTACTGATGTTGCGCTTTAAATATTTGGTGATAGCGGTTCTGGGTTCTTCCATGCATTGCAGTTTATTCACAGAGAAGTGTCAACTTTTGAGAAAGCAGATTCTTGTTGTAATCTGGAGTCTGTGTTATACACAGCTAATATAACCCACGCACAGTGCTTTTTTTTTTTTTTTCATTGAAAAGGCGATGGGGAATAAATTGTGTGTTTTTAGTCCGCGCTTGATGAATTAGGAACATTTTGGTAGGCCGATTTATCTACAAGACAAACCTGGTGGAGATCACGGGGATTAATTGCTTCGGAGGTGTGCGACGCAGTTTCCCCTCCTGTCCCCCCCCCCGCCCTCCCGTCCCGTCGCCTAAACAATGATTAATCACCCTTTAAGCATCCTCATGAGGCTGCCGACCCGCCGCTCGCCAAACCGGGGCCTTTTCCACCCCAATCCGATGGGGGCGGACGGGCAGGTGGGCTGCCAGGTAGCAACCCAGGCAACCTGTCTTCGTCGGTTATCAGATTAGGGAAAGTGTCTGGGAGCAGACGCACAGGAGCAGTGCTGTTGTTCCTCGCTGATCCCCGACCGCCCCGACAACATGCATCCCATCCCTTCCTGATCGTCCCCCTCCTCCTTCTCCTCCTCCTCCTCCTCCTCCCCACCCAGCTCAGCTGCCGCTTACGACAAACCCCATCATCCCTTTCCAGCCACATGGTTGCCTGCCAGCATCGGACTGCATCACACGGTGCCAATTTGTGTTTGGGCAACTTTTTACTCCTTTACAAACGTTAAAAAAAGAAAACTTTTTTGTGATTTTTTTTCAAAACACATTAATGATTAACATCGAACCTGCTTTAGACCCACACAAACATCATGCAGCAAAGCGTTCACTCTGACACCCCAACACAACTTTGAGAGTAGTGCGTTGGGAGAGGCAGAGCGTGCGCGGAGCGTATTTCCGAATAAAATACAGTCATACCTCGGTTTTCGACCATAATCCGTTCCAGAAGGCTGTTCGAAAACCGAAACCACACTCTTTTTAAAAAAAAAAAAATCTTTTTTGAAAATCACAATGGAACGCTACACAATGGAACGCTACACGAGGAAGCATCACTTCCTCGTGTAAGGAAGGCGAGAGGAGTCAAGTGACGCATTCAAGTGCGCTCAGTTTGTTCGAGAATCGAAATTCGGTCGTCATCCGGTTTTCGACCAAAAACTTGACATTTTTGGTCGAAAACCAATTTGGTCGAGAACAGAGACGTTCGAAAACCAAGGTTCGACTGTAGCTTTTTTTTTTTCTTTTAACATTCATTTTGTGCAAAAGGCTGTGGGCCAGTTGAAATTTGGGTTGGTTGGGTGTTGCAACTCAGTGACCTTTTTTTTTAACACCGGCACTTTTCACAGTGCTCCTCCAGTCCTTTTTTTGGACCATGTCAAATGTTATTTTTAGGCTGCTAAAAATGTTCATGGGACTACAATTAACCTGTCGGCCATACATTCGGCGCCCCGGAGTTCGACGTTTGATGGCTAAATGAGCAATATCAGAAGATGGAGTTCAATAAGAGATTTTTCCAGATTTTTCACTTGGGAGCAGGTGATCAATAATTGAAGCCTGACGAGGACACGGGCGACACGCTAGCTCTGGTCAGCAGGCGAAAGCAATGCAGGAAATATCAACTGAAAAACTCGGGCTGCTCCCTGCTCATATCTTTAGCGACGTCGCACCTCTGACAGGGTCTTACGTCAGGTGAAGTGTACAAATGTACGTAGCGGCGAGCGACAACTCACCAATATTCCGCCTTCTCATGAGCATTAGTGCTCCTTTTTTCCCAAGAGAACTATTTTAACAAACCACTGCTTCACTTTGACATTAATTGTAGAAAATAATTACCATAACAGGTGCTCTTCAAAAACGATGGGGGGGAAAAAGATTTAAAAGGCATGAAGAAGCTGAGAAATGGAGTCAAAACGCATTGGAAAATAAACTCCTAACAGAGTGCCTCAGCTTCTTTTGTTGCCTTTTGTTTTAATAAACCAATTACTTAACAACCGAGTAATGCGATGATTCCTACGTATGGATTATTGTATCTCGATATTACTGTCGCGCTATTATTTTCGGTACGTAGTACCTACATAGCTACCTTGCCATCTACCCAGCTTGTTAGCTACCTTGCTAGCTACCGAGCTAGTTAGCTAGAAAACTAGCTACCCACCTAGCTAACTACAGCTATCAAGCTACCCTGCTAGCTATAGGCCTCTCTTCATCCATCCATTATGAATGACAGCAGGGTGGTTGAACTCTGGGTTAGCATAGCTTTCACGGCCATTTCAACGTGTGCTTCTTTTACAGCGCATGTATTAAAAAAAGGAAAAAAGAAAAATCAAATGCGTTTCTCCCTTCGAACCTGCGACGGCATGGACCATAAAAGAAGTAAATGAAGGCGTAAATCAGGCGGCATATTGTAAAATGTACTGGTGTCTTCCCGCGAGCCGTAATGAAGCAGTCATTATGATTATTTTATAGGACGCAAGTTTTTAAAAAACTACAAGAATGCATTACTCTGCATAATGAACAGATGTTGCAGGCAACAAGCACATACATTATGCATAAAAAATGATTTCAATTTTGATTGTAGATGCTGATTTATTGAGACAAGTCTTGCTTACCAGCGTAATGGATTTAGGATGTGCTTTTGTTGTGTTATTTCCATAATTAATAACAGGCGGGCGGCGCATTATATATGCTTTGTATTCATAAAGATGAGAGGGCTGGAATTATGGCAGATAAAACGCAACTTTCCAAAACACAACCAAATTAATTATACATAAAACTTGAAGCCTTTCCCAGGCAAAGCAAGAAGAATGAGTCTTGGCCGCACCACCTTTCATGTCGTCAATCTCACTCGTCTTTGCTGTCAGTGTGCTGTTCCTAATATTGTGACAGGCCTAATTGATGGAAATGGAGAAAACGCTCGCGGTGAATCGGTGGCTGCGCCACACCGGCAGAATTAACATTGTGGCCTGGTGTCAGAATGTGACATCTCGACTTTTTTTTGTTGTAAAAAGGACAAAGTTTTTCCACTTCCTAACAGTTTCAAACGTAGCAATTGTTAGTGGTGCAACGAGGGCTTGTGTGATTAACATTGTAGCGTTCGGTTGTGCCACAACAGTCAGCATAATCAACAGGAAGAAGAGGCAGAGAAGGTCCCCAACTAGGCTCCAGTAGTAGTTGGTGTTACCACAGAGCAGAGATAATGTATTCCTGTGAGTATTTTTGTGTGCTTGGTTTGTTTGTGTTGCTGAAGGTTAATAATATACCACCGCATCTATGCTAATTTCCATTAGCCATCTATGTCGTTTCACGTTGTGTGTTCGCATTAAGCTACCCGGCTTTTCTTAGATGAGTGATTCACATTCAACGAAATATCTTTCGGTGGTATATTTCCGTGTTTAGGTACAGTCAAACCTCGGTTTTCGAACGTCTCTGTTCTCGACCAATTCGGTTTTCGACCAAAAATGTTGAGTTTTTTTGTGCCTCGGATGACGAACGAATTTCGGTTCTCTTACACGAGGAAGTGACGCTTCCTCGTATAGCGTTCCATTGTGAACAGACGTGTTCAATAAAGTTTGTTTTTTTTAAAGAGCGTTTCGGTTCGAACAAATCGGTTTTCGAACAGCCTTCTGGAACGGATTATGGACGAAAACCGAGGTTTGACTGTATACGTCACTATATGTGTCAGTTTTGCTTTAAACCTCTGCTGGGAGTGCCTCTTATTTGCAGAATCGTGTGAACGAGTCTTTTCCTGTCTTTGTGATGTTATACAGCCGTCTCATTTCTTTACCGACAAAAAGCGAGCAAAGATACCGAAACAAACAAATTTGTGTTTAAACATTTTTTTTCATGTTGAAGTGTCTTTAAAATAAGGTTAGATGTATTTGAAAGAGAAAAAAAAAACATCCCAGGCTTTTTCACCTGTCAGGTCTGCTTCATATAAAACGGGATTGACTACAACTTCACTCATGACGAGAGCCACTGAGCTTCTGTTGCTATGATTCCCACTGTTGTGACAAGCCTAATTGGTATTAATGGACCAAAAAATAAATAAATAAAAATGTTCCTCACGTCTTTTTGCACTCTGGACTGGCCGGCGTGTCGCAGAACTCGCCCGGCAAACCTCATCCGAAGCCCGCTTGACTTGTCTCCCTGCTCATGGCAAAATTAATGATTTGAAGACACGTCGTCGGTTAATAATTGATTCCCGCCCCGAGGATGGTTAGGAGCTGAGTAAAAAGACTAATAAATCATTTGTGCCGCTGCCAGTTGTCACTTTGGATTATTTCTGGCGTCGTGATAAACTGCCGCACCTGCCAGCTGCCGCCATCGCCGCTCTTTCTCCTGGAAGTGACAACTGAAGCCAAAGTCCGAATGCTGGACTTGAGCTGGGGTAAAAATTACTCACGCTTGACTTAATTTTTTTTTTCATAAGAGTACATATGCGCAGTTTCTGACCCAGTCCGGATATTTCGTCGTCTATTTCGAGTCTTTTAGACATACGTGACGAGAAGCTGACGACTGTGATAAATGGAAAGAGATTGAAGGTTTTGGACTGGGAACGTAGAACTAGAGAGAAAGGGAAGGAAGAGGACTAGAGGGTAAAAGACTAAATGGAATGCAGGTTTGAATCTCAAATATAAATAAATATTCTACAAAGTTTTGCTTCAGGTTTTGCCGGACAAAGAAATGCATCAAGTTCCCCAAAAGTTGGGTTGCGGATACATAAATGAAAAACACATTGTGCACGAGTCATTAATTCATTATTCATGAGGCTGATCAAATATTTAAAAACAGCCCCAAGTGGACACATAAAGTATTTTTAAGCCATTTAAAATGAAGAAGTAGTCTGTGAGAGGTGACTAAATATTTAGACTGATAGCTACGACGCATCAATTAATGATGCTTCCTTTTTTTTTTTGTCTCCACGGAAACCAGCGACTGATGACTTTGACGACTTGACAAAAAGACCACATCGTCACTGGCAACGTGTCTGTCACTTTAAGAGGATATCAAGCGCCATGGACAGCATTCCTCATCCCAAATTCCATTCCGATCTCCAAATTCTTGTGCAGTTAAACTGGTTAAACAGTCAAACCTCGGTTTTCATCCATAATCCGTTCCAGAAGGCTGTTCAAAAACCGAAATTGTTGGAAAACCGAAACCACGCTCTTTTTAAAATAAAAACGTTGACTGAACACGTCTGCTCACAATGGAAAGCAACACGAGGAAGTGTCACTTCTTCGTCTACCCGAGGAAGCGTCACTTCCTCGTGTAAGGAAGGCCAGAGGAGTCAAGTGACGCATTCAAGTGCGCTCAGTTTGTTCGAGAACCGAAATTCAGTCGTCATCCGGTTTTCGACCAAAAACTTGAAATTCACTCAAAATAGAAAACAACACGAGGAAGCGTCACTTCCTCGTCGTGTAAGGAAGGCGGGAGAAGTCAAATGGTGCATTCAAGTGCACTCAGTTTGTTCGAGAACCGAAATTTGTTCGTCATCCGAGGCATAAAAAAATCTCGAAATTTTTGGTCCAAAACCAAATTGGAATCAGAACCGAGACGTTCGAAAACCGAAGTTTGACTGTATGTCTGAATTTTTTTGGGGGGTTGGGTGGGGGGCGCTTGGAACGGATTTGGGCATGGAAAATACGACTCTACTGGCGAAATTTTCTAGTAAAGAAATTTCTTCCAGAACCAATTAGTTTCGTAAGTAGAGGGATATATGTGGTCATCATTTCACACACCAGAGTATAAGTCTCCGCCGGCCAAACTATGAGGAAAAACTGCGACTTACCAGTATAGTCCGGAAAATACGGTACTTCATCCCTCGTCCTAACCTCTTACCCATAGCAACAATGAATCAATTTCACACAATTGCTCAGTTCCATAATGATCGATGATTATCCCGCCTGACTTCATGTAAGCACGCACGCCACTCAAAGCAGAAATCCGCTTGGTGACGTCTTATTTGATTATCGCCTCACTGCTGTTTTCTTCCGTGGTGCGCGTGGTGACGTTTTTTTTTGTGGCGAGCGTGGCAAACTTGTCCCACTGTTGCTCTCGCCTCTTCGCTGCATGAACAATGTGCGCTTGAAAGAAAGTGCCTTTAAAATGTAAATAACAGCCGGGGTGTGCCACTCGGGCAGGAAATCAATTTGCCTGCCGCTTATACAAATGGAAATACGGTGTTTACCCGCGCCATTGCGATGCATCGTTCACGCCCCCACTATATTGCATGGTTTTGAAGCCTTTTTTTTCTTTTAACAATCTGCAGGCAAACTGGAATTTAGTCATGTTCTACAATAGTCTCCCATTTCTTGACAGCGAGCGCTACATCGAGATCGGGCTTTCAGGAATACTTGAAGAAAGTGTATTTAAATGTTCTATAAGTGTGCGTGAGTGAGGTCATACAATCCCAAACTCGTTTGAATATGGTCTCTCTATATCGCAGATTTTCACCTATAGCGGGTTTGTTCCGGCAAACTCTGAACATTATCTCTGGATCAAAGGAGGCTGGATGGTTTACAATTAAAAAAAAATAAAAATAAATTTAAAGCCTGGCGCGGGTTTATTGACACTCTAATTCAAATCGTCCGACATCTCCTTAGCACTTCAGGACTACCAAACGGCAAGTCGGGGAACTAAAGAGGAGCTGTCATGTCGCATCGAGAGGGAAGAGGTGTGTGAACATAGATAACACTCCCGAGGCAGCCGTGACAAAGATAATTGTCGTTTAGAGTCCCCAGGAAGCCAATCATGTTCCCGGGATGAGCGTTAAGGTGTCGCATTCCGGATGTCACCGCCTTATCTGTTTCTATAACAAGCACTGGACAACACGTAGCCTTTTGTTACTCACAGGACAAAGATGGAGGACTAAAGGCGAGGAGACAGAGATGAAAGGATGTAACGTTGCAGTGCCGTGAAAAAGTGCACTCAGGGTTACGAAGGGCTACAGAGAGATGCTTGGACTTGGATTGTTGGACTCAGGATGGAAGTTTCGGACTATGAATATTGAGTCAGATATATAGACTAGGAATGTTGGACTAAGCCAGGGGTCGGCAACCCAAACTGTTGAGCCATATTGGACCAACCCCACAACCGAAGATCTACCTTTCGATCAACCAACCTCCCGCGATCGATCCGTTACCACACACGCGCGTATACGGATGCACTTACACACGATGCCATAATGATTTGTATTTTTTTCTATTTTTTTTAAACAGCCACCTGCCAGGCATCCCGCCCTGCTAATAGAAACATGTGTCACAGGTTATGATGTGAATCTTGAAATGTTGAAATTTAATATTTATTCCGCACATTTTCCCAGCATTGGAAAACGTTAAGAATGTTTGTGTCATGTTTGTCCTATTACAGAAACCATATAAGACAAAAAATATATTTGTTCTCCATCTTTTTCCATTTTCAGAAATTTTTGAAAACGCTCCAGGGAGCCACTAGGGCGGCGCTAAAGAGCCGCATGCGGCTCCGGAGCCGCAGGTTGCCGACCCCCGGACTACAGGTATAAACCAAATCTAATAACATTCTTTTATGTGCCGAATATTGGACTTAGGTCATGTAACTATCGTATTAGAAACACGATGCAGTCCAGTTTAACCTCCTCCAGCAAACCTCAATAACAAATAATATGAATCAAAAGCGAACATGATCGAATTCATCATCCATGCATTGTTTTGTAATCTCATTAGTCCGAGCGTGTTTCTGATGAAGCGACTGCATGCAGCGCAGTTGCATGCTGTATATTTATGGAGACATGATATATGGAGTAGACGTAATCCTAAATGAGCCATTTCATCGCGACATGTGTCACATGACAGCATGTGGAAATTCTTTTGAATGCACGTGTGTGCGTGTACGCATGCAGTGATCCATCTAACATTAATTTCCACTTGTCAAATAACGCGGACGACTTCAGCGCAAAGCTATTTCTCACTCGATACACGTACATATAATAGGAATACGCTATATTGTTTATTTATTTATTTTATTTTTTCCTCGGCTGCCTGCCTGCAAAGATTTCATCGGATTCTTTTTGGTGGACGTCATTATTTATGTATTTGATTATTTGGTCAATTATTTATCTATTGAATTATTAATTCCTCTTCATGACTTACCATTCCATTATTCATGATTTAATTTGAGATTATTGCATCAAGACGCTGCTTTGTTGCAGACGAAGATATTAAATCTATGTCTCCGGCACGTCTTGCTTTTCCTTCGTCGTCTTTGTGTTGTCAAAGCTAAGGAAGCAGAAAAATAAAACGCAACGTCCTGCTGTGATGCACACAAACATACCGCACACTCATGTGCACACGCTCGTACATAGACTGGCGTGGTAGCACGTTCACAGTGACAGCAGTGTGTTTTATAAAATGAGTCAAACAAAATGCAGGAGTGCCTCGAGAGGAGTGACCTTACCAGTTGAAGTTCTCTACCCAACTAAATATAAAACGGAGACAATAACCCACGGGGTGTTTCAAAGAACCACACAACTCTGCCTACAAGTCTGCGATTTCAATGCTAACTCGTAATGGCAAAATGGAATAGCGGGTGTCCGAAATTGCAAGAAAAAATCCGTGTAACATCGTTGTGAAGTAATTGTACATGCAGTGACGCTGTAGCATGGCTGCAAACTTGAAGGTGAATCGCACTGGGGGTCAACAACACAGACGGAGAGGTGCGGCAAAGTTTCAGTTATTATTTATGAATGTGTGCGCACCGGAGCGTGATGTCAACACACACACACACACACACACACACACACACACACACACACACACATGCACACTCAGAGTAAAGTACCCCAACCCAAAAAAGGGATGCAATAGCTGATCAACTTCAGTTGAAATAAATTTGGGTTTGAAGGCTGTCTTTAGGTTCTAAACTATGGTTCGGGTTTCAAGTCAATGTGTTAGGGCAGGGGTGTCAAACTCATTTTTGTCGCGGGCTACATTGTCGTTACAGTTTCCCTTGGAGGGCCGTTATGAATGTGAATTTTGTAAAAGCAAATGTTTAACCACCTCCACATATCACATACACAGGGAACAACATATTGATGGAGGTCAAGAATAATGGCTTGTTCAAATATTGTTGTTATGAATTAGATATGACAAATTGAAATTATGGTTAAGACTTTAGCAAGCATCATGGAAGTTGACATGTTTAATTTGCTTTCGTGGGCCACATAAAAATTATGTGGCGGGCCAAATCTGGCCCCCGGGCCTTGACTTTGACACCTGTGTATTAGTGTTTCAAACTAGCATTAGGGTTTTGGAGCAGTGTTATTGTTACAATCTTTCTAGGTTAGGGTTTCAAATTAAAGTTCTCAGGCTGGGCTAAGTTTCACAGATTTATCTGCACACTTGCACACTTAGCAGTTGAAACCAGTGAAGGCGATTGACTCGCACATTGTGTGATTTTCGGTCGTAATCCGAGGCATAAAAAAACTCGGAAAATTTTGGTCGAAAACCAATTTGGTCGAGAACAGAGACGTTCGAAAACCGAGGTTTGACTGTTTTGTCTTACTATTGAGGACAAAGCGTTATTGGTTATTCATACAAGGGCCTTGACATGGACATTAAGGCTATCAGATACAGGGTTTTTTTCAATATCTGCATCAAGACATTGTAGAAGACTTCCACTTTCCATCCCTTTCGTGCCATCTGCCTATCAGTGACGGCCTATCAAGAAACAATCAACAGGACCATCTGCGGTCTGCTATCCAGTTCCCGTCTTCCCTCCAAAGCAAATAATGACAAACGGGAAAAGGCAGGGTGACTAAATCAGCTGTGACTCGTCCGCCATCCAACTGCAGAAGCTCCATCAAACACAGACACAGTGGCGGTGGTTGGGGGAAGGAAACAAAAAACTGTTTGACTGGTGTCATAATGGCAGCTTTAATCTGGATTTACACAGATTAGGCAAAGTGAGTGGATCAGGACGCCTGCTGATTAGCGTCACAATTTAACTCTGTGATCAGGAGGCTTGTACAAGTTCAAAACTTTGTGTTTGGTGTGTGCGAGCCAGCAAGGACGCAAAGATGAATGAAAAGGAAAGATGCGAGTAGCCATCGGCGCTCTCATGCCGCTCGACATTATTGCAGTGCTGGGAAATGTCTCCATGATACTTTTGTAGTTTTTTTTTTTAGTATTAGTAGAAAAATGTGATGCTTTTTGAGGGTCACCGTGACGTTTGAAAGGCTAATCCAAACCAGAGTTTGAGTTTCAAGTCTTGTTTCGGGCTTTCGGTTAGGACAGGGGTCGGCAACTCTAAATGTTGAAAGAGACATATAGGACCAAAAAACAAAACAAAAACAAATATGTCTGGAGCCACAAAAAAATAAAAGCCTCTATAAAGCTTACAATAATGCTGTATGTATGAAACTGGACTGTCTCAGAATAGTGATTCATTCCTTTGTTGTGTGTTCAGAAACGCCCCCATAGAATTTATTTTGTAATTTCCTATCTTGATTTTTTGTTTTAGTGCATTATTTTCTGAGTGTCAGAGGAGTGATCATTAATTTCCTTTTTTCAGACAACGCCTCGCGAGTCGAACAAGGCTCGGAGTATGGTCTGTTTGTCGAGACTGTTAAAAGCATAAAGTGTACGTTTTAAAAAAGCAACACCACAGCTCTCCTTTTTCGGAGCTGCAACATGTATCTCTATATATATTTGAGCTTTTGTAGCCTACTGTCAAAATCTTTTTCAGTTTCAAACATTTTTATAAAGCTCCAGGGAGCCACTAGATGTCGATAAAGAGCCGCATGCGGCTCTGGAGCCGCATGTTGCCGACCCCCGGGTTAGGGTAAGGTTCAGTAATTAGAACATTTATTTGTTATATATTTTGATATATTTGCTACATTGATCCATTTTTATGCTTTAGAAAACATTTGTGTCTGAATTTTGGGGGGGTTGGAACAGATTAGGCCATTTACATGGAAAACGCGTCTCTACTTAAAACATTTTCGAGTTAAGAAATTTCTTCCAGAATCAATTAATTTCGTAATTAGAGGTACCACTTTATTAGAATACAGTGTTTCGACTTGTTGGGGCGCATCATACCTGCTAAGAAAAAAATTGACTTTGCCTTTAAAAAAAGGAGCATTCGCGAACAAATCACCGCAATGGCCATTTGGCTTCTTTTGATTAGCTGCCGGTTGCGTCGCAAGAAAGCCCGCATGAGCGTCCGAAGGTGGGACCAGCGCCCAAGATAAAACGGTGCGAAAATGTGGCGGATGACAGAGGAGGAAGCAGAGGAAGATGAGGAGGATGAGGCCGTAATGAAGCCAGCTGGTGGGCGTCCAGACAGGCAGCGCAGGATTGATGGAGGCGGCGACCCACGAGGGGAGGACGAGCAGGATGTATGGCGGCCAGGCGGCTGTATTGTATCAGGATCCTCCAGGAGGTGCTTCTCCTTCCAGGGAGCGTGCGGGCCTCCGGGCCCTGCCAAGCGCCGCGTCTGCTAATCGGCCAGCAATTACTAAACTAATAGACCTTCGCGCGCGCCGTGGCTCACCGCGGCGCCATCAGGGGAAGAGGACACAAAAGCTTCCGCTTTACAGCCTGCATGAAGGTAGCCCCAATCCCAACAAATAAACCTTGGCGTGATAGCCCAAATCAAGCTTCAAAAAGCATAATTGGAAATCTTGAAACCCTAATTTAAAGCCTAAATCAAAAAATTGAAACCCTAATTTGATACCCCAACTATGGCACGCTTGTATCCAGAATTTGAAAGTAGCTCAAGATTGCAACCCTAACAAAAGCTTGAAACCCTCATTTGAAATCCACCATTTTGGAGCCCTAATTTGGATTCCTAACTCAAGTTTGGAACACACACCCTGAATTGAAAGCCTAACCCAAGCTTTAAAACCCTAATTTGAAAATTGAACCCATGGCTCCAGACCCCATACTAATTTTCCTACTTGAGGACATTATTATGCTCTTTGTTGTCCAGTTATGTTAGCTGTTCTAAGGAGGTTCTATATAGAAGATATGACGTGTTTTTTGTTATTGGAGCCCTTGAATGGGAAGTTTTCGTTTTGGTCTTGGGTTGGTGGCATGCTAGCGAGGGAGACCCTAAAATGGCGGAATACCTTCTGTTTGTTTTCTATGCTGGTAAAAATGCTGACAAGACCGAGCTTGGTTAAATGGACACCAATCGACTAACCAGTTATTTCATGAGATACATGAATTGAGAAAAATATTAAAATTTGAATGGATACATTTTAAAATAGTGAAAAAATATACGAAATGAATTGGTTGTGGAAAAAATTTCTTAATTTGAAAATGTTGTAAGTAGAGACGCGTTTTCCATGTAAATGCCCTAATCTGTTCCAACCCACCCAAAATTCTGACATAAATGATTTCTAAAGCATAAAACCGCATCAAATATGTAACAAAAACATGATACGATTAGATTATTGCACACTAAACGAGAGTTGTGCATAATGTAAACAACAAAGAAAAGCAGTAAAGTATCAAAATGATGGTCATTTAACTTTTAGCTGCGCATCCTCATCGGGGTTTTTTTTTTTTTTCCCTCTTTCGTCCATGTTCTCTCTCCGAAGTGTTTTTTTTGCCTGGATTTTTGTAAAGAACTGATCCAAGGACGTTTGCTTTTGTCAGCTTTTAACAATCCTTCGAAAACGTCCAAGGCAAACATCAGCATAGTGAACGATCGCCCGACTGGTGAACACTTTTTCTGAGTGATTCACATTTACGTCAAACTATCGGAACGCCTCTTGGCCCGAGCTGTGAATGACAAGGACGCTGCATAGAAACACATCTATCGAACACGCATTGACACATTTGGTAGAATTTGGTAGAGGTTTCTCTTAGCCAATGGGATGCCAGGATGATGCTCGGGAGTAGCCAATGGCAGAGCAGCTATAAATATGTTGCGTTCAGGAAACTCGGAGCTGCGAGGAGCAGGCCATATGGTATTTTTACCTTTCGTATCTTGAAATTTTTTTCGTCACAAGAGGCAGTATTTTCCTATTGAAGCGTTTCATAACTTCAAAATTTCATATGAAGAAACGTTTGTAAGTAGAGGTACCACTGTACCGGCAAAACGAACTTGATGTAAATGCTCGGTGGACCAGATAAAAGAATAGAGGAAAAATACTTTGGTCCCCCCCCTGCACGCTTTCAGTGCTGGTGAGACTAAACATGGTGTGAAAGCTTCTCAGCTAAATCTCCAAATAAATTTTAGTGGCAGTCGGGCGTCCCACCATTGGAACATTTGAAATGAGGTTTTTTTGCTCACATCATTGTTCATCATGTGCTAAGTTGGAAAACAAATCATTTTTTGGGGGCGTTTTCTCTTTCCATTTGCACAATGAGCCATAAGCAATCGGATCTAAATGACATTTAAACCAAACAGAATGGGAACATAACGATCTGCCCGCCTCGGTGGTTGTTGGCTACCATTGAAGTGAAGATGTGTGACGACCACGTTTCCACAAAACGGCGTTGACTCTTGTTGGGGAACCCGTGGAGACTCGAGGGTGAAGGTCCGGGGTCAGGGAGGGTCCAGACTACATGAAACGTGCTGATAGCGCGTGTGTGTGTGTGTGTGTGTGTGTGTGTGTGTGTGTGTGTGTGTGTGTGTGTGTGTGTGTGTGTGTGTGTTATCAGTCTGCAACACAAAGTGAATTGAAGCATCCCTGACTTGATAAAAGCACATCTCTCTTTTTGTTCACCTCAAATGCAGTCCTGTGAACATTTGGTCTAACGCAGGGGTCAGCAACCCAAAATGTTGAAAGAGCCATATAGGACAAAAAAAACAAATATGTCTGGAGCCGCAAAAAAAAAGAAGCCTCCTATAAAACTTACAATGAAGGAAACACATGCTGTCTGTATGTCGGAGACTCGACTGTCTCAGAATTTTTATGTTATTCATTCCTTTGTTGTGTGTTCACAAAAGCCCCCATAGAATTTATTTTGTGATTTCCTCGCTTTATTTTTTGTTTTGGGGCATTATTTTCACTTTTCTTAGTGTCAGTGAAGTCAACATGGATTTCCGTTTTTCTGAGGCTGTCTTTGAACGCCTCTCGAGTTGAAGAGAAGAGAGGCATGGAGTCGAAAGTAGACGTGTCTGTCGAGACTGTTAAAAGCATAAATAAAGTGTACGTTTTAAAAAACCAACACCACAGCTCTCCATTTTCGGAGCTGCAACATGTATCTGTATTTATTTGAGCTATATTAGTCTAATATCAAAATCTTTTTCCATTTTCAAACATTTTTTATAAAGCTCCAGAGAGCCACTAAATGTCGCTAAAGAGCCGCATGCGGCTCTGGAGCCGCGTGTTGCCGACCCCCGGTCCAACGGGAAGTCGCCAATTGACTGATGCTCAACTAAAACCTGACCCCCCGTGCCCCCCCCCCCCCCCAATTTAATGTAAATTGCAATTACATTATATTTAAAAAATAAATTACAGTGAAACTCCTCTACAACAAAATCATGTTTGCAGCAAGACATTTTTCACAACAGGGGGTTTTTCACTGTAGCAAATTTGAAACAGGAAAGTGGGAATGGTGTGAATGCATGAAGATTTTTTCACACTAGGAGGTATTTTCACCCATGTAGATTTCATTGTAGAGGAGTTTCACTCTACAACCCTTCATAGTCATGAGCTCGAGCATTGAAAAGATGCTTTCAATATTTCCAATAGGAAAAACGAAAAGGGACCCCGACTTTTTGTATTATCACGACAGGTGACGCAGTCGTAGAAGAATCATCTCTCTGTCTCTCGCCAACATGAAAGCGCTGACACTGCCTGCTTCTCTCTTTGGAGTGCTAACATCTCTATTTGTGCTCCCGAGGGAGTCCCAGTTGTCGGCGGGCGCACCCCACCCCCTCTCCCTCCTTCCGAAGAAATTCACCTCGTTTGTTTTGTGTCAATCCACTCAAATCCTGCAATCTTGTTGTGCTGCCAGCTTCCCAGGGGGGAAACGACAGGTTTTATTCCACTTTTAATGCCAAGAAAGGCATTAGCTGTTGAAAAATACAATATTTGGACAAAATATTCTCTCCCGTTTTTTTTTGTATGTGACACTCAGTAATTGCGTTTAGGGCATTAAATTAAGTTATCTGAATTTGAGTGTGAATGGTTATTTGTCTGTATGAGCCATGAGCTTGGCAGGTGACCAGTCCAGGAAGTAGGCCGACATTGCTTCTCTCTGTGATTGAGCCATTGATTAAAATCCATGTCCCAATACTTTTGCCCCGATAATTACATTAAATCACATTCTTTTTGGGCAGCCATTCCATCCTTGCCTGCTACAAATTATGTCTGCATGACTAAACTTTGGTGTTTTGTTGTTTTGTCTGATTGTAAAGTGTCCTTGGGTGTCTTGAAAGGCGCTTATAAATAAAATGTATTATTATTATTATTATTAAACTGCATAAAAAAAACTAAAAGTGAATTCCAAATAACGATAAGTGCAAAATCAAAATCAGGTGACAGGAAAGCTGACATGGAATTCTTGGAAATTTGACCAAGATGTCGGCTTAAAAAAAAAAAAAAAAAAATTCTCAAACACGATGCTCGGGGGCCATTTGCGGCCCGAAATATGCTTTTTTTGCGGTCCCGTACTTGACATCAAAGTATGTATTGTATTTATTTTAATTACAGTCAAACCTCAGTTTTCGTCCATAATGCGTTCCAGAAGGCTGTTCGAAAACCGAAATTGTTCGAAAACCGAAACCACGCTCTTTTTAAAATAAAAATGTTTACTGAACACGTCTGCTCACAATGGAAAGCACCACGAGGAAGCGTCACTTCCTCGTCTACGCGAGGAAGCGTCACTTCCTCGTGTAAGGAAGGCGAAAGAAGTCAAATGGTGCATTCAAGTGCGCTCAGCTTGTTCGAGAACCGAAATTTGTTCGTCATCCGAGGCATAAAAAACTCAAAAGTTTTGATCGAAAACCGAATTGGTCGAGAACCGAGACGTTCGAAAACCGAGGTTTGACTGTACTTTTATCTTCCATAATGTAGTGGCGTTTGTTGTGCGCCATTCTGCAGTAGCATGTTTTCTGTATCCACGTCAAAGTCTGCCGACTTCCTGCGTCTTCCTTCTCAGGCCCTAATAATAAGACATTGTGGAGCCTCAAAGCAGGTGCAACGCCGCCCACTTTCCCCTCCGCTCACCCCACAGATGTTTCCCTTGAAAGGCGGCAGCGCGCCTCCTCCACCTCAAGTGTGTCGACCTAGCCGGCAGCCATTCAAGTGGTGTCTTTTCTTCCCTTTGACAAACCTGCGAGGTGAAATGACAGGAGAGCGGCGGCGAGCAGGTAGAACGCCTCTTAAACACCTCTGATAGGCGTTTGTGGAGCGGCGGCGACAACAAGAGGATAATGCCATACCAGAGGAGTAGCGGTGCAAAGAAGTAGCAGAATGATTGAATAAGGCTAATTAAAGCGGTTATTCATCAAGCGAGCACCTGTGCCAGGGAGGCCGTTTTTTTCCCCGTCTTTAAAAAAATTTTTTTTGCTCCTCCACCGTTGCGTTTAACTCCTCGTCAATGCCAATCAGCGATTAATGAGACGACGCCGAGCTGGTGGCACAAACTTTTTCACGCCGTCTCGTTCGTTTGCTTTCTCCGGACCTTTCCGTACAGCATTAAGGCTCATTGTGTGGAAAGCCACACTCTTCGTCGTTCTACACGGCGAGTCATCTGCGCAAGCTCCGAGGTCTTCCCAAACTTTTTTGAAACCACGCTTTCCCCCTTCAACATCTCCACCTCACAGTTTTGGAATTCCTGGTCTCTGTGATATGTTTCTAAATTTTTTAAGCTGCACAGCGCTTTCAACAAAGATGGCCCCACCAGCTCTCAAAGTCGATTTTACAAGCCTAGAGAGCACAGGTGTCCAACTCGAGGCCTGGGGGCCAGATCCGGCCCGCCACATTATTTTATGTGGCCCTCCCCCCGAAAGAAAATCACGTGTGTCAACTTGCATGATCCTTGCTAAGAACTGTACCAAAATGTCAAATTGTCGTGTGTAATAAATGACATTGAGATTTTGCAGTAATTGTTTTTCATAAAAGTAATAATGTAATTAATGCGATTAAACGTTTTTGTGTCATAACAGCCCTCCGAGGGAAGACGTAACTCAAAAGTAGCCCGCGACAAAAATAAATTTGACCCCCCTGCCATTGAGGCAGACAATCATATACCGTAATTTCCGGACCATAAGCCGCGACTTTTGTCACACGCTTTCAACTCTGCGGCTTATTTAATGAAGCGGCCTATATAAAGACTTTTTTAACGGCCGCCTGTGTACCGTCTTTCTTTGTAAATATCTCATGGTCTATAGTCCAGAAATTACGGTAATTCACAAGGGCAAAGAAAATGACAAAAAAAAATAAATTAAAATTAGGCTGGACTTACCCTACGGATCTCGATGCGCAAGCACAATTTAGTGCTTGACAAGGTTGCTGTAGTTAACAAAAACACCAACGTTAAAAAGAAGCATTTTTTGTTGATGAAATAAATACAAAGGAGACTTCTTTTTAAAAACGCATCTCTGTATTTATATGAATGAAGGAGAAAGCAACATTGGATGTGATTGGATTCACTAATGGTGAATCGACGTTTTGGCATTGGTAAAAAAAAAAAAAAATCCATATTGGTCCAAACAAGGATGATATCAGCAGTTTTGGAAGTTTTCATTTGAAAAGCGACAACAGTGCAAGTGCATCTTCTAATGTCTGAAAATTGAGCACTTTGTGTGGAACTGACATTTTTTTTAGTGGTCTAGTTCAGTGTTTTTCAACCCCTGAGACATTGTCAGGTGTGCCGTGGTAAAATATCCAATTTGTATGCCTGCGCGGTCTATGGCCCAGAAAGTAATCATGTAGTACCCTCCCATTCCGCTAGGGAGCAGCAACAACTAGCCAATTGCCTTGTGTTTCGACCACTGGAGACAAGCGAATTTGTGCCGCAAGAATGCAGGACGACAGTGAAACAATAAATATGAAAGATTATAAAATACTTTTTTCTTTGTGCTTTTTTGATTCCAATTCAAACTGTTATAGCGTCATTCTTCAATGTTAAAAACGCTTATAGGAACAATATAACACGTTAATTGTTCAAATAAGCTTTTTTTTTTTACTTTTTCAGCTAGTGGTGTGCCGCGAGATTTTTTTCAATGAAAGAAGTGTGCCTTGGCTCAAAAATGTTTGAAAAACACTGGTCTAGTTTATCTATCATTACACAGCACCCTTAGAAGGTCTCTAGCTTTGTTACTGACATGCGATAAAAATATTGCACGGTCAAACCTCTGTTTTCATCCATAATCCGTTCCAGAAGGCTGTTGGAAAAGCGAAATTGTTGGAAAACCGAAACCACGCTCTTTTTAAAATAAAAATGTTTACTGAACACGTCTGCTCGCAATGGAAAGCAACACGAGGAAGCGTCACTTCCTCGTGTAAGGAAGGCGGGAGGAGTCAAATGGTGCATTCAAGTGCGCTCAGTTTTTTCGAGAACCGAAATTTGTTGTTGTCATCCGAGGCATAAAAAAACCGTCGAAAACCGAAACGGTCGAGAACCGAGACGTCCGAAAACCGAGGTTTGACTGTACTTGGTATCGACAGATATCTGGTCGTCCCCAAAAAAAACCCCAAAAACCTGGAGTACAGCGTCAATTTTCGGGTGCACGTTTCTCCAATCAAAGACGATGCAACGCGTATCTCGATACATGGCGTGCGATACTATTCAAGGACGATTCGGTTCGATTCAACGCACTCGACTTTTGAATCAAAACCTGTTTTCTGATTCCAATCGTTTTGTGTTACACCTCGAAGCAAAATAGGGAAAAAGCCAGTCCTCTAATGGAATTCATTCGCATACACACTTGCGTCATTCGAGTGAAAAATGCTTCCCCCCCCCACCCAATTATGTCAATTTACCGCCATGTTTATTTTTTTTTTAATTTCCATCGCTCAGCTCAGACCATATTTTCCATATTTACTCACCCGCCTGCCACCGCAATAAAACATCAGGAAAGGCGCCGAAATGTTTTTTTTTTAAATTTTATTCTTTTTTTTTAATTTAAGCCTTGAGCTTTTATTTGAGGAAGAATACCTTCTGTTGACGGGATTTGCCGGCATTTCCTTCTCAATCCATCTGTTTTTTTTTTTTTTTTTTTAAGGTGATGGCGGGAGGCGGCTGTGGGGAAGGGGCGGGTGGTGGACGTGGTGGTGGTGGTGGTGGGGGAGGGCGCAAAAGAGAAGAAGAGGATGTTTTTGCGTGGTGTCATTGTGCTTGATGCAATGTAGGTCAGCATTCTGCGCGGCGCCAGATAAGACACCAGGAACAAGTGTTGAGCGCACTTACAAGCACATATCTGTCCACGGAGAAAGTGACAGATCTACAAGAGCCCCCTCTCTCTCTCTCTCTCTCTCTCTCTCTCTCTGTCTCTTTTTCTTGTCCATCCTTTTTTGTTTTTGTTTTTTTTTTTGGCCCGCTAAGTGTTTCCTTTCCCGTCGTCATTAGCATTTTTGCACAAAAAAAAAAGGGGGCCAGATTTGGGCCTATCTGCCGCCGCGTCGGGCCTGGCCCGGCTCGTTATCTGCGCACTACAGAGGTGCAGCTGTTGAGCAAAATGGATTTGCTGATTTTTAAAGGGAGATGAGGGTTGGAGGGGGGTCAAAAAAAGGGTGGTAGGGGAGGGGGAGGGGTAGAAGCAGGTATTCGCTGGAACCTAAACGGCCGTTTTGGGTGCAAGCGTTTCCGAGCGTTTATTTTAAAGAGAGAATGTATCCTTTTTTTTTTTTTTGGATTTTTTTTTTGGGGGGGGGGGGAATCTTTTTAACAGTTTAAACCATTCCCAGGTGTCTTTATAAAAGCTCTCTGACATTCAACGTCAACAAACGATTTTTTAAAATTTCCGGTTAATATTTAGGGCTTTGTAGTTCTCAAATGATAAATTATTGCATTATTAAAGCCACTTTTTCAATCCCGGGCCCCTTGAAAGTTTGCCTCCCTTCATCCACTTTCCAGGCTACCAAGGCTTCGTTTCGTCAACCAGCCGACTGTCCGACGTTGGTTCCAGGTGGATTTGGGCTGCTGCTGCTGCTGTTTGACGTAACTACTGGCAAGAGCATCTCTTTTGTTTACACACACACACACACACACACACACACACACACACACACACACACACACACACACGTGGAGGAATCCTGGCGCTGCTCGATGACCCCCGTGGGAGACGGCAGCGGGCCCCAAGCCATCAAAGAGGGTGGTTGGCTTTGCTCAAAGTGTGCGTTTGTGTGTTCTTGCCAACATACTGTACAGGCGCTCTCACACACACACACACGCGCGCACGGATGAGGCCATATGTATTCTAACAGGAAGTCTGCCATAGTTTTAATTGTATCAAATGCTTGAATGTCTTTCATGTATTGGATCACATGATCGGTGGTCACGGCACTTCAAGGCGGAAATTAGTGCTCTAAAAGTGATTTGAAATGATTGACATTGATGATATTTTGTGCTCATTTAAATTGTAATTTAGAGGGGTGCGGCTGTATCCCCAATTTCATTGCAAAATGAGCGGTACATTTTTTCGTCGAATAATAATCGTTGGTTTCTTATTTCATTTTTCACTAATTATGTATGTGTGCGTATATTTACAGTCAAACCTCGGTTTTCGAACGTCTCGGTTCTCGACCAATTCTGTTTTTGACCAAAAATTTAGAGTTTTTTATGCCTCGGATGACGAACAAATTTTGGTTCTCGAACAAACTGAGTGCACTTGAATGCATCATTTGACTCCTCTCGCCTTCCTTACACGACGAGGAAGTGACGCTTCCTCGTGTTGCTTTCCATTGTTAGCAGACGTGTTCAGTCAACATTTTTATTTTAAAAAGAGCGTGGTTTCGGTTTTCGAACAATTTCGGTTTTCCAACAGCCTTCTGGAACGCATTATGGACGAAAACCGAGGTTTGACTGCATATATATATTACCATTTGTGGCTTGAATACGTTTATTTTGGCTGTAAATTCAACCTTGAATAGCAATCTAAATTATTTGGGATAATAATTACAATGACACTGTTTGAATTGTGATACTGGAAGAATTTTGATATTGTTCCCACAACCTTTGGTTGGTATCATGATACAGCTGTTACGTTGATACTTTTATGATTCTGTCATCCCCCGCTCCCCAAACCAAAGATTTAGCGGCCGACTCTAAATTGTTGTCACACTTATAGTAAACATGATGTTAGCAATTAAAAAAAAAAAATGCACCCAAAAAGAATATCCTATCAGAAACACAGGACATGACCTATGAGGTGTCCATCAAAATGTAATTACCAACTTTATTTAGCTCTGATTATTAATTGGTTGTACAAAGTAAATTGTATAAAGTGTGATAGTAACACTCTATTACAAGTCATGCTATGCTAACTTAGCAGCCATGTCTCGCTAATGTTTGCTTGTTTACAATGCTTTTGAATTGCCATATTTGAAAATGGCTCTCACTCAATAGGCTGGAGGGGAGCGGGGGACTTAGTGAAGTTAGGCTAAAAACTACAAGCTCCCACTTTAACCGTGAAATAGAACCCACTTGTTTGACAAACAAGAATCTCGTGTATCGTTTCCATTTTAGTCTGGTGTCACCTGTGTTGAACATGTTTTGCTCATCTCCATAAAAGGGAGTCAGCCGTCTGGCTCCCATCATGCTTTGCTAATGCTGAGTGTTTACCCTTCCTCCTCCTTCTCCAGCATACCTTTTTGATCCGTCGTCGCCGTGAAAGGTCATAACGCTTAATGGCGGCTCCACAATCAAGTGCTTCACTTGTTGATTAAGACTGAACAAAACTTTTTCTAATGTCACCTTATTTATTCTTTGTGAGTGGGCCACATTGTGCCGCTAGCTAGCTCTTAGCGTGCTGGTGGAAGGAAATTGAACAAAGCGGCATATTGAAACGCGAGAGCGCAGAGGTGTGCAGGTGTCTTTTAATCGTATTCATGTCGTCTTTGCCCCGCTGCGTGGGCACACCGGCGCACAATTAAATGATTGTGAAGACAATTTGAATGCCCGTAAAAAGTTTACTTGTAATGCTGTTGCGTTGCTCAACCATAATTACTATTAAACCATTTAACCCCCCAAAAGCGATCGCCAGCTGCTGCCATTCACGAGCAAAATGGCCGTCAATTGTTGGGGGGGGGGGGGGGGTGATGTTTTTAATTCCCTTTTGTATAAAGATGCTTAAATGTTACCAGAATCAGAATCTTGTTTCACCAAGTCTGAGAAAAAAAGAAGCAAACTGGCAAACTGGTTTCAGACGCAATAAAATTACCACGATATTAAAAGCGTCCTACCTATTGTTGCTGTTGTGACCCTTCTTAGTATAGGTGATACTGCCTGTTCGGTGACACTATCAGAATTGTGACACAGTTCATATCATGATACAGTTGTAATTGTGTTCTGTTAAGATGTTGGTATTGTGATCCACGCTATCGCAAAACTGTCAGTTGTGACACGTTGATATTGTTGGAAATGTTGGCGTTCATGTTGGGCGGTCATCATTTACTGCTGACTTTGTAATACCACTGTTATGATAAAGCCGGTATGGCAACATTGTTGTGAACCAGTCAGAATTGGAAACACAGTTGGATTTGTGACATTCTTATGTCTACAGTGTCTTATGGTGACACGACAGGTATGGTGATCGTGTTGATATCGTGATACGGTTGACCAGGTCATTTTGCGTTGCTCTTGGCTGTGTCCAATTTGGGTTACAGTTTTTACTGTGACATATTTGATATTGTGATACATAGGTATCTTGATATTATTAATGTTGTTACATTTTGGCTATGTGACTCTCTTCATACTGTACAGTTCATATTGAGACATTTTTGGGGTTGTGATAGTGTCGATGTGCTAGTTGCTGACATGGTATCATGATAGTGTTTGTGCAGTGACAATGTTGCTATCATAATCCTGTTTTGTGGTGTTGCTGCTGGTATCGTTGTTGATATCAAGACGCTGGTGATTTTATGATACAGTTGGTATCATCATACGTAGGTATCATGATATTATTAATTCTGTGACATTTTGGCTATGTGGCTCTCTTGGTACTGTAAGACAGTTGATATTGAGACATTTTTGGGGTCGTGATAGTGTGGATGTACTAGTTGCTGACATGGTATCATGATAGTGTCTGTACAATGACAATGTTGTTATCATAATCCTGTTTTGTTGTGTTGCTGCTGGTATCGTTGCTGATATCAAGACGCTGGTGATTTTATGATACAGTTGGTATCATCATACCATTGGCATTGAATTGAATTGAATACACTTTATTGTCATATGTGCTGTACGTGTGTGTAACATACAGCACAGATGAAATTTCTTCCCCCTCAACATAAAACAAGAGGAGCCGCTGCGGGTGTCTGCGCCGCCATCAAAAGAAAAGTTGACCAAAAAAATGACAAAATAATACAAGACAACACATGAAACACAGACAATTGTGCAATCTTAATTGTTGGTGCTGTATGGTATTGTGATAATGTTGTTGTCACTAATGTTGATATTTAATTGAAATACTGTTGGTAGCATTGCTGTCGATAGATTATCATGATATTGTTGGTATCGTGATATCATGATATTGTGGGTATCGTGATACACTTGGTGTGTTTGATGCTAATGCTATGACGATTTGTGTCATCTAACAAGTGTCAGCTCATTGCAACCCGAGGAGCTGCCTCTTCGTGTGAAGATGCCCCAAAGCCATGGGCCTGTCCTTAAAAGTGGAGTAGGCGTGATGAGTGGGAGGTAGTGGAATCAAAACACACGCACGCAGGCCCCCCCGCCCGCCATCTATCTGGTGCACTTTGCCGGGAATCAGAAGGAAGGCGGCGCGCTGGTGCGCTATAATGACTTTCCAGAGAAACAATAAGGAATAAATACCTTGGAGCGCCTCTATTAGTCAACACTTAAGCCCTCCTTCAGCACCCCCTTCTGCGTCTCTCCTCCTCCCCCTCGGTACCCCCCCGTCTCCGCCTCCCCTCCTTCCTGACTCTCTTAATGAGCCTCTCGTCGACGGATCATCTTCGTGAGTTTTGAGATGGAGGCCCTCCATACACACATTTGGAGTGTTTGAGACATTTGCTCCTTCCTGGAAAAAAAAATCTAATTAAAAAGACAAAAATAATTGCAGAGGTGGGCATTTTACAACATGTTGTCGGTCCATCATTCGTCATCCATCCGTGGCTGGCGTACCCGCCCGTCATCGTCAGTCTTTCATATTATTTTAACTCCCTCCCAAAGAAAAAAAAATCGTCATTGACCAAGAGATGAAAAGTCCACTGTGATTAAAATGTTAAATGGAGTGCACTATGTATCAATGTATCTACATCATGCAGTGGCTGCCCAAACACACACACAACTTGCATACACTGCATATTCAATTACAGTCAAACCTCGGTTTTCGAACGTCTCGGTTCTCGACCAATTCGGTTTACGACCAAAAATTTCGAGTTTTTTATGCCTCGGATGACGAACAAATTTCGGTTCTCGAACAAATTGAGCGCACTTGAATGCACCATTTGACTCCTCTCGCCTTCCTTACACGAGGAAGTGACGCTTCCTCGTGTTGCTTTCCATTGTGAGCAGACGTGTTCAATAAACATTTTTGTTTTAAAAAGAGCCTGGTTTTGGTTTTCGAACAATTTCGGTTTTCGAACAGCCTTCTGGAACGGATTATGGACGAAAACAGAGGTTTGACTGTATTTGCCAATTGGTGGCTCTTTTAATTCCTAAAATGCCAAACACTTTTATTTTAAAGTTTAAAATGGCTTACCTAAACCACGATCCACCTCCATGGTGCAGCCAAATCCAATCCAAGTAGTTTGTCCACTTAATCCTGTCTTTAAATGTCCTCTCCTTCTTCTTCTTCTACTTCTTCTTGGTTCAGTACTGCTTACAAGATGATACTCTTGCTGCCGTGACACTCAGTTGGTATTGGGATGAAGTTGGCAATCGGTATCACGATACTATCGATATCACACTGTTATTGTAAACTGACGGTGCGGTGTTACATTTGTGATACTGATACTGTTGGAATGGTTCAAGAGTCAGAAAGAATTAAAATAATTTTAAAATGTTTTCAGGCTGAGAGACTTTTGTTGGTTGGTTGCGTTTGCTCATTAGTGATCGACGGGGTGAGTTGGTTGGTTGGTTTATTTGGATGCTTGGAATGATCATTTATTTCATTCAATGTCTGGGTTTGTCTGTTGGATGGCTGAGATGCATCGTCCGCAAGCTAAATAATGATAAAGGATTGCACGATGTATCCTTTGGAAGCAGGTTGATGAGAAGGCTGAGGGTACGGGTGGATTCCAAAACACCCCTCCCCTTCGCCACCCACTATTTATCCTCATATTCCAGCACCACCGCCCCCTCCCGTCCTGCAGGGCTCCTCGCGGGGCTCTCACCGAAGCAGCTTGCGCACCGTGCTGCCAAAAGAATTTATTAGAGCAAATGGTGCTGTAAGCCCCGTGGAAGACGCACCTTATGTGGAGCTTTAGAAGATATTAGCGGCGCGGCGCAGGCGGGAGCACAGGTGCGCACGCTAATAGCCGTTGTCTTTATTGCGTGTGTGTGTGCGAGCGTGTGTTTACATACGGATCCGGTCTGTGAGCAAATACGTGGCTCCTCACGGGCCCCGCAGATAAAGAAAAATTGGGTCTTGTGCCTGTGAATGAAGGAAAGAAGAAAAAATTGAAGCGACACGGATTGATTGCTGGTTCAAATGTGGGTGGAGACAAACAAAAAAAAGTAGTGGGCACTTAAAATGAGTTGAAATAAATAATACGTTGTATTTGCTGTCACCACACAACGAAAGGAGACGTCTTGCTTCGATCGGTGTTAAGTGTGTTAGTTGAGTCGTTAGTAGTTGGGTGGTTGGTTAATGTTTATTAAATATTTGGATGGTTGACTGGTTAGTTCATTCGTGTTTCCTGTCTTGGTGAGTGTGTTGGTTGATACATTGGTTCGGTTTTTTTTTCAGGGGGGTGATAAGATAAGATAAGAAAACCTTTATTTGTCTCACAATGGAGACATTCGCAATTTACAGCAGCAACATTTGAAAAAAGTAGAAAAACAAAAAGTATTTGCATGCAAAAAAAATACGTTAAAAAATGCACCGTACACGGCACAGAATGAAGTATAAAATATAGATAGAAGCATATATGGTTGGGGCGCCCGGTAGTCCAGTGGTTAGCACGTCGGCTTCACAGTGCAGAGGTTCGATTCCAGCTCCGGGCTCCCTGTGTGGAGTTTGCATGTTCTCCCCGGGCCTGCGTGGGTTTTCTCCGGGTGCTCCGGTTTCCTCCCACATTCCAAAAAAAACATGCATGGCAGGCTGATTGGACACTCTAAATTGTCCCTAGGTGTGAGTGTGGGCGTGGATGGTTGTTCGTTTCTGTGTGCCCTGTGATTGGCTGGCAACTGATTCAGGGTGTCCCCCGCCTACTGCCCGAAGACGGCTGGGATAGGCTCCAGCACCCCCCGCAACCCTAGTGAGGATCAAGCAGTTCGGAAAATGGGTGGATGGATGGAAGGCATATATGGTTGGATGCTGAGCTTGTTGGTTCGTGAATAGGCGGTTGGTTGGTTTTTGTTGGTTTATTTCGTTTGTTGTTTAGCTATTTCCTAGTTTGGTTAGTTTTTCCTAGTAAGCTTGTCTGTTTTTGTTCCTAATGGCGTGTTAGTTGAATATTTAATTGCCAGCTGTGGTAGTGAGGCCGCCGGTTGGTTGGTTGTTTGAATAATGGACAGTTGGCGAGTAAGTTTGTCGGCTGGTTGGTTGGTTGCTTAGTGTATTTGTTGCTTCAATGACAGATGGACAGATTCTCCCCATCAGATGGGAAATCTTACCACAACGATTTGTTCGTGATCCATCCATCCATCCATTTTTTGAACCGCTTTATCCTCACAAGGGTCGCGGGAGTCGCTGGAGCCTATCCCAGCCGTCTTCGGGCAGTCGGCGGGGGACACCCTGAACCGGTCGTCAGCCAATCGCAGGGCACACAGAGACGAGCAACCATTCGCGCTCACACTCACACCAAGGGACAATTTAGAGTGTTCAATCAGCTTGCCGTGCATGTTTTTGGAATGTGGGAGGAAACCGGAGTACCCGGGGAAAACCCACGCAGGCCCGGGGAGAACATGCAAACTCCACACAGGCCCTGTGTGGAGTTTGCATGCCCGATTTGATCGTTTTTCTGTGGCTATTTTTAAAAAAAATTTGGGATGGGGGGTGATTGGTGGCTTGATAGTTAGATAGTTAGTAGTTAGATTGTTAGACGTGTTCGTTACTTGGCAGTTGGCGGTAAGTTTATTTTTTTCATGGACAACACTAAAGCAAAAACACTTCTAGAAAGGAAAGGAGTGGCCAACATTAAATCATGCTTTTTTTTTTTTCGTCATACCCTTGGACGTAAATGAACCCTTTAAGTCGTCATGGTTCCACTTAAATGCGTTTTCTCGTTGTCAGTTTGCCGTCCAACCAAACTTGACTGAATTCAACTCAAGCGGGCTGGAGCTGCTTAAAGCGCATTAAGCAGCGAGCGCCTTCCCCGCATTATGCGCTGCAGTTACTCCATGAATAACACCTGCACGAGAAATTTGCCATTCAAATTTGCAAAAGCTGATCAAACAACAGCGAAACACTGTCATTATTGGGAGGGTGAGGACGGCGCTTTTTTTTAGGGGGGTGCAGGGGCGTTGGGGGTGCAGCAAATTAACGATTCAGCTGGAAGCAAACTCCATTTTATAGGTTTCATTCACCTCATTTCCCAAAGTGTATTTAACAAAAACAACAGCGCAAATTGCTTTGGATCCACAAAATCTCACCTGCCTGGGGAAACACCCCTCCCCCCCCAAAAAAAACAATCAGCGCTTTGCTTTGCCAATCAAACTTTCAACTTCCCAGTGATGCAAGGAAGAAAGAAATGAAGAGGAGTGCATCTGGCTCGGACGATGACAAATTGAGGCTAACGGCCTTGTTGGGCGAAAATCCAGTAATGGCTATAATCCCCACGCATGAATAAAGATTGTCACTGTCACCTGCAATCTCCCGGGTGGTCAATAGAAGAGAGGGTTTTAATTTGAAAAGTCGCCTTTATAAAAAAAAATTGGAAATTCTCAAATGGGAATTTCCACACTGAAGGCCTTAAATATAATCCTTAAAATTCTGCATTGAATTGAGGCAGTGTCTCGTCTGTGATCGGGTGAACTTTGATGACAGGTTTTAAACAGGATATTTGTTTTTTAATGCTCATGCCCTTGCTCCCAATTATTGAAGGAGGTTTCTTACATTTTACAAAGTGGCCTTTAAAATAGGTACCAAAAAGTCTTTTATGTGATTTTTCAGGAATTAAGGTACAGTCAAACCTCGGTTTTCGTCCATAATCCGTTCCAGAAGGCTGTTCGAAAACCGAAATTGTTCGAAAACCGAAACCACGCTCTTTTTAGAATAAAAATGTTTACTGAACACGTCTGCTCACAATGGAAAGCAACACGAGGAAGTGACAACTTCCTCGTGTAAGGAAGGCGAGAGGAGTCAAATGGTGCATTCAAGTGTGCTCAGTTTGTTGGAGAACCGAAATTTGTTTGTCATCCGAGGCATAAAAAACTCGACATTTTTTGTTCGAAAACCGAATTGGACGAGAACCCAGTCGTTCGAAAACCGAGGTTTGGCTGTACATATTTATCGAGGGAGAGGTTTTAAATTTTGCCAAGTGACTTCAAATTTTAAAAGACGTCTTTGAAGTTCTTAAATATAATGCTCCAAATGCGCCCTTATTGACTTTTAAAATGGAGGAAGGGTATTGTGGCCGTGTGGCTTTTCAAAAAAAAGTATTTTTTTGTTCCAAATGAAGGCCTTTTATGTCTTTTAATATGCCATTTCATCACTAGTGTTTCATTTTTTAGCAAATGGCCTTGGCAAAAAGTTCTTTGAACAAAAACGTCGGCTTCACAGTGCAGAGGTACCGGGTTCGAAAAGTTTTCTTGCTCCGGAAAATGGCAGGCTCGTTGGGCATAAGGTGTGAGTGTGAGCGTGGACGATTGGCTGGCAACCAATTCAGGGTGTCCCCCGCCTACTAATAAGCACACACACACTTAAAACACACACACACACACAGACATTCACAAACACATGCACACACGTTTTTTACTAAATGGCCTTGAAAAGTTCCGAATTTCCAAAGTGGAGTTATTAAATTTTACAAATGGCCTTAAAAAGTCTGACGTTTTATTTCCAAAATGGAGGCCTGAATTATCCTTAAAAAAATGCATTTCATGTGAAGTCTTGCGTTTTCTTTAGTGGCCTTCAAGAAGGTCTTACATGAAGAAATGTTCCAAAACTGAAGCAATGAATGAGTATAATACAAATGATATGATTAAGGGAGGGGAGGGGAAGGTCATAGTTGTCTTTAAAAAAAAAAAAGTTAAATAAGGAAAGGACACAAAAGTCTTAAACTTTATTTTTCTAACATTACAGCCTTAAAAATCCTTAAAAGAGGGCACATCTCATGGAGGGGAGGGTAAAAAAATATTAAATTGTCTTTAAAAACAAAAAATCAATTAAATGGAATGATATTTTCCAAAATTAAGGGCTTAAGTATCCTTAAAAAAAAAGAATCATTTCATGGAGAAATCTTGAATTTTATGAAGTGGACTTCAATGAAAACTGACATTTGCAAAACTTCCTTAATGGGGTAATCAATAAATATCCTTCAAGATTATGCATTGCAATGAAAGGTGAAGTCATTATAATGGTATTTATTGGAGAGATTTTCAATTTTGCATCTTAAGATTCGATTTCCGGAAAATAAATGCTATAAATAGCCCCCAAAATATCGGCATTTAACGTGGTTTCCGACTTCAATTTGACCAAACGGCCTTCTTCTTCCATTTTCCAAATGCGATTCACTTAGCATCCCGCTTGCGGGGGGGGGGGGGGGGGGTGAACATTCCGGAAGCTTCACCTTCTCATCCATCTGAAGCCGTCCTTAAATCCCACAATGCGCTCCTCCTCCCTTAACGCCATATTACCGCCAAGACGGGTGACGGGATGGCGACCCCGAGGTGCGTTTCAGCGCCGTCGTGCTTTGCGGCGTTGTTCCCAAAGCTGCAGCTTAGTCACACATTTTAGCGAGAAGGTGGCGGCAGAGTGCGTTCACGGGGTGGGGGGGAGATTACGCTCCTATCCACCATTCCCGACATGGTTCCCGCTCAAAAGAAAGGCGCGGAGGAACTATTGTATTTGCCGACATTAAGGCGCTTAATCTGCCATTAATATTTTAATGACTGGAAATAGGCTGCGAAGTTTGACGGCATTTTCTTACCACTCCGCCGTTTGTTTACACGTCGGCGGATGAATGGCGAACGTGGCGGGTCCAGATTACTCTCGGCTGTGATTACACCAGCGGGGAGGGATTTGAATAATCTCAGTTGAGCGCGGGGAAAGATATTTTATTTTGTAATCGTAGATTCCGTTTAATTGGGACACTGGTAATCGTGGATTAAAGCAGAGTTCGGGCCCGATGATTCACAGTGAAGGAGGCCCAAACCCTTTATTAAAAGCAGGACGATTGCACACTCAGCAACAATAACCATAGTCATACATTTCTGAGCGGAACATCGTGATAAATGTTTTTTTTTTTTAACAGCAAAATTTGCAATAATAATGCTAATAAGAATACAGTCGCACCTCTACTTACGAACGTCTCTTGATACGAAATTTTCAAGTTACGAAACAGGAAAATATTGCCTCTTGTTACGAAAGAAATGTCAAGATACGAAAGGTAAAAATATAGTACAGGTTGGTACCCGCAGCTCTGAGTTTCCTGAACGCAACATACTAATAGCTGCTCTGCCATTGGCTATTACCCAGCATCATCCTGGCATCCCATTGGCTAAGAGGGACTTATCTATGTGTGTAGATAGAAATGTGTCTATGCAGCGTCCTCGTCAATCGCCCCTCGGGCCGTGAGGCGTTACGATAGTCTTACGCAAATGTGAATCACCCAGAAAATCGCTCACTATGCTGATGTTTGCCTCGGACATTTTCGAAGGATTGTTAAAATCCGACAAAAGCAAACGTCCTTGGATCAGTTCTTCAAAACCCCAGACAAAAAACACTTCTGAGAGAGAACATGAACTAAAAAAGGCAAAAAACGAGGATGCAGTTAAAAGTGAAATGACAATCATTTGTATTCTTGACTATATTCTTTGTTTTTTACATGATGCACTACTCTCATTTATTGTGCAAGAATGTAATTGTAACATGTACAATGTATTTGTTACATATTTTGATGTATTTATGCTTCAGGAAACATGTATGTCTGAATTTTGGGGGGGCTTGGCACGGATTAGGGCATTTACAAGGAAAATGCGTCTTTTCTAGTTCAGAGATTTCTTCCAGAACCAATTAATTTCGTAAGTACAGGAACCACTGTACAACATAATATTCATGTATTTATGTAATACTCCAGAAATTTTACATGTGCCATTTTTATGTGTTGCTGCTCCATTTATGTGATAGCCCATATATGTTGGTTCATTTTCTATTAATTTATTTATCTGCATTCGGCTTGCAGAAATTGCCTCAATTAGCGACGATGGTTTGTTTGAACATTTTGACGTTTAAATATCCAATGCTGATTCTCTTCTGTGACTTTTCGGGTGTGACAAAGCGAGCCGAATCTGCCTCTTATTTGGAGCCCCGCGCGAATTAGTCTTTTTTTTTTTGTTTTGTTTCCTCAAAGTGATGTTATCTGATCGTCTCGCATTTACGACAGCGGCAGAGGGAGAACGGGCGCCGAGCAAGAATATAAAAAAAAAAAAAAAGCGTGATAATAATATTTAAAAAGTGTGTGTTAGCGAGTTAGAATGTGTTTAAAGGGTGTGGGAGGGGTAACATTATACATTTGGAAGAAAAAAAAAAGTGAAAATGGCCTCTCATTATCGCCGGCTTTCACCTGGGTACTACAACGTATCCTTCACCGCGTCTCATTTGTCTTGTGACGAAGATCCGAGCGCGCGCGAACGACGGCAAACTTGTGTAGGAAGTTGAGTTGCGCCGCGGCGTGCCAACGGGAGCGACTTAACTTCTCCTTCTTACCTCCTCCTCCTCACCGTCGTTGCCGTGGGGGGAGAGGGGAGGTTCTGCCGCGGCCCGATAAGTCATCCCATGAATGCCTGCCGCTTCTCACAGGTATGTAAATAAAACAACAAGCCCCCCCCCCCCACCACCACTACCCCCCCCCCCCCTTTTATCCCGCCGCCACAAAAGAGCACAGCGAGATTAAACGGCGGCGTCAATAGCCGCCTCCCTCCCTACTGCGGTGCGATGCCAAAAGACTAATATTAGTATCTCCGGGAAATAATCTCTCTTTTTACTCCGCAAGTTTCCCCACAGAACGCCATTCACGTTTTTATCAGAGGATTTAAGAAATGCGGATGAAATGCTATATAAGCTGGATCCCCTCGGGAGAGGTTCTCATTCGCCTCCTTTTCCAGAGGCGAGTGAACGAGCGGCACCTTGGCGTCGGGCAAAGAGAGGAGGAGGAGGAAGAAAAAGAAGAAGAAGAAGAAGAAGAAGAAGAGGAGGAGGAGGAATTAATTTTTACCCTCAGGGGAAAAAAAAAAAAAAGAGAGGATGCGAAGAGCCGTGAGTCGCACTGTGATTGACGTTTAGGCGACGAGCGAGCGGCAAGAGAAGCCACGCTTGTTACGAACGATTTGCTGGGCCTAGCAGACACTGAGCGGCGCGCCGTTGAAGGAAGCCACCGAAAGCGGGAAGTAAACAGGAAGCGGAAGGAGATGGGAAGTTGGAAAGGAAGCAAAAAGGAAGAACTAAAAAAAAAAAAAAAAAAAAGTGGGAGGCGGTGAGCAGGAAAGGAGGAAGAAGCAGGAAGAGGGACGCGGAAAAGAGGCGGGAAGGAAACGAGAACTGGAAGAAGTCGGAAAGTGAGCAGGAAAAGGAGTCGAGAGGCAGGAAGAAGTGAAAGGAGCAAGCAAGAGAGCAGGAAAAAAGAATCGGCAGAAAATGGAGCAAAAGTAGGAAGTCGGTGGGAAGGAAATTCCAAGGCGTGGGACAGAACCCGGAAGCTGGAAAGAAACAAGAAAACGTGAGGAAAAAGTTGTTGAAAGAATCTGAAGGGGATGTAGGACAGAAGCAGGAAGTCAACAAGAAGTGGAACAAGTACCAAAGAAGCTAAACATCAACAACAACAAAAAAAGTCCAAATATTTCGACAAAATGTCTTCGCTTGAAATGAAAAGAGAATCAACAGCACAAAGTAAGGCTGAAGGCAGGAAGCAGGAAGGAAGCGAGGACAGAAGGACACAGACAGAAGGAAGCGGCGAAGAAACGCGGAGGAAGGTAACAGGAAGAAGGAATGTTGGACGCCAGTTGAAATTGTCGAATTGTTGGAAGCATGAAAATGGAGAAGGAAGCAGGGAGGAAACCCGAAGTGGAGAGAAACAGGAAGTGAGCAGATGGGAGGCAAACAGAAAGCAGGATGGAAATGGGATACAGCATTCCCTCGTTTATCGCGGTTAATGGGGACCAAAACCACCCGCGTTAAAATCCACAAAATATATCACTGTATTGCCAATCAAAGAATGACAAACAAAATATGTCGCACAGACATCACGAAGTTTCAACGCAACCATTTTATTGACGTTTTTCCCAAACAGTCCCGTTTCCGATCCTTTTCCGAAACACTCGGCACACATCGCCGCATGTGTACAACCAAAAGCGTTCAGTACGCTGGGGACAATCTGCAACCAGCACGGGGGGGCAGGTGAGGACATGAAAACTGCACAGTGCCCGATTCAAATCTGCCACCTGACGACTGGTGAGGTGAATGTTCTCATCGCTGATTGGCTGCGCTGCCCGAAAAGTCGCAAAAGCACTTTCGGAAAATAAAATAAGTTCCCGAAAGAAGCTCAAGCGATGGGAGAGGAGAAACTCTGCACATGAAGGCCGTAGCCAAGATTCGAACCCTGAACCTCAGAACCTTGCCGCAGAACCTGCCTGATAGCGATTCCACTGCGCCCGGATTTGTTTATTGTTCCGTCAGCCAATTCCTTTTTTGCAACTTGAACGCCTCGGTCGTAATCTTCTACTGGACTTTTCCGACTATGGCGCAAATTCCCTCCCCCGACTGCTAGCTTCTTCGCAACTTTGTGCCGACTGCGAAGTTCCCCCCCCCCTGAGCTCTTTTGGCTCCGAGAGCTCGGCGGTCATGGATCTGCTTCATCTCAAAACCTTCATCGCGACTTGGACGCTCCTCACCGGCAAATCTGTGTCCCCAATTCTCCGAGCTTAGTTTCGACGGCTACACTCCGCCACTCCGATGTTTTTTTTTTCGCCAATACTTTCTCCCGCCTTTACGTTGACCTCCGCCACTCGCCGTTTTCGCGCGTACGGAAGATTACGACAGCGGGCGGCGGTGTCGGGAGCCAAGTGGCTGAGCGGCGTCGCCTTTTTTTTTTTTTTTTTTTTTTCCTGGGCCGCTCGAGCCTGAAAGCCTCACCGTCGCGGCTCCGGCCCCGGCATCCGCCGTTGGACGTCCTCGCTCGTGACTTACGGAGTTGGTGGAAAAAGGGGCGGGGCGGGGGGGGGTGCGCCGCTGCCAAGCTTGACTTGGAGTGCACTTGCTCGATAAACAAAAGCACATCCCGGCTTGAGCTTCTCATTTCACACTATGTGCTTTGGCTGCAGGCGACGCTTTGACGGAGCCTCTGGCCCCGAGTCCAAAAGACGGCTCCACTTGGCTTTCCTTAAACAAAAAAAAAAAGAAGAAGATGCCACATGTGGAGGATTAGTCGCTATCCTTCATCCTCAAAGCTCTCTGCTCGCCCTCCGCCTACTTCAACCTTCACTTTTTCCCCGGGAAAACTTGCAACGTGGTCACCTGACTCGCAGCCTCCACCTGCACGGCGCTCCCTCAAGGATTTCAACCTCAAGGCTCGCTTTGATTTAAATCGCGCACATTGATGTGTGAATACATGACGACCTCTAATGCTGAACACATCTTGTTCTGGAACATCGGCGGGCAACTTTGAAATTTGTTGAACTGTGTTGGGGTCTGGAATGACTTCATTGTTAATCAATATTATTTTCAGATTTATAACCGATATACATTTCATGCGACTTTACTTTTACACCCAAAATGATGCTTTAGTACCACGGAAATAGTCGATGAAAATCATGTGAAGTGTTAACCTTTGCAGAATTACATTTGAGATATTTTATATAAACCTCTCTGGAAAGACAAAAAAAAAATACAACAAACTTTTTTGCCATTTACGATGGACCAGTTTTCATTTTCTGCTCATAAATGCTGTGTGTGTGTGTGTGTGTGTGTGTGTCAGAGAGATCTCTGAATCTCTTGCCCTTCATTTTTAAGGTTTTTCAAAAAGTACATTTATCTGGTTTCAGACTCTTAAAGTAAAAAGGCATCAGAATAGTAAATATGAACATAAATTGCAAATATGTGAAAATCTACTTCCTGTCAAGCGAAAACGCATCTTCTAAATTTCATAGAGAAGAGTGTTAACAACCCTGAAAAAATAATTGATTTTTTTTTTTTTTTTTTTAAGGGTTCAGAATTATTTAAAAAATCAAGCCGTTGTCTCTGCTCTCAAATAGCCAACCAGCCAGCTAGTGAACTAACAGGCTTGGACTGTAACTCAGTAATTGTAATAATCACTGATGCGAATGAAGTCGCTCCATTTCTCTTGCACACCCCCCCAAAAAAACAAAAACAAATCTGAAACACTGAAATGGTGACAGTTTAATGGCACAACTCCAGAGTTTTCAGCATTTATCATGAAACATGTATCATGTATTTAGAAACCAATTCTCTGAATTCTCTTGACTTTAAGACGGTTCTTAAAGTACAACAACAAAATATTTTAACGTTATTACGACCCACCGCTATCGCTACACTCTTGAATCCATAAATTACCCTATTGTTGGCACACGCCCGAACCTATGCAAGCTCTTAGTCTACATATGGCGCTTCAATGGCGAAGTGCGACACGGGGTCCGCCGTCGCCGCACCAGATGGACGGAAAGCAGGAGAGGCTGACAAACATGAGCCTTAATGCTCCCTCTATTAGAAAAGTGGCGGCGGGGATCTGACGGCGAGTGGCACCCGTCAAAGCCCGAGCGCCCGTACCAGAGCTGCTATTAGCATGTGCCGGATAGCCCAGGCACGCGCCCACCAGTCTCTAACCCCCACCCGCGCCGGCACCGGCGGAGCCTTCTCCTGTCTCGGTGAACAGATGTGCCGCCCACTCGCAACAGTTGGACGCTCCCCGCGGTGGCCTTGTGGGAGACGGCGGCCCCCGAAGACGATGGCTCGCCATGTTGTTGGCAGCGGCGGTGCACATTTACGGGATCAATATTTACCCAAAATGCTGCACCTGCTTGCATGTTTGCAAGAAGTTGGCGAAAGGAAATCTGCTGGAGTTTTCATTGACAAACAACAACTTCTTCTGCTACTCATAATCGGTCGACTTGGTATGTGGAAATTTAAATTACGGTATGACCTCATCATTTGTCGAAATTGTTTTACCCCTCCGACATGTAAACATGATATTGTCAAGTTTTGCGAGGTGGTAGTTGGAGGACCCCAAAAAAGCAGGGAGGCAGGCAGGAGTAGGGTGGACTGACCATAATGTATTTAACAAAAACACAACCAGAGGTACACTGGAAAACAACTAACTGAAGTGCAGTAATCCCTTGTTTATCGCGGGGGTTACGTTCCAAAAAGAACCAGTGATAAGTGAAATCCGTGAAGTAGTGAACTTTATTTTTTTACAGTTATTACACAATAATTAACTATTTATACAATGAAACGGGTTCTGATTTAAAGGGTTAAAAGCATTAAAAAAACTGCACACAACAAATCAGTGAAAAAGTGAAGCCGCGGAAAGTGAACCGCGTTAAAGCGAGGGATCACTGTACTCAAATAAAGTCAAACAGACACTCACATACTCACAATGACCCAACCAAAACTGGACCCTGCAAGACCACTGCCACCCATTCCTGTTCCCAGCGATGCAAATTTTATGGCTGCCCTCCGTTCCTGTTCCCGATGACACAAGTGTTGCAGTAGCCCTCAGTTCCCTTTCCGGGCGATCGCAACACTTGTGGCGCCCCCTGTTCCTGTTCCCAGTGACCCAATCGTTGCGGTCGTCCTCTGTTCCTGTTCCTGGCGGCGCAAGTGTTGTGACCAAAAAATGAACTCACTGGAGTACTCGAACAAAGTCCTGAAAACCACAAGGCACCAAAGTAACAAAAAACGATGACAGAAAAAAAACACAGGTCTCCAAATAAGGGCAAATCATTCTTGTTTCAGGTTTTTATTTAATACTCCCACTTAACTGTAAAATAGACTAAAAAGACAAAAGTGAATTCATCATTGTATATCCAAACACCCAAATGCCACATTATGTCATCCAATCACAGTCCACTAGCTTAATGCTAACGATGTGAAACGCCATAGACCGGCTGAACGAAGTTGGCAGAGATGTTACAGTAATGGCATACCTTCAAACAACCTCAGCAGACCAAGCAGACAATCCTCAAAGGAATCTGTTCTCTCTGCTTTGTGGTTTGTTGATACGGAGGAAATACTGTGTACAAAAAGTTTGAAATTTCAGAAGCTGAAATTTCAGGATGAACCTAAAACTGGACTTTGACTTTTTAAAAACTTGCGGGTCTCTAACAAGGAGCTCAACAGCAACAATCACACACACACACACACAAAATTCTACATAACGATATGCAAAGGAACTATGTGAATACATCTCCGAATTCATTGTTTATTGCCAATTGAAACGACAACGAACGATACTCGGATTGTACTTCTCGCGTTAATTTAAGCAGCTGATAATAAACACGTTAACACGCACGCGCTAATAACGCTTAATGAAGAACTCCACGCGCTTCCAAAATCGCAGCCCACTTGGTTCGTTCTCAGCTAATGCAATAGTTCATTTTAATTGCTTTTTAATGCACTGCCTCGACTATAATGCCGCACAACTTTTATTTATTTATTTGTTTATTTTTAAATCCACAATAGTGTCTTGACAAAATAAGACAAAACTTTATTCATCTCACATTGGGGTCCTAATATACATGGCGGAGCAGTCCGAATAACATGAAACTAAACACTTAAATTGTTATTACATGGTTATACATTAGCTATTACATTGATTATGGTCTGTGTTAATACAAATTATATATATATATATATAAAAGGTTGCACCGTAATATAGCCTACACAGTATTGTAGAGTGCTTATTAGCTACCGTTAGCGTCAAGTCGAGTGTGTGTCGGTTGGACATCAGTTAACTGTCGCCTGAAGTAAAGGCACAATAAACATCCGAGTGAGTGACATCCCGTAATAATGTTGCTGGAGGTGTTCAAAGGAGTCCATTGGAACTCACAGCTTGCCTCCAGCTCAAAAATCAACAGCTCACAGAAGGACTTTGCCCCCAAATTCAAGTGTCAACACACTAAGTCAACAGCGACTGATCTGGGAGCAGCTCGGCCGCCGTCTGGACCAAAAAAAAAAAAAAGCGAAAAAAATAAAATAAGTAGCATTGCTTCTTTGCATTTATCTGTCGCCGTGAGGAAGTGATGTTTTTTAGTCTTCCCTCACAAAACGCTGCTTTTGTCAGACAATCAGGAGCCAAGATGGCCGCTTGATCCACAAACATTACAAACTGTATGTTTGTTCGCGTGTGTGTGTGTGTGTGTGTGTGTGTGTGTGTGTGTGTGTGTGTGTGTGTGTCTGTGTGTGTGTGTGTGTGTATCTCTAACATCTAATGTATAGACAAGTGACTCTTCAATTGTGGCCGTGCGGGTTCCCTCTAGCGCTGAGCGAAAGAATCACTGAAGATAACTGTACTTAATGTTAATGTGGCTTGATTTAAAAAAAAAAAAAAATGAAGAAGATTCCGGTTCAAAAAAGTAGTGTGATTTCAAGGAGAACTGGTCAATCAAGACATTTGAACATGTTTGACTATTTTGCAGTTTGCACAAAACATCGTTGACACAGGAGTAAATTCATTATTCTTCTGTTTAAAGTAAACATGTTAGATTTGGTTGAGCTTTGATTGTGAAAGGGCAGGGAAAGACAGCGCACTTCCTGGCCAGGTGTTTTAATTTGATGATCAGATCATCTGCTTCTTATTTGACCTGAAAGCCACCATTTTCTTGATACTCTCTCTTCTTCTCTGATGCACAACTACAGTCTTGGGGGTGGTGAGCAATGTCTGCCATCTTGTGGTGAACCCTGTCATTGCAAGTCAAGACTGGGCAGTTTTATTAAAAAAAAATATTTTCAGGAAGTAATTGAGCGTCACGCCCAGTGTGAGCGCGGTCTGTCAGTTACCCATCCCTGTTATAGGGTTCACCTCCCATCTGCGTCGTTTTTTTTTGGAAAAATGGATCTTCACTTCTTGTCCACACAGCCACCCATTTTGCCCAAAATCCAATTTTTTAAAAAAGGCCAAAAACTGATGTGAGGCAATGCCCGCAGTGGGGACCATGGTTGACTACATGGCGTCTCGAAACAATGAGATGTGGATTTCAACCAATGACATGAAGCTCTTGATTGAAAAGTAAATCCCTGAAAATTTTATATAACAAACACACACGTGTTTTATCGGTACAGTGGTACCTCTACTTACGAAATTAATTGGTTCTGGAAGAAATTTCGTAACTAGAAAAATTTGTAAGTGGAGACGCGTTTTCCATGTAAATGCCCTAATTCGTTCCAAGCTCCCCCAAAATTCAGACAGAAATGTTTCCTACAGCATAAAAAGGCATCAAAATATGTCACAAATACATGTTAAAATTAGATTATTGCACAATTAATGAGAGTTGTGCACAATGTAAAGAATAAAGAATAAAAATGATGGTCATTTAACTTTGAATTGCGTCCTCATTGTGTTCTCTTTCAGAAGTGTTTTTTGCATGGCGTTTTGTAAAGAACTCATCCAAGAACGTTTGCTTTTGTCTGCTTTTAACAATGCTTCGAAAATGTCCAAACATCAGCATAGTGGCCGATCGCCGCACTGGTAAACTTTTTTTGGGTGATTTACATTTACATAAAACGATGGGAACGCCTCATGGCCCGAGGGGCGAAAGACGAGGAGGCTGCATAGTCACATATCTATCTATTTATCTATGTACACACATATACGGTAGAAGTACCTCTTACCCAATGGGATGCCAGGAAGATGCTAGGTAATAGCCAATGGCGGAGCAGATATAAGTATGTTGCGTTCATGAAACTCGGAGCTGCGACTAGCAGCCCATAAACTGTACTTTTACCTTTCGTAACTATAGGCAATATTTTCCTGTTGAGGCGTTTCGTAACTTGAAAATTTCGTAGGAAGAGACGTTCGTAAGTCGAGGTACCACTGTATTTAAAATTTGTTTTGGCATCAGAATTCGCTACTGGCTTCCAAAGTTTTTCATTAAGTAGCCTTTCCTGTTGTAACCAACCCCAAAGAAAAAAGTCAGAGAGGCAAGTTGGGACACCTGGTTGCCCACTCGCACGACCCACGACATCTCTCAGGGTATGTGGGCATTCCGCCATTTTTTAAGCAACAAAAAGCGAAATGTAAAGTGGCCTCCATCTTGCATGAAAATCAAATCTTTACCCTTTACGAGCAAGAAGGTGGCGTCCTGAGGGCGCGCTGTGTTGGCTGATAGTGTGGCGGGTGGGCCAGGGTTGGGCCCCGGGGTGGCTGGGGGCTGGCGCGTCGGGGGCCGACCAACGCCGCCGCTCTCCTGGCGTTTTGGCAACGGCAAGCGGGCGAAAGCGCGCCTAAGCTGGTTTAGGATATTCAAATACGGCCATGCTCGGCGCCATCTTGATCGCCAGTTGGCCCCTAGAGGTGGGAAAGGGATCTGACGGAGGAGTGGAGCGTCATTGCTGAGCGGTGTCCCAAATCACATTTGCGGCTCTGCTACCTACACCACCTCAAGCTTTTCACATATTTGTTACACGATAGTAGAGGGGTGCCTTGAGATCAGGGTTAGAACACCTTGGGCTTCTTCGTTTTCATTTGTTTCTATTTCATTTTGACGTTTTTTTTAATTCCAGGTAGTTTTAATTCATTTCTAGAACTGGTGTGGGTTTTAAACAAAGAAAATAATGCGTTGCTTTAATTTTTATTAGTTTTAGTGGGGTTTTTTTTAGGAATTATGGAGCATTTTTCATGTGCAAAACCAAAAAGTCAAAGTTTTGTATAAATAAAGTAAACTGCAATTCCAGTTCGCTTTTCAAATGTCTTCTTCTGTAACGGCCGTACAGTAATATTGAAATACATTTAAAATGAATCCCGGAAGGTCGTGGTCAAGGTCACTGTATGGTAGAAATTAAAAAGGACGAAAAATACATTTTTCGCTATAATGACTGTTTTATAATTAGCGGTAGTGTCGTCGTTGTCGTCGTGCCGCCGCCGTGGTAAAATGGATGAATTCATATTCCCAAGGTTTTTATTTTGGGGGGTGCATTGAATGAACTGACTCTTAAAAAAAAACAGCAACATGCTGATTATCGGGGGCGATAGGTTGGATCGCGTGACCTGATCTCGTCGCAAACACACAATATGGACATTATGTGAGGCTCAACAAAGTCTATTGACATCGTCACAATAAAAGTCCCTGTGGGCCGCTGATGGAATTCAATGATAATGAAAGAAAATCCCCCTTTAGAACCCCCACTGCGCCCCCCCCCCCCAAAAAAAAAACTGTGAAAATGTATCCAAAGTGATGAGGTCAAGAAACACACAGACAGTGGCATCAAAAGGGCAGCAGGAGGCGCTGTGATTGTCACATCGTCTTTCACGACTCAGAATTAGGTGAAGTGATTCACTTGAGAAATGAAACGCAGGCATTTTGATGCCATATTTCCTATGAATGAAAACCCTGTGCGTTTATAGGCCAACTCTCAGAAATTTGCGCTAAACTACGTGTCCGACAACACTCTGCAACTCGGCTTGGCTTTTAACTCTTGACATGAAAAAGCAATTCGCTGAAAATCAAATTTTTCCTATAAGGGTTAAGACTCGAAATGTCACAAGACGCATTCTGACTACCTGGGCAGATTAGATTGACATGGCAACACAGAGGCTGAAATCTGATTGGACAAAAAACATGAACATCCATGTACTAGAAGCAGCAAAGCCCAGAGAAACTAAATTAAGGGAAAAAACGTATTTTTCATTTCTTTCCATTCCAACAACTTGTTGAATGTTCACGTTTTGTTTTTTTTAAAACTCTCCCGAACATGCGAGAGCATTCCCAAGGCGATGCCAAGCCCTGGCATCAGCTCACCCTAATTTCATTGCGGCGAGCGCGGTCTCATGGAAGAGGCCCATTTATTAGAGATTGCTTTTAGTCTAATTCAATCAGGGCCTTTTTTTTTACTCGTTTATTTCCGTGGTGAAAGTCCGGCTGAGGAAAAGCAGGGCCGTATTTCCCTCATTAGCCGTAATAATGGGCGTAATAGCAATAATGGCATTTAATGCAATCAAAGGCAGAGACGCGGCCCATCAATGTCAAAGGCAAAATATACAAGCGACTCGGCGCATCATTTTGGACCACTTAAGGAGATGCGAGAGGGGGGGGGGCAGATCGGCATCACTTGCACTGTAAAACCTCGATTTGATTTCACGCATTCAAAGTTATCAGCCGTTTGTAAACATCGTAAAAAAATAACGTATAAAAAAAAAAACGTCCGCCACGACTTTCTAACGGCTCCGTCTTCTCGATTAATCACGTCTTAAATCACACACGCGTCGATTAATATTCACTCAGGCCTACGCCTATCAACAAAGTTCTGCCGGAGGTGGGACTTGAATCTCTTTCTGCCAGGCCTTCCTCGCAATACGTTTGCGTCTGCCAGGTCGCACCGACGTTTTCCTCCCCAACACACCACCAGGTGGCGATCAGTTGACAGCTCCGCCCTCTTCTCCTCACCGGAGTATCCGAAACATGCGGGCGCAAATCCATCGACTTGACTCCAAAATTGATCATTCGTAAATTTCAACTGAAAGTGGGGAATAAACATCAAGCATGCTTTGCTTCTCATTCGCGGAACGATACGATTTCTTTTTTTTTTCTTTAGATTTTCACCTATCGGGCCTGAAAAGGATGACTTGCAACATAGAGGGGTTCACTGCATTAACCCTCATGCAGTATTTTTAAGTGGCTGCATGAAGGGTATTACGTCCCAAAAATGTCCCTCTTCCAATGTGCAACAACTTTTTTCACTTTTAATTCTTTTTCACTTTCAACCCCTCAAAATGTTCAGTGGGAATTGGCCAAGACATAGATATACATCCTATGCAAAATTTCAGCTTCGTGGAGTTATTTTTCACTGTTTTGTCTGTGGTGTCCATTTGTCCAACAGTCCAAAATCGTCCAAAGTGTCCCAAATGTCCAATTTTGGGATTATTACTGCATGGGGGTTAAAATCGATAAAAGCGGACTGACTTTCGCATTTTTTTTTTCCCGTCATATTTCTTTGTAAAAGTATCTCTGTTCGGGAAGCAATTAGCATCCATTTGCTAGCAACGTAGCTCCCGCCTCCCATCTCGGTGTCGCTGAACTAGCTAACGATGAACGATGATATCCATCCATCATGACATTAGTGAGCTTGACAGGCAAGCGCACACACACCTGTACTCTTGTTTTCTTTTCTATCTGTTTTTTTTTCCCCCTTCTTCTTCCAATTTGTGGACAGCAAGCAAGAGAAGAGCGAGTGCGGCTTTAATTACTGCTGCCGCCGCTTCTGCTGGTTAAAATATTAATGGGGCACAGAGTGTTGCATGCTCATTTCTGTTGATTTTTAATTAGCGGTAATTCATTTCGCACAAAGCATGTTGATGCCTGTGCCACAGACATTAGCGGAGAGGCTGCGGAAACATGTTTTGCAACAGGGGAGCACGAGGTGCTGGGTTAGTTCGGCGGGCAGCGTACCCACTCTTATTTCCCGCGGCCAGATGACCAACCTCCCCAAAAGAGGGACGACCAGTCGAAAACAATCACGTGTGACAGACGCCGGGCCTATTAGCGCACATGTGATTAGCGCCCTGGCAATTAGCTCGCTGGCCATTAGCGCATGCTCAGCGATTAGCGGCCGAGGGACAAAAAGCGGCATCATCAGGTAGATTTCACCAACCTGGCACGCCACCAAACGTCTCTATTAGTGCGCTTTGTTACCCAGAATTCCTAACTTTGCCCACCACGGTTCCCAGTGTGCGTGCTATGCCAGAGTCGCCACTGGCATCTGGGCGGCTCCTGAATTGAGGTGCGTAAATAAATAATAATCCCTGGAAAGGCGAACGGCACGTCAGCATCTGTCGGCCTAGCCGGCTAATAGTTTTTAGCGCCGCTTGGTGCCGGATGATGTGCCTTTGTATTTGGGTCAAGGGAGGACGGCTTGGCAAAAAAAAAAAAAAATAATAATCCACTGGAAAAACTGACTAAACCTTGAGTTTTTTACCACGTGAAAAATTTTTTGAATCAAAGATCTTATACACATGACTGAAAAGCAAGAATTGGAAATGATTCCTTGTCTGGCTGAAACTATCCTTTTTGTGGGGCCGACATTGAGTACAGTCGTCCCCCACATATTTGCAGTTCATTTTTCCTATTTTTGTGCTCAGGTTGTGGCAACGTCTGCCAAGGAACTATGTTGACATGAGGGACGGAGCTTCATTTTGACAGACCATACACTTATCTAATGGGAAAGAAGTGCTTTGCTGCCATCTTGTGGAATCTGTTGGCTCTCACATTTTGGGAGTTGCAAACACCCACATGTTGCTTTCTTGGCCTTTACTATTACAGTCCATCCTCGGTTTTCGAACGTCTCTGTTCTCGTCCAATTCGGTTTTCGACCAAAAATTTCGAGTTTTTTATGCCTCGGATGACGAACAAATTTCGGTTCTCGAACAAACTGAGCGCACTTGAATGCACCATTTGACTCCTCTTGCCTTCCTTACACGAGGAAGTGACGCTTTCTCGGGTAGACGAGGAAGTGACGCTTCCTCGTGTTGCTTTCCATTGTGAGCAAACGTGTTCAGTAAACATTTTTATTTTAAAAAGAGCGTGGTTTCGGTTTTCGAACAATTTCGGTTTTCGAACAGCCTTCTGGAACGGATTATGGACGAAAACTGAGGTTTGACTGTATCTTTTTTTTTTTTCCTAATTTTGTGCTGTTTTTTTTCCGTAAACAATTTTGGCAAGCCGGAAAGTATTCATGGCATTTCACATTCATTTAAGTTGGGAAAAGTGATTTAATATAAGAATAAATCATTTATTGTATCCGACGTTCACGTTGGGATTTGTTTTTCATCATTATAAGCTAGTCACTAGAATTTACACGTCTGAGCCGCTGGATCGGATCGGCTGATATTTCTCGCAAAATCGTGATTGGTTGCTTGTCATAATTTGCCGACCGACCAATGACATCACCGACCCAAAAGTAAGATATTACGACCTCCGAAAAGCACGATTTAGAAATGGTACATTACAAGTAAAGTCGCCGTGTCTTGTTTAGCAAGGCACTGCCTGTTTTTGTTTCAGGCGCAAAAAAAAAAAAAAAAAAAAAGGGTGGAAGAGAGCGAATGTTAGCCGACGCTACAGTGGCGAGCTGACGGTCGCATAAATACGGCATGTGGCAACATCTGGTCTTTGTAACTCGCTGAGCGTTTTTAATGCGACGCATCGGCGGCGAGCACTCCCGCTCGCGCTTCCTTTTAGCGCGGAATAATCAACCATCTTTGGGGAATTCAAAAGCCTCCCTGTCCCCTCTGTCTAGCACTTCCTCTGGCGTCATCCCCTCCATGTTGTCACCCCACTTAAGGAGACTTTCTTTCTTACTTAGTTGATTTAAAATTTTTATACCTTAGGGAACACCGCCGCCGTCTATGTGTGTATGTGTGTGTGTGTCAACATCCTGCACAATTAAAATTTACACACACTTTCCTCCTCCCTCGTCCCTATTTGCCTGCCACCCGGACGTTGCCCGAAATTGAAAAAGTTGCGAGGATGTTATTATATGAACAGCATCACAATTAAATTGACTTGGAGCACATGAAGTCCACTTTCCTTGGAACCGATTTGGTACTGGAACGGTTTGCTTGGCCCCTAAACGGTTGCTTTTCCATTAGATTTTTGTGGGACCATGCGATTTTCAAAACCGATAATGGGGGGGGGGGGGGGGGGGGGTTATGATGTAAAGATTCCATTCGAATTTCTGTTAGGGCGCATCTATTTTTGGGGATGAAAGATGACGTCAGGCGCCGGCCTCGGCGATGGCGGAGAAAAATGATCATTCTGCCCAGCTTTCAATAGCAGGAAGTGGCGAGGAACAAAAGACATTCTAAGGGCATGGTGGGATCTGAAAGCCGACGGCGGGTCACAGCTGCGGCTCAGACGCCATCGGAAAACTCCATTTGACAGCTTTTATTCGCTGGTGCCGTTTCCCTTGATGCTATGTAGCGGCCAACGGACAGCAGGTCATATGATCTTAGCATTATGTTAGCGTCTTAAGCTAACAACAGCATGGCATTGTTTTGCAAATGTTTTCCTAGCACACCGTAACTAAACGTAACTTTTTAAAACAACAATCATGTAAAAATAGTCAAAATACAAGGGAAAAGTGCCGCGATTCGAAGATGTATTATGGCAAACAAAGTCTGTTCCTCGATTAACCCTCATGCAGTAATTATCCCAAAATTGGACATTTCGGACACTTTGGATGATTTTGGACTGTTGGACAAATGGACACCACAGACAAAACAGTGAAAAATAACTCCACGAAGCTGAAATTTTGCATAGGATGTATATCTATGTCTTGGCCAATTCCCACTGAACATTTTGAGGGGTTGAAAGTGAAAAAGAATTAAAAGTGAAACAAGTTGTTGCACATTGGAAGAGGGACATTTTCGGGACGTAATACCCTTTTCATGCAGCCACTTAAAAATACTGCATGAGGGTTAAAATTGATCCTTGTTGGCTAATTTTCGTTGCATTGGAGTCGCCCTACCCTGTAAAAAAAAAGTGTTGGGTGAACTCCAAATTTCAAGAACGCAAACTTTTATAAGATTTTAAGTTGCGCAATTTGTCTCAATGTTACAGTTGTCAATTTTGGCTTTCCAGCATTTCACAACAAAGAAATAAGAGTTGAACCGAATCTTTGTCACTTTTGTTGAACCCCAACTTGAAAGATCGAAGTACAAACAACTTGCCTGCTTTGTTGCGCCAACCAACATTGCTGCCATAAATATCAGTCATTGATATTTTAAAAGTTTTTCCAACTTAAATGACTGCGTTTGGCCCAAAAATTGTGTACCACTTGGAACACTTCCGGATTTTAACTTCATATGCATATTGGGCAACCACACGATCCCTCCTGCAACGTTTGTCCTTGATGTGCTTTGAAAACACGCAGTCTCCCCCCCTCTTTATGCGGAAATGTATTTTCCGCTATAAGCCATCTGTCACCGCGTTGTCGTGATCCCGGGATCCGACCGCCACGCCGCAACTTCCCCTGGCTCAGCATCCCGCCAACTCCCAGGTGCGAGCATGCGTTGGCTAAATCCTGCCGAAGTTTGTTCAATAAGGTTCAAATATTGCCGAGGGTTCAGCGCAATGTTTAAACCTGATTGAAAATCAAAGATGGAGGCTGAGAGGGATTTCAAACATTTGTGTGGAAAAAAAGGGGGCCTAAAACAGAAAGAAAGCATCTAATTCCAACAGATGGGGGGGGGGGGGTATTGTTCTTGTAGGTCAAAATCGTCTTTTTTTTTTTAAATACAGTGAAACTCCTCTACAACGAAATCATATTTGCAGCAAGACATTTTTCACAAAGGGGACTTTTCACTGTAGCAAATTTTATCTCAGACGTAAACACAAACAACACACAAAAAACGTATTTGTGTACTTTTTATTTTTACTCCAATAGTGCATAAGTATGAGCTTACACTTATTCGACACGTCATATAGCCAGCGCAGAAAGAAAAAGAAATTGCGAAATTTACGATCAGCATTTACTTTCACTTACATGAATTTCTTGTATAACGTCTTTAATTTTGCTTCCTCCATCTTTCATTTTTATTACCTTTATCCGGTCTTCAGGTGTTAAAGCTTTTCTTTTCTTAACTCTTTGCTATACAAAGGTCCATTTGGTCGCCATTTTAGCAATGCAACGTTCATGCTGCGTCTGAAACAAATACTTCCTGTACTACTGCGCATGTGTAAACCAGTGTGGTGGTTGCTGTTGCCGTTTCCGAACGAAGCAGTAGAGGTCGCTGTTGGATTAGACTTTGTTGTAGTGAATCTCTTGCGAGGCAAGAGCAGAGAAAAAGATTTTGTATAAATGGAACAAGGGGATTTGTCGTTGTAGGGGGAGCAGAAAAGTGGGAATGGCTTTCATGCATGAAAATATTTTCACACTAGGGGGTATTTTCGCCCATGTAGGTTTTGTTGTAGAGGAGTTTCACTGTACACGTTTTCTTCAAGGACAAACTATTCCATTAATGAAGTCTTGTTTTTTTTTTGGGGGGGGGGGGGGGGGTTCATAAAAATATGTCCAATCTTTGGGAGCATTTTTGGTAACAAGTAAAAGTACGAGTAGGAGTACAATAAATAAAATTATGCATCAAGTAAAAAATCAAGAGCACAACTGACAGTGAGTGGCACTCGAGTAGTTTTCCTGGCCCGTAGCCTCAGTGCTTGTATTTTGTTTTTCGTCATCGATGAAAATCATTGGGCGTACGAGTGGCACCCGCAACGCACTGAGGCTTGTCGAGTCTGTTTTGGTCAATGCACGAGTGGCGTCGGCGCATTATTACTTGGGAGCGGACGAGCGGGAAGAGGAGCTCGGGGTTCAACGAGCGACGAGAGGACGCTCAAGAGGACACCAGCGGCGAGCTGTTAGTCATGTGTCGCTTGAGAGTTTTATTAATAGCCCGACTCACGCCTGTTGGGTGACTTTTATTGACTTGGATTTAGCAGAATGCTCAAATGGAGGACAGATGGGACAAGTCAGGGCAGGTCCATCCAAAAAACGGATGCTAAATGCTACACCAGCTGACCTGCTAAGCTTGGGGAATACATTTAATATCGAAATTGAAATATTTGTTCCAGCAATTGAAATAAATTTTGTCCCGACAGTCATTTGTCTTCATGAAGTAGTCTCCCTCTTTGCTGTACTGCTTCCAATGGTTAGATTGTTGTTGTTGTTTGGGTTTTTTCACCCAAAGTGTCGCCATGCTAAGCTAATCTGCTCAGGCCCTTTGGAATTAGTCGTGTTGACGGATGTAATTTCAACTGAATCCGCAATGGAACTCTTTAGCCAATCACATTTCAAATTCATCCTCACAGTGCCGAATGCGCAGACTTCCATCCAACTGGACTAGCAATGCCACTTATTCAAAGTAGTAACAAGTAGTGAAACCCCCCAGCAGCCATCTTGCATTGCCACAAGCTAAGGATACCGAACTTGAATATATTGATTGATCTGCTGCCATGATGCAAAAAGTGTTTAATTCTGTGAACTATTTTTATTACATAAGGAATGCATGTTTGTTTCATACAATGCAATCCCGATAAATGCTATGCTAACAGAACATTTAAAATCAAATTAAGACGACAGCAGCAAGCGGTGGCCATCTTGCTGGGAAAAGCTAACGAGATAAGCAGATTAATGCCGACAAGGCAAAGACATGTGCCACTTTCTTTCGTAGTGTAACAAATATCTTCATGTGAGCACACATGAATATAATTTAGTTGGTATTACAAAAAAAAAATTTGCCTCCCTCTGAATTGTGCAACATTTGGTGTGTTCAATATTTGAGGGTACAACTCTCTTGTAAATTCACCGCCTGTGTTGAAAAGCCCACACAAATTGAAATACACATCTATCTAGCTAGCTAGTTATCTAGCTAGCTAGCTGTCTGTCTGTCTCTATCAAGCTAGCTAGACACCTAGCTAGCTGTCTGTCTGTCTGTCTGTCTGTCTAGCTAGCTAGCTAGCCTAGCTAATGAAAAAGTAATACCCTGAGTACCGTGGTATTTTTTAAGGTGAATTTTTCAAGACAAAAACTCGCAGTCAGATTTTCTTTGGATTTTTTTTTTTTTGAAAAATGAAATACCAGCTTTCCCTGAACCTTGGTACAGAAAGAGTTGTTTGTTTTTGTGCATCATGATTTATTATTATTTTTTGAAATAATCAAAGCAATCTAAGGCCATTTGGCCTTGGCAGAGGTCAACCTGTGTAGAAATCAAGTTTCATGTTAAGCCGTGATGGAGTGCAGGCTCACCAGAATCTTCAGCAGATGTGCTCACTGATGCTTTATCTCCAGATGAATACAATCAAATCAAATAATACAATAAGCGCGAGCAGGTCAGCACGACGTCTGCAGGTCCCCTCCTAGCCGACTACCGGGACGGCGCCGTAAATCCAACAGGAAGTCTTCCCGCTTCCATCATGTCACGATAGACATCTCACAGACCCCCAAAGAAACCAAGCGGGGAAAACTCACGATAATCACCCACCAACAGTATTTAGCTCAGCCTCAATCCTTCCACTTGTTCGCTTTGACGGTACCCCAAAAAAATACAAATTCATTCTCGAAAGGTTTCCACTTTTTAAAAAAAAAAGCAAGCGAATACAACTTTATTTTTGAGCAATATAACCAATTATAGCCCTTCAAACATCGGCTAAATGGACGATATTTGCCGATTTTTTTTTATGTGCTCTTAAACATTTACAGCAGTGTACACAAATAACACACCTTGTACTCTTAAACATATTTAATACAATTTGTTGATAAGGTTATTCTATGGACCTGTCATAAAACATATATATATATATATATCGACATATATATATATAATATATATTATTTTTTTTTTTAAATCTAAAATATTTTTTTTTGTTTTAAAAAGACTGTTTTTGTAAGGTTATGCTGCTTATTAAAAAAATAATAATCCAAATACTTAAAAGAATTTGTCTCATTACGCATTTTATCATGACAATAGGCTTTTAATTCTCAAAAACCAAAAATACAATTCCATTTTCATAAGCTTCTGCCTTTTTCTGAAAAGCAAAAAAAAAAAGCAAATATGAGATGTGCACCGAAATGGTCAACTGACTTTTGGTTGACCATGAAGTGCTACTCAGGCGTCAAAACGAAACGTACAATGTAGCAACTCTACAAGGTTATCTGTCTTTATTTATTTATTTTATTTTTTTATTTTTTTTACCCCTCTAACTCCTCCCCATGCTAACCCAATAAATGGCAGCACGTCCTTTTGGAGAAATTAAATTAGATGTCCTCATGATTCTATGAAATGTCTTGCTGCGTCACATGCTGCACATTACGACAGGCTGTCAGCCAGGGTCACTGAGTTTTTTTAGATGTATTTTTTTGGTGTGTGTGCGCGTGTGTGTGTGTGTGTGTGTGTGTGGAATGTAATCTGCCTTGTTCTGAAATGTTTCTGAATGTGGACACTGTTGATGGATGCGTCATTCCTGCAGCAAATTAGCACGACTTGCTGGAAAAGGAAGGAAGTCAAGTTAGTTGAAGGTGAAACCTGTTTTAGGGTGACAACGGCTTTGTTCGCTGAAAACAATGCCATTATTGTCATCGCAAGCGCTAATAGGCACACTTGTCTCATTCAGATGTCAATTATGCGCTCAGGTTGAAAAGGTAACAAGGTGTTCGCGCCGTCGTCACAAATGACGCTGAATGGGAATGTTTTGCTGTTTTGTTCCCACAACTACAAGTTACATGGACACGTTGTCATCAACGGGGCACAAAAATGACATTTAAATGTATTTCTTTAAATGTATTATTCTTTCTATTGTTTTATGGGAATTTTTTTGGGGGGGGAAACTTTTTTTTAAGTTTGTTTTTTGGAGGAAAAACACATTGGAATATATTTCTTTTTTTTTTTTACTTGTATGATTACAATAATTATTTTTTGAGGGGGTATTTTTTTCAATCAAAATTAGTATTTTTCCTGGAAAAAGTTGAACTTGTTTCATTATTATTCATATTATTATTTTTCATTATTTTTTCAAGAATACTGTTATTTTTTTACAGTTTTTCTTTTTGAATAAAGCCTTGTCCTATTTTGACCATTTTCTTTCAGAATTCGTTTTCTTGGGGAGGGCGGGGTCATATTGATTTTGAGGAGAAGAAAATACACATTTTTATCATTCATTAAAAAATAAATGTATTCATTTATGATTTTTCTTAGTCAAAATATTACAAAAGACTAACAATTCTTTGAGTATTTTTTAAATTAAATATTCTTTAAATTTGGAATATTATCAGATTCTTTTTTGGGGGGGGGTAATATTATGAGGAGTCATTTTTTGTTGAGAATGAAGGAATGAATCCTAATTTGAGCAGGATTTGTAAAAATAAGATCATGTGTTGAAATTTTTTTGCGAATAAAGTTTTTCAAGAAAGTTATTTCACATTAAGGGTTTTTTTTTGTCTAATTGTGAATACTTATTTTTCTATAGAAAAAAACTAGTCTTACAAAACATGATAAAATACTTGTTTTTCTAAGTGGGGGGATGATCCCCCCCACCCCAGATGCATCTTACAATTAGACAATTGGTCCTCCCGAAACACAGTAAGCGGGAAGAAGAACACCCCGTTCGTCCGTCTCCCTTTTGGCCCTCACTGCTCTCCCATTTTCAATTTGCGAACGACTCACTCCCCGTCCCGCTGACAAACAAATATCAATAAATATCTGTCAATACGAATCAAGAGAGGTGACGACGCTGACAAACAAGCTGAGTGGCGCCGAGGTGCTCGTGCTCATTATGTCTGTTTTGCCAGGGATCAGACGTGTTTGCTCGGGCGTCGGGGAAGATTTGAGACGCGCAGATGGCTCCCGAGCGCCGCCGCCGCCACTATGGCAAGATCATTCAGGCATGCAAAAAAAACCCCAAAAACAACAACAACAACAACAAAAGTAAGACGACACTCTTTGGGGCACTTTTTGCACGAGTTAGCTGCGTTCCTAAAAGAATAAATTCAATAAAAGTTGAGCTCTTTTGCACGGGGTAACTAGTCCCCAAAAATGTTTTCAATTTAATATATTTTTCAAGTCAGGTTATGGGAATATTGTGCCATTATTTTTGTTTTTTTGTATATATATATGTATATATATATATATATATATATATATATATATTTTTTTTTTTTTTTTTAATGTTGATTATTTCTTTTTGTAATCATCATTCTCTTCGGGTTATCCCAGGTTGCTTCAGCAGGGAAGCCCAAACTTGCTGCTCCCCAAGCCACTTCGTCCAGCTCCTCCCTGAGGATCCCGAGGCGTTCCCAAACCATCCGGTAAACATCGTCTCTCAACTGGGTCGTCCCAGGGGTCTTCTCCCAGTGGGATGTGCCCTGGAACATTCAGGAGGCATCTTCACAATATGCCCAAGCCACTTCATCTGACTCTCAATGCAAAGGAACAGCGTAGCTGAGCTGTAAGGGAAAGCTCGGAAACCAATGCGGAGGAAACAAATGCGGAGGAAACTCATTTTGGTCGCTTGTATCTGGTATCATGTTCTTTAGTCTAGTCACAAGCTCTCAACCTTACTCCTTTTCCTGTCGGAGAGGTGATGTTCCATGTCCCGAGAGCCAGTTTCTGTCACCGGGGATCGGAGCGCCAAGGCCGCCGCCCAGTTCTCTCTGCACCCGACCTTCTTGACCCCGTGCACAGGTCGTGAGCCGATACCTCTTCGGGTGCAGGCCACCAGGCGCCATTGAGCCCCACCTCCAGGCCTGGTTCCAGAGAGGAGCCCCCGGTGACCCACATCCGGGTAAGGGAACACAATGTCCATAGAGAGTATGTCAATCATCATAGAACGGCTATGATCTGGTCCCTCCCCTTTTTAATTAAGCCTTCCAACAGGTAGTTGAACCTGCTTCCCATTAATCCTCGTAACGCAGATTTACCCAAATCCTGTTTTGGTAGCTGCTATTCGCAAGGTTAGCCAAGCACTGTCGTGTGCATCAGCGTGATTAGTATACTGGGAAATTTACCCTCAAACAAAGGTTCCGTCTTGTTTGAAACCTATTATCCATCCATCCATCCGTCCATTTTCCAATCGGCTTTATCCTCACAAGTGTCGCGGTGCGTGCTAGAGCCTATCCCGGATGTCTTCGGGCAGTAGGCGGGGGACACCCTGAACCGGTTGTCAGCCAATCGCAGGACACAGAGACGAACAACCATCCGCGCTCACACTCACACTCACACTTAGGGACAATTTAGGATGTTCAATCAGCCTGCCATGCATAATTTTGGAATGTGGGAGGACACCGGAGTACCCGGAGAAAACCCACGCAGGCCCAGGGAGAACATTGAACCACGACCTCTCCACTGTGAGTCGACGCACTAACCACTGGCACACCGGGCCGCCTGAAACCTATTCGAATGGGTTAAATCCTGTCATGTTATTTCTTTTGTAATTAACATATATACACACACACACACTTACACATGCGCTCTATCCAATATTTTAATATCACAGTTGAATTTCCTTTAGGATTTTTTTAAGTTGTATTTATCAAGAAAAACAGGGTTGGACGCTATTTTTTCAAATATTTCCTGAATTATTTTTTTTTTCAAGAACTGTAAAAACTATAAATAACCCTGTTGCACGTCGTTGTTTTGCCAGAAAAATGTTACTGTTTTTCCAACATTCTTTCAAGTAAATCGCTCAGAAATTTTTTTTGGGGGGGGGGGGGGAGGACCAAAATAAAAGTCGATTTTCAAGCAAAATGCAACAAACACAAACGCTGTCAGTCTTTTACTCTGGCTTTTTGTTTATTAATGAAAAACAAAAAAAACAAACAAAAACAGCAGAACATCAATACAAAGCCGGTACAGACCGACCCTGACTGGTAACGCACGCACGGCAGCGGCAACTCAGCAAGCCGGGACCGTCCAGCCGGTGCTTCCCAGGTGCTCGACACACACGCGGCACGAGAAGATGCAGAAGAAGCTGATTGAAAGAGAGGCACCACAGACTTTTCTCCGCTCTGCACATTTGCACTCTATTTACATGGGTGCGTGTATACGTGTGCGCTATGTACACTTTTACAAAACATCAAAAAGTCCATTGGCCATCGTTTTCGAGAAGAGCAAGAAGCGCGTCTGCACGGAGGAGGAACCGCTTCGAAAACAGTCAGTCGGGAATCAAAGAAAAATTGTCCACATTGAGCTCGTGAAAAGCAAAAAAAAAAAGGAAGACACAAATGATTTCCACACAGATTGCATAATTTTTTTTTTCCCTCTCTACACGCTTACGCTTATTTGCATGATCCTTGTAAAAATTGCATACAACATGAAATCAGTGCTTGCCCCGCCCCTTTTTTTTTTTTCCTCTGTGATTCTAGGCCACCTTTAAAGCACATTTCTCCTGTGGAAAACGTTTAAGACACTTTTTTGTTGTTGTCCGTCCGTTTGTGTATAAATAGAAAAAAGACGAGGGGGGAGAAATGCAACAAAAAAGACAAATCGATTACATCATCAACACTGCAAATAAATAAGAACGATGGCGTCATTCACATTTCTCATTGTGTGTTCCATTGGCAAAAGGAACCATGTGGTACAAGGCATTGTTGGCATAGGTTGATCATATATTTCACATCTATTTATTTATGCACAGACAGTAGAGAGAAAATTTTCCTTAGATTCTGTTCCATCCTCAAAAAAAACCAACAAAAAAAACACACAGGAGTGACGGCCTGTTGATCGTCATATTAAGATTAATAATAATATATGACACCTGGTGTTTTTTAAGGCCTTGTCAAACAACTTGGTCCTTGATTTTTGTTTATTAAAAAAAAAAAAAAAACAGCACGCACATAAAACCACAAAAGTCGTCCTTGTAATAAGAAATGACTCAAACCGGCGTCAATTGTTCTTGCCCAACAGAATTTGACGTTTCAAGACACAAGGAAAGAAAAGTGAGCGCGAGGACGTGTCCACACGTAGAAGCTAATGGTCACATTTGATTGGATTTTTTGTTTTCCCCTTTTCTCTTTGCCCTCAAAATTATTTTAAAATGCAGCTTTTGTGAGCCACCCAAAAACATCATCTTGCATGGACAAAAAGATGGGTGCTTTAGTTATGGAAAAAAATATTATAATAAAGGAAAAGTAACTCATTATTAATCAAATTTAATTTCAAGAACAAACTAAAAAGTTACATTAAAAAAAATGTCCTGATTGTGATTTTGGGGGGAGAGAAACATTTTGAGACAATGCTGTGGTCAATACATGAATACTCTTAAAATACTTTTTTTTCTCCTCCAAAATATTTTATTTGGTGTCCCCAAAATGGCCTTTAAAAATGTTTTTTTTTTTAAATTTTTATGGTATTTTAAATTTTTAGAAAATGTACTTTAATCCTAAAAGAATAGAGATTTTTTTAGTGAAAGTGTCGTAATTATATGAGAAAGTCAATTTGTGAGAAAAAGTATCTTTCGCAAAAACCAAATTGTATTCTTTCAATAGCCATAATGGAGTCAACGATCTTAGAATTACACTACCTTGAGAAAAACAGATTAATGCGATTTTTTTTTTATTTTTTAGAAAGGTTCATATTTTGCATATTACTCAAGAGTAAACGTAAAATTTTTTTTAATGGAAAATGATAGCTTTTAAAACTCCGTGTGGACACGTCCTGAAAGTGTGAGTGCAGTTAGCAAAACTTTTACCTAATGGCATAGTTGCCCAAGTCATTTTTAACTGGTAGAAAATGTTGACATTTACATTTTTAACATTTTGTCTGTGTAGATTGTCGGTCATCCGGGTCGTGATCATTTGTAAATCTGATTCCACCCCCCCCCCCCCCCCCCTCTTATTTTCTGAAAACTTTCCAAAACGACTTAGGCAATTACGGTCCTAGGCTAACAGTGCTACCGATTTTCCACTTGTTTTGTGTGTTTGTGCAGGTTACGAAACAATGCCAGAAAAGTCTTTACAGTGAATCAGACTCGTCATCATCATAATGATACAATACTTTTACAAAATCCAAAACTTGAAAGTCCAGGCCAGTCTTTTGTTCCTTTTAGTCATTCGCCTGCTCCACGACGGGGCCTCCGCCGCCTCGCCCCACCTGTTCCTCAGTCTTGACCACGAAGGCGTTGGCGTTGGTCTGCGTGCTCTCATCCGTCTCCTTGTGGGCGTCGCCGCCCTCCCCGGTCTCCGAGGGCTCCTCGTCCAAGGCGGCGGTGGCGGCGGCGGCGGTGGGGCTGCCGCCGCCGCTGCTGCAACTGCTGCCGCTCCTGCCGCCACCGTTGGCGGGGGGAGTCTCCCTGGGCCCTTTGGCCGAGTGGCTGATGTAGAAGCGCTGGTTCTGGAAGAACTTGATGACGGTGAGTTTGGGGAGGTCCAGCTGGGCGGAGAGCGTGTGGACGGCCTCCTCGTCCGGGTACGGGCCCACGTCCTGGATGAAGCTCTGCAGGATGCCCAAGGCCTCCAAGGAGATCTTGCCACTGCCGCCCGAGCGCGACTTGACCAAGCTGCGCAGCACGTCGTCCTCCGTCTCGGCCGGGGAGGCGGTGGAAGGCTGGCGAGGGGGCAGGCGAGGGCCCGCGGGGGGCTGCTGGGACAGGGGACAGTGTTGTTGGGACAGGGCCGGCTGGTGCTGAGGAAGACAACGACACGCGCGACAGGGGGGGTGTTAAGACACGGCAAAATCGAGAGCGTCGTGCGCCTTTTAGTTATTCGGGCAGAGGAAAAAAAAAGGATTTTCTTTTTCAAGAATATACACACAAAAAAAAGACACATTTATAATTTCATCTGTGGTTTTATTGCTTTTGATTGTAAAAGTGTCCTTGAGTGTTCTGAAAGGCGCTTATAAATCAAATGTATTATTATTATTATTATAAAATTTCCCATTAATGTTAATTAAAGTTTTGGAATCAATATTTTTTTAGAATAAAGATTTTACAAAAAACAAAAAATGTCTCAAGAATTTAAAGTTGGTACAAGAAAAGTTATTTTGAGAGAAGTTGCCATTTTTCTTCCAAGAATTGTTCTCTTTATTTATTTATTTTTTTAATATCATTTTTTTTCAAGAAAAACATTTTAAGAGAAAAAGGAGAGTTGGACCCTTAGATTAAATTCACGGTTTCTTTTTCAAAAGAAAGAATGTTGTATTACCCTCCCATCCCCCCCCAAAAAGGAAAAAAAACAGGATTAGTAATTACAATTTATTTGGTTTAAATTGGGATTTTGGAAAGATTTTTTTTTTTTTTCAAGGAAAATATTTAAGATATGTTTTTCAGAATAAAGTTGTATTTCTTTCAACAAAATTGGTTGTGTTTATCAAAAATTTCATGCTTTGATTTGCTCTTTGTTACTTTTTAGAGAGTAATTTTTTCCTCCACGGTAAAGTCATCATTATTAAGCAAAAGTTGTATTTTTTTGAGGATTAATTTATTTTGTTGCCAAAAACGTAGTATTTTTTCAAGACTTAAAACAAATAAAGAGATCTATTTTATCAAGCCCAATTCAAGTGTTTTGGGGGGATGTTTTTCTCCCTTTTAACTTTTTTTACCCTTTTTAAAAAAAAACACACAAAAGGAAAAATTTTTGTGTGTGTGTGACATAATGTCATTTTTCCTGCAACTTGTTGTTTGAGACCGTTTGCCTTTTTTTTTTCCTTAGCGTAAACAAAACGACAAGTTAAAAAGTCTCCGTGTGTGGGAGTGTGAGAGTGGGCGAGCAGAGTTTGCCTGTTGACCTGTCCAAACGCTCACGCTTTGATTTGAATGGCTGATTCACATGCTGGACATGAGGAGATGGTCCACAAGAGCGTGTTTGCACAACTCCACTTGACGAGCGTGCGCACACTACGCAAAATTCTGCAAAATTCATGAAAAACAATTCTGCGCATTTTTGGGCGGTTTAAATGGTTTTGGTTCCTTTGTTTTCAGGTATGTGCAAATTTAAGGAGGCCGCATTTCAAACCTCTCCTTCACTTCACTTAATTGTTTTTTAGGGGGTGGGGGATTTATTATTTTTTATTATTATATATTAAAATATTTATTATTTCCACTCCGCCAACTGAACCACTGCCCTCAATGTTTATTATTCTGGCTCATAGTTGAGCGAGACGTAGCTCACCTGCAGCTGGTCTGCCGAGATGTGCGAGAAATGCGGCGGCCTGTCGGCGACGTTGTTGTTGTGATGTTGCTGTCCGGCGCTGCTCTCCTGCTCGTAGATGACGTCGCGCTCGGCCTGAGAGAGGCTGAGGAAGCGGCGGATCATGGACAAGTTCTCCCACAGCGTCCGGTTCTCTGGAGATGGATCCTCCTTCCAGCGCAGAAGCTCGCACAGCCAACCCTGCAATTAAAGAATTTTTTTTTTTTAAACGTCACAACACTCCCAAGTACAAACGCCTCGTGTCATTAACCTGCTCTTAAAATATAAATAATATCCATGGTACTCATATTATAATAATAATAATACATTTTATTTTAAAGCGCCTTTCATGCCACCCAAGGACACTACAGACAATAAGAAAATAGAATGTAAAATTAGATAAGGGAAATATATAAAAATTATATTCATATATACACACACACACACACCTCTGATTAACCCTCAAATATTTCTTCTGAATTACCCCGGAACTAAATTTTGAGTAGGAGAGCTTGGATGGGCTCCAGCATGCTTGCGACCCCTGTGAGGATCATCGCTTCGGAAAATGAATAAATAAATACATTTACAGCAGTAAAAGTCACTACAATCAAACCTCGGTTTTCGAACGTCTCTGTTCTCGACCAAATCGGTTTTCGACCAACATTTTCGAGTTTTTTATGCCTCGGATGACAACCGAAAATTCGGTTCTCGGAAAAACTGAGCGCACTTGAATGCACCATTTGACTCCTCTCGCCTTCCTTACACGAGGAAGTGACGCTTCCTCGTGTAGCGTTTCATTCCTGACTAGACGTGTTCAATAAAGATTTTTTTTTTTAATGAGTGTGGTTTCGGTTTTCGAACAAATCGGTTTTCGAACAGTCTTCTGGAACAGATTATGGTCGGAAACCGAGGTATGACTGTACTTGCATGCAGTATATGTCTGTAGTGTCGTATACTACTTGTATGTATTGGTACATAGCAGCTGTCTGAAGGTTTAGAATTAACATCACATCGATGCTAATTTTAATTAGCCCATCTATGGCTTTTTGCCTTATATGTTAGCATGAAGCAAACTTCAGTTAGATTTAATGATACAATTCGCAGCGTTTAATTCACTTTTTGTTTTATGTGTGAATTTCACAGGAAAGTTTTAACGGGAAGTGACAAACCGCTCCAAGCAAGCAGGCTGCGCGTTTTATTTGGAGAATTAAGGAAGCGAGCAAGAGTCTTCTTTTCGTATACGTTACAGCTGCATTTTCGTTCAGCCATTTTTAGTCCAAATTACCAACTTTCTCCCTACGCTCGTCTGCGCCTCAAGAACATCGGTCAGAGCGCGGCCGTTGCGGTAATCCGGCGTCCGGTGTTCGGATTACACAAGCGGCGCTCGCTCAGTCGCTCACTCACTGGCTAGTTGGCTGGGCTGGCTCGCGCGCACACTCTTCATGCGCACGCCATGCCGTGGCAGCCGAGCGCACACGCTGCACACGGGAGATAACTCAGCACTTTGCGTGTCCCATTCCAGATCCTCCCGTAAACCTCATCAAACCGTAGAGGAAGGAGGAGGAGGAGGAGGGAGAAAGAAAAGAGAAAGCGGGGCCATAAAGCCTCCGTGCCCACCTTGTTCCTTTGCCACATTTATTGTTGCCTTTTTAATTTGCATGCAGAGGGATTTGGACCGTGCTCCAGTTGGGCCGTCTGTGCTTTCAGCTGATTCGGCAGTGAGGGAGGACACAGGCACGCACACACACCCACCACACGCGCACACACACACGCTTGTCTTGTCCAACGCGGGCCTGCAACGGCGTAATCCAACTCAAACACTCTGCAAAGCAGCAGGATTAAACCCAAAGTAGCAGAGCCAATCAAAGCCCACACGGCGGGAACTCCCCAAGCTTGCCAGGAAGTCCATTTCATTAAATACAAAGTATACGCTACGTCTATTAGCTCGGGCGCTAGTCATGGATATGTGATGGTTAGTTGTACTTCCTGGAACCAATTTAAAAAAAAAAGGTTCCCAAGAACCTGCCGCGAAATGTTGTTGGACCACTTTTCTCTCTTCTTGTGTCGTTGATGTATTTTTTAACAATAATTATCTTTGTGTAAACCTTGTCCTCTTAGTTCCACTTTAAAAGGTTTTCATGTTTTTCTTAAGAAATCACCATTCCCAAGACAGTTCACCCTATCAGACAAAAGGTGTGACTGGTTAGATGTTAGCCCAAGCTAACAATGGCTAGTTAGCATGGCGTTTTGGAGCTTTGATGATTATTTTGGAATATCTGCATCACGGGGAAAAAAAATGTCCCGACATTGTTTGCTTACAACTTGTGAGACGATTGAAAAGAAGCAGAACAAAGGGAGCTCGGAAAGTTGAGGATTCAGAAGCGACAGGGAATTAGCAACATTTCTGCTTTTAGTTTTGTACCGCTTTATTATTTTTCTCATTATTTCATTAGTTATTTTTTATGATGATTACTATTATTATGTACATTGCAAAATAAACTTCAAGCTGATGAATTTTATGCTATAGTAACACTAAAAATAAGTCATGCTACTAATGTACGCGACCACTACCGTTAGCTTGTTTACAAAGCTAATGCTATTTTAGATTAGCTTGTGCTGCCATTTACTGAACCTTGACAGCGTTCTTTTTTTAATCAAAACTGCACATGTTCATAACCTCATTTGGTCAATCTCAATGGCATGTGGGGGATCTTTTTGTAGCGGGGCAAAAAAAAACGGCGTCGTAGAAATGAACTCGGCAACTAGGAAAAAAAAAATAATAATCTACTGAAGTAACTAAAAATGTCATATTGTGATTTCTTTTCTTGTCAGTTCTTCATGCTAATCTGCCACTTTAGTCAGTCCAAATAAAAACTCCCGACTCGAAATAATCCATCCATTTTGTTTACGGTTTAACCTCGCTAAGGGTCACACATGAGCTGGAGCCCCGGAGTCCCAAGCAAGTATTATTCACGTTAGCATGATGAAGGCGGCGCATTAACGTTTGTTACAATGCGTCGCTTCCAGCCAGCGATGAAGAAAACTCCCTAAAACGGATCATTCAGCATGTGCAACATTCCTAACACGTTGTCTTGGTATCATGTTTACGTGTCAGCTTCTCTTGCCACATGGTGTTGTTTTGCACGGTGTCTCCGAAAAGCTGTCTGAATATAAAATTATAATAAAATAAAGGCTCACAATAGATTCGAGTTGAAAGAGTGAATCCAACCGCGTTCTCACGGTGCCCAATCACTTAAAAAAGGTCGTCAAGAGGAACCAGTTGAGTCAGGGCAAATTTCTCAAATGACGAATCTGTCGCAATGCCAAAAGGCCCATCCCCAAGCGTCTTGAATCTCAAGTTGCAATCGCTGCTTCGATTCATTTGGGAAATTGGTCATTTGATTTTTTTTGGGGGGGGGGGGGGGGGGGAGCACTGCTGACAATTATAAAGCAAGATTGATTTCAATCTTTACAGAGATTGTGAATTTGTTCGTGAATTTTCCGGAGAGAATTACAAATCAAATTCCGATCAAGTTGTGACGTTTGCGTTAAATATAAATAAAAACAAAATATCGTGATTTGCGAATCACGATATTTTGTGTTATGTTTTGTGTTATATTTTGTGTTATGTTCAAATTTGCCGTTTCTAATTTGCGTACACTTAAAAAAAAAAAAACAAGGTGTTTAATGTTCAAACTGATAAACGTTCAAATCATGACATTTCATGGCTTGCAACACATTCCAAAAAAAAAGTGGAATGCTCATCAAACAGCCGTTCGGAACAGGCGAACAGCTTTCAAGATGGAATGACGTCAGTCAGTTGAAGCAAGCGGAATTTTTGTTTAATTTTTCACTTCTGAATTTCAAGGTCAAAGTGTTTGCAATGATTTTGTAGATTTCACTGGGTTTAGAGCAGACGGCCCCACATGACCAAATTCAGAGAACCGGGGGAAATGTGATTGGTTGTTACGAATGCCGCGTTTCGACTAGCAGGAGTGCATAGAACATTTTTGACTTGACTTCCCCGTAAAAGTCCCCAAAAAAGGGGTGTGGCTATGTCCTTTTCTGGCTGCGTGGATTCTTCTATCCGCTTCCGTGCCTTCATGGTAGATACGTACTCAAGGTGGCGCGACGCTAAAATGTCATATCTGGCGTCGTGCTCCCAATTTTACATATAGGACAAAAAAAAAAAAAAATATGTCTGGAGCCACAAAAAAATAAAAGCCTTCGATAAAACTTACAATGAAGGAAACACATGCTATATGTATGTAGGAGACTGGACCGTCTCACAATTGTTTGTTATTCATTCCTTTGGTGTGTGTTCACAAACGCCCAATATAATTTATTTTGTAATTTCCTCGCTTGATTTTTTTTGTTTTGGTGCATTTTTTTCGCTTTTCTTAGTGTCAGTGAAGTGATCATTAATTTCCGTTTTTCTGAAGCTGTCTTTGAACGCCTCTCGGGTCGAACGAGATGAGAGAAGGCACGGAGTCGGACGCAGACGTGTCTGTGTTTGTCGAGACTGTTAAAAGCAGAAATAAAGTGTACGTTTAAAAAAAAACAACAACACCAGAGCTCTCCTTTTTCGCAGCTGCAACATGTATCTATATCTATTTGAGCTATATTAGCCTACTATCAAAATCTTTTTCCATTTTCAAATATGTTTTTATAAAGCTCCAGGGAGCCACTAGATGTCGCTAAAGAGCCGCATGCGGCTCTGGAGCCGCGTGTTGCCGACCCCAGGGATAGGAGAACGTAAAGTCTGACAATCGGCGTTATGTGCCGCTGTACGTTTTCACCTGCCTCGCTCTTTTTCATCATAATAGTCCGACTCAATTGGTTATAAAGTCCAATTCCACTCGACATATATCGTCCAATTCCACACCAGCGGTTATGCGGATCAAACCCCGCGGCCGTTGTTTGTGTCGATACGGCGTCGACGCGACGTGGCGGCAAACATCACGGTGACCTACTGAGGTATGAAATCCTCCTCCTATAGACATCTGACAAGCTCCCAGATGCTGTAAACAGGTTCATCCCAGCAATAAGCAGCGACAGCTCGGGATTATCGCGCGATGTTGGCACACACCTGCCACAATATTGCACCGTAATCCTCTGCCGCTGGGTTACCGTCACCTAATTAATAAGCAGGAGAGTCGGACGGGGGGGGGGGGGTATTTCAACGTCAAAAAGCAGACCATAGAGGGTTTTTTTTTTTTCCCACGACTTGTGACTGAGAAGCGGCGAGTTCACGTGGTTGTAAAGCCATCAGCGGGTCTTTTGTGGTTCCAATGGCACAATAGTGCAATTCATAGCGTTGATGTGCTATGCGAGAGCAAGAGGTGAAGTCACAAACTGGCCAATGACAGACATACATACACATACACATACACACACACACACACACACACACACACACACCTTCCCATCTAATCTCATTTGGTCGTTATCAGGTCCATCAGGCTGACCGCGGCCGCGCGCCGGATAAAAGAAATAAGCCAACAGATGTCCATCGCTTTGCTATTTTTTTTTGGGGCAGTTAAAGCCAATCCCCAAAATACAGACGCAGTCCTCTGGTTATTTGGTTCACAGGCTCAACCGATGAAGTCACACGGAACGAAATCACAAGCATTGTGAGCTCAAAAGAGAAAACAATAATCAAAGCCATGACAAAGCATTTCTTGAACTCGGTTGCTAACCAAAATAGCAGCACCCAGTCAAACACCTAAACGCATGTATAGAGACCTTCCCGTCTACTCTCATTCGGTCGTTATCGGGCTCATCTGGCAAATAAGACAACAGTATGCCTTTTTTTTATGGTGCTAAAGCAAACCCAAGAACGGAAGACACAATCTGTGTCTTCTCTTTTTTTAGAACGAGGAAACGGAAGGAAAGATGCGCGCCACCAAGCTGCACATACAAAACAAAAACAAGACTGGGACAAAAGAGAGCGTGTTTCGTGTTCTCCTTGGACTTGGCCGGGCTCCAAGAGAAGCTCAGTTAGGTAAAAAATTTGATGTTAGATGAGGGGGGAGGAGGGGGGCGGGGGTGAAGATGTGCGAACTGTTCGGTCCTGCTCTGGTGAGGGCTAACGTGCAGCGCCTTGGAAATAGATTCCGCCACAGTGGACGCCCATCTGCCGAGGACGGCCGCCGTGTACGCAGCGCACCATATGCCAATCTCCCGCCACAATAAGCAATAATTGCAGAAGGGGGGTGGGGGGGGGGGGCTGTATTTTCATCTTGCTATCTGAACGTAGCTTCGGCGGCGGAGTGAAAATGGCCTGCTGGCCGCAGGAGGAGGAGGAGGAAATAGAACTGGCCTTGAATGAACTGCAGTGGCGGCAGGACAATATGACAGGATGGAAATTGTCGATAGTGAACTCCTGTTTATCGCGGGGGGGGGATATTTTTTTTTAAATCTTCAAATAATAATTTTGATATAACCTCGGTTTTCGTACGTCTCGGTTCTCGCCCAATTCGGTTTTCGACCAAAAATTTCGATTTTTTATGCCTCGGATGACGAACATATTTCGGTTGTCGAACAAACTGAGCGCACTTGAATGCACCATTTAACTCGCCTTCCTTACACGAGAAAATGACGCTTCCTCGTGTTGCTTTCCATTGTGAGCAGACGTGTTCAGTAAACATTTTTATTTTAAAAAGAGCGTGGTTTCGGTTTTCGAACAAATCGGTTTCCGAACAGCCTTCTGGAACGGATTATGGACGAAAACCGAGATTTGACGGTAAATATTTTCTGTAAGGCGGACCGGTGGGTCCAGTGGTTAGCGCATCAAGCTCACAGTGCAGAGGTACCAGGTTCAATTCCAGCTCCGGCCTGCGTGTGTGGACTTTGCATGTTCTCCCCGGGCCTGTGTGGGTTTTCTCCGGGTACTTCGGTTTCCTCCCACATTCCAAAAACATGCATGGCAGGCCGATTTAACACTCCAAATTGTCCCTCGGTGTGAGTGTGAGCGCGGATGGTTGTTCGCCTCTGTGTGCCCTGTGATTGGCTGGCAACCGGTTCAGGGTGTCCCCCGCCTACTGCCCGAAGTCGGCTGGGATAGGCTCCAGCACCCCCTGCCACCCTTGTGAGGATAAGCGGATCGGAAATTGCATGGATGGATATTTCCTGTTATCGTAAGTTTTACTACCGCACTATCATCAGTTCTTGATCGATTTTAGTATGTTCCACTTCCATGTAAATTCCAAAACTCCCGAAAAAGTAATTATGGTAAAACTTCACGAGTCATATGATAGCGGGTTTTCCGCTCCGTTTTCCCGAAATGCTAGCAAATCATCGTACGGCTTTACAAATGCATTTGCGAGGTTAGCGACCCAAGTGTGGCTCAAAGTCGACGTACTGTACTGACAGGTGGCAAGCACGAGGACAGCGTGGGAATAACAATGATGTGTAAATAGAACACGGTTGTTGTTTGTCTGAAAACGTCAAACAAACCCCGCGGACGAGCGGAAGCTAAAATTGCACGTTGGAATCCTGACTCACCGTCTTGTCTTCCAGACAGGATTAAACAGTGAATCATCAAAATCAACAACGTAGCGTTTCTTCATTTCAAACTAATGATCTAATCCTGTTGTCAGTCTGTGACAAGAGGCCGAAAGACTCGAAGGAGAGTCCGACCGCTCGCGACGTGACAAGCCGTCCTCCCCGCGAGCGGTCGCGACCTCCCTCGGGGGAAACAATGGGCTGACTTGACAACAATGACACGCCACGGCGTGACTGCACACAGGAAAGGCGACCTCCGCGTGTCGCCGCTCGCTCCTGGCAGAACAATGGCGCGGTGGTTCAGCCGGGTGGCTTGCGTCACGGCCGCCGCAGCCAATAACGCATATGTGTGTGTGAGAGTGTGTGTGTGTGTGTGTGTGTGTGTGAGAAAGTGGGTTCGGGCGGAGGCGGTAGAGGTTTAGGCAAGCAAACAGAGGCAGATGGAGCATAAAGAATAACCAAAGGCAAATGACCAGTTCATCTTAAATGGAGCACATTAAACATCTGCGTGGCTACACTTATTTTTAAGCACATCTTTTATTCCTGCGCGACACACACAAACGTTCGCAAGACAATCACCTTCAAACCATAAGTTGAACAATGGGAAGTGGATTCAAACCCCGGTTTCGTCAAAGGACAGTAATTATTATTGTTTGGCCAATTACAGGTACAATTTGCCATGGCCGGTGTACTGTCAGACTTAACAAAGATATGCTATGCGATTTTTGACCCTTCGCCTGCTGCTAGCTAAATGCTAAAGCAAAACGTCGAGGTGGGCATCAATAGTCATGGTGCTAGAAGCTCTTCCACGACGGGATTTCAACACACGGCAAATATTTCAGCAGTTTACTCCGTCACTTAGAGTAGCTGTGAAACTCTTTTTTCATATGTGTCGACATGACTGTGTTATACTGCCCCCGGTGGCCAAGTCGCACACATCAGAAGCAGCCGCGACGAATGAATCATGATGCAAAAATGGATTCGTTCTTTACATTCTATTTATTTATGCGATTACAAGGGCTGCAATTAACTCACCATTATTTTTAATAATGGAAACGGATTTTCCGTTTTCATTTCCATCCCTATTTTCAAAAACGGGTCATAATTTCAATTGACAGACTCAATCCAAGATCCTATATTAATTAGATTCAGTTCCTGGTTTGGTGCATAGCATGAAAAAAAAACATTTTAACTTTTCTTATCCAAAGTCAAATCAGACATTTGCAAATGTTTTATTTTCATTCAACACAAAAATAATAAAGTCTCCTTTCACAGAGGACGACAGAAATCTGAGCATATTTACTGTTGAGAGGCTGAAATCCCGAGCGTTTGGACACGTTTCAATTAAATCTGGTCTCTATAATGTATCATTAAAAATAATGATTGATGAATTTGATCAGCGATTAGCTGTTGATCTGCTGTTGCACGTGTACTTCTTACAATATGTTAACTTAACTCTTACATTACTTTTTAAAATTAGGCAACGCCTACCAAGGACGTATTTGTACGTCTAAGTCTTTTTTTTGCGTCATAGAGAGGAGGAGGGTCTGATGCAATCTGTGAATGAGAATAAGCCGTTTGCGTTGTAAATCATGTAAAAAAAAAAAAGCGACCACTAGGTGGCCGTGGTGCCTCACGTGCTTGAAATGCATGCTTTTAACAAAAAGCTAATTTTCTCCGTTTTTTTGCCCAGGAATCGCCATTTTCATGAAACTTAGCCATTTTGTAATGCCGATTGCTGAAGAATGGAAAAGGATAGAAACATTTTTTTCTGCTGAAAGAAGAGAGTCCAAACTTTATTTTGGTAGGCTCCATGTTTATGTAGCATTAGAACCAAATATTCTGTGGGCCTTGCAGGATCAGTCAAAATCCAGTAAAACGCATGAATATGAATATCTTTGAGCACGCAAACCTCTTTAAGTCTTTAAGTCACGACTACTGGTCGCATTGCATTGTCTCGATCTATTAGTGTCAGTTTTTTTTTCTTTGTTTTTTGTTTTTTTTAAATGGGCGCGTGGGGCTGTTGCGACAGCACAAAAGTTTTCTTGATCGTCTTCTGTGTCGCCGCGGCGCCCGTCGGGCAGATGGAGGATAAAAATGCGCCAACACGGCGCCGATGAAGCAACAACAACAACAACAAAACAGCAGCAGCAGCTGCATTTCAAACGCACAAACGACGACGCAAAGTCTGATTCTGTCAATTAAGGCGCGGGTTGTGATTTCATCCAAATACGGGGCCTTAATTGCTAATATCAAAGCGTAATTAAGATGATAAATCGTGACTGATCTTATTGAATTAGGAGCCGACAGAGAAGCAGCAAATTGACTGTCAGCTCAATAAGTGTTTGTAATTGGCTGACAAGTTTGCTTCCAGCAATCATCAAACGCATTTTAGCCTCAGAAACTATCCCCCCCCTCCCCCACCACCACCACCACCCCCCGCCCAACAAAAAGTTGTTTTTTCAAATGCTAATTTAAAAGCGTTAATTTGGAAATCCCCTTGTTTTGGGGATCGTTCAGAAAGACCTTCTTTAATTAATTTGTCATAAAGCATTATGTTAGTTTTATAAGATTATAAATATGGAGGGTTGGGGTGATGTGGGTGGGCATGAGTGGGGCGGGGGGGGGGGGGATAAACCAAGATACACCATTTAAGTAGCTGCGTTCTAGAGGCTACTGGGATTGATTTTGTTTTATGTTTTAGCCAATGCGACATGCTCACAAAGTGAACCCTTTTAAGGGTTCTTCCGGCACTCATTGAATACATTTTACTCAAGTAAATTCCTTACAAATTAAAAGTAAAAAATTTAAATTTAAATAATACTAATAATAAATTATGTGACATAAAGCATCATATTAGATGCGATAGGGGAAAAGTAAACCAAACCAAATCCAAGCATAAGGATTCACTGTGCGGATGATCATCAGGGCCCAGCTGCAAATTGGCACCCGAGTAAAACTGTCTCGAGTGCTTAAGTTTTTGTCATGCTACCCCAGAAAACTGGCAAACAGAATAAAAATGTGAAGATAAATACTGCAGATATTGAAGAAATCTTTTTTTTTTTTTTAATTAGATTTTATCGACTATTGTGAATTGAGGTTTGCGTGCCTTCTGTGTACCAGGCGGGCGCTGAGGAAAGTCCCGACTGTTGGAAAGTTTACAATTATGCAAATCTCGATTAGCCCGTCTACGAATTTTTCCATTCATGTGACCATCGGACTTTGGTGAGACAAAATGACAGTTTTGGGTTCGACGTTTTGGTGTTTCAATATGGAAAGTTTTCATTTTCATTGCCTCGTGTTTGGAGAACGGTGCTCAAGAATGTCTTCGTTTCCTATTTCTTGACAGTGTACAAGGAATCGTTTTCAGAAGTGTGTTTTAATAAGCTCAAGTGGGTTTTAATCAATTTAAAAGTGTTTTAAGTGTTCAGGAGGGGTACAACTACGGTAATAATTTCGGGTTAGAATTTTGAAATTTGACCAAATAGGTTTCTTGCGGCATTTAAAGCCCAAAATATCACTGCTGAAGTCCAAAAATGGCAACCTAAAAGGCCTTCCTTGGTAGAATGTGTACACAGGGAACACATTGTGTAATGATTTGAGACAAAAATACGATGATGATGATGATGATGATGACGAGGACGATGGGTTAAGAGGAAAAGGAGGAAGCGGAGAGAGAGAGAAAGTGGACACAAGCACCATCATGAGCACTTTTATCGGCCTTAATATCTCCCCGAGCACAGACACACGCGCGCGCGTACACACACGCAGGGCCGTAGTTAAATTGAAATATTTGCCGGCGTGTGTCACAAGCATGCAGCATGGTAATTATGACAGATCTGATTAGGCGGTTCCGAGTCGGGCGGCTCCGGGCTGCAGGTGCGACCTTGCGCATTCCTGCGTGTGTACATAAAATTAATTACAAGCATGGGGGGGGGAGCGCTGGTGTAAGGGGGCGGGGCGGGAAGGGCGAGGGAGCGCGCCCGGGCAGAGCGGGGGCGGCCGCTCCCACGGGGGGGCACTCTAATGGAATATTTTCCCCGAGTCTAATAATACAGTTGGTATTGACTTGAGGTAATTAGGGGGATCATTAAAGCGCTTTTCCCGGCGTATTTGCCTGCCTGATCAGATTAGCGGGAATGGGCTTCAGAACAAGCCCTGTGTGGTCTGTCAGGAGGAGAGCGAGCAAGGCAAGGCGAGGCGAGGAGCAAGAGGCCCCGGCTAGCAATGCTAAACCGGTGACGGGCGGCGCGTTTGCTAGCTAGGCCTTCAGCGGGGACTTAATCAGCCTCTTCATGCCACCATTAGCACGTTGCGGTCATGAAATCCGTCAATTCTATAAAAACAATGTACAATAAAAACAACGCAACGCTTTATATATTATGCGCGCCGATGACGTGACGCCATCTTTGGTAGACGTCGCCATGAAATGAGGATACCGAGGAGCGTTGACTCATATCCTCAAAATATTTCGACCTCCTTCCACCTCGCTACTCTGGCCATATGCAATGATAAGATGAGCCCCTAACATTTATTTTCGTAAACACTGCACTACGTGATGTCTTTTTTTTGGGGGGGGGGGGGTGCTCCTCATGCTTTGTGCCCATATATGATATGTCGATTGGCATGGCAACATAGGGGCTAAAATTGGAAGTGGAATATTAAATATTTTGGGGGGTGGGGGTGGAAAATGCTATGACGACAACCTACGTCAAAGATGATCTCTTCTTCAGATTCGAGTAAGCACTTGAGTAGCAGCATTCCAGACCATCTGTTCTGTGAAGGATTCCCCCCACCCTCCCTTGGCTTTAAAAATAAAACTCTTCATTTTGTCAACTGTTGAACATCACTTGCATTTAGAGTTTTAGTTTACCATTGAGGCCAATTCACTGATGCGAGTCCACAAGAACGGTTGTTTTAGCCCGTACTCAGGTAGCATTCTGGATCAGCTACGCGTTTGCTATGTGAATGGATTCTTTGGTTGACATACACCAACGGAATTCCCCGAATGTGTGAGCTAACTAAACTTCAAAAGTATTTTGGGGGCTAAAACAGTCATTTAAGTTGAAATAACTTTTTTACCGCAACATTGTTAGCTAGCACAACAAAGCAAACAAGTGTACAGATAGCAATGGAAACTCCTCTCATGGTTCACGCTAGCACTCAAAGAGTTGCATTCTGGAACAGCTTCTCCTCTATTAAGTGAATTCTTTATTTTATGCTTTCATTAATTTCGATAACGAATTTAATAGAAAGCTAAAGATACCAATGAAAACTCTTCCCCGAATTCTAGCTAGCACTCAGGTAGCAGCTTTATGGACCAGCTCCCGATATGCTAGATGGACTTTTTTATTTTAAATTTTTTTTTTAGCCTACATCATCAGATTAATTAGAGAGCTAACATTTAGTTTGGTTCTCAAAACGAAACCCTGAATTATGATGATGAATTTAGAGTCTTCGTGTCAGAGGCCAGGACAAAGGAGCTAATTTAGTTCTTTCTACTTTTGTAGAACTATTGTTGAAACTCACACGCTTCTTCTAGTTCTCTGCCGTCCAGACTATTTCTCACCCGGATAGTAATGTGTCACGCTGAACAGGAAGTCCGCCCGGCTAGGGGGGGTCCACGCCGCTGTGGCGTCCTCGGAGGAGGTAGGTAGGCGAGGAGTGACGCGCCAAAGCCGACAGATGGGGTGAGAGGTGGCGTAAGCAAGATGACAGAGGAGTCACAAAGTGCTATAAGCACGCTCGGTGACAGGAGGAGGAGAAAGACGAGGAAGATGGGGGTGAGTGGGGGGGGGGGGGGGACGACAAGCTGGTGGGAATTCCACCGTCCATTAAACAATTTAAAGAGAGGCTCATTTTCAGAGGGAAGGGGAGGATACCGCCGTTTGCCGGATAATTCATTCGCTAAATTAATTATTCAGACAGCTGCCTCTCTAGTTCCGCAATAAGAGACAATTTGGTTCCCATGGCAACCTAATAAGCAAGCAGGAGATAAATAAATACATGAATAAATTAATAAACAGACGCTGTCTGTTTCTGAACCCCTCGGGGCTGCCAGCTCTCATCTGCCTCACTTTTTGTTGCAGGGGATTGTGGGTCTGCAAACATTACAAACAAGGTAGAGCGACTCCCAACGGCAAACTTGGCTCGTTTTTTTTTTTCCCCTCACAGAACATTTCAACATTATTTTATTTTAATTATCATGAATGCAGAACAAAGAGAGAAAGGATAGATTGTACGGAAGAGCTAGAATCTCTTAACTGTTGTTAAAAGTTACCTGTATTTAGAGTCCTACTGCAGCAATAAGGCCATGATGGTCCTTGCAGATGAAGGGGTTGTGGGGGGGGGAGGTTGAAGTAGAGGAGAACTCTGATCTCATCTGCGGGTTTTCGTAAGCACTTGAAAAGGCGCGCATTCGGTGCCAGCTGCTCATCCGCAACGGAATGTGGATGTTTTTGTGTTTGATCACTCTTGAGAGATAAGCTTTTTCCTTACATAAGTTGGCATCGGCAAGTCCTCAATTCATATTCCCGTTGTTTTGAAAACACAACCACTTAGAATTACATCAACTCTCTGGAAAAGCAATTAGAGTCCTGGTTGACCTCAAAGACCACAAAAGGGCCTTGCAAGTGACCAAAAAAAAAAACAACAACAAAAACCAGTTCCAAGTACACAACTCTGATCTCTTCCAGTTCTTGCTAACGCTTGACAAACAGCAGTCGGAATGTATTGTATGTATCACATTTGAGAACATTATAATTTTTGTTGTGCCTAAGTTGTCATCAACATTTTGTAAAATGAAAACAAAGTCACCAAGTCCTAGTCCACCACTTGGGCCACAAAAGGTCTTAGCAGACGACAAAAGAAACCTTAACTGAAATTCCTTCTAGTTCTTGTCAGCAAACGAGTATCAACAGTAAAATGAAGTACAGTCAAACCTCGGTTTTCGAACGTCTCGGTTCTCGCCCAATTCGGTTTTCGACCCAAAATTTCGAGTTTTTTATGCCTCGGATGACGAACAAATTTCGGTTCTCGAACAAACCGAGCGCACTTGAATGCACCATTTGACTCCTCTCGTCTTCCTTACACGAGGAAGTGACGCTATTTTTTTTAAAGCCTCAACGGGCAGTGATCTGTCTACACACGGATATGCAGTATGGACCACATTTGGAGAACTGCGCTTAGGGTACTCTTTGACCACTAAGTCCATAAAAAGTCCTTGGAGATGGGGGGGGGGGGGGGGGGGGGGAGATGAGTTCATCAGTCTTTTCAAGCACTGATGCCACCCATGCGCAGACACACACGCACTACAAATCACGTCGGTCCACTAAAGTGATTCCAGCCAATTAGTCATTTTCGAAACAAGATGGCAGCAGTTGCAGCTATGTCGTCACCCTCCCTCCCTCATCACGCCCCCACCTCCACAGAGCAATGGCGCCCCCCCGCCCCCCCCGCCCGCACCCTTCACTCCACTCCTGGGACTGCCGTGCCAGGCGAGTGCAGGGCGACAGATGGCATACACCAACCCCCCCTGCCCTCTGTGCTACTGCACCACGGCGAGCAAAATCTCAACCGACCCCCCACCCCCTTACTCCGCCTCTGTTGCCCACCCCCTCTGGTGGACCAGATCAGTGCCATTCTGTCTCATTAGAGCCTGGCTAATTAGCGTAGCCTCTTCCAGGGAGCATGAGTAAGGAAGGGGAGGCATGTGAGGCCGAGGAGAGGTGGGGGTGTGGGCTTGTCCTGGTGGCGCAGGGCGGCGGTCTCTACTGGTCATTGATGAGTCGCAGGGCTTTGAACCCGGGTTCCCAGGGTGCTTGTTTTATGACAGCAGGGACTCTGATTCCATCTGTTGTGAAATTCCTCTCAGGAAGTGTCGGGAATGTTACATTAAAGTTGCGTCAAAGGAAACGAACCTCACTCAAGCCGCCCCCCCTTGTCCCCCGCTCCATCCAAGACAACCTATGTTGCCCCAACCCAATATTAGCCTGCCAAGCTAACGAGTCTCTCCCGTTTCTGCCAATGGCAACAAGCGCTAGATCACAAGTGAAATGCAGCACTGACGCAAACAGCGGTCGGGGGCGATTATTTACTCAACCGCAGATGGGAGAGGCGTCGATTTTGGCAAGTCAAAGTGAACTTTGAATTTTAATTTGGACTCATTTGGGGGTGGGGGGGGGTACAGTTTGATAGAACACATGAATACAAACTAAGGCTCAACGAAGCCTTGTCAAGAGTGGAAAAGGGCTGTTTCCAAATCGAATGTTTGAGTTCTGTTTTTTTTTTTTTTTTCCGCATCGCCGTTTCCATTGTCCAAAGTCATTTACCATTGTGCTACCAACCACAACGGTACCTCAAAGGCAGACTCCACAAACATATTAGAGCTGTAATTATGTTAAATCTATTTGTCAAAATTTTACGACTACTCTCCATGCAATGACCCATTCGAAAACGGCGATCTTGGAGATGCACATTTCAGAGACGAGCATCAGAGTGGAGGATGGGTCCGAATGGCAGGAAGCCCAGACAGGGGGGGGGGGGGGGGGGGGGGGTGTCCTGGAAAATAATGGTTGCGGGGGTGGCGAAAGTGGCCCTCGCCATTGAGCCTGGCACGGTTCTGTTCCATCAATGTGTTCGGTTCTAGAGGATCCATGGTGCATGTCGGTGGTTCTGGTTCTAGTGGGCTTGTGTTTCATCCGCAGAGAGAGAAAGTGAGGCAGCATAGTGCTCCCTGGAGTAGAATAGCGATAAACACTAGTTTACCGATGCATGCAACTGTATCTATGTGTGTGTGTGTGTGTGTGTGTGTGTGTGTGTGCGCGCGCAATATATGTCGGTGCGCAGGCTTCTCATTGTATTCTGTGTGTGTTTGGGGGAAAAAAGAGGGGGTGGGCGATTGGTGGTGGTAGAGGGGGTGTTGGAATTTTGCCATCCTGTTCCCTCTCAGGGCTCGTAACCATTGCGGTCCTCTGCCAGCCTTTAACTGCAACCCCCCGCCCCCACCCACACACATCCAATGTGGCATTTCCACCGCGCTTTAAAGACCAGGGAGTTCTTCACGTCACCTTCCAAGTCCTCCCGACAGTGATTGACTGGCACAGTAAGTGTGAGTATCAACTTCGGAATCTGATCACCACTGTCCTGTTTGGTACCCGTTTAGTTACTCCAAGAATGTAGGAGTGGTACCCTGGTAGCAGAGTGCAGAAGAAGTAATAATAATAATAATAATAATAATACATTTTATTTATAAGCGCCTTTCAAGACACCCAAGGACACTTTACAATCAGGAACAAGAACAATAAAACACAATGCGGGTTGAGCAGCGGCAGCCAAACGCGCCAGCAACCCGGAAATCAGAAAGAAACCACAAGGGAGGGAGAGGGGGAGAACAAAAAAACCACGCTCAAACTATCCTCATCTGAGGATAATTTGAGTCCAGGAAAAAAAAACAAACTCCAGCACGTAACAAGCGTAGGACAATTACAAGTGATGGAGTACATATCCGTTGCGATCTGAAATGCAAATGTATGCCATTTCTCTTGATGGTGCACCGACACCATCACTTATGTTAGCATTCTAGCTACGCTTTATACTGGTTCCCAGTCAGCCGTAGAATGTATTTTACAATTATGCTACTCGTCTCGAAATCACTGAATGGCTTCGAACCTGAATACGTGACTGGGGTCAATTAGTGGAGACCAAACTTCAAAGCAATCAGCATATCAGCGTATCAGCATTTAGCTTCTGCTAAATGGTGGAATAAACTGCCAAGAGAATTGAAGGTAGCCTCATGTGTAAATGCTTTTAAATCTGCGTATATATAATAAAAAAAAGTTTGATTCTGGGCGTTTAAAGCATCTGGATAATCATTTTCGTGTACTGAACCTTCATTTAGTAATATTAGTAAACTACTTTTTCCTACTTTAGTTTGCTCTTAAACTCATTCAGTACCAGCCAATTCTAGACCAAGTCTGAAACGACGTGTAAAAACGTCTTTGGGAGTAAATGAGTTGAAATATCTTAAATTCTTCCATTTTTTTTTTCAATGTCTAAAATTATGTTTGCTTTAAATGTTTTGTAACAATGTGGAGCACATTGTGTATGAAATGCGCTCTATCAATAAAGATGCCTTGCCTTGCCTCTAGTATGAGCCGAGCTAGTTTGTTTAAGCAATTCGAGAGGAAATGTGCTCGATACCGACAATGATGTCATGCAGCACAGCGATCATTACAAGCTCTGCACTGGAGACTATGTGAGCAGAGACGCTAAATATGGGGAGCCGGGCTTCTCATTTCCACCCGCCGTGCAGGATCTGTTGGTGGTGAAAGTGAATAAAAGTACAATTGTCTGCCCACGGCGTGAAACTCAAGCGGAACCTCCTTCCACCTTTGATGACGAGGGAATAGCCCCAGATGTGTTCCGCCGGGTTCTCAACTGCTTACGACCTGCAGTTGAGTCACCTCACGACGGATTCAAATTGAGGTTGCATTGCTTCCTTACTGCAACTGCTCATGCGTTTCGCTCTATACGGTTACGTTACTTTCACGAGCGTACGACGTAAGCCCCGATAACAGTTGCATCAGCTTGAAGTCGAAACACTTTCTTTCCGCAAATGAAACACATTGCCATTTTATGCTAAACCGAAACGTGTTCACGACACTAAACTATTTACTAGCTTTCATTCATGAGGTATTGTGTCACGCCCGATCGGTTCATTTGCCAGTTGGACTAGCTCAAAGTTGGATCACATTCTTACCGTCGTAAGAATCTGCTGCTGTCAGATTTCGCTAGCTGTAGTTATAACGCCTTAATGCAGGCCAAGTTGGGATCAAGTTAAGGTTACTTTCTTACAGCAACTAAATTATATGCTAGGATATATATATAGTCAAACCTCGGTTTTCGAACGTCTCGGTTCTCAACCAATTCGTTTTTTGACCAAAAATGTTGAGTTTTTTTATGCCTCGGATGACGAACAAATTTCGGTTCTCGAACAAACTGAGCGCACTTGAATGCACCATTTCACTCCTTTCCTTACACGAGGAAGTGACGCTTCCTCGGGTAGACGAGGAAGTGATATATATATATATATGTATATATATATATATATATATATATGCTATGCTAGGATTCTATGCGAGTTAGATTACTGCTTTGGTCAGCGCCGACCAAACGAATCGCATCGATGGTGGGGGAAAAAAAAAAAACACATTCAAAGTGAGACCAAAGGGTGTCAAGCAAGGAGTTCAGAGGTGCTGACAGGAGGAAGAGCTGCGAGGTTGGCGCGGAAGTGGCAATGCCGGCTGGGTTGGTGGATGGGTGGGAGGGTTTGGAGGGTTGGTTAAGGGAGGGAGGGTTGGGGGGGGGGGGGGGGGGGGTACCAGCTGCCCGGGGAGCGCCCATTACGAGATGGAGGCAGCGATAAGTGCTCTCGCAGGCCCCCTTTCGCAGGCATAATTAGCACACTTCTTATCTGCTCCTCAATTCACATTCACAGCCGCCCGCCATCAATGAAGCAGGCGGGAATCAGCGGCCAGACACAACCGCGTTCCCCCACAAATATGCCTTGTACACACACCCCTTTTCTCTCCCCAACCTTCCGCGGAGTCTTTGAACCCTTTGACAAAAAAAAAAAAAAACAGTGGTTTGTGCATCAAACTGCAATTTGGTCAAACAAAGCTATCTACGTGTGTAATCATGCTAATCAGCAAGAAAAAAATAAAGTCTTTGCAGATATTTCAGGATGATTCCCCCAGTCCCGGTGATCTATTCCCCTATTCTCCTCCTCGTCTTTTTTCATCAAGTGCAATTGTGAAACTCTTCGAGACTCTGTGAAAATCTTTAATAATAACTCATGACTGCTGCATTTTTTAAAATTTTTTTTGCTAAACGGCTTTGTTAAACAGTGAGGGGGTAGCGGCCGCATGTCTTTGCCAGTTTTTAACGGCTATGTGAGGGCAATCATCTGTGTGGGAAGAATAATATCAACAATTTCAAATTCGAAGCTTTCAATGTGAGGCTTTCCGTGTATATTTTGTAAGATGACACCTGTGTGTGTGTGTGTGTGTGTGTGTACCTGGCTTTTGGAGGCAGCCACTTTGGCAAAGAGCGCCTGGGAGACTTTGGCCCTCTTCATCTCTCCCTGGATCTCGTCGTAGATGTTGGAGTTGATGTTGAGAATGCAGCTCTCCGTTTTGCCGTTCCACTCGCTGGGCAGAGGGGATGGCTTCACCTGCTCCCAAAAGGGAGACATTTTCAAACTCCTGAGCATTTGCTTCAGGGAGTGTTACTATATTAATATAGGGGTGATTTCAGATACCCATTTAATCTTTTACGCTTTGCAAATCATTGTTTCCAATTAAAATGAATGGAAATACCAATAATCTGTCCCAGCCTCACAAAAATCAAACAACCAAACAAACAAAAAATATTTTTGCAATGCATTTTTTCAGTCATTAGTGGTGAAGGAAAATAGCACTATATATTGTACTTGATAAAAACATACAATAACAAAATTCAATAGACAGTTTGTGCATTATGATGAATTCATTGCGACTATCTCTGGTATGAGTGACTTGGACACCAGAATAGTTTCACAATTGTAAGCGACTCAATAAGCTGCACTGTTTTGTCTTCAAATATCTGTTGCTAAAAGGTTTAGCACACTGCGACTATCGATGTTATTTGTTCGCCAGCCAATGGCATTTTGCATTGTGTGTTGGCACTATGCTAAGCAGAAGGCAAAGCTGTGTGGATGTTTGAAATACACATGTAATTCTTTTTTGTTTTAGATTTAATTTGATGGCAAACGAGTGAGTTGAGTTCACTGCCACCATGCACATTTTTTTACCCACCACACAAGTCAAAGCAAAAAAAAAAATGTCAATGGATGAATGACAGCTCATATCTCAAATAAACAATAAGTCGGTGCACTCACATCTCAAGGTATCACTTCAATAGTGTACTACTATGATTATTATTATTATTATTATTATTATTATAGTTTACTCACAGGAGAAAGACCCACGGGAATGCGAGGGTTCCAGTCTTCAGGCCGCACGCTGTTACAGTCTTCTCTCCGAGGCTGCACAAATGACAACACTGCCATTTATTTAAAAGACAGCAATATATGTGCACATAGACACACACGCACATTCCAAAAAAAACAACAAAAAAAACACTTGGATACGTTGCACTCTGTGATTTGGTTCTGGTGTTGAGGCAAAAGGATGATAAAACCAATTCAAATCAACTTCATTCTTGCAAGGCGTGTTGCTTCTTGACCTGATTCCTTTGACATTGCAACAAGTAGCCAGATAAAAGCAGAGACACTATTAGCATATGAATTGATCATTTCGTCGCCGTCAGATATGACTGGTAGACGGGCATTATTGTTCTATCGAATAATCGTGTATTTGGATGAAAATAAATTATATATTTTTTAATTTATTTATACATTTATATATTTATTTATATATTTATATATTTATATATATATATATATATTTATTTTTTTTGCTTGGTTCAAGATTCACAGGAGAAAAAACACATTTCCATTTAATAATAAATGGCCAACTGGTTTTCATTTTAAGGTAATCAACATTTTATACTTACATTTTAATTATGCATTGCAGCACAGTTTTCTTCTCTAAAAACATTCGTGTTAGAATTGAGATAAATCTCCTATCAATGTTGGTCTATGAGACGACGAGACCTCGGTTAAAAGCAACACTCTCCGGTAAGCCCGGTTTATTTACAAGTGATTAGTAGCAACTGTTGAAGTAGCCACGGTTGGTTTAATGTTTTTTTTTTGTGTGTGTTTTGTTTTGTTTTTAATTCCAGACCTCTGACAGCATCTAAGCGTGCAGAGTGTCAGTATCCAAGTGTACAGAATCATTTTGGGTCGATTAACTTGAGGGCTACCAGTCCGGCTAGCACTACTAGCGCAGCTAGCAGCTAAAGACTAGCAACAGGCACGGTACAATACAGTGTCAGTTTAATTTTATTAAATTAAAGTTTTTGGCTTTTTTTGGCGCCCTTAATTAGCGATTGAACATTATTTCAGGTCATTGGTGTGCTGCTGTCTTTGAAAGCAAATGTTTGTGATGGAAATAAATGACGTTGCAAACACAGTCTGGAAGAGTCAAGTCAGCCGTTATGCCACAGCACGCTGCCATTGTAGGCATTGATATCCAGACGTTATCTGTTCAGTAAGCTTTATTTTGGAGTTGGCCTACTTACTGACAGTGTACTGTACACATAAATAAGGAAGGGGCTACTACAGGCAGAAAGGAAAAAAAAAAAAGCTTTTTACTCAAGTTACTTGAGTTCCCGTCTCAGCCCTGGTTCAGTCGCGTTCTAACGCGTTGCTTGGTGTGAGGTGGGCCTTAAGGTTAGGGTAGTGTCATTTTAGAAGGTTAGTGTATGTTTATATGTGTGTGTTTATTTATTTACAGAAGCTTTACTCATCCAGTTAGGGCAACTGGGAACAGATTCTCATTTACAATGCTCACTTGCCAGTCGAAAAAAACCCAAAGCAAAATAAATGCAAATACAAATACAGGGGGCGGCCCGGTAGTCCAGTGGTTAGCACGTCGGCTTCACAGTGCAGAGGTACCGGGTTCGATCCCAGCTCCGGCCTCCCTGTGTGGAGTTTGCATGTTCTCCCCGGGCTTGCGTGGGTTTTCTCCGGGTGCTCCGGTTTCCTCCCACATTCCAAAAACATGCATGGCAGGCTCGTTGGGCACTCTAAATTGTCCCTAGGTATGAGTGTGAGCGTGGATGGTTGTTCGTCTGTGTGTGCCCTGCGATTGGCTGGCGACCAATTCAGGGTGTCCCCCGCCTACTGCCCGAAGACTGCTGGGATAGGCTCCAGCACCCCCCGCGACCCTAATGAGGATGAAGCGGTTCGGAAAATGGATGGATACAAATACATGGACAATAAACTCTCGACTGCTATATAGTTGCGTAGTTTCATACTACCTGACAACGTCACAGCACATTTTGTATCAAAGATTTAAAACAATCATGTATTAACTTATGAAATGAAGATATGGGATGAATAATGCAGTGGTTAGGATCAAGGTAGGGCAGGGTTCAGGTAAAAATGACAGTGGTACTGGAACTCGTCATTCGGAGCTAAGTGTTATGGCGGTGGCGTGCACGAGCGCCACCACATACCTCCGCATGTGTTTTTTTTACAAGCCTATAAAAACCTTCTTCTGTCTCGGCCTCAATTGCCACCCTGCATGATTTATGTGCGCATATTCATGCTGCATCGCGCGATATATGAGAGGCTGGCAGATGGCCAGGAGTGAGCGTGAGTGAGCGTGAGTGTGTGAGTGAGCGTGAGTGTGTGTGTGTGTGTGTGTGTGTGTGTGTGTGTTTGCCTCATGTAGGGCTACATAAGAGATGTCAGCAGGCTTTAAATCACGCGGTTAAATGACACCAGCCCGCAGATCTTCCACTGATGTTGATTTGTCAACATTTGCATCGCAGCTTCAAGAAACACGGGTGCCCATTTTATTTAGATAAAAGAATCCCAAGTGTGCCTCAATTGTACCGAAATGTTCCCAAATATTCCTAGTATACAACCCATTTTTTTCAACACTCTTTTGTCTTGGCGTCTTGGTGGGAGTTGTACGGCAGAGCTCAATAAACACTGAATTGTTGAACGAGACCATTCTATGTTCATAAGTGGGCTTTTTTTTTTCTTGTTACTATCGTAGCTTTGGACATACTATGGACTGCAAGAGGAAAATGGGAAGAAAACAACAAGGATTCTCAACAAAAACCCCTGTTCTTTGACTTGGGTGTTCTCTCCCGTTGACTGAACTGACACTTAAACACAGTCAGAATGTGTGAAGATGAGCTTTCAGCTGCAAAGCGGTCGGTCCCGCTAGAGTGCAGCTCCGCTGCTTCACAATCACACTTTTGACTTTCTGTGACGGTGCGCAGCCATTTAAAAAGAGGGGCGGGTTGGGGGTACAGTTTGTAGGAGGGCGGCTATGCGAAAACAAGACAGAGGAAGTTATTGTGGGCTGTTCTCAGCGGCTGGATACTGCTGACAAATGCATTTCTCCGTAGTGTTCCTTTTAAACACGGACGAGTGACTCAAGTTGTGTAGTTGTTCTGCATTCGGGCTTCTTAATACACTGAGTAGAAATCAGCTAAGTAAAAACAAATGCTGAAGTACAACTTTGAAAGGGATGGAGAAGTCATGGTATGCAGTATGCAAAACTATGGTGGGTAAAAGCGGGTAAAATTCACAGCTGAGAAATAATCTCTATAGCTGATCTACGTCAATGCAGGGTATCTGCAGGTGTAAGCGGACATTTTAGGGTCATTTTGAACAGTTGTAGTTTGCATAAAGGCAAACTTATCAATCGAGATGTGTCCAATTTGTACCAAAATTAGAAAACTTATAGAAACTGCACAGGTGGACCATGATACACCGATGTGCCATAAAAAAAAAGAGAAACAAAAGTAAAATTTCAGCCCCTGAAGCCAGTTTCATTGACCCAAAAAATAAAATAATAAGAATAATAATTATAATAATCTGCATTTGCTACCTTCACAAATCCTCAAAGACCTTGGCTGCTCAGTTAGATACCGACGGGCTTTCAAAATAAAAGTTTTAAAAATTCAACCCCTGACACCAGTTTCACTTCGCAACGTGAAATTTGGTAGGTGTACCTATTATGAGTAAAAAGATTCAAGAAGCCATATCAGAAAAGACACAGGAGGTCTACCATTTTGGTTTTAATGTTGGGGCCATTTTGGCCATTTTCAGGGTGCCTTTTCTGAGAGATTTTGTCGACTAAATCTGAGGCCTGTACACAGATGGATGACGCTATATTGCAAGTCAGTTTGATTTGTTTTCAACCAGTCATTTACGTGCCAATCCCTCCAAATATAAACTCCTCCTAGAGAGTTTATCCACTTTTGGAAGACACCAACTTTTGAAACAGTTTTCTTCCAAGAAGCCAAGTTGGAAGAGACACAGGAAGAAGCCAAGTTGGGAAAAACAGGAAGGCAACTATTTTGGTTCAAAGTGTCTGATTTAGGGTCACGTTTACAAATTTGACGCATTGACAACTCTAATAAATCAATCGGCACAGAGTAATTGAATGGCCGCACCTGAACAGGCCGGCTGGGCGGTGTGCTGATGAGCGGAGCAGCGCCCATGGCGGATGCGGCGGTCAGGCTGCGCTCCCTCTCATCCTGGTAGATGCGGTCGCGCTCGGCCTCGGGCAGCTGCAGGAAGTTCTGCATGGCGCGCAGGTTGACAAGCAACGACTGCGAGGCTGTTTTGGGGTCCTCTTCTTTGCGCAGGATCTCAGACAATAAGCCCTGCGGGACACCAAGACAAGGAGAGTTCAAGAAAATGAAAGGAAAAAAAAAACACTTGTCACAGAAGTGTTGGTAAGCACTGGCTGTGTCCTACTTGTGTGCTGTGAAATTGCTGGCTTTGTCTTTCATGGGACAACAATCTAAATGTTTTCATACGCTAGAGAGGAAAACTGGTCAAATATATTGTAAAAAAATGAGACTAACATAATATGTTTTTGAGGAAAAACTGTCGATTTATGTTCATTTGTGGAAATCAAATCAGAGTGAAAATGGGTTCCGAGTCTTGCGGGGCAATCTTGGACATATTCTTAGAAGTGTGACACAGCTGGCAATCAGCATGCCCTCTTGTTTTCTCCTCAATAGCGTTCCGTGTAGCATGATTGGCTCTTTTTAGGAATCTCTCGGTTGCACGCTGCGCAATTCTCTCACTGTCAATAGGTGTGATTTGCTTTGAAAACAAGGTGACGGAGGCAATGTGAGGATTTTTTTGGCCACTTTTTAGTTGACTTGCAAATGTTCTGTCGTGTTGGCATAAAAAGCAGAAACTATTTTGTCATTATTAAATGTCCACAAAAGATGTACAAGTAGACTCTTCACTGCAGAATTATACGCCGAGTCGTCGTTATTATTCTTGGCTCAAACAAATCGCAATTTTGAGGGCTTCCCCATCGAAAAGAATTAAACAGATGAAGCAAAAATAATCCAGCCCCTGAAGCCAGTTGGTTTTGGTCAAATGAAATTTGGTAAGCATTTCTACCATGAGTTGACCAACAACAACATAAAAAGTCTCAAGAAGGCAGTACTTAAGAGACACAGGAAGTCGGCCATTTTGTTTGAAGTAGCCATGGTTGGTCTAATGGATTTTTTTTTGTTTGTTTTGTTTTGAATTCCAGACCCCAAAGCCAATTTCTTTGAGCAACATGGAATTTGGCAGACATGTTGACCATGAGAATAAACCCCATAAAAAATGTCTCAAGAAGGCCTGTTTGAAAAGCAACAGGAAGTTAGCAATTTTGCCTTGAGTTCGAGTCGCGTAAAATACAAATCTTGAGTAACTCAAGAAGGTCAGACCCTGCTTGATTTAAGGCTTTCTCATACTCAAAAATTCAACGGACCAAGTGGCCATTTTAGGGTCAATTTGGCCAATTCCAGTCAGGGGTCCTTCAAAGATGAACTTGTTCAAGAGATTTTGTCTGATTGCTACCAAGTTTGAAGCACGTACAATAGATAGACGTTTGACACGAAATTGTAAACTTTTTTTTTTTTCCATTGTGTGTGGGTGGACACATTTAATGACTGGCCGTGCATAAATCACATCCTCGGCTACTCCCAAAGCTTCCCCCATCAACACCTTCACCTCATCTGCCGCTTTTGTTAAACCCCACCCATTCCTGCTAAAAAAAAAAAAAAAAAAGAGCTAATAAATAATCCTCCAAAAACAAACTCTCAGACTGTACACAAGGCCACATTCTTCCATCAGCACAGATAACAGATTGTTTGTGTGGGAGACAGTACATATTGTACTTCGGGCAGGAGGAGAAGCACAACTAAAAGATTCTTATCATGTTATGTTTTACTGATTTTTTTTTTTTATTTTGAAGTTAAGGAGAGTCATACTTTTTACATAAGCCAAACACGTGTTTGTGAAAGATCAGAATTTGACGACATGAAGTACGAATATCAACGCTTTCAAGACAATATATACATAATTGATAGGATTTAATGTTATTCTTGCGGATGCATATATTTTAATATTGTAAGACTGTCAACTATTCCAAAAAATGTAGACATAAAAATATTGTACCCTCTTTTGAAAAAAACAAAAACATTCTATTAACTCATTCAGTACCAGCCAATTCTAGACCAAGTCTGAAATGACGTTTAAAAACGTCTTTGGGAGTGAATGAGTTAAGGACTTTTCTGCAACTTGACTGTTCTTGTAAGACTGACTTTTTCTTCTTTTATTTTCCTTTTCAGTGTGTCTCTGACGAATGGAATCAAATTAAGCCATCCTTCCCCTTCGCCGCCACCTCACCTGAGTTCTGTTGAAGGCCACTCGGGCAAAGACGGCCTGCGATATGCCGGCCCGCTTGAGCTCATCGCGGACCCACTGGTAGATCTCAGAGGACACCTCGCTGTTGGATCCGACCTGGGGCTCCAAGGGCTTGCCGTGCGAGTTGCGGTTCACGGGCGGGTGATTCAGGTACTGTTGCGACAGCGACTGCTGCGCCAACAGACGGTTGACGGCGTACTGCTGGTTGAGGATCTGCGCCATCACCAGCTGCTGGTTGACCAGCTGGGGGCTGATGGGCGTGGACACCAGGCCCGGGTGGTGCAGGCCAGGGGGCATTTGCCGGCCCCCTGCCTGGCCCCCTCCGTGCTGCGGGGGTGGCGGCGGCGGCGGCGGGGCGTGGGACAGCGGGGGCACCGGGGACGAGGGCGTCTGCTCGGCCGTGCTGCCCGGGATGGGCTGCTGCTGCTGCTGGGAGAAGCCCAGGTGGTTGTGGTTGGAGCCGGGCGGCGACAGGTCGGACAGGCCATCCATCTCGGCTGGAGGGAAGATGGTAAGAAGGGAAAATAGGGACACGACGTGAAATTCAAAAGAGAAAATGTCCTAAACGCAGGGATCGGAAAACAGGGAACGACATTTGGGGAGACATTGTTTCATTTGCCAATCACTGAATTTCGATTTTTGAACAAGGCGACGCCAACTGTTTAGGAAGGACATCTCTTAATTGGTCGCTATTTGACTGAACAAACCGCAGTCTGAAACACTCATTTGAAATCTTAATGGCTGTCTGAATGCTAAAGAGAAATTCTAAGCCTCTAGTTTAAAACCCTAATTTATGAACTTAACCCAAGTCTGAAAACCCCAAATTTAGTTTAAAAGCCTAATTTGAAAAATTTGAAAACCAACTTTGAAATGTTACGTCCCAGTCTGTACCCTTAGTTAATTTGAAAGCCTAGTCTGAAACTCCAACTTTAGCCTTAGTTTGAAACCCTAAACGTGGCCAAAACCCCTAATTGGACATTCTTCCTCTCCCCTGAAACCCTGAAATCAGAACCTTCTCCTGAAACCCTAACTATGGTCTACAAACCCAAATTTCAAACCACTATTTCAGATTAAAATCTTACTGTAAAACCCGAACCTGCTCATGAAATCATCATTTGAACCCTAACTTTGGTTCTGAGGTCAAACAATGTCAAGAGTTTGGTTAAAAGGCATTCTTAGCTCATCACATCGATGATCTTTACTGCCAATGATGAACGTTTTGCGCTTTTGTCGTTGGACGTGAATGTGGCCTTTTCACAGCAAGTGAGGGGGCCGCATTCATATGGGAACACCTCCACACTCTGCATTTATTCATCCCGATGAAAACGGCGCTAAGACATACGGTATGTTTTAAGCAGATGATGAAGATTAAAAACGCGTGGACTTTTTCCAAAAATACCCGCAATCGTCGCGCCCCGTTTCCCGACTGTCAGCGAGCACAAAGCGAGCGGCCGGGATGTCTATTGAGCGTTTGTCAAAAACAAATGACGACGGAAGGGGGTGAAGGGGGTTAGTGGGAGTAACAACAACAACAACAACAAATAAAATCATCCTGGTAATAATCACATCTTCTTTTCCCGGTAATCCCTGCCATTCCCGGGGTCTCTGCTGGTATGACTTGTATGTGAATGTGTGTGCGTGTTAAATGCTGGGGGGCACTGCCATGTAAATTGAATAGAGAAAAGGAGCATGCGGTCCCCGAAACAGGGGGGAGGAGGAGGAGGAGAAGAAGGAGGAGGAGGTGGTCCTCTTGTGGAATGATGCCACAAAAGAGCCCTGGATTAAAGGCACAATGGGAACGTGATGTGGGCCGCGGGGGTGAAGAAGTGAATGAGGAGCTTTGGTTACATGAGAAATGAGTCGGGATGGGAACTGATCAGAATTGACTGGACCAGATTCCATAGTCGATACTGCTGCAAACCCAACCGGTAATCATAATATTAAGGACAAGTACTACTTAAAATACAACTTTAGAGTCCTTTTTCACACTGCACTTAGCAGGATCTAACAGTGCAAAAGTGTTTGGTTCGATTCCAGGTCCGGCCTTCCTGTGTGGAGTTTGCATGTTCTCTCAGTGCCTGCGTGGGTTTTCTCCAGCTACTCCGGTTTCCTCCCACATTCCAAAGACATGCGTGGCAGGTTAATGGAGCACTCTGAATTGTCTCTATTTGTGAGCGTGAGCGCAAATGATTGTTCGTCCGTGCCATGCGATTGGCTGATGACCGGCTCAGGGTGTATCCCGCCTACTGCCCGAAGGCAGCTGAGATAAATTGAGTTACCCACCCTGTAACTGAGAGATATATATGTATATATATATATATATATATATATATATATATATATATATATATATATATATATATATATATATATATATATATATATATATATATATATATATATATATATATATATATATATATATATATATATTATTTTTTTTTTTTCATAGAGTCCCCCTAATTTAAACACTGGCCTCCATCGTCCTGAAGGAAAGCGTGCGTGTGCGTGTGTGTGTGTGTGTATGAGTGTGTGGCCAAAACATACCTAGTGCATTAGCACGGGGGCTCTCCCGAAGGATGCACGTACCCAGATAGCCTTCCAGCTGGGATGATTGGCGGATGCCTAGGGGGTTGTGGGGGCACACACACACACACACACACACACACACACACACACACACACACACACACACACACACACACACACACACACACACACACACACACACACACACACAGTGGCGTAGTGAAGAAAGAAAGCAAAGTTAATATGCCAGCCAGGCACATCAGAGAACTTGCAGCTATGGAAAGTATGGCGCAATGCAATACAATGCTTTCTATGCAATGAGCGTCCATTCCAAAAACGGGTGCGCCCAATAATGTTCCCGTGCCTTGATGAGATAGCATCGCAATGTCACGTTATTAATTATCTGTCCTGTCATCGCAACCAAGAAGAGAAGATTGTGTTCGAGATTGCGATTGCTCAACATCTTTGCAAACATGAATAATATTTTTTTTTTAAACTAAAAAAAAACACACACAACACAGTAAGATCACCAGGTTGTGTGAAGCTTCGAGGCTCCCCACCAAAAAAATAAATAAATAAAATTAAAATTTTGTTCATATATATATATATATATATAATGCTCAAGTAACAGTCAGGGCAGCAATAGTAGCTCACGAGTCTCATACAACACAGATGTGAAAACAGCCCCCCCCCCCAAAAAAAAATTACCCAACTGAATTTGAAGTTCATTGATTGTGATATATTAAAATGGCGACACACAGCTAACATTTGCCAGAGGTTGGTTGGTGCACTCCATGTAACACGGATGTGAACAGTTCTCAAACACGGTGCTTCTACAACTAAAACATTGGTGATTTTAATACTACAATGACCATATATAGGCTAATGGTCCTCGGCTATAAAAAAAATGAAAAGGAAAAAAGCCCCAAGCCTCAATTTGTGTGTGGTGTGATTGGATCAAATGAAAGCAAAGTCAGCTCAGCTGCTGAACAGTGTGGCGTAATCTCAAATTATTAGATAACAAGATAAAAATGCGTCGGCCGCTTCATGCGACAGCAGTGAGACAAAGACACACTTAGTCAGACAACATATTGGGTTAGTGCGTGTGAAGGACAAAAGTGTGTGTGTCACATTTTTTGGGTAAAAACCCGCCCCACGCGGTTCTGCTTACCCATCATATCCTTTGTCTTCTTGAAATGTTTATACCAGCGCCCAAATTCTTGACACTTTGCCGCCGACACATTTGCATAGTAAGTGCTGTTGACAATGGAGGAAATCATACTCTGAAAGAGAGAGAGAGATTGAAAGAGAGAGAGAGAGAGAGATATGAGAATCCCGCCATTGGATCCAAAAAATGTTTTTTAAATTACAACATGGACAAAACAAGCAGTGAGCAAAATTACAAAATCGACAGGAACTTAGAACTAACAGAGAAAATAAAGCAGTTGACAGATGCCAGAAGTTGATGTTCACTCCATGCAACGCTGACGTGACTTATAAATTCAGTGTTTTAAAAAGCTCTAATAATAATAATAATATATACAGTTCAATGGTCCTGGGATGGAATCGCAGTTCACAGGTGCCATGCAACACGGATGTCAAGCAGTTGTCAGAAATACTGCCCAAAAAAAGGAAATATGAGTTCTGTGATGTTGATGCTATAACAGGAACAAATCAACTCAAAAGGTTCCCCAGATGCTAGAAACGTATTATGACTCCATGCAATACAGACATGAAGCGCTTCTCAGAAACGGTGCCTGTACAACTACATTTCATTTGTGATTTTAATGTAAATACAGTCAAGTGGTTCTGGGCTGGAATAACAGCTATCCAGAAGTGTGTGTGGGGGGGGGATTTTAAAGTCATAATGTCCATATGCCGTTCAATAGTCCGGGAATGGAATGACAGTTCACCAGTACCGTGCAATACAGATGTGAAGCGGTTGTCGGAAAGAGTGCTTTAACAACGGAACACTATTTTGTTGGTTTTGACCACGACAATGATCACTTGCGTCTAAATCAGGGGTGTCAAACTCATTTCGCATTGTGGGCCACGTACGGACTCTGTAGATGTCAAGTGGGCCAAACCACTAGCATGATACCATACTGTGCTACGAATCACCAAAATTTCATCTCTTTCCTTTGTTTTGGTCTCAAGAAGCATTGATTGGCGCTTTCATGTCATTTGCTGTGTTGGGTCTATCTCGGTGACAGACTGCGACTGCTGTTTTCTTTCCCGATCAAAACAATGTTGTCTTCTACTGTGATCAAAACAGTGTGCCCCCCTAGTGGATAATCCACAAATTGCATTTTATTTAAATTTTCCTTCTGTGTCTTTAATGGATTTTTTTTGTTTCACTTTTAAATGATCCCGCGGACCGGATCGCACCTCCTTGGGGGCCGGTTCCGGCCCCGCGGGCCATATGTTTGACACCCCTGGTCTAAATGGTCCTGGGCTGATCAAACAATTCCCAAGAGCAGTGCCACACAGATGTGAGGCAGTAGTCAGAGTGCTCATATAAGAAATCTTAGTTCTGTGATTTTAATAGCTGTCTCCAGGTGTCAGAGGTCGCCGTCTATTCTTTTCGACAAAGATGTGAAGCGTATCTCGGAAATGGCGCTTATCGAACTTTGTATTAGTTGACAGATTTTAATGCCACAATGACCATCTGCAGTCCAATGGTCCAGGAATAGCAGTTAGCCAGAGGTTGGAAGACCCCATGCAACACAGATGGGCAGCAGTTGTCCAAAAAAAACAAAACTGTGCTTGAACATGCAGTGGAGGCAAACGAAAAGGCGACGACGGTACAACAGAGCTAGTCGACACTTTTGAGAGAACAGACATTGAGGAAAAGTAAGTAAAACACATCACGCATGCAAGCAGATTGGGTCTCGTACAACAAAGGGAACCGACAAAGAGCCTTTGCCTGTTCTCCTTTTTTTATCAAATGCCACCGAGTTTGTCTGTCGTTGCTCTTTTTGTTTCATCGCACAGGGAAGCTGTGCATCTGTTGAACGCAGTAGAAGATCTTTACCTTCAGAAGGCCGCCACGTAGTCGTTTAATAATAATAATCGCAGCAGCTGGCTGTGTTTTTAACAATCTGTTGGCAAGTCGGAATTCAAGGAGACGGCAGGTCGCGGGGAGCATGTCGGCCGCGCGATCCCGTCTCATCCCATCACATCGGACCTGCGCCCTCCTCCTCATCCTCACCTTCCTCCTTCCTCGGAACTAAGCAAGAGAATCTTCGCCTCCTCCGTGGTGGCTTTTCATTATTTAAATGAATGTTTTAACACCTCGCTGGCCTCCGGGTGAATATCAAGGTTGGCACGGATGAGGGAGGTGCGGCGGGGGGGGGGGGGAGAGGGAAAAAAAAAAAAACACTTTTCGATCATCATACATATTCAAAAGAGACCGACCATCTGTTTTCAAATTACAGGTATACGCGGTCTTTATCATTTTTTTCCGTAATGTATGCGCTGGGGGAGGTTGCTGGCGAGCACAGCAAGATCCACTGCGACGCTGATGATGTACCTCGACAACAAGGGGGACACGATCCCTCAACTCTTGACCTCCAAGTCACCCCCGCTCACTTGTTTATAGCATCATGCACGAGGGTGGAAACTTGTGACAAATGTATGTAAACAAAATGGACCAAAATAAATAAATAAATCCATCTAGCTACTGGTCCAGAATGCTGCCCGAATACCGGGATCAATCACAATATATTTTTGGGGGGGAAATCTAGCAAGTGCTGACTACAACTTGTAAAACAGCAGTGAATCTATGATTAAAAAGAAAAGAAAAATAAAGCAATAAAAGTGCTTTACTTTCGCCAGTGACGACCAGTTGGATGGATAAGTAAGAGTGTTTTATTTTGAAAATCAATGGAGGGTTAACCACCAGTTTACAAATTGAGCAATTTCCCTCATGGATCAATAACGTTTTATATTTTGAAGTCCAGCAGATGAGCAGCTGGTCCTGAATACTACGACTCGAGTGCTGACTAGAACTTTTATAATAGACAGAGAGCGAGAGTGAGTAGGAGAGAGTGAGAGTGTGTTTCAACTACATTGCTGTTGATCGGAGTGATTCCTCAATAACTACACTTACACTTTAGTCAGGAAGTGTGAGTCATCTGTGATATTTATGTTCCCTAAAGAGTTACCAATGTCCATCAAGGAACAATAAAATTTGTTTTTATTTTGAAAGTTATGGAGGACTAAGGGCCAAGTTACGCAATCAAAATTCTTCAAAATTCAGGACATAAATTAGTGTGAGCATGACATCTGTGCGTCCATTTATCGAGCAGATGGGCAGCTGGTTGAGAACGCCGCTTCTCGAGTGCTGACGAGAACTTATATAACAGCACTTATTCTGCGGGATCAAAAACTCACAACAATTGGACGACGGCGGCTTTGATTGAACGGCAATGACATGCGGGATGGTGGGAGGATGCTGATACAAGCTGCAAAAGTTGAATCACTCTTGTCTTTATTTTAAATTTGCATATCCAGTCAAACCTCGGTTTTCGGACGTCTCGGTTCTCGACCAATTTGGTTTTCGACCAAAAATTTCGAGTTGTTTATGCCTCGGATGACGAACAAATTTCGGTTGTCGAACAAACTGAGCGCACTTGAATGTACCATTTGACTCCTCTCGCCTTCCGTACACGAGGAAGTGACGCTTCCTCGTGTTGCTTTCCATGGTGAGCAGATGTGTTCAGTAAACATTTTTATTTTAAAAAGAGCGTGGTTTCGGTTTTCGAACAATTTCGGTTTTCCAACAGCCTTCTGGAACGGATTATGGCCGAAAACCGAGGTTTGACTGGACCTTAAAGCAGGGGTGTCAAACTCATTTTTGTCGAGCGCCAGAAGTTGCGCTAGTTGCCATGCAACACAGATGCGAGACAGTCGTCGCAAACTGCTATTTTTTCTGAAATCGAAAAGCATCCCGAAAATATTTTTGTTGCGTGTTCTTGGGAGGCCCTTGACTGAATACTTGCATTCACTCAATATTAGTTCTGTGATTTCATGCGGCGATAACCATCTGCAGTCCTACTATCTATGCAACCGGTTTGTAGCATATGTTCAATCAGCGTATAGCTAGTGACACCTGGGGGAGGGGTGGTGGCCAATTAGCGTCGTCTGGGCGGGGAGGGGGGGAGGATTCGGAGGACATTTTGTGCTGAAAATTGGAGGCGAGCAGGGTGAGGCACATTCGGACATGCGGCGTATTACAAAGCCGCCTTTTGTGGCTCCGCTGAAAAGCCTTCATTCAATTTGAGTTGAGCTGAGTGGAGGGTTAGCAAGGCAAAGTCTTCCTTTTAATGGCTCATACATTTATGCATGACGGCCTTCTTTACTTTGTCCTATTGAATTTTGCCCTTTTTATCTTAGCTTTTAATGTAGTGAATCGTAGTGCGTCTACCGCTACCTGGCTTAGCCTCGCCGAATTCCCCTCCAGCCAGCCGCCCATGTTTTATTTACAGTGTATCTGGGCTTGGGCATCCTCACTCTCTCTGATTCCCTTCTAAACCCCCCCCCCCCCCCCACCCCCCACCCACCCATCCAATGCTTTTCCAAGGCTGGCTCGCCCTCGCCGCCATCTTTGACACAGATGTTCTAATAAACACTGCTCATTAATCAGCCCTCTCCCTCAATACATCACGTCGGCTCTCTCACAAGGGGCCCGGCCTCGTGATTGTGTGTGCGACGCACAAAACAAAAACAACACACACACACACACACACACACACACACACACACACACACACACACACACACACACTAGAACCCTGTGATGCCACTTTGGTTGCCATTGTGAAGGCTCTGTTACAACATATCAACAGGTAACATGGCACTGCATCTGTGTGTGGTGCATATTGTGTGTGTGTATATGTGTGTGTGTGTGTGTACGGGTGGGGGGGGGGGGGGGGTGAATAGCCATCTGCAGCTCACTGAGCTTATCAGTATGACCAGGAAGTGGCACTGGGCGACTATCGGGCCCCAACATCTACTCTGTTCCCATCTAGGGAAACAGGAAGTGTGTGTGGTGCGGCATCTGACACACACACACACACACACACAGGCAGATTAGCACACTTACACCATCAGACACACACATTCCTATTCGGGCAGGGAGCACAACTGCATTTGTAACCTCGCCAACATCACAGCTCAATTATGACATCCACCTCAACTAGGGTGACCTACAAAAACTGCCCCCACAATACACACACACACACACACACACACACACACACACACACACACACACACACACACTAAGATGGCATTTTGATGACTCTTTGCAGCCGACGCATCGGTGTGTGTCCAGAGATTGGGGAGGGTGGTGCTCGTTTGTTGCCATAGTTGCTGTCCAAGTGGGCAAAGGAGGGCTGCCAAGCTTGGTACCAACCAACCACAGCGCTAAACCATGATTGGCTGATTGGAGCGAGAGGGATTAGCACACTAAGACTTGAATGCAGCGGTCATGACTGAACACATACAGTCCAACCTCGGTTTTCGAACGTCTCGGTTCTCGTCCAATTTGGTTTTCGACCAAAAATTTCGAGTTTTTTATGCCTCGGATGACGAACATATTTCGGTTCTCGAACAAACTGAGCGCACTTGAATGCACCATTTGACTCCTCTCGCCTTCCTTACATGAGGAAGTGACGCTTCCTCGTGTTGCTTTCCATTGTGAGCAGACGTATTCAGTCAACATTTTTATTTTAAAAAGAGCGTGGTTTCGGTTTTCCAACAATTTCGGTTTTCGAACAGCCTTCTGGAACGGATTATGGACGAAAACCGAGGTTTTACCGTACATCCTATTTGTGGACATGACACCTATGACATCACTCCCTGTGTGGATACAAATATAGGAAAAGACTGAAACTAAATAAAAACCGAGTGGTGTGGGATTTATTTTTAATGGCAGTGTTGTTCATAAGGATTAAAAAAAAAGTGTGTCTTTTTGAATAAGAAATCGTTATTAATGCTCAAGTGCTAATAGAACTAGAGAGCATAGATCTCCCGTGCCAGGTTAAATGTTTTGCTTTGCTTCCTTTAAAGATAAACAAAAAACCAGACTAGAAATAAAAGGTGACTCCCGAAATCATGCCTCCCCACTTAACGGAAGATGGGCCGAAAATGTCTTAGGTCAAATCGTACCCTACCGAGATGACAGATGGCAAAAGCATGTTAGATGCACGCAGCATCGTTTGTGACGAAGGTGCGAAGTCAAAACTACGCCGTTTCCCTTCAATACCTCAGGTTGCGTCGATGCCAAGCAACACACAAGCTGTTGCCTCTGAATAATAGAATACAAATAGGAACGTCACATTGTGTTTTTCTGCACTTGGTTTATCCAAATCAAGTCATGACGATTGGCTGTCGATTTTATAGCTAAACATCGCTCCAAACAAAATAGAAAACACAATGCAGTAATAAAACATGTTTTCGTTCGTCACTTTGATATGGAGTTGGAGAAACTCTACATGTTCTCGAACAAATTACTGCCATTCTAGTGTTCATTTCTAGGGATCCTTCATAAAAAAAAACTGGAATCAAGAAGAATCATCCCGAACAGCCAGTTTCACTTAGCGATAGAATATTCGATAAGCATGCCTGCGAAAAGTCAACCCATAAATAAAGGTCAAGAAGCCATGCCTGAAGACACCATAAACTGCCATTTTGTAATCATTTCCATACATCCTTCAAAGACGGACTTGTCGGCTGGGTAGCACCTACTGAAATTAACACAGGGTTCCCACTCTTCCACTTGCTTTTAATTTATGGACCTTTAAAGGACTTTTGAGGGCTAATTTAGCCATTTTTAAGGACTTTTTCTCAATTTAGCAGGGGATTCAAGGTGGATTTAATGCCCGCTCAGCAATATGCGGGCTGAACAGAAAGCCACATATCACTGAGCTGGTGTTCAAATCCTTGCTGCCAAAAGGAAGGGCACATCTTTATTTTTAGGGCCAATCAGCTAACCTTTTATTTGACATACTGTATGTCAAATTTTCATTTTCCTACCTATATTACAGTTAGGAAGATGAAAAATACTTGAATTCATTTTCAAATAAAGTACATTCAGAAAAAATTTACATTTAGAAAATATAAAACTTGCGTTTTTAAGGATTTTTATTGATTTTAGAAGCTTTCCGTGAAAATTAAGGACAATTAAGAACATAATTTTACAACTTCTATTTTTATGGATTTTTATGAACTTTAAGGACCCGTGGGAACCCTGTAACATAATTCAGCCCCCCAAAGCCAGTTGCTCTTTGAAACGTTGTCTATCATGTGAAGATCCACCAAAAACTTTGTCGTAGCACGTGGGCAAACCATAGCGACCAGACAATAACTATAAAACTCTCATAAGTCATTTCCACAAGTTCGGATTGACCGATAATCACTAATATGAACAAAAAGCTCAAATATTATCGAGTCTAAACATACAGAAAGAGCTCCCAGCTACATACAGAAAGAGCTCCCAGCTCAACTAAGAGCACAATAATAGACATATTGTTACAATCATAAAAAGAAGAGTTGCAGAGATCTGCTTTTGCACTCACGAGAGAACGAAAGGCATTCTTCAATTTAATTTTAAAATTGTTTTGAATGTGATGATAATAATAAAATGTGTGTGTGTGCGCATGTGTGTGCGTGTGTGTGTGTGTGTGTGTGTGTGTGTGTGTGTGTGTGTCTGCCAGCGTGTACGTGTGCGCGCACTCTCTTCTGAGCCTTCTTCACATATGGACCGTAAACAGGGTGATTACCAGACTGGGCTGGGCTCCGCCTGAACGCCACCCAGGGACTCTTTACATCATCAGCACACTGCTCATGGCCGGCTAAACACACAAACACGCCGCCGCAATGCAAAAGAACACACACACACACACACACACGCACATGCACACGCACACACTGCACGAGAGGGTCTCCAGGTGACCATACGCTAGCCTGAAAGGAGATCTGCTTGCACATACACTAACAATATGCAACACAATGAAATACAGTTTGGACTCACGCATTGCGCATATGCATTGCACAAACTTTGCATTGATGCGCACACACGCACACACACACGCACGCACGCACAAAGATATATGGCCATTTCATTGCATTGAGTCCAGAGCTGCCACCGTGATATAGTGACTAGAGTGCCTGCTAGCAGGATATATGCACACTCCACACACACACTGTGAGCGTGTGTGTGTGTGTGTGTGTGTGTGGGTATCGCAGAGGACCTCACGAGATTCTGCCAACAACAATATCATGAGGTTGAGATCATGGAAATGGATCAATTGGAAGAAAACCATCTGATGCCCGGAAGAGTTGGCTCGGAATCCCTTAAAATCACCGGCCTCCTCAAACTGGGGTCCGAAAAAAAATTATGATGTCATATTGTTTAGAAAAATGCTTTTTGATATTCCTGCGTTAATAAAGACTTTATGATGAGCGAAAGGCGTATTATTGGAATGGACCTTGATGGATGGACATTTGACTACAGCCCAACCTCGGTTTTCGTCCATAATCCGTTCCAGAAGGCTGTTCGACAACCGAAATTGTTCAAAAACCGAAACCCCGCTCTTTTTAAAATAAAAATGTTTACTGAACACGTCTGCTCACAATGGAAAGCAACACGAGGAAGCGTCACTTCCTCGTGTAAGGAAGGCGAGAGGAGTCAAATGGTGCATTCAAGTGCGCTCAGTTTGTTCGAGAACCGAAATTTGTTCGTCATCCGAGGCATAAAAAAACTCAAAATCTTTGGTCGAAAACCGAATTGGTCGAGACCCGAGACGTTCAAAAACCAAGGTTTGACTGACTTTTCTCTTGAGTGAATTACGGGGTTTATAATTTAACGAATTCCGACTTGTGACTTTCCTTGCTGGTAGAAATCTGCAGAATTCTCTGACTGATCATGGATAATTCATCAAGTTGATTTCGACCAGCAAATACATCTGATATGCCGATCATCGAGAAAGTTGTTGGCTTACTTAAAACAAAGCAACAGCAATCGGTTGAGTTTTCATTGTTGGGGGGACGGAAAAAAAACAAATGTGCTTTCATTAAAGAGGAGAGCTTACATAACAGATCAAACTCAAGGCATTTGATAATATTGGAATAGTAAGTCACGGATAAAAGTGTGTGTGCTTTTGTGTAGCATAGCTGGGCTTTTTGTTGCTCTGAGAATAGTTTTTTTTTTTTTTTTTTTAAAGGGGAAGTAATAAGCAGACTGGGCTTCAGCACCTGTGATAAGGGGCATTCTTTAGCCAGAGAGCTCTGATTCATGTCTTTGAGTAACTCCTTGAGGGCGTTTCTTACTGTAGAGTGGCTCCATTGCTCTGGTGGCAGGTCCTCCAGCTTAGGACAACTGCGGAGAGAAAAAAAAAAGAGAGAGAAAAGGGGGGGGGGGGGATATGGGGGGAGGGAGGGCATTTGAGAAGAAGATAGGAATAATGAGAAACAATTCAGATGGAGAGCAGGCAGATAGCACGGATAGCACCAGATGCTATCTTGAATTAAATTATAGGTGCGGCAATTTCAACGTCCGACATGATTTAATCTTCATTAAAGTGCCGGGACAATTCCCCCCCGATATGTGGGATAATCGCGGCCATCTTGGAAACCTGCGAAATAACAGGAACGTCGTAGTCGTAGTTTCTCGGGAACATGTCGGGTGAACCTATGCACCACTTTTGATGTCAGTTGGCGATCATCGTGTTGTCGGAAGACCCAACTGCACCCAAGACCCACCGGGTTTGACAGTGGGTGTGTTTTGGGGGGGGGGGGGGGGGGGGGGGGGTTATTGCTGGCCATTGGGGACAAACAGCTCAATTTTTCTTTCATCTGACATTGAACTTTCCTCCAGTAGGTCTTATCTTTGTCCATGTAATCAGGTGCAGGCTTCAGCCGAGCTTTAAGGTGCCGCTTTTGGAAGCGAGGGCTTCTTTCTTGCACGCGAGCCTTAAGGCCATGGCGATGCAAAACACGCTTCACCTGTAGATTCTAATTTTGGCATTTCTGATTTTTGGTGGTTCTCGGTTGACTCTTCGTCCTGCTGACCAATTTTGGCTCGGCAGCAGGTGATAGTTTGAGCGTGGCAGTGGCTCTTGGGACCCGCAGCTGCTTGGAAATGGCTCCAAGTGACGCAACTTCGAAGACCAAAAATGCTCAATTATGTTGCTGCATGGATCATTTTTTTGCGCGTTTCGTGCGTGTGGAGAAAAGATAACCAATCCGTTTTTCAAATATTGTATGTACAGTGATCCCTCGCTCTAAAACGGTTCACTCTCCGCGGCTTCACAGATTTTTTTTGTGCCGTTTTTTTTAATGCTTTTAACCCTTTAAATCAGAACGCGTCGGTGGGGTCGTGTGTCAACAGGACAGTATTTCCAAAAACTATTATAGTTATTTGTTGAAAACGTTTCTTTTTTTGTAATTGGGCCTGAAAACAGGGTTTGTTCTTTGAATTCATTGTATATATAGTTAATTACTGTGTAATAACTGAACAAAAAAAATAACATTCACAACTTCACGGATTTCACTTATCACTGGTTCTTTTTGGAACGTAACCCCCGCGATGTATACGCCACTTGAGTTTCAAGAGCGTATATGACAAGTCATGTGCAGCATATTCCAAACACGATACAGCATCAGTGGGTATGAAGTGGCAGACTGAGCTGTGAAAGAGAAGCAGCAGCAGCACCACCACCTCCTCTTTCTCTTTCCCTCCCTCCTCCCTCCCTCTCTCTCTCCATTCTCTCAGTTTTCCTGCTGCAAGCGCCCCTCCAAGACAGACAGATTTCATTTGGCGCATCAAGCAGATGCATCTGGAGATTACTCCCTCGCTCGTTCCCTCTCTCTCTCTTTCTCTCTCACTCCTTTGCTTTCATATTCTCTCTCTCTCTCCCCCTCTCCTGATTGTTCTGATTAGTTAATTACTTTATACAACACATCTGCTGGATTGATGCATGAATTATACATCAGCTGCATGTGGTCGCCGCCGCCGCCGCTATTATTTTGTCTTACTTCTACCATCTCGCCGCGCTTTGCCAAAACATTGGCTACACGTCTGCAGTAGTCAGGTGAGGGACGAGGGATATGGACTGGGTGGAGGGGTGGGGGGGGGTTGAGATAATGGAGAAAATAACAACAAGGTGCAGGAAATGCACACACAAAGTAGATTAGGATGTTAGCAGAAAAACGACACCAGTTCGGAAACAGCTACCGGGGTAGCTGAGGGTTAAGGGGAGTCAAATTTAAGAGCCCTCCTCCACCGAGTATGACGGCAAGGAGCGAAATGTCAAATTGTTTGGATCGACAGTAATTCCCCCACTATAGTATTGCAGTTTGCTATGGACTACTCAGCGTGTGCGTGTGTACGTCTGCCCTAACCTGTGCAGCTGGATCTTGAGCGTGACCACGTGGTAGACATCCTGCAGCATGTCGGCCACCGTGGCGTCGGGCGCATCAGTCACGTATGACAGGGGAATGGGGTTCCACTTTCCCACCTGAATCATACCTGGTGGAAAATTGACGCCAAAGTTATGAGAGTTGTTTTATTGTTCCACCTGTGATTAACTTCTTCTTACACTTGTTGCCAGCTAAACATATAATTTTATATCAAGGATAAGAAATTAATTAAAAATAAGGCAGCAGAAGACATTTCATCCTAAGTTTATGTTGCATTTTTAAATATATTTCTAGATTTTTTGGGGAGGCGGGGGGGCGGGGGGGGGGTAATTTGACCAAAAACATGTGTTTGCAAAATCAAAATTAATAAAACACTAAATGACTAATTAAAGCCAGCCAAATACATTTTATCACACATTTTTGAAGATTGAAGATTTTTCAAAGATTTTTTTATAATGGGGAGATATCAAACATAGCTGGTATGGTTTGTTGGAAAATTCATAATTAATTAAAAATATGTGTAATTAAAAAAAGATTAAATAAGTGTATCCCTGAATAAAATTATATTTTGTTTATTTAAATCAGGAGGGTTTTAAAACATTGCCTGTACAAGTTTACAAAGCTAGATCTATTTCCTATGATTAAAAAAAATTATCTCAATATCACCTAATCAGACCATTATTTGGGAGTTGCTAATAAATTGGAATCTTTAGTTCCCCCGATTTTCATAGAAAATCTTTTTTTACACTTATAAAGGCACAACTGTATGCGCAGTATCAGTGATTAACGTGTCTGGCTGTCTCAAGTGCGCCGTTCAGTGAGCAGAATTCGTTGTTCAAGAGGCCGCGACGGCGCTTACCTTTGGCCTGGGCGGCTGAGCTGTGCGAGTACCCGAGCGAGAGCAGCGCCATCTCGATGAGCTGATTGAAGAGCATGTCCTTGCGCACCAGCACGAACTCGGCGTGCTCCTCCTTGCTGTCAAAATCCATAGGATTCTCGTAGTGCTCCACCACACAGAAGACGGGCAGCATGTTGCCTGCCAGACAGACACACACACACACACAGAAAACCTTCTTTGAGCGATTGCTGTCGATGCACAATGGCCGCGTGAAGATCATAAAATGCATTTTTTTTCTTCTTTTATGGGACAATTTCTATCTTGACCCGTCGCCTTTTTTTGTCGTGTCGCCAAAGTGAGGTATCAAACACTTTGGCAGGGAAATAACCTGCGCAATAACACATGCTGAGGCTCATTTAAAGATGTGATTTTCGTTTCAGTTTGATGCCTTTCTTCCGTGTAAAACTATGAAACAGCACTGTGTTCGGACAAACGTTTTGGGACAACGGGATGGTAAAAGTGTCCAAAAAAAAACGTTTCTTCTTCAATGATATTTTGATCTCTTCAAAATTTGATAGGGGGACGGACGGGTGGCCCGAGCGACATGCCCAACGATCATAAATTAGCGATTAAAAAGAATTTTAGGGCGATGTGTTTGGTCACTGAAAAAAGGCGGCAGTCGTTTTGGAGATATGAGGAACATGCCTGGGAGCAGATGTTCCTGTTGATAGGTATTTCCTGTATCCCTGCACAGCAAAATGAAACCATAACAGAGTTCCTTACTCGATATAGGACGACATGACCGAACCATTTTTAATTCTGGGGCCAGGGCAGAAGGATCTATTGCAACTCATATCACAATGAAAGGTGGAAAAATTTGGGGCAGCCCGTGACCGAATTCTTGGAGAATGACATAGGATGAAAGGAAGACAGTACCCTTTTGGATTTTGGAAGAGGGCGAAGAGTTCTATTCTTGATCAAGATGCAAAAACAAATCAAAAATAAAATGCCATTTGAGTTTAGTAGCCAGTCCGTTTGTTAGCTGGCTGTCTGCTTCTTGGTTGATGGAGAACAGCAGGACAAAACCATTTTGGGTGAATGCTTCTACAGTGATCCCTCGCTATTTCGCGGTTCGTTTATCGCGGCTTCAGTGCATCGCGGAAACATATTCATAAAAAAAAAAAAATATATATATATATATATATATATATATATATTTGTTTTTTCCATATACATGTAGTACAGTACTGTATATGTTGCTCTATGTGACTCGCTGTTGTTTTGCTGACTTTCGCAGCTTCTCGCGGGCCGTTTGCGGACTTTTTGCGGACTTAAAAAAAAAAAGTTTTTAAAAAAAATATGTTTACTGTATTTTGTTGTTTTGGGGTTTTTTTTTGTATTTTGTATTTTGTAACTTATACATGTTTAAATCTATGAGTATACCTCATTAAGTCATGTTAATTACTTCAAAATTGACTTCTACATGCATGTATACCATTAAATTTGGCTTTATAAATATTATGTACATGTGGAGGGGGGGGTCGCTACTTCGCGGATTTTCGTTTATCGCGGGTGGTTTTGGTCCCCTTTAACCGCGATAAATGAGGGATTACTGTATATCCACTCAAAAAGCAAACAAAACTGGAAAAAAAAAAAACAACAACAACAAAAATGTGGATTTTGGATGTATTTTGTTCGTCTGCCTTTTGGAGGATGACATGAGACAACAGCACCGCATGAGTATGAATTCTAGGGCAGCGTGAACAGCATTCATGAGAATCTTCTATTGGTACAATATTGGCCTTTTTGTCGGAACACCCTCAGATCCTTTTCCAAACGTGGTTAAAAGTTCAAACACTGTAAAAATATCACTACAGGTGCAAATGAATATAATTTTAAAAAAAACAACAGCATTCCCCAAACCACAAAAGTACTTTGAAGCACATGGCGCTAAAATGTGAAGTCCATAAGACCTTGGCGATGTTCTCACACTATTGTCTTCTGCCTATTAAACTGACATCACGCCCTAATATTTTCCAATCCCTGGCATTCCAGAAGATGCGCGCAGAGTCCTGGCAAAACAATCAATCAGCCCACAGATGCCAGGGAATGTGCTGAAAGGGCTGCTTTTCCTCCTGCCTCCATTTTAATAGATAAAGATCTAACAATAAAGACTGCTGTGTAGGTTCATTTGAGAGGGGGCGGGCAGGGTGGGGGATCAATACCGGCTTTGTTTCCCGGGTAGCCCGCAGACGGGCGGCGGTAAATATTGTTCTGGCGCTCGGACACAATGCCCGCTGTGGGTGCTCTCGCCAAGGCTTCGGCGAGGCCCTTCTGCTATGGATGATGGAGGTGAGAAATTAGGCGCTCTCAGCTGGAGCGCCGCAAATCGCAGGTTTGAAAAGGGAAAAAGGAAAAACGGCACATACAAGGGCGCCTTCGCAGCCAACAATGCTCAAACAAACCCGACTTGACATTCTAAAAAAATAAGGCGAACATTTTTTTTTGGTTCTCTTCTTCGCTTGTGAATTTAGTTTCAGTTTTTCTTCAAAATAGGCTGAAAGGTCGCGCGGCGATGTCGGAGCAAAATATCAGTATGTCGTTTTAACAAAACCCATGAAGCATCATTTGGTTCTGGGGCGGGATTGGATTCATTCTATTTTCATTGCTTTAGCTTGCTAACAAAGGCTAGGGAAAGGAAAAAGAAAATTAAAAATCACTGGATAGCAGTGGTTCCAGAGTCCAGGCATTTGTGCATTTTCCTTAAATGAAATAATCTGTAAGCCATTTATTTTTAAGGTTGTAAAAGACTTTGAAATAAGATAAAACGGGATCATCATTTGTGGTATGAATATAAAACAGTGCTATTCAATTATTCTCCGACTGCCCCCCCCCCAAAGGAAGAACAAACATTTTGCGGCCCACCACCCAACTCTTTACCGCGACTATAAATAGTATTGTTTGTCTATAAAATTGTTATAAGTACACCTCTGCATAACATTATCCCCTTAACAACATTAATGAATACAAAACAGAAAAAAAAAACAAAAGACCAACTTAGAAGAAACAACAGAGTAACTTTGTCAACATTTTTTTTTAGGGCATCCTATAAAAGAATTGAAGTGCATGAATTTCCGCAAGATTAAAAACAAAAAACAAAATGGCGCTACTCTCCTGGATGTGCAATTACACTTTATTCTAGTACACCAAAATAAAAAGGCGAGAGGAGTCAAATGGTGCATTCAAGTGCGCTCAGTTTGCTCGAGAACCGAAATTTGTTCGGCATCCGAGGCATAAAAAAAAAAATCGCAATTTTTGGTCGAAAACCAAATTGGTCGAGAACCGAAACGTTCGATAACCGAGGTTTGACTGTATATGTCAGCATTAAACTAGCAAGCTTTCGTTTGATGAAATCAGATAGTTTGGTTGAACATTTTCATATTTAATAAGTATACTGCAATTCTTAGTTCTTTCTTGATGGCTGTATTAGTCTTATAGTCAATGTCAAACTGGGAGTTTTTGGGAAACGTTGGTCTTATTAGGAGAACTATGCAAGCAAGAGAGTCCTTTTTGTTTCCTCAAAGTGACGTTATATGTTAGTCTCCCATTTCTTGACAGCGAGAAGAGGCCCTGAGGAGTTAACTTTAGGAAGTGTCGTTTTAATAAGCTTGCCTTTGTTTAAAAAGGGGAAACCATTCGGAAAAAAAAAAAAAAAGCAATTGCCAGATCCGACCCGCCATATCATTTTATGTGGCCCGCGAAAGCAAATTATGTGTGTCAACTTCCGTGATCCCTGCTAAAATCTGTACCGAAATGTCAAATTGTCATGGGTAATAAATAATGTAGAATTTTGTTACCCTGTTTTGACTTGACTGATTTCAAAACTAGTACAGTCAAACCTCGGTTTTCGAACGTCTCGGTTCTCGACCAATTCGGTTTTCGACCAAAAATTTCGAGTTTTTTATGCCTCGGATCACGAACAAATTTCGGTTCTCGAACAAACTGAGCGCACTTGAAAGCACCATTGGACTCCTCTCGCCTTCCTTACACGAGGAAGTGACGCTTCCTCAGGCAGACGAGGAAGTGACGCTTCCTCGTGTTGCTTTCCATTGTGAGCAGACGTGTTCAGTAAACATTTTTATTTTAAAAAGAGCGTGGTTTTGGTTTTCGACAGCCTTCTGGAACGGATTATGGACAAAAACCGAGGTTTGACTGTAATTCATCAATTTGTTGTGTACAAGTAATAATACGATCAGACAATCAAACATCTGTTGGGTTTCCATGTCATAACGGCCCTCCGAGGGAAAACTCAAGGTGGCCCACGATAAAAATGAGTTTGACACCCCTACTCTGCAGCATATTGCAAAATTTCACCGATCACCGATAGATCTGTTACATATGGTCCGCGATGAATGAGGGTTAAGTGCTCCAAAGCGTTGGGCTAGAAACAATTTCTTTCGTGGAACTTCTCATGAAAGTTTGGCGGGGGCGCGGCACGGCTGCTGGGCTCTCCTCAGTCCTTCCACTCAGAATGATGAAGGTGAGGAATTAGGCTCTCTCAGCTGGAGCGCCACAGTCGCAGATTTAAAAGGAGCGACGGCGAGGGGGGGAAAAAAAACAAAAAAAACGGCCCATTCGAGGACGCCTTCCCAGCCAAACAAAAGCCACTGTACTCACGCCAAGTGCAATAATGACTCGGAACCTGCGGGTTTTCCAAAGTCATTTCAAAAACAAAACATTGTAACTGTTTTTAAAAAAAAAAAACAAAGCAACTTTGGCAGGGTTAAAGATAAACAATATCATAATCACAAAATGGTTTTTGGAGGATAAGAAAGTTGCAGGCGGGTAAACAAAAAAGCTGGAAGGGTTTGTTTGAAAATGACTACACTTGATTATATATTAAAAAATACATTAAAAATTAAAGGTGCTGGAGGAATTTTATCCCCAAAATTTTTGTTTCATTTAAAAAAAAATAAATTCAATTTAGCGACTTACAATGACAACAAGCATATACTGTAAAACCAAAACATTTTGTCTGCGTATCTAACAATTAATTCAGAAGTTGGTTTCCTTCCTGATTTTAATGTTTGGATTAACTGATGGGATTTGCAAATTCAAAGATGTTTTAAAATATGTGACATAAAAGTGAGAAAATCCCAAATAAAAAATAAATCTAAATAAATGAAATAAAAATGACAAAAATAAAGAGAGAGGGAGAAAAAAGGTTCTAACTATTTTTTTAAAAACGCCACCTCTTTTTGGACAGTTTTGGCAGATTTAAAAAACAAAAAAAAACAATGGCAAAGTGGCTCTTGGAGGACGTGAAAGTAGGAGGACGAACGACACAGCAGCAGCGATGCAGCACGACACAGGGATGATTCTCACAGTGCTCCTCTGTTTGCCATTGTCCGCCACAATAAGTGTGTGTGAGCGCTGGTGCGTTTGTGTGCGTGCGTGTGTGTCTGTGTGTGTGTGTGTGTATTTGCATGCTGCGATGACTAAAGGAGCATTGTGACGAGGGTTTAAGAGTTTTGGAGTGCATGCATGCAGGCCGTGCGGAATGAGGGAGGTTGGTGGTGGGAAGTGGATGAGGGGCTTGCATGTTGTACTCCACTTCAAATGGCAATGAGTGTGATTGGATTAAACTCAGCATTTTATTATTAATGCGCCAAATCTTTATTAAATCTACAAATTCTCCAGGCAGTAAAAAAAAACACCAAAAAAAACAGCTCATCACACTTTCCCAATTAAGAATAAAGTTTATCCTGTTTACACAAAGCAGCTGGGATTTTTTTTTTTCTAACGCTAAGTAAGTCACAGCGTATAAATTTTTGGCATCTATCCATTGGGATAATGTAGCCAAAAGGTCATGTTCAAAGCGGTTTGCAGTGCCACGCTATGATATCACGATTCATGAGGGACAAAGAAATATATTTCCATTGGGCGATGTATCGTTGTCTTTCTGTAATAGAATTGCATCAACTATCAATATTCCAATTTTGGACTTGATCCAAATATCTGCATTGACGCATAACAATTCTAAATGGACATCTGGACGTTGGACACAAGATTGTCTTTTCTTTGTAATCGTTCTTTTTCAGTTAAATTATGTGGAACTCAACGATTGAATTCCTGTCTTCATTAGTTACAGTCCACGGCGAAGAGAATAGGAGAAATCTGTTTCGAAATGTTTGCAGAAAAGAGTTGATGCGAACTGTGTAGTACTCAATTGTGGACGTTTAGCGTTACTGTTTTCCATCATTTCAGTTTTCGTGACTTGAGTTGTGGCGAAAATGGCCCCCGGTGACTTGGGCCCCTGGCTTGCGTCTCCTTTCCCCTACTATACGAGAACTTTCGCGTTTATTTTAGCAAAAGCAGTTTTCCGGCGCAATTGCAACATGCCGTTAGCTAGCCTGCTATGCTTCGTCCCTGTGCGCCATAATTTAATGAACAGCTTGGCGTTATAGCTTCAATTTTCAAGCTTTATGGTTTTTGTGTTATTCAGGCTCCCGTAATATGTTGGAACACAAAGCATTGTGTTGTATACACTGCATGTATATCCGTTATTGCACAAATGCTACATTTGCGATGCCTCTGCTATCGTCGGAAAACTATTGCAACAATTTCCAACCACTACGATCACCAGGCTGAGTTTAAGCGTTCCAGACTGTATTGTAAAGTTATGTGCGAGGCTTGACATGCAGGTTTGGTTTGTTTAAAAAGACTCTGATGCAATTTCTCGGCTAGTGCTATCCTTCAAACCTTGGTGCAGACTGTGAATGTGCAAAGAGATAGTTATAAACAAAAGATGGTTCAAAATTAAATGCGAACGCTGGGTAGACGAAAGACGCACCAATGTTCAAGTGACAGAGGAAAGCATAGGCAAATCCACAATAGTCATTAGAAGCGGTTGCTTAGCGGCATAGCTCCCAGTGTTTTGTTTTGTTGTGTATATTTATTTAAGAAGCAGACATCATTACACCATATGAACACAAACACAACAAACTAATAAGTAGCAGACGCTGCTGAAAGTTTGTAGTCAGGCTGTCAATATTTTTAGATAGGATCATTCTATTGATTGTTCCATCAAATAATTGGATGAACAAATTTTGCGAGATCTTTTTTTATGATTACCATCTCTGGAGGCGTATTTGGGTTTGGTGATACATCCCCTACATGCGCCACATGCACACATCTGGACACTAATTGAGGTGTTGAGTATGAAGTGCTGCTCCCACAAATGAAAATGTGGGGATTGTTTTTATAGGTGCTCACTTTTTTTTCCTCCCATCACACTTTGAGGGTCCCCGTTCGAAAATAGTAGCCTTTTCGAAGTTTAGTCGCAACTACAAAATTACTCGGAAATGATAAATGATCCTTTTTGAAACAGAATTAATAACGGAATCTTTTAATGATGAGCGAACCATGTGGTTGTTACGAGAGCTCAGACTTGCACCCAAATCTACCGTCTTGTTGAGATCAGCAAATGATGATTGAATTGATGCGCATTTGGGCTTTTCAGAAAAATAAAAACAAAAACACATCTTGGATCAACAAATGAAAATCCAGTTTCATCTAAATGGTCATTGTAAATAAAATTTTATCTGAACCGGATTGGGTGTACACCAGCATGCTGACACAGCAGCGAAAACATATGGAAAATGTATCCTTTTTAGTTTAAAATATCTTACTACCAGGATCCCAGTGACAGAAACCAGGCTGTTTTTTTTGTTTTTTTTGCTTTTGGTCCCATAAATCCACCCGCGTTGTGTCGTCACCTCTTCATCCTAACTAGCGCTAAGCTAGCAGGGGAGTTTTTCTCCCGTCGAAGCAGACACGCACACACGAATTCCCTTCATTTGTTGCTATGACAGCGTGAGAGCCCAACAGCGAAGTAACGACTGAGGCGTTCAAACACCGCCGAGATGGGCTTCATTGACCGTTTTGCCTAACGGTTTATTGAATGCTCATTAGCTCTCTAACTATTCCCACACACTTCCGGGATCTCCTTTAAAGACCCTGCCGCCTGCCTTCACATGATGCATGCACACTCCCCACATACATACGTCACACACACACACACTTGAGTTGCCAGTCAGTCAGTGGTGTTGAAAACACGTAATCTCGCAAATAAAAATAACATACCGCGCTTGTGGCAGGTCTTCAGCAGGTGATTGGCAGGCTTGAAGGGCAGCCCGGCCAGTTTGGTACCCGTGCTGCCCAGCCTGGCCCTCCCCAGGGGGCTGCCGTTCTGCTCCATGCGGGGCAGCTTGGCCGGTGGGGGCTTGCCCTCAGCCATGCTGTTAACCAGCTCGTTCTCCTTGCCCAAACACGTCTCGCTGAGATGGTCCATCATCATCTCAGCAATCCTCGACTCGCTGCGGTCACCTGTGGAGACAGGGGAGTCAAACCAATTTTACCTGGCGGACTACACCAGTTACTGCTGCCCAGAGGTTGCAAAAGAACCATTTTGCTCCGTTTTTGTTAGCAAAGGAACTGTTAGCAGGCTAGCAAATGAGCTAATTGCATTTGAAACTGTAAAATCCTTTTGATGCCTCAGCATTTTTTTTTTTACTCAGGTTGCCATCATGGAGTATGTGAACATACAAAGTGTTAGCATATTAGCATTGCATCAAATATGACAAATAGTAAGGGAAATTATGTAAAATCCCGATCCACAGGTATGTGCCTCAGCGCTTTTGCCACTTACTGTAGGTTGCTATCTTGTTAGTTGTTACCATAACTGTTAGCATGTTAGCATGGTATAAATTCTCATTGGAAGTGGTATACAACCTAAGTGGAAATTTTTAAATCCTTAAGTGCCTTTGTGTTTTTTGTACTGTCTGGATGCACAATGTTCGCATTGCCAACAGTTGGCATCCCAACATTTTTTTTTAGGTTTACGTTGACTTTGACATCTATGTGTTAGCACTTCAGTCGGCCTAGCTTTTTCTGTCGTGTCTGCTTTTTTTTTTTTTTTTAAACAGCCCTTGTATTATGTATGACGTCCCACTAGTGAGTCCCAGGCGAGGTGGGCCAAACAAGCCTTGTTTCTTTTAAGCGAGAACACATTAATTTGCAGGGAGATTCCGCCTGGATGCGTACAGCAGGGTATGAGGTTCTGCTGCCGAGCACGCAGGGCAGAGGCTTGGCTGGGGTTTGGTCGAGGTATTGTGAGGCTATGCATCAGTTTGTGCTTGGGGGAATTTTGCCATGTCACAACTTTACAGGTGTAGACTTTTATACAAGTCCCAAAAAATAACCATGACCCTTATAAGACATTTCAACTACTTTGATCTAGTTTTCCATTGAATTTATGCCCGTTTTAAATGGGCAATTTGACACAGGACACGTTTCATTCGCAAAAAGTGACATATATACACACACACACACACACACACACACACACACACACACACATACACATATACTGTATATATATCAAATCTCCTTTTTATTGTATTATACTTTTAGAGTTTTTCTGTCACTTTAAAATGTGTCAATTTGACCCAGGCATGTTTACTGTACAAAAAAAAGGGTTAAAAAGAAAAACATTAAACATTGTAATTTTTAAAAGGTGCAACTGATCGTAACCCTTCCTGTTTTGATTTGTTTTCACTTTTAAATGTGTTATTATCCTAAAGTGAAAAAAAATACATCTTTAAACGAGACTAGGCTCAAGTTTGTATTGCATTTTTGTCACTTTGAAATGTGTCAGTTTAACCAGCAACATGACAGGAAAGCTCACACCACTTTCAGCCGCCACGATCTAAACCAACTCACAACACACCCAAATTGCATTTGTTGAAATATACCCGTGGCTAAGATGCAATGTCCATTAGGTCATTTGTTGGGGCTGCACGAGTGTGTAAGATACACGGTGCATGTCAGTGCATCGTGTTAATTCACTGGACCTGTCAAAGAGGACAAACTCGACCACCCCCGCATCCAAAGATCATCAACTCCCCCCATTCATGACGAGCAATGAGCCAAGTAATTCCCTGCAATTAGGGCAGAAAAGTGAGGGACGAGGGTGGGGCGGTGGAGGGCATTCTGAAGGCATCCACACCCCGGGATCAACGTCAAATCTGCATAAATAATAATCATATTCGCATGCTGCTCCTTTCCAGTGATGAAAAATTATGTATTTATGTGACGTTTTGTATTGCATTATTTACTTGCAGAAAAGGAACAACATATATAAAATCCAGATCAGGATTTTTAAATGACAAAAATATTGTAAGAATGAAAAATGAGGGGAAGTTGGAATAAAGGAATTAGAAATTGAAGGAACCAACCTGGAAAGTAGCAGCTTGCCACCACTTGGATTCCTCTTTTCTTCAAGTTTGGCCAGGGTAGACTGATTAGTTGTTGAAAACAATACAAATAATAAATAGAGCAAAACTTCCTGTTGGCAGGTGAGTGACAGTGGAGGGAAGGGGGGGGCGGGCGCGGAAGTCAACCCGGCTTCTGGGAGGCTCCGCGGGCAAGAGGCGGGACCACCGACCGATGTTGGGGCTGGGTGAGTGTCTGCGCTACGTTAGCTTATACCGTCCGGTGACATGGACGCTAAAAAACAACCCGAAGAAAATCAACAACAAGCGGGTGCAAAGTGAGAGGTTAGCCACTACTTCACCCAAAAATACAAACATGGCCGTGGGAGGCTGGGGGAGAGGCTGGCTGGCAGCCTGCCCGCTAGCCGCCGCCGGGAAGCGAGCAGCGTACGGAACGGACCATGGTATCCACCACCACCACCACAACCGCCACAGTTGGCGGCGACAGTGCGCGTCAAACCCGGGTGCTTGGGAAGTAGCTAGCGAGAAACCAAGAACGAGCAAATGTCCCTCCCCTCAGCTGTTGGTAGCGCGGAGCCGGAACGTGATACGGAGCAGGTTCGCCACATTCAAAACAAGGAGAGAGAAAAAAGACGAGGGGAGGTCAAAAAGTGCCGTTCACTTTCCCGGCGTCGCGGAGAAACGACGCTCCCCAGCCGGGTGCTCAGACGCGGGGCTTGCCGCGCTGCTACTACCGCCGCCGCTGACGCCTGGAGGTGGAGAAAGGTGTCTCGCTACTCGGGCTCGGAGCTCTTGTGCCTCGGCTATCCGCCTCTCGGTCTCCCCCCCTCTCTCGCTCCGGCTCTCCCTGCGTGTCCCCATTAAATTATTAGTTGTATTGACTCATCGCCCTCCTCCTCCTCCGCCTCTCTCTCGCTCACTCGCTCGCTCCCTCCCTCCCTCACTCTGGTTCTCTCCCGGCTGCTCGCTCTCCCCTTGGCGGGCACATGGCGCGACCGAGGGGGCTGCAACATTTCCGGGGTGGTGGGGGTAAACTAGTCCCTGTAGACGAGCGGATGATTCCACCTGCACCGGCCGTAAAAAGTCCTGATGGCGGGTTGCGGGGCGGGGGGTGGAGGGCGGTTTAAAGTGGGAAAAAGTGTGCGGAGGAATTTCTAATCATCTTGATTGGAGTGAGAAGGCCCCCTGCATTTATTATCAACAGTGGCAACTATAAATCAGTAAAATCAATCATTCAGATTTTTACTGCCACTCTTTGTTTGAATTTACAAATCAGCAATGTGGAAACGGTGGGGTACATCAGTTTTTCCCATCTGAATTTTGGCCCTGAACATGTTAAATCAGCTCACTCATATTATACTGCAACTTCGTATGTGTGAAGATTATAATAGGACATTATAACAATCTTTAAAAGCCACTTTACATTTTGAGATTAAGTTTTGAAAAAGGTTGACACATGCCCAATAAACTACCAATCTATCTAACTATCTTGAGACCAAAACTACGTTCCTATTTTTACAGAACATGCATTGGAACTTTAAATTCACTACTGTGCAGACTTCAGTTTTGTCATACAATAAATCATTTAATAGAATATAGTCATGGTCATAGCCGAAACAAAAAAATCTGGAGTGAACCCATCCAAGCACCCCCCCCCCCAAAAAAAAGTGAACGTTGCACTTGTCTTTCTTGATAGTTGTCATTACACAACAAAGGTCCTGTCAACAAACAAAGGCTAATACACCCGAGTCACTGCCTCATTACGGGTTCTGCGGCGTTATTTTACAGCCAAGGAAACCTGTGTAGCAGGTCATCATGCCATGCCTTGGTGTCGTTTTACCAGACAAAAATATTTGACAAGCTCCACAAAACCCCAACTGTCAACAAGTAAGAAATATGCACATTGAGAGAGTGCACACAGATTGTGCAAACACTCGCAAGCTGACATTGTAATTAATGAAGCGAGTCTTTTATATACTGGCAGCTGATGTCTCTTTGACGTGTCAATAAATCCAAATGAGATTTGATTAAACTAAATTCTTGAAGTTGGGTCCCATGTGTTGGGATTTAAAAAATAATTGATTCCTATAATGCTTGATGGGGTGCCACGTTGTGCTAGTGGTTAGCACATCTGCCTCACCGCATTGACGTTAGGGGTTTGAATCCGGACTTTGGCCACATAAGCGGCATGGCCAAACTTAACTGGAATGGGACCCTCGCGGAAAATAAAAATGACAATTGACAACCAGAAACTGCAGCATTGTGTAGGCTTTTGAGGCTCCACATACTGTATATTGTACTGTATTATTTAGTGAACCATGAAAACATGGCATGATTGACAAGGAAGAAGAGGCTTGCCACACAAAGAGGAAGTAGACGAGAATAAAAGCAAGAGTGTGGCTATTATGAGAGGCTGCCTCGCCCCAGTCATTGACGGTACATAATGCGCTTAGTACATCGCTGGCATGCATTTTGCCGGCAGAGACTGCATGTTTTGCTCTCATCCACAGGTACATATGAAAGTGTAAATCTAGTTAAGTTGTGTTGTAAAACACAATATCTGTAGACTGTATGCGGCCGGCGCAAATCTTTATTGAATCAGGCCACAAGACGACACCTAACCACTGATCAACTGTCCCTTGTTACTGTGTTTAGACCATCTCAGAGTATCATCGGCTGTTGCAACAGAGAGACTGGAAGAGTCACGGTAGATGTTGTTGGAAAGTTTCATGGATCAAACTGAATTGTGGTCCAATTACAATCTGTGGTGGTGTTTGACTTGAAAAGTTTCATCGTAATTACTCATACAGGGGGTCTGGGACTGATGACAGTTCTTATGTTGGTGATGTTAACTGAGGAAGAGAATTTAAAATGGAACAGGAAAGGACCGGACAGGGCAAGATCAGTGTCTACTTACAACTTATTGCTACCTGGTATTGTCTGTCTTAAGAGGGTGATATTCCCCCTAAACGTTGTATTTATTTGAGGTCATGGGGAAAAGATTTGAAAAGAGGACAGGACAAGAGCAGTTAGTACTTACTACCTTTTGATACAGTGGTACCTCTACTTACGAACATCTCTGGGTTGAGGATTAGATCCAGCATGTTGGATCAAGACTTTGATCCAACAAGGTTGAACTAGAACAACTAGCCATAGAGTTAAAGCTTCCAAAAGATGGATTATCCGGTTACCAATATATCTAAACAGTGGTACCTCTACTTACAAACGTCTCTTCATACGTAATTTTCAAGTTATGAAACGCCTCAACAGGAAAATATCGCTCCTTGTAACGAAAGAAATTTCAAGATACGAAAGTTAAAAATACAGTATGGCCTGCTACTCGCAGCTCCGAGTTTCCTGAACGCAACATAATTATAGCTGCTCTGCCATTGGCTATTACCCGAGCATCTTCCTGGCATCCCATTGGCTAAGAGGGGCTTCTACCGTATGTGTCTATTTGTGTAGCTCGATAGATGTGTCGATGCAGCGTCCTCGTCATTCGCCCCTCCGCCCATGAGGCATTCCGATAGTTTTATGTAAATGTGAATCACCCAGAAAAAGTGTTCACCAGTCCACCAATCGCACACTATGCTGATGTTTGCCTTGAACATTTTCAAAGGATTGTTAAAAGCCAACAAAAGCAAACGTCCTTGGATCATATCTTTATAAAACACCAGGCAAAAACCACTTCTGAGAGAGAACATGAACTAAAGAGGGCAAAAGATGATGAGGATGCAGTTAAAAGTTAAATGACCATCATTTTGATTCTTTATTCTTTGTTTTTTTACATTATCCACAACTCTCACTTATTGTGCAATAATCAAATTGTAACATGTATGTGTTACATATTTTGATACATTTTTATGCTTTAGAAAACATTTATGGCTGAATTTTGGGGGGGCTTGGAACGGATTAGGGCATTTACATGGAAAATGCGTCTCTACTTATAACATTTTGTAGTTACGAAATTTCTTCAAGAACCAATTAATTTTGTAAGTATAGGTACCACTGTACTTTGTAAAACAATCATGGTCCAATTCCAATTTGGTGGCTGTGTTTGACTTTAGAAGTTCCTACCACAATTACTTAGACCAAAAGATTTTATCTTGAAGATTGCTGTATTGTATCATTGAAAGTGGTGAAGGTAGAAGAACAGGAAACCGACAAACAGGAAGTGCGTTTGCTGACTACAGTAACAACAAAAACTCGAGGTGCCAAGTCGTCCTGGGGAGGTCAAGCGTATGTGCAGTGTGACAATATTTTCACTCCGCAACCGTAAACACCGTAATCACCTCGTCTTTGCAAAGCTGCTGTTTGATAAACACGCCGACCACAGACACTTTGACGTAAAGTCAAGAGGATTTAGAAGAAGACGGTATAGAGGTGTTGCGTCGGGGGTTAACCCCCAATTGCTGTTCCAACCGACCGTGTGGGGTCAAAAGTTTGTCTGGCCCTCGTGAATTCCCCGCAAGGGGCGAGAACGGAAGCCTTCGAGCAGGAAACTGCGACTGAAAGCGTTGTCACCTGAGACAGAACGATGCCTGGTGATAAAGTTTTGCGGGGGTGGTGGGAAGCATTGTAAGAGTCTCACGACTGCTGCGAAGGTATTTGTTTGTCTTTTTTTTTTTTCTCCTCACGATTCTAACAGGAAGTGAAAGAGGTGAGATGATTCTGCATTCAAGATAAAGATCTGTCCCAACAAATGAAGAATAATTTACTCCGCAAGATGACTTCATCAACTTTTAGGGTTGAATCAAAATTCAAGTTTTTCAAAGTGTGTGTACCCTGAAAGTTGATGTATTTCGGTGAAGCTGGATTCGGGGGTTGAATTTTTGAAAAACGTCCACAACCTCCATTGTCGTATTTTTGTGGCCTAAGCCTGATAAGCTAGCTCTCAAATGTCAATGAAAACATGACCAACTTGGCGGAGCTACGAAGAGAAAATGTGAACAGGAGGCTCTGCATCACACACACACGCACACACACACACACACACACACACACACACATTTATACATGCTCGGCACTATGCAGTGCCACCGCAAAAAAAAAAAAAACAAGGTGTGTGTCAACACGCGTTACACCGCGTTTTCTCTTATTTTTAAGCCGTCGTGGGGGAAACGTGCTCCTTGTTTTCTCTCCGGTGTGACGCAAGCAGCCGCAGTCATTTCCACGGCGATTGTCAGGCGCCATCAGAGAACGCCGATAACCCCTGCCAAGGCTTGGCACGGCCAACAGGTGGCGGCGCTGCCAGCCATCCAGCTTGGCAGCGACATGGCTGCAGCAAAGGGGGAAAAAAATAAAATCTGACATCCAGAAGGGGCGCAGACTTGCACTGAACGCACCGGCGAAGCAACACTGCTGATTATCAATTAACATATAGCATGTGTGTGTGTGTGTGTGTGTGTGGAGACACAAAAAATAACTCCAGATTACAATGGATTCAGAAATTGCACGTGAATGCTAATTCTGAACTGGAATGCCGCGGAACTGGCTGAATTGTTGAAATGTAGAATGCGAGACTTGAAGTTGGAATGAGGTAAATATGTGACAGTTCTGCATTTGGCAGTGTCCGGAAAATGCGGATTCATCATCAAGGTGTGAATTTTGGGAACGTGGAAAATTGTTTTCAAGATGTCCCCTGAACAGTTTCAAGTTGGAATGATTTGAATCGGCTGCTAAATTGTGAATGATGAAAATACAGGATGACTTTTATTTATAAGCGCCTTTCAAGACACCCAAGGACGCTTTACAATCAGACAAAACAACAGAACACCAAAGATTTCCTGAACGATGTCATTATTTTGAAGTTGGTTATATTAAATGTGGGATATGTCCCTTTGTTTTCATTTCAATGGGATGATTTTCATTTTAATAGTTTGTAGGATGTCTGAATGACGGGAATATTTTGCATCTGCAATGGAGAAATGTGGAAGAGGTTGAACGGCAAAAAATTGGAGGAATAATAATTATGAGAAAATACTTTGGGGGTGGAAGGGGTGGGGTGCAAGAATAATATGTTGAAACAACTCGTTTATCACAATCTGAATGCAGATTTAGCTGAGCTCAATGTCGGTTCGCAGCAATGTGGAACAAACATACGCACAGACACACGCACACACTCTGTTTTGTAATTGTGGCAGGCTGGATTTGGTGCCGCTTGGCCCCGTTTTTAAGGAAAACATGAAGTGCAAAAAGAGGTCTCGTTCCCCACCGAAGGCATTTAAATGTCAATCGTCATTACGCGTTTGCTACACCTGGGCCAGCACTCTTTAAATAAACTGCGGGACAATAATATTTTGTCTATTTGGAAGGAGGATTGCGGGGTGGGGGGGGAAGGTGTAAAAAAAAAAAAATCTGACACTAATGGGAGAGGAGACGGGAATGATTATGGAAATTCGGAATAGTTGGCTCGGTGCGGAGGTAGCGTCTTTATTTAGAGGCTGAGTGCACGTAGGTGTTGTAATGTCTTCATGCTCGCCCCTCGCCTCGCTGCTAATGGGCATTAATACCATTATTTGCGATTACTAATACAAATTAGTCTGAGTGGTGGGCGACGGGGAGGTGACGGGGGTCTTTAGCGACGTCTCAGCTCCACATTCACACATTTTGGAGGCAGCAAAGGATTTAAGGGAAGAAAAAAAAAATCATTCCGCTTGAGAAAATTAATCTGCCGTATTGATGCCAATTTGTTGTTTATGACCAGCGGACACAATATTAGGTACACTGTCAATGTCGGCAAAAAGAATGCCGTCGATTTAAAAAAAATGAATAATACTCATTTAGATGGTTTTATTTTCGCAATGTCACACTGAGAGTTTCTGATATTTAGTTTCTAAAGGAGAGTATTGCAGAATATCCACTTCCGGTTAGCAATAGCAGTTCAAAACAGCTCAGACTAATAGATGAAGTCGAAGCTGCTTTTCAAATGTGAAAGGGGTTGCAGACAGCTGCGAGGATTGCGAAGAAATATTTCTGCTCAACGGGTACGTTTATCACCTATTTTTGATTTTGAATCAAACATCCATCCCATAACAGGAAGTGTTTTCGTAACACTTCAATTACGAAGAATTCATGCTAGCGACCTAGCGGCTGTGGCTATCGTCGGCTTCGCCTTACATACAGTGAGCGGCGTGGCTTTGATCAGGACTGGGGTGGGGTGAGGGGGGGGGGGGAGATTACTTCATGGTGCTACATGCCCACCCAACGCAGAAAAAAAAATGGCGCCCGTGTCTTGTACATAGCTAAAATTTGCATTAGCTGCCATCTTCAGAGGAGTTGAGGACTAAACCACTACAAATGTGTTTTGAAGAACAGCAAACCAATCGTTGAAAAGCTTACATATCGAATATTTTTTTTTTAACATTGATGACAAAATGGGCCGTTCAAAATCACAGGCGTTTCCGACCAACAAAAATCGGTTGAGGGACATTCAAGTCTTAGAATGCTAATAGTACAAACATTATGACTCACATTGCAAATGTCGCATTTAACCCTCATGCAGTAATTTTAAGCGGCTGCATGAAGGGTATTACGTCCCAAAAATGTCCCTCTTCCAATGTGCAACAACTTTTTTCACTTTAAATTTTTTTTCACTCTCAACCCCTCAAAATGTTCAGTGGGAATTGGCCAAGACATAGATATACATCCTATGCAGAATTTCAGCTTCGTGGAGTTATTTTTCACTGTTTTGTCTGTGGTGTCCAACAGTCCAAAATCGTCCAAAGTGTCCGAAATGTCCAATTTTGGGATAATTACTGCATGGGGGTTAACTATGCCCCCAAACGTGTAACTAAATTAATGCAGGCCAAAATATGAGAAACGGCTCCAATATAACGCAGTACGGCCAAAAATAGTTGACTTTTTTTTTTTTATTTGCCTTATCATCCTTGTAAAAGCTGAATTTGAATGGGATTATGAAAGTGTACCTGATATTGTGATCAGTGGGTGTATGAATGAAAATGAAATTTGCAGGAAAAAAAAAAAACAAAAAAAAATGTTCTCGGAAAAATGTGTGTATGTGTGTGTGTGTGTGTGGGAGGACAGGTTTCACAATGTGTAACAAAGTGAAAAACCAACGTAGATGAAATGCGAGACACGACAATTGGCATCATTTCATATCTGCTATTGACAATTTCAATGTCATTCTCCCTGTACTCTTCTTCCCACACACGCACACACTTTGTTGCGGAGTGGATGCGTTGCATGTTTTATTAATGACCTCATGTGAAGAGCACGACTCGTAATCATCTTGTCTATGTTAAGCGCGAAATAAGTTGGGCAAATATTCCGTAACATCTACTCCCCCCCCCCCCCCTCCCCCCAAACAAATCCACTTAGTCCCGCTTTTTTTTTTTTTTTTTTTTTCTTAAAACACGTGGCGAGTGTGGCTTTCAATTAGCGGTGAAATACGGTGATTTCTTATGTTCCTCGCCTGTCCGCCCGGCAGTGTAGGAGGCGAGAGAAGAAGCAGAAGAGGTGTAATGAACACAGCGTCGTCTCCTAAGGGCTTAATTGTTTTCTAATCGTGTGAGGCAGACTAGAAATAGATGACGAGCGAGCCAGAGAGCGACTCTGGTGACTTCATGACCTCCCCGATGCCAAGTTGAGCGGCACCTTTTGACCACTTCCGACAGCCCACCCGGCGGTATTGATCTCGCACTGTATTTCTCACGTTACAGTATAGCGTTTTCGGTTGCAGCACTTTTTCTTTTCTTTTTTTTCTTTGGTATCGCTTTTGAGGGTTTTTTTTACAGTGCGGAGGCAAGCCCGATTCAGTGATCAGTGCCTTTAACCCTTTCAGGGACAGTGGACCGCTGATCATTTCATCAGGTAACTGTAATTGTAATTATTCAGTGTTTCTGCACAAAAGTTTGCTGCTCTCTACCAAGGAACTAAATGGCTAAAAAAAAAAAAAAAGTGTCCAAGAACGTCTACCACTTGGCCTTTCTGTGATTCCTCCAGTCTTTGTGATTCTCTGGAATGTCTGCGACACTTAAAGCTTTGATTTGGGCTTAGAGTGTCATCAACAGGTTGCAAAATAGATACAGACACACTGGAAGAGTTACAGAATGGTAGAGAAGTGGACATTCTTGGAATATTGTTATTGATTTTGTTTTGTGATTTTTTTTTTGGGGTCAAAACTAGAAAATGTTTCTATTCAGTATAATATTACATACATGTCTTTCACGGTTGCTCAGTACAATACGACAAGAATGACAAAAAATGAAGTCTGGAATCAACTGCGAAAAGTGAAATTTGCATGCAGCATAACAGCTAAATGTTGCGTCACCATATTTGTTTTGAACTCCACTATTTGACCTTCAGAGCCCTACTGAGTGGGTTTCTATTCAATTGCATTTCTTTAATGTCTTTGTAAGTGCTTTGGTGACTTGCTCTGTGTATGAAATGTACTATAGAAATAAATATTGCGCTTGCCTTGCCTAGACTGACGGGCAATGATAAATCAAAAAACATTTTTGCTGACACCATCTCGTATTGGTGTAATGCAGCATCAAACTATGAGAATCATTTTCAGGATTCTTGAAACATTCATTCATTCATTTTCTGAACCGCTTTTTTCTCAAAAGGGTCACGGGGGTTACTGCAGCCTATCCCAGCCGTCTTCGGGCAGTAGGCGGGGGGACACCCTGAACCGGTTGCAAGCCAATCGCAGGGCACACAGAGATGAACAAACCATCCGCGCTCACACTCACACCTAGGGACAATTTAGGGTGTTCAGTCAGCCTGCCATGCATGTTTTTGGATTGTGGGAGGAAGCCGGAGTACCCGGAGAAAACCCACGCAAGCACGGGGAGAACATGCAAACTCCACATAGGAAGGCCGGAGCTGGAATTGAACCCGGTACCTCCGCACTGTGAAGTCGACGTGCTAACCACTCGACTACTGGGCCACCTGATTCTTGAAACAGTCAAATTAAAAAAAAAAAAATGTTCATTCATACTCGGACTAGGGAGATTTTTTTTTTTAGCAATTTCACCAATCAACATTCAATTGGACATGTTTGTAGTAACAGTGCGCGCAAAAAAGAGTCTCAATGCTCTAGGCCCAAAATTTGGCACTGCTGGTTAAAACTCATTCAGTCCCAGCCAATTCTGGACCAAGTCTGAAAAGACGTTTAAAAACGTCTTTGGGAGTGAATGAGTCAAGAGAGCGCGACTCTTCTTTTTGTTTTCTCAACGTGATGTTATACCATCACTTTTGTCTTCCCGCCATCACTACTCCCCCAAATTAGTGAGCGGGAGAACAGATACACCGAAGAGCATCGAGGCCTTCGTCGGAAGAGCCGCATAAAAGCAGGAAGGCGACAGAATGGGCAAAGCGTCTCTGGGGAAAAATAAGAGAATAAATAAAAAAGAACGCGGGTGTCGACTTCCAGTCGCGTCGCCTTTTTATCATCTTATTTTTCTTTGCCGCCTTAATCCCTCGTCAAAGGAGGCGTCACTCATCCGGCGGAAGAAACAAAAACGCTCGATAAGGATGCAGTGTGTGTGTTGCGGTACGTGGGTGGGTATTAACAACCTGATCTCGGATGCGCTTTCCCGCAAACTCTCCCTCCTCCTCCATAATAAAAACAAAAAACAAAAAAAACAGGCATAGGATTCCCCAAAACCTCCACAGATGGAATAAAGACAAGCATCGGAATGAAGGACAATGAAGTGAAAAATAAAAATAAAAAATTAAGCCTTGAGCTAATGTGATTTGAATCGTGACTTCAAACTTGTATTAAAATTGTATTTGCTACGCTGTGGCGTAACCACAGAGGAAGAGCGCACGTATCGAGGGGTTGTCATGCCGTGCAAAAAGCGTGACATGACGGACTTTGCTTTTGTTTTACCTTTTTTTAACCCCCCCCCCCCTCCCCACCCCCCGCCACCCCTTCCGCGCAAGGACTCATCAACCGTTTAAGCACCCGCGAACAATAAACCAAGCCGAGCAATGAGAATCAACCATTTTGAAAATCATACCAAAGGCAAGACAAAACACACCAAACGTATCGAACAGAAACTTGGGCTTTCAACCCCTTGTCATGTTTTGGGTCAAATTGACAACTTTTGAGTATTGAGGAAAACACGGTGGTTGGGGGAAAATGTCTATAAAATATTTTTAGATATTTTTCCTGAAATGTACACTGGGTCGCGTTGACATAAAAGGAATTTTCAGAATATTAGACATTGCAGTGGTGTGCAGTCAGGGGAGGCAGGTGAGGCTGTGCCTCCCCTGTCATCACAAGTATTAATATTTATCCGCTCGATTATGATTTTGGTGTCGTCCTTAATCTATTTGGACCATTTTATCGTAAAAATCGACGCGATGCTACAAGCTGTAATTTCTCGCCCTTAAAATGGAGGATTTCATTTCAGTCAGTGCCTCCCCAACCCCAACCCTCACTGCACGTCACTGTTAGACAATGAGCTGAAACCTCCTGTTAAGTTGCGGGTCAAAGTGACCCCTTCAAAACTCTCAAAATATATTTGATAGAATTTATACTTCGGCACTTATTTTTTTCCCCCACTTTCTTATTTCGGAAAAACAATAATTGTGGCATTTTATTGATTTATATTTTTCCCGATTGAAGAGACGGCGGGTCACACTGACCCACGGTTACCTCCAAGCAATTAGCAATTTGCTAAACTGAACATTTTTGTTTTGTTGTTTTGTTTTTTTTAATCGTTTTGCATGTCACACTGACCCATAAACTCGGCTGGTGTACGTACACAACGAGAGTGCCGATTAAGTGCTCACCCAAGGAGTGGGCTCACCTGTAACCTTTCAAGGAATGCAGCGTTCAAAATCGGGCGACAACACACATCAAGGAAAAAACACACCAAAAAAACCCCAGAAGCAATAAACCCTGTGTGAATCACTTCATACGAATCGTAAAAATTTGGAGGTGGAATCCCCAAATGTGCGTGTGGTAGACAGGCCTCTTATTTACTGGCGACAGTCTCGTAAAAGACATCTAAACAGGTATTTAGTCCCATGCCTACCGCAGGTATAATTGGACTCGATGCCACTCAAACCTGCCATCATCATCGAGACGGTAAAAGACTGCAATTAATGGCTTTATCCAAGATATCATTCCCTGCAAAGTGGGACTATGAACTGCGTGCGTGTGGCGTGTGTGTGGCGTGTGTGTTTAATAATCCTTATGGAATGCAGCACTGAGACGGTGTCTCAATCATCTACGTTCCTAAAATTGGCTCCGTAGTGCCCCTTGGAATGTTTTTAAAATGTTGCCCCTGGAGCCAGTTTCGCCCAGTGAGATGAAATTCGGTACGTTTATCATGAGTAGACCCACAAAAAAGTCTCGAGAAGCCCTGCCCTAAAATACTCAGAAAGCCAGTCATTTTGTTTTAAAGCGGCTGTTTTACGGACATTTTTTCCTCAGTTCCCGGAGTCCTTTAAAAGCAAACTCATCCCGGAGATTTTTCTTTGTAAATTCAGCCCCGAGAGCCAGTTTCACTTAATAACGTGACATTTGGGAGGCTTATCAATCGTGAGTAGACCCACAAAAAAAAAAAGTCTCCAGAAACATTTTCTGAAATCATCCTACAGATTTTTGATGTAAATTCATCACCTGCAGCCAGTTTCGCCCAGTGAGATGAAATTCAGTAGGCACGTTTATCATGAGTAAACCCACAAAAAAGTCTCGAGAAGCCCTGCCCTAAAATACTCAGAAAGCCAGTCATTTTGTTTTAAAGCGGCTGTTTTACGGACATTTTTTCCTCAGTTCCCGGAGTCCTTTAAAAGCAAACTCATCCCGGAGATTTTTCTTTGTAAATTCAGCCCCGAGAGCCAGTTTCACTTAATAACGTGACATTTGGGAGGCATATCAATCGTGAGTAGACCCACAAAAAAAAAAAAGTCTCCAGAAACATTTTCTGAAATCATCCTACAGATTTTTGATGTAGATTCATCACCTGCAGTGCAGCCAGTTTCACTTAGCAACGTGAACCGCGGTAGTCATATCTATCATAAGTGAACCCGCAAAAAAAACTCTCAAGAAGCTATGCACAAAAATAGGAATTCTGCCATGTGGGTTTGCTACTAAAGCTGAAGCATGTATACTAGACTGATGTGGGAGGCCATTTTCAGGGCTTTTGGATTAAAAAATTGGCTCAGTGGTGGCGACGCCACAACACCAAATTTTGGAAAATGTAAAAGTAGGTTTCAACATATAATTTGGTAGGCTTATCTACCACGAGTAAACCCACAAAAAAATCTCAATGAGCCATGCTTTAAAATACACCACAAGTCTTCCATTTTAGTTTGAAGCCATTTGTATTATGTTCATCTTTGAACTGGCGCCAATGTGTAAAAACAACCAGATAAGCGTCAAAATATAAGAAACAGCTCTCCATATGACCCAAAGTCTATATTTACACGTGTTTTAACAGCTTTGCCCGGTGAGATTTTTTTCCCACAATGGGAATAAAATTCGACAATGAAAGCAATTGGAAGGACGCATTATTTCATCACAGATAAACAAAGAAAAAAAAAAGACACCACCTCACTAGCAGGGTCCAAAAAAAAAAAGTCTTACACAAGACTCTCAACCGAGACCAAGGTGGTGGGCGTCAGCAGCAGCTTCTGAAACTCAATCACCGCACAATAATCTACAAACTAACATTTCGAGCAGGTTCACGCAGAAGGTATCAAAAGATTTTGCTGTCCGGGTACGGTAAATTTTGAAAAAAAATGAACATTTGGACATAAGGGCTACAAAGTGAAAAATAAAACGACATGCACATTAAGAAATGGAATGTGGACGCTTTCTGAATTCTCTTTTTTTGGAAGAGACAAAGAAGAATGAAAAGCATGTAAGACACGTTCAAACTTTTTGGATCTGGATGACTTGCTTGTCACAGTTGTGATTCCCATTTACCGTAAAACTCGTTTTGCTTTTACGCTATGCTGGCTATTTACATGCTCCCGTTTTTTAACCATTTCCCGAATTGTCGATTTTCAAAGTTCTTTAAATGTATCGATAGTGTTGCTGTAACCCGCAAGGATTGACATTCACCAGGAACCTGTACTTAAGGGAGGGCAGGAAGTTGCCATGTTTTGGTGGGGTCCAAAGGGGATGATAGGCATGAAAGGGTTGAAATGAGATTCGTTGCTGCAAAAAGTCCGTTTTGGTGTGGAAACTGAAATCCTCTCCCTCCGATATAGTCACGTTTCAGGACGCGCCAACAATCGTTCAACCATTAACATTGCTTCGTCAAACGGCGCTCTACAATTTCGACGCTTTAAATTGGTCGAAATTTGTAAAATAAAATAGATAAATAAATAAATAACATCCACACGTGTGGAATGACCAATAGTATAGATTTTTTTTTGGGGGGGGGAGACATTTACCTAATTGTGACTTATGAGATTTCAGCCTGAAGCCAGCAACATTTTTCATTTTTGAAGCTAATTTACAACTTGCACGTTGTGCTAACAAACTGGATTGACCAACTGGAAAAAAAAAATGGGGACAAACAAGCTGCAACTTTATTTAGCACGTTTCTTGATCACTGGGCAACGGGTGCTCAGCCACGACGCTTCTCGAGAAGTGGCACACCCGCGTCTTGGGCTATTCAGAGAAGCCGCAACCGACATTTGCTGCCATGTGTTTACACAAAATGCCCGCATGGCTTGACTCTTTTTTTTTTGCCCCCCCCGCTCCACCACACACAAAACTTCGACTTATCTGATCCAGATTCTTATTTCGAAGAAACGTCCACATTGCTTCATACATGCGGCAAACCTGCTCCACGACATGCTTTGTTTCTCTGTGGCTCTGACGCGGTACAGCTGCTCTTCCTGCTAATTCGATGCACTGCTATATCGAATATGTCGAGTAATGCGAGCTGGGATTGTATTTTTTCGGGTCATTTCTTACCGGGCAGCACAGAAAGAATAAAAAAAAAAAAAACGTACATTAATTCCGTTTTATTTATTTCGGAATCCGAAAGAAGTTTTATTTTGAAAAATTAACCGATTCTCTGTTGCATCCTTCTATGTCACACTTGACGCGCGTCAGGGCGTGCTTCTCGGTCACGTGATCGGTGACGCTAAAATGAAACGCAGGAGCTCGCAAAATCAGTAAAAACACTTCTGGAGATCGCATATGACGGCAGCCTTAAAAGTACGTTCGAGACAACAACCCTGCCAGTGTTCTGGATTCTAGTTATGTCTGATTAAACCTATGTAGCACTGTTGCTATTTCCGACATCCTACTTGTGTGAAGCGGGGATTTTCTTTATTTTTCACGCACTTCGAATTTGCGTTGTATCTTATTTTGAAGGCACGTTTAAACGTTACCATAGCGACCAGAGTGTTGTGGCCGGATAGGACGTTCCTCGTGTCATGATTCGTGTTTATTATTATGTTTCGAAAATACCACAGTTTTCATGCAGGTTATATCATAGTATTTTGTTGTATTCATCCGCCACACCTTAAAGATCGGTCCGTGAATATATTATCTGGCGTTAAACCGGTCCGTGAGGCTAAAAAAAAGGTTGGGGACAGCTTGTTTATGCGTTTTAGACTGAGAATATGGTTTAAGGAAAAAGAAAACACTCTGAAGCATTCATCGCGCAACATGTTGGTGTGGTTTGTAGCGGTGTGTGCAACTTCCGCAAAATTTTGTGTGGTTGTGCACGACTGAAAATGTGTCTTGTGAGACATTAATTCGTGCGGTTGTGATTTGAAGTTCGTCTTCGAAAAAGTGCCGCCGCCACATAGCTCACGACGGATTCGCGTTTGCGTGTGAAAGTTTGACACCTGTGCCGTCAGTACCAATGTACGCATGACATACGGTCACCATGTTAAGCCTCCATTGTTTTTGATCCCAGGGGAAAATAAAGACCACCCTGACAGTGTCACTTATCATGTCGGACTGTGTACCTAATTAAATGCCCGTATGAACGTTGGCACATTAATCACACACACACACACGTCCAAATACGCGTGACATATCGATCACGTACAACATTCCTCAGTAGAAAATGAATCTGAGTCAAAACAATTAACTCATTCACTCCCAAAGACGTTTTTAAACGTCTTTTCAGACTTGGTCCAGAATTAGCTGGTACTGAATGAGTTTTAACGTCTCCCTGACCATGTCCAATAAAATAAAGACAGGGCTCATATCGGATTACTTTAGGTCATCTACAGGTGGATGAAACAAACATGAAACAAACAATGTGTACGTCGCAAGCGGATAGTTAGGCCTTCTTTTGTTTTTAATCTCAGTCGAGAGTCTACGCCTCGTGTCAATTAAATACGATACGGCTCTCGTATCGATGTCGTTGAATCGTGCGGATGTAACTAATGAAGTGAGCGTCGATCCAAACATGACGGAGTACGACCAAAATCTTCACCCAAATAAGACTTTGTTTACCTTCGAACAAAGTGAACATGGATTTTTTTCTTTTTTAAACGATATTAACTTTTACAAAAATAAACCCCGGTAATCCATATTTTTTTTTTCTCTCTCAATCAAAATCGAACGCCTCATGTCATTTCAGCGACACTGCTTTTATATTGGATCTTAATGGCTCGCATGGGGGTGTCACTAATGAATTTAGCGTCGCTCCAAACGTGAAAAAGTGCAACGTGAAACTTTGATGAAAACCTCAATCCCATTAAAACTCCATTTGCCTTTGAGCTCAGTCAAGAACAAGTGCCCGGCGTTCATTAAAGAGAATACGGCTCTCGTTTGGATTGTGCGGGTGTACACGTAATCAAGCGATCCGAAATATCGTCAAACGCGTGCGCATCTTAGACAAAATGTAAAAAGCCTTCCTACATTTTCCTCGAGCTCTGCGGACACTGAATGCCTCTTGTCAATGAAATATTATACGGCAATAGCGTTGGCTCTCACTGGCGGGAGGGTACATCTAAACACGTGTGTGCAATTTTCACAATAAAATCCAAAAATCGTAACTCCGTGAATCCATCTCAATGGAGAACGAATGCCTCGTGTCAATTAAATAGAACGGGCTCTTGTCCTGGATTGTGCAGGTGAATCGAATGAAGTGAGCATAGAACCAAACATGGTAGAGAGTGTGTGCAACTTTTGCGAAATCCATGTTAAGGCTTCATTTTCATAAAGCTGTCAAACATTAAAGCCCTCCAGTCGATTAAATAGCATACATCTCTCGCACTGGATCTCATTCAAGCATTCTGGAGGAACTGGAGAGGCGAGAGCGGATAAACATAGAGGCGTACATGTTCAACATTGAAAAAAAAAAAAAAACTTTTAGACTGTTAACGTTTATTTTTCCTTTTAGAGTATATAACATAACGATGAACGCCTCATGTCAATTAAATCTCATCTATTGGATGTCAGTTGAGTGAGCGTAGAGCCAAAAATGGTAGAGTGTGAAACTTTGACAGTGGATTTTTTTTTTTTAATCCCATCTCTGTTAAGCTTTCATTTTACTTGATTACAATTTTTTTTTAAAAGTCAATGCCTCATGTCGAAAAAATAGAATATAGCCCTCGTAATGCATCTCAGTGCATCGGGCAGAAACGAATCCAAAGGCATTACGGCACATGTGCAACTTTGACAAATCGAAAAGTCTTCACAATGAGGTGAAGACTGTTTCGCTTTTCCTTTTACATCAATTGAGTGAGCGTCGCGCCAAACATGACAAAATGAAACTTTCTCCAAATCTTGACCTCGTTTGAAATGGGAAGAACTCGTATAAAGAAGTGAGATTAAACTCCAATTTAGCACCTTCTCCATCCTAAATCTGAAATATCAAACACATCTTTCGACTCAATAAGTTCTATTAATGAGTACGTGAAGGCATGTTCTCCTCTTTTTCAAAATTGTTATTCAAATCAAAATGAGATGAATGTGCGCTCAAAGCCACCGTTTATATTTACCATGAAAGCCCGCATGCTCTTAAGTTTTTAATTCATATTTTCATTCACCCCCCGCCCCCCCCTCCTCTCTCTTTATGAAATATTAAAATCCCAGACGCAGAAGAAGAAGAAGCCACTTTGGATCCGTGTGGGTTTTAAGTGAAAAGGAAGGTCTGCCTGCCGTTTGCTTTTCATGCTATTTTTTTCATAGATAGGCTATATCCTTGAAGCAGTACTTATTAGCTTTATGACTATGAAAATGTGAAAGAGATCAAAATAAAAAAAAGTCGCATTAAAAAGACGGTAAATAAAATAAAAAGCAAAGTGAGAGCTGAGCGTACCTGTCAAGTCAGCAGTGGCTCGACCTCTTGTTTTCCATCAAAAGTTCCACAGCGAGGTGAAAAAAAAAAGCGGAAGAAAATTGCTTTTTTCCCCCCACTCTTTTTTGTTGTGTTTATTTTCAAGTATTTTTCGACTGGGGCTGAAGTTTGATGATGCGGCGGATGCTTAGGAGGCGAGGAGGAGGAAGAAGAAGAGGAGAAGGAAGGAAGGAGGAGAGGAGAGGAGGAGGAGGAGAGAGTGGAGTGGCGGCATGCGAGTGGGACTTTGAGAGGGGCGGCGGCAGGTATAACGCGCGAGCGCCGCCCCTCCCCGCTACGCGTGTGAGCAAATCGATCATTTGCCAGCTGTGCCGCGGCTTGCCCCACTTTGCGGTGAAGTGTGTGCGTAAGCGCGCGCGCGCGCGACAGTGAGTGTGCGCTTCGGACGCGCGCACGCCCGCGAAAAAGAGAAAGATAGGATCACCTGAACGTAAAACGAAACCAAAAAATAAATAAATAAATAAACATGTAAAGTGACCTTTAATCGGAATGAAAAGGCGCTTTATCATGTGGGAAGCTCATCACTGAAATTATTTTATGGTTTTAAAATTTAATTGCATTTATTGCACACCCCCCCCCCCCCAGCCTCCAACATTCCAGCTCTGCATGGCAGATGACGCAGAAATGACATAAATCAAATGAAAATTATCTAATAACGGCAATTATAATGGACGCGTTTGGTCTTGTTTTCATTTTTAGGTTGAAAAAAGAAATAAATCAAAGAAAAAAGAAAGCAGCTACAGATGAAAAGTCAGATGTCAATTCAATTTCATATTTATTTACTGTCCGATGACACGCGAACGTTTTCATGGGACAAAAAAAAAAGACCACTGTGCGTGTGTGTGTGTGTGTGTGTGTGTGTGTGTGTGTATCAATGATAGAGCTCTTAAATCTAATATTACAATGACGGTTATTATTATAACCTCTACAAAGTGCGAAATAATATTTGGGCTGTTTTAAAGCATTGACATTTCTATGAAATTGTAACTGAGACGAGTTGTGTTGACGTCATGTTCAAATCGCGTGTGTGCGTGGGTATACGTGCCTGGGTCTGTGATTGACAGTTTGCAGGTGTGCGTAACGTACGCATGATGGGGGGGTGGGGGGCGGGGGGTGGAATAACAATAGTGTCAGTTTGTATACATATTGTGTCATGTTCCACGTCAAAATTATGACGTTTTGAGTGAAAGGTGCCATTTTTTTATGATCAAGTTACTGAAACAGGGAATACATTTGCTTTTTATATTGAGAATAAAATAACACATGGCCGTTTAGTTAACAGGAAGCAAATGTTGGGAACGGAATGAAAATACATTTTAATTAATAGCAAAAATCTTTCGAAATGAATAAAAATGTCGCCATTGTTGTAAAATATTACAACTGCATGGATTCATAGTAAGAAAAACATAAAACAATGAATTTCGATGAATTGACAGCAAACCTAGGATTAAAACACATTGGAGTTCATAGAAAAAAAACATTTTTAAAAATTTGGCATTTTAAAAAAATGAAGCAGCAGACGAAACAGAAAAACATGTCAAATGAATGCACGTGAATTAAATTGATTCAAAGATTATGTCATAAAATAATTCATTCATTTTATAAATACGATTGTTGTGGCACACTAACACTCTCTTTCTATTTCTTCCCGTCTTAAAAAAAAAAAAGCAGAAAACATCCCGAGTACCTCCACTAAACTTATCAAAATGAAAAGAAGAAAAAAAAATCTGCATTTAGAAACGAAATTAAAACAAGTAAAAAGTCCTTGTAGGGTGCGTGCATACATCATTCCTCCCGGGAGTCCAAATGAGAAAAGGACCAGTTTAAAGAGATTCCAAATCATTATAAATTCGCACTCCGTGTTTTCATCATTGCGGACAACAGCTGGTGATATTCAACGTGTGCGTGTGTGTACGTGTGTGTGCGTGTGTTGTGTTTTTCGTGGAGCTCCTGGAAAGCTCTTACTGCGCTTCCCTTTGTGTCCACAAGATGGCGTTAATGGACAAAGATGCAGCGCTTCAATGATGGAACTTTTCTGGCTTCTTTTCGTTTTGCACTTGACGCCATCACGCAGCTGCTCGAGCTAATCACACAACAGACCCTGACCTCGACACACACACACACACACACACACACACATTCCAGGCGGAGTGGACCACTTCCAAGACGTTAATGCAATATGTTAATGTGACTACAAGCCGTAAAAGGGGGGCGGAAGTCAAGTCAGCAAATCAAATGACACACAAATACTTTTTGACTGAACTTAAGTAGATTTATCAGGTATCTCTACTCTTTGAGGATGCACTGGTAGTTTTCCTTTTATTTACTTGGAATCTTTGCTTTTACACACACACACACACACACACACACACACACACACACACACACACACACACACACACAGTATATGAGCCCTCTACTACACTTTGAGTGTCACTAAATATTTCAACAGCTTCCATCACACCACATCAATAGAATGGCCATTGTACTTCAGGTGTACTTGCCTTTGGCCCACTGGGGCAGTATAAGACAGACTGATAGACTGTTCATGGAGATGTTTCAACTCCTCTCTCAGCTCATCAGTTCATCACTGATGTTAGTCATTTGTCAAAGAGGATAAAGAATATATGACTGAGGATGGTTACATTGCCTGTCTCCATGTGTTGCTGCACCATCTGGGTTCAATACGCAACAGAAGCTATTTACCATTAGTATGACGCAAGAGAACCGAATGGGTAAGAAGAACTAAATGAATAAATGTAAATTAAAAAAAAGATAACAAGAGAGTTAAAATCAAGAGCTCTTGACTGATTGACTTACAATGCAGTCTTAGTTTTTGTTGTTGTTGTTGTTGTTTGTTTTTGCTCAAGCAGACAAATAAGTACATTTTACTTTGTTTTAAACAAGTATCTGTACGTCGACGTTCATACACAATTGCGAGTACTTTTGCCACCTCGGCACTCAACACAGTCTCGATGATAAAAAGCCGCAAGTTAAAATTACAAGGGGCGACGCGCACACACACCCAGGAATTAATCTTTTCACAAGCTGATACCAAACACACAGACGTCTCCTCGTCGTAGTTTAATGACAGCCTATTGACGATTCGCAGTCATTTGTCTGAGAAAGACGCCTGAAGACACGCATCAATCTGGGATTTTTTTTTTTTTTTTTCCCCGTGGTTGAAAACTTTCCCTCGCGTTTTTTGTTCTCTCCTGTAATTGTTCAGCTTTTATAGACTAACAAGTATTCCACAGAGGCAACCCACATCAGTATGAAGCAGTGGTACACGTACAGAGATCATGTGGCTGAATTTTAGATTTTTTTTTCACCCAGTTTCTAATCCAATTCAGCTCATCAAGAATGATCTTTCCTCACAGTAACGTACGGAAAACAGTCAAGGCTGACAATCGGCCACATTCAGGCATTCCCCCCCCCCCCCCCACCCCCCTCCATTGCGCTAAAAGTCACCAAAGGCCCAATTCTACGGTGTCTAAAAGATGATCCTGAGTGATTATCCTGTGTGTCTTCACAGTATTTTTTTTCTCCCCCTGACTTGCTTGAAAAAAAGTAGTGGCCAACAATTTAAACAAAATCAGCAAAAGTTTTGGATATCTGTGAGAGAGAAATGATTGTGTAAAGTAATTTGTTGTGAATGGAGCATGGCATCAACATTTGATGATCATTTGATTCTGGGAAAGATTTTTTTTTTTTTATTCAGCCGCGGACACCAATTTCACTGATTGTTACTCACAAAATTGTGTGGATGTGTCTAGAATAACAGCAAAAAGTATCATGCCCTAAATGTAACAAGAAGTCGGCCATTTTGTTTTGACGCAGCCAGAATTACAGCGTACGTTTTGACAAAGGAATTTCAGAATGCCCCCCCCCCACCCCCACCACCGCCCCCCAAAAATTCTAATCTGAACCTAACACGAAGGTCTCAAGGACCCATGGCTGAAATTTGACAGAAGTCAGCCATTTTGGTATTGAAGCAGCCAGGAACTTGAAAAATAGAAAGAAAAAAACCCCCATCTTGATTCAAGAATTCATGCACAAAAAATGACAGGGGGTTTTTGGGGGCACGTTCGTTAGGCTACTTTAATTCCACAATTGAGGCCAATTTGGAAGCAAATATGAATGGTCACATTTTTTTTGCTGACACCATCTTACGTGGCATCAAAGTTCGATAAATTTTGGGGCTTCACCATGACAAAAATATGCGTAATGTTTCCTGGATAAGTTGGTCTGACTGTCTATTGTTACCGTAATAACAAACACTCGAGCGCCTATGTGACTCAAAACTCCCCCCCCCCAAAAAGAAAATCTGTTTTCGCTTTCAGTTTTGAGTTGAACTTTTAATGAAATCTCCCTCAACTTACCCGAAGCCCCGCCATCGTTTTCACTTTCATTTTTAGTGCTTTCACAATCGTCTTTCAGTGTGTGAGAGCAAAGGCCAGATACTGACATTTTCCTAAAAACGTGCAACAGGAAAAAAAATAAAAAATCATACGGAAAGTGCCACGCGGCGGTAGTTACAACCGCGGCGAAGTTACAAGTGAGCAGGAAGTGGCAAATGGAGCGTGAAGTTCCTCTCAGCGTGGGTACAGAGAGAAATCACAGTGGCAGCCCGCGAGTCAGGATTAGCGTTTGAAGGCTAAGCGCTGTTATCGCTTGTGATTAGCGAACGATGGCGACAGAACTCGTTCGCTCCACCTCAGAGGCGGCCATGGATGTCAATAGGGCTAATTGGCTCATTAGCACAGGTATTTAACGGCACTCTAATCACTCAGTGTCATCACTTAAGCCCGGGCGGAGCGGTGCGATTGAATACCAGCCTCACCTCCGCAATAATTGGACATGAAGAGCCTCTTCTGACAGCACTGCCGGTCATGATAGCTTGTCGGATTTCTTTTTTTTCCTTTTTTTTTTTCCTTAAACACTCACATCATGAGGCCATAATAGATTATTAGGTTCTCTTTTGATCGACGCTGTCACTGGGGTATACATTTCACCCTTTCATGCACCTTGTAACCTGATAACATGATTAGCTGTCCACTGTAGTAATCGCTGTCCCTGTAAGGGTTAAGTGTATATTACTAGTGGGTAACCATGTGGCGTAAAGGCCTCTGGAAATTGTTTTACAGTTAGTAAGCCTGTCTAGCATGAGTAGACCAAAAGTCTCAAGACATGCCTGAACAGACCCAGGAAGTCAGCCATATTGGTTTGAAGTGGCTATTTTGAGGGTAATTTCCAGGGATCATCAATACAGTCAAACCTCGGTTTTCGTCCATAATCCGTTCCATAAGGCTGTTCGAAAACCGAAATTGTTCGAAAACCGAAACCACGCTCTTTTTAAAATCCGAAACCACGCTCTTTTTAAAATAAAATGTGTTAACTGAACACGTCTGCTCACAATGGAAAGCAACACGAGGAAGCGTCAGGCGGGAGGAGTCAAATGGTGCATTCAAGTGCGCTCAGTTTGTTCGAGAAGTGAAATTTGTTTGTCATCCGAGGCATAAAAAACTCGAATTTTTTGGTCGAAAACCGAATTGGTCGAGAACCGAGACGTTCGAAAGAGAGGTTTGACTGTATTTTGAAAATTCAGCACCCAGAGTAGGTTCCGCTTAGCAACATGAAAGCAACAAGAGCACTAGTGGACCCACAAAAAAAGTCTAAGGATGCCATGCCTGAAAAGACACAGAAAGTAAGGTATCATGGTTTGAAGCGGCCTTTTCGGGTCATTTCCAGAGATGTTTCAAAGAGGGCTATGTATTCCAGCCCAGAACTTTTTGACAATTCAGACCATGAAGCAGGTTTCACTGTTTTAGTGGATATGTCGAGAATGAGTACAGCCCGAAAAAAAAAATGAAGAAGCCACGCCTGAAAAGTTACAGGAAGTCTGACATTTTGATTTGAAGCACCCATTTTAGTCTTGCTTTTCCTTTCAAATTTGAAACACCGCCAACATGAAATTCAGACCCACAAAAAATCTCAGGATGCCATGCCCGAAAAGACACAGGAAGTCAGCCATTTTGGGATGAAGCAGATTTTTCAGGGTCATTTCCAGAGATCTGTCTAAGTCAGTAGTGCAAGCTGAGAACCTTTTGAAAATTAAGTCCTAGAAGCAGGTTTCACTGAGCAAAATGAAATTCGATAGGCATGCATAGCATGATAAGACCACAAAAAGTTATCCGGATGCCATGCCGAAAAAGACCCAGGAAGTCATCCCTTTTGGTTCCAAGTGGCCATTTTAGGGTAATTTCCGAGGGCCTTTTAAAACTATATTCTAGAGATTTGATCCCATTGCTACCAAATTTGAAGCATGTACTGGAAAATCAACAAACAAACATAAACATCTGGAAAAATCTGCCTTACTGAAGATATACAACTCCTGACAGAAGAGCAAATCAAATGCACTGACAATCCTTTTTTCTTTTTACATATGGTTGGAAGGGATGAAAAAAAACGAGCTGCTATTTCTGCTTTATGAGCTCAGTGATGATGACAAACCGTTTGCTGTGTAAAAGGAAGAAAAAAAAACACGTCTCCTACAAATTAAATTGCAAAGTTACGATCCAAAACGTCTTTTTGTTGTTTGTTTTCCTTTCCTGCAAGTTCCTGGAATTCACTGGAATCTTGCGCCATGGCTGCCAGCTCTGTGCTCAAAGGAAGAGGGGTGGTGGGAGTGGGGGGCTGTTTTGGATGTTCAGGGGGGGTGGTGCTGCAGGGTGGGGTGGTGGGGTTTGGTGCAGGCATCCTGAGGGCCTGCGCGAGCTGGCATGATGCTGACCAACACTGCCGCGTTTGCTCTGAAAGGAATGTCTAATGTGGCATCAGTCACTGTTGGCATCCTGGAGGTGGTCTGCCAGTCCCTGCGCTCCGTTGCCACACACACACACACACACGGAGTCGTGCATCGAGGCGATAGGCAGAGGACGGCAAACTCGCATCCTTATCGACGCCAATCCAGATGAACCTAAAGACACGCTTCCCCAACACCCCCCCCAGACACTCTCGCTACACACTTGGCCACCATTAGCCTGCTTTTAGCTAAAGGCTAAGGAGAACTGTGGGTAAGGATGGGGGTGGGAGGGGTGGGGACTATTGCCACCCCAGTCCCCCGATTGGCTACACGTCCCCGGGCATCAGGACCTCTGGGCGTGCTGGCCCGTGGAGACGTAAAAAAAAACCCGACTGGCCTCCCTGGAGGCTCTCAGGCCGAGCCGCCATGTGTTTGGCAATGGCGGGAACGCGCATGGGCCATGATACGCTCGCGCCCCGAGATGCGCATGCGGACGCGTGTCGATGGATGAATGGAATCTGCCGCAAAGCGGCTTGGGGGAGGTACCGTATCCCTATCCATCTGGAGGCAGCCAAATATGGACGAGCGTCCAAGTGTTGCGCCGCAAATGCACTGGAAAGTTCACTCTCTTGTGAAGTCAGTATGTCGCAAGAGAGTTGGGGTTTTAAACCAAGAGTTAAAGTCTCAAATTAGGGTTCCGACCCTGGGGAAGGGTTTCAAAATAGAGTTCGGCTTTTGTGGTTTCAAATTAGGGTTTGAAGACTGATTTAGGGTTTCAAACACCAGTTGTTAGGGTTTCAAAATCGACTTCCGCTTTGACGTTTTGAGCATTTAATTGCTTTGTACGTGCATTAACGAGGACATTGATAAAAAGTGACAGTGGCACAGTCGGCGGGCTTACGATGAGTGATGACATCATTTCGGTTGTTTTCCTTAACTGCCTCTGACTGCCTTGATGCTTTTGAGCGAATCAAGACTCCAATCATTACACGCTAATGACGGGGGAGGGAGTGGAAAAATGACTCACAGCAAGGGGGGGACGGGCCCCCCCTTGGATACCGAGGGTGGGGTGGCGGCACCCAACTGTCACGAAAAGGAGATCATTTGCATTGTTGGCCGCCGCCCCCTAGGCCAAGAAGTGCTGAGCTTAATGAAGCCGTCGGACGAGGGGACAATTACAGACGTCACCGGGGAACGGGTGACGCGTGGGGGGTGGGTGTCCTCATAGTTAGGATGGACCGTTTTGAAACTCAAGAGTCCGGCTTGAAACCCTCACTTGAAAGCCGGATCATTGCTTGGAACCCTACCTTGAAACGTTAAGACTTGTTTGCAAGTCCAATTTAAAGCCCCATCTTCTTGTTTTAAACCCTAATTACAAATCTCTATTCTGAAACCTGAACTTTCAGACCTTAACTTGAAACTGTAATTCTGGCTTAAAACCCTCATGAACAAAAATTGAAAACCTAAATTTGAAACCGCAATTCTTGGTTGCAACCCTAATGCTAGAAACCCTAACTTTAAACAGTAACCCTTGTTTGAAAAACTCACTTAAACATCAAACCTTAATTTGAATCCTTGACTATTATTTGAAAGCCCTGCCAGAACCGTTACCCAAGACTGGAACCCTAACTTTCAAACTTTAACTTGAAACCACAGCCTTCATTTGAAACCTTAACTCTTTCTTGAAATCCTAATTTTAAACAATAACGTTGGAATGTTGTAAACACTCACTCAATCCCTAATTTGAAACCCTAGCACAAGTTTTAAATCTTAACTCGACACTCTAAGCCATTTTTAGAACCCAAACCCTGTCTTCAAACTCCACTTTAAAACCCAAACCCAAACTTCAAACCCTATTTTGAAAACCCAACTTGTTGTCTCAAACTTTTAACCCTTACCTTGAAACCCTACTCCTCATTTGAAACACTTTCCTTTGTTTCAAACCTTGAAAGCCCAATCCTCATTTGGAACCCTACCTGTTGCTTGAAATCTAAATTTGAAACCATCACCCTTGTTTGAAACACTCATCCAAGCTTCAAAACCTAATTTGAAACCCTATCCCTAGTTTTAAACGTTCACTTGAAACTCTAATGCTCATTGGAAACATTAACTCGAGTGTGAAACTCTATTTCAAAAACAACAAACTTCATTTGAAACTTTGACCTTGACCTGAAATTGGAATTTGAAACTGCCACCTTGGATGGAACACAAACATGACACGCTAACCCCGGTTTGAAACCCTACTAACCCTTTGGATTTCCTGGAAGTGGTCAAATCAGATCAGGATTTGTGAACTTGTTGCAGTCGAAAAATAACTTTTTCAACGTTAGCTTTGCCTGATTCTTCGCGTGTTGCCTGTCATAAAGCAAACTTGCTGAACCTCCATCTGACCTTCTTAACGCCATTACGGACTGCAGAAGTTCCACTTGACTGGGTCACGTAGTACATACTGTATTACTTGCACCTGGGACATAGACGGGCCGTTGTTTCTGACCCGGTCTGCCCGTGATTGATTAACACGACGGCATTACAGAGGCAAAAAAAAAAAAAAAGTTGAAACTTTTGGGGAGTTGAGCGCGTTTGCGGCGTTCCCGCTGCTTCGCCTGCGCAAAATCAAAACGACTGGCCGTTCAAATCCCGTCAGCGCGGCACCGGGTTGCGCTTCCATCCGCGCGCGGTTGTCAGTGATTCATCGGCGAGTGCTTAGGCGACGTTTCCCCGCGGCGTTCCACCTGGTTTGCCGGTGACAGTTGCGACACGGCAGCGCGGCGCCCACGCCGATCGCGCTAATTACATGCCATCAATCTCCTATTAGCGCTCATCCCAAGATGCAGGCGCTTGGCGCTAAGCTAAGCTAAAATAAACGAAGATCAAACAGACTAAGATAAAATAAACGGAGCTGAGGAAATAAATGGAGCTAAGCAAAGAGAAGCTTTTTGAAGAACTTTCCCGAGCTGCGTGTTTGCGTGCTAATGAAGTAGCGCACAGTCAATCTTTGACTACAAAGGAATTCAGCTCAGCTAATAAATGTAACTTTGGCTTCAAACCCCTTTTTGAAACTCGAACCTAGGGTTGAACCCCCTAATTCAGGTTTGAAATCCAGATATAAAACCCTAATCTGAAACCTTAAAGTCCATATAAAACTTCACTACAAGTTGGAAGCCTTCATTCATTTTTAAACCCTAAATTGAAATCCTAACCTTGGCTTCAAACTCTTAACGCTTGTATGAAACCCTAAATCAGGCTTGAAACCCCAAATTCAAGATTCAAATCCCAATTTGAAACCCCAATCTTGAATTGGTTCTGTTCTGAAGACATGTGAAAGCAAACGTGCGCTTCCAATTTTGGGAAAGCGGCCATTTTGTCCTCTTTCCATCCAGTCTCCCAATTCCTCATTTTTGGAGGCTAATATTAAGGCGCTAATTGAAGCGTGCGAGGGAGTGGGGAGGCACTCATTACTCCGCCGCCGCCTTACACCTGGGGTTCACCGCCGGCGTGGGTCAGAGATCACGGGATAATTATTGACAAGCAGATGTTTTGAAATCATTTATGCTAATGTAATCATAATAAACCTTTTGCTGCCGCTAAAACGCAAAGTTTCACACTGTGATTGAAACTCAGTTGACAAAGCCGGAAGATGACACATTAGGAAGTACACACACACACACACACATACACACGTATATGAAGTATATGGAAATACTGTCCTGCAAATCTACAGGAAGCGGGGACAAATGTGCCTTTGCAGGGACAACAGATTTCACACTGGTGGCAAATCAGTTTCAAAACAAGAGTAAGGTTGCAAAAGATTTTAAACCTGCATTAAGGTTTTATATTAGGGTTTCAAGCCAAGGTTAGGGTTTCACACACGGATTTTGAATCTGGATTCCAAGACAAGGTTTTAAACCAGGCTAACAGTTTCAAATCAAGGTTAGTGGTTCACATTATGGTGTCAAACCAAGGTTTGGTTTTGAAATTAGGGTTTCAAGGAAAGGTTGGGTTTTAAATTAAGGTTTCAAATGAAGGCTAGAGTGTTAAATTCAGATTTCAGGACAGTCTTGGGTTTAAATTAGCATTTCCATCAAGGGTTACAGTTTCAAGATGTGGTTGGTGGTTCCAAACAAGTTTAGGGTTTCAAATTAAGGGTATGGTTTTAAATTAGTCTTTCAAACCTGGATTTGGGTTTCAAGACTGAAATATGGGCTTTCGTTTAGGTTTAAAAGACAGGTTAGGTTAGGATTAGTAAATTCGGATTCAAACCTTTGATCAATGTTTCAAACTATGGTGAGGGTCTCAAATTAGGATTTCCATTATGGATTTGCTTTTTTCAAACACAACAGCTTTAAACTAAGGTTAGGTTTTAAAAATCATCCTCGGTTATATTATTAGGGTTTGAAACCCAGATTAGTCTTTCAAATTAGAATTTCAAACCTGAATTTGGGTTTTATGTTTGGGTTATGAATCAAGGCTAGGGTTTCAAACTTGGATTTCAGACCTGATTTGGATTTCATAGATTGTAATAGGGTTTCACATTAAGGTTTCAAGACCAGGGGTATGGTTCCAAATTTGGATTTCAAACCTGGATTAGGTTTTTAAACTATGATTCGGATTTGGGGTCTGAAATGGGGTTTCACATGAGGGTAGGTTAAGGTTTCAGGACAGTCTTAGACATCAAAATAGGGTTTCAACCATGGACTTGGATCAAAATTCTTGCTTGAGTGCCTATAGACACACCGGCGTCCAAGAGTAAGAAGAAGCGTGTACTTAATGAACATGCGTCAAAAGTATCTCTGCTGTGGAACCTACAGATGTTGAGTGCAGTAAAAATAACCTGCCGCATAGTGTGTGTGTGTGTGTGTGTGTGTGTGTGTGTGTCTGTGCGCAGGTATATTTTTGTTTGCCGCCATTTAAAGCCCCAATATAGCAAAGAGGAGTATCCTCACCATCTGTTGTTAGCGGCCAAGCGCTAGTTGGCAGTTTACAACAAACATTATCATTTTTCACACGTCGTCGACACACAAACAACTCAGATGGTTTCAAACAAAGGTTAAAGTTTTAAATTAGGGTTTGAAACCAATACAGTACTAGTAGTACTAGGTTGTCAAGGCAGGGTTAGGATTCAATCGGAAGTTACGTCTCGCCAATGATGTCAAATTAAGGTTACGGTGTTAGGGTTTCAAGCCTGTATTAGGGTTTTAAAGTAGGGTTTGAAACTGGGTTTGTGTTGCAAGTTAGGATTTCAAACCAGGTTCGGGGTTTGAAATTAAGGTTTCAAATGGGGATTTAGAGTTTGGGTTACGGTTTTAAGTCAGGGTTTCAAGTGTAGGTTATGGTTTCAAATTAGGGTTTCGAAACAGGATTAGGGTTTCAAACCAGGATTTGGAGTTTATTTTATGGTTTGATATTAAGTCTGGTTACGGTTTCAAGATATGGTGAGATTTTCATCCTGTATTTGGGTTTCAATTCAGTGGCTCGGGTCAAGCCACAATGAGTGTTTCAAGATATGTTTCAGGGTTTCAAATTAGTGTTTCAAGTCAGGGTTAGGGTTACAAGAAAGGGATTCAAATTAGGGTTTCAATCCAATGTTAAGGTTTCAAGCCTGTTTATGATTTCAAATTAGGATTTCTAGCCGGAATTAGGGTTGTAAGGCTAAATCGGTCTTTCAAATAATAGTTTCAGGCCTGGTTTACGGTTTTCAAATGAGGCTTTCAAGACACGGTTTGAAGTTATGGTTTCAAATGTGAATTTACATCCAACGTTAGGATTTCAAGCCAAAGTAATGTTGTAAGCGTGTGTGTGTTAAAATAACCTGGCACCTACTGTGTGCGCGCACAGGTATTTTCTGCCTCCATTTAAAACCTCAAAATAGCCAATCAGCCATTAGCGGCTAAGCACTAGCTGTTTGTTTTTACACGCATTGTCACACACTATCTGCATTCACAAACATGGAGGGAATTACCAAAACCCTTCCAAAAACATGCATTAGCCCTCCCCCACTACCACCTCGGCGACCAGGCTTCAGCTTCTTCATCCCACCCCCCCACCCCCTCAAAATACGGCGCGGGAACAGGGCGGGCGTCGCTAGGCGGCTAACCTGGCAGCTAACCTGGCAGCTAACCTGGGAAGAAAAGCCAGCGCGTTATCACGCGCGCACACGCGGCCAGCGCCAACATTAAGCCGCGTTCAATCCCGGCGCCTTGGTCCCACGTATGCCAGCAAGCTGAGGAGAAGTGCCACAGGATTTCACGCCGTACCCTCAAATCCGTGGAAAAAAAAAACAACTAAACTCCACCGCGGCTTTCCCACATATGTGTGCACTGTTGTTGTGCGCAGAAACGCACAAAGTGGGAACAAAGGGAATGTGCTGAGTCATGGTTCCTATTGTTCACTTAATATTTCCCGGGGTTTTATTTTTGTTCCTTTTTTTGGGGGGGGGGCGGATTTGACAGTGTGGTGGTGTCGTAGCACACACCCCCCCTAGCCCCTCCGCTGACACGAACACGGCATCGCTGTTGTTGGCGGGGACTCGGGAGAGGGGCTTACACACCCCGGGAGCTTCTTAGGGGGGCCTCTCCACGCTAAGCTGCTAATAATTCCCGCGCTCGCCTTCAGAGAAAAAAAAAAAAGGGCGAGAAACAAAAGATTGGACAAAGTGATGAATGCCAGGCTATGATAATGCTTATGATAGTGCTAACGCTAATGCTAATGCGATTGGTTGCTTTCAGGCTGTTCCAGGGGTCCGGACACACCAGTGGTGGTGGTGGTCAACTGGACAAGGCCACATAGTGGTTCACATAGCATGACAGCCGATTCAGACAAATTCATCAGGTTTACTTTTCAACTCGTTAAAAATTTGGCGGGTAAAAAGAGGACAAGGAAACTCACTTGACTTTCAATCTAAGTTTTAAAACAGGACTCCAAGATCAGATTTGGGTGTTCAAATTAGTGTTTGATGAAACACTAACCATGTTTTGGTGTCAAATTAACCTGGGTTAGGTTTTCAGGTTAGGGTTGCAGTCAGGGTTAAGATTTGAACTCTGGGTTAGTGTTATTTCAACTTAGAGGTCGAGGTTAGGGTTTCAATTTCGTATTGGAAGATAAGATTGAAGTTTTAAGAATGGGTGATGGTTTTAAATTGGGATTTGAAGCCAAAGTTAGGGCTTCAAATTATGTTTGAAAACCTACATTAGGCTTTCAAACAACTGTCAGGGTTAACATTTCAAGTCTGTGTTGGGGTTTGTAATTTAGAGTTTCAGGTTTGCGATGAGGATTCAATTTAAGGTTGCCAACTGGAGTTAGGGTTAGGGTTAGGGTATCAAATTTGGCTGTCGTTTAAAGTTTTTAAGTAGGATTTCAAGATCAGGTGAGGTTTTCAAATTAGGATGAGAAGATGAGGTTAAGATTTCAGTCAACATTTCAAGCAAGGTTTAAGGATTTGAAGTAGGGCTTCAAATTTGGACTTGAGTTTCAAATTGGATCTGAAGCCGAGGTTAGAGTTTGACGCCTGCGTCAGGGTTTCAAATTAGATTTTGAAGCCTGCACAAAGGTTTTTGAATGAGTTTAGTTTCAATTCCTCATTGGTTTAAATTAAGGGCTGCGCGGTAGTGGACTGGTTAGCTGGTTACTTCACCTTGAATATTTTCCATTTCAGGATTCCCAAGTGAAAATTTTTTTTATCATGAAATAAATAGTAAGGTTGGAAGCTATTTGATCTATTGACTATATTTGTCACAAATATTTGGGACATGTTCGATTCATCCGCTGCTTAAAACATAGCACTCAAGTGCCAAATGATTATTATTAAATATGTCTGGGATGCTCAAATCTCTTTTTGAAAATAAAATGTCCCGAAGCGAGTGTGTGTGCGTGAAAGGTGTGATGTGTGATGTGTGCAAGGTGGCGTCCGTACAGAAGGTGCAGAGGTGGATAAATTTAATTACGGCTTCAGATATTCATTTGGCAAATATATCAAGGTGGCGGAGACGGGCCCGGAAAAAGGCGAGCGGGCCTGGCAGCCGCTCACAATGCTGACAGTAATCCATGAAAGCAAAGCAGACATTTAGAAAATTTACAGTCAATGTCTGTGATGTTTGGGGGTTGGGGGGGGGGGGGGGGGGGGGTGGCAAAAAAATATGGAAAAATACCGCAATCGCCACCTTGTGTTTGACTCTCATCGTAACGTCGGCACGCCAAGGAGGTTAATTACCACACTTGTGCGCTCAAACTTCAACAAGACGCGCAAGCACGACGTCATCTGGCGTCCGATCACAGACGCAGTAGGGAGTGGTCCCTCTCTCATGTCACTAACTTACTCAACACACTAACTTCATGGCCTAACTTAGTCAAATAAGTCACCACCTTCATGCCTAACTCACTTGGTTGACTCACTAACTTAATTAATATCAACTCAACTCACTCACTCATTCATTACCCAACTCACCCAGATGACTCGATTAACTAACTTCATGGCCTAACTTAGTCAAATAAGTCACCACCTTCATGCCTAACTCACTTGGTTGACTCACTAACTTAATTAATATCAACTCAACTAACTCACTCATTCATTACCCAACTCACCCAGATGACTCGATTACTAATTCACTACACTAACCCACTCAACTAACTCACTAACGTCATGATTAATTAACTAATTAACTAATTAATTAACTAATTAAACATACTCATTGGTATTGCTCACTGTAACTAACTCACTCAACTAATTAATTAACGGAATGAGTTACTCAACAACACACACACACACACACACACACACACACACACACACACACACACACACACACACACACACACACACTTTTCTCCCCACCAGGAGCACTCTTTGTGTGTCATGTCAAGAGTCGATATCTCACGTGCGCGTTTTGACATTTGTCATGCGCTGGCAGCGACAGGAAGCGCGACAGGAGGAGCGCCTCGCCACTCTGCAGATGTGCGGCGACACAGGTGGAGGTGCGCCCACCCGGCGGGGCACTTCCTCTTCCTGTGGCGGCGGCGAGCGTGGGCGGGCGGCCTACTTTAGCAAAGGCGCGATCTAATCGGCAGAGGCGGCGAAGTGGATGGCAAACCGCACAGACGCTCGCCCTTCTGACTTCCGCCTGCAGGGGGTGAGCCTGAGTGGGACACGCCCCTCAGGTGCTACTTTTAAGGGGAAAAAAAACACACACAAAAAGCCAACAACAGACAACAATGACCTACATGGAGTAACCTCAACAACTGTTTTTCTTTCCGCCACACATAAATAAAACGGCAAGTGTTCAGATTTAAATGATACGTCTCTTCTGTTTTTCAAACAACCAACTCCCGCATTCAATGAAGATACGGTCACCCCACAAGAAATGTCCTCCACTCACTTCACTTTCAATGAAGATGACATAAAACATTTGGACTCATTTTAACTATTAAAACTTCCCGAATTTAAACTCATATTGTTTTTTTTTTTGTTTCTCAACCCAACATCCGTCTTATCTTCCTTTGAGTTTGTCTGTTTTGTTGCATATTTACCCCTTTTAAACAATGATATTATGTTAGATGCCCAGAAAAATGTCTTTGGAAAAGTCTTTCTCCACACACAGTAAATATGTTCCTGAACACACTCAGCTAAAAAAAAAACAACAACAAAAAAACAACTTCCTATCTCACTTAACACACTCTCTAGCTTACAAACTGAAAAATTCCCTGACCAACATAACTCGCTCACCTTATTCAATCAACGAACTCCTGACAGAGAAATCTATGAGCAAAATGTATCATGTTAAAGTTTCATTTAATTTGAGCACATCTAAACGTTTGGGTGCGTATCCAGCACCCCCAAATGCCTACGCATTAAGACAAAGGCACCGGCGACCTGGTCGGAGGGCTTTTGAAGTCCACAATGACCACGTCAATGCAGAGGGGGGCGAACAGAGGAGATAAGGATAGACCCGGTCACAAAGGGGGGAAGCAATCATTTGGGAACAGCGGTTGAACATCAAAAGACGATTTGAGAACACCCGTCGCGCCCAGGCGACATTTGTCTCCGCAAAGTCTGCAACATGTTGATTCAATGTTGACCAAATGCTAAGGTGTCAATGTACCGGTGGTTCAAAGCTCAAACCAAGGTAACCAATCACTACCGAGGGGCCGGACCAGGGGTGCGGTATGCAAATGTCGGGGGCAGTGTTATTTCTTGTATTTTGCATATGTCACAATAAAAGTTCGAACTCATGGAGGGCGGAGCTGGAGAGTGTGATCGCGGAGCAACTAACCGTCGTTCGCTCTCAGAGATCCGCTCCCGTCGATATTGAAGACAATTTTCCTGTGTGCCGAGTCATTTCTTTAACTTTGTCCGAGAAAAATCTCTGACAGAAACTTGGCGTCACGAACAGGATGATGCGCTTGTTCGAACGGATTTGAGCTGTTTGTTGGACTCTCCGAATTCCTCCGGTGGACGATCCGTGGCTGACAACGCGTTTTGCGCCTTCGAAGTCAACCAGACCCCGTGGAAACTTTTTCCCTGAAGAAGCCAGCCGCGCACCGGACGCCGTGGGGAACGAGCAATCGCCATCATCCAACGGACCTGGGTTCAGCTCGGCATCGGGACAATTGTCGGGAAATTTAAGGTCAGTCGACGAGGTGGAGTACCGTTGCGTAGTCGGTTCTCTCCACTGAATGACGGAATTAGACGGGTTAATGCCGAAAAGGAGTAGGCTAGCTCGAGTACCGTTTTGTGGTTAGCGGTAGAGGGGAAGTTCGGTTCCCACGTGACACAGAGCCCAAGCGCATCTGTGAGAGCATCTGCTCATTTAGATACCGTTTCTTGCTAAGCATAAACGGTGAGGAAGCTTTGCCTTCCTGCAGAGGTTGACCACCTCGGCGTATGTTTGTGTCTAACGTCGTATGTGTATGTTGCGCGTATCTTTTTTGTGTGTTAGTGCGTGAGTGTGATTGGCGATCACGCTATTGTGGTAACGTATCCCATATAAATTTCGGCGTGGGTACGTACCGTTTCCTTACGGATAACAACCCAGAACTAGATCGCGACTTTTTGTAAAATACCTGTAAACGCTTCTGGCTGTTGCTAGGCAACAACATGGTGACACGGAAGGCCGGTGGCGGCTGGCGATTGAGCGGAACGCGACAGACGACAGCACTTCACGATAAAGAAGCGTTAGTCGAAAACACGCGATCAGCTGAAATTGATTACAAAGGGTCAACGCGATTCGTGAAAAAGTGGAAAAATAAATACGGATTCTCGGGAGACGTTAATGATTGCGATGAATTGGAATCAGTATTAGGAAAACTGTCGCTGAAAGACAAAGAAAAGCGAAAAAACAATGAACACGGAAAACAATGGTACAAGTGTAAAATACTCGTTGAAAGGGCCAGACAAATGCGGGCGAAAAAGTCGAAAGACAAACGTCAAAAGCTGGATGAGGATTTAATTGCAGCCGCTGCCGCAACGGCCGCGGTTTCGGGGGAGCCGTACCCGGCCATCCCCCCAAATTCGCAAACTACGAGAGAAAATAATCCAGTACCCCCTCCGTCCTGGCGAACGAATCAAACTCCCGTAACACTCCCCGATCAAACTACCGGACATTATTGGAGTAAAGATAATCCGTTACAAGCTTACCCCATGATTGAAATGCCGGGGGCCGAGGGGGAGGGATCGATATACCTTTACCGGCCATGGACGCCGGCCGACTTTCGAGACATCGCCGCGTCACTCCCAAAACCAAAAGACAACCCGGACGAGTTCGTAAGAGAATTATTAGATCTAGTCCACAGTCATAGGCTAAACGCTGGGGAGCTTTTGAGAATACTCTCATTGACTACCGGGTCCAAATTTGGCGCAGTTGTGGGCGACTTTAATGGTAAAAAAGTTGCGAGAGGTTATCTGTGCTATGATGAACTCACGCAGCTGGGGGGACCCCTTGACCAAATTATCGAACGTTGCACCAAGGCGTACCAGCGGACACAAGATCCGAAACAAATTGCCACATGCATTCAAAGGGCCGACGAAACTACGGACGATTTTTTCCACCGTCTGCGGTCGGTGTTCAAAATACACGGCGGTATTCCTGAGACGCAGTCGGACTTGTTCAATTCGCATTTAAAACAGCATTTGTTGAACCAAGCACATCCTGATGTTACCCAATATGTCAAAAGGCATAATTTGAATTGGCCGACATGTCCGATTGATGAAGTTTTGAATTATGCACGGAATTTCGAGCGACTTGAGAACAAGAAAAAGAAGACAGAGAGTCACGTGACTAACGTTTATTACGCCGCAAAAATCCCACGCGCACACAGGAACACCCTGGGTCCTCCTTATAAAGCTAATAAACAAATAAGGTCGTTTGCTCCATTCAATTTAACCCCTAGGGACCAAAAACGTTTTGTTGAAGGTAGATGTTTCCTTTGTGGGCAAAAGGGTCACATGGTTAAAGAATGTAGACAACGGCAGAAGGACAGGCGCGCGCGGGAGCGTAATAGTAGCACAGAGACCTCCTCATCAGATGAGGAGGATTTACGACCAACACGGAATAAAACAGAGCAGGTAGCTATGACAGCGTTAAAGGCCTCTGCGCCTTTGTTTGAATCGCCTACCTCAAGTGAGGACGAAGGTGACATCTTAGCCGATAGCAATCATGTGTTCGACACGGAAAACTACCTGCTGAGATGTCAAACTTCTCCAATGACTAAACCGGAAATGACGCTGATGGTCGAAGGAATCCCGACTGTTTTTTCTTGTTGACACGGGCGCTGACATCACTGTTCTCGGTCATTGGGATCGTGATACCGTGAAGCCAGGCGCCAGCAAAATTTACATGAAGGGGGCACATGGCTCCGTGCACCCCCTGACGTTATCACAAACGGTAACCATCACTTCCCCCACAAACCCAGACCGAAAGGCACTCGTCAACGCTGCGTTAAACCCCCGCTCTCCACACAATTTACTGGGACGGGATGCTCAAACGCAACTCGAGATTTACACCATCGTGAATCACAAGGGCCAGGTCGAAGCCCGCATGGGGAGTAGTCAGGGTGATGCTCGCTATTTTTGGACACTCGATTTACCGAATGATAACGCGACTCAAAGTTCCGAATGTCTGGTTCGATTGGCAGGTACCAAATTAAAGCCAGGGGGTAACGTGCAAACGGCGAACAACTTGCACGTGACCATAAGGCGTAAGCAGACACCGGGACCAGACCCGGACTACACAAAAGTTTTTCTGGGCCTGGAACCCCAGGGTATTGTCATTGAACATGTGTATTGGAAAGATCAGTGGTGTTTCGCCACAGCGCGGGTGGGAAGGGCGGTTAAGGCCTACTCTCAACGGGCAACACATTTACATACCGCTCGGCAAACCAGAGCAACATGAATGGGAAAGCTTGAATTACCTTGCCGGTTCTGTTCCAAACCACACGTGGAGCCCCACCCCACCAATCCGGGGTGCGAGGAAACACAGCATGGCTGGGTGCGTCAACACATCAATTGGAAAGTGGTGACTACCCCAGCCGTGCATTTCAGCTGACAAATTGCAGTAACACGTAACATACTAACAATAGAGACACAGAACACAACACACGATGATTTGGAATCAAGACAAAGTCTAGCGCCTCACACAGAGGAAAAACATTGGACAAATAAGAGAGCAAAACCAGATGACGCAGGGATAGAGAAATCAGAAGACGGGAAACCATGGCTTCCAGTCTCTTTGGGTGGGCCGCGAGGTTGACACATGGCTTGTCACATGTGTCAACAGGGGGGATGATAGCACAGGAGCACAGGTGCACCAATATTATCACACACATGGGTTTACGCACCTTTCAATTTTTGTTTTTGTTTTTTTGTTTACGTTGTATAATCTGTCTGAAAACCAATGCACAAGGTTATTTAAGACCGAAAAGAGGAACATTCTCACGTGAAAAGACTATTTGACCGAAAGAGATGCATAGGCACAATGACTTGCCAGGATGTTCTGCTCCACAGACTTGCCAGGTCCAAAGTGGAGACTGGTCTTCTTCAAGGTGCTGAAAAGACTTCTCTGGGACAGTGAACGCTGTGATGGCCCCTTCCAAGTGATTGCAACAACAAAAACTGCGGTCAAGGTCGAAGGACGCGGCGGCTGGATCCACCAGTCGCAGTGCAAGCTCCTTCGATTCGAGGTTGTGGGGCCTAGCGACGCCAGTCCCAGGAAGGAAAATCAGCACCCAAACGCCAGCGCGCTGACCTTGCGCGCCGCCGAAAGACCACAATGGGAGAGAGGGTTTTCCGTGGTAAACACACCCCTCTCAAGAAAATGGAGCAGACCCCAGGAAGAGCAGTCATGCGTTGCCTGTGCATCATCAGCATCATCACAACATCATCGACCTAGGTGCGTCACTGTGGGCACACAGGCCCACGAATGGAGTGACTTGCCTCATGGGATTCAACGCCGGGGAGGCAAGAGACGTTGTTTGTATATGTTTATGTTCCTGTTTTTGTGTCATTTGCGGAGTCCTGCTGGTCAGAGGTTGTGCTGCCAAATTCATGGATGATATCAAAGTGAAGTGGCGGCTCAGCTAACTGTGGCCATGTCTGAATACCAACAGGTGCACACGGATTCTGATGAAGATTATTTTAACACTGATTTCGACGATGATTTACTGTAACCTTGCGTAAACCCGTATGACGACTTCACAGAAAGGCATTGCAGATGTGAATGTTTGATGTTTTTGGGTTGGCTTACTTTGTACATAGTAGTTAGTTAGTTAGTAGTTAATATAGTTTTTATATTTAGATTAGATTTTGTTTTGGTTTCCATTTACTGTGTGTTTAGATTAGTTTTTGATTTTCGTTTGGTGTGTGTCTAGGTTAGCTTTTGATTTCCATTCCGTGTGTGTTAGATTAGTTTTTGATTTTCATATAATGTGTAGCCATTGCCCGGGAAGGGTTTTCTGTCCTGGTCTTGTTACACTCCTCCCCATTTTTCCCCAGGACAGTTTTTCCTCCCACCCGTGCAATTGCATATCGATGTCACCTGGGCGTCTGACGAAACTTTAATTATGATACAGAGGAGGGAATGACAGAGAAATCTATGAGCAAAATGTATCATGTTAAAGTTTCATTTAATTTGAGCACATCTAAACGTTTGGGTGCGTATCCAGCACCCCCAAATGCCTACGCATTAAGACAAAGGCACCGGCGACCTGGTCGGAGGGCTTTTGAAGTCCACAATGACCACGTCAATGCAGAGGGGGGCGAACAGAGGAGATAAGGATAGACCCGGTCACAAAGGGGGAAGCAATCATTGGGAACAGCGGTTGAACATCAAAAGACGATTTGAGAACACCCGTCGCGCCCAGGCGACATTTGTCTCCGCAAAGTCTGCAACATGTTGATTCAATGTTGACCAAATGCTAAGGTGTCAATGTACCGGTGGTTCAAAGCTCAAACCAAGGTAACCAATCACTACCGAGGGGCCGGACCAGGGGTGCGGTATGCAAATGTCGGGGGCAGTGTTATTTCTTGTATTTTGCATATGTCACAATAAAAGTTCGAACTCATGGAGGGCGGAGCTGGAGAGTGTGATCGCGGAGCAACTAACCGTCGTTCGCTCTCAGAGATCCGCTCCCGTCGATATTGAAGACAATTTTCCTGTGTGCCGAGTCATTTCTTTAACTTTGTCCGAGAAAAATCTCTGACAACTCCCCATCTCAAAAATCACTCCCCTGACTAAATCACAAACTCCCTGACTCAAGCAGCTACCTCCCTATCTGACTTAACTCATTCACTGACAAAACAACAAATCTTTCATTTGTTAACTCACACAGAAAGCTAAGTCCCAAACTTCTGTGAAAAAAACTCACTCAGCTAACCAGCTCAGTCACTCAACTCACTCCCTATTCAGCCATCACAATCTCTACATCGCATCTCTAGCTAGCTAACTCAAGAGTTATTCAATTAGCTCCTTGTTTCACTCAAAGAAACCCCATCTGAAGTCACTCGCCCGCAGTATCTAAATCACCACTTCTCTCACCCGCTTAGCTAACTACTGTCACTTTTTCAAAAAAAAAACATTAACTCCCTAACTGACGAGCTAACTTCCTAACTCAACTCAACCATTAACCGCCTAGCTCACTCACCCAACAAAATCACTAACTCCATAAGTCACGGAATTAACTGCATGACTAACTCTGCACTGACTCGCTAACTCACTCAGCTGACTTCCTATCACACATAACTAACTTAATAACTAACCCTTACACAGTCAACGAATGAATTCACCAATCAACTCACCTAATTCATGTACTAACTTAACTAATTTGTGGCCCAACAACGACGCTTCCAAGTAATGAAACTTGGTCAGGTCCTAGTGGACCTTGGCCTCTGGTTGTGCAGGTAATGTGGTGTTGGGGGGGTTGGGGGGGGGTGCAAAGTAGGGATGATGAAGGAGGAGGATGAGAAAACGCTTGATCTGCGCCACGGGGCATTTTTTCCATCAGGCGAGCGAGGCGAGGGGGAGAAAAAAAAAATCGGGTGGGAGGACGCATTGTGCGGCGTGTCCGCGCCTTTACAGGATTCAGCTCAAGTTTCCTTTGTGCTTCCATTTTGTGGAGGGATTATGTTCTTTGACAGAGCGCAGCCAGCGGAGTGGAGGCGGCGAGGACGGACGAAGGAGGACGTCTTTGTTCCCCGTGTGCATGTGTATGTGCATGTGACAATTTAACGTTTATGGCCCCCCCACCAAGACGGAATCTATTAGACTCGGAGAGACTGAGGAAGAACCGAATTCTAAATTCCAATTAGAACGAGGGCTACAATTCCCCAAAAAGTATTGTATGTTTCAGTGCGCATGTGAGAATCTAAAATATATGGCTTGGCAGAAGAACCGGAGCATTGGGACATCCATGACATTCATCTCCCAACTCGCGTGTTCTAATACCAGGTCCGAACAAGGCACAAAATTTGGAAAAGCACCAGAAAATGTCACTGTTCTTTTATATACATGTGTGTGTGTGAGAGCGAGCGAGTGAGAGAGCGAGAGAGAGAAAGAGACTTTTTAAAATCTATGGCCCTCCCAAGGGCTGTTAGAACCAGCGAGACGGTCAAAAAATGTCCCTCTCTCGTCCCTCTGGTTCAAATTCACACCTGGAGTAAGTCCTGGGTTTACATAGTATATAAGAAAGTGTGTGTGTGTGTGTGTGTGTGTGTGTGTGTGTGTGTGTGTGTGTGTGTGTGATTATTTAAAGTCTTTTATTTTGTGAGATGCTTCTCCTATCTCTTCGGTTCTGAATTATCAGCTCAAGCAAGACCTGGAATTTTGAAAAAGTACCCTAACGTTTCTGCGCCTTACTGTGAAATGATGTAAAATCTATGGCCCTCCCAAGATGGAAACTTTTGACTTTCATTTGTGAGGTTCTTCTCGCATTCCTCTCATTTTCATCCCAGGAAGGAACAAGACCTCCAATTCTGTAAAGTTGGTGTGGATGCGTTTGTTAGAAGTTTGAAATCTATGGCCCTCCTAAAATGGAATCCATAATCCATGTTCCATGAGTGTCTGTTCTCATATTGTCCGTTCTAAAATCCTGGCCGGAATCAAGACATGGAATTTCAGAAATTGTTCTTAGGTATGTGGCAATTAAAAATCTATGCCCCCCCCCCCCCCTCCCCACACCCCCAAAAAATGGATGGGACAATTGTGAGGTTCTGCTCCCATGGCTCCAGCTCTTAAGGACCCTGAAGTTTTCTGTGGAACGTTCAGCGGCGAGTGTGCGTGCGCTCTGCTAAGTATAATTACACGTGACACCAATTGCTCTGTTACTTTGTATTAAATTACAATGGAAAAACTCCGCCGGAGAATTGGAGCCTAATTGCGTCTTCATTTGCATAATTTTGCATATTAATCACATCGCTGATGAATAATAAATTTGGGGCAGATTTTTTTTTTTTTTCCATTTATGCACAGATAAGTAAATCTAAAAAAAAAATGACTCGCTCATTTCTCTCATTAGCGTCAAAGATGAGTGACGTCTTGTTGAGGTTTTGCGGGGGATGCATTTAATTCAGGAAACATTTGAAATGATTATGATTTTGACTAATAAATATTTTTTAATACTACACAAATACACAGCTATGCCATAATTTTTTTTGTCAAGAGGCATCTTATTAAAAACACACTCACATAGTGCAATAAGGGGGTGCAAAAATTTTAGGGGTGTATTAATACCTCATAAAATATTGTTTTGAAGTAATAGCTTACTGAATGTTAATCAAAAGTAATTGCTATCATCTTACGTACTTTTGTTGTTGTTGCTCTGATTCAACATCATGAACAATACAATACATAATATAATGTCCCTAAGAAAATGGTCAGTGTGTGCAAATGATCATTTTTTTTATAAATAGCTGCGCCATTTCACGGCGTTGTTCATTAACACGTAAAAAGCTATGACACCGTTATATTTCCTATTTGGCCTCAATTCAAACATTTTTGGTGCCACAGAAAGTGTCAAATTGCAAGACTTGTAAATTCCAAATGGCACCCTTTCTTATTTTGTCAAGCTGCTTGTTATCACACTCTGCTCACAATATAGCACCGAATATATGGATTTTATTAGGGTATGTATCTACAGTCACGTGCAAGAACGCGCGCTCACACACACACACACACACACACACACACACACACACACACACACACGAGATTTGCAGACAACAGTGCCTTTCAGTGGCAGTTTGGCCACGTAACATCATGTAGATGCCATTTAACTGTGCACGTGTTCGAAAGATTCAGAATAGTTTCACAAATTCAACTTAACTTTATTTTTTAAAAGCACAATATTCATAATAATAAGTTGGTATGTTATGTTATATTTTATGATGCTTTCATATTCGCACCAAAGTGTTTTTTATTGGTCTTGTTCAATTCCTCCTGAGTTGATTATTTGAAAATAGTGGCATAAATTACAAAATGAATGACATGAAATAATTGCATTTTTTATGTAAATTTAGGAATTAGTTTCAATACTATGGATGAACATTTTCTTTATGTGCTCAATGATATTTTTAAGATATAAATCCACAAATAACCAGCATAACATGGACTAATGATATTGTACACTATGGAGCCTATAAAATACTACACATTTAGTCATGTTATTGTCATCGTCTATTACAAAAAGTATTTCATGTGTGTATGGAAGTTTCATGTCAACAGTTCATATCATCAAAACTACATCAAATATTTTACCACTTCTTCTTATTCCACAGACACATCCAGGTGTCAAATATGGAAATATATGCAATATATAAAAAAACGGACAAAAAACACAAACTTGCAAATTGGTGCGTCATTTTTCGATCGTTTCAGAAGACTTAAAAATAGATCCATAGCTCCCTCTGCTGGATTTCTAAGGTAAGGCACTCACCTGTCCATCTACGTTACTGTGGAGATTAGAAAAAATATGTTTGTACTTTATTAAAAATGCCTTCAAATTACCTAAATATGTCACTTCCATCCATGTTTGAGGTAGTAACGCGGCATTTGTAAGTCATTTCCTGTGAGCTTAATCCTTCACTATCTAACTTTTTTTTTTAAATAGATTTTCTTCGTTTTTGTTTCAGGCTGTTGCATCGTTTACCATTTTCCGTGTGTGCTAAACCTTTGAACATCTAGCTAAAACGTCAGATATTTGTGATTATTTCATATTGCCCTTAAAACCAACAAAACATCCATAATTGAGCGTCACAATTGTTTTTCTTTTTTTTTTTTTTGCCATAATCAAATCAGTCCGTGAAATCATTAAAATGTGAATTTCATTGAATAAAACGGGCAGAAATTTGATTAAAAATAAGTTCATTATAAAATTCATTAAAATAAACAATTCAACGTGACTTGGTTAAATAAATGGGCAATCATGTATTGAAATATCCTTCAATTTAAATATTTTTGGTATAATTGCCTTTTTATGACCCCTCACAACAGGGTGATGGGATCGTTTTTACCATTGGTGAAATATGCACCATGTGTCTATAATAAACTACCATAATAATGATAAGAGTAATAAAGTATTATTTGCACTTTAAATTGTGGCATTCACTGGCTTTAGCGACCAACTTGTCTCTCATAGTTTGACGCTGACAAATGTTTAGAAGCGAAGCTTTTGAATGCAGTTGTGCGATGTCCAACAGTACTTGAACGCAGCAGGCGCATGCAAGAACACAGACGTTTTGTGGGGAAGAAAAATGGGATGACTAGTGAAAGGTGGTCAAAGAAAAGGCGGTGGATTCAAACCTCCTACCGTTCGTGTGGTCCGCGGTCTCCCGGTGGAACGCCATCTCACTCGAGCCGCCATGGCCATCAGCCGCCCCTCTGTGTGCCGGGGACTCGCGGTGAGTTCACCCGCGAAGTGCGGCCGGAGGAAGCAGGCCCCATAGTCCCGCGCGGGGGATTCAACCGCCGAACGCAGCGAGGGAACATTCGGAGGCTCGCCTTCGCCCGACGCCGAACATTCTGCTCGCAGCCGTGAGCTGACGGTGTCGATGGAGGAGAGCTGTAGCCGGCGGCCCGACATCTCGGTGGTGGACATCCGGGATCCAATCACATAGTAAAGTGGTCCCGCTCCTCGCTGAGCAAACTTCGACCTGGACGACCGTCAACTCGAATGACTTTGAGTGAAGCAGGTAACATGTAACACATTAGATTATATTAACAATATGTTGTCCGAGTGGTTTAACTCAAATTGTACCGTTCAGTTACTTGAAACAATAATATGAAACTCTAACCAAGGTTTGAACCCTGATTTGAATAAAATGGCCGCTGCCGCCATCCCACGAAGACTCGTCAGGATTGAAATCAAATGTAATTTCTTGTGACTGACTACATGATTAACTTATTTTGTAACATTTGTTTGTCAGATTCCATTGACAAAGGGAGCGTCTCAGAACTGGATGGTGACCACCGTTTGGCACGGGAACCGGAAACCAACTGATTGAATAGGGGGGGGGGGGGGAATTGTGTGGTCTTTCATGTGACCGTGGTGCCTTCTCATGAGGCTATTGCAATTATTTTGCCGATATATTTAAAACTCCTTTCACAATTTTTTTTTAAAATTGCATCTTCATAGAATTTTGCTCAATGAAAAATCACAAATTCAATATATGGACTGAGTCATTTTTCCGCTGTTGTATTTGAGTTAGGATACAATCACTCCTCTCTTGCCCAGAATCAAAAATGGCACAGACCTGTGAACCAGGAAGTTATTTGAAAAGCCATTTTTGAGGCATGTATGGAGCACCCTTTGTCCTCTCCGGTAAGACAATTATGTGCACTCGAAGAAAAAAAACATATCTCACCCGGAATATCTTTTTCTGTTGCTGGTGCCATTTTTGGTCTACTAGTCCACAACTAAACCTAGACCCTACTAGTAGTATCAACATGCCAACTGATAGTTTTGCCTCATGACTAAGTTGTCTTATAAGTATTTCAAAGTCAAACACTTGGAGGTCATGGAAATGCATTCAAATGAGCAATTTCATGATCGATCAACCTTATTATTTAAAGTAGCAGTATTGATATTGGTGAAACATTGATATTATTAGTGAGGCAAATTTTAATTATTTGACCACCTGGATGAAAATATTTTTTTTTGGGGGGATGATCCCGGTGCTACTTGCAAAACTTGCACCGCTTTAATATCGTCAAAGGTGGAAGACTTCAACATGCAGAAATGCGATTTTGACACGATTGCTGTGTGAGGAACACAAAAAGACATTTGAATGTAGCACATTAATGCGTCATTCGTAGTGTTTAGTTCACACAAGATGATTCATATTCTCGTGACGCGCTAATGAGATTAGGCGTAGTGACGCGATGTCAACGCGACAGCGGACACGGCGTTTAAACAATTTGTCACGCCATCGCGTCACTCCCTTTTAAATGGCGGCAGACACAAAGAAGCACACGCGACACGTGTTATGAATTCATATTTTGATTTATTTAAAACTATTTCACAGTGTCGAGTCGAGGCGGCGTGCCAACAAGACGCTTCATTAATCCGCTTAGCCAAAGTGATGGCAAAATAGCTGCGTGAAGCCATAAATGAATTGTTTTGTCCCTTTGATGCAATTAGACCTCAAATATAATATTCACACAGAACAGATGATAAAAAAAAAACACAGCAAATCATTTGCATGACTCAATCACACGTCCACAGCATCCCACCACACGTTATTTGTTCTTCTGCTTAATCAAAGGTAGTTTTTGTCTTGATAGTTGACATTTTGATAGTGACATTAAATGCCACATTTGGTAGAAAACTAAAAAATTGCCGCTAAAACAAATGTTTTGGTCCTCACTATAAAGCATTGATTTCCTTGAGCACCGTTCGGAAGGATTCCACGCAGACATCGCCGTCGGGATGCTTCGTAGACGCCAGATTCCAGGCCTCCTCGAACATCTCTTCAGGAAGGTTTGCACCCACGTTGCTGAAAATCTCAGCAATCTGTCAACGGGAATCGGAACACTTGTAACGCAAAAAAAAAAAGAGTTACAGTCAAACCTCGGTTTTCGAACGTCTCGGTTTCCGACCAAAAATTTAGAGTTTTTTATGCCTCGGATGACGAACAAATTTCGGTTGTCGAACAAACTGAGCGCACTTGAATGCACCATTTGACTCCTCTCGCCTCCCTTACACGAGGAAGTGACGCTTCCTCGTGTTGCTTTGCATTGTGAGCAGCTTTCCATTCGAACAGCCTTCTGATTATGGACGCTGAGGTTTGAGTATTTGTGTGCAGTAAGCAGATTTTAATTTTCTTTTTGTTTTCACAAGTGAACTATATCCCGTAAGCACCTCTGCATGTGTGAAGATCAATATTCCCATTGGACAGAAATGACAAGGGCGGCACCGAAAGCACAAATCCGGAAATGGATGACAACAGGCAATTCCCAGGTGCTGCATTCTTGCTCTGCATATTTGTGCTGCACTTTGAGCTACAAAATAATTTTGAGCGTTAAGAGCGGCTCATTGAATGCACATTTTGTGACACTATGTTTCTAAATTTTGGAACAGAGTCAGCAAATGCATGCACCCTGTAATCTGATAACAAGATAAGATGTCCACTGTAGTAACCGCTGTCCCTGAAAGGGTTAAAGCGGACCAAACATTACAAGTGTCAGGGATAGGCTGCATTTTTTTTTTTTTTGCAATAGTCAGACGTATCAACAGTACATACTTCTGCCTTGGAGCGTGGGCAGAAGAAGTGGTCCTCATAGACTCCTTGGCGTCCGTACACCGATGGCAGCAGCAGGTCCATCACTGAGACCACGTCACCGTAGTTGATGTTGTTGTTGAACTTCCGGATGCGCGGCGGCACGAGGTCCGTGCGCACCGACGGTACACCGAAGGTGCGAGCGTCTAAGGAGAGCCAAAATGGGTGGAATATGTCGCAGTTCAGACTTCCTCCGCTATAAATTGGCTGATATTTGCTTATTTGAAAATGGCTATTTAATGAATTCATTTGTCAGGGCTTAATTGATAAGGAGACATTTTTAATGTTGGTCTATTTTCATCAAACAATTAGGAGAATTATAATAAAGATAATAAAAATATATATTTTTTAACTGGAATTGACTGCCACTTTTTCATCAAACACTGAAGAAAAAAAAAAACAAGGTTGGCAAGATTCTCACTTTTATCTCAGAATTCTGACTTTAATCTCAGAATTCTGACTTTAATCTCAGGAGAATTATGACGCCATAGGTTGGCAAGATTCTCACTTTTATAACTTTAAAAAACTTTAATCAGAATTCTATAAAGTGAGAATTTTAACAAGGTTGGCAAGATTCTCACTTTTATCTCAGAATTCTGAATTGATCTGCCACTCAGTGGCGGCTCAATTCTTTTCTCATTGAAATCATGCCAATTGGTCAGGTCAAAAGATTAAAGTCAGAAGAGATTAAAGTCAGCATTATTTTGACCCAATTTCATGTATTCATTTAACCCTAAAAATTTGGTCAAAACCGAATAACCCAATTTTGGGGCTCAAATTGACCCAAGTGTGGGTTTTTACACACCGTAGTTCGGTCAAATTTAACTCAAAATTAGTTATTATTGACCCAATTGTTTTTGTGAGTGCATAGAAAAAAAGTAAAGTCATTTCAAATGGCAACTCTCTGGCTTGAAGAAACACTCAAAAAGAAATGAAGAAAAAATGCGGTAGTCACTAGCAGTTACTTATTTTAGTCCAACCAAAGTGAAAAAAATTATGGATTCACCCTGTAAATTTTAATTCCCAAAATTAACACCAGGATAAGTTTAGATCAGCTCATTAGTCTGCAATTAAAAAGGAGTCGGCACACCTCGGAGAGCCGTGGCACCAAGTGGACCGACACGAATCAAGGCTCCGACATGAGAGCTTGGTCGAAAGATAAAACTGTTACCGACTACCACTCCCCCCGCCCCCCTTTTTTATTGTTTCTTAAAGCCAGAAAGTTGTCATTTGAAATGTCTTTAGTTTGTGTCATGTCTGTGATCTGCTTTTTTTTTTTTTTTTTTTTAACAAAATCAAACAACTGAATGATCAGCCTTTGAGAGTGGCGATTCTACAATTGTTGCCACGGGTTGTATCCATAATAGTTGCCAGGGTAACTTACAAGATGGTTGCGGCTCCTCCACAGCGGCCCCAATGAAGGAGGCAGTGGTGATGAAGCGGTCTGAGAGTGCCTCGGGTCGCCTAAGGGTCCTCACGATCCTCTTCGAGTTGCCGGTCTTGAAAGGCTCCAGGTCATTTGTTGTCAACAAAGCGCCACGACCAGGAAGTTCAGACAATCGCAATTTGTGGTCATAGCCTAAATATATACGCCAAAAAATAAAAAAACTTGTCTTCCATTGACAATTTCTGCACTCATGGTACTCACTGTTCATGACTAAATGCTGCTCCCGTCTGTCCAGCGGCATCTTGTCCTTCAAGTTCAGAAAGTTGGCAAACTCCAGGAAGTTGATGAATCCGTCTCGGTCGAGGTCGCAGTCGTTCACCACGTCGTCCAGGACGGACTCGCTGGCGACCACGTGAAAGTGACGGCACACTTCCTGCAGGTCCTCCTTGTCGATGCGCCCTTTGCCTTTCTAGGGGACAAAATCGCCTTTGTGGTCAGAGCTTCGGCCTTGTTGCGGTTCTCAATCAATCCATCTCACGGGCCGTCGGGTTATCAGATTACTTCCTGGTTTATGGAAATTGTTCGTATTTCATTTTATACATACTGTATGGATTTCTAAATCTAAATAAAGTCGAGCAGCATCAGTATTTTTGTTTACATCTGAGTTGTTATTTCACGGCCGATATGTAATTACATGTATTTTATTTATTTTTTTGTAAAATTGCACACAAAAAAAATCTAAAAATGTCAAAAACAAATCAACATTCTAATACAGTCAAACCTCGGTTTTCGGACATCTCGGTTCTCGTCCAATTCGGTTTTCGACCAAAAAGTTCACGTTTTTTATGCCTCGGATGCCGAACAAATTTCAGTTCTCGAACAAACTGAGCGCACTTGAATGCACCATTTGAATCCTCTCGCCTTCCTTACACGAGGAAGTGACGCTTCCTCGTGTTGCTTTCCATTGTGCGCAGACGTGTTCAGTAAACATTTTTATTTTAAACAGAGCGTGGTTTCGGTTTTCGAACAGCCTTCTGGAACGGACTATGGACGAAAACCAAGGTTTGACTGTAAAGTTAAAACTCACCAAAACGTGAAAAAAGTAAAACGCTGTGAATACTTTCCAGATACACTCAATGTGTTTTCTTTGGTCATTACTCACATTTGTGTGGTGCCTTAATAAATTTCTTTTGTTTCAAGCCTGAAGTGGGGCCATAAACCGAATCATCCCAATCCCGGATTTGTGAGTCCACATCTACCTTGTCATAGTGCCTGAAGGCCTGCAGCAATGACGAGAAGTTCTGCAAATTGATCACTTTGAGGCGGTTCCGCACGGCCAGGGCCAGGCAACGCTGGCGTTTGCCGGCTCGCTCTCGCTTATCCTCTGGCTGCTGCGCCGAATGGATCAGTTCCCCCACACCTGCCCAAACATGTGAAAACGTCATCGTCCCACCTTAGCTCACGCCATCCACTCTCATTAAAAAAAAAAAAAAAAACCTCACTGTATTCATCTTGTGGTATGATAATTCCAAAGGTGCGGTCTAGGGGCACCTCAATGTTGTTTCCTCTCCTGGGAGAATCACATGGCAAGTTATAAAAGTTGAAGTTTCGACATAGTGGGTGTGACATTTTTTTTTTTTTTTAAACGTACTTCTTCACGTTTCCAATTTGTTGTTCCAATTTCTCCCTGCTGTTTGGAGATCTCTTCCACTCGGGGTTTGGATTGTACAACCTTCAGAAAATAAATTATTAACAATTTATGAGTCAAAAATTCAACATCCTTGAATATGAGCCCCGCAATTTTTTTTTACACTGTCATGTGACACTTTACCATTATCCCAAATAATCCAAATAATGGCATTTCGTGAAAATTTGGTCAAATATATATTTTTAATGGAAATGTATACAAATATATTAATATTCTATGAATATGAAAAAATTACTGCAACCCTCGTGATTATAAACTGGTCAGATTATGGATGGATGCTTATTAAAATACAGTAAAAAAAATTCATATATATATATAAAATAGATTTACATATAATATATATATTAATTATATATATTTATTTTTATTTTATATGTATATTTTATTTTATAATTATATATATTTATAATATACAGTGTAGATTAATAATAATATATCATAATTTAAAAAAAAATCATATAAAAATATAAACACTTCATATTTTAAAAAAAATCAAAATAATTAAAAATCAAACAATAGATAATGTGAAGTTATAAATAAAATATGTAATTGATTAATGATTGATCAAAGGTGAAATAGCAGTGGCCCAGTGTTTCCTGGCAACTGCTGCTCGGCAACCACCACAGTCACGTGGTCTTACATCATCATAGGCCCGCTAATGATAGAACCGGGCTCAGTAAAAAGCAGTCAGTACAAAATAAAAAAACATACATAAATAAATGTATCAAAATGTTGCTGTTGGTGTCACCTGGTGGATTCTCCCAACCACTGCAAACTTCTACTGACTTGGCGTCCGTCTTTGCAAAAGGGCGTCTGGATCCCAAAGCAAATGCTTTTATCATAGTTGTACTTCCTGTCTTTTTGCTCACCTGGAACACAATTGCGAGTGAATAAAATGGTGTTCTTCTGCTTTGATCATGCAACTTGACTTGTTTAGCTTTTTGTTTTGCAGAGGTCTTACCAACAAAGTATCCGTTGTGACTGCGAACGTAAACCTTGTGCGCCTCCTGTTCCTCCTTTTTCAGCTCTTCCAAAGTTTTAGGAGGAAAAATCAATTGAGCGGCATCCACATCTGCACAAAAAAAAAGGAACAATAAGAACAAATGAGAAACCAACCACACTCAAAACCTAAAGAGATTATTTGGAGCGACGTACTTCGAAGTGTTTTAATTCCAAACGTGGTTTGCTCATTGTACCAGGTGGGAAGTCCGGCAGGGTTTGGCGAGCGGCCCTGTAACGCCGCCTTCTGTGAGGCAATCACAGCCTCACTGAATTCCTGCAGCTTCTGTTGGAACTTGCTGACAGGTTGCGGGTTGAGCATAACCGCAACCTATCACATATAAAATAACAGTATCATTTTATTTGCAATATTATTTAAGGCATCATCCATAAAATTAGCCACAATACATTTTGACCACCATGTAGTGTATCCCGCCTCTCTCTAAAAATCAGACAGAATAGATTCCAGTTCACCCGTGACCCCTTTTGAGAACAAGTGCGCTAGAAAATTGATGGATGGACTTTCAAATGCCAGCTGACCGATTGCGAAGACTTGTTGCAGAGACCGTGAACGAGTGTGGCGGCCAATTTTGGGTCGTTGGCCTTGCCATGGTGCACTCGGACCATGCCGAGTCCTGGTCTGTTGCTGTTGCGGTACTTTCGAACCACGGGTGGAGTTGTGGCCTAGAAAAAAGAACAAGTAGAAATAACACCGTTTTGACATATTTATCATGGCTTTGTGAAACCGAGGATATGTTGCAATATGACCATAGTGAGCCTGCACAGATACTCAAAAAAACCACCAGTCTTCAGATTCTTTCACAGAGAGATGCAGTCTTGTGCGGTTAGATCCAGACCGCACAATCTCTGCCAGCAAAGGCAGAATAATGCCATGACTGTGTGCCTTGTGACACTGCATCCTGCCATCCACAACAATTAGATGATAGATGTATTCGGCAACATCTATTGTGACATCAAATAATTGACATCAAAACTGCTTTCAACATGACACACAGCAGGGGAAGTAAGCGTCAGGTAATTAACAACCATCCACGCCCACACTCACACCTAGGGACAATTTGGAGTGTTCAATCAGCCTGCCGTGCATGTTTTTGGAATGTGGGAGGAAACCGGAGTACCCGGAGAAAACCCACGCAGGCCTGGGGAGAACATGCAAACTCCACACAGGAAGGCCGGAGCTGGAATTGAACCCGGTACCTCTGCACTGTGAAGTCGACGTGCTAACCACTGGACAGTTTCAAATATTTTCAGTATCTTTTGAAAGCCTGTATGTTCAAACTAATGTCCTAATTTTCATCAAGCCTTTTAGGGTCCCTCAAAACGCTCATTAGAACTTACCCTTTTTATTTCTTGAAGACAGGTAGCTGTTCTGTCCCCAATTGGAACTTGTTTTCCAGCCTGGAGTGTGTGTTGGGGGGTACAAATGAAATGAATATTTAAGATACAGATCAGCTCACTTTATCGAAGTTAGGAATTTGGCTAACTCGGCCTTCTGTGACTAAACTCAGACAACAAACACGTAAATTTTTACTTACCCTCGGCAGTTCTGCTATCCTCATTGCGTCTGTCATACTGAGCTTGAATTGACTTTTAATATTTACAATAGTTTTCAACTAAAAATAAAAATTCCCCGAGGAAGACACAGGAGAGCCAGTTTACCAACCGTTTGTTGTTGCCTAGCAACATTTCAAAACGACAAGCTTATATATTAAAAAGATTTCATTTGAACACAAAATAAAAGTGCGTCCCAGTAAACGCGAAATTAAATAAACCAAAACCGAAAAAAATTGAAAAAATGATTCGAACAAAAAAAAGAAAAAAAGAATGACGTGTAGACGAACGAGTTATATTTATATTGATTGTAGACATCGCCATTTTGTGTTCATTTCTCAGCCTTGTTGGTGTTTTATCAAGCGAGGATTTTAGGCGCATAATATTAAATATCCCCAAATGATAAGAATGAAGTCGCGCGTTTGATTGGTGGGGCTCGGTGAGACGTAGGAGGATTGCCAGTCGCAGTCATACGATCTGTCATCATCGCTCGTACAAAGCCTACAGGGAAGTTGAGACAAGTGGCGGAGCCTGCTGGAGCAAAAAAAATACATTCAAAAAAAAATCCAATGTTTCACTAATCCCGCCAGACATCAAAGTGCGTAGTTTTGTTTTTTTGGGGGGGGGACTCTGTCAGCAGCGTTAGACAGCGGCGTCGTCTCTTGGCTGGGTGAGTATAGGAGCCCATAACGAGGCAGCGAGCTGACGGCTAACCGGGGGGGAACTCCACCCGACACGGCCGCGGCTAAACACACGTCCAACCCCGAGCGCTGCGCCTCCTTTGCGGGCTAGCTTGCTAGCCTTAGCCTGCCTTTGACGACGACGCTAGAGTGGGATCGAGACAGCTAACCCCCTAACGTGGTGACTCAGGCCGGTCCGACCGGTTAGATTGCGCTACTTGTGTTGTGATGACCAACATGGACGCTTGTGAAGCATTTTGACCACATTTGTTTGACCCAAAAGACAGCGAACGGATTGTGACGTTAGCCAGCTGTTTGCCATTGACGGCTAACACGGTAGCTGTCATTAGCCGTACACACCCAAATCGAGCGCACATACCATCATTGTTTGCCAAAGCGACACTTTAACGCGCAAATGTACACACACGCTCCGTGACACCACGCGCCGTCAAGTTGACATTGTCCCCAGCGAAGAATCGCCTCTCGGTACGGCGTTGCGAACTTAAAAGGTAGCCGCTCGGCTAACGTTAGCTAGTATTGTGCTACTTCACGCTAATCAACAACAACCGAGCGAGTTGCTTGATTCAACTTGCTCTCGTAACGCGTTACACGCAGACTACTGCAGTTCGCAGTCAAATGTGATAAATGAATCACGTGGCCCGTTTGTCTGGTAATGTAATAATATCTTAGTTTGAGGAAACTGCCTCTGTCCTAAATATTCCCACATTATTTTCCAGAAATCTGTTTTATGACCATCGCTCCACACCTGTGACCTAAAATGACGACGACGTCATTATCTAAATGAGAATATTGAGGTCAGGTCGTACCATGGACATTGTCACAGTTGCCGCAACTACTTGTTGAGTTTGTCAAAGCAACCAGTGTTTGTTTGTCGTGTGACATTGGGAATGCCAAAACCATTCCGATGACTCAGTCGATGTGAACGGCCGTTATCATTCAAGTCTCTTGAGGTGGGAGGTGAGGACTCTTCACAATGAGAAGACTATAGCTGCTTTCGCCCATGTGTACCGAGCAGTCATAACAATGTTGCATGCGACTTGTTCACTGAGCTGAAGTCCTTTGGCCGTCTGCTGGTGAGAGTTATCAGCGAGCTTGCCACATCTGCAGTGCTACATCATATGTTGGCAAAACCAAAATGAAAACATACAACACACGTGAGATGTTTGGGTGTTGCTGTGCGTCAAGTATTGTGTGATGGTGCACAATAATTATCGTGATTAAATCTGACGGCATTCATCAAAAAATTTTAGCTCTTGTATTGGCTAACTTTAAATCTCAAGGTCCACGGGCTAAATCCAGCCTTCCGGTTCATTTTATGTATGCAACTCAACTTCTGTTCAAAACTAGTTATGAAAATATAACTTACTGTTGCACTTGTCAAATCTTATATTTGCTAAAATGAAGACAAACCATTGATGTGGTGCTTTCTTAAAAAGAAAAGGTTTAACATATCCAATGTTTTATAATCTGTTCCCGGTTTACACAAAAGAAAAGCGTATTTTTGTTTTGCATTATCTTCACTGGACACAACGTGAACTGAACCCCGGTGTACAGACCAAACATGGAGTTTTGGCACCTACCATTAAACGTTTTTGCAGTTTCACAGTTATAAGCAGCCCCTTGAGGACAACTACATAGAATTATTGTCATGTGCCTTAACTTGCCTCGTGCAGGTGCTTTCAACATTCAGTCGTTGAGGTGACATTTGCCCGTGTGTTTCCGCAGCATCCACAACAGGAAGTGTCCGGAGAAAGCGACATGGCAAGTAGAGGCGGAGCTACCCGACCCAATGGGCCCAACGCCGGCAACAAAATCTGCCAGTTCAAGCTCGTGCTGCTGGGGGAGTCGGCGGTGGGGAAGTCAAGTCTGGTGCTCCGCTTCGTCAAGGGACAGTTCCACGAATTCCAGGAAAGCACCATTGGAGGTTAGTTTTTTTTCCTTGGCAAAACACAAACAAAAAAATCCAATAAACTTCCTGCCCCATTCACACAAGTTGGAAAATGAACAGACAGAAAAAAGTAGTTGGCTTGAACCGCCAGAAAAATAACAAAATATAATGTGAGGGATACATTTAAGTTCCATGAAAGGGTAGGTGGCTCTATTTCGCAATGCTGTCTGCCATTTTGCATTGGATTGGGTTGCGAAAATAGCAAACTTATCGTGCTCCGGATGTTGCCAAAACTGCGTTTGTTATTACTTGGCACCAGTGTCGGTTCTTGAAAGTTTTACCAGGGATAGCAAGTGGGTGGCAGGAGTTTGATTTAGATGGAAGAGTCGAGGCAGAGGTGATACACAAACATTCTGGCACGCAAGCAGCCATTTTCTTTTTAATGAAGGTGGTGGGTGGGAATCAATCTTAAATTGTGGCCGTTATGCGTTGACAAAATGTTGTCGAAAGGCCGTCATGCGCCCAAACGTCGTCGCTGACATGGTGCGGCAATAATGTGCCCAAAAATAATCATCGACTGCAGGATGGACCGGCCCATTAATACACCAGCTATTCAGGAAAATGAACCTATTTTTCTGAAATTCCACCCCGCCCCAGTAGAGAGTTCAGCACCATGCATGTTTTGGAATGTGAGAGGAAACCAGAGTACCCGGAGAAAAGCCACGCAAGCACGGGGAGAACATGCAAACCCCATACAGGAAGGCCAGAGCCCGGATTCGAACCCTGCACCTCTGTACTGTGAGGCGACATGCTAGCTAATCTCCCACTATACCGCCATTTAGAATTTTGTAATCGGGCTGCCGCTATCAAATATCTTTTAATCATTTTATTGAATATTTCTTGAGTGTTCTAGACAAGAAAATAGTTTGCTGCTACGCACTGTGTGCATTTTTTTTTTTCTGTCAAACCCGTCCTGAGCTATTTGCAGAATACTCAAATCTTGGCTCATTGTTGTGCTTCATCTCGAACGTCTGAAGATGTCACACGGTGGCGCCACAGCCCCGTCTAATCAGGAAGTCATCATTTCTGTCTGTGAATTATAGTTGAAGCGCTACATCTTGATTGAGAAACAGATTTGTATTTTAGGGAGGAGCTAAGTTTTGCCTGGGTTGTTACTGAAAATGACAGAGCATCTTTGCTGCATGTACTTAAAAAAAATAAGTAAAGCAATACAAAAATAGAAATAAATCATCTGTAACCCAGTAATTTGTTCTGGTTTGAAAGGTTATGAACTCTTAATCCATTATAGGCAAGTCCAAACATTTGGGAGGGGCAGGTCGACTACTTGGCTTATTTTGTTTTTTGCGACATTGTTTCATGACTCTCCTGACGTTGTTTACCGCATGATTGTTATAAAGCTAAGATGGCCGACGCTAACACCCACAACCCGTCCCATCTTGCGCTCCCCACAGCCGCTTTCCTGACTCAGACAGTCTGCTTGGACGACACGACGGTCAAGTTTGAAATCTGGGACACAGCCGGTCAGGAACGCTACCACAGTCTGGCGCCCATGTACTACAGAGGTGCCCAGGCCGCCATCGTGGTCTATGACATCACCAATGAGGTACATCCCTCCATTTTCCTATCGCATTGGGCCTTTTTATTAGGGTCACAGGTAAAATGGAGCCTATCTAAACTGACGTTTGGCCATTGTAGTGGGTTACAACTTTTAGAATCATAAGTGAGATTGAGTCTGTCACCGTTTATTTTTTTTTCCTGGCTGGTGAAATGTGGTACAACCTGAACTGGTTGCTAGCTAGTAGCATGTGTCCCCTTAAAAAAAAAAAAAAAGGGTTTCAGGCTCACTAGCTCGGCATCGCAAGTACAATTATCGCTGCTGATGCTTCCCGCGCAGGAGTCGTTCGTGCGAGCAAAGAATTGGGTGAAGGAGCTCCAGAGGCAAGCCAGTCCCAACATCGTCATCGCGCTCGCCGGCAACAAAGCCGACCTGGCTAGCAAGCGAGCACTCGACTTCCAGGTGCGTCAAAATACACCATACCCATTTGCTCAGCCTTTTATTTTATTTTTTTTTTTTTTTGGTGTTACCGAATGAAGTTGCCACTGAGAGTTTTAATATCGTATCGGATGAGTCGTTCCGAGTTTTGAAAATAGTTCTCGAAGGCGGCGCTTTAGGAATGTGCCCAAGCGCGCGATAATGAAGCGGATATCATGGACCCTATGTTGTGTTCAGGACGCACAATCGTACGCCGACGACAACAGCCTGCTCTTCATGGAGACGTCAGCAAAGACCTCCATGAACGTCAACGAGATCTTCATGGCCATCGGTGAGCATCACCTCCTGAATCTTGTATTTCACGTACTGTATAACGCCATTTCAGAAATGGTGGCAACAGCTCAAATGAAAATGTATGGCAGCGTCTATTTTTTTTTTTTAATGTGAATCACATTTATTAATACAAGAATATTACATCATGTAAAAACCTTGAGAGTTGATGACGCGCAAAAGCTGTCAAATGTAGCAGTCGGCACCCGGGAAAAGCTGCTTGTTGACGACGCTTTGTGGTGATGTCATTGTAGCCAAGAAGCTCCCCAAAAACGAGCCCCAGGCAGCTAGCGCCAGCGGCGGGCGAAACCGGGGAGTAGACCTGACCGAGTCCGCCCAACCCAGCAGCCGCACCTGTTGCAGTAACTAGGAGGGCCGCCGTGGTCTTGGTTACCACACACACACACACACACACACACAAACACACACCCCTTGTTCCTCACCACCCCAGTCCAAAATAGCGAAAGACTTTGTATAGCTGCATTTCTAAAATCTTTTTTTGTTCCTCCTCTTTCTTTTTAAACATTTTTTTTAAACGAGTGTACATCAGTATAATGGATGCATGTTATCACTACAACGCCTGAAGTAAACTAACTCACCAACACAAACGCTCCTTGCCCACAAAATGGCTCCCATCCTGACACGCCCCCGCTTTTTTTCCCCCAGTTCCAACAGGAGGGAATTTTTTCATTTTCCCCCCCCCTTTTTTTGTTTTTTTTTGTGCTTCCTGGGAGGATTCATGGATCATTTGACCCCTTCCCCTGAGTCGACACCGCACGTCTAGAAATGACCACGCAACGAAAGAGATTTTGAACAAATGTACAGTTGGTTTTGCTTTTTATTTTATTTTTTTATTCATTCTCTTCTTGTCTCCAACTGGTAAAGCTGTGGTGTTTCTTTTTTTTTTTTTTAATAATTCTAATTAGCTCTGTGTAGTGTTATTAACAAAAACAACAACAACAAAAATCAACTCTCTGGTGTCACGTTGGAAAGGAACTTTTAATCGCATTGCACACAGTGTTGATCATCATGTCTTCATTTTATACGAGCGAGTGCTTGTGACCCGCTAACGGCTCGATGGGCTTTAACCACGCGACGGGCCTGATCGGTTTTTGAGTGTCTGAATACAACTTAATAAATTCAATAAAGATTGAATCTCTTGTATGTCCTCTGATCTCTTGCTGGATCAATGGTTGTGCTTGAACCAAAATCATCGTCATAGCCAGCAAACATTTGTATGAAAAATACTTGCAGACCATTAATATAAAACATTTGATTCATTTTCTACATCATCCTTAAGTTACACACACATAAAAAAGAAACCGTACCTTCATTTTCACGTGTCCCACTGCAGCAGTTCCCTGGCATCGCCACGCGGGGGCAGTAGTGCCCCGTCACAACGTCCTCTTCATGCTTCAAAACACAGGGTTGAAATGTCATTTTAAATCCTTCAAATGTACAAATTGCAGTTCTAAGAAATGTTATCAAGGTTTGTCGGCTTGTATTTGGCATGTTATGACCCTCAAATTAAAAAAATATATAACAGGCTTTGATCTCTTGCCGTAACCATGGTGGCAGCGTCCTTATTTACAGCATGTCTCTGGTGCTCCCTGAAGGGTGGCAGCAGGCTAAACTTTTAAGACGTGCTTTTTTTATTTTTTTCACAAAAGGTTCCCAGGCACCTAATAAAATTATTTATGGCAAGTATTTGTCGCTTCCACATGAAGTTGTTTAAAGGTTTATAAAAACTGCAGCTTTTTTTATTTTTTCTGAGCCTGTCTATAGTGTTTTGCATCGTGTGTTAGCCTTAAGAGCAGATTTCGTAAAGGTCATTTGGGCTCATAAGTCCTACTCATCGGTACCTCTGTGTATAGTAAAATCCTTGAAAAAAAACGATGGGAAAATGAGCAGACAGGCTTGGATGGTAAATGAACAAACATACATACATGGCTGTGTGAATTGCAGAAAACCCAAAAAAGAAAAAAAAAACCTGCAAAGGGAAAATATCTTAAATCAAGGCAAACTCTGCTTGTTCTATGCCTGCCTCTATTTCTTCTTGTCAGACATTTTTGATGTCAGAGCATCACACTTGCCTCAAACATTTTCCCCCTGAACTGTGTAAAGAGAAAATAGGTGTCTTCTAAATCATCATAGAGAACGATTTAAACAACTAACAAATATGGTCAAGCATATAAAATGAGGCTTTAAAACAAAAAACAACCGAAAAAAAAATCAAGCCAATTTCAAAATGCTCTGGGTCTGTCTGCCGAAGGCATTGAAATAATGCCCAATTTAACTCTCAATGAAATACCACTGCTACGATCCGGAAAAATGCTTCTCGAAGCATCTTTTTTTATGCCTGCACATAACGAGCTATTTGAACTACGAAAAAAAATTTTAATTGTTGGTGGCTGGAATATTTCTAGGCCGTGACAACGAGGTGCTCCGAATTGGCCATGGCAGTTTGAAGCCCCTGTCCACAATCACATGCTAGCCATCTTATCAGTCCTTTTTTTTTTAACCCCACTCACTCTTCTGCTTTTCTCCTTCTGTGTGCCGACTCCCGTCCAACGATAAGGCACTCTAAGGCGGCCACGTCAGTGGAATATCTGAAGGTAAGATACAGTTTGTGGGACACAGGCATAGCTAGCTCGCTTGCTAAGTGCACATTGCAATTGCGCCAGATAACTGCTGATGTGAACAAAGGCACTTAAATGATCATGTATGGCAACTCTTCACTTTACTTAGGCCAGCTATGACTGTTTTTGTCGTTTTGTTTCATCTGCTAACTGCGTGTCAAATTTTCCACAGTACTGTACTACGTTCCCTTGTTCTCCATCTTCGGACAAAGAGTACAGTGTTCAGCAGCGTCAAAGTCAAATGGTTCGTCTCACCTGTCTGAGCCGCTAATGAATAATTCCATCTTGGTTGGAGCCGTCAATCATCGGGGGAGGCGTGATTAAGTAGAGGTGACCCGCAGAAGCTAATGAGAGCCAGTACAAGAGCTGTAGCGACGATTATAATGATGACATTGTCCACTTTTGATTGACACTTACTCTATGTTTCGCGTTGTTGAATGCCACGGAAAGGTTCGAGTCATTTTTTCCCTCCACCTAAAGTCTCCAATTGCTGTATTATTGCACAGGACAGGTACAAATGTGAAAGAAGTGTGTCATCCAAGTTAAGACGGTTGTATTTAATTAATTTTATTTTATTTAAGACTAACTTTGTTTGACTTCTCTTCTCACTTGTGTATGTGACTGCTCCACTTAAAAATTGGGTAAAAATGGTTTTAGGAATACCACAGACTTTAGATGCTATTTCGTGTTAGCATTAAGCTAGCGAACAGGAAATCTAAGCCGTTTTGTTTTTTTTAAATACACAATGTGTAATTATATTTTTTTATGTTTATTTTAAACTTCAACTGGGAGTGCCAATCAAGAGCTCAAAGCCTCTTTTTTTTTGATTAACTGTTGAATATTTGCCAAACTGCTGGTTATTGTGGCGCGAGTTGAGTCACGACCACTAGACAGCGCTTGGAGCCCACGCACCCACAATGCTATTTTGGCACGGTCGAAAACTTATCACTAATATGAGGAAATGCCACACCGATAACGGTAGACAATTGTTGTGCACAGGGGTGTCAAAAGAAGGGGGGGGGGGCGAGTATTCTATCGGCTCCTCCGGCTCACTTCAGCGAGCGAGCATGTTAGTGCCGCTTTCTCATCTGGTACGCCGGCTCACAGCGAGTGATCGCAAAGACTCACCATACTACAGTTCTCCCCATCTGCCGTTGCAATAGTAGTGAAAAATCACTCCAGGTGCATGATAGGGATCTGTCCAGCTTGCACCTGAATCTCATTCAGTCTCTTACATCAAAGTGAGATGTGTAAATTCACTTGGACAGAATATCGACTGCTAAACGCTTATTTTATCACGGCTTTCCGTTGTAAATTGTTCTCCTGCTGCCATTACGGTCCTGATGCTACAATGATATGATTGACTGATATGTAATGTTAACGTTTGAACAAATATGCCATTTTTGGCGTGTGACGATTTTGGAGGAACAAGGATTTGGCCTGACGCCAGCGATTTGCATGAACACAAGAAAAAGTACGAGAGCGTGGCCACAAACCCCCGAGCTTAGAGAGTTACGGAACAAGAATGGATGTCTTCGTAAACATCAAGCGAGATTAATAAATGAAAAGTGGCAAGCTATGATAAGTGCACCCGGCTGTGCTGTCCACATTCATGACTCTCAAATTAATTTGATTCGCTTTAAAAGCCCAGCTGCTAGCATACACCCGCTTCACAGAATCAAGCCTGACCACTTTTGTGCCCACCTCAAAGAACATTTAGCAGACGGAGAGCATCTGCTCTCATCGGACGTACGAATACGACACAAAAATGTTCTTGACGTCGCTTTGCGTTACTGCTTATGGAGAGTGCGCCGCTAAAAAAAAAAAACCCCAACAGTGCGATTATGGTGATGACGTCCATGCTGGAGAACCTTCCAGATGTTTCCTTTCACTTGTGGTTATCAGTCGCCCTACTTTTTCATCAATAGACGCTCCTAATGCCTTTTACACTGAAAAGCTAGTTAAGTCTACCTATCTACCGTCGACCTCAAATACGGTATGCCCTCAGATAAAAGTGTAATTAATTTCGTGACCTCTAAACACTCGCACGAAAATGCTATTAATGCGTTCCAGCTTTCCCCCCAAAACGCATCTCTCCTTCCAAAATGTTCCAGTTAAGAAATTTCTTCCAGAACATTAATTTCGTAAGTAGAGGTACCACTGTATCAAAATATAATTTGCTTGGGTTACATATGAGTTTTCTATACATCTATGAGCACTAAAATAACAGATGATGTGTTTGTTTTAAATACACAACATGTAATTCTCCTAGTTTTATGTTTAGTTTAACAGTAAAATCATGAGGATACTTGGACTTCAACCTCAGCTAGCTTGGGTATGTTGTTTTGCTAGCTAGCTCTAAAAATCAACACGGTTCTGCCAATACTGCAGAAAGAGGACCACAATGGTGAATTGAAAATTGTACCTGGAATAGCACAGACCCGGTCTATCTCGAGCATCTTGGATTGCAGGAGTAGCAAATCCAAATCCAGAGAGTGAAAACACTGGCGCAGTGTTGCTTTAGCCACAGGTGCTTCTACTCCGGAGGGAACTCGTTTATCTCAGTAGACGCACCTGAGGCGAAAGCCAAACCTTGGCAGGGTTTCTATTTTATAGACCCGGATTTGCCACCTCTGTTGAATTGAAAATAAAATCATCAACATTCTTGGATTTAAAGCTCAGCTAGCTTGTTAATCGTGTTGGTTGGCCCTCAAATTCAACACTGCAGATAGGACAAAAAATATTGAATCGAAAATTGTTTGACAGGATTCTTGCTCTGGCGTTTACGAGTGATTGATTTGATTTTCAGAGATTTAAAGAAAGTTATTTTAGATGTGTGATAGAATTATGTGGGTTTGGTCCACGCAAAATCCATAGCATGGCCTACTCGTTTTTGTTTCTACTGAAGGCATGTGAAGACAAACACAACCAAGAGGGGGCGACAACTCCTCCCAAATCCTTGTGGGTTTATTCACGCGTGGGCAGATGCTGCTGTGTGTGTGTGTGTGTGAGTGTGTGTGTATACACACGCACTTTGTGTGTTTGTACGTTCAACTTTTGACTCTTGAGCTATTTTGGGCTCTCGGCATCAAAATCTGAAGGCTCTGCAAAAAAAATGTTCATGCAAGCAACCGAAAGCCATGACAGTTGCTTGGTTCGAAAGTAATTTTGAGGGATTAAGTTGCTCCTTCCCAGAAATGTTCAATTCACTTGCTTCCAAATTCTTAATTTTAGAGGATTATTCATGTGACTTTTGATGGGAGTAGACCAGCAAAATTTTATTTTAAGACAATAAAATGCTCTTCCGCAGCAGTCTTTTCCAATTTTTAATGAGATTATTAACCCTTTCATGCACCAATAAAGACAACCTGTAACCTGGTAACATGATAAGACGTCCACTGTAGTAACCGCTGTCCCTGAAAGGGTTACGTGTGTTTTGTTTTTATGGAAAATTTCTTAAATTTTTTGAAATGATTATAAAACAGATGATGGTCAAAGTCATTGAGTTCAAAAGTCATTATAAGGTATTTAACTGCTCCTTCCAAGCTATTTTTGGATTCTTCTCCAACTTTTTTCCTTCCATTTTTTTTTTATAATGCCATTATTAATGAACTAGGTGGACCTAATCAACTTTTCCGTGACTTGAATCTGCAAATCAGAACCACATTTAACAAAGTAGGACTCTTGTTTTATTTCAAATGAACACTTTTAACACATTATACACATAACATACAGAGGTACCGGTGATCCAGACAACACACACACACACACACACACACACACACACACACACACACACACACACACACACAAGAACCTTTTGGTATGGGGTTTTGGTGTGAAATTTCAGGATGACCCTAACTTGCAAGGTTTGTCGCGTCACAGTTTAGAAACCAGACCTGGACCGGTTTGAAAAATGGCGTTTAGTGAAGAATCTTTCAACTTCAATAGAAATGTTTCATGGATCCAACACCTGCTGTGAATTTTGCTCTTCAGCTCGTTGCGGTCGAACAGCAAGTTGTGCAAAAAGCATTGAAACAATGAATGGATGGGAATTCAACATTTTTACAGGAGGTCAAATTAAATTCACCTTTCAAGGTCATTTTAGGTTCATTTAGAAATTTTACACCAAAACCAAATACCACCATTTTTTTTTTGTGACAAGGACTTATCCACAACCCCAACCCCCAAAAAACGATACCGAGTCAACCATTGAACACAGTCAAACATGCACATCAACAAAAGTTAAAGTGCAAACAGGAACGTGAGTGCCACCTAGTGACACTCATGACGTAATGACACTGCATAGTTCATGTACGTACGTGAGTCTGTGTGTGTGTGTGTGTGTTACATTATTGCCCTCATGTAGCTGTCCAGGTTGACTGACAGCGCTTCATCTTGAATCCTCGATGCATAGACTGGTCCCGCATGAAATCCGTTGCCGCTGCCCAATCTGGGGTCAGTATGGCGCAAAGAGGACTTGCGGGTGGGCGGTCCTTATAGGGCCAGCGGCGGGGCGGAGCAGGGGCGTGGTGAGGGGCGGCGTCGAGAAGAGGGCAGGGTTGGAGGCGGGGCCATGGGTCGGGCGCTGCGGGAACGCGCTACCGAGTGCGGCAGCTGCGGCAGCCATGAGCTGTGTGGGAAGAAGGGCGGCCAGGGGAGGGCACGGATGCTCTTTGCCCAAACTCAGGTTGATCTGCTGACAAAGACACACACACACACACACACACACAAGGTCGATGAATTTGACAATCATTGAGTTCTGGTGTAACAGATTGAAAGATGATCGTAAAACGGCTTCTCCAGTTCAGGATGCAGCGCGTCCAAGTTCATCTCTAAATGTTCATATACCGTTGTTGGCGGCCATTTTATTGGAAATGTTTACAAAGAGCTCCCGTTATATCGTACAGATTCGTTATGTCTTTCAAGTTACGTCGTAACGAGGTTCGATTGCACATGTTTTTGGTGGACCAAAAATATTTTGTTTCACGTGTTTTTGTCAAATATCAATGCTAAGTGTTGGCCTCTGAGTGCCAGGCAGTTCAATCAATGAGAGTGAAGGCAACGTGGTCCATCAATGACACACAGAAGAGGTAAATGGATTTTGCTAGAATGGCACAATGTTTCGGCGAAGACATTAAAGTTAAATAATGCGAGACAAAATCCAAAAGATAGTAGCTGGAGTTGGTGTGAGTTTGCGGATCCAGCCTCAGCCTCACACACACACACAGTGAAGCTAATAGTGTGAAAAGGTGACCAAAGTTATCCGGCCTAATCTTCTGTATCCATAATGGAAATGCGGCGCTCCGGCGGCGGCGCCATGTCACGGCTAATCAATCACTGTTGGAGGACGAGGAGGGGGCCGAACAAGGAAGTCTCAGAAGTCCCAGCTCCCCTCCGTTAACTCGCTCAATGATGGGTTGAGAGACATTTTCCTCACAACTGGTAACAACCAGCCCTCCGGAGCTTTAGCTAATGTCGTCTTACAATACTTGGCACATCAAACATAATGCTATCTATCTCATTTTCACATTTGTCAAATATACTCTAAAATCCGACTACAAAAGTGCTTGGATACACAAGTACCTTATATAAGCCCCGTTTAGTGCTACGGAGATAAAAGCAGATGCTAATTATTCAGGTCAATGTCAACTACGTTCTCATGGAAATCCAACCGAGAGTGTTGTCGGGAGCGCTAAACGTGTGTTGCTAGCTTACCGTTTGCTTGGTGGCTCCTTTGCTGTAAGGTGTGTATTTGGGCTTGGCCGGTTTGCCTGCCGCTCTGTCTTTATGACGACGACTGCTGATGTGCTGAGGACAGGATTAGGGAAAAACAAGAAATATTTCTGGATTACTGAAACAAACTGTGCGAAGAAGAGATTGAACAGAGCAAAGGCAGTCCGGAATGCGGTACAGGATGTTTACCGGTTTGCTCACTAAATATAGTATAAGCCACCTGGTGAGCATATATAAACCAAAAAAAAATAAAAAATGAACAAATAGTAGTCAATGTTTGCACAAAACAAAACAAAACAAATCAAGAAACTACTAAAACAGTATTTGGGGTTAATCCGAAAAGAACCTTAAACCTGTGCACTGAGAAAATGGTCTTAGTCAAGGTGGAGGGAATTGTGAACAGTTCCAAATAGCCGTCAATGTTTGTACAAAATCTTCAGGCTTCTGTGAGATTATCAAAAAACTGTCACTGAAAGCCTACTAGAACAGCTGAACTATATTTGACGTGTCTCGGAAAAGAACACTTACCTGTGAGTTGAGATAATGAGAGTTTGGTCTGAGTTAAGGTGGCTGGAACTATAACCAGTTCGAAAAAAAAGCTGTCAGTGTTAACGCAGAGCCATCACGCTTTTGCTTGGAAGCAAAAAATGTCAGAAAAAGCTGAACTTTATTTGGAGTTAATCAGGGACGTTTTAAAATAATGGCAGATATGTGCTGACTTCCATTCAACACGAGTTCGAATGTGATTGGTTTATTTTCAAGACGGCTACATCGCCAGTGATGGACATTATCGCAAATAAATCTTCTCCCCACTTGGATTTTTCTTTTCAATTGAGTTGTACGGGTTCTAGGTAGAAAAAGGTCATGGTAGAAAAAGTTTTAAAATTCTTCATCTTGGTGGAATAGGGGGGTCACACAGATCATTCAGAAGCTCTGAAACCGCATTGCTGAATAGATGACGTTGCAATCATTCTTGTTTCTGGCGTTTCAAAAATGTTCATCGTGCAGAAGCGCTATTTGAAAACTGGCTCGTGCGGTTCATCTCGGTTTTGATAAATCACACGCACATGCTAGATTCATTGATGTATATCCACAAAGGGTACAAATGAACTGCGTGGCAATTGGCCAGTGGCCAGATCAACCTCCACATCTGTTTCCATGAGCCAACGGTTGTGTTTTTTAAATCAGGCCCTGCGTGGTTTGATTGGTCTTGCACTTAACTGCTGCTGCTTGTTCTTCTTTGTTGACGTGAAAAATGGATGCGTCACATCTGGGTGGAATATCTCAGCGTGAACTCCGACAAAAAGCCACATCTTACAAGATTTATATGCCCCCCCCAAAAAAAAAAGCCTGAAGCGGCATGCAAAATTACATTTAGCATCCAATGACGTAACTTCTAATGGGGGACACCCATTTCACATGATTTTGGCCACTTAAAATGGCCGCCCAAACACCCTGAAATTAGTAACACTAGTTTTGTCTTTTTGTTGTTGTTGTTGTTTTATAATACAGTCAAACCTCGGTTTTCGAACGTCTCGGTTCTCGAACAATTTGGTTTTCGACCAAAAATTTCGATTTTTTAATGCCTCGGATGACGAACAAATTTCGGTTCTCGAACAAACTGAGCGCACTTGAATGCACCATTTGACTCCTCCCGCCGTCCTTCCACGAGGAAGTGACGCTTCCTCGTGTTGCTTTCCATGGTGAGCAGACGTGTTCAGTCAACATTTTTATTTTAAAAAGAGCGTGGTTTCGGTTTTCGAACAATTTCGGGTTTCGAAAAGCCTTCTGGAACGGATTATGGACGAAAACCGAGGTTTGACTGTATGAGGAAAAACGCACTAGCGTAGTTTTGTTTTGGGTGGTCTAAAGTAGACAGCTGGTTTACACATGGAGTGTATCATGCATCTGCTGATACGCCAATGCTGTGAGGGAGCAGCATCAACTCTAGCAATGTTTTTGTTGGATTTAAAAAAAAATGTATTCTGCGATTGGTTGGCGACCAGTTCGGGGTGTACCCCGCCTGCTGCCCAAAGACAACCGGGATGGACTCCAAACACACCCCGTGACCCTTGTGAGGACAAACGGATGAGAAAATGGATGAATGGAAGTCATGCTGCCCTCTCAAGATGGAGGGTCGTCGACGTCGTTCACCGTTTGTATTTGTGCGCCACTGTTGCCACGGTAACGCGACCAACACGACATTGATATTTCCAAAGACGGACAAAGATTCCGTATTGCGCTGATTCTTTTTTTTTTTTTTTCTTTTGACAAGCTGTCTGATCATGATGCAAGTGGAGCGTTGCCATGGCAACTGACGAGCCAGAGCCGCCGCATTATGACAACCGCCAAACATCAGCTCCACTTACAACATTAAATACTCTTGCAGTCAATCTGAAATAGACACCTACATAAAAACACAACAACAACAAAAAATCAAGATAATGTACACACTGTACTGTAAATATATACATCAACCTTGACAAAATTATTCACCAATACAATTTAGTAAAACAAGAATCATGACAAAATATTAACCAGCCAATTCTGGACCAAGTCTGAAAAGACGTTTAGAAACGTCTTTGGGAGTGAATGAGTGAAGTACATGAAAAATAGCACAGCTGAATCAATCACCTGCTTCAGCTGCGTCTCGGAGTTGACGTGCACGTCGCACGTCTCACAGTAAAAAGTTTTGTTCTGCAGGCCCGTGGAAGCCTTGGACGTGGACGGCGGCGCCACTTTGCCTTTGATTCCCGGCCGCGGGAACGACTTGATGGAGCCCACGCCGCTGCGGGCCTCCAGCATGGTCTTGTGCTTGGTACCTTTTCATCGGCAAACAGAAAAATGCAATCACGTCACGGTACCGTACGCCGTTTCCTCGCTACGTCACAGATTTTCAAGCAGGAACATGCAAACTCCACACAGGAAGGCCGGAGCCGGAATCGAACCCGCGACCTCCATTGGAATCTCTTACCGCTATTGTGAGCCTCCAGCTGCGACGCCGAGTTGACGGCCACCTTGCAGAGCGAGCAGTAGAGCAGGCGCCGAGCTTTCTCCTCCTCCGTTTCCGCGTCCTTCTCCGGTTCTTTGTCGGGGTCCAGATCCGGTTCGGGTTCTGAGGGCAAGTTGAGCTCAAACTCCGAGGTCACCTCCGGGGCGTTGGGGACCGATGACAAGGTTCCGGCGACGTCGGTCGGCGTCTCACAGGTCACTGTGGACTCTGATGGGATTGCCAGTCGCAGCGTGGAGGACAGCGGCGGAGGCACTGTGGTAGGAACCGCATCTGGGGAGACATCATCGCCATTAAAGCTGATGATGGATGGAAATTTGTGCATATTATGGCAAGTCATCAAAACTTTGCTTGCCAGTTGGTCTATGATGGACCCCCAAAAATGTTGGCTACAAAACAAAACGGCTTTTTGTGCATAGCTTCTTGAGACTTTGGTGTTGGGGGGTGGGGGGGGGGGGGGGTATACTCTTGTTATACATGCCCACCAAAATTCATCCTGACTTTGAGGGCTGAATTTTCAAACAATGCGAAGGAGCTCTAGAAATAGCCATATTGATGCTAAAATGGCAGCTTCAAACAAAAATTGCAAAATTTTTGTGTGTTTTTGGGCAGGCCTTCTTGAGACATTTTTGTCGGTCTACTCATGATAGACATGCGTACCAAATTTCATGTTGCGAAGTGAAACTGATATCAGGGGCTAGCTACATTTTCCAACAATTCAAAGGACGCCTGAAGATGGCCAAAATTGACATGTCGTTTTGAGACTTAAAAAAAATAAAATATAGTACTCCTAAAGACATACCTACCAAATTTCACGTTGCTAAGTGAAACTGCATTTCGAGGCTGAATTTTCAAATAATACAAAAGAAACTCGGAAATGGCCCAGTTGATGATGATGATTCAAACCAAGATGGCGGACTTCCTGTGTCTTTTATAGCGCTGCCGCTTGAGACTTTATTTTGTGGGTCTTTTCATGATATAAATGCCTTTCAAATTTAATGTTGCTGAATGTAAATGAAGTTGGAGGCTACATTTTCAAATAATTCAGAGGAACCCTTGAAATGTCCTAATCTATGTTACAATGGCCGCTTCAAACCAAAATGGCGGATGGTAACGTGAGAGATTTTTTTTTTTCTTTTTTGCGGGTCTCCTCGTCATAGACATTCCCACCGAACTTGATGACGTTATGTTGCTTAGTGAATTTTCCAGGAGTGTTTTTGCTCTGATTGCTTTATAGTGTCCAGGACATGTTGTGTGTGCGACTTAACCCTTTGAGGGACAGCGGTTACTACAGTGGACAGCTTATCGTGTTGTCGGGTTACAGGGTGCATGAAAGGGTTCAAGCAATAAATAAATCTTATATTTGGGGCGACAAACGGTCACCTCATGACTTTATTTACAGTCAGCAGCTCAGAATGAACATGATTAATCAATCCCATTTTTGGGATCCATACGAGCAACTAGAATAACAACAAAAATAAATCAAGAGCGAGCGAAAGAAGAGAAAATCAATAGTGAAGTCAATGCAATTCAGTCAGTTTCATTTCAGTCCAAATAACATGACACACCCGAACAAGGTGGCTTTCTAGTTTTAAAAAAAAAACATGAGGAATTGCAATGAGCAGATGTAATGGAATGGAATGCAGTATGCTAATACGGGTCAGAATAAGACTAAACATGAGCCTCCTTGTATGACAAATATACAATTGTTGACAATTAATTAAAAAAACCAATCAGATGACACTTGGTGGAAAAAAGGGTTCATATTTATTATTATGTTTCCATGTTGTTTAATCATTCCCAGTTTCCAAAATGTAATGACTTGAATGCAAGCAAGATAATAAAATGTTTTCGCAATGTCAGAGTATGTTTGCAATTTTCACGATTGACGGTTTTCTTGAAATGATTAAAAAATAAATAAATAAATAAATAAATATAAAGGTGTTCCGCCACAATTTTAACATTTTGCCTCAAAATCGATGCTAACACACGATGCTAAAAAATGCTTCTATGTGTCTCTTGTTTTCATTACTGTATGTCTTTTTTTTTTAAGTACAACATTATCAAGAGATATTTTTCTAATTAAACAAACATAAATGTTACTGGTGTCTTTTAGAAAAGCCGCAGAGAGTAATTTCGATTCCGTTGGCCGGTAGTATTTGGTACCCTTGACCCAACGAACGGAGAAGTCAATGGGCTATCGCTAATGGAGCTAACGACCGCCATCCATCTCAACACAGCAGAGAGGAAAGGGAGCAAAAGGAATAAGGCAAATGAAAAGTGAGACGACTCTCAAGCCGAGACCGTGGACGAGGAGGAGGACGTCACGAGGTGAGAGCTCAGATAAGTGCACAAGACACTCATCCCCCCCCCTCCCTAAAAAAAAATAAAAAGGGTAACAAGAAAGAACCTGAGAGAAAACTAATTTCTTCTTGAACATCTAGTATTACAAAAATCTACAAAAAGAAAAGAAACAAGGCAAACTTTTGTTTGAATAAGAATACAAAACGCCAAAAGATGGACAAAATATTAAAAAGAATAATGTCATAATTGGAGCCGAAATGGCAACATTATGAGTAAAAATATCGACTCAGAGAACATGAAACGCTTAACCAAATACAGTCAAACCTCGGTTTTCGAACGTCTCGGTTCTCGTCCAATTCGGTTTTCGACCAAACATTTCGAGTTTTTTATGCCTCGGATGACGAGCAAATTTCGGTTCTCAAACTGAGCGCACTTTCCGACTCCTCTCGCCTTCCTTACACGAGGAAGTGACGCTTCCTCAAACTGAGCGCACTTGAATGCAATTTCGGTTTTCGAACATTTGACGGATTATGGACCAAAACCGAGGTTTGACTGTAAATACCAAGAGAAAAATACTGAAAAAAGTGGCATCGTTTAAAAGGATAATGGTGAAACTACAGGACAAATGAGGACATTTTAAAAGAATGACGTTTTAGTAAAAGAAGTAATTTGGTGAAGGAAAAAAATATAAGACAGCATAGAGTAGAATATTAGTAAAAATAGAGTAAAAATATTACAAGGAAAAAAGGTACAGAAAATTTCAAAAATGTACAACAATTTTAATGTTAGGCACATAAGTTATTTCTGAAAGAAAAATCACAGAAAAAAAGCAGGACCAGAAAAAATGGCATCGTTTAAGAAGAAAAAAAAAATATCATTCAAAAAGTGAATTTAAATCTAAATCTTCCAAGGAAGAAAATTATACCAATATCAAAATGTCATCAGAAGTTGAAATATCACATAAAACTGTCAGTCAACATTTTACAAAAAAACAACAACATTGCACTCATAGTGTTAGAATTCATTCAGATTTTTTGGGGGATTGAAAAGAAAAACTTTTTTTTTTTAACTGCTCAAGAAATTAGACCAGCAAAAACGCAGGAGATTAAAAGAAAAAGTTAAACCATTTTATCTCAATGAAGACAAACAATATTATGAAGTCTACAAAATATACACCAAAAAATATATACAATTCATATTCTAAGGAAAAAGATGTAATGTTACAAGAATATGACATGGACAAAAAAAAAATCAAGCGCCCGTGTTCAATAATGGTGAAAATATGACAACAAAACAAATGTGCTGAGAAGAGCAAGCGGCAACGGTCGAGGAAAAAATTGGGCCAAGGCGACAAAGAAGAGGATGTCGGCAACTCTTTTCTTCCTCTCTTATTCCGCCATCACGCTTCCGGTGCGATGGCCCGTGTCCCCCCTGAGATGTGATTAGCTTTGTGGAGGAAGCCGGATGAAAAGCTTCCCGTTAAAGCGGCCGGCGCTCATTACACGCCGTCACAACTTAAAAGCCCCGAATCCCTCGACGGCTCTCCGCTACCCCCTGGCGGAATATCGATAAGCTTCTTACACGGCCGAGCACTCGTTCAATTTTTTTGCCGCTTTTGTTTTTTTTATTCCAATTTCACCCGAGTGAGGCCAAATGACCCCGCGGCTCGTTTTTGTTACAAAGTCTGGCCCGCTTTTGCGAAATCTCCAACAAGATCACCGGGAAGCTGCCAAAAATCATCTGCCGAGTGGCTTCACATGAGGAGGAGGAGGAGGCGGCGGGGAGTAAACACGCCAACGCCGAGGAACGCAAGGGAGGAAGGAAATGGAGATTGATGGATGAAGACGGAGGATGAAAGAGGAGGAAGAAGAAGAGGCCTGGAGGAAAAAAAAAAAATCCTCATGGTAGATTCATATCTGGGGATGGGCGAGTACCGATATCACGAATCAGTATCAGACCGATACCGGCCTTATTTTAAGGTAGTGGATTGCTCATGGAGGCTGTTGTCTGTCGATACCATCGACCGATACTTTTCATTGTGTTAAAGCAGGGGTCCCCAACCTCCGGGCCGCGGGCCGGTACTGGTCCGCGGGTCATTTGGTACCGGGCCGCACAGAAAAAAATAAAGAAGTTACATGACTTCCATTTGTTATTGGTTGGTGTAATATTTTTTAAACGGCTTGTAAAACAAGCCGTTTGGTGAGATACATTTTTTCCGCGTGAGGATTTCAATTTTCTTTCATGTTTTATGTTGACACTTTTTACCATGTTTTTGTACTATTTTGTGATTTAGAAATTCTGAAAAAAAATGTTACATCTTAAAAAAAATGTCTTGGGTGGGGGGTCATGAGATTAACATTTGCAATATTTTCTCTCTTAAAATGTTGTTTTAATTGTAACACAATTTTTTTTCAGTTCTTTCTTGTACAACTGCGGTGGTTCTGAAATAAAGTTCAGAAACATCATTATACTTTACATTTCATTTCAAGACTTAAATGAAACACACACACACACACACACACACACACACACACACACACACACACACACACACACACGCACAGAGTGAGTCCAGCTGTCCATTAGTCCTCACTCACATTAAGTTAATGGAGGAAGTAAAACGTTCGTAATGATCCCTCCATTAAGCGATCAGCCTTATGTCCACGCATGAAGTGTTTTTATTCCACATTATTTCAAAATCATGTCACTATAATAGCTGCAGTGGCTACACCCACTTAAGTCAATGAGCTGTTGTTCCGCATATTTCCCAAATAAATAAATAAACAAAAAACACTGTCAAATACAATATTCATATAAACAGATACAAACTAACTGACATCTGCCCGGTGGCCAATTCCTTCTTGTGTATTAATATTTATTAGCAGGTGCCAGTAGTGCATCGTGGGTAAAGCAGAGTCAGACAGGGCCAGGAATGTGCAGGTGTCTTTCAGGATGATTAATGAGCGCCACAGTGGCCAGGAAGGTCCCCTTGGCGCTGCTTTTTACGTGACAAGTTAACAATATCGCAACAAGAGTGTGTGTGTGCGTGTGTGTGTGTGTGTGTGTGTGTGTGTGTGTGTGTGTGCGTGTGCCGCTCATGCGAGCTACGATTCACACACAGTTGGGTCGAAAATAACCCAATTTGGGTCCAAATTGGACCGATACGCTACTTGGGTCAATCGGATCCAACTTTCTGAATTTTGTAGAAAATGACCCAAGTTGTGGATCAGTCCATTTTTTTTTAACTTAAATTGGGTTATTTTTTTCAGTGCATCACATGACACGGATTTTCTTAACCCACTCACTAGGTAGCTGTTGCTTTTGACTTTGGGTTCATTTTAACCAAGGTTGTGTCAATTATTTTGACCCGGCAGAGTGGGTTGAAGTTTGGATTTGGACGCGTTGACGAGGTGAAGCTGGTTGCGATTTTATTTATTTATTTATTTATTTATTTATTTATTTTTGGACAGTTCTGTGCACTGAAGTTGAAGTAAATCTGGCATTCTCAGAAAATGTTGGATGGCGAAGTGGGTTACACTGACCTTGGATTCAAGGATCACGCATCTGGTGTAAAAACTGTGCCAAAAATATGACAGTGACTTGCTGTGGCAACCCCAATGACAGGGGGAAACTTGCTTCTTTTTCGAAAACGTTATTAATTTTTTTAAAACAGCTATACTGACCAGCTGGTTGCCTATTTACTTGGCAGCTTTAACTCATCAGTAATGATAATTTTTACCCCCTGTTGGATAAAAATGCTGGGTCAAATCCTCAACACAATGGGCTTGGCATAAATAACCCAGCATTGGCTTGATCCCTTTTGGACCCAGTACTGGGTTAGCTATTTCATCATTTGTGTTTATTAAGTGAGATATGTGACATGCAATTTATGTTATACACACAAATTCACACTGATAGTGGCATTATTCAACCGTATCATGTACCTTTTCCTTAATAATGGCTCTATAGGTTGTTTTAAACGCTGCTGTCGGCTCCTAAGTCATATCGAAACATAGCCCAGCTTCCATGATCAACTCCAGCGATTACAAATCCAGCTTTCTTTTATCCCTCTCTCAGATGCTCTGAGTCGCAGTTTTAAGTCGGTTATCCGGCGGGAATGGTGATGATATTGTCTTTTTCAAGTGCTCTTGTTTTTTTTTTTTTCTGACATCTGGTTGAGATCATTGGATTTAAGCACCCACCTGGTCAGGTCTGTTAAATTGTTGGACCAGCACCGGAGAAAAAAAAATGTAAACAAAAGTTGGATCATGAAAGTATTTGTCTGCCTACAGACTCACCTACAATTAGCTAACTCAACTCAACTGTATTTATAGAGCACTTTCAAACAGCTAAGTTGAGAAAGCTAAGCTAATTCATAAATATGCAGTTAGAAGGTTCCCTAAACAAGTCAGCTCACAAAGTCACGAGACAAAGAAGCTAAATTATATGTGAGCTGTGTTAGGTCACACACAAGGTGTGTTTACAATACACCCTGGTTACATTACATGCTAACTAACAGTTAGCTTACACGCCAAGTATGCGACGCGAAAGAGCTACGGTACAAGTCAACGAAATTATAAGAGGGTTATGTTAAGATACACGCAAGTTGCATGACAAGCTAGCTAAATTTGCAAGCAAGTTATGTTTCACGTCACTTAAGGGTTACGATAAATGCAAGTTACATTTGTAATAGCTAATAATGCAGTTAGGTTGTAAGCAAGTTGTATACGTTCAGGTAAAGTTACACGCAAGTGATGTTATGTCACGTGTAAATTAAGAGTTACAATTAGACACAATGTATGTAAGATTACCCATGAGTAGAGTTGTGTGAGACTTGTATTAAGAGTTACCTGTACCCAAGTTACATGATGGGAAAATTCTTTGTTACACGCCAATCGACGGACGAGCTAAATTATGCACGAGTTCCGTTACGTTACACACCCGTTTAATAGTTAGGTGACATGTGAGTTGTTAGCTTACGTGCAAATGGCAAATTATGTCACAAGCTAGCTGATTGCGCAACAGTCATCCTAGGTTGCACGGCAGTTACGTTACATTCGAATACGTTTGGTTAAATGTGACTCATGTGACACGCGAGCTACGTTCCAAGCTAGTGAAATTACGTGTTGCTTGTGTTGATTAAATATTCAACATTCACTGAGCCAAACCTTTGGGGAGCATAAAAAGTGGCCTGTCATCGCATCATTTTGGGAGAACCACGTGAGCTAAAATTTTACCGAGTGAAATCACAGAAAGAGGAGGAGCTTTCCACCAACCTTTCCTGTCTGTTCTGGGCTCCTTGGCGAGCGACGTTCCTTTGAGCTTGCTTTTGGGAGTGTCCCGGGCTTTTAGCTTCCTGGCGTGCTTGGTGCCCTTGTAGTGGGCCAACGCTTGGTTCTGCCAGGAGAACAAACAGCAGGCTGGATTGAGTCCGGGGACCGGTATGAAATGAAACCTGAAAAAGGCCGGCGAGCGCAGGGGCGAGCGAAGCAGCTTAGAGCTAATTAGTCCAGGCCACAGAGCGCTAAGGTTTGATTTTCCCTCTGCCAGCTTTGAACACATCTTACGGGGTGATTCACCGACTCCTTTCAGACTATTTGTCTTGCTTTTATGGTCCAACGAGTGTCTTATTCACGTTGGAAAGAGCAGATTTATGTGATTGCTTTTTAGTAACCAATGCCAATCTTTTGTCACTTTTGTTCACATTTCAACATTTTTCTTTCCCAACTCTAAAATCCTGCTAATAAATTTTCAATGGATCCAAAGAAGCGCAAGACAAACTGCGAGAGCTATTCGGGTGGTTTTAACCCTGTAATAAGACACCGTCAATAATTCACCGTGTCATATGCATAAAATCATGACTCAAACAAAATAGGCAAAAAAAATCAACAATACAAAACAAAAATCACAGCTAAATAGTGTTGGATTTGCCCACCAATGAATCATTATGGCTATGAGTAACTAAAAGTAATTCAGTAAATAATATTATAATAAAAATAATATTTTAAAAAACGATTATTAATGTAGTCATTTTTGACTGTTTAATATATATTAAAAAAAATATGTAATAGATACATTAGAAATAGATTTTATTTTTTCCCCTTTTTTTATTCAGTTAACATTAAAAGAGCATACATGAAGTAAAAAGATGGAAGTTTCTTTTTCACCCCTCCCCCCAAAAACATACAACAACCCGTTATGATCAACATTCTAAATTTTTCCTTGTTATAAGTGATTGCATCCGCATTTTACCCTTTTCGTAAATAACAATATTTTTTCCTGCTGGACTTATTAATCATAATATTAAACCCTTACATTACGGAATGCCTTTCAATACTTATTTGTCATGCCCATGTTTATCGCAGTTGGTCGTTATTGATGATACGAGGGTCGCCTGTGCTACCGGAGACAAATTCCTTGTGTGTTCTACATACTTGGCCAATAAAGATGATTCTGATTCTGATATTGTTACCATAAACAGAGAGAATTTGTAAAAAAATAAAATAAAATCAAAAATATTGCGGACTTTCACGATTCGCGGTCAGGTCCGTAAAGTCATCCATTCAACCGTGATCAATCATGAATATTACAACAAAATACTTTCATTTTCACTCATAATTGAGGTTGTGAGTTCAGGAAGGTCACCAGATAAGATGTTGGCAACACGCAAGGGCCATGCTTGCCTCCAGCTTCATGCAAGCTCCCTTTGAGACACGATGGAAACAAACACACAATTGTCATCACACAATGGCTAATTTTCTGCTAGAGTTTCGCCCGAAACACCCGTGGGGATAATTGTGGCCTTCCAACCCCTGTTGCCACGGCAACGAGAAACCTTTGTTCACAAACATGCAACAAAACAAAGAATAAAAAAGAATCTATTTTTATGGTATTTATACACATCGTGTGTGTGTGTGTGTGTGTGTGTGTGTGTGTGTGTGTGTGTGTGTCTGCGTGTGTGTAATGAATGTGTTTGCTGATCAATAAAGCATTTGAATTGCATTAGTCCTACTTGATCCTTTACATTCTAAATCAGCCTGTACAAACCGCACAAGTGAACGTGCTGTCTCAGCACCGACACACATGCTGAATATTTAGTCCCACGTTCTACCACTCGATCCCAATTTATTTGTCCGAGCCCACTAAACCCCTTTTCGGACAAATGAAAACTGCCATATTAGTTGGTTCAATTTTTTAAAAATAATTCCTTCCACAAGTCCCAATTAACGTGCCATGTGTGTTGAAATAGCAAGATTTTGAAGGTTTACAATTACTGCGACTTGATGCTAATGTCCTTTAGCTTCTCTATGACGTTTCACATTGTATGTTAGCATTAAGCTAGCGGACTTTGGTTTGGTTGAACATTTTGGTGTTTAAATACCTACTGTTACACGTCTTTGGCTTTATGTTTCCAGAGATGCCACAATATTATTTCTACAGTATTACACACAGCAAAAAAAATGAAGCTCCTCCCCTTGTATTCACATAATTTCTTGGTACCAAGATGCCACAACATGGCACCAAAGCAATCCCTTTTTCTTTTTTTTAGGACTTTAACCCGAGCACAAAAACAGTAAGTTAATTTTCCAGCAACAGAGACTCGGTTACCCAAATAAGTCAACAAATAGATGAATTTGCGAGGGAACATTCTATATGTTAGCATTAAGCTAGCAGACTTTTGTTTGAGAAAATCAGATGATTTGGTTGTGTTCAACCAAATTTGGTGTTGAGATACACAAAGTTTCATGCACTTTTTATTTTACAAGTCAGTTTTAGAGTAAACATTTCCAGAGGGTGAAAAATAAAACAGCTTTCAGCAAGCATGTTTTAACTCTTATTGAAGAACCGTGCAAATGAGATTTTTTTTTTTGTTCCCTCCAAGTGGTTTAATCTGATAGTCTTCCATTTCGGGCGCGAAGGAATTCTTGAATAAGTGTGTCTTGAAAAGCTTAAATATGTATAGAATAAAAAAGCTGATGAGGGGTAAAAAAAATACGTATGTCTCTATATTGTCTATTTTTTTTCAAAATGTCCGACTTCCTGTTTCTTAACGTCACGCATGTGAATTGATTTGAGGCTGCCAAGTAAAACCAACATTTAAAAAAAAAAAGTTTTGCTAATGAGCCTACGAGCCCTACCGGGTATACCTGCGAATTGAACCTCAGTCGGCAAACTCCACAGGAAACGTGCCTCCTCTTTGGGGCAGCGGCAGTGGCAGCGGGCAGGAGGCCCAGCGTGTGATGGAGGATGGCCTTCTGCACCGGGTCCATCTGTGGAGGTACCACAATTGGGGAGGGACGTATTAAGAGTGACGTTGCATGCAAGTTAACTTTTTGTGAATTGAGACCTAAGGTAAGTTACAAGCCGGCAACATTACACGCGAGTCAGTTACGCAAGTAAGAGTGGTGTCAAAGTGCCCCTCAGGTTCTCATTGAGAACATTACGTGACCAAACTCAAAATAGGTAAGCTGTGACGTTCGTAATCCGACCCCAAGGGCACTTTGAAGTCAATTTCGATCGACGAAAAGGGTGATGCTGCATAAAATGTCAGCCTCCTTGGATGGCTGAAAATTGATGGAATTAGCAGCTTAATTCTTATTTCACAAACGCAATATTAGCCAGAACAGCGTGTTTAGAATATTGGGGGTATATCGAACATATTATTCCAAAGAAACTTTTTGTAGGTCAAGTGCAAAGTGCATTTTCATACACGCAGGGAGAAATAGGAGTGTGCGCCATTGTGGGAGTGAACACAGCCGACTTGACTCCTGTCCAACTGAAGCGGCTCCCCTCAGTCATTTTAAATGTACCGCAGGTGACACGCGTGGTCTGCATGATGGAGTTTGGCGTGTGTAAAGTACTTTTATAAGGAACTGCAAAATGTCCACTTGCGGATGAGGTGAAGTCTGCAATTGTGCGTCTGTGTTTGACAAGTCTCTCCAACACACACACACACACACACACACACACACACACACACACACACACACACACACACACACACACACACCCTAGTTATTCACCCAGGTGTTGGGTTCGCGTGGCTAACTAGCAGCGTGTGTGGCAATATTTGACAAAAAATGACATTGCTAGCACTGTCGCTTGCAAAATATGCAAGTAAGTATATCCTGAAATGCAGTGCAAAATATGAAAGTCTATCCTGAAACGCAACAAAAGCAAAGGTCTTATTTACCTTTTCCCTATGCTAGCTGACGAATAGCCATATATCCTCAGTCTCCACTAAATGCTCACTCGTAACAGTAAAAAGACGATTTACTGTAGCATCTGCTTACACACATGCCAAGGTCCATCAATAATCTCCTTATTGTAAAAAATGAACGGGTAATGTACAAAACAGAACGTCCAAATGGCGCTTCAACCCCCCCCGCATCTGCTAAAATCTGCTGACTCACAGATACCTTTGGGGTCAAAAGACAGTCAGATTGTAAGACAACAATCCACGTAACACAGATGACGGTTTTATTGTAAACCATTTCCACCTTTACTTTTTGAAAATGTGCTATTTTTCATATATACTGTAGAAACTAGCGACGCTTTAGTTTATCAATTTAAAAAGTCAACATTTCTGTAATGTGTCAACAAGTTCTCAGCAGTAGTATGATCCTTTTTTTTTTCTTTTTAGACAAATTACCCGTAACATTAATATACTAATTAAATGCTGTCTTGAGTGTTTGCAGCCACCTAACAAGAGTTAGCATGTCTACACTTGAAGCTAACACAAATAACTAGCTAACTAGCTCACTGGCATGGCTAACATCAATTAATCTGACACCTGACGTTACTTCACAGAGCGGAGAAGAGCAGAGAAGAAGCGACTGTAGCGTGTAAAAATGTACAGATTCGAGATTTACAACCTAAATTCACAGCTAGCGCTAATCCTTGCCAGCATTCTTTGAATAACTGGCCTATCAGCAGACCTCTGCCAGACAATACGGCACCAGGGAATGTTTAGGTTTTCGCTCATAAAAGTCAGTCATTTGTAGGTCATAGGTTAGTGACCTGCCGCTACACAGATAACTAAATGTCCAGGTTCCTTGCTCTGGCAAAGCTACAGAGACAAGACTCACAGTCGGAGGGTCTGCGGAGCAAGAGGACAATTTTGCAGATTAACCCTTTCATGCACGCTGTAACCTGAGAACATGATAAACTGTCCACTGTAGTAATCGCTGTCCCTGAAAAGGGTCAATTCAAAAGTAATATTCATACTTGAAGTCGCCAAGATTTTCTCTTGACGTTTACGAGATTCACTCAAGCATTTCAAAAACGATTCATTGAACAGCTGCAATAGCGGTACTGTGGAATGGCAACATTTTTGCTCAAGGTTTATCAAAGCGACGGCAGTTACTGCCACATTTGTGTGCACTTGCCGTATTATTCACGAGCGCCGACCAGCTTGTGTTCGTATCGCTGAGACTTCAGACTTGCAGCTTTCGCCTCAAAACTTTGCGAGGGGAGGGCTCCTATTGTGCGTGTAAATGTGTGCGCGCGCGTGTGTGTAAGTGTGTGTGAGAAACACGGAGTTGGCGGCGTGCGCTGGCAGCTCGGCATACTGGGACAGCTGAGCTGTGGAAAGGCAGCGCCAGTGAGAAACATCTGGGCTGTGACAGAGCAGGATGACCTGCTGTTCGAAACACGCGCTGGCCTGCAAACACGGGTTTTCTTTTTTCCTTTTTACTCTTTTCAAAAGTGCAGCATCAGGACCGACTCGGGAACATCCTTCATCCTTCAATTGATGGCAACTGTCAATATTCTTCCTTGGTAGCCCCGTTGCAGATGTTTCATTCCCTGCCTGCGAAAATTCTTTCTGTAAATTCATGATCATAAATAAGCTTCTTTTTTCAATTTTTTTTTTCAGAAGGCTCTTTTAAAAGCCAAAATCAAACTTGAAACCCTAACCATGTTTGAAACAACCCAAACACTCTCCAGACAGACAGATTCTGTCTTGAAACCCTAACTTTAGCTAAAAACCTTAATCCTATCTTGAACACAAACCGATGACTTGTACCCCTAGTTTGAAACCCTAACCTTGGAGTGAAAGCATAATCAGCATAAACCTGAATCCTATCTGGGATTCCTACCCCAGTCTTTAAACCTCAATTTGAACCCGAATTCTAACTTGAAACCATAAACCTAGCCAAAAACCGTATTTGAAAATGCTAATTGTTGCTTGAAGCCCTAACCCAGGCTTGAAAACCCAGTTCACTCTAATTTTAAACTCTAATCCCGTTTTGAAATCCTACTTTGAAACCCAAACCCTGCCTTGAAGCGCTAGTTTGACACCCTGATCTTGTCTTCAAATGGATGGTTTGAAACTCTAACCCTGACTTGAATCTGTAATTTGAAACCCTAATCCTGTTTTAAGACCCTAAGCTAACCTATTAACCTTACTTAAACCTTCCGTGTTTGGGCTCAGCATCCGACACCCACGGCGAGTGGCACGAGGGACTCGCCCGAGGGTTGATCAAACCGTGACTGGGACAAAATGAGGCGGCGAGCTCGCATCATGCCACAGCCCACACGCTTTGGGACGCTCGCATCCACACGCAGCTGTCAATCATCCAGATGAGCTGCGTACCTCCACGCAGTCTCCGGCACAAACAACGTTTGGGATGTGATGTCATTCACGGTACTCGGGCGATGACACAGGACACAACTGCTGCAAAACGATACCATTTTACTTCAATTCTGGGATGACACACTCTATGATGATCCGATAAAACACAGTGAACCTTCATTCCAATTCAATCAATCCATCAGATTCACTCCAATTTTGACGCGACGGCTATTTTTTGCTCCAATTATGTTGCCAGGCACTGCTGTTACAAAGTCAAAAGCATACAATTCACCACAGTCATGATTAGATATGATTCACTCTAATTACAATTCAGGAGGTGGGATACACTCTGATTTACGATACCCGTAGATACAATTTGCTCCAATGCTATCATTCCATGTGCAACGCAATGCCGTCCAATTCACTCCGGTTGCAAAGAAGTTGGTTTCACTCAATTTACGATGCAGTAGAAACATCCATTCGTTCATTTTCTGACCTGCATCTCCTCACGAAGCTCACGGGCCGTGCTGGAGCCTATCCCAGGTCTCTTCGGGCAGTAGGCGGGGCCCACCCTGAACTGGTTGCCAGCCAATCGCAGAGCACACATCGACGAACAACCATCTTGCGTCACACTCACACCTCAAGACAATTTAGTGTGCTCCGTTAATGTGGGAGGAAACCGGACTACCCGGAGAAAACCCACTCAGGCACGGGGAGAACATGCCAGCTCCACACAGGAAGGCTGAAGCCGGCATGGAACTCTGCACCTCTACACCGTGAGGAGATTAGTGAGGATGTCCGCGTCACAGTACAGAGGTGCCGGGTCCGATTCCGGCTTCAGCCTTCCTGTGTGGAGTTGGCATGTTCTCCCTGTGTCTGCGTGGGTTTTCTCTGGGTAGTCCGGTTCCCTCCCACATTCCAAAAACATGCGTGGCAGGTTAATGGAACACTCTAGGTGTGAGTGTGAGCGCGGATGGTTGTTCGTCTCTGTGTGCCCTGTGATTGGATGGCGACCAGTTCAGGGTGTACCCCGCCTACTGCCCGAAGACAACTGGAATAGGCTCTAGCATGCCCTTGTGAGAATAAGCGGATCTGGAAATGGACAGATGGATGGACAATGCAGTAGATGGGATTCACCGTAATTACGATTGAGATCCGATTTGCTCCAAATATAAAGCCGTTTTGATACGATTCAGCCCAATTAGAATCCGATACGCTGCAATTCTAACACGTTGCGACGCAGTGAAAACAATTTACTCCAACTACAATGCGGTAGTTACAAATCGCTCCGATTCTGATGCAGGGAGATCCGATTTTCCCGATTACGATGTGATACGCGACAATGACGATGAAAAGAGTAACGACGATGCAGTAGAAATGATTCCGAATGATTCCGATTTCAAATTAGCAGATAAGAATCACTCCAGTGACGATCAGCGTTTGACCCTGTTCAGTTGCAATGAGATACGAAAGGATTTAACCTCGACGGAAATCGGTATAGACTCGGCATTTCTAAACCTTGACAAAATGGCGATGGAAACACACAGTGTGCACCAATGCAGAGAAGAGAGCACAACACAAAGGCACGTATGCAAACACGTCTTTTTACACAGATCCGACAGTCAAGAAATGTTTTCCTCCGGGCTCGTCACGTCAGGGGAGGGACAATGGCAGAATGTGGACGGCGAGCTCATTTGGCGCACTGCATGTGACGACCTGTCCGACACGGCGGGAAAAACGCGACGGGGAAAACACGACAGTGACGACAACGTCTGGCTTTCCCGCAATGAGGACTGCCAGAAAAGACGACAACAAGCGGTGATCTTTTCAAATCAATGACGTGACATTTACTGCTGGACTGCCGGCGATCAATAAAATCTCAAAGCACGGGAAACAAGTGAAGAGTGTTTGAGTTCGGATTTAGTTGATCAAGACGGACTTTGATGGTTTGTGTTTTTAATAATACGCCGCTAGCAATCATACGTTGGTCCAACATGAAATTTGATGCATTAAAAGGGCGACTTTTCAACATTTTGTTGTTGTTTTGTAGGGTTGAAGTCGGACATTGAAACCCTCATTTGAAACCCTCCCTCAGACATGAAACCCGAATTTGAAATCCGAACCCCGGCCCGAAGCACCGCAAGCTCCGTCCGCGCGTACGGCGGCTGCTCTGGGCTATTGTTGGCTTTGGCTCCTTGCGGAAGACTTTAAAGCACGTTGACTGCGTGGCCTGACGGCAGCGAGATAAAATACAAAATACAAATCTGAGGCATTGACCTAAGCTTGATATCAGCTCTTCAGCCCGCTCAAATCCAATCTTCAAGCCAATCTGTTGAGTTAAAATAAATAACCCAACTAGGGCTACAATTAGTGATTATTTTATCATTCGATTAATCTGTTGATTGGTTGGTCGATTAATTGATGAATCGGCTATTTTTAATAAATAAATAAATAAAGCGCCGTCCATCCCAAGATTAAAAAAACAGGGCCTTATTTCCATCAGACAGCGCAGAAAATGAATAAGCATAAAATGAATCACAATTCAGTGAATCGTTTGGTTTGTAACTTGCCAGAAAAGGGGCAAAAAAAGGTGATCAACGTTTTTCAAAGTCAAAGCAGATGTTTGCAAATATTTTGTTTTGATTCCACACAAAGATAATCAGTCTGCTTTCGTGAACGACGACAGCAATCGGGTGAATATTTACTTGCTGAGAAGCTGAAATTCGGAGGATTTGAACGATTTAACAAAATATCTAGACGATGAAACCATGATTAAAAATCATGATCAATTAATTTGATTATTAATTAGTTGTTAATGAATTGATAATTAATTAATTAGAAAAAAACAACACCATCAGTGAGTTCATCTGTCTGTTATTTTAAACGCTTACCTGAATACCTTGCCAGGAAATATCAAACGCGCGATGGACTAATAACCGAGCAGGCCTGCGTCATCCATACCTGTCGTTATGATTGACAACTGGGATATTACATCTACTCCCTTGCCGACGTCCATCGGACAAAGAAAAAAAAAATGCTTTTAAAACCTCAACTTAGAGTTCACTGGAGCGTTTGCCGCCATAGTGCAACGTCAGGCAAGGCTTATAAATCCTCATCTGTTAGTCCGTTGGCTGGACTTCGATCGTGTTTTTTTTTTATTCCCAAGCAAAATTCCCTTTTAGGTTAATTTCTAATCTATCATACTATCAGGAGGCCGGCCGGGGCGGCTCTCCTCGCCAGGGGAGACGAAGGATGGGGGCGTCTCGGCAGTGACAGCGTTCAATAAAAAAAGCCAGATTAAACCATTTATCTTGCTGTAATTTTCCATAATGAATATCAAACACGGTAATGAGGGAGTCGGGGTGGGAGGTGGGGGGGGGGGGGGGATTCATGTCCTTCAATTCACAAAGGATAAATGGTCAGAAAAAAAACTGATATCTTGGCATCCATTTTACATTTGTTTATTATTAGTATTATTTTTTTTTACATTTGTGTACTACACCGATTTGCAACTAACTAAATTAAGTGTCAGACTTGCGATGAGGTTAGGGGCACACATAAATACAGTATCATATCATATCATTCTTACTGCTCCTCCCCAATTCCGAAAAGTGCTGATTCCGAAGTTATTATCCATTTGTATAAATTAATTTTGTATTTTACTCCATATTTTACACCATATTTTCCGCACTATAAGGCGCACTGGAAAACATTAAATTTTCTCAAAAGCCGACGGTGTGCCTTATAATCCGATGCACCTTCTATATGGATCGATATTCCGATTTCTCAGCTATAGTATTGTAACTACAGTGAAACTCCTCTAGAACGAAACCTACATGGGCGAAAATACCCCTTAATGTGAAAAAATCTTCATGCATTAACACCATTCCCATTCTCCTGCCCCCCATACGACGGAACCCCCCCCCCCCCGTTGCGTTATACAAAATCTTTTTCTCTGCTCTTGCCTCGCGAGAGATTCACTACAACGAAGTTTAATCCAACAGCGGCCTTTACTGCTTCGTTCGGAAACGGCAAAAGCAACCACCACACTGGTATACACAGCTCCGAGTTTCCTGAACGCAACATACTCATAGCTGCTCTTGTCATTGAGTATCAAATTTGATTCAGTGAAAAACCCCCTGTTGTGAAAAATGTCTTGCTGCAAACATGATTTCGTTGTAGAGGAGTTTCACTGTATTCTGTCAAGCGCTTTGTTCCAGCTGCAGCGGTTGTGAAATCTCTCTAGAAATAAAGCTGTATTGTACTGCGTAGCTCCATCTGGTGGATGCATAACGCCACCGCAGCCACTATTGTAGCTTCTATTCTATGCATCTTATCATGAAGGTGCGCCTTATAATCCGACGCGCCTTATAGTGTGGAAAATAAGGTGTGTATGTGTGTCTCTCTCTCTCTCTCTCTCTCTCTCTCTCTCTCTCTCTCTCACTCTCTCTCTCTCTCTCTATATATATATATATATTTGTTTTTTAAATGGAGAGTCACGAAAGACTGAACGAAGTGCATCACTGAATGTACCTTAATTAGCCTCCCGTCGCTACAAAACTAGCCACTTTTTTTTTTCTCCGCCACGTCGCCCGTCCAGTCTGTCACCCAATCTGCAGTATTTGTGCTTCAATTCTGACCTTTTTTTTTCCTCTTCTATTTAGTAGTACAGAGTGCGAGTACTTTGGCCACCTGTGCTGAGTACATGCACGCAAAGCTCCCAAACCACACTTAGAAGTGTGGACAAGTTTGAGGTGAGGGAGCGAGATTGCATTTTATTCATCCCCGAAGGGATATTGGATGCGCGCCCGGACAAATTTCATTAGGTTCGCTTCACGCACTCCAGAGTTCTCACTCTTTCATGGCTAAACGTACATGTTACCGCGAAGCACGTTGTATACTTTGCGGTTTGTGTTTGATAGTAAATGTCATTTCAAGTGGGATATTTAAAGCCAAACTACAGTTTCAGGCCTGTGCTCGGGTTTCAGACAAGGGCTGGCATTTCAAATTCAAGTCGAAAGTTGCGATTTTGAACAGGGCAGAAGGATTTTGAAAAAGAAAAGTCATTGCGATTGCGACTTACTCTGCGATTTTTTTTTTCAAGGTACTTTTATACAAACACAATCACTTCATCTCTAATACAACAAAACAAAATCTAATTTACGAAACATAAAAGTATAGCTAACAGTAAATTAAAGGACGTGGCTGAAGCACAGGCTATTTATTCTGAACAAAAGGCACATAATGAAGAACTGTACATTGTCGAACAAATGTTTTCGTTTTGACTTTTGTTTCTTAAATTCTGTTAGTTTGAATGTTTTTGAACCAGGTATACCATTTTTTTTATGAGTTTCATTTCTCTTTTGAAAATGCTTCATGTCAGTTTAGTTTTTATTCGTATGAGCATTCATTTGACTATTTGTCAAGTTTAAGATAAAAAAATGTGTGAATGTGTGCGGTCAAGTAAACTACAATTTTCAAACACTTACGTTCTTTTCGTTAACTGTAATAACCTTGTTCTACAATCCCTGTTTGCCTTTCTGATAAAAAAAATATCTCTCAAGATAGATAGATAGATAGATTCCGCTCATTCCCTGGTCTTGCCTCCATGCATACCTGCGTCTCAACATCACCCGGTGTCACCCATCAGTGGTTTTTAGGTGGCTGGAACAGATTAATGCAATTGCAATTGATTTCAATGAGAACCATTGATTTGATATATGAACAAATTGAGTCACGAACTCAGTCCGGGAAGAATCAAACTCAAAAAGGTACCACTGTGGTTTTTTCCTTCTTGACCTGCTTGTCTTCGAAACGCAAGTGCACCTTGAGGTCACTTTGAGGACTTTACAAGACTCGCATGTTTTCACTGACTCGTCACTGACACATTCCTGCTGGATGCCCTAATCCTGAGCAGGGCGTCCACTGAATGACACAAGATCTCTGCTCAAAGTGCCAAAACAAGAGAGTGGACACCAGTTTTTGTTTTTTTATTGGTTTGCCTTCCTGTCGTAAACACTGGCCTGGGATCTTGGAGCCCGAAGAGTTCACACTGGTGATGGGGTAAAAAAAAAAGATCAAAGGTTGCGCCAGCAGGAATCCTGTGCGGCCCATCTGTGGTCGCACCTGTTGTCCACATCGCCATGTGGCTTCCAAAACGCCAGAGCCTCATCTTGAAAATTTATATCGCATTGTTGTTGTTGTTTTTAAATGTCGGCTCCACAGACAAGTCTTGAATTTAGAGTTGTGCAGCTTCGGGCGTAATACCAGATTGCGCCACAATGTGGTCGGCAGCACTGAGCACCAACTGTTCTTGTGTTTCTCCAGCAGGTGGCAGTGGATGGCTACTCTTCGCGTGGTCACTCCTGCCGCCAATATGATCATCATGACGACGCGATTGCCAAGATCTCATGCCGCTCGTCAGATTATTGACCTTGTTCGATGTTCGTGCCCAAGTGCCATTTTCTCGACCTCATGTCGCTCTTGTCTCAATAGATTTTGGTTTTGTCAAGTCCTTTTTGACTTGTTTTACGTTGGTGTCTTTGGATTGCTGTCATTTAGTTTTGTGGATTTTCGGTTAACGATTTTACCTTGCAGGTTGCAAGCCGCTTTTTGTTCTTGACTGGTTTTCCTGGCTGTTGGTCACCAGCGATTTCTCTTTATACTTTGCCGGTCAGTCGCTTTTCCTTAAATAAAGATTTTTGTATCGGCATTTATCTGAGTCTTCATTTTTGGGATCCACGACCCACCTGGTCTTTCTTCAGACGTTGTCAGCAAGTCTTTATGCGGTGGGTACAGATACCTCATCAGTGAACTTTTACAAATATGTACTTCAGTGTTTTTCGTTTTCTGGCTACGTTATTCTAACTTCGATAAAGTTGACTTGATGACAGTTGAGAACCATCGCTTTCTTTTTGTGGATTTTGATAACTTTCAATGTGTTTCAAGTGCGTCGGAGGGGTAAAACTAACTCTCAATTTTTATTTTAACATCTCTCAAAGGGTGTGTTTGAAAGCCTGCACTAAGGAGAGGTCGACTATGTTTTGTCTTCCTTTGTGCATGTTCTACTTTGAAGTCTCATTGAGGAGAGACCCACAAAAAAAGTTTGTCGGCTCTAACCGCACATCTGGTCGTCCCGAAACTCAAGATAAGAACGCCTCTGTGAGAACGGTGGAGAGCGTGGAGCAGATCGCAAAAGCAAGTATGGCACTTTGCTTTCAAAGCTTGATGCCTCATCTCGAGTTGTCAGTTGGAACGTGACTACGTTTAAAGTTTAGGATGGAACATGTCGTCGCCATGGAGAGCAGAAAACAGTACGTGGTCCCTGTGGCAAAAACAGAAGAAAATCATTTCAACCTGAGTGTTCCCCGAGATTTACGAGCCACGAACTATCCAGCTGGCGGGTTTTGGGATGGGTTGCCTGGGCGACCCACAGATAAAGTCACGAGTTTGTAGATAAGCTTAATGGCTTCAAGCTGCCTGCTCCTCTTCTATCGGATTTTGGGAGGAACCCTAATTTAGAGTCCTGGAGTACGGTGTTCACTTGGACTAAATACCGTCGTTAATCTCCCTCCCAGCTGAGCTTTAACTCTATTGTTGTGTCTGGAATGATTCACTCAATCATTACTCGCTCAGCACTCAATAGGGATTTTTATCGAGTGGACTACGTAGTTCACTTCAAAAGAAAAATCCTCCTGTAAAGTCCTGTTACAATCCTGATAAAGTTTTATATACAGGACTAGACAGCTAGGGCGGCCCGGTAGTCCAGTGGTTAGCACGTCGGCTTCACAGTGCAGAGGTACCGGGTTCGATTCCAGCTCCGGCCTCCCTGTGTGGAGTTTGCATGTTCTCCCCGGGCCTGCGTGGGTTTCCTCCGGGTGCTCCGGTTTCCTCCCACATTCCAAAAACATGCATGGCAGGCTGATTGGGCACTCTAAATTGTCCCTAGGTGTGAGTGTGAGTGTGGATGGTTGTTCGTCTCTGTGTGCCCTGCGATTGGCTGGCAACTGATTCAGGGTGTCCCCCGCCTACTGCCCGAAGACAGCTGGGATAGGCTCCGGCACCCCCCGCGACCCTCGTGAGGATCAAGCGGTTCGGAAAATGGATGGATGGACTAGACAGCTGAGTCATCGGTCAAATGAAAAATATATATATACAGTCAGACCTCGGTTTTCGAACGTCTCGGTTCTCGACCAATTCGGTTTTTGACCAAATATTTCTAGTTTTTTATGCCTCGGATGATGAACAAATTTCGGATCTCGAACAAACATATATATACTGTGTATATATATATATATATATATATATGTGTGTGTGTGTATATATATATACACATATATACATATATGTATATATATATATGTATACAGTATTTATATATATGTATATATATATATATAGGGCGGCCCGGTAGTCCAGTGGTTAGCACGTCGGGCTTCACAGTGCTGAGGTACCGGGTTCAAATCCAGCTCCGGCCTCCCTGTGTGGAGTTTGCATGTTCTCCCCGGGCCTGCGTGGGTTTTCTCCGGGTGCTCCGGTTTCCTCCCACATTCCAAAAACATGCATGGCAGGCTGATTGGGCACTCTAAAATTGTCCCTAGGTATGAGTGTGAGCGTGGATGGTTGTTCGTCTCTGTGTGCCCTGCGATTGGCTGGCAACCAATTCAGGGTGTCCCCCGCCTACTGCCCGAAGACGGCTGGGATAGGCTCCGGCACCCCCCGCGACCCTAGTGAGGATAAAGCGGTTCGGAAAATGGATGGATGGATATATATATATAGAGAGAGAGAGAGAGAGTGAGAGAGAGAGAGAGAGAGGATCTGGGGTAGTATTCTAAAAACAAAACACAGAGTACCGTGTTTAAAAAATATAATTATAATTTTTAAAAAAAATGTTGTTTCCTGCATTTTCCTCGCAACAAGAGCTCAATCCCATTTTTTTTTTGGCAAATGCCGCTCCTAAATAAGGCATTTTAGGCCAAACAGCCTTAAAAAGATCTATCAAAATCCAAACACTCGATAATTATCCCATCGCTTTTATGAGACACTAAGTTACTTGAATAAACACGTCCGTCACCTCCATTGAGCAGGAACGCTAACATTGACTAAGTGTGTGTGTGTGTCCACGCCCCAAATGGACGATGATGGAAGCCTCTAGTGTGTGCATGCGCTCGTGTGAGTTTGTCTGTGTGTGTGTGTGTGTGCGTGCATGTGCGTGCCACTACAAAGCAATTTCCCAGCGTGCACAATCAATAAATCACACTCCTGATTACTCTGCAGGGGGAAATGGACTTTGTATTGTTTCTCTAAGGCAAATGTCGGCCGCGGGCCAGACAGATCTTATTTTCAGGCCTCCGGAGACTTGTGCACACATACACACATACGGACACACACACACACACACTTCTATGTGTTAAGCCGCTGCCCTCACTTCAAGTTTCTCTTTCATTCCACTCCAAAAAGGTTCAATTTCACGCGAGCTGTTCTCTCCTCTATGAGTTCATCCATCGCGAGCTGCCATTTCATTGCAATCTTCATTGCCATTTTTTTGGTCTTTTTTGGGGGGGGCGGGGCTGCTCAACAACTGCACAAACGTGACCGGCCCGACCCGACTGACAGATACCTCATCACAGGTCCGGGAAAAGTGTTCACGCTCAGTAAGGATGTGATGGTGCAGGTATTTGTGCCGATGGACCCACGTTGGAGGAGTACTGATACATCTCCTGTTCTTGAAAGAGTTTGCAGTTCTCCCAACAAAAAAAAAAATACAGTCTAACCTCGGTTTTCGAACGTCTCGGTTCTCGACCAAATCGGTTTTCGACCAAAATTTGTTAGTTTTTTATGCCTCGGATGACGAATACAATTGCGGTTCTCGAACAAACTGAGCGCACTTGAATGCACCATTTGACTCCTCTCGCCTTCCTTACACGAGGAAGTGACGCTTCCTCGTGTTGCTTTCCATTGTGAGCAGACGTGTTCAGTAAACATTTTTATTTTAAAAAGAGCGTAGTTTCGGATTTCGAACAATTTCGGTTTTCGAACAGTTTCGGTTTTCGAACAGCCTTCTGGAACGGATTATGGACGAAAACCGAGGTTTGACTGTTCAATAAAATACAAAAATCTCGATTTGTCATATTGTTAAACCCGTCGTTATAAACCTGAGAGTCGCACATCTGCAAATGATCATTTTCTGCTTCCACTTTCATCCTGTACCTCTTATTTGAGTTCTGAGAAACCACCGAGCCAGAGAAAGAACAACCAATCAGAGACAGAAGGCGTGACCAATGAGGTGTCGATCATTTCAGTTGATAGCTTTGCTGCCAGGAAGCGGCACAATCTTGCGGCCTCGTAACTGACCTGTTTGCTCTGGCTTCAGGAGCTTTACTGAAACTGTGTATGGTGGAATAGCTAACACTCGGAAAAAAATGGCTCATCCCTAGGCTCATGGAGGGGGAAGTAGATAACATTCATATCTTGCTTCTTGTCTTTAAAACTACAAATTCTTCCTCTAAGTAAATATGACGTACATATTTGTGTGCCATTATTTGTTGACATTTTCGTGAGTCACCGTTTTTTTTTTTGTATTCACAAGAAAAGTATTCTTTTGTGATTCAGTCAAACCTCGGTTTTCATCCATAATCCGTTCCAGAAGGCTGTTCGAAAACCGAAAATTGTTCGAAAACCGAAACCACGCTCTTTTTAAAATAAAAAAGTTTGCTGAACACGTCTGCTCACAATGGAAAGCAACTCGAGGAAGCGTCACTTCCTCGTGTAAGGAAGGCGAGAGGAGTCAAATGGTGCATTCAAGTGCGCTCAGTTTGTTTGAGAACCGAAATTTGTTCGTCATCCGAGGCATAAAAAACTCAAACTTTTTGGTCGAAAACCGAATTGGACGAGACGTTCAAAAAACGAGGTTTGACTGTATTCACAAGAAAAGTATTGCTTTGTGATATCTTGGTGCCAAGGAAGTACAGTAGGTTGAAGTGAATTGAGACGCTCCATGTAGAGCAGACAAAAATAACTTTGCCACGATCAAATGGCATTTTGGTGAACACTAAACATTGAAACGCGACTAGTTGCTTGGCTGTTTGTAATTACTGCTACATTTATGCTAGTCTCGTGTTAGCATGAAGCTAACAGATTGATTTGTAAGTTGAAGTGTCTTTTAATGCATTTAATAGTATTGAAATTATTTTGATGAGGATCTATCTATTTTTAAAACGTTTCTTTCCATGGTCGCTATAGTGTCGATTTTTCAACAATCGGGGTCTTGTCACGTCTTCCGCAAGATTTGTGTCAGTCCTGCGATTGATAGCTTGTCTGACAGGGTAATGTGCATTTGCTGAAACATACTGAACAAAAAAACAACTGCTTGAGTGGCGGAAAACATTGTCATTCGCTTGGAAGTCTAATAAAATAGTCACTATGGTAACCACACATGACAGCAAAATTTGGCAGGCGTTTTTTTCTTTTTTTTTCCCCCCCTTTCCACCACTCCCTTGGAGAGCGCCTCGATGTGATGAGTGGAAGCGGCAAGAGCCAAAAGTGTCTGCCACACATAACTCATCACCAAGTCGTAAGCCATAAGTCGTAAATGAAAAGAACTTGGACAAAAGAATGTCAGAGCCGTCACTACACCGGGGGCCAGTGCAGGCGAGATGCCGTCCAGAGTTGTTAACTTTGTTGGGTGAATATTTCCTTTGGAGAGGCGGGTGAAGAAATCATAAAAGCAAAGGCAAGCGATGAATTTGGAATGCTAATTTACAGATTTTGGAGGTGCTTTTGTATGCGTGTGTGCGTGTGTGTGTGTGTGTGTGTGCCTCGACGCATTTTCTGTCGATTTATGATGGGGATGATTTCTGAGGATCTGGCTGCCAAGCGCGAGTCATCTTCTCGTTAAAGCTCACATGTGTTCCCTCCTCTCGGGTTCAAAAAAGAAGAAAAAAAAAAAAAAGCTCCTCACCTGAGAAATATGCAAAGCGTCCTGGCACTTTCCCACATTTTTTGCAAACATGAATTTTAAATGCACGCCACAAAGACGAGGTTTGACGCAGGCATGGTTGCCAGGACAAATGCAGATCCATTTTACTCGTGGATAAAATGCAGTTTGCACACGGCACTACTTTTTTTTTTTTTAAACATACGGTCATTTCATGGAAAACTAAGTTGTCCTTGATGCTTACAAAAGCAGGTTCAGACTATTGAAGCTGTCATTGGTGTTCATGAAAGGTTTCTGTTCGGTTCACTGAAGACTCCAGAATGATTTTGATGTTCGGGCTCTAATTTGAATTTGACTTTTTCCCATTTTCCCACCGGGTTGATCACAAAATTGACTGATGTTTTTTGACTCCATATATGTCATAGGTTTATTCAAATCGTCTCCATTGTTTACAATTCCAATAACATGGAAGTTCCATTTGCTATTACAGTCAAACTCCTCTAGAACGAAACCTACATGGGCGAAAATACCCCCTAATGTGAAAAAATCTTCATGTATTAACATTCTACACTGACTATATGAAGTGTCAAATAAATGTGTGCTCATACTTATGCACTATTGGAATAAAAATAAAGAGTACACATACGATTGTGTGTGCGTGTACACATACGTTTGTGTGTGTGTGTTTGTGTTTACACCTGAGATCAAATTTGCTTCAGTGAAAAACCCCCTGTTGTGAAAAATGTCTTGCTGCAAACATGATTTCGTTGTAGAAGAGTTTCACTGTATTGGAATAAAAATAAAGAGTACACATATGATTGTGTGTGCGTTTACACATACGTTTGTGTGTTTGTGTGTGTGTGCGTTTACACCTGAGATCAAATTTGCTTCAGTGAAAAACCCCCTGTTGTGAAAAATGTCTTGCTGCAAACATGATTTCGTTGTAGAGGAGTTTCACTGTATTGGAATAAAAATAAAGAGTACACATACGATTGTGTGTGCGTGTACACATACGTTTGTGTGTGTGTGTGTTTGTGTGTGTGTGCGTGTTCACGTCTGAGATCAAATTTGCAACAGTGAAAAACCCCCTGTTGTGAAAAAATTCTTGCTGCATTTCGTTGTAGAGGAGTTTCACTGCAGTTCAAATATCCAGAAGTCATACATATGTCAGGATATGTATTTACTATTATGCATTCGACCTTGTGCACTACTTCACATTCAAACTCTTACAGATCTATTGATTTTCCCCTTTAAAAGTCATTAAAGCGGAAATACGAGCAAAGTCGGAATGGGCGGCGTCATCAAAACGTCGCGATTACTGCAGCGAAACGAGAAAAGCGGAAAGGGATAAAAGCCTCATCAAAACTCGGCAGTCCGTTTCTTTTGAATTAGGAGGACAGAGGGGTTTGATGGTTGGAGTGCAGCTGGCCAAAAGAAGACGCGGTGGAAGGAAATGGCAATAAGCCCACAGGGGGAAGGCGGATGAGAGCTTCACGATGAGGTTGAAGAGTTCCACATTGTCTCTCTGATCATTTGTGTGCGAGCCCACATCAAGGATGTGAACACCAAAAATCACTTTCCCATAAGAGACAAAGAAAATAGCAACAATGTGTGCCTGGAAATGGACAGGCGATTTTTTTTTTTCAATGCAGCGGTGAGCACTGACCTACATTTACAATTTAAATTCAAACATTTTGTTCCATGAAAGCATTTCGCTTGACTGCAGCGCTTCTATGCGTGGATGGCGATGTTAGATTTTCTAGTCCAATCAGATTTCAGCTTTTATATGTTGCCATGTCAGTCTAATCTGCCCACGACTGATGTAACTTCAACTAAATAAGCAAGGATTGTTTCCATAACTAATCAGATTTAAAATCTTTCTCAGAGGCCTCCGATGATTTCAGAATGAATGGCTGGCCAAGTAAGTTGCATTTTCAAGTCTTCGAGCGACTTTACGTTTGCATTTTCAAAGTATCAAAGGCAATTTAGTCATCAAGAAGCCCAGTGTAGATGATCGCAAAAACATCAGGTGAGATTATTCAACACACCAAACGTCACACCGATAGGTTCATTAGCTGTTCCTAAATTTTTGTCAAATGGAACGAACCTCAATTCAATCCAACTCAACTGTATTTATACAGCACTTTAAATGAACCATCGCTATGTACAAACGTGCTGTGCAAGGAGCTAAAAATAAGTCAAACAACACCAAACGATAAAACAAGAAATTAATAACAAAGCACAAAAACAGTCAAACTAAAAATCATGTCACCTGGTGAGTCAAAAGCCAAAGAATAAAAGAGAGGGAAGGTAGGGAGGGGATGGCCATTGAAAGATTTGAAAAACAAATGAGAAAAAAAATGAAAAAGAACTCGAAAATGCAAAAGGAGCCAGTGAAGGGATGCCAAAGTTGGAGTTTTATGCTCCCTCTTACGAGTACCAGTTCAGACAATTGAAATTCTTCAATGAACCTTTTTCGTGTGTGTGTGTGTGTGTGTGAATGCAACGACGGAGAAAAAAAAAAACTCCCAAAACCAAGACCAACTAGAAAATAGTCAACGACAACAGACACATTTTTTTTTTTCCCACTGACGTCCCAGACCCTGGTATGACGCCGCTGAACCACAGACGCCAAAGCAAGAAACAAACAAAAGAAAAGATAACACAAAAATAGCAAGGTTGATACTCACAGTATTGAATCCCGGGAAGATATTCACGGCGGGCGAGACGTTGTTGTCCAATGGGAAGGGAAGAAAGTGCTTGACGCCCAGAGCGCTGTGAACAGACGGCAAGGCGGACCGGGTCACGGGGTGCACCAGGCCGTTGTGACATGTGTTACCTGCAGGGGGGGGGGGCGACACAAAGCAAACGCTCAAAACCATTTTTTTCTGTACACTTATGGAAACACAAATGACACTGGCAGTGTTGCTCTTGCTAAATTGTGATTGCTTGAAGTATCAATGCCAGCCATTAAAAAAAATATGATGTAAACACAGAAGAAAAAAACAAATGAAAGATTAGATTCTAGTTTTTCTTCCGCGATGCCTCATCTGATCAGTTCTTTTCTTCGATCAAATACCAACTGCAACGATGAAATTGTACATCTGATGGCAAAATGACAATCACAATCGTAACAATTTTAAATTTGAGAAACGTAAACTATTAGCATGTGATTTAGTAGTAGTAGTAGTATTTAGCAGTGTGTGTGCATGCATATGTGTGTGCATTTTGCCATGCATGGGTGTTTCAGTCACCACTCGTTTCTAAATTCAAATCATCTCTGTCATCTTTTCTCTCTTTTGCAAAGAGTTGCAGTAGATTTAAAGTAACAAACATTTTGATTCATTGCAAGCTGCTTGTCACAGCCAAATTTCCAGAGATCAGCCATGTTCACAAGCGTCCACATTGTTTTCATACTCTGTGATCTCATCCAAAAGTGGGCACAATGATGCCACCTGCTGGCCACAGTTTTTTTTCTGATTCAGCATTTTTTTGGTTGTATTTTCCCAGTTTTACGAGCAAACTAGAGTTGACCAAGACTTTTCTCCACCCATTCCCATCAAAAAACTTGGCAATTGACATCGATGGCGCTCCTCGTTAGAGTTAACGAGCCCACAGACGATAGTGTTCTGTGACCGAACGTCACAAAAACAAGTGTCGACTTTCTTCTTTCAGAGATAAAGCTCTTTTTTTGGGGGGCTTTTTGTGAAAAGAAACAAACCCAGTATTGAGAAAGGGATTTGGATGGCAAAATAACGATTTACGGCCGTACAACTAAGATTTATGACGTTAGCAACACTGACTCAGCAATTGGCTGTCAGTTGAACTTCTATGGCTTTTTTTTTTTTATTTTTTTGGCGTTCCCTATTCACTTCACGAACTGTGTCATCCTTTCTCACATATGCGACACACGCTTTGTACGAACTCCAGCTCGCCTGTTTTCTGGCTTTGGTCACGTGTTGGCAATAGATGGCTCTTTGACATCGATTTTTGTCGACAGCTCATGGTAGCAGAATTGTCAACATTTCGGCACCCTTCGGTGGATGAAATAGGATGGATTCATCTGGTTAGTTCTCATTCCGCCAACATGACATGAACAGTGTTTAGACTTGGGGGAGAAGGGGGGGGAGGGGCTTCCTATGATGCTCAATGCTTTTATTTTTGGAAATTTTAATCAGGGCAGTTTAAACGTGAGAGGAAATTAAAAAAACTCTTCCATGGTTTCAATCCAACATGTCCATTAGTTGTATGGCTTTATTAACGCTCACGAATTTTTGGACGTCTGTCATGCTGCTGACCCGCATGAAGGGTGAGTGTTTTTTTTGTTTTTTTTGTTTCAGCATTTTAGTCACCTCGACAAAAAAAAAAATATTTCCATATTGACTAAATTGTCTCCCATCGAATACAACAAGGCTGCACACATGAAACATGTTTTGGATGACGTGCGCATGTTTTGTTTATTCCCTACTTTTGCAATGTTACGAGCCAAACATCTGCTTTGAATGAAAAGTTGGCAACGGGGCGAAGGCTCAACATCCAAACTCAGACACGGTTTCCACCCTAGGGATGGATCTCACTCAAATGGTCTTACAAACACAAAATAGTTCGCACGTAATTAACGATTAACTACTTTCCGGGCCAGTTTTAATCACAAAGGCAGGTTTTGTTTTTTTTTAAACATTAAAATAGAAACAAACGTGATGAGGTGGGGAAGGACATTCGTGTTGAATGCCCTTGAGGAGGTCATTCCCACTCAGGAATGTTGCTTGTTGTTTTTTTTCCCATTTTTTTTCCAGTGCTTTAGTTTTCAAACGTGTTTTCAAAGAAAGTGAATGATGATTTTTCAATTTGATTTCATCATCACGCCACAAGTAAAAACCTCCCAACGGAGACAGATTTCTGCTTGATGTTGGTTCTTGTCATATTTATTTATGTATTTATTTATTTAAACACCGACGCACCTCAAATCGTAATGACACTCTCTAATTTCAATTTCTGAATCCCGTGGCAATGATGACAATACTCACAGGCAAATATTCTCTCTGCTCGGTGAGAACGATTATAACTGGAGCCTAGTTTGGGACCTTCTCTGCTCCTTCTTCTTTTTCTTCTTCTTGTTCAAAATTAACCATCAGTGTTGTTACGGTGCAATTTTGTACTAGACTGAATGCATGCAAATTTTAAATTTACACTACCAGACAAAATGATCGTTTCACATTTATGTTCCCGTTTTCTCTCAGAGGTCGTTTTTGCCTGGCGTTTTGTAAAGAACCGATCCAAGGACGTTTGCTTTTTGTCGGGTTTTAACAATCCTTCGATAACGTCCAAGGCAAACGTCAGCATAGTGAGCGATCGCCCGACTGGTGAACACTTTTTTGTGGGTGATTCACATTTACGTCAAACTATCATAGGCACGTTCGGTAGAAGTCCCTCTTAGCCAATGGGATGCCAGGAAGATGCTAGCTAGTAGCCAATGGCAGAGCAGCAACACGTATGTTGCGTTCAGGAAACTTGGAGCTGTGAGTAGCAGCCGATACTGTATTTTTTACTTTCGTAACGAGAGGCAATATTTTCCTGTTGAGGCATTTTGTAACTTGAACATTTCGTAGGAATAGACGTTCATAAGTAGAGGTACCCCTGTAGATTCTTCAACAAAACAACACACTCATTCACCTGAAAGTCAAAATGATGAGTGCTGCTGATTTGGTTCGCCACAGAGTCTCTAAATTGAGGTAAGTACAATTACTCGTCTTATTTATTTTCACTTAGCAGTCGTGACATCATGCAAATGGAGGAAAGCCAACGTCCAAAATCAGATTTTCCTGTCAACAGAGTCAGTTTCGTCTTGATCCCAGCCGCAGTTTTCCATCAATTTCGCTCGGGGCGACTCCAAAACCGAATCTTTGCGTGCGGACCAAAAGGCCAAAAAAGGGATAGTAAAAATATACAATTGTGAGTCGGCGGCCTCGGATGACCACCTGTGTCCTATCAGATGATCCAAATGTCACGAGCGAGCACATTTGTGCCGCGTCGGTCATGCCAGCTGAAGTTTTCATAAACGGCTAATTGGAAACAGCACGAGATTTGCTATGACGTGCCAGGATCAGAGAAGAGCGGGCCGATAAAATGGTGGAGGCCTTCCAGAACTTGAAGGAATTAAAGTAGCCCGTTGGGGCCCTAATGAAAAGCAGAGAGGCAGAGTGGCTTTGACGACGGCCAGCATGTCGCATCAATTACAGCCCAAGGAAAGCCACGGTGGCGGCGTTTCAGTCGAGAGTAAATAAAAGCAAAAGTCGTAAAAAAGAGAGAAAAAAAAAGCTGTGAGAATGAGGGGGAGGAGAAAGAGGAGGAGGAGGCCAGAAAGTGACAACAGCCGCCATCAGTGCGCAACTGCAGATGGGTCAAAGAGGTTACTATGGGGTTAGTCCGGGGGTCGGCAACCCAAAATGTGGAAAGAGCCATATAGGACAAAAATAAATAAATAATAATATCTCTGGAGCCGCAAAAAAATAAGTCTTCTATGAAACTTACAATGAAGGAAACACATGCTGTATGTATGTAGGAGACTGGACTGTCTCAGAATTGTTTGTTATTTATTCCTTTGTGGTGTGTTCACAAACGCCCCCATAGAATTTATTTTGTGATTTCCTCGCTTGATTTTTTGTTTTGGTGCATTATTTTCGCTTTTCTTAGTGTCAGTGAAGTGATCATGAATTTCCGTTTTTTCGGAGGCTGTCTTTGAACGCCTCTCGAGTTGAACGAGAAGAGAGAAGGCACAAAGTCGGACGCATTCGTGTCTGTGTTTGTCGAGACTGTTAAAAGCATAAATAAAGTGTCCGTTTTAAAAAAAACAACACCACAGCTCTCCGTTTTCGGAGCTGCAACATGAATCTATATTAGCCTGCTATCAAAATCTTATTCCATTTTCAAACATTTTTTTAATAAAACTCCAGGGAGCCACTAGATGTCGCTAAAGTGCCGCATGCGGCTCTGGAGCCGCGTGTTGCCGACCCCCGGGTTAGTCTATTATGTTTTTTTTAGAAACATCAATGTCAATTTCATCTTCAACTCACATAAACAAATGCATATTCATAAACTACATGGACAATTTTGCCCTCGTACCTTTTTTTTTAACAGAAGTCGTGTTATTATTTGATTGACAGTTCAACAGCTGTGAACAAGTCAATTATCCTCACTTGATAGGCCACCTACTATCCATTATCCCAAGCCTGCTCCTTTTATTTTGCTCCGTCCCAGCAGCTATTAGAAGCTAGCTGTGTCATTTACTTCTCAGTCCCACCGACCGCAATGATATTGTCCCGCATCGCATCATGAGAAACGCGGCGCCAGAAGCGCCCAGCATTCGCTTTACTATAATGATTTCCAATTATCTCAATGATAATTTCCTTGAAAATTAACTAGTTTAGTTTGTTTCAATTAATTTTAGTTAATTAGTTAACTAATTAACTAAAATTAATTCGTTTCTTATACTTCTGAAAAACGATTTCGTCTTCAAGTGAATTAACCGGTCAATATTTGTAACAAAGACAACGGTCTAAAACAAACCTAACAAATGCGTTTCTCAAAAACAACCACGGCAATTAACCTCAGGGGTTACATCGAAACGTGTAGTCGCAAACAGCAAAGTGAATCGAGTCCCCGGCAATTTTGATGTACGTGTTTTTTTCAAAATTCAAATCCAATTTCGAGTCTCCGGTGAAATGAAAGCACTCAACCGCAAAAGAGAGGAGCACGAACAACCATAGAAAAATAAATCATGTGGTTCAGAAAGAAAAAATATATACTGAAACGATGGACGCAGGAAGAGAAGATGCCAGAGTGACAGCGTCGCCATCTGCTGCCAGGAGGCCACATGTGGTGATTCATGAGGAGGCTCGTCTCTGCGTGCCGTGCTCCCAAGAAACAATAAAAGCCCATGTTTGGTGCCATGTTGCGCGCCAGCCTTCGAGCACGTGGCACGCCCGTGTGAGGATTCCGTTCGGTTTGTCTGCGGCCGGACGACATGAGAAGAGTTGAAAGTAGATGTGTGATACGTGTTTATGAAATGTGGTAGGCAGCCATATAACTTTCCCCCCCAAAAAAAAAAAAAACTGTGAAAATTTGGGCTATTGCGGTGTTGGTTTGCTTCATTGCTTTTTACAGCACAGGGTGAGAGTTTTGTTGCACCACAAAATGCCAGGCAGCACTGAGGCAAATTATTTATATTATTATAATGATTACAGGAATCATTATAATAATATATTAATATAATATATTATTATATTATATTATATATAATAATATATTCATTAATAATAATTGTTGAGAATTGAGAGTGTTGGATTAGTACGTTTATATGTGTTGCTGCACATCGCTGTGATACAAGACAATAAAATTCATTCCAATTAATATGCGATACAATGTGATTGGCTGGCATTCCGATTTAATACACTGTGATTACGATGGGACAAAAGGCAATTACGGTCCAATACGCTGCAATAGAATTGACTTCAATTAAGATGCAATGCGCTTCACACTAATACAACACAGTCAATCACAAACACAGTTTCTTTGCTCCAATTTTCGCGCAATGAGAAACAATAATGACAGCGTGATTGGGTTCGGTCTAATTACAATGCAAAATAATACAACTCACTTGAATGGAAAAAAATTAAATAACGATTGTGATGCGTTTCGTCATATTTATGTTATGAAATCAAATTCAATCCAACTTTAAATGGGATAAACTCTGCTTTCTGAATGCTAATGAAAAAAAAAAAAAAAGACTATTTAAGTTTTGTTTTTGTTTTTCTCTGTAGCTATAAGGCAGGAGTGACCTAAGCCAACATGTCCAGACGCAAAATGGTACATTCCAGCTCTGATGACTCTCAACCATGTTAAATGGAACTCTTAAATCTCATCAACGGTCACCACTGGCAACATGTCAAAGCACTAAGCCAGTCAGCTATAATCAGTTTAATGTGCAACAACTACACAGCGCACCGGATCCAAATGGACAATAGCGTGTAGCCCTCTAGTACTGTAAAACTAAAAGCACTTGAAAAGGAACATCAAAGACGTACGTCAATTTTATCACCGTGGCTCCAAGTTTAAAACGCGAAAAAATTCAAATCAGATAAATTCCTAGGACAGAGCCTTAACCCTTCCAGGAACTGCGGTTATTACAGTGTACAGCTTATCATGTCATCAGGTTGCATGAAAAGGGTTAAATGACTCCCATAAAACGCATTCCCATCAATTGAAGATTCTCCAACCTATGTGAAGTATCTTTCAAATGCCCCCAAAATATATATCTATAAAAACTTAATTCATCTGAGGTGAGGGGGGGGGGAAAAATCACGTGGATGTTCGTAAAAACTACTTGTACAGAGAAGAAGGCTGCCAATTCCAAGACTGGAAACCAAACCTCCATCATCTGGTTTGGAAAAGACGTTTTCGCACAGGCATCGCGTTTAAAAGGTTTGGTTGGATTGTCTTTGAAGAATTTACCAGCTCGTTAATGTCAACTCGCGTTTAAAGAGCGCAAATGCATTCAGTCCGTTTCAGTGTCAAAAGAGCACTTCTCCGCCATCAGTCTGAGCAACGGAAAAGTCAGACTCAAGCGATTCAAGCTTTCTTAGTTCGATTTCGGGGAAGTCTATCATCAATCCTCGCCCAACAGATTGTAAATCAAACAGCAACAACCTCCAAAAGAACCGCTCAATCTTAGGTTAGGCTCATTGACACGTTATGCTAGTTAGCTTGCCTTTTAGGCTACGTCTACCAGGAGCAAGGTCATGGCATTTCCTGAATTAATTAGCCAGTCCCTCAATGATCATGTTAATTATGTCTGAATTTTGTGGCCGGATGCCATTGGGTCCCCCTTCTATTTTTTATTGACACATTTGTCATTCGTCATTTGTGGGATTTAGCATGTTTTCTTAATGGCACTGCCTTGGTTGAAGAATGTGAAGGGTTTGTTTAAGAGTGGTGCCACCCGAAAGGACTGCGGGAGGTCATGGTAAAATGTAGTACAGTGATCCCTCGCTATTTCGCGTTTCGTTTATCGCGACTTCGGTGCATCGCGGATTTTTTCAAACATATTCATAAAAAAAATATAATATATATATATTTTTTCTTAGTATACAGTCAAACCTCGGTTTTCGAACTGGACCCACGTTGGAGGAGTACTGATACATCTCCTGTTCTTGAAAGAGTTTGCAGTTCTCCCAACAAAAAACAAATACAGTTTAACCTCGGTTTTCGAATGTCTCGGTTCTCGACCAATTTGGTTTTCGAACTAAAATTTTGAGTTTTTTATGCCTCGGATGATGAACAAATTTCGGTTCTCGAACAAACTGAGCGCACTTGAATGCACCATTTGACTCCTCTCGCCTTCCTTACACGAGGAAGTGACGCTTGCTCGGGTAGACGACGAAGTGACGCTTCCTCGTGACGCTTTCCATTGTGAGCAGACGTGTTCAGTAAACATTTTCATTTTAAAAAGAGCGTTGTTTCGGTTTTCGAACAATTTCGGTTTTCGAACAGCCTACTGGAACGGATTATGGATGAAAACCGAGGTTTGACTGTACATGGAGTACAGTACTGTATATTTTGCTCTATGTGACTCGCTGTTGTTTTGCTGACTTCCGCAGCTTCTCGCAGACCGTTTGCAGACTTAAAAAAAATTAAATATATATATATATGTGAATTGGTCGCTACTTTGCGGATTTTTGTTTATCGCGGATGGTTTTGGTCCCCATTAACCGCGATAAACGAGGGATTACTGTACTGTTTTTTTGGGGGGGCAATTTTGAGAACCAAATCCAAATGACAATTTCCAGTAGGGTCATCAATGAACTGAAAGTGTGCTTTCTAAAATATCAAAGAAAAATGATGCTGCCACTACCACTGTCCATTTATTTATGTATTTATTTATTTATTTTTCTATTCTATAAATTGACCATTGGAGTGTTCAATTTCACTTTTTTTTTCACAAACCGTTTTATTGGTCTGTCCAGATGTGATCTAATATTTTATATGCGTTCTTCACCGACTTATAGTGTCAGTTACAGTGCTCAACTGTCTGACAAGTGTCGTCAAACGCCACCCGATTGGTCAGTCTGCGGGAGCCGTGCGGCATTTTGTCACCTCAAGATTGGAAGTGTAAGTTCGGTGATACACATCCGACGAAGGTTGTTTTGTTTGGATCGCTGTCATGCTTCGGTGCACAGGTCAGCCATGAACGTAAACGCGAGCAGATTTATCTTTTGCCGACTAAGCTGCTTAGGGCAGCTAACATCATCATCATTGATCGCGATTGCATCACTCGTGGCTCTAAAGCACGGGAAAAGAGTTTGGGAACATGATGTAAATGCCGCGGTTTACTTTTGTGAATTATTCAAGGACTTTTTGTCTGGTGTGGGACCAGACAAGCCCAGAGCACAGAGTTTGATGTGGACGTGCTGGCAATGCGCGATACCATTGTAATCACTGACAGACGGCATTATTAGGGAGTATATTTTAGCTTATTAAATTGGCGATTCGGCGCTGTCTTGATGTTGTGCGCAATAAGATTTCAAGGATGCAGTATTTGAGAACTTCTCATTTCCTGAAAGGGATTGATTTTGCCAATGTGAGGATTCTGCCCGACGACGACAACGGCGTACAAATGATGGACATGGTGTCCTCCGCGGAGGCTGAAGAGGACGCGTCCTATTTGTCAGCAGGGTCAATGCCGAAGAGCATCTGCAGGCGAGAGCGGGAGGGGAAACGCGGGGGGATGGTTAGTGCTTTTAGTGGCCCGGTGCATCATGGGTAATCTGCACATCTGTGAAGTCTCCACTCAACGCTAGAAGGTCCAAAGTGATTTGGGCGCAACGTATGCTTCCATGCATGGCTGCTGCTGCTCCACAAGCCAGCCGGGCCTGCCTGCAGTGCTGCGTTCAGTGCAGCCACATCGCCGCTAAACTTGTTTATCTAGCACAGATGGTAAATTAGTTCTTTTTAAAAAAAAAATTTTTATTCGCCCTTTGCCGTGGTGATGCAACACATTGGTAATGCTACAGAACCCAAAGAATGTGTGTGTGTGGGGGGGGGGGGGGGGGGGTGAAGCCCCCCCGGCAATTTTACGCCCAACAGAGCCAAAAACTGAGGCGGGATGCCTTCAGCGCGGAAGTAGATTCCACAACACCGGTCACACCAAGTCAAATCTGCAAAAAGTTGTCTGAGGTACCACAACAATAGCGCAGGGAAGGAAAAGGGTCAACCGCCAGTCAAGTGGAATTCTGTGACACGTTGGGCCCGATTTCCGTGCCCAGTACAAATCGAGTGCAGCCGAACTGTACGCATGGGTGGACTTTTCTTGGTTTTGGCATTTTCGGAGACCGCGGTGGGAATGACCACAACAGACTTGCTTCTTGGCCAATGAAAGCGGCTCAATTCATTCCCTTTAAATTCAGCGCAGGAGAGGCACGCTGAAAGTGTTTGAGTATCCAGAAGCAGGAATAGACTCGGTGTGGTCTACGCAAACTACGATGACTATCAGAAAGCGACGGCAAACTTCCAATTGCGGATGATGTCGAGTTGACCATAGCGGTCACAGATCACCGCTGTGCGAAGGGGGTGTAATTGAAGACCGCTTTCCACCTCAATCATTCGTGTCTGGGGGGTGTGAATGAAACACGATGACAGAAACCACGAAAACCAGCAGAGCGCAGGATTTAGCAGCCTAGGCCTCGATCAAATCCACCAAAATCACCTGCGCCGAACCTGTTTTCGCCTGGTATAAAGTTTAATTTCTGTCAGCAAATTGTCAGATGCGCCAGGGGCGTGTCAAAGAAAATGCCGTCTGTACGCCAGAATGCCCAGCATGGCATAGCGCATGCTGCCAAATTCCCAAATGAGACTTGGCCACGCGCAAAAATCAAGATCTGCCAGTTTTTACGCCGAGCACACCTGTCTATGAAAGTAGAGCCCAATAAGTCATTGCACATTTGATGATGGCTTTGAATTGTTTTTCACTTCTGACCTTTCAATCACATTTTTTTTTAAATTTCCACAAAGTTACGATTTCCGATTTTAATTGATTTTTTCCTCCCCCCTCCCCCCAAAAACCCCAAATGATCAGAACATTAAGCAAAGCAAGTTTTGCTTTTTGCTTTTTTTTTCCCTCTGGGATTTGTTTTGTTTTTCCTGATAGCGTCTTTTCCCCGCACTGAGCTGTACAGAAATGATCGCGACAAATGAGCAAAAATATGTACAGTCAAACCTCGGTTTTCGAGCGTCTTTGTTATCGACCAATTGGATTCCGACCAGAAAATTCGAGATTTTTATGCCTCGGATTACGACCGAAAACTGGTTTTCGACCAAACTGAGCAAACCCGAAAACGCCACTCAATTCCTCTCGGCTTCCTCGCACGAGGAAGTGATGAGGAAGTGACGCTTCCTCGTGAAATGTTCATTGTGAGCAGACGTGTTTGTTGAGATTTACGCAAATCTTTTGGTTATTTCTGCATAGTGTATTAGCCGCTAATCATGGGCTAATAAAATAGTTTCGGATTTCGAACAAATTGCTTTTCGATTTTTGATTTAATAATCAATCAACATTTTAAAAGGCTTTTAAAAAAATGAGTTGTAGGCATCATAATAAAAATAAATTTAAATCAGTTCCCCTACTTGTCTGTTTCTAAAAAAGGAATCAACATTGCTTGTCGCTAAGCTGGCAACACTGACTCCTTTTGCAAATGACCTCCAGTCTATTCGCGGCCATGTTATTAGTGGGAAGAGTGCACAAAATCACTCCAAATGTGGCAAAAAAAAATTAATACAATCACCCTGATAAATAAAATCATAACAACATTGATTCATTGCCTGGCCATGCTTATGTCTATTCATAAAACTCCAAGACAAGTTAAAGTCCTGAACAAAGTTACGTTAATTATCAAAAATAGTCAAAGAGATTACAACTGCAAATTTGGAGGCTTTTATAAAGGAATGAGGTATTTACAGTCTTAAGAGCAACATCCTACCCACGGTCAAAACTTGTGAAAGCGCCCACATTCTCACTAACTCTGATGGCTCTTTTCTTCTCGACAAAAATTGTCTCGGTCAAGCATCGCTTTCGTGTTTTTGTGCTTTGAGGAGATAATCAAGTTCAGCTTGAGCTAACATTGAGTGCATCGGTATTGCATTCACAGACTGGCCTCTAGTGCTCTGCCTTTATTTACATCACAAGGGATCAGGCTTGATAAATATCTGCTGTGTCCTCACACACCATGCAGACACTCAAGACAAACAACAATTGCCTCTCTCACACTCTGCTCTTATTTTGCTGGAGGCGTAAATATTTGAGTTCTACTTTTGGACTCAGGTGGGATAGGACAGATGTATTTGCACGAAGCCCCGGAGGTCCAGGTGGCCCAAAAGAGCCACTTTCCCCTCAAGGGTCTAATAATTAAAATGTTGGAGTGGAACGGTGTGGAATATGTGAGAAAGGAAAGAATTTATTTACTTTTATTTATTTACTTTAACCCAAAAATAAAAATAAAAAAATGGGCGGGACCTTGAAATACGAGCCGCCTGACTTACACGAGTTTTTCCAAGATACAAGCAGCAATTTGGCACGGAGTGAACGATTCTTTAAAATTTTTTTTCAAGATGTGTATTGCCGCTCCCAGTTTACGGTGAAACTAAACATCAATCAAAGAGAATTACATGGTATACATTTAAAACAACCACACAACTTTCACTCGCTGAATGCAAAGACACAATTCAAAATGCCGTAGACGGGCTAATGTATAGCATCGATCGTCGCAGTGCTATCACCCACTCTTCAGTGAACACAAATGATACAGCAAAACATGTAGACAGACAATATCACAATACTCACAGCATATAGTGATATCGGTGACTGTAGTTGATTGAGTCGCTTACAGTAGTCGTAAAAGTCTTGTTTGTGTCTTATCTCGAAGACTGGATTAAACTGTCCTCTGTCGCGCACACCAAATGCAACGTCGCACAAACTTGTTTCGTTCTTTCCATCCTACTTATGTTGTAAGTTCATATTATAGTATACACATTACAAAATGTTTTGTTATTTTTAGGGGGAGGCAGGACAGGATCAGATGCAACTCCATTAACAGTCAAACCTCGGTTTTCGTCCATAATCCGTTACAGAGGCTGTTCGAACACCGAAATTGTGCGAAAACCGAAACCACGCTCTTTTTAAAATACAAATGTTTACTGAACACGTCTGCTCACAATGGAAAGCAACATGAGGAAGCGTCACTTCCTCGTGTAAGGAAGGCAAGAGGAGTCAAATGGTGCATTCAAGTGCGCTCAGTTTGTTCGAGAACCGAAATTTGTTAGTTAGTTGTTCTGCTAACATGCTAACAGTAGTTACGCTAGCATGTGGTAAAAGAGGAGAAAACAGAAAGCAATTATTAAGATATTCTGAATGAGCTGAACATTTTGAAACGGGAATTGTAGAAGAATGAGGTTTAAAAATAATAATTAAATCAAATGTTTGAATACACATTTGAATTAGTAGAATAATTAAAATATAAATACATTTCATTGGGATTTTTTTCCCAATGGAAAACGTGGAGAATTTGGGGATGTGAAAAATATCTCCCGGCTGTCAGTAATGAGCTGAAGAATGTGCAAGTTCTAAAAAAAAAAAAAAACGTCTGAATAATAAAGTCAAATGAATATATTATTGCTCTTCAGCTCAATAACCGTTGAAGGCAAACAAGGATGTGACAAACAAAGCATAGAGAGACGCTCGCGTGTGTGCCTTTCTCCTGTTGACACTGCGATGACTGAATGTGACTGCAAATATTTGACCACATAAATTAAAATAACATCTTATTTTTATGCCAGGCCACGGTCCACATGGTAAATAGCCACACCGCTGCGGCGTGGATGTAGACGCCCGGGATGCGAAAATAACTCCGGCAAATACATAAACATGACTCGCTGACAACAAAGCCCGGGGCGAGTATGGTTTGTTTAGTCACGTATGAACGCTATCATTCGAACCCTGGTGCGCACTGGACAAGCGGACGGAGACCGGAGAACACTAGGGGTGCGACGGTACGCCAAAATTCACTGTTGGCTACAGACAAAGGTTTTACGGTTAGCATAAAAGTTTCAATGTTTGTATTTAGTAAGCGCAAGATGAATATTTGGATTCGTGACTGAATAGCTTTCTTTTGAGGACATGAACAACGCAGGCAAGTTATGACGACCTGGCGAAAATAATGTCTGTCTAGCGTTGGATTGGAGCACACTTGGAGCAAATGGTTCTGCTCAGCTAAGTTCAGCAAAAAAAAAATACAAGCCATGGAATTGGACCAAAATGTTGACTTCCTGCTTAACTTTGGGCAAAAACAGTCAAACCTCGTTTTTCGTCCATAATCCGTTCCAGAAGGCTGTTCGAAAACCGAAATGGTTGGAAAACCGAAACCACGCTCTTTTTGATAATAAAAATGTTTACTGAACACGTCTGCTCACAATGGAAAGCAACACGAGGAAGCGTCACTTCCTCGTGTAAGGATGGCGGGAGGAGTCAAATGGTGCATTCTAGTGCGCTCAGTTTGTTCGAGAACCGAAATTTGTTCGTCATCCGAGGCATCGAAATTTTTGGTTGAAAACCGAATTGGACGAGAACTGAGACATTCGAAAACCGAGGCTTGACTGTATTTTATTTATCCTTTCATTCATCCATCCATCCATTTTCCGATCCGCTTTATCATCACAAGGGTCGCGGGGGGTTCTGGAGCCTATCCCGGATGTCTTCGGGCAGTAGGCGGGGGACACCCTGAACCGGTTGTCAGCCAATCGCAGGGACACAGAGACGAACAACCATTCGTACTCACACTCACACCAAGGGACAATTTTGAGTGTTCACTCAGCCTGCCGTGCATGTTTTTGGAATGTGGGAGGAAACTGGAATACCCGCAGAAAACCCACACAGGCTCGGGGAGAACATGCAAAGGCCACACAAGAAGGCCGGAGCCAGGATCAAGTCCACGACCTCTGCACTGTGAGGTCGACTGCTCCACCGGGCCGCCTATTTTATTTATTTGTTTGTTTATTCATTTGAACTTTCCAGTGGGGGAGATATCAGGGGTTGCGTTTTAGAACCCTAATATGCATTCGTTTTCACCAAAATACAAAAATCCACTTGCAATAACTGACGAGTTTCTGGGGTATGGCGGGGCATCTCAAAAGGCCGTTGATTTGTCGGAATCAGCTCACTTGCATTGGGAGCGTAATCACATTGGAATAACTATCAAAATTGGATTCATCATAATTGGATTTCTCCTATTTGCCGCAGGGGGTGGGGGGTGGTGGACTCTCTCAGCCTCTCTCGTCCATCTCCAGTCCAGGACACAAAAAGAGAGCGAGAGAGCGCCGCGAGGTGATTCATTATTAATGGCAGTCGCCGTCCTCCAGACATTTTTTTTTATTTTTTATTATTGGCTCTCGACACAGCTCTGAGCCCAGATAAGTGAATGTTGAAGGGTAAGGTAGAGGACGGCCAATGAACTCCTCACTCCGTCTGGCCGTGTAACGCTGAAGGCGGCCTCGTCAAAATGCCCACTCGAAATAACAGATCCGCAGTGGTGTCACACATATTTGTTACAGATTCCAAATATTGGGGTCATCATTTGCGCCCCCACTAGACAACCGAATTTTATGTTTTCTGGGGGATTGGGGGGGGGGGGGACGGATTTTATTGTGTGGTACCACGTTGTGCCACAGCGTGAGTGGCAGCACTGGGGTCAACTGAAAGCGATGCGGCGTAATTGCAAGAGGCAGAGAAGGTCCCCAACTAATCTCCTGTCGGAATAGCTGCTTTTAACCCTTTAAATCAGAACACGTCGGCGGGGCCGTGTGTCAACAGTACAGTATTTCCAAAAACTATTATAGTTATTTGTTGAAAACGTTTGGGGTTTTTTTTGTTGTAATTGGGCCTGAAAACAGGGTTTGATCTTTGATTTCATTGTTATATATAGTTAATTATTGTGTAATAACTTTAAAAAAAAAATAAAGTTCACTACTTCACGGATTTCACTTATCACTGGTTCTTTTTGGAACGTAACCCCCGTAATAAACGAGGGATTACTGTATATTGCTCCTGCTGCAGGTGTGCTAAAGTAACATTTGTTTGAAGACCTCAACAATTGGCGCAGAAAAAGGTGAAGAAAAAGAAAGTCCGGTTTGTGCTCGCCCAGCAGCTCGAGCATGCGATCCATTAACTCGGAGGGTTTGCCGTCCCCCAGGCCGTGGAGAGAGAAAAGTTTGCTGGCTCGTTCAGCGTCGGAAAGTTCAAAGGTTTTTAATAAGTGAGCCTTCAGCGCATCATATCGTCCGTCTGTCGGAGGAGACTTGAGGAGACTCACGACCCTGGAAGCCGTCGAGCTGCCCAGCGCGGAAACAACGTAGTAGTATTTAGTAATGTCCGCAGTGACGTCGCGTAGGGCGAACTGGGCCTCGGTCTGAGCGAACCAAGCAGACGCAGATGATTCCCAAAACTCGGGGAGCTTGAGCGGAACAGCGTTCACGGACATCTTCGCGGTCTGGAATCGTCCAGCAAAAAAACGTCGAGGGTCACCAGTGTGGAAATTGTGAAAGAAGGCGACAATTTCTCACGTTCACACACAGCAAGTGTGTCGTTTTATTTTTTACATCACATAAAACTCTCGAGCCAAAAAGGTAACGGCTGAAAATCCGTTTCCCGAGCAACAAACAAAACTAAACATGGCGGTCCTTAAAGGGACCGCAATTACTTTAAGTATTTGCAGTTCGTGGTGAATTATGAATTGCTAAGTCACTACAGTTTGGTCTTTGATTTCATTGTTATATATAGTTAATTATTGTGTAATAACTGTAAAAAAATAAAGTTCACTACTTCACGGATTTCACTTATCACTGGTTCTTTTTGGAACGTAACCCCCGTAATAAACGAGGGATTACTGTATATTGCTCCTGCTGCAGGTGTGCTAAAGTAACATTTGTTTGAAGACCTCAAATCGATGCTAATTTATGTTAATTTAGCCATGTACTTTTGCATTATTTGTTAGCATTAAGATAACAGATGTTCGTTTGACAAAAAATGAGATGGATCGGTTGAACATATTAGTGTTTGCCTGTACAATGTTTGTCATTTGTTTTGTGGAAACCTCGTACAGCCCACCCCAAAGTATTGTTTTTGTTGTACATTGAAGACGTTTAGGTTTGAGATCAAAAGATGAATATGAGTCAAAAAATTTTAATTCCAGCTTTTAATGTAACTGTTAACCTCACGGAACATGTGTTTCACCTCCGAAAGATGAGACTGAAGGTGAAAAAAAAAACCCAAACAAAAAAATAAGAACTGAAAGGGGCCGCAGTAAAGGCCAGGAAAAGCATTTCAAATGAAGAACGCAACAGTCGGGTCAAGTCAATGCGATGCAGGCTTTATGCAGGTTCAATTCCGGGTCCGGCCTTCCTGTGTGGAGTTTACATGTTCTCCTCGTGCCTGTGTGGCTTTTCTCCGGGTACTCCAGTTTCCTCACAGAGTCCAAAAACATGCATGGCAGGTTAACGGAAGACTCCAAATTGTCCCGAAGTGTGAGCGCGGATAGTTGATCGCCTCTGTGTGCCTTGGCGATTGGCTGGCGACCGGTTCAGGGTGGCCCCCGCCTACTGCCCGAAGATAACCGGGATAGGATGCGGCACACCCTGAGACCCTTGTGAGGCTAAAGCGGATCCGAAAATGGATGGATGGAGGATTATGCCGCGAAATATTAAGTTATTCACTTACAGAGGATTTCATAATGTCCGTTTGTGGATGGCTTTGAACAAAAAAATGCTCTGTCCTGGGTTGTGCAACACATTTAGATGGGAATACCATGAAAGAAAAACTGGACTGACGACCTTGAATGCATTGCTCTTATTCCCACATCGCCTAATAACCGTTAAAAATAGTTTTGTAAGATACATTTAAGTCAGCGCCGTTTTGTTCGCAATGGATAGCGTCATGCTTTTGTTGCAGAACCGTGCGGTCAGCCATGAAAGTAGATTTCAATTCACGCCTTAGTCAGCTCCTCCTTTTGATTATTGCATCCCTCATGGCCCATTACTTGACAGCGAGAGGATGAGAACAGGCACGATGGAATATTTTATTTCAAGTGTGGAAACGATATTTTTTTTTTTACATGGTTCCCTACATTGCAGATGACAAAAGGCAGGTGTGCCCATGCCCAGGACGGGACATCAACGGAAATTCATTGTAATTAGTTATTGTGCATGCATCTAATTTTAACGTATTCCAAAAGGGAACGCGAGAGCATTTCCGCCCCCGGACAGTCATCTGGTCGATGCGTGGTCCCTGCGTTAGCATCCTGCCATCTACCGTGAGCGTCTGGCTAATAAAGGGGGCCGCCTCCACGCGCTCCCTGTAATCTGAGGTTAACCAAGAAGACGTTCACAGCGACCGCAAAGCCGTTCCCTCCGGGCCCTTTGGAAAGGAGAGTACGAGTGAGAGTAAGAAAGACAGAAAAGATTTTCTGCAAGTTGTCCGGAACCTCGACTTGCTCCACTACTCATGTTGATGTTGACATTTTTTGAAAACGCATTTTCGAAGATGACGTTCGGCTTAAAACCGCAGGACAAACTGTTGTATGAATAATTGACGAGTCGTCGTTTTCGATTTGGCACTCAAGCACTCAGGATGCATAAAAGGCTGAGGGTGTTTTCTTTTTTTTTTTTTTTCTTTTTAAGTGCGCTTGTTTCACTCTGCTTTGATTGCAGATAAGTTAAAAAAGATTGATCCGTCGTGTCGTTTTTGCGTCTGTGGACAAACACAGACGTGCTGAAAAAATACTGGTTTTTCGGTATTCATAATTTGTGCCTCTCGGCAGTATGAGTATTCATTTTGAAGGCAGGATGATATTTGTGTGACTCGTCCCGATTAATGTAAATGGTTGTCTCTCAGCCATGCCAGTCAGCATGAACGCTTGTCTCTCAGATTTTATATATATATATATATATATATATATATATATATACATACGGGTGGCCCGGTAGTCCAGTGGTTAGCACGTTGGCTTCACAGTGCAGAGGTACCGGGTTCGATCCCAGCTCCGGCCTCCCTGTGTGGAGTTTGCATGTTCTCCCCGGGCTTGCGTGGGTTTTCTCCGGGTGCTCCGGTTTCCTCCCACATTCCAAAAACATGCATGGCAGGCTCGTTGGGCACTCCAAAATTGTCCCTAGGTATGAGTGTGAGCGTGGATGGTTGTTCGTCTCTGTGTGCCCTGCAGTTGGCTGGCAACCAATTCATGGTGTCCCCCGCCTACTGCCCGAAGACTGCTGGGATAGGCTCCAGCACCCCCCGCGACCCTAGTGAGGATGAAGCGGTTCGGAAAATGGATGGATGGATGGATATATACATACATGTATATATACAGTCAAACCTCAGTTTTCAAACGTCTCGGTTCTCGACCAATTCGGTTTTCGACCAAAAATTACGAGTTTTTTATGCCTCGGATGATGAACAAATTTCGGTTCTCGAACAAACTGAGCGCACTTGAATGCACCATTTGACTCCTCTTGCCTTCCTTACACGAGGAAGTGACGCTTCCTTGTGTTGCTTTCCATTGTGAGCAGACGTGTTCAGTAAACATTTTTATTTTAAAAAGAGCGTGGTTTCGCTTTTCGAACAATTTCGGTTTTCGAACAGCCTTCTGGAACGGATTATGGACGAAAACCGAGGTTTGACTGTATATATACATATATATATATATATATATATATACATATACACACACACACGCACGCACGCACGCACGCACGCACGCACGCACACGCACGCACACACGCGCACACACACACACACACACACACACACACACACACACACACACACACACACACACACACACACACATACTGTACATAGTATAGCCATCCATGCATCCATTTCCTGATCCGAATATCTTCACAAGAGTCGCGGGGCATGCTGGAGCCTATCCCAGCCATCTTCGGGCAGTAGGCGGGGGACACCCTGAACCGGTTGCCAGCCAATCGCAGGGCACACAGAAACCAACAAGCATCACACTCACACTTAGGGACAATCTAGAGTGTTCCATTAATCTGCCATCCACATATTTTTGGAATATGGGAGGAAACCGGAGTACCCAGAGAAAATCCACGCAGGCACGTGGAGGAACATGAAAACTTCACACAGGAATCGAACCCCACACCTCTGCACTGTGAGACCAACGCGCTAACTAGTCGACACAGGCCGCTTTATAGTGGGTGTGTAGGTGGGTGTGTATTTTTATACACACACACATGCGCACACACACACACACACACACACACACACACACACACATAGATAGATAGATGTTCCATTTTGAATTTTTTATAATTTTTTTTTAAAACAACAACAACAATATTCTTTGGCTCACGCCCTGGATATTCTTTGGCAAAAATCCCCAAACGCTGGAAAAACGATATGCTCCTTAACATTCGTCATCTTCTTTGGTTCAAGGCCACTTTAAAAGGCAGTGGTATGAAGTCAAAACAACTTTAATTTTGGAGTAATTCAGCAAAAAGAAATTCTGCCAAGCGCCTCCACACTTGGCAGGAGTGTAGAAGGAGGCGGCTCTAGTTTTGGGTTCAAACATAGCCCGTCCATTTGACCCTACAAATAGACGTGTACAAAAGCCTTGAAGGAGGAGGAGGAATTTGTATGAATTTATAAAGGTAGAACAAGGATAATCTACAGTATGATGCTGAAAAAAAACAGGATTTGTTTTCCCTCCGCATCTCTGCACGTGACCTCTGTTAAAACTTCCCGTAGGCGTGCGAGACGAAACCACCGAGCTGCAATATTTTTCCCCGCAGATTGGACATGGGGTTACGGCATTTTCTTTTCATTACAGGCACTTGAAACATTCAAATGCTATTATAAAACTGACCCCCAAGTGGGATTCGAAAACACAATTCCTCCCTAATTGCGATACATCGTTTGACTAAATTCATGCAGATGACCGCCTACTGGGCTGAAAGGCTGACAGAGTGTAAAGAATTTCCTTTCAAAATGAGGAATACATAAAGAAGTAGCAAACACTATGTAATATATACACACACATAAAACACACACACACACAATACACACAAGATTATATATATTCATGTATATATATATATATACATATATATATATATATATATGTATATATACACACAATATTATATATATATATATATATACTCGTAATAAAAAGCATATGTACTTGTAATAAAAAGCATAATTAAGAAAAACAAATCTTATTTTAGTTACATGCACCCGTTCAGGGACAGCAGTTATTACCGTGGGCAGCTGATCATGTTATCGGGTTCCAGGGTGCATGAAAGGGTTAAATACTTTTGATGAATGTGGTAAAAAAATAAAAATAAATAATAAGAATAAGAATAAGAATAATACGCAAGATTGCCCTGTGATTGGCTGGTGATCATTTCAGGATGTGCCCCGCCTCCCACCCAATGTCAGTTGGGATAAACTCCAGCGCACACAATTTAATTCTCGTGCAATGAGGATGTGTTTATTATTTTTAGGGGGGGAGGGGTTTGGGTTGTTTTGGTTTTTTTTGCTTCCCTAGCAAAAACACAAATGAGGGGAAATATCATAACACGAATAATTGTAATTTAAATGTATTAATTTATGACAATATATTTATCTTTTTTTTAAAATTAATAATGGTGCTTCTCATGTAAAAAAAAAAAAAAGTGAGGATAACATCATGTAATTTAAATGTTCAATTTTAACTGTACTTTTTAAAAATCTTATTTTCTGGTTCAAAAAAAAAAGGTGCAGGGTAATAAAATGTAATTGTATTTCATTTTAGTGCAATGTGGATCTTTTTCACTGTTTTCAAACAATTAAAAAAAACTGCGTCCTTGGGTAAAAATACAAAAAGTATCCAATTTAAAATGTCATCGATAATACTGTCATTTGTTTTGTCTTTCAATTAAAATTTGAAAGGACGAATCAGGATATAGTCAAAGTTAGTTCTACCTAAAAAAAAAAAAAAAAAAAAAAAAAAACAATCACCATGGTGTCGCGTCCATTCACAGGGACTTTCTCCTCCACATCCATCATCATCAATTCCCCCCCCCCCCCTTTCCTCTCTTCCTCCAACAACAGATGCCTTTAATCCGTCGGATTACGTCCATGAACAAGGTCACCCTCGCCTGCCACGAATCGGACCCGCGCTTCTCCATGCTGTCACTGTTTGTAATCCATGCATAGCCCCCCCCCACCCCCCCCCACCCCGCTTCTCTTTCTTTCCTCCTTTTTTTTGGGTGGGATTACAATCAAAGGAAACTCAAGTGGACTACCTGCCAGATTGAACACAACACACTCTGCATACACTTTCATCCGAAAACTGTGTGTGTAGTCAGTCATGTGTGTTTGCGTGTGTGTGTGTGTGTGTGTGTGTGTGTGTGTGTGTGTGTGCGTGTGTGTCAAATCCAAAAAAGACAGCAAAGGGACTCACCGAAAAAGATGCTTCCCTCCATAGCTCCTTTACGCTTAACTCCGTGTCAGTGTGTGTGTGCGTGCAGCATGGTCATACACTCCTTCGGCGCGTGCGTCTGCGTGTGTGTGTGCGTGTGTGTGTATACGCGTGTGTTCACTCCGGCGTCAATGCTCGGTCTGCAAACTGCACGAGGAGATCCCTCTCTCTGTCTCTCTCTCTCTCTCCCTGCATTCCCCGGCCTCGCTCGTCTCCTCCTCCTCATCCTCCTTCCCCTCCTCTCTCTCTCTCTCTCTCTCTCTCTCTCTCTCTCTCTAATCTACATTTTCCAGCCTCTCCTCTCCCATGAGGTCTCTCATCTTTGTTTTATGTGTCAACCAAGCCTCTCGCGCTCACTCACCTTTTATTTCAGCTCACTTCAGTTTTTTATTTATTTTTTGTTCTTTTAATCCCGCAGCCCCTCTCCGTTCTTCAGATGTATCTTTACTTCCCTGGCTGCTTTTTTTTTTTTTTTTTTTTTTTGGTGGTTTTATTTTGCACACTCGGCGCCAAATGTGATCTCATAACAGTAATAAACTTTAAATGCAAAGTGGTAGATGAGTGCAATGTATCCCGATGGATTTTCTCATGCACTCCGATGCACAATATACACGGATGAAAGCGCAATTAAGTGTTCGGGGGTTCCTTAACTGAGATGTGCGGGATTACATTTGTACAGTGAACACCCGTTTATTGGCAGGGGGAGATTCCAGGTCCGTCTGCGACAGGTGAAAATGTGATCGCGACACCATGTTTAAAACCCTGGAGAACCCACGGGGTCAAATTTGACCCCTATTAAATCCCAAAGGGTCAAATTTGACCCTAATCCTAAATTAGGATTAAAGCATTAAATATTTGAAAAACACATATTTTGGTGTTCAGTGAACATATAGCAGTCATTTAATGTACAATTCATCATTTTCCAAAGAAGAAAAGGGTTCTTGGGTTCTCCAGGGTTAAAAAAAAAAAACAACAACAACAAGACAGAAAGGCAGTTTTTTTGTTGTTGTTGTTTTTTGGGCTGAACTTTTAAAACGTGGTACAAATCTCTCCAAGACATGTTTGTCTTTGAACGACTCCTGGAAATGGACAGAATGACAAAAAAGGTTTTTGCTTCAGACTTCCTGTTTCTTTTTGGTCATGGCGTCTTGATACCTTTTCGTGGTTGAAGCTATGATAGATCTGCCTACCCGCTTTTTTTGTTGCCGAGTAAAACCAGCATTGGAATTTTGATTAAATTTTTTTATCCGCGGGAGTGACAAATTGATCTTTGAAGAAGCGCCGCAAAATCCCTAAAATGGCTACTTCAAAGCAAAATGGCAGACATCCTGTGTCTTTTGAGACATGCCTTTTTGGAGAGTTTTTATGGGTCTCTTCATGACAGACATGCCTACCCAATTTCCTGAAGGAGGGCAGATTATTGTTTTGTTTTTGTTTTTAATTCCATGGAGTGCAACAACAACAAGTTGGCCTTTGAAGGGATGCCAGGAAGAAAAAAACAAAATGGCTGCTTCCAAGAAAAATGGCAGACTTCCTGTGACTTTTCAGGCTTTGCTTTTTGGACTTTTTTGAGGGTCTACATGACATTGCCAAGCGATAGCAGCATCGATGGCTGAATATTTTCCGCTCAACTTCCATAAAGTTCCTTCAACAACAGATTAAGTGCATTTTAGCAACACTGTGAGCATCTTGATTCTAATCGAGCTAAATGCTAATGATCTGTCTGTTTGGCAAGGTCATTAACGCACACATATGGACCCCTTCCCTCGCCAATATATCGGCCACTATTTGATTGACGCCTTTGTGCGGCAGGTGGCGGCTAATCTTCCGCAAAATGGAGCTAATGACGATGCCGGTCGTTCAGCAGCCACTCGGCTTGGCCGTTTTGGATTTTACAACCCCGTGACGTCGGCTGTCATCCATCATGTTCACCAACATTAGACGGCTGCTTCCAGAAGGTGGGAGGAAAAAAAAAATGTTACACTTGCTGCTTAGCGTTAAGAGCACAGCTGCTTATTTCCCTCCGGAGTGACTGCAGACCAAAAGTAAGCAAAAATAAAAATAAATAAAAAAATGGGAAGGGTTCATGTGGGACTCACCAGGTGGCCTTGCAATAAATTAGCGGTGTTGACGTACGTCATATGGTAACTTTGACGAATCGAAGAAAAGTAATGCATGGGAATTATTTTTAATTCAAAAAGGGAAACGGTATACAGTCAAACCTCAGTTTTCGTCCATAATCCGTTCCAGAAGGCTGTTCGAAAACCGAAATTGTTCGAAAACCAAAATCACGCTCTTTTTAAAATAAAAATGTTTACTGAACAAGTCTGCTCACAATGGAAAGCAACACGAGGAAGCGTCACTTCCTCGTCTACCCGAGGAAGCGTCACTTCCTCGTGTAAGGAAGGCGAGAGGAGTCAAATGGTGCATTCAAGTGCGCTCAGTTTGTTCCAGAACCGAAATTTGTTCGTCATCCGAGGCATAAAAAAACTTGAAATTTTTGGTCGAAAACCGAATTGGACGAGAACCGAGACGTTCGAAAACCGAGGTTTGACTGTATTAGTAAGAGACTTAAAAAGCGGGAGTTGGAAATGACAAAATCAGATTTTAAAAATTGTTCCATTTGCGTCGACACAGTAAAAATTATTTTTTTTAAAAAAGAGGTGGGGACACACACAGCAGAGAATCCATCTTTTTGAATGAAAATCGCCTTTCTAATTTCGCAAACAATCCACATTTTTATCTGCCTCTTTTTTTCCCCGCAATCTCGTGAAAGTCAACAATGCCGTTTATTGTGGGGGGTTTTTGTTTGTTTTTTTGCTTGGCAAAGTAATTCAAGCAAGCATTTATGCGTGCAACTTTTCATATTCTTCAAACCGTCACCGCAATACGACAACCTTATCGCAAACACACCGCGTGACTGATGTTGATTCAAAGACCTTATCCGCACCGGCTGCGAGATTGTTCCTCGCCATGTGAACGCGCGGAAGGAAAGAGATGCATTCGTGTGAAAAATTCTACATTTGTGCTCGTTTAAAAATAGATTATTTGCCTTGTTTTTGCTCGTCTGTGTATCGAATCGTCTTACTCGTCACCTGCTGAGCTTGGTTATGGAAGGTTTTGAATATTCTGATGTAGGTATGTGCTGCTTAACCCTTTCGTGCACCCTGTCGCCTGGTAACACGATAAGCTGTCCACTGTAGTGACCGCTGTCCCTGAAAGGGTTAATATTTTTATCATTAAAGTATTGAAAGGTATACAAATGCACAAATGAAATACCGGTACGGTGAAACTCCTCTACAATGAAACCTACATGGGCGAAAATACCCCCGAGTGTGAAAAAATCTTCATGCATTAACACCATTCCCACTCTCATGCCCCCCCATACAACGAAAATACCCCCTGTTGCGTTACACGAAATATTTTTCTCTGCTCTTGCCTCGCGATGACATTCACTACAATGAAGTCTAATCCAACAGCGAGCTCTACTGCTTCGTTCGGAAACGGCAACAGCAACCACCACACTGCGCAGAAGTCCAGGAACTACTTGTTATTGTTAGTTTCAGACGCAGCAAGAACGTTGCATTACTAAAATGGCTACAAAACGGACCTTTGTACACATTCGTTTGTGTGTGTGTGTGTGTGTGTGTGTGTGTGTGTGTGTGTGTGTACATCTGAGATCAAATTTGCTACAGTGAAAGACCCCCTGTTGTGAAAAATGTCTTGCTGCAAACATGATTTCGTTGTAGAGGAGTTTCACTGTACAACCTATTTTATTTTTTTCTTTGACTTTACTGCAGCAAAAAAAGGTTCTAATTTAAAAAAAGATATTGATTGATTTTTTTTCAAAAGTTTCTTACGAAAATTTTATTAAACTGTCTTTTGATATCAAATTATTTGATATTTATTTTAGATATTTTCAATACAAATTTTCACGCCGTGATTTTTCAAGTATATATTTTTATATTATAATATCAATAATATTTGTGTTAGAGTCTCATTCTATTTGAAATTATTTTCATCAGGAAAACGACAATTCAATGTATCTTTTTAAAGATAATTTTGTACATGACTGAATTTTTTTCCATGTTGCCAAGAAAAGAAAACTGTAAAATAAACATCTTTTAACTGAAATAATTGTACATTTGTACATTGTCAATACAATTTTCATCTCAAACATTTTTCATCAGTCTAGACAGATTAATATTAATGTGCAACCACTCAAAAGTTCCTCTAAGTTCACACAACAAACATGTCGTTTCCGCAAATGTGCAATCAGCGACGTTGTTGATGTAAGACATTTTAATCCTCAATCAATCGGACCGCTGTGGCTCTTTGATCTCCTTCCCAAGTCTTCAATGGTGCGATCATTCACCCAAATAATAATCAATTAACACAATAATCAGTCGTGACGTGCGACGTGTTTGTTGCGAACGCCACGTCAGGATTGCAAAAGCTCTGTTTTGCTACGTTGCTTGGTAGTCCCGCGCAGGCATGCTCACACACACACCCACACACACACCCACACACACACACACACACACGAGTAGTGTGATTGGTCGACTGTACTGCTAACGCTGAAGGTCAGACAGAATTGACCGATTGGAGCCCAAGACGACGCTATCGACTACAAATGAGATGCTTTTCTTCATCAAAGCAACACACGAATCCAGAAGACACACACACACACACACAGGCGCGCTTGCACGCACACAGATGTCCAGCAGACACCCTGTGACGTGTGCGCTCCAATCAAAAACCATCTCTGAAATGTCCTCTGCCAGCTCAGCGTTTCTCAGCCGACGGTTCCCTTCAGCCTTCTCCGGAGAGCCATTTTGCACCACGCGCAGTTTCGATTCATCCTCAACTCCCAGCAGCCTCATTCTTGTAAAGACCTTGATTCCGTAAGCGTTTATTTATTTATTTTATTTTAATTTACGGGCCTATTTGTCAGTGTCGTGTCGAGGAGCGCGTTGAACCGCGTGGATTTTCATGAACATTTTTATTTATTTTTATTCATTATTGATGAAAAGTGTATATTTACTGCACTGTTTATCCATAGGCGTTATTAACCTTGACTCAAAGGCGTTTTTTGTCATGGGCGGTTAAGCAGCGTGAAGACGGCGCCTTCGTGACGTAGAGCACGGGATACTTCATTAATCCTGATGTCACTTTCATGACACTTTTCATTAGTTTGAAGACGACAGGACCCGTGCAGCACTTGTAAAGGAGCCGCCAGGGCGGGGAAATTCGGCCTCCCGAGGGTGCTTGTTGACCCCACAAGCCGGAATAAGGATTCCGGCTTGTTCATTCTGTGAACAAGATAGCGATCTTGTTCACGGAATGATTCTGGGAGGGAAAGATTGCAACACTCGTATGCATCGCTTTTATGGTTTTGGCCGTCTCACGTGGAACCTCTTAAGTCGAACGAGATTTATTGCAGGACGTTGGTCAAAAACCCCATTTGTTTGGACTTCAAAACCATTTTTTGATACCTTATAATAGGTGACAACTGTGCGCTTGTGAAGCCCTTGAGGCGTTTTTGAACGTAAGGACGACGTAAATAAATTGGACTTGACTTGTCCAAGTAAGAAATAATTAAAGACAGCTCTTCAACAGAAAAAATAGTTTATATATATATAATTTTAACTGCGTTCTCATCGTTTTTTTTGCCCTCTTTAGTTCACGTTCTCTCAGAAGTGATTTTCGCCTGGCGTTTTGTAAAGAACTCACTTCCTCGTGTAAGGAAGGCGAGAGGAGTCAAATGGTGCAAAAGTGCGCTCAGTTTGTTCGAGACCCGAAATTTGTTCGTCATCCGAGGCATAAAAAACTCAAAATGTTTGGTCGAAAACCGAATTGGTCGAGAACCGAGACGTTCGAAAACCGAGGTTTGACTGTATAACTAACTACCTTTGACATTCCTGACAGTCGGATCTCATGCAAAAATCAATTTTTATACATTTCTGCACAAGTCTAATATTTAAGAACATGCAAGCACTGCCCTTAAAAAGAAAATGGCTGAATAGAGAAACCTTTCTCTTGTTGCGTATGCAAACTTTCCCTTTGCATACATTTGAGCCGGTTCTTGTTCTCATGCAAGTGCTCCGGATTGAGCGTTTGTATTCACTTGTCCGCGCTGATGAGTTGGCTGGCGTAGAAAATGACGTAAGGCTGCGCGAGAGCTGCGGCTGCTTCACCCCTCAAGAACGTCCCGACATGTCACTTCACGTTTGCGCGAGATTTATCAAGCGGCCGTCACGGAGAGAACATGCTTGTGCAGAGCGCGCTGAGGAAAAACACAGCACTCACGACCAAGTTCCAACACAATACATTGTGGAATTGAGATTGACTTAAATCTCATGATTCTTGTATGATTGTGTGTAAGTCTTGTGAGAAGGACGTAAGTCTCACGTGTTTAGCAGGAAAGCTCAGCAGATTTGAAGAAGTGAGTCAGCAGAATTCTGACCGAATTTAGAGGAAGTCTTTGCGAGGGTTCTTTTGAGGTATTATATGATAGCTTTAAATAAATATGAATCACCCAGAAAAAGTGTTCACCAGTGGGGCGATCGTTCACTATGCTGATGTTTGCCTTGGACAATTTTGAAGGATTGTTCATTGTTGATCAGTTCTTTAAAACGTCATTTTTAATCTTTATTCTTTGTTTTTTTTTACATTCTGAACAATTCTCATTTGTTGTGCAATAATCTGATTGTAACATATTTGTTACATATTTTGATGCATTTTTATGCTTTAGAAAACATTTATGGCTGAATTTTAGGGGGGCTCGGAACAGATTAGGGCATTTACATGGAAAACGCGTCTCTACTTAAATTTTCGAGTTAAGACATTTCTTCTGGTACCAATTAATTTCGTAAGCAGAGGTACCACTGTATAATGACAAGTGACATGCCGAAATTTGGACGTAAGGGCATTTATGTAATTTATTTCATGAAAACGTGTGATTTGCACTCCCGATACCACAAGTTAGTACTGCGTTAAGATTACGTGTTCTTTTGCTGACCCGTGACTTCGGGAACCTTTCACTGGAGCATCTCCGCTCTCTTCACATGGGGATTTGTTTGTGACATGCACCCCTTAACCCCGCCCCTCCCCCCACGGCCCCCACTTAGCCTGTTGCAACTGAAGACTGACTTCCCACCGCTTCCCCTCCATGTGTTTCTTATCAGCGGGGCGGCCAGATAAGCACTCGTACCTGGGGGGCCTCGGGGCCGGGTGTGGATCGGCGAAGACTGGAACAAGTGGCAGCATCTCCAAACTATTCTGGCTGTTTCCATTTGCAGCTGTGAGTCATCTGGGATGGAGCAGCTGAGGACGTTATTAATGCAGGAAGATAGCGGCTCGGCGGAGGCAGGAAACCACGTGTCCAGTTGCTGCGAGATTGAGAAACAACGTTTTAAAAAAAGTTTCACAGCCTTGTTAAACTCGACAAACTTTTGACCCTTTGCCTAGCTTGTTTTATGTATATTTCTTTTAAGCGGAGAGGATCAAAATGTCCTCACAATCCCCCACACCCTCCCCTTTTTCATCGTCGACCAGCCCTACGCTTTGGTGTAATTGGAAGCAGACATCGGAATAAGTTGCAGCGCCCCGGATGGCGGATGTGATTGCTAGCAGGTGGTCCTGCACACGCTCGGAAGTTGGAGGCACGATGTAAACAAGATTGTCGTATATTTAAAAAAACAAATAAACAAAAAAAGTTTCACGTGAACATTGCACCAACTCGCAGTTCGTAAAAAAATTTTGTCTTACAAGAATGGATCACTTTTTATGCGATTTAGAGAAAGTCCCGTAAGATTTGGCAGATTTTCTCTCTTTTTTTGCCAGATTCAAGCAAGTCTTACGAGATTTTGCTCGAGTCTTGTAAGATTTGGTGGACGACTTGACATTTCAACCGGAAGCAAATTTGACCAGATTCCGTGGACGTTTTGTAAAGCATAAGGAACCCACAAGTGAGATTTACGGAAACCTTCATCGTAAAATCGGCATGATCTGACTAAGTCTCATGAGATTTAGCCGAGGTTTTGTGAGCGGAAGCGCTGCAACATTTAGTGACCAGAGTTGATCGACTGCTGGATGACCAACTCAGTACATTAATCATTTTACCGTCTCGCTAGTTTTTGTGAGCGTTTTGCTCAATTCGATGAAGTCTTGCGAGATTAGCGACAGTTTTGTGATATTTGATGAAGCCTCTCATCAAGATTTAGGAGGCCGTGTTGCAGCTCCCGCCTCGGGGTTGGCGGCTTTGGGCAGCTGGCGACCGGCTTCGGAAAGCGCTGAGTGAAGTCGATGAGTTGTTGACTTAGAGGGGCGGCCAAATGCATGACAGCTCAGAGCGGCGTGGGGCTGTTTGCGACTAAAGGAGAAGCGCCACTCGTCTGCCAAGTGATAACAGCTTTTCATTTACTGTTTTGCTTTGTGGTGTGTGCGCAGCAAGCTGCTTGAGGATGACATCACAAAAGGGGAGGAGCAGCCACCGGGGGACAGGCGGGGTTTTCAGTGAATCAAGCGTCTTATTTCCGGGTTAGAGAAGTAGCCACGGCAATAAAATGACTACAGTCAAACCTCTCGGTTTTCGACCGATTCAGTTTTCGACCAAAAATTTTGTTTTTTTTATGCCTCGGATGACGAACAAATTTCGGGTCTCAAACAAACTGAGCGCACTTGAATGCACCATTTGACTCCTCTCGCCTTCCTTACACAAGAAAGTGAGGAAGTGATGCTTCGTCGTGTTGCTTTCCATTGTGAGCAGACGTGTTCAGTCAACATTTTTATTTTAAAAAGAGCGTGGTTTCGGTTTTCGAACAATTTCCGTTTTCGAACAGCCTTCTGGAACGGATTATGGACGAAAACGAGGTTTGACTGTATTTCACAAGAAATTAGGTCGCCTTTGTGCCAAAGGTAATATCTCATCATATGTCCAAACTTGAAATTTTTGGTCGAAAACCGAATTGGTCGAGAACCGAGATGTTCGAAACCCGAGGTTTGACTGTACATCATCATATGTATGCCTATAGGGAACCGTGACATGAATTGGCTCCTTGAAAACCAGGGCACTGGTTAAGTTGTGGTTAAGCAGTGTACAAAACAAGAATAATTTTGATCGTCATTGTGTTGATGTGAGCACGTCATGAAGTGATTACACAGTTACCACAGCCTCTGAAGAGAAACCAGAACTACTATGCGGGGCCCCCCGACGAAAAACCACTTTGACACCCTCTGTCTTAGATCATGTCTTTGTGTAGAAATATTGTCAAAGTGTTTTTTTTTTTTTTTTTTTTGCATGTAATTGCAACTGAAGTCAATCAAAGCTGCTGTTGTGATCTGACTTCAAAGCTCGTCATCATCTCCCAATTTTGATTCCGCCTTTTGTCTCGGCCGCCTCACTTCATCGGCTTTCCGCGTCTTTGTGCGATAACGCTCTTTTTTTTTTTTTTTTTAGTCGGCCGCCGAGCTTTTGACTCTAATTTGTGCTCGTTAGACGGCAGCGATTGTGCCTTCCCTGGAGATCAATACCTGCGTCCGTCCGTTCGGCCGCGTTCTGCTTGACAAGCTGCAGGGACTGATAACAAGGACGAAGGAAGAAGAAGAAGAAGCAGCGGGAGATTGCGAGGAGACGACTTGTGCAGAGAATGACAACAAGTTTAATTTGGAATGGCTTTTATCACGTAGGCCTATACACCCCCCACTCCCACCCACCCCAACGTGGCCCTTTTTGTGGACTTTTTAATTAGCGCGTGCATGAAACCACTTGAGGCTTTCCATGTTTGGATCATCAAAAGCTTCCAACTGATAAAGACTCATGCGACTCTCCTTTAGAAATCTCAAACAAATATCGTTGTTTTGAAAAATTAGCAGAGTAGGGAGGTGCATATTATTATTATGACCATTCTTATTCTTAGCCAACCGGGCGAGACCATCCTTGTTGGAATTCACTTGGACGACATTTCGTATAATTGGAATCTCCTCAGCGCTGATTAGAAAAGTGGGACAAAAGGTGACGTGGAGAGTGTTGTGGCACTTTGAAATGAATGCAATCTGCCATGCCGGCGTCACTCTGAAAGGCAATTAAAAGAACAGCAAAGACTACCTTGTCCAACAGGTACTTGTATTGTCACGTGAACTTTTGGGGAAGCAACAAAAAAAAACTTAAAGGGAAAATATGACACTATCAAACTCAGAAGAGCTTGTCAAGTTCCAATTAGCACACGCTTTGCAAATCCTCAACATAAAAATGGGACTCTTTTCATACCACTGTGGCTTTATTGTTGTGTGCCACCCTGAAAGCCATCCACTGGAGTAACCGCTGTCCCTCAAAGGGTTCATGTGACTTATCCAGAATGTGGTACAGTGATCCCTCGCTCTAACGCGGTTCACTTTCCGCAGCTTCACTGTTTCACGGATTTTTTGTGTGCAGTTTTTTTAATACTTTTCACCCTTTAAATCAGAACGCGTCGTCAGGGCCGTGTGTCAACAGTACAGTAGTTCCCAAAACTATTATAGTAATTTGTTGAAAACGTTGGGGTTTTTTTTGTAATTGGGCCTGAAAACAGGGTTTGGTCTTTGATTTCACTGTTATATATAGTTAATTATTGTGTAATAACTGTAAAAAAAATAAAGTTCACTACTTCACGGATTTCACTTATCACTGGTTCTTTTTGGAACGTAACCCCCGCGATAAACGAGGGATTACTGTATAACTTCAAACTGGTTCCCATCCCACGCTTAATTGTGACTTTATTGTTGTAACTGTGACATATTTATGGCCCCTGGTGATATTCCGTCCCAAAAATGGTGAAGCGTCACAACAGCGTTTTGCTTGAATAAAGACATTGCAGATAAACGTAGTCATAGTTTTACATATACATATTACATATTTCACTAAATATTATGACTTTATTCTTGGAACATCGAAATGTAATTCTCGTAACACTGACATTTCCTTCCAAAAAAAAAATCCAAAACAAAAAAATAAGACTATTTACAGAAAATTGTGACTTCATTCACAAATATATGTCTCTAAGTGTAGATCTGATTTGTTTGTTGGATTGGTTTTGTTGTGTTTTGGGGTTTTTGTTGTGTTTTTTTTTGCATGAAGTGTCAATCAAAAATGGAGTGTTGCTACTTTGTTTCAACAAAGTGCCTGCAGATATCCTTGGAGTTTTTCCTTCCAATAAAGTCTTTTCCCTCAACAATTAGACGGCTACCCACAAAACATTTCAACAAAACTCACAGTTATTTTTCTAGGGCTGAAGCTGCCGCGTTGTGCTTGAATGACGGGTCAGTCGAAAATGGAGCCGAGTGCTACTTTGCTGCAGACAACCTTGGAGCTTTTCATTCCAATATCGATTAGCGCATAATGGTTGCACGGTGATATCATCGTTATCATTGGCAACAAAATTGTGATTCCCAACCCTGCTTTGGTAGCCTGACGATTGGTCCCTACGCCCCCCCCACCCCCACCCCCACCCCTCGTGACGATCTAACTTCCATCGAGTCCGCGTGCAAAATCTCCACGGTTTGACAGTCTAATTGGTCACTGCTGTGTTTCCCGGTGACCCCCTTCCTTAATGCTCAGCAAAAAAAAAAAAAGCAAGACTGGTGTTAAATCAAGTCTGCAGCAGATGGCATCTGACTAAACAACTCCCCATTTTACAAGGAACGCAAAGAGTAAACTGTGGTTTTGTGTAACTCGTAACCCGCGGCGAAGCCAACTCAAGGCCACTAGAGAGCGGATTAAGACGAAGGACAGGCTCGACGTGATCCACTGTGACTCAGCCAATCATCTGACTCTTGTTACGCTGAAAGCCAAGGCAGGCATTAGCGCTGGAATGTCACCAGCTACATGCTGAATACGGCTTCCATTGGAGTTGTTGGGGACAAAGTGTGCGGGGACGAAATTAAGTCCTCCGGGCCCCGCTGTCTCTTTGCGGAAGAGAGCTGGGAAGTCTCATGTATGGAGGGCAGCGGTGTGAAGTAACGAAGTTCAAAAACTCGGATACTGTACTGTATTGAAGGGCACGTTTTCATAAATCTGAACTTGAGTACAGTGATCCCTCGCTATATCGCGCTTCAATTATCGCGGTCTCACTCCATCGCGGTTTTTTTTTTTTTCCGAAAGTACTGTATTTAGAAAAAAATGCAGAATGACTCGGAGGTTATGTACATGGCTGTACTTGATTGGTTCCCAGCGCGACGTCGACCAATGACAGCACGAGTGGATTTATCCTGTGAGCTGATTGGCTGTGCAGCCCCGCCCAGCAACCTCCCTTGTGTCTTATCACGTGGGTGCTTGTGCATGTGTGTGTGTGTGTAAGAAAATATGATTTTGTGATACATGCCTATGAGTGTAGTTGTATGCTCCGTTTGAATGTCGTGCCGCTCCGCGTGTATTAAAGTAATTAGTCTTTATGCTAATTTCCATTGCGTTAGCATTAAGCTAAGTGGATGCTAGTTCGATAAAATTGCATTGCTTAGTTGATAATATTGAGATTTAAGTCTCTTTTTGTGTGCCAGTTTTACAGTAAATTCAGACTAAGAAACAAAAAAATTGTGTTTTAGTGATTTTAAAATCCCTTTTTTTAAAACTAAAACTACAAAACAAACATGTTTCAGAAACGGTCTCTGAATTTTGTGAATTTCACCTGTCACAGAAGTGTATGGAACGTATTGCCCAATAAATGGAGGTTCACAGTCTCTGCACTTTACGTAAGTATTATATTACAACCATTTACTTTTACTCCCTATTTATTTTAAAAAAAAAAACAGGCATCTGTATTTTCTGCCCCTTGCTCAAAATACGCGTGTTCATGCGATGGATTACGATCTTGGCATGTATAAAATGGCGCAGCATGAACCAGGGAATGTTAACAGCGACGTAAAAGATTTATATAGGAAAAATATTCCCCATTCATAGTCTCATTTGAGAGAATTTTTTTGATATTGTAGGCTATAAAAAAATGGGGGAAAACCACCAACATCTAGCGTTCAAAAATTGTTTAAACTGAAAACACACAAACAGCTACATGTATTTTTTTTCTGTTGTCCTCATTGGCTTATGGAACATTTGTTCATCACTGTGCAACATGAATAAAGCTATGACAATATGTTGTTTTGATCGTTTTTTTGGTTTTGTTTTTTTGTGCCCGAACTCATTTACTTTTACTTAAACGAAAGAATCAGAACATCTACTTTTACCACAGTTTTATATCCCGCGTGACTGATCATCTGACTTGCATTTCAGGGCTTTAAATGCAATCCCGATGTCTGGCGTTCCCACTGAATGAGAAGTGACATCATCATCAGAGGATGAGTCCAAGAAGGCTCTGCTGACAACACACACACGCGTCCAAAACTGTCAAATCATCAAAGACACAAAAAGATCCACGACACAGCTCTTAATCCATTAATCAATCAATCAGGATCAGGGCTTGGATGACAGCCTTTCGGATGAGTTTTGGAACTGAGCGTTGCCAACTTTGTGGCAACGGTTTGGGGAAGTTCCTTTCCATCAAGGCACGCTTGGACCGGTTTGGTGATGAAAAACATCGTTCGGATGAAATCAAATGGAGATCGGACCTCACAAATTGACACAATTCCTCAGGCACAGGACATTTCAAACTTAAAATAGCCTACTAGAGAAATACAGAGTGAACCGCTAATCAATCTCTCTGTGTATATCTCGAAATGGTTATTTTGATAGAAACGCGTTACATGAAGTTCTTGCGGATTTTTAATTCTACGCTAGCTAATGTTTCTCATTTAAAAAATGGTTGGGTGTTCACTCGGGTGTTCACTTATCACATACCCCAAAACGTTCCCATGTATAATATATTCGCTTCTACTCGAAGGAGACATCAATATTTCTAAGCGCAGCACCTTTCACCACCAAAGGCAATTACCGTTAACCACCTCCAGGTTGCGGCAGGAAGAAATATTTCACAAGACGTAAATTCACAGCCATACACCTCAGCCATGTGCACCTGATTCCGAACACCATCATGTGCTCGGTGAAGGCGCTCAACAAGTAACTTGACATGATGGAACACATGAGAAAGGAAACTCTGGTATTTACAGCTTGAACATAGTCAGCCATTGCGGGGGACGTCAATTTTACATTCCCATCTGAGGGAGTGACATCAGGTCATGATATATATATGTATACATATATATATATATATACACCTATATTATATATACAATATATATATATATATATATATATATATATATACATATATATATATACACATATATATATACACATATATATATACATATATATATATACACACATGCATATATATACATATCTATTACATATTACATATATATACATATATATATTATATGTTATGTTAAGTGAAATCTTCCTATATCTATTACATGTAATATATATTAAAACAAAGTAAATGGTAGCATATATACAGTACAGTAAAATAAATGCAGGTTTCAATATACTTCTTATTACATATCTATCACGCATACATATATATGTGGTCACATCATATATACAATAATCATACATATGCAAGTTAACCGACAGCGTACACGTACACGACGGACCCCAGCACAGCACACACATCGAGTCGCTATGTTATGACTTAGTAGCAAACACAAACAATGACCCGACCGTGAGTGGTCGTCCTTTTATACTCCTAATTTCATAACAACCAACAGGTGTGCAACTGCAGGGCGAGCCCTACAGTGCCACCTGTTGGTCACAAACCGAATCATGACACGTATAAGCTCCACTGCAAATTGTATTCATATTTTTGTTGTCGTCCGTCTCTGTGCAAATGCGGTCCCAAATAGCCCGCGGACCAGTGATTGGAGACCACAAATTTAAAAGGTGAATAACGATGAAGTCAAGATGACATTCACAGGGTAGATCTCATCTTAATGCTGAATTCCCATTGGGAAATTTATGCCATTTCTGATTTATGGATTTCGGAAAAAGTTTGATTCCAATTGGAGGTTATGCGATTCAGTCTTCAGTCCGCATATTCCTGTCGTGCCACTTCAGCAAAAAAAAAATTGAATTATCCGACTGAAGTGATGTAAATCCATCCTTTGATGGTAACACAAGAGCGGCCCCTGCAGTTAGTTAATCTCTTCAGTCAGCGCTATGCCACTAAAAGCTGAACGTGGTCGTCCGGGAGCTTCATTGTTTGAGAAGATCCTTTTCGGAGTCCTTGAGTGAATCGACTCAAACGTGCCATTCGGGCGACCTGCTGGATTATCTCTTCCGCAGCTCGCTAATACGTCAGCGATGAAATGGCAGAATTTTTAGTTATTTATTATATTTTTTGGTGGGACACATTTACAAGAGAGCTACTTTGTGAGGGAGCCCAGAAAACTTTTGCAGCCAGGCCCAGGCCTCGTGACAGCCACCCTGGTGGGAAGGAAGACATTTCTGCTTTCAAGTCCTTGGCTTGAAATCGCACAGTAGCACCAAGTAGGACATGGGAATAAAATCTCTCATCTAGATCCAATCTGAATTGGGCCCTTTGAAATAAAATGACATTTTATTTGTATTTTGCTCAGCCATGATTGGACCTCATTTACATTCTAATGAATACATAACACAGTTTTGTTTATATAATAGTGTCATCGACTTCATCTAATTCGACTGGGGCTGAGCAAACCTTTTCGGTTCCATTGGATTTGTTAATTTATTTTTTATCATTTGCGATTCTCAAAGAGGTAAATAAAAATACATTGTTAATTCAATTCATCAAAAAATGTATTTAAATATATTGTGGCCTATTTTATTTATCAAAACAATTATAGTTATTTAATTAGATACATAAATCTAAATATAATGCATTATTATTTGAGTGATAAAAACAAGCATTTTAATATTGATAATTATTATTATTGATTGTTAGGTTTCCAGCAACTAAAGGGATTTAATTACTTTAATTAACTCACTTTTTCAGATGCTTTAATTATTATTCCAATAACTAAATAACCTTTCATCTCTTTTTTTGGTGCCGTTTTCCCACACAAGCCTTGTTTTATTTTTTTATTCTTCATGACGAACTGCAATTGAGAGTTGCACAACATACTCTTGTCATGACAATAAATACTGTTTTTTCACAGTATTTTTTTTTTTTTAAGTCGATGCAAAGTTGAATAGCTGAATCGTCAATAACAGGGAAAAATCAAATTATGTTTGCCGAGGAGCCGCAAGAGGAACAAATTGCTTGTTTCATGCTGATACTTGATCCATGCGGAAGAAAAGAGATGAGAGACGTCTGACTGGAGCAGAGATTGATTTTTAAATCAAGTCCAACTTAAGTGTGATAAATCATTCCATCCTGAAAAAAATAAAAATAAAAATCCATTCTCGTTTGCTCGTGTGGGGCTTTAATTATTTGATTCCCGTCCTGTAAACAGCAACGACACATATTTCTCCCCCGAGCGATAATAAACAAGACCCACGTGTATCAACGCCGGTACCCTCGGCTGTGATTCCCACGTTGGCGGCCATTTTGGTTGAAATTTAGTGTCCGTTTCCAATTCAATTCTGGCATTGCAGCTGCAACAATGGCGCTTCCATCATCAATCAAAAGTCAATAAAAATGTAAGTGTCGGGTTATTTATGGGGACCACCGACTGCCATCATCTCTGGCGTAATGCTCGTAAAGAACATGTCATCCACATAAATCCCGCTGCTCCACTGGAGCTATTTTCCCCTCCTCCCGCTGTTTAGCTGTCACCGCCGCCAAGGTCAGAGCAAGCAGCTCACTGCCTGGCGTGTCTTTTCACCCTCCTCAACTACTTACAGATGACCCCCGGAAAAGAGACCCGGATCATATGATTAGGCGACAGTTACATGGAGTTTACATAAATTTCCGTGGGAGGTTCAAGAATTTGGGATGTTTCGGAAATGACTAGGGCAGCCCGGTAGTCCAGTGGTTAGCACGTCGGCTTCACAGTGCAGAGGTACCGGGTTCGATCCCACTTCCGTGGAGGAGGTGCATGGCAGGCTCGTTGAGAATTTTAGGGGAAATGTGGCTGGCAACCAAATAGGAAATGTATTCCAGCACCCCCCGCGACCCTGAATCGGAAAATTATGTGGATGAATTGGTAATTAAGAGTAACTTGATAAAATGGATAAATGAAAACATTTAGTTTCTTCAGCAAAAACAAATAGCTCTCCTTGCCCATATGCGAGGGCATGAAGTGTCTTAATTGCTCTATTTTTTTTTTTTCCTCACTCCAGTTGTGGATATCTGAAGCTGGGTTGAATCTTGCTTTTTGCCTCACAACACAACAAGAGGGGTGGGCAAATTATGGGCGAGGGGCCACAAAGGTGATAAGAAAGGCATCCTAGAACAGCTGAACTTTATTTTAATGGGAGGCATTTTAAATGGAGGTGGGCGTGTGCTATTGAAGAGATGTATTGACAGTCATACCTTGGTTTTCGACCATAATCCGTTCCATAAGGCTGTTCGAAAACCGATTTGTTCAAAAACTGAAACCACGCTCTTTAAAAAAAAATGTAAGGAAGGTGAGAGGAGTCAAGTGGCACATTCAAGTGCGCTCAGTTCGTTCGAGAACCGAATTTCAGTCGTCATCCGAAACATAAAAAACTATAAATTTTTGGTCGAAAACCGATTTGGTCGAGAACTGAGACGTTCGAAAACCGAGGTTTGACTGTATTTCACTTGAGTTGTAGTTCTTGTTAATAACAAAAATATATATATTTTAAATAATTTTTCTCTGTCTTACCTTTTTTGGCTCAAAGATTTGGAATTTCAACAAGGGTGTGTTGACTTATAAATATCTGTATGATGTATTCATTTATTTTTCAGAGCCAACTACGTATTTTGCACACGCATCCCAAGTTTAATTATTTTTATCTCATATTCATCAACCCAATTTGATTATCCCACTCATATTTCCCATGTTGTCCACTCCATGTCATGTAGGAAATGTCTGCTTTTTTCCCCTCAATTTTATTCTGCCTGCTGTGTCATTTGTACCGATTTTTTTTTTTCCATCCTGATTTGATTTCCTTTCCTACGCCAGACGCAATATCTCCAACACAGATTGGAGTTTTGGTTAAACAAACACAGCTGCACGCTCAGTGAAAATCATCATATTGCCTGGTTAAAGCTCAATAGACAAAGTAAATAAATCAGAGCGCGGTTTTTTTCCCGCGCCTTTTTGTGTGTGCAGAGCGTCTGGAAGGCAAAAAGTGTGAAGTAATGAGAAAACGAAAGCTGAACATCGAGCATAAAAAAAAAGGAGTCATTTTATGACACATTCACGTCAAGGACTGATGTGATTTTCAAGACACTTCAACACTTTTAATATACCGGCACTTTTTTGTCAACTGAATTACATTTTTGAAGGCTTCAATTATATGCGCACTTAGAGTGCGCTAAAGCAACCATTGCAGCAAACTATTAGGAGCAAAGATACATTTTTGGGGGGGCGGAGTCATGCCTCGCCAGCTAACCGCGCATCGCAAATGTGCCACACCGTTGATGCAAACAAACACGGGGGTTTGCCAAAAGGTCAATTCGTGAATCGCGAATCGACACAGCACCACGGATCAACTCGTTCACTTCGGCGTGCCTCCGTCGAGACGCCTCTTTCATTTTGCCATTCTGTGATTATGAATCATGCGATGCGTGGTACAAGTGTTTCCTGCCTGGTGGACATACAGGAGGCCTGCTCAGCCCTCACCTGACAAATAGGAGCTGACAACACCGTGCCATGTTCATTTGTCACTCCCCCATGTCCATTTGCATACAGATTGCAAAGCCTCATGGGAAGACGCACATCTGTGACACTCAGTCGGAACAAGGCATGCAGAATCAATGTACATTATTTACATCATGTTTAATGTCCTAAATGCCTCTAATGAATTCTATTTACATCAAATGTATGTACAGCTAATGGATCATATTTATCCATCCATCCATCCATTTTCCGAACCGCTTGATCCTCACTATGGAGCCTATGTCTTCGGGCAGTTGAATTGGTTGCCAGCCAATCGCAGGGCACACAGAGACGAACAACCATCCACGCCTAGGGACAATTTAGAGTGTCCAATCAGCCTGCCATGCATGTTTTTGGAATGTATGCAAACTCCACACAGGGAGGCCGGAGCTGGGATCGAACCCGGTACCTCTGCACTGTGAAGCCGACGTGCTAACCACTGGACTGGATCATATTTATGTCTTATTTAATGTTCCATACACCACCACTGCAACATATTTTGTTGTTAAGTTGGTACCCCCTAATGGCATATCACTGTACCTCCAAAATGATTACTTTTCAAGAGACCATCAAAACGGCTTTTTTTTTTTTTTTTTTAAATCATTAACTTTACATTGTCGACTAGCGCAAGCCATTTTCAACACTTTCAGGTTGGTCAAAAATTGTGAAGAAATAACATCTCCACCCACATGTGTGGACTAACCCATAGTACTTGTGACATAGGAGGTTTTGGCCCAACGGCAGTGATATTCACATCACGTTTAACGTTTCTGTACCGTAATTCTACCAAATCTACATTACGAATTAAAAATATGAATCATCTTTATTGGCCAAGTATATAAAACATACAAGGAATTTGTCTCCGGTAGTACAGGCTACACTAGTATTGCAATAACAAGCAACTACGATAAACAAAGACATGACATGAGTATCGAAAGACTATCCGTAATTCAAGGGTACCATTGTGCAGTTGTACCATCCAATGACAGCTGCGCGACAATACGCAGAGTCATGGAAGAGCGATAAAGCGATTGGTGGTGCAATACAATACGGTTGTGCAATTGGTGCAGATCATCGTTGCGCTATTTTTAAAGTGGCCAGTAGCAGTCAGGGGAGTACAACTTTAGATGCGCAACTGTGCAGAAAGTCCTTGAGCGCTTTTAAGTGTCTGGTTCTGTGAAATATTGATCAACGACAATTGTTGGCAAGAGCTGGAGCTACAATGATCAGTGGGGTAAAACTGTCCCACAAGGGTGTGCAAAAATGCCAAGAGCCACGATAGATTGGAGTCACTGTTGAGAGAGTCAATGGCGAGAGGGAAGAAGATGTCTTCTGGTTTTGATGCGCATGGTTCGATAGCATGAGGGGAGCAGTTGGAAGAGGTGGTTGGCAAGGTGTGGTGGGTCCAGGAGGATTTTCTGGGTCCTTGGTTCTTGCGATAAGCAAGTCCTCGAGAGTGGGTAGGGGAGCAACAATATTTTTTTTCCCCCGGTCCTAACTGTCCACTGTACAGTGAAACTCCTCTACAACGAAACCTACATGAGCGAAAATACCCCCTAGTGTGAAAAAAATCTCCATGCATTAACACCATTCCCACTTTGCATGCCCCCCATACAACAACAAAAAACCCTGTTGCGTTATACGAAATCTTTTTTTCTGCTCTTGCCTCGCGAAGAGATTCACTACAACAAAGTCTAATCCAACAGCGACCTCTACTGCTTCGTTCGGAAACGGCAACAGCAACCACTACACTGGTTTACACATGCACAGTAGTCCAAGAAGTACTTGTTATTGTTAGTTTCAGACGCAGCACGAATGTTGCATTGCTATAATGGTCTACAAAACGGACCTTTGGATGTCAAGCAGCTAAGACAAGAAGCGCGCTGACGCAAGAGAGGGTAAAAGTGATCAAAATGAAAGACGGAGGAAGCAAAATAAAATACATTATCCAAGAAATTGATGTAAGTGAATGCTGATTGTAAATTTCGCAATTTCTTTCCCTTTTTTTCTTTCTACACTGACGATATGAAGTGTCAAATAAGTATGTGCTCATACTTGTGCACTATTGGAATAAAAATAAACACATGTGTGTGTGTGTGTGTTTACATCCGAGATCAAATTTGCTACAGTGAAAACCCCCCTGTTGTGAAAAATTTCTTGCTGCAAACATGATTTCGTTGTAGAGGAGTTTCACTGTAGTCATATATTTTTTTTTTTTGTAGCGGGCCCCAAACCAGACTGTGATGGAAGAACACAGAACTGATTCGATAACAGCTCCTGTGGCAGGCCGTGCTTCCTCAGCAGCTTTCACGAAGTACATCCTCTGCTGGTCCTTTTTCAGAATGGAGTTAATGTTGGCCTCGGACTTCAAGTCCTGAGAAACTGTGATTCCCAGGATCTTGAAGGTCTCCACGGTTGACACGCAGCAGTTGAATAATGTGAGAGGCAGCTGTGGCGAAGAATGTTCCCTCAAGTCCCCGATCATCTCTACAGTCTTGAGCGTGTTCAGAGCGCCAGCTGCTCCAATTCTTGTCGGTACACCATCTTTGATGAGGCCGATGACTGTGATGTCGTCTGCGAACTTTCAGAGTTTGATGGGTGCGCTGAGGTGCAGTCGTTGGTGTATTTTATGTCTATGCACCTCTAATGTACCACATATGCATAATATTTAATGTGCATACTGTGCCTCGGATGTCCCTTATTTGCACCACATTTAATGACTCCGCACCTCAAATGTACCATATTGACATTGTATTTATTGTACCATTGTACACTGTAATCGCTTCGCACGAGCGTAAGGAGAGCCACAGTCATTGACACAGTTTCAACTGTTGAGTGAAAGGGACAAGTGAAACAGAAATAAAAATTGAAAGCACTGTCAAAGAGCCATAACTCATGCCCAGACTGCTCATACGCAGACCAAGCGAGGTCAACTCCTGGCATCACTCACTAGGCCACGCCCCTTAGAGGCACACATACATCACACTAACACTACAGTAATTAAACTTTATAAAACCAGTTTATTGGGATATATATACCGTTAGGTTTTCATTCAACAGGGCATTTTTTCCTCTTTTTTTAAAGTTTGCTTCAAGCGTCCGTAAAGGATTTAGGGCATTTCGGTTAATTTCAATGGGGAAATTTGATTTTAGTTTGAGTTGCAAGCTTGGATATGGAACACAATTAATTCTTGAGTCAAGATTCGACTGTATTATTTGAGCTATTTCTTGGTTAAACTTCAAATGTATCCAAACAGGAACGCATTCATTTTGCGGTAAAAGGTAAAATGAAAACAGTTACCTGGCACCACTCCGGAGACGTCGCACTCCACAACCCATTAGCGGACCTCCGCAATTCCATCTTGTTCCCCCCGCGAGACCTCATCACCGTCATCTTGCTGGCGATGGAAATACTTTGGAGCGGGACGCCTCATTTGTCTGGAATATTGAACTGTCTGACAGGGACAAAAAAAAAAAAAATACAAAAAGCTTCCTAGGTATCAAAATGGTAAAAATAGAAGTACTAATTCAACTCCTTATCCATCCATGTATGCGACTTAAATGCCTCGTTTTGTTTTCTTACACTCAACGCTAGCTAGCATTGGCGCGACTTTTATGCTACCCAAACAATGAGCTACTATGGTTTTGCTAACATTGTGAATTGACTGTATACTAAATTAGTCAATGGCAGCAACTGAAAAAAAAATTACTTGTATATGTGTATTTGTATTTGACTTGAATTTTGACTTAATTCAACCAACACACCTTTAAGGCCAAAAAAAACACTGAAGCCATCTTTCCCCACTGAAATAATGGTTATGTCATTAATGTGTACGGTATTCTGAGGTGTTCTTTTTGTATAAACCAAAGAGCAATCTACGGAACAAAAAAAATAAGGACTCATTTTTTTAATGTTCGTAGCATAATAAAATTCAACATATATATATATTTAAACTGTTAGGTGCATCCTGATGTCACACTTTTAACACAGTAAGTACATTGACATTGTGCTGCTCCTTCTAGTGTATGGGCCTTGGCCAACAGTGTAATACAGACATATATAATGCAGAAATAAGAGTCACAATGAAGCGACTCCAATAGAAAGTCATTTACCACGGAGGATAAAGAATATATGCCCGTGAGAAGTATTATCGTACTGTGGCTCTAATGTAAAATTGCCTGTGTCATTTTAAAAGCATTTTCAGAAAACTGGGGGGAAAAAAGGAGACACAAAGTCTATAAACAAGATCAGTCCATTTGCATCGATTCAACCTTTACTGATTACGATGACCTGGATGACTGAGAATCTCGATAGACATAAAAATAAAAATAAAAAATTGGTGCAATTATGTTATTAGGATAACGATATCGTGTCTGTCTACATGCCTTGCTGCATGTTTTGTGTTCTAAAATAAGTTGTTTAAAGGGCTATAACTACCACAACATTCATGCTAGACTTGTTAGCCAAGCTTTGGTGTTTTGGGTTGAGTGTTAACATGAAGCTAATGGACTTTTGTAACTTTTGTGGTTTGGTTAAACACAACATGAGAAACCGCTCAAAGCCTCTACATTGAATAATTGCCACCACCTAGTACGCGGCAACAGCTCATAACTTAAAAACCCTGACAGCAGTTTGAGCTGGAGTGGTGACAGATGAAATAAAACAGAGGTTATGAGGTGTTTGTGAGAGAATAGTGCTGAAGTGACAGCACACGAGGTGGATGAAGCTATCCTGTCATGTTTGGTCTTTTCTACTCTCGTCTTTGAAGAGCTGAAGATTGTCTTTGGGCAGTGTGGCGGAAATCACGCTGAGCTTGTTCAGCTTTGACGATGTCGGCATCAGACCTGAGCAGGCGCCTGTGAAACCATCCAACAATCATATACCCTCGGGGCCAACGTCCATTCAGGCACGAGATTCCAGGGCAAGCATGCACAGTTCAATGCTTGTTTTTTACATTTCCAGTCTTTGGACAAAGATGGTGATTGGGTGTCGAGTGCATGACTAATGTATCCGCTGTGACGCATCTGAGCGTCCGGAAAAGCGCGATACACTTTGTAAATCTCACGCATTATTAGCAGGGGTAGTAATGATGAGCTTCTGCGTTTCGGATGAACCCGGTGTAAAGCTCTGAACCTCTCGATCGGTTATGCCCTTCGCTGCGGCCTGCCAGCAACTTAGCGGGGGAGTTGGGAGGGATACAAGTGGGGGATAAATGTAATTTCCTGTCAACTACTGTGAACCCAGCATGACTCCAGTTTAGCACATTCCAGCCACTTAACTCCAGCAGGGGCACATGAAGACACTCAGTGGGACAAGCACACAACACCATGGCCTGATTAGCTTAAAACGCTCAAGCTATTAGGTGTGATGTGTATCCGGCAAGATGTAAGACACTGTTTCCTATAAAAATAGGTGAACTGAAATTCAATACGGGACTGCCCGAACGAATTTAACAGCTAAAATGTCAAAGGCTCCACTTGGGAGTGCTGTGATGTGCCAACCACTTAAATCAACAATGGAGAAAACTCAATATGGTGGAACCCGAATTTCTTTAGTCAATAGCCTTTTTTTTTTTTTTTACTGAAATCCATCAAGATTTCCAAAGTTAGCTTTGTTTTCATTCAATTTCATTGTTTATTTTTTGCCTCTTTTTTTATACACATTCATATACAGTAAAGTCAGTGTCTTAACACTTCATGTTTCTCGTTAGCTAAAACAGCTTTTATTTTGCTTTTTTATGAATTTATTTTTTTGATGGATTGTCACGATTCGGACCAAACGAGTTTTGGGATCCCAAAAAGCATAGATGCCAAACAAGGTTTCCGAAGCAAAAAGAATGTTTTAATGTATAAAAAAAAATCGCACCGACAAAGTAGCAACATAGAGTGCTGGTCAAAACAGGGACCAGAGAGCACAAAAATGAATAACAAAAAGCACTTGCACAAAAGGTAAGGGGGAGAAAACAAGAACCGAGAATACAAACGAAAAACAATGTCACAAAACACACGCAAGCAAGAGCCGAATCACAAAATAAAAACCATACTTACAAAACCAATGGTACCAAGAGTTCAAAAGCAAAAAAAACGATGAGGTCTATAGCAAGAAGGGGCTATGAGCAAGGAAGCAGCAAGTCATAAATAAAACTCCGACAACAGCTGATAGCAGATGGATCCTTAAATACAGAGTCCCTTGATTAATAGATTGGCAGCAGGTGTGCAACCAGAAAGTCCACTCAGGGTGCCACCTGCTGGCCAAGCCAAACACAGGACGTGACATGGATAAGCTTAAGTGCAAATCGCCTTTCTGCCTTTCACCTACTTTGTGTATTGGTATTTAAAAATATTTTTAGTTTTGCCCCTCCCATAGGTTTTAAACACATTTACACTTATTAAAATGGACATTTCAATTAGTATTCCTTTGCACTTGTTCGCATGCTTTTTGTGGAAGGGAGACAGATCGGATGCAGGTGTACACTAACACAAAACATATTAACCCTTTCATGCACTTTGTAACCTGATAACCGAGGCTGTCCACTGTACTAACTGCTGTCCCTGAAAAGGTTGACCGGCCAACGACTCGTGGGGCACTCCTCACATACCAAGACCAAGTAATTCTAAACCTTCAAAAAGGGCTACTTGAAAAAAAATAGAGCAACAGCACATACAAACAGAGCAACCAACAGTACTGACAGGCATATATTCCTCTCTGGGGACAACAGCTATTCCAAGAGATTTATTGGAGACCTTCTCTGCCTCTTCTTCTAGCTGTTAACTACCGTATTGGCCCGAATATAAGATGGTGTTTTTTGCATTGAAATAAGACTGAAAAAGTGGGGGTCGTCTTATATTCGGGGTTTAGACGGTATACCCATTCACGACGCTAGATGGCGCCAGATATCATTGCAGCGAATGCTAAACTTGACTTCCCAGGCCAAAGTGAACCCCTACCACGAAGAATAAAAATAAAAAATAGCGGTAGCACGAAGAATAAAAATAAAAAATAGCGGTAAGAAGGAAAAGAGAAGAAAATAATAGAAGAGAGAACAGAAAATGGAGAAACGTAGTGACAATCTGGAGAAAAGTGGCTCGAAGATCGGCCGGGTTAACCGGCAGCTGAGGAGAAGTTATGATGTCATTTCAATTTCAAAAACCAAAAGCCATTCATTTACAAATGTGATTGCATTTTAGATTTGAATGAGGCAAAATAACATGCTTTTTCTCTCAAATATATTGTTATAATCTTTTGTTTCAGATATACTGTAATTATTTTCTGTATAAAACTTAATTTGGTGTTCAAAAAGTCTTTTTTCAAACTTGAGTCTTGAAAAAGAGGGGGTCGTCTTATAATCAGGGCCGTCTTATATTCGGGCCAATACAGTATACCACGTTACGACACAATGTGCTCAACTCCCAATTCAGACTTGTGCGCAGAATGTAAACCCATTAAAAAAAGGTCGCTACAAATCCGCTACATAGAGCATGGCTCATGATGTCCTCTATATGATCACGCCACAGCACAAAGACAAGAGTCAGTCCCTTTACAAGCTCCCTGGTGTAACAAGTGCCACCAGCGGAACATTCTGCTGCTCTTGTTCTTTTAAAAAAAATAAATCATCTTCCCATTTGGGAGACGGTCGAGTCTCCCCACTCACCTCCAACCCGAGAAATAACGTGTAAAAGAACAAATCAATAGAAGAGAAATTATCCTTAGCGGATGAAGGAACTGCGGGGATACGAGTGAAGCCGGAGTCGTTTTTGCTTGGTGTCGATAAAACTCACACTTGTGACTTGAATTTGATCAGTGAGGAATCGGAGAAAGCAAAATTGTGTGCGCTTTCATTTGTTCTCTTTGGGGAAAAATAAGCCTCCTGGCTTCCTCTTTAACCATCCTGCACTATGTCTTCTACCCGGAAAATTTGACGAATTGTATGCCCGCCATCAGTAATGAGTCATCCACAAATAGTGATTAAAGATTCAAACCAAACTGTGACACAAAGTCAAGAAAAAAAATGGGCAAGGAGGCAGTTTTGGGGGACAAAGAGAGAAGAGAAAAAACCCCAAAACAAGCATCAGGAGTCACGAGTCAAGCTCTGACCCGATGGGGTTGACTTATTGGAGTTTCCTGTCTCACGGCGACTCATCAAATTTCACTCCCATTTTGTTTCCACGCGCAATCCAAAAACTCAAAATTTTTCTCAATTTATCGTGGTCACAATTGGATGAAACATCGAGGACATGTTCCAAGACAAAGGCATTGAAGGACCTCTGGAAATGGCCGAAAAGGACCCAAAATGGTTTTTCAAACCAATATGGCAGACTTGGAGTCTTTTTCGGCATGGCTTCTTCAGCCTTTTTGGTGGGTCTACTCATAAAAGAAATGCCTACCAAATTTCATGTAAATTTCATGCATTTTTTTCTTCTCATTAAAAAATTGCTACTATTCTTTGCCCACAAGATTTTTGCGACTCGACCCAAACTGGACATGCCTACCAAATGTCATGCAGCGAAATCATAGCAGCTTTGTAGTTGGTTGCGTTTGTAAAGTTTTAATGGCGACTCATCAAACATCGCAGCTTTGTTCGGTCACATGCACTGACAAAATCTCATCGAGTACACATGATTCAAGTTTAGTAGCAACCAGATAACTTTACTAGGCCAACTTCCAAAGCAAGGACTTCAAAGGACCTTTGGAAATTGACAAAATGACCTGAAATTGGCCGTACCTGTCAAATGAGGTGCATATGAGGTTACGGACCCAAGTGCAGCGAAGCAGGGAGGAAGGTAGGATTGCACTCCAAAAAAAATAGGAATTCAATCTTAAAAGAGCTCAAAGGAAAGTAAATAAGGCACACGCAATTCAAAATAGACACATACAAAATCAACAAAACCCAGATTCAAAGTTCCAAATAAACACTGGGACAAGACTCAACAGAACATGAGCTGGGAACAAGACAGCTGACAGAAAGCGCAAACAATGAACTGAGCAGAGTTGAAAGAAAGCAGAGAACAAAATTCAAGCCAACTGACGAGACAACGAGGAACACCTGGACAAGCCACAAGTAGCTGAGGGAGCCGATCGGAAGACACAAGGGGCCAACGGTTGCCGAACACAAATGGAAACAAAAGACCTAATGAACGGGATAAGACACGACAGTATCACAACCAAAATAGAAGACTGAAATTCCGAAATGTAAAATTGTCCATCCATCCATCCATCCATTTTCCGAACCGTCTCCTTTCCAGCAGCCGTCTTGACAGTTGCCAGCCAATCGCAGGGCACACAGAGACGAACAACCTCGCTCACACTCACACCTCAGTGCCCACGAGCCTGACTTGAATCCTGCAAACTGCTGAAATCCGTACCGACTGGACTACCGGGCCGCCCTGTAAAATTGTCATGGGTAATAAATAACGTTGAGATTTTGCATCGGCCCTCTGAGGAAAGCCGTAACTCTGAAGTGGCCCGCGTCAAAAAAATAAGTTTGGCACCCCTGTGCTATAGTTATCTGAATAATGCTTAATACGTGGCGTGAACATACCAGGCACGTCCTCAGTTCGTTGTTTGTGCGTCATGTAACGTTAGCATATCGTACCTATTCAGCCTGTTGTTCCCGATTTTTATTTTGATTTGCCTTTCAAGACGACATGTCTGGTCTTGGTGTTAGATTTTCTCAAATAAATTTCCCCCCAATTAAATTTCCCCCCAAAATGCGACTTATACTCCAGTTTGACGCATACAGTATTTTTTTTTTTGCTTCTTCATTATGCATCTTATGGCTGGTACTCAGGAGCGACTCATAGTCCGGAAAATACGGTAATAACTCTGTTATTACCGTATACATTTGTTTTTCATGTAATTAAACCAGAAATCACACCCTAGGTGTGCGTGTGAGTGCAGATGGTTGTTAGTCTCTGTGTGCCCTGCGATTGGCTTGCAACCGGTTCAGGGTGTCCCCTGCCGACTGCCCGAAGACATCTGGGATCGGCTCCAGCACGCCTCACGACCCTAGTGAGGATAAAGTGGATCGAAAAATGGATGGATGGATGGAATTTAATTATATTTTGTATTTTGCTGCTGTGTACGCTGACTAGAAACCTTTAATTTTCTATGCTTTTTTGGGCACATTTGATGAAAGGATATTTATGAACGTGCTCACTAATAAGACTATATTACAATACATGGTGTGTAATGAGAAAAATGCATTAAGTATTCACGGCCGGAACACCTGCAACAACACAACTGCATCTTTATCTCCCCAACCAGGTAGTTAATTTAAATTAATAACATCCTGCAAGGAAGATAGGAATATACCTGATGATGATGATGATGATAATGACCCGAACCAAACGCGGCCACCGAAGCACGGACTTCATCTCTGCCGGGTGGCTTTATTGGCCATTTAAAGACTTCTACCGTGGGCTTGATCTCACGGCTGCGCTCCTGCAGACAGATCAGATAATTAGATATTGATAGAATAACGGGAATTAATGACAACCCGGCCGGCAAAATTATCCGCTCGGGCCTGACCGGGCCTGAATGGGCCTGACTGGACCCGTGGGTCAGCGCCATGCCACCGCCGGTCGTTTGTCAAGCTCGCTGACCCGAATCGGCTGTAATGGGTTGGAAACTAGCACGGCAACAATGAGCTCACTTGTTTTTGTCTTCTTAGTTGCTCTCTTTGTAACATAGACCAGTAGAACACAGTCAAAGTACACACACCCCGGTTCAAATGCCAGGTTTTTGGAACATGAAAAAAATGTGATAACCAAGTCATGTGATCTGTAATCTGTACAACTTCACTAATATTGAAAAAAATGATTTTGAGAGGGGGAAGTCAAAATGAGGAAAAATGACATCATGTGGTTGTACAAATGTGCACACCCTATTTTAACCGGGGAAGCGGCTGCGCTCGGAATTAACCAGTCACATTTAACCTGATGACAAACGGGGGGGCGTCAGCACACACCTGCCACCACTTAAAGTGCTTCTAATTAACCCCCGATTTCTGCAGTTCTTTTCCTGGCACGTTTTTGCATACTAGCAGAAGTATGTCGGTTTTATGCTAACACTGGCTGTGATTTGGAACTGTTCTTAATTTCTTCCACCGTGACTAAAGCCTCACGGTTCTCCAAGTAAGAGTCAAAGTGTGCCTACTTCAAGCTACTCGCTTGTCTCCTCCGGTTAAATATTGGAATACTGACACATAAAAACAAACTCCAATTAAAACATTGTATAGTTTAAACAGCAAACCTTGCATTCAAGCCATATTATCAAAACGAGCGATTCGATAATAATGTGGTGAAAGAAACACAGAATGAAATGTTTGAAAACTATGCATGTTTACAAAGTACGGCGGAGGTGTTTTACACTTTTCAGTAGTGCATGTGATCATTAAAAAATATGTTTATAACTTGTACAAAGCATTTTAATTGTGTCATTATTTGCATGCATTTTTATAAATATTTAAGTCCAGTCTTGATGTACAAACTGTATGAATAACAGTAGCGTAACAGAATAAGAAGGGGCAGAGAAGGACCCCAATCATCATTGTCCGACCAAGGAGGTATTCATGAGTATTGTTTTCAACTCTGTACATGTTGCTGCTCTGTGTGTGTTAAAATAATAGTTGACAGTTAAGAGCGGGGGTCGGCAACACGCGGCTCCAGAGCCGCATGCGGCTCTTTAGCGACATCTAGTGGCTCCCTGGAGCTTTATAAAAAATGTTTGAAAATGGAAAAAAAGATTTTGATAGTAAGCTAATATAGCTCAAATAGATATAGATACATGTTGCAGCTCCAAAAAAGGAGAGCTGTGGTGTTGGTTTTTAAAAACGTACACTTAATTTATGCTTTTAACAGTCTCGACAAACATGTCCGACTCCGTGCCTTCTCTCTTCTCGTTCAACTCGAGAGGCGTTCAAAGACAGCCTCCGAAAAACGGAAATTCATGATCACTTCACTGACACTAAGAAAAGCGAAAATAATGCACCAAAACAAAAAATCAAGCGAGGAAATTACAAAATTAATTCTATGGGGGCGTTTGTGAACACACAACAAAGGAATAACATAATCAATTACGAGACAGTCGAGTCTCCTACATACATACAGCATGTGTTTCCTTCATTGTAAGTTTTATAGGCTTTTATTTTTTTGCGGCTCCAGACATATTTGTTTTTTTGTCCTAAATGGCTCTTTGAACATTTTGGGTTGCCGACCCCTGGTTTAGAGTGACTGTAACATTTATGCTAATTTCCACAAGCCCCTCTATGATGTTTCATATTATATTTTAGCATTAAGCTATCAGACTTTGGTAGGATGAAATGGTTTGGTTCTCTTTTCGACTCTTCTTCGTTTTCTGTGTCAAGTTTCTGCTGGGAGTGTCGACCAAACAGTTTGAAGCACGCACTTGACCTCTTATTTGAAGAACTATGCAAGCGAGAGTCTTTTTTTTTTTTTAAGTGATTTTATATGATAGGCTCCTCTTTGACAGCGATAAAGTAAGTACAGACACAAAGGAATATTTCAAAAGTGTTTTGGCGGGGTTTTCTTAATGCGTTTTTGCTATTGTAGATTTTTACCTATTAACATGGGTTCACTGTACTCTTTAAAGAAAAACAAGCTACAAGATGATGGATGTGTGATAATCCAGCCTTGGGGAGCCGCCCTGAGTGTTCAAGAATGTGCGCTGTATATATTTGGGGATTTTAACTCCTGGAATTCCCGCCAAGGGGCTCAGTCCGCAGCTGATTTGTCATCCTTCTCACGTCTCTTTCCAAAGCGTGGGCCTTCCCCCCCATCATCCTACTCATCCTCATCATCATTTTCTTGCAATTAATAACAGCTTTGGTTCAGCGTTTCTCATTTGTTTTCTTTTTCCCTTCCTGACCGTCCAGATGTGCGCGCGTACGTTCCATGTCCATTTGTCAGACCGTTTGTTTTTCCAAGTTCGACTTGACGTACCGGACCGGGATCGGCAGCTCCTCGTCCTTCTCGTTAGTCGGCTAATTATTATTGGGGGTTCGAGGGGAAAAAAAAAAAAAAATGAAGGAGGATAGTATTTGCTTATCTGCGCCTAGTTAATAAGGTTTTCACCAAGCGGTTGGAATGAATACGAGAGCGGACGCAGCCCGAGGGACACAATGTGAGCTCCAACAGCAAAACGCAATATTGAGTCCCATCAAGCAGTTGAATGGATTCGAACGGCTTTTAGAGCTGCCGTCATGAATGGATTCTCTGAGGGCTCCCCCCCCCCCCCCCCCCCCCCTCGCTATATTCCGACTGCTTTAATCTAATCTAGAAACATGCCAGACTTCCCATAATACTACGCTAACACTCACTTTCCGGTTGCTGCGGCAGCCCAGTTTGCCCCAAAACGTAATGCACGGTGGGATTTTGCCCTTTTTATTTTTTTCTGTGTATTCAAGTCATGTTAAGTTTTCTCACAGTCTATCGTAGGCATTTGTGACGGGTCGTGGGGTGAGAGGGGGGGGGGGGGGGGCTGCTGAGTCCTGGAGGCTCATCGGCGTCCTATGGTTCGGCGTGCAGTTTACCACGGATGCCAGTGTGTTCGTTCCCTGCCAGCTCGTCACTTTTTATGCAGGCACATTTGTTGTGAAGCAACTTTTTTTTTCATGTTTTTTTTTTTGGTGGTACAGTAAACCTCCGCATATTCTTCAGTCAAACAAAATATCAGGTGGGCGAGTAAACCAAATGTCCTTATTCAATTATTGTCTGTGATCTGGAGTAAAGATGAACAAGTCAATCACAGTTTCATGACACCTCTTTTCAACAGGATGGAAACGCAGACGCTGGCCTTGGCTGTAGTTTAAAAAAAATATTTTTTTTCAGTCACTTTGAATATCTAAAAGGTAAAAATATGAGGTTTGAATCAAATGCAGCATTTTCCACATCCTTCCTGTCTACTGCGTTTTTGACGGTCAAATTAATTTTTATTCAGGGGGATGTACACGCGTTTACATCACTACGAGGACAACTATCAGGAAGCAGCAAGACACGCATACGCACATACAGTCAAACCTCGGTTTTCGAACGTCTCGGTTCTCAACCAATTCGGTTTTCGACCAAAAATTTTGGGTTTTTTATGCCTCGGATGACGAACAAATTTCGGTTCTCGAACAAACTGAGCGCACTTGAATGCACCATTTGACTCCTCTCGCCTGGAGTGGACAACATGGGAAATATGAGTGGGATTATCAAATTGGGTTGATGAAGATGAGATAAAAATAATTAAACTTGGGATGTGTGTGCAAAATAAGCTCTGAAAAATAAATGTACAAGTCAACACACCCTTGTTGAAATTCCAAATCTTTGAGCCAAAGAAGTTAAGACAGAGGAAAATTATTTAAAATATATTTTTTTATTATTAAGAACTACAAGTGAAATACAGTCAAACCTCGGTTTTCGAACATCTCAGTTCTCGACCAAATCGGTTTTCGACCAAAAATTTTGAGTTTTTTATGCCTCGGATGACGAACACATTTCGGTTCTCGAACAAACTGAGCGCACTTGAATGCAGCATTTGACTCCTCTTGCCTTCCTTACACGAGGAAGTGACGCTTCCTCGGGCAGACGAGGAAGTGACGCTTCCTCGTGTTGCTTTCCATTGTGCGCAGACGTGTTCAGTAAACATTTTTATTTTAAAAAGAGCGTGGTTTCGGTTTTCAAACAATTTCGGTTTTCCGAACAGCCTTCTGGAACGGATTATGGACGAAAACCGAGGTTTGACTGTACATGCATACACATAAATATCCCGTATCTATATAGCCATTTCTTCATCCATTGATCATCCATCAATACATCCCAACCCCATCCATCCATCAACCAATCCTTCCATCATCCATTCATCCCTGTATCATCCCTTTACCCATACATTCATCCATACATCATGCATTTATCCATCCATCAATATATTCTTGCATACCCCATTTCATCCACCATCCATCACTCACCTCATCCATCCATCCGTTCCATCATCAATGATCTCACCAATATATCAGCATCCATCCCTCCTTCCGTCACTCCCTTTCCTGAATCAATCCGTCCATCCATTTACCCATCCATCATCCACCCACCAAATTATCCCTCCATGCATCCGTCATTTATTCTAACCTCATCCATCCATCAGTACGCCTATCGCCATCCTCCAACCACCAATTTATTCCACCGCCATCCGTCATCTACTCGGAACTCATCCCTCGATATCTTTTCCTTTCCCCTTCTGTCCCACAATTTATCTCTCCAACTATCATCCACCCTCCTTCCCTCCAGACATCCATCATCCACACTCATCCATCCATCTGTCCTTTCTTTGTTCGCTCCTTCGAAGCATCCTTCATCCATCCATCCATCATTTACCCCAACAGAGATGTCCAAAGTTTAAAATGAGCTTGATAGTTCGTACCATCTCCCTGACGACTTTGTGTTTGCTCACTTTTCTAAACACAAAGTACTTATTTCTGGATGTAGTTGTAAATGATCAAGCTACGCGAGAGGCGCGATAAAGGGCTCCCCACCCCCCCCCCCCCCCACACACACAATAAAAGATGTCTATTAAATCCAAGATGACCGAGCAGGTGTGATAAAAGGTCCAGCCTGGAGTTGGATTCTTCTTTTATGCTCCAATCCTTCTGGCTGGAGCGTGAGTTGACCAACCGGCAAACGTTTACAAGTTTTGACATAAAATGGTGGCCGCGAGGAGAACAATGGCTACGCTACAAGAAGGAAGGAACAGCGTTAAGACTGCCGCTCGTCGGTAGCAAAAGGTTGACTCTTCCCGAGGGGCTTGACGCCGCCGAATACAAAAGTCAGCTGTTTGGAAATGGCGGCGAGGCCTGCAGCTGAACAATAAGATCACAGCCAACAAGTCATGACATTACCACTACAGTTAGCTGTTGTTAATTTGCGAGGGATGCATTCCAGACACACCATTGATCGGTGAAAATTTCGACAGGCAATAAATAAACACCCTTACATCGCTGTCGGCAGTGCTGTTGGGGTAGCTAGCGGTGAGTTAGCGGGTTAGCATCAGAACACATTTTTCACATAACCTTCCCAGCCCTGCGCCTTCTTTACCTCTCTTTCTTGCTGTGAATTACGCTTCCAACAGAGCTCAGCTCTGTTTAGACTTTCCTATATATGCGGTAACGACCCATAGAAAACGAACACTTGCGTTATACAGTGAAACTCCTCTACAACGAAATCATGTTTGCAGCAAGAAATCTTTCACAATAGGGAGCTTTTCACTGTAGCAAATTTTATCTCAGATGTAAACACACACACACACACACACACACACACATGCTTTTCTTTTCTTAACTCCTTGGTCTGCAAAGGTCCGTTTCGTAGCCATTCGTGCTGCGTCTGAAACTAACAACAAATACTTCCTGGAGTACTGCGCATGTGTAAACCAGTGTGGTGGTTGCTGTTGCCGTTTCCGAACGAAGCAGCAGGGGTCGCTGTGGCATGCTGAGGTTGGATTAGACTTTTGCAGAAGGCTTGCTTTCGTTGTAGTGAATCTCGTTGCGAGGCAAGAGCAGAGGAAAAGATGTTGTATTACACAACAGGGGGACTTTTTGTCATAGGGGGAGCAGAAAAGTGGGAATGGCTTTCATGCATGAACATTTTTTCACACTAGGGGGTATTTTCGCCCATGTAGGTTTCATTGTAGAGGAGTTTCACTGTACATTAAAACGCGATATTGTGGGGGGTTCACTGACAGACGAGTATGTCCATTCAGGGACTCGTCGACCTTGAAGTTGGCCCCCTGAGACTATGCTGGGTCAAAAGGGAGTGATTTAATGCTCTCGCCATGAAACTGTGAGGTGGTGAATCAGGATGATGGGCCATTATCAAGCTGAGTTCGCACTGTTCTAATATTGGTATGCAATTGTCAGTCACTATTTGAGTCACCTTGATAATGACCTGGTGTGTGAACATTTGGTGCGAGCAAGGACTTGGTGTGAACAAACAGCCTGGTGTGAACAACGGTCCCCGGAATACCTTTGGTCTCCCCTCACGTTGTCCTCTGCGGGTTTCTGTTCACGTGGTTCAATTCTGACATTGCAGTTGGACGTCCATCCTTCTTATCTGAAGGTTGACGACATCCCGGTTCTCAGCGGCAGTCCCGGAAGCCAAGTTGTTAATTAATTGATTGAAAATGTGATGACCTCTTATGGCCTATTATTCAGCCCCGTTTCGTTCTCCTACCAAACACAAAAGTAGAATTTACAAACCGATTCTTGTTGCGTTATGCCTGTTGAGGTACTGGCAGGTTTACCCTATCATACTCTCTAAAAAAATGATAATTTTGAAAAAAATCAAGCACAAATGTTATTTATAAAGCGCTTGACAGACAAGACAATGCGCCTCAAAATTATCTTGCCGGGCATCCACGGAAATCACAGCTAGTCCCATTTGCCCTTCCCGTTCCCTCGCGTTGTCTTACCACTTTGCTGCCACGGCGTTCAGAAATGTAATATAAACATACATATCATAGTTGTATTTTTACTTAAGTGACATCCTGAAATCGGTACGTCTACCATTAACTGTCTTTTTTCTCAAGTGTCTGTACTTCTACAAAGTACTCAAGTACAGAGAGCGAGTACACTGCAAGTGACAAGTAACGATATCGACATATTTATGACCACCTCAAACCGCTCACTCGGTTCGTGCCCGCCCGGTCGCCAGCCAAAAGAGGAGCAGAGCGCAAAGAATCCTGACGCAGACGCATCATGGAAGAAGTGGTGGCCACAATGTCTTCATTAACAAGAGGGCCACGGTTTGGAAAAGTTGTACGCGTAAACACATCGGATGAACCGAGGAGGAGCAATCAGCACGGCCAAAGCAACATGACTCATACACAACATACGTATTTTAAGAGGGAAAACAATCACGTACCCGATGTTGCTCTCTTTCCAACTCCGCACCTCCTTAAACCAAAAGTTATCGTTATGCCTATTTCTGTCTTTTTGGGGGGGGGGGTTTCTGCCTGTTCCCTCTCAAACTAAATGGTGTTGCTTTTGTCTTTTTTTTGTTGTTCTTGTGATTAATTGTTTTCTCGATGTCTCATCACGAGCTAATTAACCAAAGGTGTTATTGCTTTTTTTTTTTGTTTTCTCCTGTCTGCCCTTTCTCAAACTACGAGTAGTTCTCTGTCTGAACCCTTGTCATCTTTTGTTATTGCTTTTTGCGGTCTCTTTTCAGTCTGTCAGTACTCCCCTGACAACACGAGGTCCAGCAGGTGTTATGTTTGCTATTGTTGTCTGATGCTATTTCCTCTTTTCTGCTCCTCTGATACCGCCACATGCAGCAGTATTAGGTGGGAATATTGCTGTTGTCTTTTCTCTTTCTTGTATCTCTTCCGTCTGTCTGTCTGTCCACTCTCAATTACTGGTTTGTATTCCAAAAGCTAATTAAACATTGTACACCAATATTTAAAGAAAGCATGTCTTTTCACGTAGCGAAATCCACTAGCTTGATGCTAACATACGATGCAAAATGCTAAATGGACTCATGGAAATGAGCATGGAGGTTATGGTCATTCTAAACCTTTAAAAAACTGCTAGTTTAACACGCATAGAGCAGCAACACATTCAAAGGAAGAACTGAACAAAACTCACAGGAAAATATTCTCGTTCCTGCCTACTGCTGTCAGGCTGTTGAATAGACGCAAGGGAAAACCTGGACTCACCTCCCCCCCCCACTCACCCATTTTAAATTGCACAGCCACTTTGGCATATGCATATATGCTTGAATTTTATATTTCACTCTGTACTGTGTACAGTTAATTTTTTTAATTGTTTTTTTTTTTTTGTGTGTGTGTGCATGCAATACTTGTTTTGTTTTTCTACTTTCTCCTTTCATAATTTTTCTGCTGTAAATTGCGAATTTCTCCATTGTGAGACAAATAAAGCTTTTTCTTCTTCTTCTCCTATCTGCGTGTGCTGCATTGCTCAGTGCTGCCTGGCGTATATTGTGGCAAAATGTGGTACTACATTGAAGACGGGAACTCCAAAGTCAAACTTGCTTGGATACAGTAAAAAAAACAAATCAAAAAGAATCAAGATGAAATAGCAATCTTCCTCCTAGGATGTCAAACGTCATTTCTGTTGGTAACGACTGACAGACCACCCATACAACAGTTTAAAAAAAAAGAAAAAAGAAAAAGATAAAAATGTTGCTGTTTGATAATGGTTGCGCAGACCAGAGTCCCGGCTCGGACCGCCATGTGGTGAGCCAGCCGAGCCTTACATAACGTGTCGTCATTAGTCATGTTCCAACGGCTAATTGACAGTAATGGCGACTATCAGCGGCGAGTGGAAAAGCTGTGGAAAGTAAGCACACATGGTTTTGCTTTTGCTTCTTCCCGTCTTTGGCTTTTTTTTTTTTTCCATTTCAAAGTGACGTGCGGGCGGACGGCGGGCGGACGGCAGGCCGACCTTTTGCGGCGTGTCGCGTCCCACCCGCCCAGCTGCCACTCTCACTGCTCGAGTCGCAAAACACCAATCAGCTTGTTTACACTGTTGGCACACAGACTGATGCTCGCTCATATTTTGGGGTCTGCAGAGCTTGCTTTTTTTTTTTTTCCCTTCATTTTCCCCAAAGACTTCCTGATTACCAGTGGGCACCTCCGACCCTTTGCAGAAATCTTTTCTCTCTCTATGGGTGGCAGTAAGTCACACACAAGTCGGCAAGTCTCAATTCTTCAGCTTCAAGTTTCAAGTTACAGTGGCAAAACACGGGCTAGTCAAGTGGCATCCCCAATAAATTTCAGACCAGCTGAATCAAGTCATTACTTGGGTTAAACAAGTCATAAGTCAAGTCATACAATCTTGCTCAGTCACAACATGGGCCAATGAAGAGTTCAAACGTAAACGCTGACGTTTTGTTGGTGGTGTTGCGTTTGGTTTGATATAATGTATGAGCATGACGATTGGTTTCGTGACTTATCGTGTTTACTATTCTGTCTGTCAAATCACTTCAGAAAACATGTTAAAGGTGCTATGTCGGGCGACACAATATTGGAAAAACGTGTTGAATATTGCGATATCCATATTATTGCAATATTTCACATTTCGCATTCAAAACAAGAAAGACTGATGACTTCCGCGATTCCACTTCCTCACGTTCTCTTCCCTCGGTTGGCAGATGCGAGTCAGCACCAGAGGGACAAACAGACAACATTTAGCTCGTTAGGATGATATTCGCTACGCTAACAGCGCAAATGAGTCCGAGTGACTAATACGCGCAACATTTTTCTCACAGCCAGGCTACCAGGGCTGACGACCTACAAACACCGCTTTAAATGTCAAATTGCGGAAAATGCGATCATTTCATTTTCTTTTTCACACACACACACACACACACACACACACACAAACACACACACACACACACACACACACACACGCACACTGGCTGACTGACTTAGTGGTGTTCCCTGGCGGTGCCGTGTGGGTCAGAGGAGGGGCCTAGTCGGGTAGACAGTGGCGTTCATTTCACACTCGGGTGCACGCACATAACATTTCTGCGGCGGCACAAGCCATCACTCACATACACTCTCTCTCACACACATACGCACACAGAGGACAAATTGCCTGCTTCACCTTTCCGTGAACGCACAACATGAACACAACACCCTCCTTTTGTCTCCTGCGTGTATTTATAGATGTGGCTATTTCTTATTTTTTGAAATCCTCACCCAATTTATCTTCACCAAACACATCTAATGAAGAATTCTTACAATTAACTTGTCGACAAATCAACTATCGTCTTCTAATCTTGTCACTTTGTCTTCATCGTGCGCGTCTATTCCTTCATCTCGCTCCACTTGTCAACACCAAACATGTCTACTAATTGGCAATTTACACAACTAACAACTCACTGGGGTAGTTCTCATCTCATCCGAATAATCATCAACTAGCACGACTCACTGTCACCACACCTTGCTACTCGTTACCTCTCCCAGTTACTCATCATTATATCATTACCAAACCTGTCTCCTACTAGCCATCAGTACGCGCAGCAAACCAGCCACACCATCCACTCATTGCCTAACCCGGGGGTCGGCAACATACGGCTCCAGAGCGCATGCGGCTCTTTAGCGACATCTAGTGGCCCACTGGAGCGCTATAAAAATTGTTTGAAAATGGAAAAAAAGATTTTGATAGTAGGCTAACATAGCTCAAATAGATACAGATACATGTTGCAGCTCCGAAAAAGAAGAGCTGTGGTGTTGTTTTTTTTAAAACGTACACTTTATTTATGCTTTTAACAGTCTCGACAAACACAGACGTCTGCGTCCGACTCCGTGCCTTCTTTCTTCTCGTACAACTCGAGAGGCGTTCAAAGACAGCCTCTGAAAAACGGAAATTCATGATCCTTCACTGACACTAAGAAAAGCGAAAATAATGCACCAAAACAAAAAATCAAGAGAGGAAAGTACAAAATAAATTCTATGGGGGCGTTTGTGAACACACAACAAAGGAATGAATAACATAAACAACTCTGAGACAGTCAAGTCTCCTACATACATACAGCATGTGTTTCTTTCATTCAAGTTTTATAGAAGGCTTTTATTTTTTTGCGGCTCCAGACATATTTGTTTTTTGTTTTTTTTTGTCCTGTATGGCTCTTTCAACATTTTGGGTTGCCGACCCCTGGCCTAACCCATCAAATAGTCATCTCATTACCCGCACCTTCTCCAACTAAACATCAGCTAGTATAGCTAATTGTCATCACTCCCAGCTTGTCATTATCACACCCACCAAATCACATATTAATTCTTAATCCAGGCTTCAAATTGTCACCTAACTCGACTGCTGTTCATCACCTCACCCAACTTCACCATCCATTCGTCAATTACAGTAACCCCATCTAGTCGTCAACACCCAATTACCTCACCGGTGTAATTTCAGCCCACTCATCTACTGCTAACCTAAAACCTAATCATCAGCTCATGCGACTAATGATCAGATAGCAAAACTAATTGTCACTCACCCATCTAATCCTAAACTCTCCGGTTTGTTTGCCAACTGCTACAGTTTCATGCTAACATACAGTATAATGTGAAACAACATAGATGTGCTCATATCAGTTCCAAAATCTGTGCCGTTATCACCCCCATACCTGCCCCAGCAGAGTTGTTAATGGTGGTCCACAAGGCAGGAAAGAGGGCAAGCGACGTGCCTCCCAAATTATAACCGAGTACGTGAATCATAGCTGTCAGAAAGTGTAGCTGCAAACAGTCCCAAGTTTTGTTAGCCCTTAACCCCCATGCAGTAATTATCCCAAAATTGGACATTTCGGACACTTTGGACGATTTTGGACTGTTGGACAAATGGACACCACAGACAAAACAGTGAAAAATAACTCCACGAAGCTGAAATTTTGCATAGGATGTATATCTATGTCTTGGCCAATTCCCACTGAACATTTTGAGGAGTTGAAAGTGAAAAAAAATTAAAAGTGAAAAAAGTTGTTGCACATTGGAAGAGGGACATTTTTGGGACATAATACCCTTCATGCAGCCGCTTAAAAATACTGCATGAGGGTTAAACAGGCACTTCACTGCTTTGAAGACTTAAGCATGGTCCACGTAGCAGATGCTACATGTCAATGACATGTAGCCACAACACTCAGCCTCAGGGAAGACGCAAGTCCAGTCTGGTCTTTGGATGTTTGGATCTCCCCCAATACAATCCCGAAAATTCACTCAGTAGCACCCTCTGGAAAAAAAAAAAAAAAGTATCCGTTTCACCAATCACATGGAATGTTGACATACCTATCATGACAGAAACTATACATCTTAAGTCTAAATGGGAGAAGTCTGTCATTTTGGGCGAATTCTAGGGCTTGTTCTTTGACTAAGGAATTTCAGAAAGTAAAAAAAAAAAATCCTTCAACACCAGCTGTCCCATCCGACACGAAATTGGGTGTCTTTGTTAATAGGACGTTGAAAAAAATGACTTTAAAGGCGGAGACTATGACTGTTAGTAATGTTCACTTGCGAAACAACTCAGATTTTACATTCTTTCCTAAAGGGAAAAAGTTGAAATGGAAGTCTACCTACTTTAGATTCCAAAGTATGCTATACACTATTCTGAATGTGTCAAATTCACTGGGTAGTGCAATTAATTTCTCGAGCTGCGTATAACATGTTTTTTTTTAGGGAGGTGGGGGGGTGCAATGTTTCCCTCCAGGGGGCAGTGATGTGTAAAACATGCAAATGTGAACTTGAATATTCATAGTGTGAGCATACGTCCCTGAGTAACTTGACCAAATGTGACAGTTGAGTTCAGAGTTCAAGTCGTCAGCCTACATGTTGTGACTCCGTGTTGTTCCGATCTGGAATATGTGAGAGTGTGTTTTTTTTTTTTTTTGGTAGTATTTGACTTTATTTATCCAGACTCTCGAAATGTCAGCTGAGGTTTCTTTTGCCTGAGTGTTCTCAACTCATATGAAAATGATTTTTACAAGGTGCTAGCATGACAACACAATAAAAGGCAAAAAAAAAAAACCTGGAGTGAACCAATGTAGTATAATGCTGAGCTCTCCAATCTTTCACAATATCAATAAAGGCAGCAGACTTGCAATAATATCGTAACAATGTATTGGCATGAGCAAACACACGCTTCAAACATCAAATTGACACATCACTTGTTGCCAGGCAGAATTTGCAAGGGCATCATTAACAAAATGAAACTAAACGTGTTTTTTTTTAATTTGGCACACTACAGAGAAGACTATTGTCTCAGAGTGTCCACTTCACTGCAGTGATCAGAGATTGCCCCATCATCCACCTGTGAAGTTCTGCTTGCAGTTTCTCAAAAACGTATTTTTTTAAAACGCACTTTTTGCTCTTCAATCGTCTGGACTCAAATCAAGTCTATTTCTACTTACATCGTGTCAAAAGTCGTGTATGCCTCACCTGCGTTGAACTTAAAGAGAATGAGAGGAGCCACTTCCATTGGCCGGGAAACAAATGGGCTTTGTTCACTCCCACAACGGCGGAATCGTCTCTGACTTTCTTTCTTGTGCCGAGACTTGTGCTGGGCATGAAAAGAGGGCCCAGTTCGACAGTCAGTGGGTCAGTCGTTTAGTCGTAATTTGTTTTGTTACTCAGTCTGGCAGTTGGTCATTTGGTCTGTGGATTCATTGATCAGTCGTTGGCGAGTAGATTGGTTACTCGTCGATCAGTCATTCATTCAGTCAGTGGGACATGGGTTTTTTTCCCCCCTCTCGGACAGACACATTTGGTATTTATTAAGGTTTTCCCTCACTCTGATGTTTGTTGTTTTTTTTTTTTTGCAGGGCTGTTTTTTCTCTATAATCACATGACTCGAAAGCTCGCAGGGTAGCTGAAGACAAAACAATCACAACAGCAGCTGTTTATGTGAGTCGACTGATCTTTTTTGCTTTGCCACTGTTTTGAATACCATGAAAAGCCGTTAATGTGCCGCTGTGTTTCTATTCTTCAATCGCAAATGTGTAAAAACCATGATCTGTAAGTAACTTCAAACGTCTTTTCTTTTGAATAGATCAGGGGTCGGCAACCCAAAATGTTGAAAGAGCCACATAGGACAAAAAACAAAACAAAAAGCAAATATGTCTGGAGCCGCAAAAAAATAAAAGCCTTCTATAAAACTCACAATGAAGGAAACACATGCTGTATGTATGTAGGAGACTTGACTGTCTCAGAATTGTTTGTTATTCATTCCTTTGTTGTGTATTAACAAACGCCCCCATAGAATTTATTTTGTAATTTCCTTGGTTGATTTTTTTTGTTTTGGTGCATTATTTTCGCTTTTCTTAGTGTCAGTGAAGTGATCATTAATTTCCGTTTTTCTGAGGCTTTCTTTGAACGCCTCTCGAGTCGAACGAGAAGAGAGAAGGCACGGAGTCGGGACGCATTCGTGTCTGTGTTTGTCGAGACTGTTAAAAGCATAAAGTGTACGTTTTAAAAAACGTACACCACAGCTCTCCTTTTTCGGAGCTGCAACATGTATCTATATCTATTTGAGCTCTATTAGCCTACTATCAAAATATTTTTCCATTTTCAAACAATTTTTAAGCTAAAGAGTAGACAGCTCTGGAGCCGCGTGTTGCCGACCCCCGGAATAGCTAGTCTGGTGTACAGATTTGATTCTTGCACTGTAAAAGCTCCATTATGAGTTTGTGTGAGTTTGTGTGTGTGTGTGTGTGTGTGTGTGTGTGTGTGTGTGTGTGTGTGAGTGAGTGTGTGTGAAATGGCGCAGTGCCATTTTTGTGGTGGCTCTTTTATGATTAGCAGAATGGCTCAGAAAGTTAGGATGACCCGAGAAACATCCCATAAAAACCTGCGGCGGAGAATATTTTATGGACCACGTAAAATATTAGCACCACAGACCTGACCGCGTTATTACCATCCAGAATATTAGAATGCAGCCGGATTTGTGACATATTGTCGGCTGTGATTAACGACATTGTGAACTGGTCGTCTTTGAATCCTATATGAGACTGTCACAGCCGATTGACGCCATGACATCACCAGGCTGACTCAGTAAAAAAAAAATAAAAGCACAAAGAATGTTGAGGACTGCAACATTGGTTAATCTGGAACAAATATCTCTGCTTGTGGTTGTGCGCAGCGTAGAGCATTATTACAACAAAGCAATCGGATCGGACGCAATTAAATGACGCTTTCCACCATACAGTAACACACTGCCTCTACAGTCCAATCCTATTTATCATGGGGGATACGTTCCAGACCCACCAACGATAAATCTGCGATGCAGACCATATAAAACACTTAAAAAAATATTTTAAGCCGCTCTCATCAACACATTTAAACACACTTCAATTTATTCAAATACACATTTTTCCTTTGTGACGGTTCTCACTCTCTCGATGTCAAGAAATGGGAGACTGGCGTATAACATCACTCTGACAAAACGAAAAAAAGACTTTTCAGTTCGCATATTTCTACTAAGAAGACGCAAACCAAACTTTCTTCAAGCGGTTTGTCACTCGTAGTTGGAAGTTTACGGTAAAACTGACACGCACGCATGAAAAGGAAAATAAATTACAGTCAAACCTCGGTTTTCGGTTCTCGAACAAACTGAGTGCACTTGAATGCACCATTTGACTCCTCTTGCCTTCCTTACACGAGGAAGTGACGCTTCCTCGGGAAGATGAGGAAGTGAAGCTTCCTCGTGTTGCTTTCCATTGTGAGCAGACGTGTTCAGTAAACATTTTTATTTTAGAAAGAGCGTGATTTCGGTTTTCGAACAATTTCGGCTTTCGAACAGCCTTTGGAACGGATTATGGACGAAAAGTGAGGTTTGACTGGATATATTTAACCACCTGAATGTTCACCCAAACTATATCATAGAGCAAATATCGTCAAAAAAAGGCTGCTAGCTTAATGCTAAACATACAAAACAACACATACAAACAGGATAAAACAATACTTACAGGCATTTATTCTTTCTGCTCTGCGGGAACGACTAATATTAGGGAATTTTATTTGGGGACATTCTCTGTCTCGTCTTTTTTTTTTTTTTTTAAACACTATTTTTATTGTGAAAGGATAACATATTACAGTGAGACAGACAAATAAACAATTTTGTGAATCTGGGTGTACTCAGCAGGGGGACAACATGGATGCCTTCTAAAAAAATAATGATGTAAATCATTATGTTGGGACTAATAATGGGAGTAGGCATGTTATTGATACAGTAATACTTTTTGGGGAAAATAGGTGATGTTTGTGAAGTTTACTCAGAACTGAAATTGTACTTGCAACAAACGACAGCTCGTAACTCGAAAACCTGTAAGTTGGGCCATTCGTAAGTCAAGGTAACATTTTATAAGAATAGTGAGGTTTTAAAAAAAATAGTGCCTATATAGAGTGATGGACATCTATGTACAAAAACAATTTTTTTTTCTTTTGGCTACGTGTAACAGCCTTAGTTTGACTGTTTGTCACGATACTAAAAGAAAAGAAGAGGCAATCAGTAAACGGAACACTGAGCTCCTATTGGGCCATTGGACCTGCCATAAATCATTGCCTTTGTCTGCCTCTGTGGGAACATAAAATAAAAAAAAATAACACCGCTCTTTTTTTTTTCTCAGGATAGATTTGCTGATAGTTTGTTTTGGGTGTTTGGCGTTTTCTTGGCAGTATTGTTGCGTGTTTTGGGAAAACACATTGAAATGCAGCAAAAGGGCCAACAGAGTGAAACGTGGGGGGGGGGAAAAAAAGAGTTGGTCTATTGGAATGTAGCTAATTAAAGAAAGGGAGGCCTGGGGGAATCTTCTTTACGCAACCCGTCCAAATGTTTGAATGTGATTCTGGCCCCACCTGGAGCACAGATGGCACAATACACATATTTAATAGGTTATTTTCCCATCATTAAAAATAGACGAAAACATCTCGTCTTTGTCTGTGAAATGTGTTGGCTCCATTCCTCCGCGCTAAAAACTAACAAATGTGTCGCTGCTAATGACGACTCGCTTTCAAGTTCAGAGATAAATTAAGCAACCGAGCTGGAAATTACTAACTCGGATAAGCAAGAAGAATAACAACAACAACAACAAAAAAGTCAGATGACAAAAGGAGAACAAAAAGCTTATGTTATATTATGAATTATCATTTTGTGTTTGAGCATCATATTATTTCATGTTAAACATTCCTAAATTATATTCTGTTGTTTAATAATTGCGTAGACATGTTTTTTATGTTGATAGGTTCTGATTGGCTGTTAAAGTAAGAGAAGCAGGAAGTGATTTTAGTTACGAGGGGAGTGTTCTCGAACGTGCTGCGGTGCAGACGTTTTTGGAGTTTTTTTTTGGTCCTTTTAATAAAACTGCATTTAAAGGATTCCATCTCTCCTTTTGCCGTTCGTAAAGTAGAGCTATCCACTACAAAACTACGAACCCCTCAACTTAAAAAAACAATCAAAGAAGCTAGCCCAAAAAACGAGTTTTGGTTCGGTCCACCTGCATCATCGCATGTGTATGTGTCAATCCGGTACCTGCATCACATCAGAATCGAATCCAGTTTGCATGTTCTCCCCGGGCTTGCGTGGGTTTCTCCGGGTGCTCCGGTTTCCTATTCCACATGCATGACAGGCTGAATCACTCTAAATTGTCCCTTTGAGTTAGCGTGGATGTGTGCGATGTGGTCAATAAACTGCTTTCCAGCACCCCCCGCGACCCAGATGACTGTTTGGTTGGCCACACGTTTGGATGAGTTTTGGTATCAGGTAAGATTGGGGGAGGGGCGTTAGTTTATTTCATTCTTTCAGGTGGTATTTCGGCTAAGAAGAATGCGTGTGAGCATTTGTAAACGTGGCAAATTTTGTTTATTCGCCAGGGTTCGTTCAAGGTCACAAAGATGTTCACAAAACAGGTTTACTTGTCAGGAAATCCACGTTCAAAATGATTCTCTTGGACATATTCAAAATGTTTTGGCGACAAAGAAAAGCTGTTTGCGGCAAGTAAAACTATGTCCAAAATTGTCACGACAAGAAAGAATGTTTCTGAACATCTTGCAAACATCTTTGCAACCTTTAGCGAGCCCCCGATGAAAAGCCAACATTCGCTCAGTTTGTCAACGCTCAAAAGTACTGTATCACCTTTTGTTACTCTGTTTACTCGTCGGGTTTGTTCATTAATTCGTCATTTGCTCAGTTTATTTGTTTATTCTTTGTTTGTTAGTCATGGTCTCGCATGAAACACACAGTGATTTCCAACTTTCGAAAAACAAAAGAAAAAAAGAAACGTGAGTCACAGTGAGAAAGGGGCTCGCCCACCAGAGTGGAATCGTTTGGAAAAGTGACCAGACCAAAACGTGTGACCAGCAATCACGTGCCATTGTGTCGCCAAATTGGAGAGCTCTTATTGTTCTGATGTGTGTGTGTGTGTGTGTGTGTGTGTGTGTGTGTGTTGCGTGCCTGTGTGCTCTTGTCTTGATTGTGTTTCAATAGCCACTGATTGATTGCCGCAGCACCAAACACAGCAATCGGGGGGGAAAAAGTGCAATCTCAGAAACAAACAAAGTCGAAGCAACAACATCACTCAAGGTGCCTTTTATGTTTTAGAATCTTCACCAGCTTTGTGTAATGTGCTCTGGAGCTCCGTATTGTCGAAAATGCGTTGCCGTTTAAGACACAGGAGCGATCACATTACGTTTAAATTAATGACATTGCTATGCTTTTAAACCATCCAAAATGTTTTTTGGTGTGCTGTTAATTTTTGTTTTTTAATTTGCATATGCATAATTGCTGAAGTGCCATCACACACAGCCACTGAACCATTCTCAAATACAGGAACACTCTGATATGCACGTCTGAAACGCTCTCGTTCATACTTTTGGTGATTCCCGCAGAATATTAAACAATATTGTAACGTGCACGGTGTGTGATTTTGGCAAGTATATAGCATAAATCTACATTTTAAAGGTAAACTTGAGACTTAAAGGTCACGCTTCTGTGTTTTCAGGTTAAACACATGAATATTTAAAAAAAAAAATGCAGCCACTTTACATAATCCATAAACATCCTTGCAAGATTAAAGGTGGAGAAATGCAAAAGGAAAGGCTCGTTTATTGGGATAATGGGGCTGCAGATGAAGAAGGAAAAACGCACAAGCCGCCTTAATTGCTGTTAGGAAAATATTTGCTTTTATTTTTGCCAGAAATCAGGAGAGGGAATGTTAAAAATGAATGGCAACTTAAAGATGTGGCAGTCCAGCTTGAACCGCAGGGGGATTTTTTTGGGGGGGTGGGGGTGGGGGGACAGGTTGAGCTGTGGAACCTCTCATTTCCACTGAGCTAAAATCCAATTTCATGGCAAATGTACTAACTGTTAGGAGTCCCCCCCCAAGAAAGTGCTTTTCGTAGTACAGGAGGTCAATTACGCCTGCTGAGATGCTCTCAGGCCTGTAAGGAAGAGTGTGATGAGAGCTCATTTTTCATGCTTTTAAACGGCAACATCAAATGACGCCGGCACGTGGCTGACAATGACGCCACACGCGCACAGAGAAAGTGGAGAGAGGGGATATGGTGATCATGCAGAGCCTCCTAGCGTTTAAAATCAGCAAGTGACCCCAAAAAAAATATTCATGACAACAACAAATTTTCAATGCACATTTGGCAAAGGCTGGGGAAAAAAATGTGTGGTGAGAAAAAGGTGACTTGTTCATCATAAAAAAAATACGATTTTGTTCACCAATAATGTGGTAAAATGCTGATTTCTAATTGTGAGTTTTTGATGCCAAAATTGTGCATAAGTCACTCCAGTGGACAGCTATTCTAATGACTCTTTTTGCGTCGTCCTCTGTGAAACAGGAAGTAGCCTCAACACAAATGTAATATAGGATTTTTTTCCCCCCACTTTTGCCAAATTATATTATATATATTATATATATATAAATATATTCTTTCTTTCCTTTTTTTGCTGTTTGAGTCACGATAAAAGTGTCCCACCTTTGCCCGAGAGCAGGGGTGCCCAAACTCATCATGGCGCGCATGATGAGAAGCCAAACACGGAAGCAACCGATGCACTTTGGCAGCCTGTTGACTATCGTCGCTCACACGTACCGTTTTAAAGTGCTTCCCTCGGTCCTCTAGATTCCTATTCTTTGCCCGTGCCCTCGGTGAACTGTCCACGAAGCAAACTCTGAATGAGAATAATGACGATCAAAGATATACCGCAACAGCTCTCATCACAAGCTGCAATTGCAGACTGCTGAGAGCTAACAACTTCCGACTCACGCGCCAACCGTAGGTTAAAGATTTACCTGCTTTATTTTATTTTGAAAATATTTTGGGGGGAAAATGAGACCGATAGGATGATTTGGGAGCAGTTTACATTAACACAAAAATATATTACTAACATGTACAAAGACACACAAATGTGTTTTTTTTCCTCCTCTACACCTTTCGGATCTAATTGGGACGAGTCCTCGATCTACCGGTGGATCAGGATCGACGTAATGGGCACCCCTGCCCGAGAGTAAAAAAATGGTACATTCCGTTATTTTTCCATTATATTATCCTCCATTTGCCACATCATTGAATTCAACTTGTCTATGTTGTCTTTTGTTGTGTTGCATTGTCTTTTGTTTGAATATGACCACACCATAAAGTCAGTGGTGGGAAGTAACAGCGTAAAGATACTTTGTTCGATTCTTTAGCTATCTTTATTTTGCTTGAGCATTAATTTCTGAAGTCCAGTGGTTAGCACGTCGGCTTCACAGTGCAGAGGTACCGGGTTCGATCCCAAGTTTGCATCCCACATTTGCATGGCAGGCTCGTTGGGCACTCTAAATTGTCCCTAGGTGTGAGTTGAGCGTGGATGGTTGTTCGTCTCTGTGTGCCCTGCGATTGGCTGGCAACCAATTCAGGGTGTTTGCCCGAAGACTGCTGGGATAGGCTCCAGCACCCCCCGCGACCCTAGTGAGGATCAAGCGGTTCGGAAAATGGATGGATGGATTAATTTCTGATGATGTTTTACTTTTACTCCCTACATTTGAAAAGAGATACAGTAATTGTACTTTCACTGCTTACTTTGCAAATATAGAGAGTGAAAGTCAACCACGGTTGGTACCTTGAGTGAGATCTTGGAGACTTTAAAAAAAAAATGTATAGCAGTGACATGGAGGTGAACTATGGAGCACTGACAACAACATACAGTGAAACTCCTCTACAATGAAATCTACATGGGTGAAAATACCCCCTAATGTGAAAAAATCTTCATGCATCAACACCATTCCCACTTTCCTGTTTCAAATTTGCTACAGTGAAAAACCCCCTGTTGTGAAGAATTTTTGGCTGCAAACATGATTTCGTTGTAGAGGAAGTTTCACTGTATTCAGAGAATCTAAACATGACCATTCTTTCACATCATTATTTAATGTCAACTACATGAATGATTCATAGGGAATGGAGTGTCTTGTGCAAGTGTGAAAACCAAAGCTTCTGGCATTCAAAAATTCTCCCATTTAATCTGAAAAAAAAATATGGTGCGCTTTTTTTTTTTCATTTTCGTTACGTTAGCAAAGCTATGGGAATACATTTTAATCACACAAAAGAATGAGCCAATGAAAGCTATCTCAAAGTTAAAAATGGTAATTGAGATCTCTCTCTCTCTCTCTCTCTCTCTCTCTCTCTTTCTCTCTCTATATATATGTGTAGATATAAAAGGCTAAAATTAAAATTTTTGTTTTATTGTATAAACGAATGGCAACATAAATTCTAAATTCCAAATCTAATCTCAATATTGATATTGTCAGAATGTAATTAATTGTAGAGAATGAAAAACAACAAGTCCAGTTTTCTTTTGGTTTTGTTTTCTCTGCAGTGGTGAATCGATGATAAAAATGTATTTTTACTCTGGTATTTAAGTACACTTCAGATTCCCGTTCAACTTTTTTATTTTATTTTTTTTACTTGCGGTGTAATTGATGACAACAATGAATTTTTACTCTGGCATTTAAGTACATTTCAGATTCCCATTCTACTTTAACTGTTATTTTTTACTTAAGGGGCCAAATCAGTACTTTTACCAGTCTTTTATTTTTTCATATCAGCATCTCTATTTCTACAAAAGAACAGAGTGTCACTACTTTTACACACTCTGAAGTACATCCAGTGACATCCACTGCTTCATTCTTGTCAGAGCGCACACTGCTGAAATTGCACCAACAGTACAATGACAATGTCACCATAGCACACTTTGCGCTCATCCGTGCAATCTGCTGCCAAGGGAATCCAATCCAATCCTTTTTTCCCCCCACGTTGATGCAACCAAGATGAGCGGGTTCGGGGGGGATGGTAGCGGCGGTGTGGGTTGGGGTTCATTTGGTTCCAGGGGTTACATTTTATCCAAAGGATTTCTATGATAAAGCCGAGCGGGCGTGACCTTGGGGCCCGAGATGGGGGCCCCAGGAGTGGCATACCCCCTTTTCTCTTGCAGGTCACCATCCATCAAGCCCGTGCCGCTTACTCATGTTGATATAATCTCGCCTGAGGCTAATCGGCTAAAATGAGCACATGCAGGATGAACTGACAGTGAACTGATTATCTCCGAATCAGAGTTTCTTGAGCTGACCCTTGTTCCGAGTATTGTCGGGACTCGAGCACACTTGTTGAAACAATAGGACTGCTCTGTTTAGAATCACTCCCTATTCACAATACGGGACAGTGGTACCTTGATTTCCGAATGGCCTGACTTAAGTTGTTTTTTTAAGAGTTTTTCGAGATCCAAGTTATCGTTCAGATGAATTTTTGCTTTGACTTGGAGATACAAGCTGTTGATGGCAGCACTGAAGTCAGCTTAAGTCAGGTCACAACAGAGTAGTTTGGCAGTTAGGGAATATTTCCACTCCCAGTTGAAGTTTGCTTTTAAAAAAAGATAACAAAACATAAAACAAAGATGTGTCTTTAAAACAAACGCATAGTTTTGCGTTCGGAACGCTAACATACAATGGAAAACGGCATATACGGCCTAAAGACTGCCATCGATATCGCAGTACAGTCAAACCTCGGTTTTCGTCCATAATCCATTCCAGAAGGCTGTTCGAAAACCAAAATTATTCGAAAACCGAAACCACGCTCTTTTTAAAATAAAAATGTTTACTGAACACGTCTGCTCACAATGGAAAGCAACACGAGGAAGCGTCACTTCCTCGTGTAAGGAAGGCGAGAGGAGTCAAATGGTGCATTCAAGTGCGCTCTGTTTGTTCGAGAACCGAAATGTGTTCGTCATCCGAGGCATAAAAAACTCGAAATTTTTGGTCGAAAACAAAATTGGTTGAGAACCGAGACGTTCAAAAACCGAGGTTTGACTGTATTTTATTTCATTGTTTTATATTGTAATTTTGTATAGTATTGACGGGTGGTATAATTGCGACAAGTCCATGGTGCTATTATTAACATGTGGATACAATTGGGTAAGTTCCCACTGAAGGCCCAGGTAACACACCACCAGGAAATGTAATACACTACTTTCAACCTCAGCACACAATTTAACCAGTCAGCAAAAATGTATCCCCTAAATCCAAATGTATATAAACAATGACTCATGACATTGATGTGTTTGATTAAGAACAATGAAGCATGACATCTCGTTTCATTTTGTTGAGAGTCATTGAATAAAAAAAAAAAAGGCCCTGTTAAGGCCCTGTTTGGATTTGTGGATTAAAGCCAGCCATCGAGCAATTTACCCCATAGTTTTTAAATCTTCCCCTCAGGCGTTCCCGCAGATCTCGGAGGATTTTGTAAGGAAATCCTGATGAAGAGAGTGGAATAAAAAGAAGCCCGGTAACGCGTTTCCTCTGACTTGCCTACTAATCTCCACTCGTACAAATGGAGCACGAGCACTCATGAAAGATCCACAACCAGTCGAACATCTCTAGGCCATGTTATGAGTGCAAAGTAACTAAAGTCTTCATTTATGTTTATCATTTCGGACAAAGTGTTCCAAAGTGTCAGTTTTGTGTTCGATTGCTTCATAAAGTGTGTGAGCGCCCCCCAGGGGTGTGTGAAATGCAAACTGTCATGTGGAGGATTAAGAATGAAACGTGTTTTATTCACAAAATAAAAAGCTTAATAGCTCTAAATTAGATTTTTAACATGTTTAGTAGGGGCATTAGCGCCAACTCTGTATGTGGATGTTCAAAGGGGACGCGTGGATTAAGAGGTACAGGATGGGCCGGATCGATCCGTGAGGAAATCCACGCAAGCGCGGGGCGAACACGCTAACTCCGTACGGGAAAGGAGGAGCATGGGTTCAAACCCTCATCCTCATAAGTGTGAAGCAGATGTGTTAACCATTAGGCTACCGTAGTGCCGCCTCAAATTGACCTGTTGACCTTCATTTAAACACACAAACAATTGTGCTCGTTTTTTGGGGTTTCCTTTTTCTTTTGTGTTTCTTTTCAGAGGTTAATACATGTAGCGTGTTCCATTGATTAACGAACACACACACAGCCGACCCCAATTTCACACACAAACTAAAGTGTTCTGTTTTGGACGGTTCAACATACAGCAGGTAACATGGTCCCAGGAATACAATTTACCCTATTTAACACACAAACAAACAATCTTTTTTTTTTCTCCCTCTTTTCCCTTTTTCAATTGGTAAACATGCAGCATATGACATTGACCCATGAACACACACACACTTTACTCCAATTCAAAGCACAAATGTGTTCATAGCCTGTATCTTTTTTTTTAGATGGTTAATCATGCAGTGGGTCACACTGACCCATGAGCACAACAACACGTAGAAAGACTGCCAGGATGTAGCACACAATGTGTGTTTTTTTTTCTATGGCTGAAAGCATCAGGTCACACTGACCCACAAACACACATACAATTTACCTCAATTTAACATACAAACATGCCTATTTGGGGTTTCTCTTTCTTTTTTGGGGGTGACCGATGTAGTGGGTCAATCTGACCCATCAATACGCAGACACACAAGTGGGACCAATTTGAGGGTTTAAATTTTGGGGTTATGTCTTGGAATGGGATGTATTGTGGATGAACGGACTGCAATCAACTTGAGAGGTTCCACTCCCAAGTGTCCCAAAATAAATATTCAGATTTCAAGTCATATATTTGTTTCATAATCTATGAATTGGAATTGATTCGCAAATTAGCATTGATCACGCTAGATATTTCTACCTTTGCATTTAGGCTGGAATAAATCCACATTACCTGACAATCAAAGTACACTTACATACATTTACGACACTGTTAAGAGGTCTACATGATCCACAACGACAGTCATGTGCTTGCAATTATCTGGTTGAGCTTTAGCCGCTACGTATTAAACGTAATCAGGGCCTCGTCAAGCCTCTACACCTTGCGGTGACCCCCCCGGAGGCCTTTCCGAGTAGCAGCCGTCGCAATTAAAATGGAAATGTGGGGATGTAAAAGTTGAAACATCAGTCCGTCCCTGCGGCGTGAGTCAATGCAGCAGTGAGTATGAGTCAAGTGTTGGGGTGTGTGTGTGTGGGACGGGGGGGTCACGTTAGTCAGTCACGTCCCTTTGAATGAAGGAAAGAGTTGGCCCAGGACACCAGTATCACTGATCAGCATGAAATTGAGCGGACATGTCCATCATAACAGAACGCAGCAATAAGTCTCCGTACTTACAAATTAAATTCATCAGGAAGTCTGCCATTTTGGTTTGAAGCAGCAATTTTGGGTAAAAGCTTGGGCTCCTACCTTAGTAGAAAGTCAGAAAAAGTCAGAAAAACAAATATAACACAGATACCAGTTTCACCAATCGACATAAAATTGGGTGTAGACGTCTCACGTAAAAGGGTGCACCAAAGAGTCTCAGAGCCCAAATTGAACAGGAAGTCAGCCATTTTACTTTGAAGCAGCCAATTGGGGCAATTCCAGTGCTTGCACTTTAAAAAAATCAATAAATAAAAATCAGCCGTGGACACCAGCTTTCCCGATTAGCTTGTCATTGGGGGGGACATTTCTATCATGATGAGAAGCGCCAAAAAGTCTCAATAATGTCCCAAAATGTAGAGGAAGTCTGCCATTTTGGTTTAAAAGCAGCCATTTTGGCCAAATGTCAAAGCTTGTATATTTTGGCAAAGTCTGACTCGGTAATTCACCCAATCGAAAGCAGGTATCCTTAACAGATGTGTGACACTGAATTGCGGAGCACGTCCTCAAATTTTGCTGATTACTTTGAGGACTAACCATTCGCTGTTGCTTTGATTATGGTTATACAGTATTTAAAATGATGATTTTTGTGGCAGGATACTCTTTTTCTGTAATTATAGTGAAACCTTTAAAGTATAAACCAACAGTTAATCTGGTAGACCTCCATTTTGGTCAGACTTGGAGACATTTTTACCCATTGGAAATAATTGAAAAAATAACATTCTCCTTCAATATCTCGAAGCTTAGCAGCTAGCACCATGTACAATGCAATCAAATGACTACAGTATGCTGAGAACTTAATCAAGAGTCTGTATTTATTGAGCTAGCACAATTTGAACTATAAAATATGTAAAGGAAAAATCAAATTAAGTACATTTTTCTATTCCAGTTTGAGGGTTTCACATCCCTTGACATGAAAGTTGGGCCATCAAAATCTCCTGTATTCCCACCAGCCAAGCATGCAGACGCGGTGACATAACATGTCTTAGCTCGGTGGCCTGCTTGCTTCTGGAAAAATGTGAACCGAGGAGGCGGATGAGGAGGCCTGGAGTGCTTTTGGATATTTTCACATCGATTCACAAAGCTTCTGAATGTGTGTCATACAGTGTAAAAATGGTGGCCCACAATGCACTGATGCTTTGAGTGAACTGCAGCAGTACGAAAACAAAAACAGTAGTGCTGATTCGTAGTTCGCCATCAACGCCAGAAGTGTTTTTTTCTTCTGGTCTTAACACCATCAAAACACTGACCTAAAGTTACAACCTCCATCCATCCATCCATTTTCCGAACCGCTTGATCCTCACGAGGGTCGCGGGGGGTGCTGGAGCCTATCCCAGCTGTCTTCGGGCAGTAGGCGGGGGACACCCTGAATCAAGTTCCACGCCCACACTCACACCTAGAGACAATTTTTTCTTCTGCATGTTTTTGGAATGTGGGAGGAAACCGGAGCACCCGGAGAAAACCCACGCAGGCCCGGGAGAACCACTCCACACAGGAGGCCGGAGCTGGAATCGAACCCGGGATACTGACTGGACTAAAGTTACAACCTAAATTCAAATTTTTTTCTATTTTCCCCAAAAGTCTATTCTGTTTGGTTAGTGTTTTTCTTGGCTACACTGCTACCAGTTCGTGGTTGTGGATGGCTGATCTTTTTTTCTTTTTTGTCCAATCAGAATTCAGGCCTCGATGTGTTGCCATGTCAATCAAATCTGCCCAGGGCCTTCAGAATTCGTTGTGCTGGCACGTGGAAATCAAACTAAATAAGGAATAAGACTATTTCTTGAACCAATCCGATTTTTATTCGTCCTACATGACCCACAATAATGTCAGCATTTCTCCGTTCTCTGATCAGCAAAACTATTGATTATGAACTCTTGCTTTTACATTGTCATCTGCTAGCAGGCTAGCCATAGCCGACCTGAGGTTATGTGTGAGTCTGATACAGGCCAAAAAGGACTGGATCTGTATCGGATTGATTTTATCAGAACCAGTCTGATCCAATCCATAAGACCAAAGTACATCATATATACTCAACTTAATTATCATCACATAATTTATTTTATGATTAATCAAAAAATGACTTATTGCAGCTTTACAATGTTATGTTTTCCTTTGGGGGACCGGAGTAGTTGTTGTACAGTGAATGTGGTATTTTTGAATTTCAATATCAAGCAAATTGCATCGACGTAGTAGTAACAACGTTTAGAGTGACATAAAGAATAACATCGGTATCGAGTAGTCCATTAGCGCTCTCGAGTAGCGTTGGTCTCGGCAGTGGCGCGCGGTCCCGCGCGCACTCTATCTTGTCGGGAGCGCGCAATCGGGGGCGGTCCGGTACAGAGGCTTACCTCCTCTCCTCGCTTCTTCTTCGTCTTGTTCTTGTTCTCAGTGCTGGTTGCTTGCTGTTTGTTTCTCGCTGCCTCCACCACGCGAGTTTAAAGAGCAAAAGGACGTCCGGGAGCGAGTGAAAAGGCGGCCGTGTTCTTGAGGATTTTTTTTTTAGGGGGATTAAAAATCACGCCGAATCGCAGCGTTGACGGCCGAGCGCCATCAGGTAAACACTGTAAAGTCGAAGCGAATGTCCCGTGGAAAGTGCTTTTTTTCTTCTTCTTCTTCTTCAATTACCGCCGGGGAAGAGGAGAGAGGGGAGGAGGTGGAGGTGGATGTGCGGGGGACGAGCCTCCCTTTGTGCGGAAGAGTCAGGGTCACAATGTGGACGCTCGACGGACGGTCGCCTCAGCCGGCCTCGAGCGTCCCCCCCACCCCTTCTCCGCCGTCGTCTCCCTGACAGAAACGCCTTCTTTTATGCGTCTTTTCGTTAAGTTTCCAACTCCGAGGCCTGTTCTTAGCCACCCCCCTACCCCCGTCTGTGTTTAAACCCCCCAGCAGCGATGTTGTAACGCACCCTACTTTTAGCCTGGTAGCTAGCTCCCCTGTGACGTTTAGGGACGGCTCGGTTTCCAGCCCCCGCTCGACCCCCATTGTGTGTTGTTGCCCCCACAATGCGGTGGCTCGGGCGCTTGTGAGCGGCGCAGGGGACTGTCGAGAACCTTGACCGACCGCGGTGCTTGTTTTCTTGGCATCCTAACCCCGCGACGTGCATCGGTGCGGCTTTCGTTCCATTAGAGTGCCGACATCTACCGCTGCTATGAAACGCCCCCTCCGCCGGAAAAGGCGAGCTTGTTGTCTCTCCACTTCGCCATCCAGACACTTGGACTCATTTGAATATACCATAAATATACAGATACGCTTGTGTTTTCACATCCTTTTTGTAATTCACACGACACACGTCCGCGTTGAAGCCATGTTTTTGTCGCCCGCTAAGGGGGCTGCGATTGGCGTTAATGACGCCATCGCGGTGGCTTGGCTAATGTGTCACGAATGCTTTGTTGAGTTACCTTTTAGCTTACATCTTCCTTCTGTCCAAAGATAATTACACAACATAACATCTGTAGGAATAAAGAAATAGATCTATGACAAGAGTTGTTCCCAAAGCCATCACTTGACTAGGGTTGCAAAATAATGGGGATTTTCGAAGTTGCAAACTTTTCATGCAAATGAACAGAAATGCGTGGGAATAAATGAGAAAATTTCGAAATTGCCGGTAAGGGAAGTGCTTTGTATAGCACACTTTATGCACAAGACCATTCAAATATTAAGACATTACAAAAAAATCATAAAATAATCAGGAGTAGAGTAATTACATTAAGGTGATTTAAATAAAGCATCAGCCAATATAAATTAAGAGTTACCATGCAAGTGGTGATTAAAATAAAAGTATTAAAGGATAAATACATGAGAATGCCGCCCTAAACTATGTTTTCAGACCAGATATAAATGAACCGACCCTTTGAGCAGACCTGGGCTATTCAGAGAGTTTGTTTCACAGGTGAAGACCATAATAACGTAATACTTCATGTTCTTTGCTTCTGGTTCTGGGGAAAATACAACAGAGTCCCAGAATATAGTATGACAAAAGACGTTGTGGTGCTCCATAATCTGAGCAAGGGGAGGAAGCATGTCAGTATTAAACAGTAATGGTCCAGGAATGGATTCTTGTGGAACCCCGCATGTGATCTTATTTCGCTCACTCATGACTACCAGTTGAGACAAAGTAATCCTTGTCTTGCAAGTACTGGAAGGTTTTCGCTTGAATATAGATGCGTACAATTGATTTTGAGCATAATCCAAACAAAAACAACTGGATTTCATGCAAGTACTGTTAGGCTACTTTGATTTAGGAGTGCCCCAATTTACAAATATTTTGAGGTACCAGCTGTAGCGTGGTCGATTTATTTTATTTCTTTATTTTTGATCATGTATTTTTGCTTTGCGTTCCAAGTCATATTTTGAGGTTCAAGCAAACTTCAGATATCCCGCCGCTCTCGTGAAATGGAGGGGGGAAAATGGAGCAGTTAAGGTACTGCAGTGCCTTCACATGGGGGCAAGTAGATGACAAAAAGTATCTATTTATGCTTAATTAAATATGATACATTTCCATTCACTTACCTTCAACTCCTAATTAATTCCTATGTTATTGTATAACCTGTTATAACGACGTTGCATGTTTGAGGATTTAGAGTGCAAACAACTCTATAGGTGTGTACGTTTCAAAGACAGGAAATTAAATAAAGGTCTCAAACGATTAGGCCGCAGGGGCAGTGGACTCCGGTTCCTCGAGAGCTATATCCTCCCTTTTCGATCCCTCCCTACTCCAACATACCTAATTCAATTCATCATGATCCTTTCAGACTTTGACATAGCTTGCTAATGAGCTGATCGTTTGAATCAGGTGTGTTGAAGTAGAGAGAGATCTAAAACAGGCACGACGTGGCTCTCGAGAACACCGGAGTTCCCTACCTCTAGATGAGGGTGTACTAAAACACTCACATTTTGGCGGGGTTGGGTGTTTGCAGTGTGAGAGGAGCACACCGCCGCTATCAGGGCGTTATGTTTTCCGAACCTTGAAAAACACAAGCACAGGTGGAAAAGGGGTCTCAAAACAATTATGGTTTGGATTAAGATGCTAAAACAGGCATTGTTGGGTTGGCATAGGGGTGCACCAACTCTGTCTTGGTATTGAAGGGGGTGCAGGTCTTAAAAAGTCTGGTCAAGACTGCTATCGACTGATTGACGCAACCATTTTCAACATAAACCCGAACTGACATTTAACGATGTTGTGACGGTACCCTGGCGTGACAAGAGTCACACGCCTTGATGTTTTTTTTTTGTGTTGTGTGTCTTTCTCCTCCTCATGCAGGGCCCCACAATGTCCAGTGAAGTGCAGAGACCGGACGACAGCCCCAGCACCAGCGGTGGCAGCTCGGACATCGAGCAGCGTGAGTCGTCTGTACCGACCGAGCAGGAGCGTGAGCAAGCGCAGCCCAAAAAGAAGGAGACAAAGATCTCGAGTAAAACCGCTGCTAAACTGTCGACGAGTGCCAAGAGGTAAGACGACCCCCTCCCCCTTTCCCTCCCAACACCACCAGCACCTCTTCCTACCCCCCCGTCCTCCTCTTGTTGGGGAGTACACTGGGTTGTTTGCTAAAATGCTGCCCTAAGGGTGTGAAGCTGTGTAAAAACCACTGTAGTCCCAAAGGCATTGTCATTTCAAGCCTGCCTGCTTTTCAGCGGGACTATAAACCTTCTTTTGAATGGAAATAACACACACGCACACCCATGAATGGCCGCTTCATTAAACAAACTTGTTAAAACACAATTTTTAAAGTATTCTTTCGCATTTGTTGTCATTCTCTAGCTGTCAAGAAGCGTGAGACTATGTTGTAACACCACTTTAAGGACTTGCTGACACACGTCTTGAAATAAGAGCCCAAGCGTGGTTGCTTCAAATTGTTTTGGTCACTCTCAAGTGAATTTGCTCAGAAAAATTGACACATGAAACACAGGAGAATGAAATATTGTCCATGTAAACGCCAAAATGTTCAACCAAAACATTGCATTTTGTCTAATGAAAGTCTGATCACTCTGCGTTTTCCAACTTTGATTGTGCCAAGGCATATTCGACATTAGAAAACTCTCAAGGTACACGGCTGAACAAGAATATCATTAAAAGACGACACACATAATTACTGTACATTCCGCCATCTAATGACATAAAGAGCGTTAAGTGTTCTTTCTCTCTGTCATTAAACATCACTGGCATAGATGGATGATTATACATCCATCCATTTTCCGATCCGCTTATCCTCACAAGGATCGCGGGGGGGTGCTGGACCCTATCCCAGCCGTCTTCGGACAGTAGGCGGGAGACACCCTGAACCCGTTGCCAGCCAATCGCAAGGCACACAGAGACGAACTTCAACTATCCATGCTCACACTCGCACCTAGGGACAATGTTTTTGGAATGTGGGAGGAAACCCGGAGAAAACCCACGCAGGCCCGGGGAGAACATGCAAACTCCACACAGGGAAGCCGGAGCTGGAATTGAACCCGGTACCTCTTGCACTGTGAGGTCAATGCGCTAACCACTGGATCACCTGGCCGCCTAGATGGATGATTAAATATATAAAAATAAATTGTAGTAAATACAGTTAAACCTCGGCTTTCGAATGCCTCGGTTCTCGTCCAATTCGGTTTTCAACCAAAAATTTCGAGTTTTTTATGCCGCGGATGACGAACAAATTCCGGTTCTCGAACAAACTGAGCGCACTTGAATGCACCATTTGACTCCTCTCGCCTTTCTTACACAAGTAAGTGACGCTTGCTCGGGTAGACGAGGAAGTGACACTTCCTCGTGTTGCTTTCCATTGTGAGCAGACGTGTTCAGTAAACATTTTTATTTTAAAAAGAGCGTGGTTTCGTTTTTTGAACAATTTTGGTTTTTGAACTGCCTTCTAGAACGGATTATGGACGAAAACCGAGGTTTGACTGTAATAGATTTTTGGACCACTTAAGTGAAATGTGATTATTTCCTGCGGCACAGTTGATGATCTGTCAGACACAGTAATGTGCCACAGCAATCACTGTGCTAATTTATTTTTTTATTTTTTTGTGCTTTATTTCCAAAAACAAACAAAAAACAATACCTTTGTTCATTTTGTGCTCAATGCAAACTGAAAAAGTATTATTTCAGTTCAATCTCGTGGCATCTTCGTGCTATGTTGAAATAAGTTGAGGAGCTCCATATAGTGCTTTGGCGGCATGTTGGTCCCACGGAACTATGTTGAAGTTGAGTTGAGGAGTTTCATGGTCATGTTTTGCCGCTGGCTTGTGGCATCTCTTTGTCTTTTGAGGGTCAGTTACTCATGGATTTGCACCAGTCCAGAAATGCTATTGATGGGCTAAAAATCGAAGATTTGTCATCTAAACTTCAGCTACTTGAACACACAGACAAGAAATACAAACACAACATCCAGTACTGCAAATATTCTCTATTCTTCTGTGGGAAGAACGACTATTGACTGCAGCTTATTGGATCTTCCTCTTGCTTTTCATTTTCCACGATGCAGCAGCGGAGCCAAGGATGATCCGCAATATCACGAACACGAGAGAGTGCAATTGTCCCGCGCTTCTCTTTCAAAACAACCACAATGGCGGAATTGGGCAAAATTATTTCTATTCATTTTCCGAACCGCTTCATCCTCACTAGGGTCGCGGGGGGTGCTGGAGCCTATCCCAGCAGTCTTCGGGCAGCAGGCGGGGGACACCCTGAATTGGTTGCCAGCCAATCGCAGGGCACACAGAGACGAACAACCATCCACGCTCACACTCACACCTAGGGACAATTTAGAGTGATCAATCAGCCTGCCATGCATGTTTTTTTGGAAATGTGGGAGGAAACCGGAGCACCCGGAGAAAACCCACGCAAGCCCGGGGAGAACATGCAAACTCCACACAGGGAGGCCGGAGCTGGGATCGAACCCGGTACCTCTGCACTGTGAAGCCGACGTGCTAACCACTGGGCTACCGGGCCGCCCCAAAATTATTTCTATTCACCAGATTTGAAAGCCAAAAAGTAGGTCCGCCGGGCTTGAAAGCTTCGAGTGGCCTTCGCCGCAGAGATGTTAGCCTGCAATTCAGTTGATATCGAGCGACTTAACTGTGCGTGCTGCTTTCTTTCTGAATGATGTTCTGATCGCATCGGCGTCACCGCGCGCAGTTTTTGGCACACATGAAAGTGTCCTCGGTGAAGATGATGTGACGAGGACCGGCTCGCCGGTTGATCCGACATCTGTTTTGAAACTACACGTCAGCAGATGGACGTGATTTGGATTTGAGGTTTGATCATGACAATAAAATTGCATCGTGACGCAATATTTGACAAGGTAGTCCCATTCATGCGGGTTTTTTTTCAGTATTTGACATTCCTGGTGTAATAAGAAGTGAACAGCTGTTGGTACAAACAATAATAAAACCAAAGAGTACTTTTAACTTGGATAAAAGGAATGACTTGCACATGGCAAAACTGGGCGCTTTGAATGTGAGCTTTGTTTTTAAATGCTTGCTTTTTATGTGGTGATTTGACATCTCTTAAGCTGTGTTGTTTTGTCATTTCACTGTTTTGTTTGATTTTTTTACCCCGATTTTATTATTTTCTTGGTGATTTTCTTGATTTCTTGATTTTCATCAGTTCTTTGCATTTTTCATTATTTCCGTGTAAAGCACTGTGGCTTTGCCTTAGATGTGAATGGTGCTGTGCAAGTGTATACAGTACTTGCCTTTCCTTGCCTAAATGCTATCCATCCAAGCATCCATCCACCCACCTATTCAAGCCAATGTTGCCTTCAGGTTAGAGGTAAGATCGGGCGGCCCGAGCCCGACCCGACCCGGCCCGAAATTGGGGACGGGTCGGGCCTAAAATGTCAGTCATTGCTTCGGGTTCGGGTCAGGTCGGGCTTCTCTCTCGCTGACTTTTTTTTTTTTCCTTTAGTTTTGAGGCCGCGAATAATTTTGGCCACGAGAGACCGTGGTTCGCAAAAAAACAGAAGTCGCCTCATCACAACACGTACTGTACTAAACTCTTGCAATGACAATTCAAAGAACTCCTTCCAGTCTCTGTCGAGTATCCACCCGTCATTTTTCGTCTTTGTCTCTCTGCTTCTCTCTCTGGAGTTGCCGCGCTAGATTCTTAAGGACGTACTGCTGCTGTGGTTTACGGCCCAATTTTCAACCCGTCAAAAGTGACGGGCGGCCTTAAATTTTCCCGTCCACTCTTAAAAAAAAATCTGTCAATGATGGAAAATTGTCGGTTAAACGTAACCTCTTCAGAAACAGAAATATAAAAGATGTAAATGTTTATATAGTCGTGTTTAACTTAGATTTCGTTACAAAAGACAGGCTTTGTTATCAGAAATCACCCCTCCTCCTCCCGAGTCCTCACAAATAAAATATGAAATCTCGAGTTTGCTTCGGGCTCCGGCCTGCAAATCAATTTAAGTGATCGGGCTCGTTTTTTTAGGACCGATCTTAGCTCTACTTCAGGTACATTCTACATCTCAGTTTTACTGTCACTTAAAAGGACATTGTTCAAAAACATCCTGAAATGCCATCCATCCAGTTTGGTGTTGTTTTCACAAACAGTCCTAAATCACAGGTTTTTTTGCCCTAGACCACTGAGATGTTTTCCCAATGTCTTTAAGATCGATCTCGACACCCATCCGTGCTTTGCCTTCACGGAAAGTTTGAAATCGCAATTTTCCCTGTCACAAAAACAGCAGCGATTGTTGCAAAAGACATTCAAATGGATTTTACTTCACCTGACGAGTAAAGTATCTGTCGATACAGAGTGTATTCACGTTGGAGTTGTTGTCAACAAAACAATAACCTCAAACACAGCACGTGTATCTGTTTAGCTTTCCTGGCAACTCTATTCACAGTGTGAAGTGCATACCTGATGGAAAGCCACTAAAACTCACACCAAAATGACTCTTTTGTTTTTCTTCCCAGGATTCAGAAGGAGCTGGCTGAAATTACATTAGACCCTCCTCCAAACTGCAGGTGAGCTGCTCTTATCTGCTCCCTGATGATTGCTTTGCTGATGTACAATGCTGCTGCTTGTGCGTGTGTGTGTGCGCCTTTTTCACAGTTATGGCTGCAGTGAGAGCGTAGAAAAAAAGAGCTGCGGTGTCACCTTTTAAAAGCCGTTTCCATCCTTGTATGCCCCCCCCCCCACACACACCAACCCCCACCTCCTCTGTTCGGTGCAGTCAATGCTTATTGTTTGATGTTTACTCTCTCTCGGACCTTTTAAGGGCGAGAGATGTTGCCGGCGCGCCACATGCGGCGCATCCGTCATCCCCCTCGGGGGATGCCGCGAAGGACGGAGCTGTTTATCAGCTTTAATTGATGCCGCCGAGATGATCGGTCCTCAGGCGCCGGTTTGTAGTCGTCTGACCGTTTACTGTCTTGTCCATGGCGGGAAAAGACGGCGGTTCATGAGATGAATCAAAGACACGGCGATGCGTACAAAGACAATTAGTCTTAAGTGGTTACCATAAATGTCCGTTAGGTCTTCATTGTCTTTGACATATTCTGAGTCATTTGCCAGATGCATCAAAGACACCATATCACAATTTTTAAGGAGACTTTATTGTTGTTTCAAGCGGATGTATTGATACTTTCTGCTTTTCACCTGGGGTGCCAGATAACAATTGTCGGGCCATTGACTGCCTTGTTTACACTGTCAAATTGCTTTTTATCAAATCATGGCTGTAGATGTCATCAATGCATTGCAACTGGGCATGTTGGCAGTGATGAATTACTCTTTGATATAGATACCCAAAAAAATGGACACCAGGTTCTCCTTGATTTTTTTTTGCAAACAATAAGGAGAGTCCGTTGGATGTGTTTTGGGTTGGAGAGAATGGTGACGTCTTCTGGCTTTGTTCGCGTGGTGCCATTTTGTTGTCATTTGGCCACCGACGGCCTTCTTCTTGCCGAGAAACCAGAAATTGTTTTGCTGCAGTTTCTTCAAAGAAACAACGCTCTATACAAAATGAATGTTGACAAAAAGTGCTAAATATTCCGACTTATCAATGACACTATCATTGACGTGATGCGTACCAAAACACAAACACTTTTCAAAGACTCAGCATATGACTCCGACTTTCAACATACATTGGGTTAATTGCACACGATATGCTTCGGTGTTTACGTTCAATTATTCGATGATGAACTCTAATCCATTTTAGACCCCCCTTTTTTCCCCCCTTTTTTTTGAAAATAAAACTAGGTTGGCTCACATGATGGATTTGGTTTGAGGAAGTCATTTGAAAGTAAAATAATCGCCAGAGGAGATTTTGCAGTCTTGGGAAGGGAGGGGGGGTAGTTGCTCGGGAAACAATTAAGCTTCCTCAAGATAATCCCTTTACGTGTGTGGGGGTGGAATGGAGGAGGGGGGGGGGGGGGGTCATGTAATAATTACTCTGCGGTAATATATGTGACAACAACAGTGGTGATGGAGAGGAGCGACATTTTCTCAGCCGCTCGTTTAGTATGCTGTTCACTTCCCGCTTTTTTTTTTTTCCTGGACCGAGCTCGCTTGAAAGGTTATTCATTTGAGCGGCTGCGACAAATGGAGTCACAGGCTGTTGGCCTTCTTCAGGAGGCAGGAAGGAGAGCCGCGCTAAAGACATCCACTTGGGTGCGTTCCACAAACGCAGCACCGGCCGGGTGGGTGGAATGGTGGGAGGGTATGGGCTGGGGGGGGCGGAGGTGGGGGGCACTTGATTTATGTCATCTCCACTGCCGTGCCTGCCACCTCGTTACCACACTGTCTTCAGTTTAATCTTGGGAGAGTTTCACCTTGCCTAGTTGTGCAGATGTGTCGTTATTTAATGAAGTGGATGCGCTCATTCAGTGGGTCTCCACTGTTGTCGCGCTGAAATTCATATTTTCCTATTGTTTAAAAAAAAAAAAAGTCATGACTCTAATATAAGTTACCATATTTTCCGCACTAAAAGGCGCACTGGATTATGAGGCGCACCTTCAATGAATGAGCTATTTTTAATTGTTTTTCATATATTGGACGCACTGGATTATAAGGCGCAATCTACAATGCATTCGACTCGAGAGGCGTTCATGACCGCCTCCGAAAAACGTAAATTAACATTACTTCAATGAAACTACGAAAATGGACAAGAATGTATCAAAACAGAAAATCAAGTGAGGAAATCACAAAATAAATTCTATAGCCCCCTTTGGCATTTCCAACAGAATGACAGGATGTCAGTAAATTTGAGGAGACTGGACTGTCTAAGAAGTGTTTATTTATTCCTTCGTTGTGTATTCACAAACGAGGAAATCACAAAATAAAGTCTGTCGAGGGGCTATAGAATTTCTTTTGTGATTTCATCGCTTGATTTTCTCTTTTAACTGCATTATTTTCAATTTTCCGTTGTTTCATTGAAGAAATCATTCATTTATGTTTTTCTGAGGCGTTCATGAACGCCTCTCGAGTCGAACGGTAAACTAGCATTTACTCCGGAGTAAATTTTTAAACCACCTCCTGAGCAGGGTTAAATTTGCTCCGGTTTAAGCTGTTTTCAGGGGCTACACCGGTATAACTTTGTACGTGTGAACGCTCTACGGTGGGCAGCCTCGGTGCTACACCGTAGTAAAAGTTGCTGTGTGAACACCGCTATTTTTAAAGCTGATGTCCTTAAACAGCGACAGGAGGAAACCCGGGAGGATTGGATTTGGTCATTATTCTCCGTTCTCACACCTACCAATGCAAATGAAGCTACATTTGTACTAGAGATCCCACCTGCACGTTGTGTCGCTGTCGTTTTAAGGTTAATTAAACGTCCCCTTCGACAAAGAGGAGCTGCCATCCAGCGAGCCGCGTTGTCGCCTCTTGTATTATGCGACTCATTCTACGCGGGGTTTCATTCTTCGAGCGGAGGGAGTCATCGTGTGATTCGAGTGAAGCAGATCAAGCGACATCCTCAAAGAAGGCGACAGCAACGCCACGGACGTCGTTGCGTCAGAGCCGCAGGATCCAATTCAACTGTAGTAGGCGTCAAAACGCAATACTTTAGTAATAACCCAACTCGCATCCCACTAATCCGGCTCGGATGAATATATGAGTCAATCCATCTCCGCGTCTGCCCCCTGGAGACGGTGCTCGCTTTTGATTGATGCTGCAACAGAGCGCTATTAATGTTTATTATTGGGCTTGTATGCTCCGATCTGTTTTTGATATTATTTTTAGTTAATTGCCGTATGAAACTGGAGGCTATTTCACACAGAAATCCAGTAAATTTTGCCAGACGGAGACAGATAATTAGATGACACGGGCGTCTGGTGCGTCGAACGGCAACAAATGCTGTCGGCAACACGGAGGGAGAAACGAATTAACTGCCGGGTGTTAAGCTTCACACTTCTGTTTGGCATTCCCTCACTCACAGGGGTCGACCCGCTTCTCTTTCAGGTCTCATACTACCTCAAATTGCAAAGCAATTTTCAACCGACTTTGATTTCCATATCTTTGTTCAAAAACAGGATTTTTTTTTTCCACATAGGGGCTATTACGGCTTTGATTGAACTCCAATTTTAACTCAGAATCCAGCCAATTTACAAGTCAACTTTCACAGACATTAAATGTTTTTGCGATTAACACAAAAACCCAGCAAAGGTTTGAATTTGCCACGGCTAAATTAACAACTACAATTATGATCAGAAAGCTTCTGTTGCTTTCATCTCGGGATCCAGCAATCAAATACTGTACAGTCAAACCTCGGTTTTCAAACATCTCCAAATTGGTTTTCGACCAAAAATGTCAAATTTTTTTTCGATTCGGATGACGAACGAATTTCGGTTCTCGAACAAACTGAGCGCACTTGAATGCACCATTTGACTCCTCTCGCCTTCCTTACACGAGGAAGTGACGCTTCCTCGTGTTGCTTTCCATTGTGAGCAGACGTGTTCAGTAAACATTTTTATTTTAAAAAGAATGTGGTTTCGGTTTTCAAACCGTTTCGGTTTTCGAACAGCCTTCTGGAACGGATTATAGACGAAAACCGAGGTTTGACTGTAGTTCAAAAATCGATCATTCTGTCCGTTATTCCAAATGGATGGAAATTTATTTTGCTTTATTAAACAAAAACCAAAAAAAATGTGCATTTGAGGTGAGATATTTGTCCACTCACAAGCACCATCCTCACATTCTACATTGTATTAGCTGTAACTTTCATTTTGTATGGTTTTAAAAGGCGAGGCCTGGCCCGTTGATTGACGTCGACGTCAGCGAGTAAAATTGAGTTGGCTGTTGTGAGGTCTGGCTAATAGCTGGCCGGTAACTGACTAACTGTGAGCTACCCCGCTTGTTGCTGAGTGCCTGTGCGTCAGCTTTTGCCATAGAAAAATGTAAACGCCAGAGGGACTTGTGTGGATTACCGCCACCTATAGGACCGGAGTGCAACAGAATGTTGTCTGACAGACGTTTTGGCCTTGCTGGAGATTTTCACTCCACCGTTATTTCTTTCCTTTTTTGCAGTTTGACGTGCAGTTGAATACAGAAAAGCCGCTGCTCTCTATTTTAGATTCCACTCAGGTGTATTTCAGTTATCTCCCACATCTGTTGTCCTGTCTCCTCATTTGTTATCTCCTCACTTGTCACGTCCCCCTCCTCTTTCGTCTCCTGCTGCGTTTATCAGAAGACGCGTCGGATTTAAGTCGTTAGTTTTCCCCGTTCATCACATCAAAGACTCAGCCGGAGCCCTGCGCCGTCTCCCTCCACAGAGGCGGTGGGGAAACGTTAGATGAGGCATTTCATTCTCTTCACACAGTGGTATTAGTGTCTTTCGGTGTTTTGAATGAGATTTTTTTCAATTGGCACCCAAAAAAAAAACCTTCTCTGGGGGGAAAAAAAAATCCTTGATACATCGCTGAGAGGTGTTTATGCCCCAGAGGAAGTGGGAAATATGGCGGTTGGTCAAAAAAAAGTGAGTTGCTGAATAATTGATGACACCCCCCCTCCCAAAAAAAAAAAAACTGCTAGATTTTTCTTAGAGCACTTTAAAGAGAAGATATTATGCAAAACGGACTGTTGTAAATATCATTCTAAAAATGCCTGCCCTCCCGTCACGTGTGATCAAGTCATTCTTACCAGGCTATTTCTAAAAGTGTGTTTGGAAGCCGTTCAGAACACAGCCACAGCCAGGCTACCCTGTGAAACGCTATCATGTCAAAACCAAAAGGTAAGCAGAGATGCACTGAATTCTGTTGTAGGATGATATGAAAAAAAATTCAAATATCAAAATAGAACATGTCATCGAATGGAGATTTATGACATGAATAAAATTGGCCCAAGTTTGTGACACAGGTTATTTGAAGCATAATTAATTAAGCCCGTGTGTATAACTATGCTCACACACTGTCCCTTCATAAATAATGGAAAACATGTCATTTAATAAAATAACAAAACATCCTAATCACCTGACCTTTGAAACGCGCGAAAGAGCCTCTTTCAAGGGGCTCGTAAACTATTTCCGTGTTTGGAATTCCCGAATGGAGCAATCCGCGCGTCACCTACAGCCTCTTGTCTGTGGTGAGTGTGAGTGGAATGTGTGTCAATGTATGCATCCAACTCTCGCAGGACAACAGACTGCACACTCTCGGTTGCACTCCTGATACTATAATGAAAGTGGGAATAGTTTTGTGTCCTGTTTGTAGATTAAAGTGGGGTGGAAATGAAGGAACAAGTGTCGAAATGTAGTGTGTGCGCGGGACGCTGTGCGCTGAGAGGGGGAATGAAGTGCGCAGTTGCTCACATGCGCAGCTTGGAGGCAACGTCGTTCATAAGTGAAAATGCTCTTCTCGTCTTTAACTCTTTGATTCCACAAGACGTACTTGTCCGTCTTTTTAAAATTAGGCCCCGCCTACCAAGCACGTACTAAGTCTTTTTTTTTTTTTGCGTCATAGAGAGAAAGTGGGTCTGATGCAATCTGTGAATGAGAATAAGCCGTTAGCATTGTAAATCATGTAAAAAAAAAGCGACCAGTAGGTGGCAGTGGTGCCTCACGTGATTGAAATGCACACAAAAAGATCTTTTTCTCCGTTTTTCGCCCAGGAATCGCCATTTCCATGAAACTTAGCCATTTTGTCATGCCGATTGCTGAAGAATGGAAAAAGACAGAAACAAATGTTTTTTTCTGCTGAAAGAAGAGTCCAAACTTTATTTTGGTAGGCTCCATGTTTATATAGCATTAGAACCAAATATTCTGTGGGCCTTGCAGGATCAGTCAAAATCCAGTAAAACGCTCCAGTGAAAATGGCTGGGATTGAATGAGTTAATGTCACTCACTTTCTCAGGACTCGTGATTTTGAGTAAAAGCAGACGACCTAGTCACGATACCCTGGTTGTCACGGTCACGGAAGCCGCAGTCGACGCTGAGGTTTACAGAATGCTGTTGGCTATTATTAACTTCTAATTTGTGGCGCAAACTTGATTGTTGGTGAAGTTGAGGAGGGATGACTTTGTTTTGGAGAGACAGTATATATTCTCTGCATGCACCACATCGACTAATCTGCACACCATTTAACACGCGTGTAAAGTCTTGCCTCCACAAACAAAAGTGGTTCTATTGGCTTTATTCTGATCGCCTTCCCAGCCACACTGCTTCCATAAGTAGAAGTTGCTTTTGCCTCGTCATAAGTGCCCTACCTGCGCCCAGGTCATCATGCTAACGGAAGCCGTACTCATCATTGGCCGAGCAGTATCTGAGGTGTGGTTCATGGTTGCTCACTTGCACCCCCTGATTTTGGGCAGACAGGAAAATCGGGGATGAAAAGTATAATAGTAATTCTTTAGTCGTTGGGGTATTTTGAGATTGAGCCAGCTAGGAACTCTTTTATTGAGGGCATCAACTGCATAATATCCACGAATCCTATAGGCTCTGTATGCCGGCCATGTGTTGCCGTACTGCGCCAAGTGTTATGACGTGATGTCATAAAGCGATACACGGGGTTGGGATGTTCGTTGGTGGGTGTTATGATATGAATAAAGTTGTTGTTATCACACAGTTGGTGACTGCTTGTTATTGAACAGCAAAGATGGAGCTTCACTTCACTCCGCTGCCCTCATTCCTCGCCGCTGGTCCCGTTGCTATGAATGTTTTAAGACTAGAAAAGATCGTACTCGCCGGGAGCAAGTGACCCGAGGCTACCCGCTGTTCTCATTTGCAACCGTCTTTTCATTCTCTCTGACCCAAGCAGATGTATAAAGACCACTTTGCCTTGTTGTTGGACATGTTGACGCTCCACAGAGTGTTTGTAAGCCGGTGACAGGAGCAGACAAAGGAGTTGAAGGTTTTTCCAGGAATTCTCAAAAATTAAAGATGTCTTTTTGGCCACAAACAAGCTTGAATGTGTTTGTAAAATTCAGCAGACGTGAGGGTGAATTATGTTGTAGAATTTACTAAATAAATTCTATAGCCCCCCCTAGAGTATTTATTTGGTGATTTCCTCATTTGTAAATACAGTACACAACAAAGGAATAAATAAAAAACCCTTCTGAGACAGTCCAGTCTCCTACATTTTACTGACATCTGATCGTTGGAGCTATGCTCAAGGAAAATGGCAAAATAAATTCTGTAGGGTGGCTATAGAATTTATTTTGTGATTTCCTCGCTTGATTTTCTGTTTTGACGCATTATTTTCAATTTTCGTCATTTCATTGAAGTAATCGTTAATTTACGTTTTTCGGAGGCGGTCATGAACGCCTCTCCAGTCGAACGGAAGGAGCGTAGCTCCATCTAGTGGATACATTGTAGATTGCGTTTTATAATCCAGTGCGTGCAATATATGAAAAAAAATTAAGAAATAGGCCATTCATTGAATGTGCGCCTCATAATCCAGTGCACCTTTTAGTGCGGAAAATACGGTAGGTTTTATTTTCTTAATTCCAAGCAACTTTTTCACGGGCCAGTAAGAGCCGACCAGCGGACCGCAAAATGCCCGGCCGGGTCTGCTCTAACTCATCATCTCTGAGTTTACGCCACCTCCATGTTGGCCCGAGGGAGGATCCTTGTGAGTGACACAGCCAGCGTCGCTCTTCAGCGGCGGCGCCATTAAGCGCAGCAGGCGGCGTTATCAATATTCATGACAGGGAGGAAGGGGGTGTGAGTTTCAGGAAAAGCTCCTGGGTATTCAGTGGTGTTCGACGACCCGTGCGGCTCAACTACAATGATTGTTGGCTGAAGGACGTGAAAAAAAAAATCAAACGAGCACTGTTTGTGTTTGACCTCGGGTGATCGATTGGCGTTCTGTAGTCGCCCTCACGTCCTTATGAATATTGATGAATCATATCCACCCTTCAGTCTGTGTGACTCCCCGACATGACTTTGACCTTTTTAGTGCTTTTACCCTTTGACTGCACAATGAAAGCCTTAAAAGAAGCATGCCTCAAAATCCGAAGTGCTTCCATCAAGGTGAACCCGAAGGGGGTGGGACGGGCTTTGCAGCTGAATTGTGCAAAATATGCAGTCAAAAGCTTCTTTTCACACAAAAGTCCTTCGTACTTACTGAATAGAAGCAGTCTGCATTTCATCGCAAGACCCGGCAAAGGGGCCCTGACGACATTAACGTATTCACTGCCAGCCGTTGTGTTCTTTAGGAGATCAGCAGTAGAACATGAGTTGGCTTCACCAAAAACACCAGTTTATGACCAAAAGGTAAAGGAAATGTTGGGGGGGGTTTGGGGCAAACTCAGATATTAACTGATACAGTGAAACTCCTCTACAACGAAATCATGGTTGCAGCAAGACATTTTTCACAGCGGGGTTTTTCACTGTAGCAAATTTGATCTCAGATGTAAACACTCATACACACACACACACTCGTCGCGAGGCAAGATCAGAGAAAAAGAGTTCGTATAACACAACAGGGTTTTTTTTCGTTGTATGGGGGGCAGGAAAGTGGGAATGGTGTTAATGCATGAAGATTTTTTCACACTACAGGGTACTTTCGCCCATGTAGGTTTCGTTGTAGAGGAGTTTCACAGTAAAACGCTTTGGTTGGCATAATAAGCAGTTTTTAAAAGGTATACACCGCTAAGAAACATGCCGCGAGCAACACTGACTCCATTGCAAGGCTTAAATTGAACGTCAATGACATAAAGGCATATTTCAACAGACAGGCATAGAAACTAGGGATAGAACAGGTGTCAGGTCTTTCTGCTGCCTGCAAAATTACTGTACTTTTGGCAATACAGTATATGAAAAAGGTGGTCGGGACTGAGAACTGCCGGGAACAGAAAAATAAATTGTGAATAATTGACGCCTTTCCTGAGAAGGTTTGCAATTGCCTAAAGATGTTAACAGACCTAACATACTGTATAATTGAGTCAAAATGAATCCCCCAGGATCACCTCAGCATTCTTCCTTAGTACCTGAGCAGAAAAGTTGAAGATGCGAGTTTTTGAACCAGAAACAGATCCGCAAAAAGACACATTTGCAAACACGAACGACAAATATGATGGGGCTCACTGTACTTACAATATAGCCAAAATTCTTTTTTTTTTTCTCAGATTGTTTTATCATTTGTGAATTGAAGGGGGAAAAATAGAAGTGAGTGGATGTTTTAATGACAAGAACAGATGTAAGTCAAATTGATGCTGTAAAGGAGCAAAAACAAGAAAAAAAAACATTGAAAAATACTGACCAATAGCCAAAAGTGACTGAAGAACAAACTGTCATGGAAATGAAATAGAACCAGGCCTGAGGGATATTAAAAAGTGCCTATTTGACAAAACTGTTATTATGTAAACATGCCTTAACGCAGGCGTAAGGGATCTGTTACTAGGCAGAGTATCAGCGGGAACATGTTATACCTCTCATGCCTTGTCAGTGTCGTGGATCCAGATAAAGGGTGAAAAAAATTTGGCTTGAAACAGAGCTGAACATATGGTCAACATGGACATTTTTTTTTTTATGTCTCACACAGAGGGACCGTGTGTCTCTAACTTGTCCAGTTCATCATTTTTGACACGAGTCCAGGAAAATCATTTTTTCTTTGCGTGGAAAAGAAAACATTAGCTCGTGTTGGAAGTGTTTGACACCCCCGCCTCCCGACACCAGCCAGAATTTAATTTATCCCTAATGTTTTCCACTGCGCCACTCGTGCCTGATTCATGTGTGTCATTGAATCCTCAGCATTCTCGTTGTGGAGGTACTTTAGCGGTAAACATTTGTCCCAGGCCGTAAGAGATGGATGGGCCTCGCCTCAGAGCGTGAAAACACGGGAGCGCTGTGGACATTGTGCCATTACGCACGCTGCACACACCTCACTGTAGTAGCAGGCGAGGTCGTTGACAAGAGTCATTTTCTGTCAGGTGAATAAACACGATAACTTACACCAGGTGACCGGTTGCCCTGATGCGCCGTCGCTCTTTTGTCTGAAGTCTCGCGCGCGCGCAATGGGAGAGTAAATTGCCGGATTAAGACACATCGACAGCCGTAGGGATTGCTCTTCAGACGTTTTTTTTTCCCCTTCTGTATCTGTGTGAAACGTCATTAACATCAAGTGTGCAAATAAAATTCTGACTTATTATGATCCCCCAAAACTTGTCCAGATAAAACAGGTGTTATTTCCTTTCATTATTAAATCTGTAGTGCGAGCAGAAGAAAATTATTTCATTCAACTCATTGATTAACCCTTTTGTGAACCAAGCAACCTGATAGGCTGTTCACTGGAGTAACCGATGTCCCTGAAAGGGTTAAAATAAAAGAAAATGCGGCTTCAGGGTCTGGATTTACAATGCCGGTCAAAATGCTGCCAAGATACCTACAAAAGATATTTGACATGAATTCATCTCATTAAATAATTGGTTGACTGAATTTATTATATATACAGTCAAACCTCGGTTTTCGAACGTCTCGTTTTTTATGCCTCGGATGACCAACACATTTCGGTTCTCGAACAAAGTGAGCGCACTTGAATGCACCATTTGACTCCTCTCGCCTTCCTTACACGAGGAAGTGACGCTTCCTCGTGTTGCTTTCCATTGTGAGCAGACGTGTTCAGTAAACATTTTTACTTTAAAAAGAGCGTGGTTTCGGTTTTCGAACAATTTCGGTTTTCGAACAGCCTTCTGGAACGGATTATGGACGAAAACCGAGGTTTGACTGTAATTTGTTTTATTTATCTTTCGCAAAAGGCGGCCCGGTAGTGGAGTGGTTAGCATGTCGACCTCACAGTGCAGAGGTACCGGGTTCGATTCCAGCTCCGGCCTCCCTGTGTGGTGTTTACATGTTCTCCCTGGGCCTGCGTGGGTTTTCTCCGGGTGCTCCGATTTCCTCCCACATTCCAAAAACATGCATGGCAGGCTGATTGGATGCTCTAAATTGTCCCGAGGTGTGAGTGTGGGCGTGGATGGTTGTTCGTCTCTGTGTGCCCTGCGATTGGCTGGCGACTGATTCAGGATGTCCCCCGCCTACTGCCCGAAGACAGCTGGGATAGGCTCCAGCACCCCCCGCAACCCTAGTGAAGATAAGCGGATAGGAAAATGGACGGATATCTTTTGCAAAAAACAACTAATACAGTATCACTGCTCATTACTAAATGCACTGTGAAACTTGTGACGCTCAATTTTTTATATTTTGCGGAAAATAGCATCTTTTTTATGTACTTGCTCACATTCCAAAAACAAATGGCACTTCTCTTGTGAACATCCATCCATCCATTTTCCGAACCGCTTTATCCTCACTAGGGTCGCGGGGGGTGCCGGAGCCTATCCCAGCTTTTTTGAATTGGTTGCCAGCCAATCGCAGGGCACACAGAGACGAACAACCATCCACGCTCACACTCATACCTTGGGACAATTTAGAGTGCACAATCAGCCTGCCATGCATGTTTTTGGAATGTGGGAGGAAACCGGAGCACCCGAGAAAACCCACGCAGGCCCACATGCAAACTCCACACAGGGAGGCCGGAGCTGGATTTGAACCCGGTACCTCAGCACTGTGAAGCCGACGTGCTAACCACTGGACTACCGGGCCGCCCCTCTTGTGAACAGAAAGTATCTATTATGTGAGTGACACACACCAAAAGGAAGCACTGTCATTTGGTAGAGTGTTTTACTTGAAGTCAATATGGTCCTGCATGTTGTGGCTTGTTTCAGAATGAGAGGAGCAAGGCGGGAGGAAGTAGAATTTTTTTTTTAGGGATATGAGGCCACGCTCCTCGATCTCATTTCATAGAAAGATTTACTAAAGATGATGTCATGCCATTTCCACGCGTAACGAATGAGCCAGCTGCCTGGCTGAATTACTGCCATCATCACAAACACGACTTTATGCTTCAGTTAAAGGTCATATTAGAAAAATCCGAACACATTTATGTTAAATAATTGGATAATTAACTCCGTTCCAGGTTTGTGATCCGCTATTTTGTGGATTTTCTTTTCTCTTTATTTATTTTTGTACAGTTTGTAACTGTCTCCTGTTTATTTTTGGGTGTAATTCCAGTGTTGACCATCATTTTTGTTTGACGCTCTAAAACAAAGTATTTCAAGCTCCGCATAGTTTTTGCTTAAGATAGATGTTCACTTAGGGCTGTGCAATTAATCAAAACTCAAGTGCGATTACAATTACTATGCACCCTGAACCGGTCGCCAGCCAATCGCAGGGCACACACAGACAAACAACCTTCCCCGCTCACACTCACACCGAGGGACAATTTAGAGTGTCCAATCAGCCTGTCATGCATGTTTTTGGAATATGGGAGGAAACCAGAGTACCCGGAGAAAACCCACGCAGGCACGCAGACTCACCCGTTTTCTGAAGCTGAGCCGTGATTGATTGGGAGCTAAACTGTTTTAGTCTTTAGTGTTTGTTGTTTTTACGATACTCGCAGTCAAATGGTCGCATCCTGTTGGTAATTGTATCGTCCTGTAATGCCAAAGTATATCCATATGCAATATATAACCTGTCCTTTAAAAAAAATGTCTTTGTGTGATATAGCCTGTCATTAAAAGTGAGCGGTGGCACTAAAAGTGTTATCAACACTCGCAACATTCTCTCGTAAAATGTAGCGTCGGTCGCAGCTTGCCGTCGTAACCGCCATCTCGCACCGACCTTGCCCCCTTCCAAGGCGGCTCGTTGAAATAAGACGGCATTAAAAACTCGGCCGGAGGAAACATTTTTTCCCTTTTTGCCAAGCAGATGTTTTTTGCACCAAAGTTCCCGAGAATTCGCCAAGCGGGCAGCGGTGATCATTTCCATATATATGGAGTGACCTTTTCGTTCCCAGGATGCATTGCAGCCGTCGCATTTGCTGGTTTAATGGCGAGCGGACGCTCATTTCCTCGACGCAAATGTCAAAAGATAAACTGGTGAGGCCAACTAATCTGCGTTCACATCTAACGCCGCGAGGGCCGCAATGAGACCATTCACGCTATCATCATCACCATGCAGGTCAAGTTAGTATCATATTCTGTCGGTCTCCAGGGTACAAATAGAGATTTTCAAAGCATATTTACCCTGAAATTGTGTCATGGCGTAAGAGGGAGCCGAGAAAAATGAATGCTATCACGCCTTCGCCAGTGTTGGTCGCTGGTAGAATTTAGGTTCATTCAAATTAAGATTAACCTAAATTGTAATCACATTTTAAATTGTATGAATGTCTTCCCTTTTGTCTTCAGTCGGTAACTTTTCTCTTAGCCGCACTGCTTCTAGCATGTGAGGATGTTTGATTGTTTTGTCCAGTTAGCATTAAGCTAGCAGGCTTTTATGAGACGAAATACAGTCAAACCTCTGTTTTCGAACGCCTCGGTTCTCGACCAATTCGGTTTTCGACCAAAAAATTTTTATGCCTCCGATGACGACGGAATTTTGGTTCTCGAACAAACTGAGCGCACTTGAATGCGTCACTTGACTCCTCGCCTTCCTTACACAAGGAAGTGATGCTTCCTCGGGTAGACGAGGAAATGACACTTCCTCGTGTAGCGTTCCATTGTGAACAGACGTGTTCAAAATATATCCATCCATCCATCCATTTTCCGAACCGAGGGTCGCGGGGGGTGCTGGAGCCTATCCCAAATAGGCGGGGGACACCCTGAATTGGTTCCTCGTCCACGTAGGGACAATTTAGAGTGCCCAACGAGCCTGCCATGCATGTTTTGGAATGTGGGAGGAAACCGGAGCACCCGGAAAAACCCACGCAAGCCCGGGGAGAACATGCAAACTCCACACAGGGAGGCCGGAGCTGGGATCGAACCCGGTACCTCTGCACTGTGAAGCCGACGTGCTAACCACTGGACTACCGGGCCGCCCTTCAAAATATATATATTTTTTTAAAAGAGCGTGGTTTCGGTTTTCGAACAAATCGGTTTTCAAACAGCCTTCTGGAACGGATTATGGTCGAAAAACGAGGTATGACTGTAATAGGATTTGGTTGAACATCCAAAAATGTACTGTAACCGCGATCCACAAGTTGAGAATCACTGCTTGTAACTTGATTGCAAATTTTCTCATATCATGCTTTGGCAACGGTATCCCCCCGCTATAAACGGGGGTTCACGTTCACCGAAATTGCCACGCCCCCTATTTGTTACATCGGAGAGCTTTGCATTTTATTTGTGCTTTGTAAACCATGCATGTGGTAGTCGTCCAATTAGGGCTGCAATCCTGGTAGTTTAGATTGGCTTTGGTAACCTTGCCCCCCCCCCCCCCCCACACGCATAACTTCATGTCAATTAGCAGGAGTCAAACACATAACAGCCCATTTTAATCCATTTCAAACAAATTTGGTCACGTGCCAATTTGCTGAAGGATATCACGCGTGATCCCAGTTGGAACAACACATATTCAGTGTTGTAAAATAATTTACTTTTCAGTAAAGTAAAGCCTCCCTTTGTCGAAGCAGCAATATCTGAATGTGAATGTGTTCACACGGAGCTTTTGAGGACAGCCGCACACAAATAAAGCCATTATCTGCATTATTTACTCTTCCGGCTCGTTTCCCCCCGCTGTGGGCGCGCCGTCTCATCATGGCGCCGCCACTCGCTTCACATCTCCTTTCCCGGCTTTGACGCTAATATGAGAAGAGCTTTAATGAAGCAATCGTCTTTCAGCGCTAACCGTGAAGAGCCCCGCCGCCAATTAGCATGCGGCTACGTAGGGCAGAGGTGATGCCAATGACGCTATTTGTTTTTTTTTGTTGCTTTTTTAAGGGCACTGTTTTGTTGTCAAAATGGTGTCTTTGTAGGTGCCAATCTCTGGAGGTTGTTTTGCACAATGTACGTACCGACACTTAGTGTCCTCTTTCACGCCCACCATTCCCACTTTAACGTCCGCATGCTGTCCTCGGTTACGTCTCTCTTTGCTCGATATAAGCAACATGTCCGCACGACGTCCGTTTGTCAAGCACACCGCTCATCGAAGTCACACAACAGCATTCACAGATTTTGGAACTCCGTGCAGACCCGCATGATTAGGCGCCATTTTGGAGAAAATGTGACTTTCATGTGTGTCTTATGATCGTGAAAATACGGTACTTTAGTTCATAGACAAAGTATCACAATGTGCTTCACATAGTTACAAAACAACATATAAAGGCAACATTAAAAAGCAAAAGAATTGAAGACATAAAAAAAAACCTGAAGAATGTAAAGCCTTTAAAAAGAAATACGTGGTTTACTAAACTTACCAAAAGAACATAAGCGCAACAATTTCCCAACGATTTCGGAAAATTTTCCAACAGAAATACTCGAAAAGACCTTAATCATAGTTACAGGGAAAACGATGATTTTTAACCTAGATTTAAAAGCATTTACACTTACAGATGACTTCTGTTGGCAGCTTATTCCATTTGTGTGTAGCATAACAGATAAATGCTTCTTCACCATGTTTGCTTTGAACTCTGGGCTCCACAAATTGACCGCAGTCTGATGAACTCTGAACCCGACTGGATTTATATTCCATGACCATTTTATGAAAGTATTCGGGACCTAAGCCAGAGATCAGTAGCAGAATTTAAAAATGTATTCTCCAGTTGATTGGGAGTCAGTGTGAAAGCCTTAACGCCTTCACTCCCAAAGACGTTTTTAAACGTCTTTTCAGACTTGGTACAGAATTGGCTGGTACTAAATGAGTTAAGGACTAGAGTAATATGTTCTGATCTTTTTCTTCCGGTCAGAACATGAGCTGCAGGTGTTTGATGCTCTTCTGAGGAAATCTGGTCATGCAACCATGACAGTAATCAAGTCTACTGGAGATAAAAGTATGGATAATGTTCTCCTGGTCTGCTTGCAACTTGCAACCCTTTAGTCTGGATGCATTTTTCAGCGAGTAATTGGCTTTTTTGTTGCGTGTCATGTGGCTGACTATTCTCACTGCTGTTCACATTCATGGCTCTATTTTTCATCTCTGTTGATGCATCTACTGTAGTCCTTTATCGTTCGTAGAGTAGGGATGCATTTATGTGCCTCCTTCGTTCGCCATTTTTTTCAGCGAGCTACAACAAAGATTCCGGCGAAATAAGCATTTTTTTTTATCTCCTCGGCATCTGGGTCGCCATCTGACGCAGCGCAAACGCCGGCCTCTGGCTAGAGCTGAATAATGCTCGGCGTCTATCATTACCCTGCGCATGCATCAGCACATCGTGACTCTCTCACCACACACAAGCACGCTCGCACGGTGTCAGAAAAGTGTGTTTCATGAGTACACCCCTCATGACCCGACAACAAAGAAGCAGGCTAGCATAACAACAACAACAATGTTGCAGTCGCTCTAGTTTGATGTGGTTCTCTAGATCATTCCTGGAAACGCTCCGGGCTGCTGCCTTCTAAACATTTGCTTTGGGTTTTCTGGTGACACGTACGTCTCCAAAGTTAGGAAGTTCCGAAATGTTGTAGTGCAGAAACATGAGAATGGCGACAATAAAACCGGCACCTGACGTGCGCATTTTGTTTCCTAATGCAAAATCAATTTCAATCTGATTAATTAATTTGGTAATCACTTGAAAAAAATCATTTCAAAAATATTACAGGTTTTGCTGCAGAAAGTGTGTTGGAGTCACGGTTGTTCGAGGGTTTCTAATTACCAAAACATCAATGCTAAAAAAACAAACAAAAAAAAAAAGCCTGGCTTTGTTGGTGGTCCGAGGTGGGAGGAGGCGGACCCCGGCTGTCAAGAGCACCTTCCCTCCTGAGCATAATGGTGGCGGACAGGACCTCGGCGAGAATCCCGCCCGCTAATGCATCCCAGACCCTTGAAACAAATGACCCAAATAGTCAGTGAATCAAGGCATTTGGCTGACGGCAGCAGCGCAGATGCAAGAGCTGCTCGCTCAGAAAGCTTCTCACAGGCGTCCGCGGAGGGAGGACGCCAGCTGCACCCTGGGAAAGATTTACACCCACAGGACACTCCATTAGGTACGCCTGCAACCAGACCTTGCACCGAAGAGACGAATCACAAGCTGTGTCTTTCCAAAGATAATCTTGCTCAGTTTGAAGATCAATAACCGACTCATGGCAAACGCAGCGCCGCTCTCATTCCTTTCCACACATGCGCTCTGGCCTTCATTCGAAGTGGCCTCGACACTTGAGCTGTGAGGGGAAAATGTTTGCGCTGAAGCCATCTTCATCATTGTCACCCTGATCATCATGGTGTTGGATTACTGTCAATTACTGGCTTTCACGCCTGTGTCTCTCCATGCCTTTCTTTCAGCCTGCCTTGTCTGTCTATCTCTCCACCCATATATTTCTCCGCCAGTCTGTCTGTCTATTCATCACCTATCACCCACCTTCGCCTGTCTAACCAGCTGTTTACAGCGACTTGCGGACATGACTGTTGAGGCGAGGTGGATTTCAAAACATGAACCTCAAATCGAAGATTTCAATTTTGACCTTCATCATTTATTTTCAGGGGTTTTTTCTCCTTTCTTTTTTTAACGAGTCATTTAATATCAGCGATGCTCCCAAATTGGAATTGTACTGTTCATACTGCATGGGAAAAAAATCTGTTATGTGTCGCATATGAGCCCAAAAAAAAAAAAAAATGGAGCTGCAGTGTGAACGTAGCCGAATACATAGCCTGTGTGAGAGGGGACATTGAGACTCGCCTGAATACAATTCGATTCCTATCTTATGCACCTGCTCCTCTATTCAACCGTCTAGCACGGGGGTCGGCAACACGCGGCTCCAGAGCCGCATGCGGCTCTTTAGCGACATCTAGTGGCTCCTTGGAGCTTTATAAAAAAAATTTGAAAATGGAAAAGGATTTTGATAGTAGGCTAATATAGCTCAAGATATAGATATAGATGCATGTTGCAGCTCCAAAAAAAGGAGAGCTGTGGTGTTGGTTTTTTTAAAATGTACATTTTATTTATGCTTTTAACAGTCTCGACAAACACAGACACGTCTGCGTCCGACTCCGTGCCTTCTTTCATCTCGTTCGACCCGAGAGGCGTTCAAAGACAGCCTCCAAAAAACGGAAATTAATGATCACTTCACTGACACTAAGAAAAGCGAAAATAATGCACCAAAACAAAAAACATCAAGCAAGGAAATTACAAAATAAATTCTATGGGAGTATTTGTGAACACACAACAAAGGAGTGAATAACAAACAATTCTGAGACAGTCCAGTCTCCTACATACATACAGCATGTGTTTCCTTCATTGTAAGTTTTATAGAAGGCTTTTATTTTTTGCGGCTCCAGACATATTTGGGGGGGGGGGGGGGGTTGTCCTATATGGCTCTTTCAACATTTTGGGTTGCCGACCCCTGGTCTACCATCATGTCCATTCATCCACCATCAATCTGTGGACATCTACCCACCTAAGCATCTGTGTCTATATACCATCTATCAGTCTACTTGTCTGTCCGTCTATCTTGCTCAGAAATTCCCTGACCTTGCACTCCACACATGCATCGACCTTCCACAAAGTGCCGTGCAAAATGCTTCTGTAGTTTTGCAAAACAGCCGACAAACAATACCCTTTTGTTTTTATCTTCCTGAGAAGGTCACAAGCGTGATGGCGGACGTCATAACGCGATTGCCTCTTTTCTTATTTGTCCTATCTGCTCCCTGTAGACAAAAATTAAAATCTCAACATTTGCTTTGTATGCGAGGGAGGGGGGGACAAAGGTGAATCCCAAGCCGGGCCGACGTTTTCTCCCGGACTCTCCGGAGATGAGGCGGCCCGTAATGAGCTAATTAAGTAAGGCTTAGTCAGCGGGTTGCCTCCTTGAAGAGAGGTGCCAAAGTAGATTACGCCTTGACACCGGAAGAGGACGAGAGCGATTGATATTGGTAGAGAATGCTCTTATTGTGGGAGATCTGCTTTCAGGAAGCCTCTGTTGGTTTTTTGTCCAAATAAATAAGACAAGCGGCGATATCACAGCCTGGAGGGAAAGCCAGTGTGGGACGCTCACACACACTTAGACGCACACACAATTTGTGCAACAGCAGGGGAAGGCTTGGCATCGAACACCCTTGCCGGTAATTACATGAAATCACAGGGATTGTTCATTGTTCCCCAGCTTTGTGATGTGGACATTGTCCCGGTGTCTCTGGCAGCGATCCAGCTAAGGGTCTTATCACAAACAACAGTGGGGGAGAGGGGGGGGGGTCTCGATATAGTATCAAGGAGGGGGTCTCGATATGGAAATGGTATTCACGACAACAGACGTGACTGTCGGCATTCGGGCAGCAGCTGGTCAACAAGGAACCTGCTTTCGATCTTAAAAGTCATTTCCCGTGACAGTGAACCCCCCCATGTATCAGCACGGATATGTTCTAAAAAGTGAATATTTGCAACATACTGCAAACTGGGGAAATACATTTTAGGGTTTCACCGCTGAATGTGCTTGAAACACAATCAAAACATACTTTTCCAAGCGTTCTTAGCTCCTGATCTCACTCTCGTGTTCAAGAGCCACGCTGGCTTTCATATAACAATAGACAATAGAGTCTTCCATAGTTTTGCGCATACCGTTTGTCACGCCCAGGTGACGTTGACATTAAAATTGTAGTCACAGATTCCCTCCTTGTATTATTAAATGTACAGTACACAATTAATAGATAACACATTTTGACATTAAAAGTCAAGAAGAGTAATTTGTTCCACTGTTGTTCAAGTTTCCCTAATAATGTAAAACAAGAAAATGCTTGCAGTGCAGTAGCTCAACATGATTATTTCTTCCACGTGACAATTTGACATTTCGGTACAGATTTTAGCATGCGTCATGGAAGTTGACCTGGTTGATTTGCTTTTGTGGGCCACATAAAATGATGTGGCGGGCCAGATCTGGCCCCCACGCCTTGAGTTTGAGTTTAGCATACATGCTATGGTAATTATGAGCTTTCAAACAAATACTACTTTAGCGCACACGGCGCAGCAACACATATAACAAGAGCATACAACAGCAACAGCAATGACTAGTATTGGCACTTACCGTATTTTCCACACTTCCATTTTCTTAAAAGCTTACAGCGCCTTAAAATCCGATGCGCCTTGTGTACGGTCATTACGGTAATATGTCAACCCCAAAATGGCTCCTTGCTAGAGACACGCTTACAACACTTAGTTCAAACTTAAGGCGATCGGTTTCTTAAGTTCTTTTTAAAATAAAAATGTTTACTGAACACGTCTGCTCACAATGGAAAGCAACACGAGGAAGCGTCACTTCCGCATGTAAGGAAGGCGAGAGGAGTCAAATGGTGCATTCAAGTGCGCTCAGTTTGTTCGAGAACCAAAATGTGTTTGTCATCCGAGGTATAAAAATCTCGAAATTTTTGGTCAAAAACCAAATTGGTCGAGAACCGAGACGTTCGAAAACCGAGGTTTGACTAAACATAAATTCCGACAGATGCTATGACATCATTGAGAAAGTCCAAAGCAGTCTTATTCAAAAGTACTAGGACACGTTCAACCTCTAGGAAATGAAAAGTACCCTCAAATTTCAATTCATTTGCAATCTAATTAGCATAATACTAATAGGTGTTTTTGTTTCCGTGTGGCAGCGCTGGCCCCAAAGGAGACAACATCTACGAGTGGAGGTCCACCATCTTGGGACCGCCAGGCTCCGTCTATGAGGGAGGTGTCTTCTTCCTGGACATCGCCTTCACGCCAGACTACCCCTTCAAACCCCCAAAGGTAGGTCACTCTTCGGTTCGGTCCAACATTTTCAAACTGGTACCAATCTGAGCGCGTTGACCCTCGAATGTACCGGCTCTCGACGTACTGTCGGAGATTTACCATCGGCCGTGTGAAAGGGAGCAACAGAAAGTCACGACCGGCTGTGAATTTTACCACAGGCTCGACCGGTGGCTGTGTGAAATGGAATAGCGCCACCCGCGTGAAGGTTAACAACAGAGTTGTCAGTGTGCAGGCCCGTATGAACAATGTAAGTGTTCTGTGTGAAAGGGGCAAGCACCTGACACATCGCCTTGCTCGCATGGCGTTTTACCGCAGTGCACCCCCATCACCCCGCTGATGCTCGCCTCTCGGTCTTTGTGCTGCGCTGTCAAGCCAGCTCTCCAGACCCCGCCCACATTTACCCTCTCCAGAGCGGCTCATGTTTCCGCCTCAGGCCCTTCTGCGCCCCCCCCCCCCTCCCCTCGTCCGTCTACCGTGCTGTGTTGTGCAGCCAAAGACCACTTTTCTCACACATCGGCCTCCTCCGCGGCCCACAGCTGCTCAACACTCCGTGGCAGTGGTGAATTCTTCAGACAAGGGAATGCTGATTTGGAAGGTGGTGGTTGATAACTTACTCACTGCCACGATCTACGGTATCAGTCAAAAGTTTGTTTTTGCATTTATCAAAAATGTTCCTGAATTGTCTATTAATTCTCAAGTCATCCACATGATGAGGAACTATTGATGGAATTATTTGATAAACGCCACCTAAAAAAAAGCGTTAATCCAATCAAAATGTTTTATAATTTAAATTCTTCCAAATAAGCACTTTTTGGCCAGCTCCAGCTTTGCACATCTTGGTATTTTCTCAGTCAACTTGATGACGTGGATTAAAGGTGTCAAACTCATTTTTGTCGCGGGCCACGTTGTAGTTACGGTTTCCCTTGGAGGGCCGTTATGAATTTGGGGAAACCATATAAATGTTTAATCACCTCCACATATTACATACACAACAAATTGATGGATAACTTGTTTTAAAGTCAGAAGTCAAGAATAACGACTGTTATTGTGGAATACATCCGACAATTTGAAATTTTGGTTCAGACTTAAGCAAGCATCATGGAATTTGACATGCTTGATTTGCTTTCGCGGGCCACATAAAATGAAGCCGAGGGCCAGATCTGGCCCTCGGGCCTTGACTTTGACACCTGTGATACTTTCTGACCTGGAATGACGCTCCTTTCACAGCTGCGCATGATCAGCGAGTTAATAACTTGAATTTTTTTTGACCTCGTAATGTGTTTGAGATCATTTGAATTTGAGGGTGTTTCCAAACTTTTTCCACTGGTACTGTATATATTCGTCAAAGTAAGTTTTTTTCCCAACGGGTAGGCGTGGAAGAGCTTTTCTGCAGAATTCTAGTTTGCAAACCACCACAGTTGCAACAATTATTCACTTCTCAAAATAATGAACGACTATTTCGATAATTCATAAATTGTTTCGAGACCTTGTTCAACTTGAAATTTTTCAAATTCTCGGAATGTCAGCCTCTCAACAGTAAATATTGCCATGATTTCTGTCACCCTTTATGACAGTTCCATCAAAGATGTGAAAACATCTATTTTTGCTTTGGGAAAATATTGATTAATATTGTTGCCTAGTTTGTGAAATGGTTGCTGAATTATAATCAATTTGTGTTTTGTTTTTTTGTGTGGATTTTTTCCCCCTGTGCTGTCTATCTGACATATCTTTTTTTTTTTTCAAATGGATAGAAATTAATCTTCAATTAATTGAAATAATAATCACCAAATCAATCCATTAAAATATAATTCTTGTCAGAGCCCCATAAACTATTGTAATAACTAAAAAATCCCTGAAGATGGGGGCATTGCATCACTTAAGATTTGAAATAAGCACAGCTTTTGAGTTAAAGACATAGATTAGGCGGTGAAACTAAACTTCAATTACACATCAATTATCAAGGAGAGAAATACCATCACACTGGAGGGGTTCATCCCATACGATCGCCACAGTTACTGCGTTGTACACGAATATCACCGGGCATCCTGTGGACTATATTTTTTTATTTCAGTTTCCTATGCACCGTATTTTTTTTTTTCCTGTGGTTTATTTTTAGTGGTCATGTTAATTTGTTTCTGTGCAAGGTGGTAGTCATCATTCATACCCAGCAAGAGCAGCTGTCATATTAGTCAAAAGGCATTACGTTAACGTGCGCAGCCAAAGCGTGTCGTGGACGTTTTCCTTTGGACTCTGGATAATTTCTTGCGATTGTGTTTATTTCTACAGTCAGTTTTGTGAGCCTGCAAACCTCATACAGTGTATAACGTCCTTAAGGAAGGTGGGGGGTTATTTATAACGTCCTGTCTTGTGGGATTTTGGAGAATGCCAAGGCCTATTAGAGAGTTCTTCGATGTGTGTGGGGAGAGGAGAAAGGGGGGAGGGCCTCTGGTGCAAGGTCAGAAGGACCAGATGTTAGTGGTGGGAGAATTTAGGCAAAACACTGGACTGTTTGTCAGATCCAAACGGACGTCCAGACCCCTTAAGATATTTTTGGAAGGGGGGTGGGGATCAGTTAAGTGACTTCTACCAATCCATTTACACTGTGGTATCACACAGTGAGACAAATGTCCCATGTAAATTGCCTGTGCCTTTCACACAGAACCCAGCAAAGTACCGGTAAGTCTTGGGTCCTGATGTTACATCCAGCGGGGGCTGGATCAGCTTTCCACTCTTTCCTTTCACACACCCACTGTCCTCTCTCTGGTATTCTGCAGTCAACTTTGGCTGCAAATGATGAATCAAATAACTCAAAATAATTCAAATCCTAAAAAAGGTCAAACCAGAATATCTGCCTCAAAGCTTCGCCGGGCATCATTTTTCCACTCAGACTAATGTTGCTGCAGTGTCGAAGCAAGCTGCCGCGATGGCGCAGAGCCAGGAGCTAAGAGCCCATAAAAGACAATGAATGTCCAAAGTTTTCAAATCATTTCACACTTCAGGAAGATGGAGTGCAATGTGGACCACGACGGCACTTGTATGATCGCCACCGCAGGGTAGTGTTGTTCACTATTTAATACAGCCCCCACCATCGCTAGTTAAAACGCAAGATGTCAGGGGTCGACACAATCACCGGGCATGCTTTCAGTCCCTTTATTGAAGAAATCGTAAACACAGGATAAGCACATTTATACAGAAGCTTCTGATGGCCACAACTCATACTGACTCTACACCCGCATTCACCGACACCCACATCACTCACCAGGCCAGGTTGTGGTTTTAATGCAATACTCAAATACAGTCAAACCTCAGTTTTTCGAACGTCTCGGTTCTCGACCAATTTGGTTTTCGACCAAAAATGTTGCGTTTTTTATGCCTCGGATGACGAACAAATTTCGGTTCTCAAACAAACTGAGCGCACTTGAATGCACCATTTGACTCCTCCCGCCTTCCTTACACGAGGAAGTGATGCTTCCTCGGGGTAGACGAGGAAGTGACGCTTCTTCGTGTTGCTTTCCAATGTGAGCAGATGTGTTCGGTAAACATTTTTATTTTAAAAAGAGCGTGGTTTCGGTTTTCGAACAATTTCGGTTTTCGAACAGCCTTCTGGAACGGATTATGAACGAAAACAGAGGTTTGACTGTACTCAGATACTACAGTAGAATGTGTGTATGATGGTGTCAAGTGTCCAAAAATAATACCTGCACCTCATATGCACGTTAGTGTATTGTGTCGAATAAAATCATTTTTATCCAACGAATCACATGAAACAAACATGGGGCAAATGCCTCCTTTTGATCAGCAGCCTGATGGACAGGACAGTGTGTCACAGGTTCATTTTGAACTATCCCTTTCACACTGCACCCAGCAAACGCAGGACAATACCTTGTGTAAGTCTCGCTAAGATGCTGTGCGTTTGTAGGTGACTTTCCGCACTCGGATCTACCACTGCAACATCAACAGTCAGGGCGTGATCTGTCTGGACATCCTGAAGGATAATTGGAGCCCCGCCCTCACCATCTCCAAGGTGCTGCTGTCCATCTGCTCCCTGCTCACAGACTGTAACCCAGGTAACATAAAAACACGATGTTTATGCTACACAAGTGAACACAAGTGTACGATCAGGAAAAGAAATTACAGGTGCAACTTTTTGCAGCACTGCTAACAGAAAAGCTGCAACCCAGCATTGGGTTTTCACCTTCATGATACTGGGATTGTATTATTTTTGTGTTGACCCACTGGTGTGATTGTCAAGGAAGAAGTTGAAGGATATGTTGAGTCAGTTCGCTTGAACGCCCAGAAAGGGATTTTGTCTGTGTGTGTGCGTGAAAGCTTGACCAATCGCAGCTCACCTGTTTTCTAGTTTTGGTCATGTGACATTCACAGGCACTGTGATGTCATTTTCAGTCTACAGCAAGTGTCAAATTGGCCGCCACCTGCTGCTTCATTCATATTCCACAAACCCAAAATTATTCCAAATAGGGCTGTGTTTATACTAGTAGGGCCGTATAGAACATATTCCTGCAAAGAAGACTTGACTTTGCCTTTAAATATCAGCAACACAGTGGTTGTTTGTTCTCGTTCTGAAGGTTATTTCATGTGAAATGCTGCTTTTTTTTCCCCCCCCAGCTACTTGTTGCCTTTAATGATATGGTGTCCCACTTTTTCTTTAGCCGACCCCCTGGTGGGAAGCATCGCCACACAGTACCTGACCAACAGAACCGAGCATGACAGGATAGCCAAGCAGTGGACCAAGAGATATGCCACATAGACATGCACACACACACACACACGCACACACACACATACATGCACACACACACATTTGAGCCGCGCTCTTCCGCCTCCTCCTCCTCCTTTTCCTCCTCACTCTACCACTCTACCTCTTTCTCCCCTTGGTCCGTCAAAGCACACTCACCAAGTGCATCGCTGTACCCGACCCTCCTCCTCCTCTTCTTCCTCCTCCCTAAACATTGTATGTGTTTCAAAAATTAAAAACACACACAAAAAAACAAAAAAAGAATATTAAACACACAAATCCTCCTTTGTGTTCCTTGTTGACTTGAAAGCTTCTTTTTTATACAAAGAGTAGTAGATTGGGGGGATTTTTATTTTCCAATATGTGAATGTTGGAACTTGGAAGTATTGCATTGGAAATACAAGACACAAACATGCCGTTATAAGCAGGGGTGCACAGAAGCGGTGGCCGGGTGCAGATGCGCACCGAAAATGTTACTTGCACCAGATTTAAGTGATTCAGGTTGCTGCGCGTTGGTGTAGCCAGTATTTTGCATGTTTTTGTTTTTATTTGGGGGGGAGAAGGACTCATAGCGTTGCGTTGTTTGCAAATGACTCGTTCAAAAAGAACAACTCTTTTGAGTTGAACTGATTCATTCGTTCCTTTCTCTGTTCAGTTAAGTTCAGCCGCAGGGCGGCAACACAGGCTGAGCGATGCAGGGGGGCGGGGCTTTGTGGGCATCGCAGTCTCACTGCGCTATTACGGTCCGTCAAAATATCTTTCTGTGAAACCAGTTTGTAATGCAAAATAGATTGGCGACTATCTTGAATGACACCCACCCCTCATGGATTTCCTTTTCATTTACCCTCGCTGACGCTTCCATTCTTTTTTAATAGCACACAAACTTTACAGTTCGAAAATATGGGTAAAACAATCACACCGACGGCAAAAATGACAAAGGCAATTGACTGATCTGAAAAGGTAGCCAGCAGCAGCAGCAGCAGCTGCTATCTTGCCCAACCAGTGTTAGCTAACTTACCTTCCAAATTGCAGCGGTACGAAGAGCCAAGAAACTTGAAAGAAATATTCTTCCACAGTGACAGGAAGGGCGACATCAATTCTGCATTGCCTCTCCACCAGCCAGGCCACCTTGTGCCATCACATATTTCGCACATGCCAGAAAGCGCCAGGGACTGTTAAGTTTCATGTTTATCCAGTAAAATCTGTGGGTGGGTTAAAAAAAAAAAAAAAAAAGAGAGAGCACCAAGTAACAACCGCTGATGCTCCTTTGAGAACCAGACCAAAATAATGTGCACCCCTGATTATTGGCATCATATTCGTTGTCGTCCCAATATACACATACACACACACACACACACACACACAATTACATCACTCTCATTTTCTATTTGCCATTTTGAAGACAATGTGCGCTTTTTACTTTCTCTTCTTTTTTTTTGTCGTTGTATTGGTCTGGATGTGCATGGAACAGGAGCCGTCACGCTTTTTACCTTCCTCCGCTTTTTCTTTGTACTGTATGTAGTTTTTCAAAGACTTTTTTTTTTTCAGGCAGACCACCCGACAGAAAAATAACAATTGTGTGCGTGTGTGTGTGCTTGCGTGCGTGCGTGTGCGTTTGTGGAGGTCTGCCTGAGAAAAGAGGGCAGGACTTGTATATTTGACTGGCTACCCGCGCCGCTGCTGTTGTGCACTTGTATTACTGAAAACACCCAATAAAAACACACTGTGGTTGGCTTGTGAGAAAACAACTCTGCTCTCACTCTCTTTTATCTCCATTTTTTTGCCCCATTTCCTGTTGTTTCAGTATTTCTCCTGAGTGCAGAAAAAGCAAGTGTTTTTTTTTGTCTTTTGGCAGGTAAGACTTGATGTTTCTTGTCATTTCTGTTTAGAAAGAGAACCAAAACGAAAATTAATGTTCTCTGTCCATTGTGCTGCCTTGCTTTTGAACCATTTTATGAGTGTCAATGCAAATATGTAAGTGTTTTCGTTTTGTCTGGGCTGTAATTTCCAATTAATCGTTTTTACTCATTTTGTATGGATGGTTAAATTGATCATTTGGACTTCAATGGTTTACTGCCACCAAAATGTATATTCTTCAAGCAAAGTCTCTTTCGTCTGTTATATTCAAGCTTTGGCATCAACGTAATGATGATCAAATGCCAGTAGATGGCAGTGTTGCATTGCTTTGTATTTGAGATCAACACAGATTTTGAGAAGAGCTCTCTTTTTTTTATGCCATTTATGAGGAAGAGAAATTAGAACAATTTAAAAAGTGGAGCTACCCTTGCTGTGAAGAATAATTCCATTTTTATCTAACAAGTGGAAGCACCCGCATTTGCCTGTCTAGATACAAATATATTTTTTTAGGTTGACTCACAATGTGCAATTAAACTGAAATTCAAAGCTATAAAAAAAATAATAATGGATATTTTATACCCATGACAAGACCTGATGTTAATTAAAAGTTTTCCCAATTTAAAAAAAGCACCAAAAAAATGTGGAAAATGGAAGATCGCCTTTTTGGTTAACAAAAAATCTGCAAAGAGGTGAATCCGTGGGTCCACTGTATTTACATCATTGTTGACTTAGACTTGATAAAAATTGCAGTGGAATCTCAAAATAGTGTTTTTTCCCCCAACCCAAAGGAAATTGTGCTAAACTGGACACTGGCCCGCAACTAGCATTAGCATAAATGTGGTGAAAAAGGGCCATCAGGTATGCTGCAACAGTGCAGGCAAATCCAGGCAATCTCTTTGGGCCCCAAATTGCAGAAACAATAGGTCAGGAGTCCCCCACATTGTGTCCATGACTAGCTGTTGCTGACTGGTGGATACTAGCAGGCACGGAGAAACATCTGAAATTGGTCCATATCAATGCCAAATGGAATACCCTGGAGACTGCGACGACATGTTGGGAATGGCCAATCTCCCCTTGGACCATAATCGCTCATGACAGGATTATACGTATATTATTTGTATAAACGCTGCTGCTGACAACTGCTTCACATCTGTGTTGCGTTGAGTAGACGCAAACAATTTTGGTGAAATGCTGAAGAGATACAGCCAATGCCCTTTTGTTCTCGTCCTGCAAATCAGTGCCATTGACCACCGCTAGAGGTCCTCAAATAGCAAAAAGCGTCCCATCCAAAACAAAAACCTCCCCTCCAGAAACATAACTGCAGGTTACGTGGTAAATGTGTGCTCGTGAGTCAACAACTAGTCCGGTTAACAATGTTGTCATGCTCCACATAACTATACAAATACCAACTAAAGCCATTCCATTTAAGTTGTTTTAATGATTTGCTGCTACATACGTTTAAAGGTGCATATCATTTTAATAATGTTGAAATCAACGGCATAATTTTTAAATAAAACATTTTACTAATACCTGTACTTAATTTTGAAAACTTCAAACCAAAAACAATAACATTGGGGGTGTGGGGGTGGAGGGGGGGGAGTACGATTCCTTTGTCGAAATGTCTTTGCGTCATAATTTCCAAAGGGATCAATTGAATATTTCAATTCTTCCCCCCAATCAGTTAGGTACTGTACATGTACAAAAAAAATGAAATTGTTGTTCCCTCAGAAATCACTGTCCAGTGGAAATTATGAAATGTCACGCGAATAAATCACTTGTGTGAGTGTTCATCCCAGAGACGTCATATGTATTGTTAATCATTAACAATGCTCCCATAAAAACAGAAAATTTGACCGAATAAATTTAAATTGCAGTCCCCTCAGAAGTCATGACCAAAGAAATGACCTAAAGACATCCTTTGAAAAATCCTCTAGAATCTTAAGACCAAAATAGTCTGTTGTGCATTCCATACTTTGCAACAAAAAAATCTGATAGTTTATACAAATTGCCGATTCTGAAATCCGCTTGAGCAAATCTCAGCAATCCCTGGTGTTGTGACGCCATGACGTCATTGTTTATCCATTTTTTTAAAAATATTGGTGTTGAAAAAAAAAAAACGTTTACTGTCGGATATCCACCAAAGGCACTTCTCACGACTCCGCTTGACTTCTTTTTGTGTGGCTGTGTGTGTGTGCACGCGCGGCTCCGCGTGGGGAAGGCGTCGAGAAAGACGTTGACGTTGCGGTTGCGGCGTTTCCTCATCTCCACATCACCTCCACCAGCAGGCACCGGCGCAGTCCAGCCCACTGCGGCCGAGGAGAGCTACTTCCGTTCCGCAGAGGGCGACAAGGCAGCAGCCAGCCAGCCGGCGGAGGTCCAGACACAAAAGAGACTGGGTGAGTGCGGATCCGGGTGATCGAGCCGGGCATGGCGAAGCAGCTTAACGCAACATTTGCCTGATGACTTTAAACGCTTGATGGACTACTACGCCTCCATTGTTGTTGACTAATTGTTGTGACCGCCGAGCAGTGTTTTAAAAAAAAAAGCCGAGACAAAACATAATAGACTGTAGTGGAAAACGGCCGCGGCTATGAGCTGACATGGAGTCGTGTCCCTAACGCTTTAGACTGTATGGTTTGTCGCGTAACGTTCCTTTTTCTTTGAAACTTATCCACTCGTGCTTTTGGATACCTTCAAACGTGTTTAACGCGTACGGTAGGTCCTAGTTTAAAGGTCCGTCGCAGCCACGCCGTTCCAGGAAGTAGTCATGGCCTTAGTCGGGCCTGATGAATAGCTGTTGCCCCAGACAGCGGTTTTTATGACACACTTTTTTGTTTGTTTTTGCTTCATTCCGACAGCATTTATCCAACACACCACGCACTGGGAATCCAGTTTAATAACCGGCAGCGTCTTAACACCAAAAGAAATGGTGTGAAATGAAATGGAAGCACTGTTAGCACGAAGGCTAGCGGTGATGCTAACGTTGAAAAAAAAAGTATTGACTCCTCTGTCGCCATCAAGCTAATTCAACTATCACAACAGTCGATATTATTTGCATTTTGACAAAGAAGTGAGGATAACAAAGACACTCGTTGGGCCTGTTCATCGTGCCTGTGATGCAATTGCACTTAAAAGAGCCGCATGCTAACACCTACAGCACCCCAAAAAATAACATTGAGTGCAGACCCAATGGAGACCGATTGGACAAGACTGCACTCGACAGTGCATCGCTATGTAGGATGTATGTTAAAATAACAGAAATTGCAGTTCCCTCAAAAATATCAGTTGAGCACTGTTCATGCCGAAGAAGTCGGACATTCTCTTTAGAATCTGTTGAGACTGACTACCGCTGCAGTCAAAATAAATACGGAAATAGCAATTCCTTCACAGAATTATGAGCAAAAGAAATCAATTTTGTGTGATCTCAAATGACAATTACGTGAAGCTATGACCAAAGAATCCTTTGAGGACCGTTAATCCAAGAATGTCTGACGTTTTTTTTCTTCTTTCAAGTGGTGAGCACTCATGACGCCACAATAATAAATTACGATTCCTTTTGCTCAGTTATCGCCAGTTAACCCCAAAAATAAATCGAGAGCTGCTCGTCCATTCTTCATGGACATTTTCTTTCCTCCACAAGTGTTTTCAAAATAATTCCATCAGAAATTATGACTAGATCAATACTGACAGAATTAAATCGTTTGAGGAATGTTCATTTCAAGAAGCAGACATTTTCTTTACTGTCTGTTGACCATTGTCATCACGACAATTAAAAAAAACAAATCCCTCACAAATGATGACCCCAGATAACAATTGAGGAAATTGATCCTGAATGCTGCTCTTGACTATAAAAAGAAGATATCACAGTGCACCTGTACTGTGCACTGGAAAAATGCATAGTATTAAACAATATTATGTATGTATGATGCATTTCATTGCCAAAAAAACATTTTAAAACAGGTGATTTGTGTTGTCCAGGTCCGGGTTCTTCTCCAATCCAAACCGGAATGTCGGATGAGGATTCTCGTGCCAGCACCAGCTCTTCGTCATCGCCGCCATCGTCCAGCCAGAGCAGACAGAAGGACACATCTTGCAAGAAGAAGCGTGAGAGCAAAGCCAGCATGAGCAAGACCTCCAAGCTGCTTTCCACCAGTGCCAAGAGGTCACATCATCACTATTATTTCACGTCAATATGTTCATTTTTAAAGTCCCTGTAAAGTGAAACTAAATGTTTTCTAAACGTGACACCCCACAGACAAATGTTGACACTGCAAACTGTAATTGGTTCAGAAAAACCTCCAAGCACAGGCTTTAAAAAAAATCATAAAACATCAAGCTGGAACGGTGTGGATGTGTCCGTTGAATGCGTTGAAACCACACCCCTGTCAACAGTCAAATCAAATACATCTGCAAGTCCTCATACGACGGGTGCTACCTCGTCTTCCATCTTTCTTCTCACTGCACATAACTGCATGTTTGATCTGAAAAAATATATCGACTTAAAAGCCTTTCATGGGTACAGGGCTCTGGTTATCAAAGGACTTTGACAATGAGGTGTTGGGAAAAGTCGTACGCACGCACCAATCCCTTGGCTGTACACTGGCTGTCCTATCGGGATTTATAACCATCTCGCTCTTCCGTCTTCTCTCGGCCATGTACATGCGCTCGTGGCTGACAACAGGGCACATTAAAGATTCTCAAGCCATTCTCTGACTCAAAGGAAACGAGGCAAAGGCGCTTTATAGTGGCTACAGCAGAGCGTAAAGGGAGACTTCACCCCAATCTCCTTTTGTGGCTTTTCACTCTGATGAGAGTGCACTCATGGGCAACAATGAGGCGCTTTAAAGTGGCCACGTCAGTGATTTATCCGAATGGAAGACACATTTTGGGGGGTTTTGACTTTGCTATGCACTACATGTTGCACCTGAGCAGATAACCTCTGTCAAAAGTCTGTATCGCCACAGCTGAGTTTGAGGAATTTGAAATGGAAGTCGCCTTGAAGTAAATTTTGAACCAAGCATAGCATTTAACCACTGAAGCTCATTTTCCTTTCCAGACTATGAAATCTGTTTGTGCTTGCTAGTAATGCTTTTTTTTTGGTCATTGTTTTATTTGATGTGAATGTGTTTGTGTAGGATTCAGAAAGAGCTGGCTGACATCACACTGGACCCGCCACCAAACTGCAGGTCAGTCACAAGCAGCTCTTTGATGCCTTTACACTTGATCTTGAAGGTCTCAAGCATGCTGGTAGGGGTCTCTGAGTACACTCTCTGGGCCAAAAATCATTTTAAGTTTAAAGTATGAAAATTTTTGTTAACTCTTCTCTTCACGTTAGACAAAAAAAATGTATACTTCAATACCTATAAACATTGCCCGAATGTGGTTTTCTGCTTTAACTAATTTGTTACACAAAACAATTGAACACCATGAACATTCATTTATATTTGGCAAATACAGTCAAACCTCGGTTTTCGTCCATAATCCGTTCCAGAAGGCTGTTCGAAAATCGAAATTGTTTGAAAACCGAAACCACGCTCTTTTTAAAATAAAAATGTTTACTGCTCACAATGGAAAGCAACGCGAGGAAGCGTCACTTCCTCGTCTACCCGAGGAAGCGTCACTTCCTCGTGTAAGGGGAAGGCGAGAGGAGTCAAATGGTGCATTCAAGTGCGCTCAGTTTGTTCGAGAACCGAAATTTGTTTGTCATCCGAGGCATAAAAAACTCAAAATTTTTGGTTGAAAACCGAATTGGACGAGAACCGAGACGTTCGAAAACCGAGGTTTGACTGTACATCATTGTCATTATTAATAAGTCACTGCGGCTTCTGAACGTAAAGTTTTATGATGATAACTTTAATTTGATCAAAAACGAGCCAATTTCGGCCCGGAATTTTTGACTGAGTTCCACACACAGAAAATGTAACCGTCCTGAAGCCATCTGATGATGTATCCAACGTCATTATTAAAAAGTATCGATCTACAATTCTTAAAAACATTTTTTTAAAAACATCTTATTTATTGACCCAGTAACCTTTCCCAAATCCAGTCATTATTTGAACTAATAATCCCAAATAAAACAATGTATTTAAAATTGGTCATTGGAGTATACTGTATATGTCCACCCTAATTAAAAAGTATCAGAATTTGGCACTGTATTTCTTTTAATTAATATTGCCACAAATTGTCTCATATTTAGCAAGGCCTTTTTTTTTGTCAGTAAAACATGTAGTGATGTGACTGTGTTGCTGTCGCATTTGCCTGCTCGGCGGATGTTTTCACCCAGAGTGTTGTCAGGATGCGGTTTCATGCGACACTCTCACTTGTCTCACGTGTCTCTTTCTGTGCTCGCGCAGCGCCGGCCCCAAAGGAGACAACATCTATGAGTGGAGGTCCACCATCTTGGGACCGCCAGGCTCCGTGTATGAGGGGGGCGTCTTCTTCCTGGACATTGCCTTCACGCCTGACTACCCTTTCAAGCCACCCAAGGTACATTAATAATAATAATAATAATTCATCTAATTTAAAAGCGCCTTTGATGCCACCCAAGGACACTGTACAGACAATGAGGAAATACAATATAAAAATAGATAAGAGGAATATTATATAAAAACAGGACATAAAATCACATTGTCTGCAGTGAGGCGCTGTCTACGGCGGAGGATGCGTTCCGGACCCACCCGCAGTTGGTGAAAAGCCACCATCTAGTGACCCAAAACATGTTTTTAATTTTCGACATGCTTTAAATGCAATTAAACTTTGACGTTAACTCTTTTTAACGTGGCATCTCGACTTCCGAGTGACCTGACGTATTTTAGAGTTTAATAGGATCTTATATCAATTTTCTCGAGATTTAATGACGATATGATTTCAGGATGATCATGAGATATGGGTGTCTTAAGTTAAGCTTGCTCACACAATAAATTACACTCACAGTCAAGGCATCCTCGTGTTGCTTGGCGCCCCTCCCTCTCTTTTTGGGAGACTTCGCTTTGAGCAAGTGTGTTTGCCTCGAGCTGTTTCACTCCCAAGTGGAGGTTTACTGAAAGACTGGCACATACAGCAAAAATAATTTAAACATTGCATATTTAAGTAGAAAAAATGTTATCGTCGCATGGTGAGTGAGGTGCGTTCGCGTTTAAACATCCAGCCAGCTTTGCACGTGTGAATGATTGAGACACCATTAAGGGTTCCAATGGGACTCATTCACCTTGGTTGGCAATCATTTATTCTTAATCCTGCTGCCTAATTAGTACGACTGAAGGACAAGAAAAAAAAAAAAGTCCTCATGTGGTGAACTACAAAAATAGGCCTTTGAGAAAGACGCTCACAGAATATCTCTTACGAGCATCTTGACACTACAAAAAGGCACTTTTCGCATATACCTACAAAACCTCAGAAGCACTATGAATAAAACATACAGCACAAGTCGCTATTTTCAAATAACACTTAATTTCACTGAGCCCCAGGGATGAAATACTCAATATAAAAGCAGTCAGACGCAGTCTGATACTGCTCTACAGTGTTGCACCACTCTATCGAGGTTGGTCGTTTGCACCCCAACGACGATGTTGACCTTTTTTTTTTTTAAACGAAATACAGGCAAGTCCTAGAATTGTTGTGGCACAGCATGTTGAACTCTGCTGAAGTGTACTTGGAGATGCAGTGTAATGAGCAGATCTCCAACTAAACAAACCTTTTTAATGTTTAAATGTGTACAGTCTGTGGGAGGGATGCCGCTTTTCCTCAATCTATTTTTTTTTTGTATGGTCTTCTATTTTCACCTGCGTGTCCAGAACGTATCCCCGAATGAATTTGAATGCGACGTGGCATATTAATGAACAAGCAGAGCTTTGCTGTGAATACACCAGATTTAGCCCAATGCTAATGTGATTAGCAGCCCGGTGCGTCATCCACTTAAACACCTCCCTCAAATAGATACCTCAGCTCCCCCATCAGGAGGAGGGGAAAAAAGTAAACAAGCACTCAGTGTTACGCTATTGTTTACAAGTAGACATGACATGCTGAGCAGATTTTAAACTCTGTTGCTAACAGGAACAGCGGCACCAACTGCGGTCTCGTGTATAAATTGTGGAGACCGTCTGCATTCCAGTCGGCACACGTGGTCGTGTTTTTGAGAGGGGCTAAAATGGATTAATGGTGTTTCTATTCATAACAAAGAAAACTGATTTGATATGCAAGTAAATTGAGTTGCGAGCTTGGTCACGGAATGAATCGATTCAGTAAACAAAGGTTTTAGGATTTTTTATATCCCCCCAACCCCTTTTGTAATGATATGTCTTGACTCCCGTAAGTGTTGGTAAAACACACACACACACACCACACACACACACACACACACACACACACACACACACACACACACACGCACACGCTGAACAGTGAGTGCACATAACACATAGTGGCCTCCAGAGGGCGTCAAAGCACCACGTAAAAGTGCACACTTTTGAATGGGCTGCCCTCAATCGCAACATCAACAGCAGCTTTGACTGCATCATTTTAGTACAAGCATATTATATTTCGTTAGTCCAGCCAAAGTTCCCCCCTAAGGACCATATGAGTTGCCCGCGTGCCTGTTCTAAAAGTAGCTCACCGGGAATGGGCATTGATTTTTAGTGATGGTCTAGAAGTGATCATTTGAAAATGTAAACACTAGCAGAGATTTATTGAACTCAAGTGTTCCATATTGATCTCTTTCCTAAGTATTGGGAGAAATCATTTCACGCGATCACGTCCTCATAGATGAATCTTGACTTTTAGCAATCGCATCTAAATATTACACCATTTGAGGTAATTTGAGCAAATGTGTGATTTCAAAAGTGTCTATCAAAGTGGTAGCGCTTTGTATTAATTCGTATCGAAGTCGTATCTCTCAGCTTCAAAAAGTTGGTGACCACCTAATATTAGCCTAATAACATCATAGCCTAATTCAGTTTTAGCCTTTTAAAAAAAACATTAATTCTACCTTGATCTGGATGACTGAGAATCTACATGGACATGAAAAAAAATTGCATGTGGGCATTGTTAATTGATTTTGTGAAGGCAAGTTAATAATGAAAGAGGCAATTGTGCTATTAGGTAAACGAATTTACATGACAATAAAAAGTGCACATTTTTGGCATTGTATTGAAGTGTTTGTTGCCCGTGCGTATTTGTTTGTTTAGGTGACGTTCCGCACTCGGATCTACCACTGCAACATTAACAGTCAAGGTGTGATCTGTTTGGACATCCTGAAGGATAATTGGAGCCCCGCCCTCACCATCTCCAAGGTGCTGCTGTCCATCTGCTCTCTGCTCACAGACTGTAACCCAGGTAAGACATGGCTACTGTTTAAAATTTCTATTACGATGTGACCAAGTTGACACACACACACGTGGACGTGGAAGCTTGTTTGGCATAGCAACAGGAATTTGGTAGGCATGTGTTGACCCACAAAAAAGGCTCAAGAATTTATGCCCGAAGAGACATGGGAAGCAACCGTTTTACAGCAATTTGAACACTTTCAGGAATCCTTCCAATAGTTTGAAACTAGTCATCTGACTTGGGAACATGACCCATAATTCAGCCGGCCATTTTGATTTGACATTCGAGAGATCCTCCAGAGATGAGGATGTCAGCTGGTTATACAAACTCTTGACTCTAAAGAAAAAAGTTCTCCCCCCAAAGTCTGTTTGACTTAACATAAAATTTTGGTGACATGTTACTCATGAGTAGACCCCCCCCCCAAAAAAAAAAAAAGCAAGACGACATGTTCAAAGAGACTCAAGGAAGTCTGACATCGTGGTTTGAAGCCACCAAATTAGGATCAGTGTCCCACCATTTTCAGAGGTCCTTCAAAGAGGAACTTAACTTTGGGATTTTGTCAGATTGCTACCACATTCGACCCACATACACCAGACAGATATTGCGCAATTGTAACAAAAAGTTGAGTTTTAGTGAAGTTGACCTTAAAAGCAAATCAGTCTAATGAAGTCAACTTTCCCTACAGCCGACCCTCTGGTGGGAAGCATTGCCACCCAGTACACAACTAACAGAGCCGAACATGACCGAACAGCCAAACAGTGGACCAAGCGATACGCCACTTGAACCTGCAGGTGGCGACAGTGGGTTTAGGAGGAGAGGAGGAGGAGGAGGAGGAGGAAGTCCAAGGAGTGGTGGGGGCTCCTGGTGGTCTGTGTTGGGGGGGTTGGTTTTTATCTCAGATTTTTAGTACTTTATTGTCTGGTATATTTTTTTGCTTCCTGATTAAGTTATCTGCGCAAATATGGAAATAAAAGAACACAACAGAAAGGAAGTGGTGTCTGTGTCATTTTTACAAAGTGTTATTCCACTCATCCTGCTTTTGATCCTGACTGATGCCAGATGTGTTGGAATCCGTATATCATTGGCGATTTCCATTTTCAAGCGGATACAGTAAAGCTAAATAAAGTGGGGAAAATTGCCATATTTTTCATACTTCATTTTTAGGATAAAAAATGCAAAACTAGCTTGGTTTCAATATTTAATTGGTCGGGTTACAGAAGTTTGCTTACATGCATCAGTCTTACCTCATTAAATTGTTCGCCGCCACAGTCTGAACCAAGATCGCAATCAGCCGTGCTCCGGCCTTCCTGTGTGGAGTTTGCATGTTCTCCCAGTGCCTGTGTGGGTTTTCTCCGGGTACCCACAATTTCCTCCCACATTCCAAAAACATGCATGGCAGGCTGATTGAACACTCTTAAATAGTTCCTAGCTGTGAGTATGAGCGCAGATGGTTGTTTGTCTCTGTGTGTCCTGCGATTGGCTGGCAACCGGTTCAGGGTGTCCCCCGCCTACTGCCCGAAGACAGCTGGGATAGGCTCCAGAATCCCCCCGCGAGACTTGTCAGGATGAAGCGAATCGGAAAATGGATGGATGAATAAAATAGTATGGACAAGTCTGAAAACAAACAGTTCTAAAAGACTGAATGAGAGTTTTCTATAAAAGTGAAATACAACTGAAATGCACTTGTGCAGTGATTCTTTCGCGTATTACCAGTGGGAGCCTGCAGATTTGAGGAAGAAGTGACAATTTTCATCACTGCAGTTTTCGTCCGCGCGCCTTGGTTTCAACTCAATCATATCCGCACGCAGCAACACACGTGCATGGAGTAGACTTGAGTGAGCAGACAATTTACTTTAATCACCGTAACTTAGTTACTTTTTTTCCCCTCTTTCAACCATTCTGTAATAATAGCCCAGGAACTGTGCGTTTACAGTATGTCTCGATTGACTGGTTGTTTTGTGGCAGCTTAAAAAGTTTGTTTGCTTTACTTGCCATGAATAAAATTGCAAACATGTTCATTTACAGGTTGACTGTAAAATCAAACAAAGTCCTGTGGCCCATTTTTCAGTTTGGGATTTTTGATCTGAGCCTAAAACTGATTTATCATTTATTTTTGTGTGTTGGTGTAAAAAAAAAAAAAACAGGTCAGTTTTGTTTTATTTTCAATTGTCAATTGAATATAGAAAGATTCATACACGAGGTTAAGTACACGCACGTGCCAAAAACGTTTTGCGTCCACAAACAAAATGCTACACGTGCTAGCGTAAATTGACAGTGTCAGCAGGAACTGTTTATTGTTATTGTGCAGGTTAATGCTCTGTCTCATCTTATCACACAACACCTACTTGAATGATTAACACATTACTTGAAAATTTCTTTATAGCACCTTTCAAGAGACCCAACCTTAAAGTAGTAATTGGAAATATACTTTTGTTTAATGTGCCAGGCATACACTAAGCTTCTTGTTTGGAGCGCTGTGCGAGTGAGAGTCGTACATTGTTTGTTTCCTTAGTGATGTTATGTGATAGTATAGGTATCCCATTTCTTGACTTTGAGAGATTGAAATGAGGTGTAAAAGGTAAGAAGTGAATAAATTCACGTCATTTTCAATGTGATTCAAACATGTGGGAGGGATGTAGCTCTTATATGGTCTCTGTGTAGTGCAGATTATCACCATGTGAAGGTTCACTGAATACATGAGCCTTTGTGGTGTGCATGGTATGTCCCAGTGTGAGTGCATTTCCCCCGCAGCACTGGTGTCACGTGCAAACACTGCGTGTCTGAGCTGTTGTGCGTACACAGTGTTCCCGGCGCATGCAGGAAACGTTCATTGGAAACCTCCATGAGGGGGGGAAAAAAATGCCTCACTTAGTCTGTTGTTGGCCGCCACTGTTGTGTTTAAATATAGTTTTGTGTGGATGTGTGTGTGCGTGCGTGAGTGTGTGTGCATCAGTTTTGTTTTGTTTTTTGAATGTACAAAACACTAAGCAAGGACACATTCCAGACCTGGAGCATTTGGGTGTCTTTGTGTCATACGCTTGTTTGTTCAAAATATGAATACAGTGAAATTCCTCTACAACGAAATCATGTTTGCAGCAAGAAATTTTTCACAACAAGGGGTTTTTCACTGTAGCAAATTTGAAACAGGAAAGTGGGTAATGGTGTTAATGCATGAAGATTTTTTTTCACACTAGGGGGTATTTTCACCCATGTAGATTTCGTTGTAGAGGAGTTTCACTGTATTAAATGTAAACAAATGGTTTGCTAGTTTGCTATCAGGGCCAGTTCTGGACAGTTTTACCTGTTGTTGCAGGCGGTTCAATTGGGAGGGCAGAGGTTATAACCCCCGACATGCACACAAATGCATGTGCACGCACGCACGCACGCGCCCCACACACACACGCGCGCACACACACTGGGATAGGCTCCTGCACCCCCCGTGACCCTCGTGAAGATAAAGTGATTTGGGATAGGCTCTTGTAAGTCTTGACACGCCACTAAATTTGAATGATTAAAAACGAAATCATTATGAACATCAGATAAGGCTTCAAAATCATGAAAAATCTAACATGCGCTTGTCTCGCAACGTATTTACATGTGTACACCCTTTCATGTTGGTGTAACAAAGCATGCCGGTACCCGCTTAAAGCCTCAGGGGGGCAGGATGCAATTTCATGGTTTTTAGTAGGCCTCCAATATTATTTGATAGATGCTTTTTAAATGCTTGTATCATATTCCAATTCAGAAAAAAAATATTATTTTCCCCCTCCTTTACTAAATTTCTTTTCTCAAAACAATTAGGATCAACTTTTGTTAGAATACATGATTTTCATGAGCATATATAAAAATGAATGCACACTATTCCTTTTTTAACACGTTCAGTTATAATTGGGGACGTGGTTGTGTTCAGAATGAACCCATCACATTCAAACCCATGCTAAATGAGTGTCAGTGCACACCTGCCACTTTAAATAATAGCAGTTAACAAGAGGGTGTGCACACTTGTGCAGCTACATTGTTGTCGTTACTGTATTTGTTTTTCCTTCCCTTCGTAAAGTTTTTTTTAATTAAGTTTCACCGATTATAATTCATTTAGATGGTGGAAAAAGATTTGAAATGTTGAATTATTGTTTAAATCACAAAAACTGGCATCTGAGCAGGGGTGTGTCAACTTTTTATATCCATCGTGTTTCGACAAATGACTCATCTTAATTTCCAAGCAGAAGATGACATCTTACTATGACGTAGCACAATGAAATAACATTTAAACCTTCCAACGTGTGTTCCACCACTTTGGTTCGGTTAAAAAAGGGAACGTTGTACTACTTCATTTGGGCTCAAACACGAGATTCTCAATCAGATCATTCCTTCTATTCCGTTTTTTGTTTACCATTTAGGGTCAGTTCATGTTCGTACATGTGCAAATTATGAGCATTTAAAAAAGAGGTTGGGTGAGGCGACTGCTGCTGACACGAGCACGAACGTTTGCGCATGCCCGGTCTCAGTCCGCGTCACGCAGCACTTTGCGGCTGCAACGTGACCGCTGCCTCGATTACGTTACGTCACTCACGCCGACCAAGCTCCGCCCACGCCCGGTGCCCTGAAAGTGTGTCACTGGGTTAAAGTGGTCGCAGCAGGGCCGGCCGACAAGGCGTGGCCGGGGAAGAGAGGCTGGAGCTCGGTCACATGGGCGGAGGGGGTCAGCGCATGAGAGGCGGACGGCGGGAGTGGAACATTCAGTTCTTGTCTCACAGCAAGCGGGAGGAGAAGGTGGAGGGGGGTGTTCCTGTCTCTGTGTCCCTCCTCTTGCTCTCATTTTTTTTCAAATCCTCCCTCAAGCTCTCCCTACCTCACATACACAAGCCGTGAGTCACTGGAACGGACCTGGGGAACATACAAGACCCGCTGAAGCGCAATCGTGTCCTGGTCATCTCTTCCCTCCTTTTTTGGTCACCAGTTTCGCCTCAACTTTCTTTTTGAGTTGATTTTTCGCTTTTTTCCTCGCTGACATGCCCGAGGACGTCGGACCAGCGAAACCTGGTAAGTAGCAGACTCCTTGACTGTAAAATGTCATGTAAATGTCGAAAACTGCGAGTGAATTGTTCACCAGTTGCCTTTTTAAATTCCACTTTTATCACTTTAAGTCTTAAATGTGTGCGTTTTGTCGTAAATTACGAGGGGGTAATTGCTTGCTGTCGGCACAGCTCGTAGCTAAAAAATGTGTCTTACAAGCCGTGGCGTTCAAAAGAAAGCTGAAAATGTTTCATATGCGTTCCTCATCGTTGCACCCTGATAAAAGTCAAGTTTATCATCGTATTGGCGTGACGACTGACACAAGAACCCTGTTCCACTCCTTCGACCGAAAAAGAACTGTTTTTAAAGCCTTGACATTTGAAAGAGAGGTTTAAATGGTTTGCAGGTTTTCCACCGGGGGTTAAACGGTGGCAAAAGTGAACTATATCCGTGTTTTGGTGTTTAAATGTGGGCTAAGACTGCCATTACACGCTCGATTCATTCACTCACAGACACAACAATCCATTTCCTTCGGCCTAAAATGTCTCTTTAAAGCCATGACGTCGACAAGGGGGCTTTAAAATCCTTAACATGTGTTTAGTCAGGGATTGTACGTTGATAAAAGTCGAATGTAGCCGCGTTTTAGTGTCTAAATGTGGGTTAGAGTCTGTTGTTTCATTCACTTTCCACTTGACACAACAACCGTGTTCCACTTCCTCGGACGTGCTCACATGGACACGTCAGCCTAGCCATGTGCCTCTGTGTACACGCTTTTCTCTAAGCGATCTGTGATTGGCTGCTGATTAGTCGGTGGGAGTGGCGTAGTTTACACTTGTCCCGGCCAGGCCGCTCTCTCATTGGCTGCCGGCGAGCCGATGACGCGGCGCATTGCATAATCCAGCAGTGGACATCAGTGTGAGGTACACGTGAGTCCGGATGACCCACATTCTCGGTGGTTTGGCGGCAACCCACGGCCGGGACGCCCGCGACACGTGTGCGTGGGACCAGAAACACAGCAGTCACGGTGCACGTTAGGTAATCACTTACGTGGACGCCAACAAGAATGAAAAGTGCTCATTAGCACTTGATATGAAGCCCATAACGTTCTCGATGCTTACGAACGTTTGCCATTTGAAAGCTTCAATGTGCATTCTACGCGCATTCTAAAATGGCTCCTGAGTGTTTTTTAAAGGGATTTCTTTTCATTCATTCATGGAATTCTCAACGAAAATCCAGAAAAAGAATAAAGTACTTTGTCATAAACGGTCATTTAAAAACTTTGAAAAAACGCTATCAAATAATATCTCAATTTTATGTCAAAATGTACACCAAAAAATAAATAAAAATACACCTCACAAAAGGTTGTTAAAATTGTTCTTTGGATCGTCTTGTAACAAGGAATGTTATGAGCAATTCTTAAGCCCTGTCATCGCAAAAAATGTGAACATTCTAAAATTAAAAGGGCATCTTTCAACCATGTCCAGGAAGAACTTTTTGAGTGTTATCAGTTGCCAAACTCGTTGTGGGGGTGCGCGTGTGTTATTTGACATCTCTGGCATTTGTCTTACTCCACTGCTTTGGTGACCTGGTCTGAGCGTACAGTCAGCTCCCTTCCAATGTATTCACATGCTTACATGCACATGGCCTCTTACGTAACACCTGTTATCCAACCAGCAGGCTGCAGGTGATAAAGCAGGTCGCCTGCTCGCCACGCACACACGCACACTGTAAAACCCAACCCATTCAGTCACCCAACCCTTTAAATTTAAAAGGTATGGGCAAGACAAGCTAATGAAATGATTACAACGGATGCCTAGTCATAGCAAAAAAAAAGATTAGCAGCTATGTTTGACTTAACATCAGCAACTTGTTGCAGGTTTCAATAGAAACAAAAATTTTTCAACTGTGGTAGAAAGTCATAAAAATGAGGTTGAAATTGAGCGCCAACCAAGAAAGGCATTTGATTGAAAATTATGATTCATAAATTCATAACCATATAAAAAACGGTTACCCCAAAATTAACCACCAAGCTTAAAATAAATCATACTTTAGAATTCTGAAGTGTCTAGTATTTTTAAAAGAGCCCTACACACCATAAAAAGTGATTGACAAAATTAATTTAAAAATCTGCCACAAACAAATCCCCCTTAAAAGAATTGCCCTTAAATCGAATACCCAGTCACCAACACCCATCATCTACATGATCCGACATAGTCCATTTGTCTGACATCTCCCCATGTCCTCTCCTCAGGCGGTGTCATCGCCTACATCTCATCGGGCGCTGCCTCCAGCCCGGAGTCCTGCATGAGCACCAGCCCCAGCGGCGGCGTGGGAGGCGGCTTCCTCTCCACATCGCCCACCCCTCCTCGCCCTTCGCTACCCAGCAGGGCGGTGGGCATGGTGGTGGATATAGCGCCACCCAACAAGAGCGGACCCAGAGGGGGAAACGGGGCGGAGAAGGCGGGACGCTCGTCCACCTCCGCCAAGAGCAGTATTACTAGTACGTGGACTCGTGTGAAAGGTAGTAATTCATGATGTCATGTGGCTTTATTAATAACGTCTTGTTTGGGTTCCAGAAATCAACGGCATGGTGCTGCTGTGCAAAGTGTGCGGAGACGTCGCCTCAGGCTTCCATTACGGTGTCCATGCGTGCGAAGGATGCAAGGTGAGACTCACAAATAAATAAATAAAACACCAATATTGAACACCCGATTTAATAAAATCTGATTTGAACCATGTATTAATGTATAAATGCACAATTGGATAAAAAAGGGCATCTCTTAATCATGTCATTAAAAAGTTCTTAAATACTTTTATGCCAAAAAAAACAAAAAATCTTGAATCGCATCATTAAAAAGTAATGAGTAAAAATGTGTGCCATATTTTTCAACAAAGAAAAAAAATATATATTATCTTGGATATATTACAAAGAATTAGTGAAAATTCAAATGTAACCCTTGCAGGAAAAAAAACACTCAACACTGTCAGTTAAAACTATGCCAAATGAAAAAAAAGAAAAAGTCATCTTCAACATGTCGAGAAGAAATTTGGTCACAGAATTCACAGCCAGATAAAAAAAAAAAGAAAAGCCTCTTTGAAACATCGCAAAATAATTCTGAGCCAAATTGTCCACATCAAAGAAAAATCACCCTTTGAATCAAGCAAATAAATAAATGCTACCATGAAAATATTGATGCCTAAAGTGACTTTGGGTGGTGGTGTGCTTGTGCAGGGGTTCTTCCGCCGGAGCATCCAGCAGAACATTCAGTACAAGAAGTGTCTTAAGATGGAGAACTGCACCATCATGAGGATCAACCGGAACCGATGCCAACAGTGTCGCTTCAAGAAGTGCTTGGCCGTTGGCATGTCCAGAGATGGTGAGTAGTCGCCATTGCTACTCACTGTTACACCCCGCCCCCCTAAAAAAAAAGAAATCTGTCTTTAGGTGAGTTTGTCAGTGAATAATCACGGATAAATAGTTCAGAAAATGGATAAAAGTGGTCAGTGAAAGGGTGGGAGAACACTGCAGTAGCATATCTTGGCCACCAGACGGAGCCAAAGGCAAACATGGAAAATGTTCCCTGGGAGGGGAAATAATTTCACACTAAGAAGAAATTAAAGAAATTGAAAATAAATATTTTCATACACTGTTTTTTTACATACCATCTTGAATGAATTCAAATATATTTTTAAGATGCATAACCAAACCAAAGAGAGAAGATAACAATCAATTTTCCATATCATGGAAGTATCAGTGATGTGGAAAACTGCACGAGCAAAGTGTTCTGAAAAAGAAAAGAAAATTTTCAGGTCTGGAAAGAAATGAAAAGACGATTGCGAAATCATCCCTGCATGTGGCCCGTGACATAATGAGTTTGCCACCCACTTTGACAGTCTGGAAATTGACGCTGATGTCATCATCACTGTGCATCCTCAGCTGTGCGATTCGGCCGCATCCCCAAGCGCGAGAAGCAGCGAATGCTTCTGGAGATGCAGAACGCCATGAATAACATGATGAGCAACAACAGCCAGCTGCACAGTATGCTGCACGGGCACCAGAGCCCACCGTTGCCCAATGACGCCAGCCCCTCGCCATCGTCATCATCATCCTCTTCCTCCTCCTCTTCGTCGTCGTCGTCCTCTTCGTTGTCATCGTCGTCTTCCTCGGAGTCGCCGTCCTGCTCCAACCCCTCGTCCCCGCAGTGCACCCTGCAGGACGCCGAGTCGGTGGTCTCCATGGACACCAACTCCAGCTCGTCCTCGTCCTGCGGCTCCGACAGCGGGGAGGACGACGTCGCCGTCGTCAGACAAACGGAGATGACGACGACGTCGCAGTCGTCTGCGGAAAGCAGCGGCGACGTCCGCGGCGAGACCACGCAGCAGAGCTGGAACTGCTGGAACAACAACGACAATGACGTGGCCATGCCGGGATACCGGGACGTTCCGCACATGTATGCGCACTTTAACCATCACATGCCACCGCAGCAGCAGCTCGGTGGCGCCCCCGCCTGTCCCATGGACACACTGCAGCAGCCGCAGCAACAGCAGCAGCAGCGGGCTTACGCCAATGGCAGAGCTCACCTGGTGAGTCCACTGACCGCTCTTCATTGTTATTCAGCAGCAGCACTAGTTTTTATTATGATTGTTACGCCAATTTTCAACACAGTGCTCCTTCCACGTTTGTCCGCCATTTCAAACCATTCAATCTGGAGATTCCTGCTTTTCACAGAAGAATCATTCTAATTGGTCCAATTATCTCCTCAACTCTTCCAACCAGCCAATCGCAGGGCACACATAGACAAACAACCCACCCGCGCTCTCACAATCACACCTGTTTTGGAATGTGGAAGGACCCGCAGAAAACCCACGCAGGCACACAGGAAGGCCGGAGGCGGAATCGAACGCTGCACCTTTTGCACTGTGAGGCGGACGTGCCGCCCTCATTCTAAACATGTCTATTTTTTACATTCACCAAATTGCTATGTGATTCAATATTGCACATTCTGAACTCATTCAGTAGCAGCCAATTCTGGACCAAGTCTGAAAAGACGTTTAAAAACGTCTTTGGGAGTGAATGAGTTAATGATAACATCCCTAAACCGATGCATACATTTTATCTGGCGAATTCGTCCTTCCACATTTCTCAACCACAATAATTGGGACTAATGGAGCCATTTTCTAAATTTGAACAATTTGTCCTTGCACAACGTATTCCACCATTTCAGATCATTGCATCTTTAGGACGTTGCTCTTCACATGCGCCCCAAAGGACACGTTTTTATTTAGTCCACATTTTCACTGTAACTGTCACTCCAACTGTTTCTCATTCAGGACTATCGACACACGGCCCAAATTTCAAAATTTTTACCCCCCCCCTCCCCAGCAAAATCAATATTTTACATGTCCTTCCACATTTCTCCGCCTCTTCTAACCATGCCACCTTCAAGTCCCATTCTGTGTTTGTTTCATTTTTGACACAAATTGTTAAATCCAGTTTCCTCCTTGTCAGGTCTGTCCCATGAACATGTCCCCGTACGTTGACCCCAACAAGCCCAGCCAGGAGATCTGGGAGGAATTCTCCATGAGCTTCACACCCGCTGTGCGCGAGGTGGTGGAGTTTGCCAAGAGGATCCCGGGCTTCAAAGACCTCCTGGAGCACGACCAAGTGGGGCTGCTCAAGGCCGGCACTTTCGAGGTAGGCCCGCGCCCCCCCGACCTCATCGTCCTCCGCGTCGTGAAAATCGTCCACGCGACAGCCCGAGTCACTCTGTGCATTTGTGGTGTCAGGTCTTGATGGTGCGCTTCGCCTCGCTCTTCAACATGGCCGAGCGCACGGTGACCTTCCTGAGCGGCAAGCACTACAGCCTGGACACGCTGCGGGCACTGGGCGCCGGAGAACTGCTGGCGTCCATGTGCGACTTCAGCGAGAAGCTTACGGCGCTCAGGCTTGACCGCGACGAAATGAGCCTCTTCACTGCCGTCGTCCTCGTCTCTGCTGGTAATGTCATGAACAAAAAATGAGAACAGTTGATGGCGGGGAAGGGAAGAAAAGCTAAACACGCTCAAAATACAACAATCGTTCAGAAGGATGTTTTTTTTTTATTTTGAGAAGAAAGTCAAATAGTATTATTGTAACCCTGACGTTTATTTGGAGATGTTATTTTTGAATATTGAATGTAAATATGACCGTATTAAAATGAAGTACAGTCACACCTCGGTTTTCGTCCATAATCCGTTCCAGAAGGCTGCTCGAAAACCGATATTGTTTGAAAACCGAAACCACGCTCTTTAATAAAAATGTTTACTGAACACGTCTGCTCACAATGGAAAGCAACACGAGGAAGCGTCACTTCCTCGTGTAAGGAAGACGAGAGGAGTCAAATGGTGCATTCAAGTGCGCTCAGTTTATTTGAGAACCGAAATTTGTTCGTCATCCGAGGCATAAAAAACTCAAAATTTTTGGTCGAAACCCGAATTGGTCGAGAACCGAGACGTTCGAAAACCGAGGTTTGACTGTACTAACTAAATAAGAATAATCATATTCTTTCAGGAAAACCCATAACATTACAAAAATAATCAGTGTTCATTTTTTATTTGTAAACAAAGTTGTCAGGAAAACGTTATTCAGAATTTTTGGGGGGTTATTAAGCAGGTAGAGTTTTTTTTTTTAAGTAGTAAAAGTCATTTATTGAAATGAAAAGGAAACTTACAATATTCAGATTTCTTTTCAGAATAAAGCTCCATAATTTTGTCACATGACATGAACCAAAAACAGTCGTCATTTTACACAGCTGAAGCCCCAATTTGGCAATCAGGTGACCGAGTTCTCTCTCTCTCTCCCTCCTGCGGTTGCAGACCGGTCAGGTCTGCAGGACCTGACAGCGGTGGAGGCCCTGCAGGACAAGCTGATCCGGGCCCTGCGCCAGCTCCTTATGCAGAACCACGGCGACGAGGCGGCCACCACCTTCACCAAACTGCTGCTCAAGCTGCCCGAGCTGCGATCCCTCAACAACATGCACTCGGAGGAGCTGCTCTCTTTCAAGGTGCACCCCTGACGGGCGCGCCGCGCCCACCCCCGGACGGTCGGGGCGACCAATGGACTCTTTAAAAGACGAGAAGAAGTCGTACTGTATTTGTGGAGAGGATTGTTGCAAACCAACACAGAGGCACTTGAAAACTTGACCGCCGTTATGCAAACGATGCTCATTTTGTATTTGATTTGTTTTCCTTTTGCAAGCCGTTTCGATGCATGTTGATAGCGACAAAAAGCTAACGTGACCAATGTGCTGCTAATGCTGATGCATGGCTAAACGTGCTTGTGGCCACTTCTCCTCCTCTCCGCTGACTGTGTGTGTGTGTTTAGTACTCTAGTGTTCTTGTTGTTGTTCTTGTACCTTTTTTTTTTTTCTTGAACACCCCCCCAACCCAAATGTCACCTCACCCCTTACGCGCATCGCCGCCTGAAGATTTCCAGACATTCACACAAGTTGGCCTGAGTCCACCGATGCATGGTGGCAACCAGCTTGAGGCCCAAACGTCATCATGCTTTTTGGGTTTTTATTGTTTAGTTTTGAACTTTCCACTTTTCTATGTATGATTTTCTTGTTTTTGTTTTACAATCAAATGTGCTTTCTGCACGGCACTGAACATGGAAAAGTGTCGTCCATTTTTGTTTCTTGTACTTGGCAACACTGTCAATTGTAAATATCTATACATAAAATATATATATATATAAATATCTCTTGAACATAGACAAATATGTATAGTATAAATGAATAAATATGGGAGAAGAAGAAAATGAGCAGTCTGTGTGTGTTTTTTTTTTATTTGTAGGAGACATGAGGTGCATCAATGTTTGGTTTTAAAAAAAAAAAAAAATCGTGGCTTTCTTGAAAAATATGACTATTCCAGAGCCACCCAGAAGAATCTAGTCATACATTTTGTCTCAAATCAAGGCTTTGTCTAAATTGGCCTTTAAAATTGTTTTTAACCTTTTTCTCTCTCAAAAATAAAGACTTTATTCTCATGAAAAATAAATGCTCAAGAATAAGTCACATTTTCTCAAAAACAAGATTTCTTGGGATTTTTTTTACAATAAAAACAATTCTCAGACATGACTTGCAAATATATATATATATATATATATATATATCCATCCATCCATTTTCCGAACCGCTTGATCCTCACTAGGGTCGCGGGGGGTGCTGGAGCCTATCCCAGCCGTCTTCGGGCAGTAGGCGGGGGACACCCTGAATCAGTTGCCAGCCAATCGCAGGGCACACAGAGACGAACAACCATCCACACCCACACTCACACCTAGGGACAATTTAGAGTGTTCAATCAGCCTGCCATGCATGTTTTTGGAATGTTACCCGGAGAAAACCCACGCAGCCCGGGAGAACATGCAAACTCCACACAGGGAGGCCGGAGCTGGAATCGAACCCGGTACCTTAGCACTGTGAAGCCGACGTGCTAACCACTGGACTACCGGGCCGCCTATATATATATATATATATATATATATATATATATTTATGCATCATGTGTATAATTAATCTATTAAAATTTAAGATGACTTTCCACCAAGACAAATCTAAAATCCACTCATTTTATGGAAAATAAGATTGCCAGCATATTCTACATTAAGATCATCATAATAAAAACCAACGCTCATTTTTTGATTGACACTGCAAGAGAATCCTGTTTTAATAACAATACAAAAAACAATCACAAAGCGATGACTACGCTGGTGCTTAATTTACCACAACAGAGGAATCGCAAGCGTAAAAGTCATTGGGAACTTTGGGGGAAATGTTTGGGATGCGGCGTTTGTCCTTTAGAAGGGTGGAATGTTCTGGAGAGGAGAGGAAATGTCGGAATGTTTCACACACTTGTCCTCTGGATGACCTAACATACACACACACACACACACACACACACACACACACACACACACACACACATATATATATATATATGTTTTTTCAAATTCGTTTTCAGATATAATTATTTAAAATCAAATTAATTAACCCTTGAAATGTGTCAATCTGTGTGGAAATGAATGTATGCATTACACAAGTTTCACTTTTTAATAGTTTTGCTTCAATAAATCTACTTTTTAGTGATACCGTATTCCAATTTTTTGACGAGCACCTAGTACACGAGTCTATATTTGGGGGTCATTTGATCTGGTTTTCTCCAAGAAAAATGATGTTTGGTCGCTTTTTAAAACCTCAGCCATGACAAAAAAAGAACATTTATCTAGCAACATGAAATTTGGTAGACATGTCTATAATAAGTAGACCAACAAAAAAAATAAAATAAAAACCTTTGTCTAAAAGGGAACAGAAAGGCTGCTGTTTTGCTTTGAAGCAATTTTCAGGGGTCCCTCCAAGCACATCTATCATGAAGAGACCTACAAAAAAAAGGCTCAAGAAGCTCTGCCCAAACACACAAAGGAAGTCTTGGGTCAATTCTTCAAAGACACATTTGTCCTGCAAATTTTGTACAATTGCTACTAAATTTGCTACCAGCAGACAATGGACAATGCTAAATTGCGAAGAATTCCATTTTTTTTTCATTGCGCGGTGATGTGGGTGTGATTTGCATTTTCCCTCTGTCTCTATTTTGAAATACAACACATTTCCTCTCATCCAATTTTAAAGATGAGACACTTTATTTATGTTGCAACAGATTGAATTAGGACTCATCACAAGCGCAAATATTTCTCTGTTAAAGTCAAAGCATGAGGAAGAGGAGACATCGTGGATGAAGACAAACGAGGCCTGCTATTGATTGTGTAAAAAGGTCACGTGCTTTCCATCCTCTGCTGGCCTTTGAAAAGATGACCTTCTTTTATTTTGTTTTGGCTAACAATGATGGATTGAGGAATTATTCCACACCGCAAGGGGAAAGTTGTTATGCTTTCACAAGCCAAGCTGCAAGCCAACGGTGAGCAACAAAGTGATGTGCTCAGGATGTTTGAAAAGCGGGCTTGATATGACAAAAATTATCATTAAAAAAAAAAGAAAATGACAATTTTTACAAATTAACATATAATAGTCATATTTTTTTAATTCCGATTTATTTTAGAAAATTTAATTTTTACCAATTAACATATAATAGTCATATTTTTTCAAAATCAGAATTTTATGGTAGTCATATTTTTATGAGGAAAAAATTTGATGATTTTTAAAAGAAAACATGTTGTTATCCTGTGAGAATAAAGTCAATATCAATTAAATTCATCTAATGAGAATAGTCTTATTCAGAAAAAAAAAATTATGACTCATTTTAAAAGATTTTATGAGAATAAAGGCAAGGCTAAGTTATTTGTATAGCACAATTCAACAGCAAAGTGACTCAAAGACATAAGGAGAGAAAAAACAAAGGCATTAAAACAAGGAAAAAAAGAAACAAAGGCATTAAAATATGGCAAAGACATAGATTTCTGCTTCGACACTAATTCATTGGTTCAACAACCATTAAAGATCATCTAGTTAAAATAATAAGATATAAGAATAAAGCCATATTGTTTCGAGATAAAGCTGTATTTTATGACGGTTAAATATTTCTTAGATTTTTTTTATACACTGTGTTTATATGTTATTGAAAGAAATGGTTCTTACACAAATAGTCATTTTTGTCAAAGACAAACAAAAGTATTCAATAAAGTGTTTATAGAATGAAAGTCAGAAGATCGAATTCCATAATATTACAGGAAAATATTTGTTTTAAATGGTACAGTTGTACAGGTATGAAGTTAAATTTTTTCATGAGCGTGAACTTTGAGAGGGAAAAATAACGTCTGAAAAAAAAATCAACACTTCAACAACAAAATCAATTTTACAGAATGTTTTTTTTGGGTGCAGGGGAGAAAAGTATTTGAAATTTCTTTAAAAAAAATTGTAACAGGAGAATAAAGCCAGAGTTCATTCCGAGAAACAAGTTGTGATACAAGGAGTAAAAGTCATATTTTTGCAAAAGGGCAAAAAAAATTTTCTTGTTACATCGGAATTATTTTAGTTAAAATATTGCTATTTTTTCCTGGTAAGCCTTTTACGTCTGCATTTTGATTGTTTTAGTGTTGTATTCCTCTTTTTTTGTGTGTAAAACTTCCTTAATGTGATTTCTTTTTTTTAAGTAAAAACAAAAAGGACAGTTACGGAAAGAAAGAAAAAGGATTCAAAAGCTCTTCGCCGAACGTGCCGTGACGTCACCGTGGGTCATTTGAAGGTCAGAGCTCGGAGGCGGGTCACGCAGAGTTCAGGCCGAGTGCTCACTGACTCCTTTTTCTTCTTCGTGTACTCCTCGAGTGGACCCGTCCAACTTTTTGGTTTTGCTTCAAAACAACAAACTCTGCTGCTTGTGCTCCACGACGCGCTGACACCGACAAAGAAAACCACCTAATTGTCAACAACAATACTAGCAATAAGACAAAGAAGACGAAAAGATGTTCGACTACGTGGACCTTCAAGTGTTCGGTAGCGCGGAGCCGGCGAGCCAGTGCGCGGTGACTGCCGGCAGCCCGGACTGCACACGTCGGCGTCGCCTGGAGCAGCACCGCCGGGGGCAGCGGCGCAGTGCGGCCGAACATCCGGAGCTCTTCTCCGGACACTGGCAGTGTAAGTACACCGCGAAGCGCAGCGGACGTGAGTGCAGCGACTGTGTTGACGGTAACGAACCGCACTGGCTTCATTTTTTTTGCGAAAGCAGTAAGAATATATGACGTCACGTCGTAATGAAAGACATGAAATGTGTAAAGGCGAAAAAATGTTTGGAAAATTCAGTCGTATGCTGTCTGCTTGGCTGACACTTGAAGTGCTTCAAGCTTACAACAATAAATGTATGAATTAAAGGCAGAACATTGAACTATTTTATCATACTTTCTGCTATATATTGTGTATATATATATTTTTTTATTTTACAATAGAGAGAAAAATCAGCAAAAATTGGCAGATTTTCTTTTTTTTAACGGCATTTTTTTGTCCTATATTGTAATGTGTTAATGTGTAAAAAACCAAACAAAAATATAAACAGCCGAAATCTACCAATTCTGGCCGATTTTAAAAGAGCTAATATCGTTAAATTTAAAACCTGAACTTGAAACACGAACCCTGATTTGAAACTCTAACCCAGGCCCGGGCTTGACACCTTAATTTCAAACGCTAACCTTTGCTTGGAAGCCAAATTTGAAACGTTGTTTTGCAGCCATGGTAAGCCCCAGCAGTTTGTCCAGTTGCGAGCACGCGTTGAGCAACTGCGCCGCCTCCCCTCCGCCACCTCGCACCTACAAACCCTGCGTCATCTGCCAGGACAATTCATCAGGGTACCACTACGGAGTCAGCGCCTGTGAGGGCTGCAAGGTAGGTAAAGGAGCGCTACACACTACACACCCAGACCTTGACTTTCCGTCAAAGGTGGTTATTGTAGCGGAAAATTGTACTTATTTCAGAGCACTGACATTTCTGAATAATATGATTTAAGTCCAAGTAAAAAAAGTCATTCTCCAAATAATTACTTGAGTGAGCGTAAACAAGTATTCACTAAAAACTGCTCAATAACTAACAGTTGAACAGTTTTCTCAAGTTCAAAGTGGAGTTCTTGTCGTCTGAAATGTGGGACATTTTTAGGCACACATGACAGCGCATGTTCGTTTTCGTAAAGTGCAAGGTAAACCTAGGTTGAACGTGAGCCTCTTCTGAATGCGAATTGCAGATGTTACTTCACGTAAATGAGTCACTTTGAACAATGTTCTGTGTGGGGCCGCGGGGACTTTGCGTGTGTGCATTCATGTGACCGTTTGGCTGCTTTTGATTGGTCGGATGGAGTCAAACGTTGCTACTGGTTACGTCGGATTGGAGAAATGGACAAGATGTGAAGGCTCACAAAGAGCTGCTGAAGGCCACAACTCACACCCGGACACTCTAGGCCACGCCCCTTTAAGACACACATCCAAGACACCAACACCACAGTCTCCCTCATTTATTCGCAAATGATTATAATTTGCAAAATTTGGGGTGGAACTATGTTCCCTTGGCACCATTTTGTGGCATCTTGGGGCCATGGAAGTATGCTGAAGTGAGTTGAGTAACTTCATGTAGACAAAACCATTATCATGCTGCCATTTTGTCGCATTTTGGTCCCAAGAAAGTATGCTGACCTGAGTTGAGGAACTTCATTTAGTCAAAATTAGTGGCTTACAGCCATTTTGGAGCATCTTGGTGCCATGAAAGTACACTGAAGTGAGTTGAGATGCTTCATTTGAACAAAAGCGGTGTCTTGCCGCGATTTAGTGGCATCTTTTCGCCAAGGGGGTCTGTTGAAGTGAGTTGAGGGGTCTCATTCAAGTCAAAATAGTGCCTTTCCCACCATTTTGTGGCATCTTGGTGCAAAGGAAATATTTTGAAGTCAGTTGAGGAGGTTCATTTTGACAAAAACAGTGTCTAGCTGCCATTTTGTTGCATCTTGGTGTCAAGGAAGTATGTTGAAGTGATTTAAGGAACTTTTTTTGACAAAAGTAGTGTTTTGCCGCCATTTTGTAGCTTTGTAGCACCGGGAAGTATGCTAAAGTGAGTTGAGGGGTTTCACTTAGACTGAGGTAGTGCCTACCACTATTTTGTAGCATAATGGTACCAAGGAACCATGTTGAAGTGAGTTGAGGCACTTCATTTTGACAAAAGTAGTGCCCTGCCTCCATCTTATGGCATCCAGGGCAAATATAAACCTTTTGGGGGGAGCGTCAGCAGGGCAGCACTATATGTACAGTGATTACGGTTTGAAAAATCACTTTTTTGACATTCTCTTTCTCTGTGCTTTGCTGTTTTTATATTATACAATGTTTTATTTTATTTTTAATCAAAAACATGTCACAAGAGAAAGTGTGGATTTGTGAAGTCCACAATTTTTGGGATTCCAAGTCATTTAAATATTGAATTCAACTCTTGGTCAACACTGTAGTTGCTGCATTTAGGTTAGCAACGGGCTAGCTGTTTTCTCATCTAGTATTCCTCTCCCTCGGTCAGGGTTTCTTTCGCCGCAGCGTCCAGAAGAAAATGTCGTACACGTGTCAGCGAGACAGGAAGTGTGTCATCACCAAGGTGACCAGGAACACGTGTCAGTACTGCAGGCTACACAAGTGTTTGGCTGTCGGCATGTCCCAACAATGTAAGTGCAAACACACACTTTGATGGCTACCATTAGCATTAGCACCAGTACTACACCCTTGGAAGACACAGGTTTCAAATCCCACTTTGAAAACCCGATTTTAAAAACCTCATTTGCAGCCCTTGATCTGGCTCGAAGCCCTAATCTTGCCTTCAAGCCCTACTATAAAACCCTAAACCCGTTTTGGGAGACTAATCTGAGATCTTAAAACAAGCTAACCCTAACTTGAAATCCTTCCCACGGCTTTAAATTCTAATTTTAAACCATAATCATTGTTTTCAACTCTAACCAAAGATGTACTTCCAGTCAGCATGTATTCAGTGAAGTACTTTAGTGGCTGGCTGTGCATTTAATATGTCCGATGCTTTCATTCATGTTTGAGTGTAAGCTTCGGACCCTGACAACATGAACTCATTAAACTGCTCATTGGGAAAAAAAAGTGTTGCACCACTGGAAACATTATCAGACTATTGGACTACATTGGACTTTACTAAATACTCAAAAAGTATATAGAAGTTGGAATAGGGGCAAGGAAACCACTTGTTCGGCATCTATGCTAGGATAACACTTAGCCTATAGCTACATGGTTTTTGTCTGACTGAAATCCGTGATTTCAAGGCCTTGTTTTGCTATTTCTGACGTTATAGTGTCACATAGTGTGCCGTGTAAACTCCTCAAAAGCTAAGTCATGTGCTTAATTTACCCATCGCATGATGTGGAATAAAAGAAGTATGTTTTTTTTTTGTTTTTTTTTTAACGTTGAACGTGTGCGTGTGGCTGCCCTGGCGTGTATTTACTTTAATATTGCGTGCGACTATGTGGACACGCCGCCGTGGCATATTGGTTGTTATAAGGCTGAATTAATCAGTGCATGTGTGTGAGCGTGTGCGTGGATGCTGAATACTCAATGCACACTTTTTTTATTTTTTATTTTTTTGCGGCATGTTAACCAAATGCCCTCCCGTCACTATATCAGTTATTGGTGTTGACTGGCCTTTTTTTTTTCTTTTTTTTTTTTAACTTGAGCACCTGTCCCCCCAAAAAATGTCAGTGCATGTGCCTGCAAATACGTGTTAGTGACCCACATAGCCCAGCGGCCGCATGTGTGTGTGAATTATGTAGCAGGTAGACTCTGTCATTGGTCAAGCCGTGGCCACATGTCGCGGAGGCGGGCAGGCTGTGGTACATTACGTAAGGGCGGCGTCACATGGTGCGCAAACACACACACACACACACACACATGCAGACACACGCAGACACATGCGGGAAGATGGAATAAGGACGTAACATGAGCTCCTCACATTGGACTCTTTACACTCAGCAAGAGGAGAACAAGAAGTAGGGCAGCGTGGCCTGTTGCGTAATAGCATCCACGTCCATGTGCCTCTGTCAGTGGGACAACGTGGGGAAATGGGTTTGCGTTACAAATGTGTTTGACTTTTAAAAACAGAATGTTTTTGGGTTGCTGATCTGTTTGAGTCAAGTGTTTGTGTTGCATACATGTTTGAGGGTTAAAAACCAGCTTTAGTCACAAACGTCTTTGAGTTCAAATTATGTTAATAGTGACAAATGTGTTTGAATCTCAAACATGTTTGAGTGACAACATGTTTGAATTGTTTGAGTGACAAATGTTTGAATTGTTTGAGTGACAAATGTTTAAGGATTAACAAAAAAAAACAAAACAGTTTGAGGATTAAACATGCGTTTGAGGTTTAAGAATGCGTGTGAGTTGAAAAAAATTTACTGGAAAATTTAACTTTTGGAATTACAATTTAAAAAATGTATCTTCAAAAGCATCAACATTTAGAATGAAAATTGTCATTCACATTTTACCTTAACATTTGACTTTAAGATAATAAAAAACTAGCATTAAAATTACCATTAAAATTTTGAATTACAATTAACATTAATAATTTTTTTACATTCGCATTAAAATAAACGGTTGCAGTTTTTATATTAAAAATTCAAGCACCCCTTAAAATTCGACATTAAAGTGGAGCATTACAATTCATATAAGAATTTAGCATTAAATTATTATTTTTTTATGTCAACACAATTAATTTACATTTAAAAAATACAATAAAACTTTACATCAGGCGGCACGGTGGGTATCTGGTTAGCACGTCCGCCTCAGAGTGCAGAGGTGCAGGGTTCGATTCCAACTCCGGCCTCCCTGTGTGGTTTTTATATGTTCTCCTCGTGCCTGTGTGGGTTTTCTCCGGGTACTCCAGTATCCTCTCACGTTCCAAAAACATGCATGGCAGGTTAATTGAACAGTCTAAATTGTCCCGAGATGTGATTGTGAGCGTGAATGGTTGTCTGCCTATGTGTGCCCTGCGATTGGCTGGCGACCAGTTCAGGGTGTCCCAAAGACAGCTGGGATAGGCGCCCTCGCTAGGATAAGGGGATTAGAAAATGGATGGATGGATGAAAAACAATTAACATTTGGCTTTAGCGGTGAGGAATGACAGAACGAGTCAGAAGAAGGCCAAGAAGGAGGACGAGGTTCCAAAGATGGCCATCGGCGACACGTACGAGATGACGGCCGAGCTGGACGCCATCGTGGAGAAGATCTGCAGGGCGCACAGGGACACGTTCCCGCCCCTGCGCCAACTCGGACAATACACCACAGTGAGTGTTGGCGGAATAAAAGCAGTGCTTCGGCGCCATCTTGTGGCATCTTTGTTCCTATGTTGAATTAAGTTGAGGCGCTTCATTTAAACAAAAGTAGTGCTTTGCTACCAGCCTGTGGAATCAGGAGGGAATTATGAACATTTCAGCCTCTGTGTTACCACCTGCCTAGGACCTTCACAATCAGTTGTCCTAATCTATATTACTTGAAATATATTAGCCACGGGGCTCTTTCTTTAACCAACCGGATTTTAAATTTGTACTCAATGGGCAGGGGCTCGGGACGGTTTCAAGGTGTACTGTGATTTTAACAGGCCGCGGCTTCAAAAACTGCCAACATTTCTTCATCTTGCGTCAAAAAAGTGAGGAAGAGGAAGGATAGGCGAAAGTTACTTCCCAAGAGTGGCTGCCATAGGAAGCAGTACTTCGAATACAATATCATATTTATGAACGTGCCGCCCGTCACCCTTCAACGAATCCAAGGTAGCATGAATTTATTACTGTGAATAAATGTTTACAACCAGCTACGAGATTTACTATTAATATATATAAAGGTACACGTTCACTAGTTAGCCATCTCGCTCCTGAGATGGCTATGCTATTTAGCTAGTTAGCCATCTCGCTCCTAAGATGGCTATGCTATTTAGCTAGTTAGCCATCTCGCTCCTGAGATGGCTAACTAGCTAAATAGCATAGCTCGCCTCAGTTTGTTTCGGCTGACGTTACGTCACAAAATATAGAAGAGCGCAGCGGTCGCGAATAAAAAATAAGTACTTTTAGTGTTGTATGACATCTTTTCATGGATTTTTTAAATTGATTTTTGTTCCCAGTTATCGTAAGCCCATGCCTCATCAGTAATATTTTTTGCATTGTCATGGTTGGTTGGTCCGAGCAAAATTGTTGAACTAGCAAAACACGTCTTGAGTGATCGACACATGTTTATACATTTCGTAATCTTGGGTGAGTATGACGTATTTTATTGACTGTATGCTTTTGTTATGTTATGATAGAAATATTGATTATCAAAGTTGTACGCTGTCCTGTTGCGTTGTCTTAATAGTATTGACCGTCGCTTTGAGTGAATATGAGGAGGCAATAAGGGACTCTTGGCCATCTTGATGTCTTCCTCTCCATGTAGAGGTCCAGCTCTGAGCAGAGGATCCGGTTGGACTTGGGTCTTTGGGACAAGTTCAGCGAGCTGGCCACCAGGTGCATCATCAAGGTGGTCGAGTTTGCCAAGAGGGTGCCCGGGTTTACCAGCCTCCACATGGCCGACCAGATCACCCTGCTTCGGGCCGCCTGCCTGGACATGCTGGTGAGAAACTATTTTCTACTTTAATCAAATGGTGCTTGATATTAAAAAAAAAAAAGTCGAAAAATTGGATTTGGATGACATTTGGTGTAGGAATCTGAATCCATTGTTTTTAATAGTATGAACATGAGTTGCTTACATAAAAATAGAGGGAAAAAAATTGTGGATCGGGAATAAATTTGGCGTCAAACTCGAGAAAAATTTACTGTTTTTGTGCGCTTTCTAAAAGCTCTGCCTAAGAGGAAAGAAGTGCTTTGGCGCCATCTGTAAATTTTGGATATGCAGGCGCATATCATACTGTATCACAAAATATAAGAAGTTCCAAGGGACAAAATAAAGAACTTCAGTAGAATCCTTTTCAGTTTTTGTGTTAAGTTTGTTGTCTCCTGGCTGTTGAGATTCTGAGGATTTGTGCTCGCTACACACCCGACAAGGACACCATGACCTTCTCGGACGGCCTGACCCTAACGCGAACTCAGATCCACAATGCCGGCTTTGGGCCGCTCACAGATCCGGTTTTCACCTTCGCTGGACAGATGGTGCCTCTGCAGATGGATGACGCCGAGAGCGGACTCCTCAGCGCCATCTGCCTCGTCTCCGGGGGTACCGCATGCTCTTGTCAATACATTTGCAACCTTCGTCCAACGCTATTATTGAAAATTCAGAAAAAAAGATGTCCCCAAAATGACATTACAATGGTTTTATTTCAATTTGCTGAAAAATGTATTTATTGAGCTTAAAGTCTTAGTCAAACACACGGAGGATATGGTCCAAAACTAACACGTAAAGAAACAAACAAAAAACAAAACATTCAAACAAGTCATGTAATTTTGTTTAACAAAAGTCAGCTAGCTTAACGCTAACATATAATAGGAAACGCCATAGAGGCGCTAATTGGAATTAGCATAGATGTAACTGTATTTCTCAACAAATAACTGCTACACTACGACTTGGAGCAGCAAAGTAGCAGCAAACACAAGTCCTCACAAATTCAAATGACCCATTTATGCTTTTTTTCCCCCCCCCAGATCGTCAGGACCTCAAGGAGCCGTCCAAGGTGGAGGTTCTACAGGAGCCTCTGCTGGAGGCACTGAAAATCTACTCGCGAAAACGTCGACCCAGTGCACAACTCCTGTTCCCCAGGGCGCTCATGAAGATAACAGACTTGCGCAGCATCAGCGCGAAAGGTGCCAAAAAAATACTGCTTGAAAAAGAGCTTCTTGAAATTTTTGGCTCCAGGGACCACTTATAGGAAATACATTTTTTTTTTTTGGGCCAATTAAAGTTTCCCACTTTTAGGACCACCTTTGGCCTAATTGTATGACCTTACGTTGCATACTCTTAACCTTCAATAAATGCTAACGGCTTAAGTATCCTTAATATCAAAGTCGGTTGTAGTAACCGCTGTCCCTGAAAGGGTTAAAGAAAGTTCTGTGTGGGTTTTTTTTTTCTCAGGAGCTGAGCGTGTGGTCACACTGAAGATGGAAATCCCGGGCGCCATGCCACCTCTGATCCAGGAGATGCTGGATGAGGTCCTGGAAAACAAAGACGATAGCCAACTCTCGGACGGTCGAGGGACGCGCTCGTCAACTTGACCATCTCAGGAAACAACAAGAAGAAAAAAAAAGCTAACCTTTTCGAAGATTTTCCGGATGTATTTATATTGCTCAGACAGCTCATGGATCTATTTTACCTCATGTTAAATGTCAGGGTACACAGTCGGAGTTTTTGGACACTTTGCACCTTTTACAGGCATTAAAAAGGTCCAAAATGGTAGCGAGCGAGAGAAACGGTATTACGGTCCCATTCCTTTGGGTACTAAAATCCAGTTTCCACAGAGTAGCAAGTATTATAACATCTGCTCTGTGCCACTTTTGGGCGCCATCAAAAAGGGGCGGGGCTAGACACAGTGCTGCGCTTTGATTGGTGTACCAAGAATGAGCACTTGCAATTGGGTCATGAAGACAAAAAAAAAAAGAGACCGTCTTAACTTTTTTTGTGAAGTTTACATTTGACAAGTGACAAGAATGTACATTTTCGGAAAAATGTTTACATTCCATTCAAATACTGGTCACGTGTTTGTACGCCGCGTGATTGGAAAAGCTGAATAGTGTCCGCGTGTAATTGCATTTTTCCATAAAGGGTAAAAAAAAATGTTCAGAGGCGAGTTCATAATTGACTTGGCACGTGGGCCCGTGAGCCTGCATGTGAGCGGAAACACGTGTTAATCACGCACGGCACCGTTCGCGTCATGTCACTAACTTAGAACGGGAGCTCTCAGCGACTTCTCAAACGTTTTCTGATATATAAATATTTGTTTGCCCCCAAGAGCCTCGTGCATAATCCTAACGGCAACTAAACATGAAGACAAAGGTTAACAAAGTCAGATTTCAGCAAGTGAATTACAAAAATTGAATGATGTATTTTATTCTGGAAAAGAGGATGTCAAGGCACTACTTTTCTGTCGGAGGGTGGTTGCCTGTTGCACAAAAACAGCAATTAGGCAAATATTTCAGCAAATATGGGAGGGTGGATTTAAAGAGAGAATCCACAAATTCAAAGCAAGCAGGTTACGCTGTCATTACGTAGATTTTTGTTTTTAGGAAAATATTGGAATATATTCTTCAAAAAAAATTATTTGGAGAAAAGTAACAAAAAAAAAATCTGATACTGTATCTGAGCTTTTAATTGGGTCAAAGCGAAATAAGGCAAGACTATTCAATGGTGTAAAAGTCCCATATGTAGGTACACACTTTCTCAAATGATATCATAATTACCGCAGGTTATTTTTTGGACCCCCAGTCCCCCCCCCCCCCCCCCCAAAAAAAAAAAGAAACCACAGTTTAAGAACCAGAGACGGAATCTACTGCCAAGTCTAGCTTCAAGCTAATGTTGCGATATTTTATGATGCCTTAACAAGTGTTTCAGAGCTGAGACTGTCAAGGTTTCCATTGTATTAGGTACCTCAGCGAAGCATCCCCTGAGTTGTTCCAGTCTGTAGAAAGCAACGTTGCCATGGCAACCCCTTAACAACAGCACAAGTCTCATTTCAGAGCCGCGTGCTTAACAATGGTGTGTAGTTTTTGACATTAAAATATTTAACACCCACTGACTATATTCATAATGATTTCAAATTGGTGATTCAGTTCTTTTGAGCGCCACACTCCCCTCGATAGGCGTATCAAAGCATTACATGACACAAAGTACAATCCTTTGGGGTTTAACAAACCACAGCGCGTAGCATTTTGAGGGTTTTCAGTTTCACATATTCCATGTTTTAATAATAATGCTCCGATTCAATCGGAAGGCATCCAAGATGCCTTGAAATTTGCATCCAGAATTTTTTTTCTCCATGTCGATTAAAGTGCAAAACTGAAGAAAGCGACTAAAACATAGAGCAAAAGCTTCCTTACCTGAATACAAGCCACGTATCACGTGACATTGGTGCAAAAAAAAAAAAAAAAGCTAATTAAATAAGTTCAAATGGTAGATCTGCGTTTGTGACTCAAGAGGACGAATACGGACGGCGCTCGCTTTTCTTCTTCGCCTCCCTAAAATCAACACAAAGCACAGGGAATTTGATCTTTATCGAGTTCGGGGAAGAATGAAGCTCGTAAAATAGAGTGAACAAAGGCGCCCAAACGACATCATATTGAGACGTGTTTATAAACGTTTGTCTCCCTCTTGTGGCCAAAGCAAGTACTGTCCATTAAAACCACGTTTTGGCAGCCCCCCCCCTCCCAAAAAAAGCAATAATGGAATACAGTATGTTATTATCATTATATTTTTTAAATGGTTGTTTACATGTGTAGTTATTCGGTACATTCTAAAATGTACTTACATTTCTGATTTCATAAATTTGCAGTTACACTAAACTACTCAAGTCTGATTTGCAAATTACATTTATGCATTAAACAAATATTTGTATGCATTAGTACAGTGTACGTATTATTAAAAACCCGTCTTAAAATCATAATGTTCATCATATTTGCATGCGTGTGTGTGTGTGTGTGTGTGTGTGTGTATACATGCACTTTGTGCGGTTGTGACTACACAGGCTCATTTCCTCTATAAACTTGTTTTTCTTTACTTCTATTTGAGTCTGTGGTTTTGAACACACAAATACGCACACACACACACCGCGTGGTGTTTGTGCAACCTACTCGCTGCCCACACAGAAAGCAACTCGTCGCCATGGTGAAGCCCACCTGCCAATCTCATCTCGGTAGTAGCCACTCTCATCCAGCAGTTCCTCTACCACGGCCTGAGGACAACCATGTTGGGGTTTCAGGAACATCAAATTTGAGAAAATATCATCAGAGGCGGGATATAACGGATTACAAATACTCTGTTAATGGTAGTAGTTTAATGCTACAGCAGTGGTGTCAAACATACGGCACGCGGGCCGGAACCGGCCCCCCAAGGAGGTTCGATCAGGCCCGCAGGACCATTTAAAAAATGCATTAAGGCCACAGAATGAATATTTTTAATAAAATGCAATTCGTGGATTATCCGATAGTGGGCACCTTGTTTCGATCAGAGTAGAAGACAACATTATTTTGATCAGAGAAGAAAACAACAGTCTCTGTCTGTCACTGAGACAGACCCAACACAGCATTGCGCCAATGCTTCTTTATACCAAAACAAAGGAAAGACATGTTACTATGGTTATTTATAGCAGAGTATGGTATAATTTTAATTGTCCGGCCCACTTGACATCTACTGAGTCCGTATGTGGCCCACAATGTGAAATGAGTTTGACACCCCTGTGCTACAGTGTGCTCCACAATTCAGTACGACATAGTTGTCAGTCTCTTCCGCACAAACAAATTTTTCAGTCTGGACTTTTTTCACTTCTACTTACTGAGTCAAATATACTGATTTAACTCTACTTGTACTGGAGTTTTTTTTTTCTACAAAGATTGTGAGTACTTTGCCACCTCTGAATAATTATAATAATACTGTAATTCCATTTCTACCTGCATCTGCTCATACGTGACTCCTTCCCTCAGAATGTCACCTGTGGGAGACAGAAGCACATTCGTTTTCATTCATGGGATGGTTTTTTGGGGGGGGGGGGGGAAAACCACACTCATACCCGAGTCTTCATCAGCGTCTCCGGTGGAGGGAAGCAACACAGGCCACCAGTCTGGACTGCTGGAACCAGACTCCATTAAATCACATGACGCCTGGACCAGCTGCAGAGAGGAAACATAGCAGGCACTTCCCTTTTGAAGTGTTGGAAAGAAACCAGACATCTTGTCCAAATGGAGGCTCGGTGACCAACCTTGCTGAGCTCCGTCTTCAGGTTGTGCGGCTCACTCCCAAATTGGAACAGTGACTTTTTGAATCTTTCTACAAGCCGCCTCTTGACGTTGTGACGTGGGGCTGGAGGAAGCTGGTAGGTTGGATCAAATGTTGTGTTCGATTTAAAGATTTCATTTGGGAAGAATACTGTCCAGTGGTGAAACGGAGTGTGTACCTGAGTGATATAGAGCACCTTGTGCAGTTGCACCAGCAACCTGTGGACTGGGTCCTCGATCTGGCGAAGGTTCCTCAGGGAGACGCAGATTCCTGACACGCCGGCGATACCCAGACCAAATTGAGATTCTCAAAGTCGACATTACAGTTTAGAATGACATTCAATACATACCTGATTTCGCTTTCACCCTCGCTGTCGCTAAATCCTCCCTGAAAGGACACAAATAAACGTTTTAAAAAGCACTTCTGAAAGCAGCTCATGACATCAACAGGGTTGTAGTTAATGTGCATGGTTTGAAGTGATACAAATAAAAAAAAATTTTTGCTCTCAAGTGGCACAATTGGAATATTCGCATACCACGAGATTTTTTTCTCTATACGCATATCCCAATTTTGCATCTTGAGAGCAAAAAAATTAATTAAATAAAAATATTAACTTTGTCACTTGAACCCCAAAATGTAAATACTGTACAGCCAAGTTTGACTTACCCACATGGAGGGAGATGAGGTGTATCGCAGGCGGCAGATTTGGACCCTTTTAAGGTGTAAGAAACAAAAACTCTTAGGTGTATAAAAGCTTGTCAAATAAACTGCAGACACGCGACTGACTGTAGTGTCGCCCTTGCTCGTCCTTATTCTCTGCTTCTTCACGATCTGACGCGTCGTCTGAAACAATATTAACATGTACTCTCTCTGTCACAGAGTGGTTGATCTTCGATAACTATAGTTGTTACCTAAACTGAAATTCTCTTCCATGTTGTTTGGCGGAAAGTGCACAAGTTCAGGTGTTGAGAATGCTTGTTTCTGGAAGAGTGGTTAAAAAAAAAAAAATATTATTTCAAAACACCGAGTTCTGTAAAGCGCCCCCTTAAGTGGGGTTAGGGTTATACGGTTCAAACCAAACAATTCTTGCATTTTTCCTTTTCCAAATGAGCAATTATTTGGTGATACGGCTGTCCCTTAAAGCAGCGGTCCCCAACCCCCGGGCCGTGGACCAGTACCGGTTCTTGGGTAATTGGTACCGGGCTGCACAGAAAGAATAAATAACTTACATTACTTCCGTTTTTATTTATTTTGGAATCCGAAATGTATTTTGTTTTGGAAATTAGCGGATTCTTTGGTACATCCGTCTAGAGTATGTCACTCTTGACGTAGGTCAAGGCGTGCTTCTCGGTCACGTGATACGCTACCGCGAAAATGAAACCCAAGAGCTAGCAAAATGAGTGAAAAACTAACGTCTTTGGAAATGTTTCTTTGGGAAGAGGAAAGCCAGGAGACAGAAGAGGAGCCCACGACTTTCAAGAAAAAGAAGGCTACATTTAATCGACAGTATCAGGACTCGTATTTAAAATACGGATTTATCTCAAAGGGAGATTCCCACGCATCAAGACCACTCTGCATAATATGCGGCGATGGTGAGTTGTAGTTTTCATGCACTATTTGCGGTGTATCTTATTTTGAAGTCACGTTTAAACGTTACAATAGCGACCAGACGGTGTTGCGGCCAGATAGGAAGTTCCTCGTGTCATGATTCGTGTTTATTATTATGTCTCGAAAATACCTCAGTTTTCATGCAGTTCATATCTTATTATTTTGTTGTAATTTATTTATCCGTCACATCTTAAAGGCGGGTCCCTCAAAATATTGTCTGACATTAAATCGGTCCGCGGGGCAAAAAAGGTTGGGGACCGCTGCCTTCTCTTCATCTCATCCAAAACCAGTCAATCATGCAGGTGTACAAACTCGAGCACAGGTTTCAAACTCAAGCCCAAAATCGCCGCGCTGAAGGCAAATCATGTGTTGACCTCATGGTTGTTTCAAATTATTTTTGCTTTTAATAAAACAGGGATATGAGCTATGGATTTTTTTTTTGTGTGTGTGACCAATCCAACCTTTAAAATAAATTGAAAAATACTTGAATAATTTCCTGGCTTCTTTTTTCAAGGGGAGTATTCAATGGATCATGGATAAAAGGATCATGAAGTATAAGAAGATTCATCAAGACAGCCCTAGTCCACATACGCCGAAAATTAGGCTTCATTTAAGCATTTTCCAGTTAACAGTCAAGCCTGACAATCGTATATATTTCCCCCCCCAAAAAAACAGTTTTGCTCCAAAGAGCCCAAACTACCTGAGTCGGGAATGAGCGGCAACAGCTTTTCCCACTCCGGCGCCCTTCCAGGAAATACCTCTGCGCCCGTTTCCTGTCGCGCTCGGCTCGCTTCTCCAGCGCATAGTGAGAAGCATACAAAGCGTCCATGTGCCTCATCATGAGGTCGGCAATCCGGGAGCCGACCGCCACAATGTCAGGACGCCGCTCTGGGTCTGGACTCAAGCACCTGCGTCGTTCATACACAGCACAAGAAAAATAATCTGGAATAGAGCGTCACTGAAATGGGGTTGGAGCCTTTTATTTGTGGGAGGTGGGATGGAGGCATGCTGTGAAAAGCAAAACTTCGCGAGTAATTGACACCCAACCCCCCCAAAAATTCATAATTGGCGGTAAAGCAGCATTTTTGTCAAACTGAGGCTCCCAAACCCCCACCGCTCATTGTTCGCAAAGAGCAGACAAATAAACAAAAAAAAAGATATCTCAGAGGATTGTTGCATGTTCTGTTTGTTTGTGTTGCTGCTTCGTGTGGTTAAAGCAGCAGATGGTTGAAGGTTTCGAATTACCTTCCAATGCTGTGGCACTTCACATCATGTGTTCACGTTAAGATGGTGGACTTTGGTGAGTTGAAATGATATGATTCAACATTTTGATTTTCAACCCTGGTTTCACTTTTACAGTCAAACCTCGGTTTTCGAATGTCTCGGTTCTCGGCCAATTCGGTTTTCGACCAAATATGATGACGAACAAATTTTGGTTCTCGAACAAACTGAGCGCACTTGAATGCACCATTTGACTCCTCTCGCCTTCCTTACACGAGGAAGTGACGCTTCCTCGTGTTGCTTTCCATTGTGAGCAGACGTGTTCAGTAAACATTTTTATTTTTTAAAAAGAGCGTGGTTTCGGTTTTCGAACAATTCGGTTTTCGAACAGCCTTCTGGAACGGATTATGGACGAAAACCGAGGTTTGACTTTACTCCAGTTTAACCCTTTCAGGGGCAGCGATTACTACAGTGGACAGTTTATCATGTTATGAGGTTACAGTGTGCATGAAAAGATTAGCATGAAATTTTGATTTGCAGCGACAAATGAATCAAGCACGCCTGGCTTATTTGGACGGCTGCGGGCAAGTCCTCTTTTCTTTTCCACAAAGTGATGATATTATTTCCTTACAGCGAGAACAGGCACAAAGGAATTACTTTAAAAAGTGAGTTTAGGGTCTCTAAACTCACTTGTAGATTCAAATATTTTTGGTTAAAGATTTTTTTTTTCAACACAACCATTTTCAAATGTGATTGCTTCATTAAAAAACTGTCTATGTGTTAATTTAACATGACTGGCACCATGTGATCATGTCCTCCAGCCTTTCAGAGTAAACGCCATCTTCCAGTGGCTCATAGATGGCCTCAACTATCTACGGAAACACAAAAAAACAACACAAAATGATGTTGAGTCTCTCACACAAACGGCTATACAAGTCACGGCACGTGTGTGCGTCTGCGTGTGCTTTTGAGGCCACCTTGTTGGCCAGCGACAGCATGTTGTTGCTGTAAAATGGCGGCTCCAAGGCGGCCATCTGATAGACGATGCAACCCAGAGCCCAAATGTCAGCCTTCTCGCCATATGGCTCGTTCTTCACCACCTCTGGACTGACACGCACACACACACGCACAAAAATCACAGAACCAGAATCACGCACACAACGGCGCACTCTCCCGCATATATACACATATATACACACACACACAAACACGCAACATATGTCTTGATTTGGCTACAACTTCTTTTTTAAAATCAAAAGTGCGCTTTCCGAAGCATTGCCATGAACTTTCCTAAAAAAAAAAAATGGTCTGTCGTCTCTTCTCACCAAGAGTACAAGATGGTGCCCACCACCGAGGTCAGCTTACTGTTCTCCTGCTTCTGTTTGGCCAGGCCAAAGTCGGCTGCGGGCGAGAAGAAAGATGCTGAAGACCCCCAGCCGAAACACGTGTGATGTCGCTGCTTAAAAAGGATGAATGTTACTGATGGTGACTTTCTCCTCGTCGCCCAACATGATGTTGTTGGGTGTCAGGTCGCGGTGGACGATGCGTTTGTCCTTGTGGAGGTATCGCAGGGCCAGGCACATCTGTGGAGGAAATGACACCCACGAGATACTTCATTCCCACGATCTGCAGATTTCAGCCTAAACCCTTCCCCTAAACCTCTAGTCGCCCAAACCTTAACCCTAACACACATACACAAACATAAAGATGACAATTCCACACACTGCATCTTGACTTTGTTACCTGGATGAAGATTTTCCAGATTCGTTCCTCAGTGAAGCGCTGCTTCTTCTCCTTCAAGGAGTTGCATCGCTCCAGCAGAGGAACTCCCTCAATCAGTTCCATCACAATATACAGCTTGTCGTCTTAAAGGGCGAGCCAATCAATTCATGCCGCGTTTTTCCTTCGACGACGTGATCATCAGAAAAGATCCTCACCGTGCACGAAGGTCTTGTAGTACTTAACGATGTTCGGGTGGGCCATCTGCAGAAGAAAACAATGATCCTCTGTTACAGTCCAGACCCGCCAGCAATCGGTGAAAATCCGCATTATGGAGAGGCCATGACAAAAACATTGGTTTTAACTAGTGCTGTCAAACGATTAAAATATTTAATCGCGCTTGTCTGATTGTAAAGTGTCCTTGGGTGTCTTGAAAGGCGCTTATAAATCAAACGTATTACAGTCAAACCTCGGTTTTCGTACTTAATCCGTTCCAGAAGACTGTTCGGAAACCGAATTGTTCGGAAACCGAAACCATGTTTCCCATTGAAATAAATGTACAATGTTTTAATCCGTTCCAAGTCAAGAAAACAACTTTTTTAAACCACTTTTTTTTTTTACAATTTCACACCATAAACTGTACAAATGTAATGGGAGATGACCAATTTTAACATTAACATAGTAACATAAAAATTGAAGGAACATCTCTCTCTCTATCTGTCGTGGGGCGTGCGCCTCTCCCAGCTGTCAGCAGGCAGTAGGCGGGGCATTTCGGCATCCCGAACTCCTTCGCCAAACACAGACACACGCACACCTGACTCCTATTTCATAATTAATCACAATTAATCACACATTTTTATCTATTCTAAATTTCCTTTGATTTCTTTTTGTCCTATTTTTTCCCGTTTTAATCTCGCATCAATCGTGGATCCGTTTTCTTTGTGCAAAATGCAAATATTTACTGAAGCAACAATTTCAGTTTTCAATTTTACATGAACATTTTTTTACTTGGAGCAGTTGTTCAAACTTGGAGCACATTTGATTATTTTAGAGCAATGTAACATCCGCTGTGACGTGGTGCCGCATGGATCTCGCGATAAAAAAATTAATCCCGTTAAAATTGATTTAAATTAATGCCGATAATAACGCGTTAAACTGACAGCATTAGTTTGAACCCTTTCATGCAACAAGAATGAGAACCTGATAACACGATAAGCTGTCCATTGTAGTAACCGCTGTGCAATAAAGCGGGAGAGACTTGGGTGAATCGCAGTATAGCGGGGGATGATTTTACACAGACGCTTGAAGAGGAGGAACTAAGTCCTTATTTGGTTTGAATAAAAACAACAACCCAAAAAAAAGCTCTGGCCTGTTCTTTGATGATGGTCAACTCCGCGATGATCTTCTCCACGTTACCGTCTCGCGACTTCTTGTCTTTGCCGAACGCCGGGTTGCGGAGGTTGACCTCTTTCAGGGCCACCATATTCCCAGCGCTCTGCTTCTGGACCTGGAACCCTCAACAGCGTCGCGGTACTCAGATAATGTCTTGAGATTTAAGAAGGCGACATGCGGCTAATTACCCCCCCAATTATTTTGATTGTTCTGTTTCAAGTGACTGTAAAGCAATTGTACAGTTGTGATGTCACAAGTGCTTGTGTGCGGCATCCCCTGACCACAACCCTATCGAGAATCTGTACTCATTTTCTGCCAGCTCGAAAGACAACTCTGGACTGACACCGCATGCTGACCAGCTTGCACCTTCAATACGCTCCCAAAGGCACCAGTGCCAAGGTGGTCCAGTACGGCGTAGCCATTGATCAGACGGAGCACAGGCCGGTTGTGGTCCACAGCCATGATGCTCTCTCGCAGGCTCTCCAACTCTTCCTCCTGTAAGACCGCCCCCCAAAAATATCATTCAATAAGACAAGAGAACTCTTCAATAATTGGACGGGTTTGTGTTAAATTTCTCACAGAATACTGCGACACTTTGATTTGAAGACCCTCATAGGCCTCCAGGTCCCGCATGTAATGGCCCACGTCAATAAATGATTCATAAAGGTCCGTGGGAAAGAGCCTCTTGAAGCGATGTCTGTTCCTTTCCACGCTGAAGAGAAAGCGCAGTGCCCGGAATGCGTAACACTGACAACGCATTGGGCTCATGTTACGACACAACGTGTATCATCTTAACTCATATATCGCATATACAAAACGTCATACCTGCAAAGATGACACTTTGGGTCCAGAGTTTTGTGGTAAAATCAATTTGGCGAGGATATAGATTCCGTTTTCCTGATGGGCAAAGTCAAGTGGATTCAATTGTTGTTTGGGAGTCATTTCACGTTATAAACTGACCTGCACAATGTGATGAGCACACGAGTCTTCCAGGCTGAGCTCGGTCAGAGCTGTGCAGCAGGCTGCCCCCCAAAAATAAATAAATAAACAAACAAACAAAAAAACAATAAATTAAATAATTGTTGGACAGAAAGCTCATATGTCCAAATATGGTCAATTTAATATTTTCGATTGATCTGTTCCGATGTCCTGTTATTATTTTGTATTCTTAAGCAATTTGATGTGTTTTATGTGCTTGAGAACAAATCTATGAACAGCATCTTGAACCAAAATGCAAGTCCCGCTAGCTAATATATTACAACATATCAAGGCCATTTAGATGACATTCAAGCATGCCACCCAGTGACGACGCGCAAGAGTGCAGTAACCAAGAGCTGCTAACCCCAAAGCTAACCCTGAACCGCTAGTCCCAACTCCTAACCGTAGCCTCAGCCCATTCGCTAATCGCTAACTCCAACCTTTAGCACTTACAACTGTGTCTTATATTGATCTGTTTTATGTGCTTAAGAACAAATCTATGAACACTGCCTTGAACCACATGCAAGTCCTGCTAGCTAATATATTACAACATATCAAGGCCCTTTAGATGACATTCGAGGATGCTACGCAGTGACGACGCACAAGAGTGCAGTAACCAAGTGCTGCTAACCCTGAACCGCTAGTCCGAACTCCTAACCTGTAGCCTCAGCCCCAAAGCTAACCCTGAACCACCAGTCCGAACTCCTAACCGTAGCCTCAGCCCAATCGCTAATCGCTAACTCCAACCTTAAACCCTTACAACTGTGTCATGTAGTCTTGTTAATCTATTTATTATGGGGAGATAGAACCCCAATATTCTTAAGCAACCACTTTTCGTCTCATTCCAGTGTTTTTATTTTTTTTTTTTAAATGAAAAAAAAACTGTTTTGAAAAAGCTGAAGAAATAAAATTGACTTTAAAAAATATTCATATCTTCTATGTAGAAATTATTTTACATATTAACCCTTTCAGGGACAGCGGTTACTACAGTGGACAGCCCATCATGTTATCAGGTTACAGGCTGCGTGAAAGGGTTACATTTTACATCCTGTCCTCCTGTGACCGTGCCGCTAATAGCCTAATACATTTTTAGCTAACCTAACCACCACTAACCCTAACCTGAACCGCTAAGCCAACCCCAAACTGCTAACCTTAACCTAACGCAGCCCTTTAGCCCTGTTAACCAACACCTGAATCTTAAAAGTCCAACATTTTAGAACCACCGGGTTGCTAGGCTAATAAAACTCATAGCTAACCTACCGTAAACAATCCACACATTTGTCGCTTTGAGTGACTTAGAATTGGTTGGGCGCCGATGCAGCGATTCTCAAGCACAGAGTGGAAGAATGAGGTTGAGATGTTTATTTTAAAGCGCGGCCACTTGAGTTACTGAAAAACAAGCTCGGAGCAAGAGCAAGTCGCATCTTATGCAATGTGATTTCGATTCTCCTTACAGGAAATGACATGTTTACATTCTCTTGCTCTGATAAGACATCTCCAGGGAGATTGGATGTTGTTTTTCCATGCAACAAATCACAAACTTGAACCACTGCAGCTTGACCTCTAACCTTAAAGAAAAATGTTGTCTTGTCTGTGCTGTTGCTGTTGTTGTTGTTTGTTGCCTGACCTGACTGCAGGGCCACGGCGTTGCCGGCAACCTCGCGAGGTCCGACCTCCTCCCGTGTATGTTCTCTGTGGACGTGGCTGTTGGCGTTGGCGCTCGACAGGTTCTCGATGGGCAAGCGGTCGCAGACAAACTGTCTATCGCTGCAAAGAGATGATTCCACCATTCTCTTCTTTTGAGTGTGTATATTTTTGGCCTTATTTTAAATATTCTTAATTACAGTTGTTACAGTCTCATTCATTTATTTTTTTATTTAAAATTGGTAGAATATTTTTCCCATTCAAAATGTGGACAGTATATCAGAAAGTGTGTGACTTTTTTTTTTTAAGTATTTTATTTTTTAAATTGAAAAAATATGATTCCAGAACATTTTTTTTCCCTTTCTTTTCTTTTTGAAATTTAAAGTGACTATGCTCTCAGGAAGTAATAATAATAATAATAATAATAATACATTTCATTTAAAAGTGCCTTTCAAAAGTATGTACAGTTTTACAATGTACTGGTCATACTGCCAGTAAGTTTGTAGATTTTTAAAAAGGTTTTATAATGTCAGAAATGTGAAATTGTTTTATTTTATTCAGATTTGTTATCATCTCAGAAAATCTATATTTTTTAATTATATGTCACATAATTTAAAACATATTTCTACAGGTCATAATTGTATTTAATTTAATTTAATTTAATTGTATTTAAAATGGATATACCGGTGTGTGTATATATATATATATTATATATTCTTTTTTATTTTGCAATTCCTTTATTTTAAATTTCTCTAAACTCTCAGGAAATGTGAATCCTTTTTATATTTAAAATGAGTAGAACCTCAGCGGAGTTTCCCCCTTTTCTCTGAACATAATCAATACAAAAATAAGTACAACTATTAAAGCTTCCTGGGGTCTGTCAAATAATTTTAAAATATCACGTTTCATGTGCACGAAAAGTAATAAACACGTAAACAACTGTCAATATTGCCGCATGACAAATGCTGCCCCCCGTAATCATTTGAACTACAACTCCAGCATCAGACCAAAACTAAACACCCCATTAGGTACCCCATACCAAACACCAACGCTCACCTGCCGAGCAGCCTTAGAAGCGTGTGCACGCCCCCCCAGCTGCGAACTCCGCCCTGGCGCGGGCTTCCTGGCAAAGATGCACCAGGACCCAAGCCACGCTCCACAGCAATTTGAGGTGGGGCGCGTGCAACAGACTGAGCAGCACCGGCACCGCCTCAGCATCCCTCAGCTCGTCTCTGATGCGCGGCACCGGTGAGAGGAGCCTCAGCAGCTCTGCGGCCATCCTGTAAAAAAACGCCGCATGAAATGATGTGTAACTTGGGCTAGGTCAGGGGTCAGCAAGCCAAAATGTTGAAAGAGCCTTATAGGACAAAAAAAACCCCAAAACAAATATGTCTGGAGCCGCAAAAAAATAAAAGCCTTCTATAAAACTTACAATGAAGGAAACACATGCTCTCAGAATTGTGTGTTCACAAACGCCCCCATAGAATTTATTTTGTGATTTCCTCGCTTGATTTTTTTTGTTATGGTGCCTTATTTTCGCTTTTCTTAGTATTAGTGAAGTGATCATGAATTTCCGTTTTTCAGAGGTTGTCTTTGAATGCCTCTCGAGTCAAACGAGAAGAAAGAAGGCACGGAGTCGGATGCAGACGTGTCTGTGTTTGTCGAGACTGTTAAAAGCATAAATAAAGTGTACGTTTTTTAAAAAACAACACCACAGCTCTCCTTTTTCGGAGCTGTAACATGTATCTATATCTATTTGAGCTATATTAGCCTACTATCAAAATCCTTTTCCATTTTCAAACATTTTTTATAAAGCTCCAAGGAGCCACTAGATGTCGCTAAAGAGCCGCATGCGACTCTGGAGCCGCGTGTTGCCGACCACCGGGCTAGGTAGATCAATTGTAACCAACCACTTTGACGACAGGTCGTAGTCCTGTAGGATGACCACAAGGTTCTCCACAATGGGAAGCTCGCCGATCTCAGCTCTATACTCTGGACTGGAGGAAAATGAACATGTGACCCATGGGGGGAGGGGTGTGGGGGCATGTCTCCCACCATGTAATTCCACCAATAATGGCAACACGTACTAGCTGATGACAACACAGAGCATCTGAAAGTCTGCAGCGGGGGCCTTGCAGACTTTGATTGCCCACCATTGTTACGACCTAATGATACTGAAGGATACCAATTTTACCTTTCAGCCAAGGTGGTGAGCGCCGTGAGGGCTCCATGAAGCACGCTGCTGTCTGTGGTGGACAGCAGCTTCACCAGCGTCTACCAGGACAGAACAACAGAAGAAGAAAAAAAACAAACATTTGAAAACAGGTTTCAGCTGACAAAAGACAGCAGACAGATGTAACGGAAGAGAAAGAACACAAAACCAACGCAGAGTACAGGACAAAAGCAAAACAAACAGAACGCAGCCAATATGGAATCAACACCAGATATTCTTCAAACGTCCGGGGAAGCAAAGTGAGACAAATCAGGCAATGTGTTGATTTTGAGTCACGGCCGAGACATGGGTCACTTGACACCAGGTCTTTTTTTTTCACGTATTTTTTTCCAGGCCTTGATGAATGTTTTGAAAGCTAAGCGAGCCAAGATTCTTGAATGAACCAGGGCCATATGTGTGCACGCAATAACAGTGGTACGTCGAATATAATTTGCTCTGTGAATAAGCTCCTAAATCAATGTACAGTCAAACCTCGGTTTTTCGAACGTCTCGGTTCTCGACCAATTTGGTTTTTGACCAAAAATTTCGAGTTTTTTATGCCTCGGATGACGAACAAATTTCGGTTCTCGAACAAACTGAGCGCACTTGAATGCACCATTTGACTCCTCTCGCCTTCCTTACACGAGGAAGTGACGCTTCCTCGGGTAGACGAGGAAGTGACGCTTCCTCGTGTTGCTTACCATTGTGAGCAGACGTTTTCAGTAAACATTTTGATTTTAAAAAGAGCGTGGTTTCGGTTTTCGAACAATTTCGGTTTTCGAACAGCCTTCTGGAACGGATTATGGAGGCAAACCGAGGTTTGACTGTATTCATTTAGTTAATCAATTGAACGAAATATATTAAATTAATCTGTTCAAGACGCTGAAATGAACACCTGGATTGTCCTGGGTTTATGCATGAAAAAAAAAACATAGTAAAAGAGAATATGTGGAGGTGTCCTTTTAAGGGACATGCCCAAGTGAGTGACATCAGTCAGATTGTCTGCACGTGAGCGTCTGGGCGTGTGTTGTGGCCCACAGCAGCTCCTTTTCAGTGTTCTCATTTTGTATTTGCGTTCAATGCTTTGTCCCAATTCTTCATAAAACTGAACAGGCGACGACCTGTCACTCAAAAAAAACGTTTACGTCGGAGCACTTGGAAGTCAAGGCATCACTATATGCTTACGCTGGGAACGCCACTCTCGATGACCCAGACCCTTTGATCGTCCACAGCAGACAGCTTCTGGAATACGTCTGCAGAGGCATCAGCACGACTCAAAAACACCACACTTATACTGTAACTATTATTATTATTATTTTTTTTAACATTTTTAATCAAACACTCACATGTCATGGTGACCAGAGATTGTGCAGCCAGCGCCGGTTGACCACATGTGAAGTACGTGTCAGCAACGTACTTCATATACTGACACAGCAGACAAGAAGACAACATGTCAATTAAGCTCAAGATTCAATAAGTTAAGAGTGTCCAAAGTCTGGTCCATTTTTGGCAAGGGCCATGATTTTTGTTTCTTTTTGGCAGTGCTTTATCCTCATGAGAAAAGTAAATACGGTTGAAACACTATCAAATTAGAATTGTCACAAAATGTCAGTTCTACACAATATTTAGCATTTTTATTCAAAACTATTTAAAATGATTTTTAAAACCAAAAGGTTCAGGAAAATTTGGAATTAAAAAAAAAAAATCTAAAATTTTACGAGAAAAATGAAGATTTTTTTTTTTATGTAAATAAATCTGAACATTACAAGATATCATGCTGTAGTTTTTTGTCAAAACTAAAGTTGAATGAATCTGTTTTTGAATTGAATGAAAATTTGTCACAGAATTTTATTGACATTTTTTTAATGGTGAATAAATTTGAATTTTACCATATACCTCACATTAAAAATATATAAATATCCCAGCTTTTATCCGTTTGCTTCTGGCAAGCAAACGTCATGGGAATCCATATATATCTATTGAAGTGGGCGACCCTCTTCCTTCTATTTTTCCAAATGTGGCCCCCAGGGGAAAAAGTTAAATTCAACGTGATTTAATAAATTAAATTCTTTACCGCGGCAAGTGACTGGACGCCTTGGAGACGATGGAACATTTTCTGAAAAGTAGAACACATTTTGAATGAACAGATGCCGTACGGGGAAGTATTGATGACCTCTCGCAATGGTTTCACCTGATAATGAAGGTCCCTGATGAGCAAACGCAGGCACAGCAGCACTTTGAGGGCCCAATCGAGTGGTGCCAGCTCCATCCAATCACTGCACAGACATCTTGGTGTCATTTTATCATGGCAGGTTAAACCCCCCCCCCCCAAAAAAAAAAATTAAATAAAAATACGGTAGTGGGTAGACTTTTTGCATCCACATTATCATAAAATCAACCCAGATTGTTTTTTTACCTGCACAGGCGATTGTTGACCAGTAAGGTGAAGATGTTTGCAAATGCCTTCTGGAACGGGTGGCTGTTAAAACATATCAGCTCTCCATATGTCACGCTGAAGGAGTAACATAAGCTTTTTTTTATTAACATACATTATATTGCAGGTCAGAGTGACACTTTTTAAAGCTTAGAAGAAGACATATTTGAAGAAGTCTGTAAATATCTTTGGACACCCCAAAAAAATGACAAGCAGAAAATGTATATAAAATATTGTAATACTGTAGTAGTGGCTGTTTACTTGCATGTGGCTTTAAGAGGTGTGGCCTGGTGGGATGGTAATTTTTCAACTTCAAAATGGGTCGTAGGATAACAGGACCGATGCATGAATTCAATTGAATTAAATGAGACGTTTTTTAACTTGTATGTGGTCGGACTATTGGTCATTTGTGGTACTTGGAACCTGAATTTTTCCAGCTCGGTGGCTTCCCCATAGCTGTCTTTGGGAGGGTGCGGGCTGTGGAATCTGCTGCCGCCTGCTTTGCTTTGACCCAACACCTGCAACACACACGGCGCAGCAACCCACTTATTGTTGTTAACGTGCACATACGCACACACTTGGGGAAACATGAGCCTCTTTGTATCGTCATCAAAACGACCTGCTTTGTTTTCCTTCACCTCTTGTTTGGGGCTGCTTTTGGCAAGCAGGGCCTGAAGCCTCCTCAGATTACATGATGTCCTGCAAAAAAACAAGGAGTTTTTTTCTCCTCCAGTTAAAATCACAGCTTACGTTTCCTTATAACAGAATAGGAACAGCTCATTCAACAACAACAACAAAATTAATTGAGAAAATAGGTCTGTTAATAGTCTGACCAAACTGGTAGACCTGACATAACAGGTAGTCATAAAATGACGCTTACTAGGATTTGTTAAAGTCTTTGTTCCCTTAGGCACCAACATAGGAGGAGCACAAAATCAACATACAGTAGCACCTATGTAGGGTGCGCAGAATCCAATATCAAACAAAGACAACATAAGTGCAAAACCAACAGCACCAACACAAACGCAACATAAAAACGAAAAAAAAACACACATTTGTATAAGGTTGTTGTAACAATGATGATTGGCAATAAATCGTATACTGTTGGAAAGCCTCTTTGTTTAAATAGTACCTCATTTGTCACAAACATACATTTGTTTGGATGTGTAGCACACCTAAACATGTGGGCTGTGTCCATGTAAAATTTGTCAAATCATTTCTGCTAAATTCAAACAGCTTATTTTGCTGTTACTGTTGACAATTGTTTTGAGTTTATGTCCCCAGCATGTGGAGTGACATGCCCAAAAAAGTACAAATACAAAACAGCTATTGAAGTACAATATTAGGGCAATCAAGAAGCGAAACGACGAACATTATCACCATGGCCTCATTGGTTTTACATGACGTCATGCAGATTCGTTTTTTAATGATGTCACAGACATATATCAGACCAGTGTGCTTACCCGCTGTGGATTCCTGTGGATTTCAAGGCTTGCGGGTCTCCTCGGCTGACTTTTTTGACCTGCTTGGACATTTTTAAACTTGTTTGAGTCAATTGTGAAGGTAAACACAACAATTCAATTTTATGAGCTACAGGCCAATTGCGGTGCGCAAGTCAATGTAGTTTGGCTATCTCGGAGTAAATTAAGCATTTCAACCTAAAAGTCACATTTTACCCCTCCTTCATTATCATACATAGGCACACAATGCGTTGATCTTGAAAATATGTCTTGTTGTTATTAGTCCATCCAAAAAGTAAAACCGAACATTTGTAATAAAAAGACGCTCGAGCCAGTTACAGTCTTGGTTGCCATGGATACAAGTAACGCGTCATATTTCCTCATGGATGTACCACCAACCGAAATCTGATATCTAAATGAAAGACACTTATGATAATGTGTTCATTATTAACATTAATTGGATCAGTACACGTAATAATTGCTCATCATGACTATTCTGTTTACAGGTTTGTCAAACAGTCCTAGACCTTTTCTTAAAAAGTATGCTTCCTTGGTAAAACGCCGCGAGACTACGCCGAGTCTGAAAGAAAATGCCCGTGCTCGCGAGACTTGTCCACATTTGCATTCACGTATGAGTTGCGTTCTGACTTCAGCGCATTTACGACAAGCGTGGTTGGTGTTACGTAATTTATAGTACGTACCTCACGTAAATGCGCTCAGACTGGGGGAATGTCGGCTCGTGAATGATCAGCTATTGAGGCGGCAGGGAGCGTCAACGCTATGGGTGAGAGTGCTTGCTTTTTGGGCTCCCGTCTTTTCGATACGTCGCCCACGCCGCTCGTAAAAATACCACGCTTAAGATAGGTGTTCGCGTTAGATTTGAATAATTTGACCGACGTTTAAAAGCTTGTGTAGTCGTCCGAGCAACCAACGCCCAGTCGTCCGCCTCCACTTAGGGGCTAGTTTAGCTTTAGCTTCATTTTTGGCTAACAGCTAGCGGGAGTGTCATTTCCTGTCGCTTGCTCTTGAGCAAACTCCTCCAAAGAAATCCAAGTTAACTGCAACACTATACTCGTTTTATGGTCACGTCGACTCTTAAAGTTTTTTTTTATTTCAAGGTTTCGCCGCTAAAGATGTCACGAAAATGTGATTTATTAGCTTTTCCGTGGTCGCTTTTATGGATTTAAACAGTGTTCGACAATTGTTCCTGTTTTTGTAGGGGGTGGATCTCGCCGCCTATGTGTTCTTTTGTTATAATTATCATCAATTGTATGAGTTGAAAATCACGACGCGCTATCTGAGGCCACTTCAAATCGCATCTGTGCTTCACAAAGAAGACCTTGGAGTCTGAATTAATACATGCCACATAATTCTCGTACGTGTGTGTTTCTCCTAATCTTGATAATAATTGTATTGCAATGGCCCTGCCGATTGTTCGAAACGAGGCAGCCTGGAGAATGGAACGTCAAGGTTTTAAGCAAGGAGAAGGCAGGCTGCTGCTGTTTTCTAATCTGGATTAAAGTGGATCTTGTCTCTCAGAGGGCATGTTTTGACTTTTAAAATCACTTGTCTCGGACTATTGCAGTCTGAAGAAGGCATTAAGTGTCCTGTGATTCATTATATAGTTACACTGAATTGACTTCATGACAATGTGTTAAGAATTGTGGGTTTGGTATATCCTCGGAGATACACATACATAATCTATACAGTATCTTGAAGACTATCAGTCATGTATCAAATAAAAATTACGAGACACGAATATCCGATGTAGAGTGGCAGCTTGAGTTACGAGGGACCTTATTTACAGGTTTGTGTTCACAATCACACCTCGGGATGATTTAGAACATTCAATCAAACTACCATGCATGGTTTTTGGAATGTGGGAGGAAACGAGTACCCAGGCACGAGGAGAGCATGCAAACTTCACACAGGAAGTCCTGAGTTGGAATCGAACCCGATTTATGCACTGTGAGGCGAATGTGCTAACCCTTCGGCCATCGTGCTGCCCAATATAATACATCTTGATATAGTGCTTTCAGAACAGCTGGAATTGATTCCAGATGAAAGAATAAATCCAATTTGATTTGGAAAAATTACTCTTCGTGTACATGCGCTTGCAGGACTCAACACCATAGCCGAACATTTAATCAAATTCAAATCGATATTGCAATGTAGTAGAATCGATGCCGTTTCAAATCGCCAAGTCTGCACTTTGTGAAAAAAAACTCCAACTGCTTCATTTTAGTCGCTCTGTAGGCTTTATTTTGTATATATGTATTTTATTTATTGGCGTAGTGCCTAGATAAATTCCACGCTTAAGAAGTGCAATCCTTACTCCTTTCTGTGTTCAGCCCACACCACAATTGTCCCTGACTTCTGATTTCAAATTCACTTCACAGCGGCAGCTTCACTTACGTGTGTAACTCATTCCGGGACCATGCCTGAATCGCAAATCATCTTTGCTCATTGAAATGAATAGAAACGTCAGTCTGTTCCAGCAACCACAGAGTATCGCCCACTGACAAGGTCAATCAAAATGCTATGCGTGTACTCTTATTACAATGCTGCCTTCCTTGGTCACCTTGTGGTCATCTTGCAGATGTGTCAGACACAGTTAGTTTTTTTTGGGGGGGGGGGGGGGGGGAATCATGTGGGTGTGTGATCGGAAAAATGCGTTTATTAATGACCATTCTGCCTAGCGCACGTGGGCGGCTGCAGGCCGAGAGGAGATGCTCTTCTTCCCGCCTCCAAGCCCGAGGCAAACTCATCAAATAAATAGGCTTTTTCTTCATCACATAAAAGGGAACACTTGTTATGAAAGACGTGTCGCGCAGGTCAAATGTCTCCTGCTACTGGGAGAATTTAAAGCATAGCACAGCAGTTATGAGCGAGCGAGGTATGTTTGTCATGTGTTCTGATACTCATTTTGTGTATTTTTTTTTCTTCTCCTTTTATTCTCCATTTCCTTCGCGGTGCCGGAACGTTACCATCACACTGATCTGCGTATAACAGCTGTAAGTATTCCAAGTCATTGTTATGGGGCTCCTTTGCATTATTATTGGAGAGTGTGCTAATATGGACGCCCACGGCACTCAATCGAAAATGTGTGTACTGTATATGATCAAAAATAAGGTCAGTGAATGTGAACTGGCGCTGAGCAATATTACATTGAAAGATCATTTTGAAGACTCTGATTTTAAATGTAAATAACTTTTCCATTGAACTGGCTTTGTGGGGACATTTTGTCAAAAGAAAATGAGCATTTGAATGTTTCTAAATCGAATCAAGTTGTAGTACAAAAGTAAAAGTGTGTATTCATCAGAAAATGAGGAGCTTCTTTTCTGCTCGTCGGAGCGGAAACCAACTGATGTTATAGCCTTGCTCGTAATTTGCCTCTTTAGAGTGTCTGTCGTATTTCACCCGTTGTCTTCATGTCAACTAAAGTACCTGGTTGCAAATGTCGATGACAAGACCGCATTACATTAACATTCCCGTGACTTTGTCCCAAGAGTGATTGGGTGGCGCTATTGTTAATGTATTGGAAGTGTTCACCTCTTATAGCAGCCACTCTTCCTGAGCATGTTTTGCATATCCCTTCCTCTACCAAGTTGCAGTACCTGAAAAATTCCAAAAGATGTGACATTTTGGATATGGGGAAAAATTGTAGGGCTCACTGACTGCTCACACCGACAACGGGACGTCAGTGGTCGTGCCACATGATGCTTTTAAAAAAAAAAAAAAAAAAAAATGGTGGATGAAAAATTGCTGCGTTTTGAAATCAATTTTATAACATTTTGATATTTGTTGAAACCAGAAAGTAACCCATGCCTGTCCTACATCGAAGGGGTGCAACTCTTCATTTGGACTTGTATTTAAATCCAAGATCCAAGAACAGAGCTGGCGTTCGCTGCATTTCACACTTAACTCATTCAGTACCAGCCAATTCTGGACCAAGTCTGAAAAGACGTCTAAAAACGTATTTGGGAGTGAATGAGTTAACAGTGTTTACGCAGTTACTTAAAAGAGGCCAGTAAATTCTGACTTTTCTACTTGAATGCTAAGCATCGTGATGAATTGCTAACTGATTTCTCTTCACGTTGGTTTGTCTTGCAGCAGCAGAAGAACCTAGAAGGATATGTCGGCTTTGCAAGCCTCCCCAACCAAGTGTATAGGAAGTCGGTCAAGAGGGGCTTTGAGTTCACCCTGATGGTCGTTGGTAAGAGCGCAAGCTGTCCGCCTTGTTGTTGTTTTTTTTTCCCTCAGTAGATTCTTTGTGTCCCCAAAGGCGCTTGGCATTTCAATGTCTTCACTGTGGTTTGTTTTGTTGAGACAAGATTGTGTCACTTTGTGAGTGTGTGTGTAGCCATATTTATACACTGAGGACAAGCCCCCTGCTTTGTCTTTGCCAAGAGAAAAATCTGTGGAGGCGGCTCGGAATAATCTGCGACATCATCTTGCAGAAACACTGGTGGAAAAAAAAAATTCTTCCCCGGCTCATCAGTTTGGAGGGAAAAATGTTTGCTCGGGTCAAAAGCATTTCCTGTGCAGGCAGCAAGTATTCGTAAAGGCGCGTCTCTAAGAATAGTTAGTGCTGCATGCGCTGAACCTGTGCTCAACACGCCGCTGGACACGGTCCAAGCGTGTTCAGTGAGAGCATCATCGACAAGAGATGAAGCCTTCAATATCTTTTTATGCCTTTTTAGCATATTTTTAACCCCAAATCCCCAATATTTATTACAGGGTGGCATAGAGCCCTAGTGGTTAGCATGCCTGCCTCACAACTTTGAGGTTCTGGGTTTTCCCCCACCTCTCGCAAAAAAAAAAAAAAGGATAGCAGACTACATTAAGGCAGAAGCGTTTAATCCAAATAAAGTGTGGATGTGGATAACAATATGTTGCTATGATTAAGAATACCCCGTTGCGTTTGGAACCAATGTTCTCATTTTGGGCATGATTGCAGAATGTGAGCCAACAAAAAGTTTTCGAGGCACATTTTTAGTGAACAAGCTTGTTTTCTTTGCGTTGCTACTTTCTCGCTCACACACCCACGGACAGACACGCGCACACGCACAGAGTGTTGCGCTTGTCTTGGCTGCGCTTCACATGGAGCCCATATGGCCCCGCAGTGCAATACAGGACATCAACCCGGGAGGGAGGAGGTGTGAGTGGAGAAGAGAACGGTTCCAGCGTCCGTCATGGCTTCCTACTTTTTAGCCTTTGCAATGTTTTTTTTTTCCCTCTCTGAAAAAAACCAAAAACAAATTCTTCAACCCCTTTCTATTGAACGAGGCGTTTTCGGGTCAATGTTCACGTGAGCTCATGATCCTTTGGACTGTGTCCATGCTGGAGCACCACGGCTTGACAAGGCTCCAAAGTAGCACAATGAGATGCTCTGTTGGTTGTCCAACAACCATTAACATGCACAGATGCTTGTGTTCTGCTTTGTTGCATTTTTCTGGATTCACTTTTTCACTGCAGAAGCTCTGAAACCCCCCCCCCCCCCCAAAATGATGCATTGTTGGATGCAGGTCCCATAGTAATACAGTATAACAATTCATAACATAATCCGATAATGATACACTAGTACCTTGATTTAATAGCGTGCCAATTAACTCATTCAGTGCCAGCCAATTCTGGACCAAGTCTGAAAAGATGTTTAAAAACGTCTTTGGGAGTGAATGAATGAATGTTTCTTGAGTGATGAGCCTTCTCCGGTAGAATTTTTATTTACTGTATTTGTTTGTTTATTTTTAATTGAGTATTGCGGGAGGTTCAGTTAAACAGAGCACCTGGGCAAGGAGAGCCACAGTTGCCGCTGCACTTTGTCATGTGTTGAGTGACACTCGTGTCCCGCTTGTGTGTTGTCCCATTTATATTTGCCAGAAAACGCAACCCAAAAAAAGTGTCCTTCATATGCCCACTGCGCTTAAATATCATGAGCTCTTCTGATGTCTCGTGAGAGTTACAGAAGAGGAATAAAAAGTTGTTTTCCCCCCCAAACCTTTCAAATTCCTCAAAAGACACTGATTGTAATTTGAAATCGACATAATCCAGAAATAACGGGGAGGACAAAATTGGCGGAGAATCCCGGGGGTAAAAAAATCTTTAAAATATTGAAAAAGAATTTGAAAAAAAATTCAGACTCTTAGAATGCGGGGGTTCTACCATATTGTACTACTATTTTCACATTTTCAGTTTTCAATTCTTTACCTGTGCTGCTGTTCCTCCAGGTGAGTCGGGGTTGGGCAAATCGACGTTGATCAACTCTCTCTTCCTCACCGATTTGTACTCGCCGGAGTATCCCGGACCTTCTCATCGAATCAAGAAGACTGTCCAGGTATATTTAGCCAAGACATAAACTAGACTGCTCGTTGTAAACATGTTGCAACTGTATGTGGACCAAAGGCCATGAAGAGTTACTCGTTTTTTGGGGGGGTTTTTTTGCGTTCAATTTAAAGAATTCTTTGGCTAAATATTTTTACCGCAAACCAGTTTCGATTGGCAAAGACGATAAGTATATTTCCACTTAGACCCGTTCGGGTTCAGTGTCAGCTGCTCATGACCTTGAAATCTCAGTAATCACACAAAAGCACACCTTAGTCTGTCTTGTTTGTGACGACGCCAATGTTTGAATGTTTTACCAGTTCTTCAACATAGTTAGCAGCATGAGGGCGACCTGTTCCCAACATGTCGCCGGCTACATACATCTGTGCGTGTGTGACGATAGCTGTCAGCAATAATGATTTTTACAGAGGGACCTTCAAAGTCCAGTGCAATTGCCTATTGAGATCAATTACACTGTTCCAGATTCCAAAACGCTTCTCAACCATACAGACAATGTTCACATGCTCACAGTTGAGGTTATCGATTCTGATATCCATACAGTAAAACAATTCAAGCTTGGCTTATTTTGCGGTCAGTGGACGACTTGCCAAAATAAAACCAAAAGCAACGCTTCAGAGTAATATCCGGTGGACTGTTTTGTTTCTCACATAGTACAGCCCATCCACATCCAAAGGTCCTTTTTCCATAAAAAAGCTTCTCAAGCACAGCTACGGTTTTCCATTCAAGTGAATGGAAAACAAACGCTGCAGTATGTGACAGGAAACGTCTGTGGCTTTAAAAAAGGCCCCTGCCCTGGTGAGTGACGTGTGTGTCAGTGAGCAGGTCGAGTTCCCGGGTGTTAGTTGTGGACATCATAGCTTGCGTCTAAATGGGTTTGTTAGATATTTATTTTGTTATCGATGACTGAAATGAGCTTTCTGGATGGGATCTGATGGCTTTCATTATGAGAAGCTCAGTTCTCTTTCCTCTGTGGTGCTAAATTGATACTTTTTATGTATTTATTTATTTACATTGAGTGACCCAATATGCAACCCGAAGTGCTGAAAGTAACCTTTTACCCCTCCGCTTCATGTCAGGTGGAACAGTCCAAAGTGCTCATCAGGGAAGGCGGCGTGCAGCTGTTGCTCACAATCGTCGACACCCCGGGCTTTGGAGATGCCGTTGACAACAGCAACTGGTCAGGATTCACGTGCTTGACACACTTGACAATGGCTTAATCCATCACAGGCCATAAGATCTCGCAAATACCCATAATTCACCTTGGCAAGAGTATGTTTCTTTGATGCCGTTGCGTGTGTTTGTTTGCACAGCTGGCAGCCAATCATCGACCACATCGATAGCAAGTTCGAGGACTACCTGAACTCAGAATCGCGGGTAAACAGACGGCAGATGCCTGACAGCCGAATTCATTGCTGCCTCTACTTCATCGCTCCCTCGGGACACGGGTGAGTGGCTCAAACTCGCGATGCTAGCACAAAAAGCTAAAGTAACGTTTTACGTTACTCCGCACACCTTCAGAATATTAACATCAAAGGCCCTTGTCCAAAAAAAAAAAAAATTACTCAAAAGGGAGCTCTGCCTGAAAGTTGCATCACACCAGTGGTTAATGGAAAAAACAGGAAGTGGAACACTTACCAAAATAAAACTCTTTGAGTGCATGTGGGATGGTCGTTTTATTGCCTTCTGCTATGCCAAATCGGCTGTTTTAATTAGTGTCCTTTTTTCCCTCCTTCCGCATTAAAAAAAAAAATCCCTGCTTCATCAGTCCTGTAATACCCACAGGACTGGAAACGAAGACGAAGTAAAGAACTTCATAAAATAAAAGTACTGCTGACAATTTGTGATAACTTCCACATGAAAGAACTTATGTCCACAAAAATCTTCCCAGTTCTGTCTCACAGTCTTAGAAAACCAATTGGAATTGGGGAAACAAACAAAAACAATAAAAGCAGAACCGACATTCATTTCAGGTGCACTTTTTTGGTTGAGTAGCTCGTCTGTCATGGGTTGTCTTCATCAAAGGCCTTTAGTCCAAAAAAATATTTTGGCTTTTTTGAGGTTTTGGTTGAGCTGCTAGCACAGGAAACCCAACACAGCATCGCAGCCTCTATCTTCACTAATGTCATCACAGAACATCCACATCAAAGGCAGTTTTGTCTGCTAAAAAGCAGACATCATTTAACAACGGTTGGAATTAAAATGGCTCTGCTTAAAGAAATAAAATAAGTAAATGCAACCCCAATAGCAAATGATCAAAACTCTGGTGCAACGCATTTGCCTGCCTTTGGTGTTTTGCAACGTTTGTTAGCATTGAGCTAAGCTGACTTTCCCAAGGCAAAACTTTGTGGTTGTTTTAAGTACACATCCAAATTTTTGTTTCATTTTAAGTTTGACATTAAAAAATTGGCAGTGGCAATAAACAGCTGGAAGCCAGACTTTTTTTTTCTGTTCACAATTCGTCACTAGCTGCCACACTGCTGTTTCTTATGGAAGTGACTTGAGTTCACTCCCATAATCCAATGCTCTTTCGCATTCATGCCCTCAAGTCAAAGCAAAAATAAATCGGTCCAAACCTACTTAATATACCCCAGTGTGTGTTTTTTTTTTGGGGGGGGGGGGATTACACCTTTTGTATTAGATCTGTTTCGATCACTTGTATTAAAATCAAGGCCCGGGGGCCAGATCTGGCCCGCCACATCATTTTATGTGGCCCGCGAAAGCAAATCAAACATTTCAACTTCTTCGATGATTGCTAAAATCTGTACCAAAATTTGAACTTCTCTTCTGTAATCAATAAGTGAGATATTGTCCGCATTTTCGTGCGAAACGGTCACTACAATGTGGCCCGCGACAAAAATTAGTTTGACACCTCTGGTTTAGATCGTAGGTGTCCAACTCCGGTCGTCGAGGGCCATTTTCCATCTGGCCCTTTCACAACACACCTGATTCAAATGATAAGCTCCGCAGAAGCCTGATATGCATCCTGTTCATTTGAATAAGGTGTGTTGCAACAGGGAGAGATGCAAAACATGCAGGACAGTGGCCCTCAAGGACCTGGAGTTTGATACGTGTGGTTTCGATCTTGCCAGGGTAGCATCGCAAACAAAGATCTTCTCTCATCCTCGTGTGCCGGTTGTGCGGTGTGCTTTCTTACAACTGCCCTTTTCCTTCCCCTTCAGGCTGTCGCTCTAAATGATAATGTGAGACATGAGTCAGCTGTCTTTAAAAAAATGTATCATCGCGGAGGAAGAATTGACAAAATGAGTAGCTGATTAAGATCTTCGTTTTTTTTTTTTTTTTTAACTAACTGAATGGCTGGAATTGTATTTAATCTACATGCATGGTAGTTCGCCTGCAGTGTGGCGTGGACACACGCTTATCAAGAGGCCTCTATCCTCGTTTATGCGACGCTGTGTTTGTGCAAGCTGTGTCCTCAGGCTGCACTCTCGCCTTTAAAGCACGTCGAGACTCATGAGGTTATGCTACACTTTTTCGTTCTCTCTCTTTTGTTTTTTTTTCAAACTGACAATTTGGCTGTTAATCCTCCCCAAATTCTTTCCATATAGCTCAGCTACCGCACACGTGTTTTTAATAAAAAGGCTCGACATGGAAGCCACAGATAAAAAGGCAAACTTGATACTCGGTGGCTTTGGATTTCTGCTGAATGTACGACAGAAAGAAGTCCCGCTACATAAAAAGTCCATCAGACCAAATAACTTAATACTCTAATAAAGAAGGAGCCGCTTATGAATTCAAGTGATAAGCGTGCCGCTCATGCGCATATTTGTGGTTTGTCTTTATTCGATTGAAATGTGTCGCAACTTGCACGAGGTTGTGCTTTCTGAAGGACTGCGATGTTGGAGATGGTGAGATGATGAGCCAACATTTAGGTCACATAGCATTTTACAAAGCAACTCCAGGCATTTTTTTATGTAGTAATATTGCCTATGTCCTTGGAATAAGAATTCAGCAGATTAGTCAATTTTGCGTTAATCCTCCGTGCCAATTAAAATCTAAACAACAGTAAAATGATACCCAAGCATTCCGTGTGAGCCCGCCATGAATGTCGCAAGTTATTTATCCAGCTCGCAGACGGGCCAAGAATAACTCTGTTGCTTTTCTCATGACTGCGAGGTCACTCCGACATACCGAACATCCGTCTGCTGTCACAGATGCTTTCGTACTTTGCATGCTTTTACTTCCAAGAATCCCCAAAGAGGGACTTAACATAAACTGAAGAGTTATCTTCATTGTAAACTGGAACTGAAGAGTGTCTTTATTGTAAACTGGGACGGACGGGCGAGAGGCTGCTTGTTTGCCATATTTCATGGGTTCATTTTGGAAAAAAAAAACAGCTTGCCGGAAACCTTTTTTTCTAAAAACTTTTCCATACTGCTTATGCTTTGGATGCGCCCATGAGTTTATCAAACTGAAAGTCAGAAGGTGAACATAGTCTGTTCCATCATGTTGATTGACTTGCAAGTTTGTTTGACAGTGATCCCTCGCTCTAACGCGGTTCACTTTCCACGACTTCAATGTTTCACGGATTTTTTATTTTTTTGGGTGCGGTTTTTTAATGCTTTTAACCCTTTAAATCAGAACGTGTCAGCGAGGCCGCGTGTCAACAGTCCATTATTTCCAAAAACTATTATAGTTATTTGTTGTAAACGTTTGTTTTTTTTTTTTTTGTAATTGGGCCTGAAAACAGGGCTTGGTCTTTGATTTCATTGTATATATAGTTAATTATTGTGTAATAACTGTAAAAAAAATAAATAATTAAGTTCACCTCTTCACGGATTTTACATATCACTCGTTCTTTTTGGAACGTAACTCCCGCGATATACGAGGGATTACTGTAATTTTAAAATATTTTTTTTCCCAGACTAAAACTGGCACCATCATACAATGCTCATGAAAATAGTGGAATTTTTTTTTTTTTTTGTCTCGTGGCCATTTTTCTGCCAAACCAAAATGCTCTAAGCGCTGATATTTGAAATTGGGATTTGGGAGCTATGCTGTCAGTAGTTTAGAGAATAGCACTTTTTTTCCCACTCCAATCCGTATGGCTAATGTCCAGTTGTTTGTGTTTACGTGGCCACAGCTTGAAGCCCCTGGACATCGAGTTCATGAAGCGTCTGCATGAGAAAGTCAACGTCATCCCGCTGATCGCCAAAGCAGACACACTTACGCCAGAGGAATGCCAGCAGTTCAAGAAGCAGGTCAATAATTTCCTTCGCCTCTCCCCCTCCCCCACATAAAAAAAGGGCCCTCGGGCACCCTTGTCTTTTCTCGTCATGGGCATCCTAAAATGGCTTTCTCTTTTGCCTGCAGATCATGCGGGAGATTCAGGAGCACAAGATCAAGATCTACGAGTTCCCCGAGACAGATGATGAAGAGGAGAACCGTCTAGTGAAGAAGATCAAGGTGAAACTCCTGCTCACGCACTATTCACAAGAAGTTCAGGATATTGGGCATTATTGGGACGTCAGCATGACTCCATTCATGCTTAAGAGATGTAAATGTTTCTAGGACAAGCTGCCATTGGCTGTGGTGGGCAGCAACACCATCATCGAGGTGAACAGCAAGCGCGTGCGGGGACGACAGTACCCCTGGGGAGTCGCAGAAGGTTTGGACACATTTCAAGAAACTCCGCACGCGTGCGCATAGCACTGTTGTCGCGTCGATAAAGAGTGACAAAAGAGGAAGGATGACTTGGCATTTAACGTGCATTATGTCTTACATTATCTTTCTTTGCCGAATTGTGGTGGGCAACCAGGATGACACGGTGGTCTTTTTAATGTTACTTAATTTTTTTATTTTTTTTTATTTTTTTAAGCCAAAGAACAAGTCAACCCCGAAAATCCTTTTGAGCTTCAATTAAGTCACAACATCATAATGTACAATGTGCATGTTGGTTGTTTATTTTCATGCTTAATTGGTGGTGGCACTCTTATTTGAATGCAAAAAAAAGTATTTTCTTCAAATACAAAATATTTTCAAAATAACCTGGCCAGCCCTCTGAATTTATATACAGTCAAACCTCGGTTTTCGAACGTCTCTGTTCTCGACCAATTCGGTTTTCGACCAAAAATGTTGAGTTTTTCATGCCACGGATGACGAACGAATTTCGGTTCTCGAACAAACTGAGCGCACTTGAATGCACCATTTGACTCCTCTCGCCTTCCTTACACGAGGAAGTGACGCTTCCTCGTGTTGCTTTCCATTGTGAGCAGACGTGTTCAATAAACGTTTTTATTTTAAAAAGAGGGTGGTTTCGGTTTTCGAACAATTCGGTTTTCGAACAGCCTTCTGGAACGGATTATGGACGAAAACCGAGGTTCGACTGTATAATGCAACGCCTGTGCACTTTAGGGAATTTTTACTGACTTTGTTTCGCCCCCTAGTTGAGAACAGTGACCACTGCGACTTCACCATCCTCAGGGACATGCTCATCAGGTACTTCCCCATTACATGTCGACGCCGTACATTTCAGACAACTGCGCTGATCTACTCTGCAAAACCGCTGAAAACAAAACGCTCGTTGCCCACGCAGGACTCACATGCAGGACTTGAAGGACGTGACAAACAACGTCCACTACGAGAACTACCGCAGCAGGAAGCTGGCCGCCGTCACCTACAACGGCGTGGAGAACAACAGGGCCAAGGGACAACTGTCCACCAAGTAAGCTGCACGCGAAATTTGGACAACATGCACTTTTCAACAAAAATTAAGGATATACGGCTCTGCCGTCCAGTGTCAGGATGAGCTCTTAACTCATTCAGTACCAGCCAATTCTAGACCAAGTCTGAAAAGACGTTTGAAAACGTCTTTGGGAGTGAATGAGTTAATCTACTATAACACTAAAGGTGAACTTAATTTGACCTCCAAACAATTGAATGTCCAACTGTACAGCATTTCAGTACTTTTTCAACAAGTTGATGTTCTCCTAGAGCAGGATTCCAAGGATGTCCACTTGCTTGTCTTTCTGTGACTCTTACAGTGTCTGTCTCTGTTGCAACCTGCGGGATGACACTTGAAACTCAGTGCCACTAAGCTTCGAGTATCACAGATCTTTAGAGATAGAGACTGGAAAAGTCACAGAAAGGCATGCAGCGAACGTCCTTGGAAATGTTGCCATTTAGTTCCTTCTTAGGCAATCTGTACCAAAACACTGAACAGTTGGACATTGAGAAGTCATATTAAGTTCACCTGTGAAGGTTTTAGTGCCTTTTAGCTTGATCATGAAATTTCCCCCCCAAAGACAAATATCCATAACTTTTGGTGAGCGCAGTAGTGGGTTTATATGTCGAATGAGGTGTTTAACCAGACATAATATAAGGTTTGTAGTTTTAGCCCTCAGCTAAGCTAAAATCACAACTCTAGCACGCAGCTCACAAATGTGCAGCGCACCTTTTTAGTGCATGAGCTCATCATTGCATGCTGTGTGTTTGTTTTGTGCCGTCTTTTTTTTTTTTTTTAGACTTGAAGCAGTCGAAGGAATGTAAGTGGTCATTTCATTCTTGTTCCTCACATTTCTTTTCCACACATTATCTCTTTCGTTGGTTCCTCTGTTGTTTCCTTTTGGCTTTTCCGCCTCATCCCTGCCGTCTTCCCTCCAAGCAGCTGGTGGCTCCAGTTTCCAGGCTAACTGCCAAAGAATCACACAGCGTGTCAAACTATTTAGCACTCGTGGCACTGATTGTAATCACTCTTCTGTTTTTTTGTGGGCTCTCTTAAGAAGAGAGATGTTGCAATCTAAGCGAGGTACACACATTTGAATTTAAGCAAATCTTTAAGCACGTCTGACGACAGAGCTGCTGACTTAATGCATTTTTTTTTTTTAAACCAGCTCTGAACTGATCAAAAATAACGGTTCATCCATGTTGGCCCCTCACCAATCTTCCCTGCTTTTCCTGCTGCTCTGGAACTACTGGAGGAATGCTAAGCTAACTTCCCCCGCGTGAACTGAGGCTGAGCTAGCTATTGTGGCTAAATGGTGTCCGACCACGGCTCCTCGAAGTCATTCATCCTTGCCCATATGCTTCTAAAAAGGATCGTTGTGATTCAAAGGATCACGAGGAATAGCTGCACGCGACCATGAGCCATGCTAACCACAAAGCTAATGTCAAACGGAGAGCAGCAAAACACCATAAGCGCTTAGGTGGTACAGTACTCTTAAAAGTAGTCCGAATTGTGTTACAGCGGAGAGAGAGAGTAACCAACTAGGAACAGCGAATTAGCTGGTAAATTGTTTAATGAGAAAATAATAGAACACACTCCATACAACATGTCCGCAGACCGGAAATAAATCAGTACAATACGACATGGGGAGGCCTTTTCCAAGCAGAACAGTTAGCGGTAAATGACATAATACCCCTCAAACTTCACTGCCATCGTCATGATCACCTTCTGTGACATCACATGATCCAGGCTTCAGTGGTTTTGGAACAAACGGTGGAATTTGAATCTCCACGGATCGGATGAGGTGTGTGTGTACCCCGCTTAGAAAGGGCCTGCAATCCAGTCAGCATGTTTCCAGGTCCCAACTGCCGATTCTTTTCTGTTCCGCTGCTCTCTTCCTCTCGTCCTCCGTGTGCATGAACACGAAAAAGAACCCTTGTGAAAAGCCCCGTTAATCATGGTGATAACCGTGACTGTGTGTATATATCCGCGCTCGTCTAGGAGTCCGCTGGCCCAGATGGAGGAGGAGCGGCGGGAGCACGTGACCAAGATGAAGAAGATGGAGATGGAGATGGAGCAGGTGTTTGAGATGAAAGTCAAGGAGAAAGTGCAGAAGCTCAAGGACTCTGAGGCAGAGGTAACACACACACACAGTGATACTGACAAATGAAGACCACCAGTAAAAGAAACTACTGTACAACCATTTGCCAAGAGAACGCAGACCTTGGTTCAAAAAGTTTCCCCAAGCGTGCATAAGTCTTTTGCCATGTGTAAATGGGCAAATTGACTCACTTGTGCTCTTGGTTTGTATGCGCAGCTTCAGCGGCGCCACGAGCAGATGAAAAGGAACTTGGAGGCGCAGCACAAGGAGCTGGAGGAGAAGCGCCGCGTGTTTGAGGAGGAGCGAGCCAACTGGGAGGCCCAGCAGCGCCTGGAGCAGCAGAAACTGGAGGCCTCCAGGTCAGAAACCGTGACGTGACATCACACGCATTGAAGAAGACTCTTGCTCACATAAATCTCACAAATCTCTGCTACCTTAATGCTAACCCATAATGTAAAATGCCATCGCCTTGCTAACAGAAATTAGCATACGCAACATGTTAGGAACATTCTAAACCTTTAAATAAGTGCTTCTCAAACACACGCGGGGCAGAAACACACAAACAGCCTAAGGCAATACTCACATGTATTAAATTCCTGGAGCATAGTTTTGTTTTGTTTTTAGATAAGAGTTGTCATTTGGATGATGTTTTGCTTTGAATTGCGAGCCAAACTTTGAGATGAGTGCTGTTTTGTGGTAGTGAATACAACTCCCTCCGCAAGGAGCAGCACTATGGCAGATAGTTAACAATCCCCCCACACACAAACAGTGGTGCAACACATGTAGATGGTTAAAATAACAATACTCCCAGGCATATATTCTTTCATTTCTATGAAGAATGACACATCTTACTGAGGAATTGAGGGTCTCCATGTACAGTTGGTATCATATTGCCCCCCATGTGTCCAAGGCGTGCACACCAGAAGGAGGGGCAAAATGCCCATCAAAGCAAAAAAGTGGCAAAAACTCATTTGATTATATTTAATTACAAAAGTAATCTTTTATGAAGCTATTTTACATATTTTATATTCTTATGTGTACAACGCTTAGGAATGATGTTGACTGTGTTGTTTCTTTTCCAGAACTTTGGAGAAGAACAAAAAGAAAGGCAAGATCTTTTAAAGAGACAGTCGTCACGGACCAACCGACGTCCACTTAGTTCTCTTTGCCAACGTTTGCCGCTCAGGGCATCATCAGTGTGTGGCACTGACGAACCCCCCCCCCCGCGCCCCACCTTAACTCCATCTTCCTCTTTCCCTTGTTCCTGTTCCGACACCTTGTTTGTGAATGTGTGTGTGTGTGTGTGTGTGTGTGTGTGTGTGTGTGTGTGTGTGTGTGTGTGTGTGTGTGTGTGTCTGACAAATCCATTGAAAAACACCCCTTACACACACACACACAATCTCGGGACTCATCATCATTGAAGAATGTGTTTACCTTAACAACCGTAAAACATCAAAGTAGAAAAAGGCCAAACCATTTGTTATTATTTTAATTATTATTATTATTATTATTACTGGTGTTGTTCTTACTGTTGTAATACTGGCCCGGCTTCTTCCTGCTGCTTTCCCTTTTCCTACCAAGCAAGGTTGCTTTTTTGGGGTTTTTTTTTAGGGGGGGGGACGGTTGTACAATCACATTTGTTTACATAACATAAATAAGAATATATGTACACATTACAATAAGGCGGACCCTCTTCCATGTTTTGGTGCAGCGGGAAGATTTTTTTTTTTCTTTAATGTACCCACTGAAGCTGTTTAACCTTTCCCAATTAAAAAAAAGACTTTGGAAAAGGAAAAAAATATCCCACCTCTGGCCTTTTTATAGATTCACTTGGCTTAAGCTTATTTCCACAATATAACTTTTTTTTTCTTATCCACCCTTCTGTTTAGCCATTTAACGCAAGCATTGGACCACCATTTATATAATGTTGAAAGTATTATATTTCTCTTTAGTTTTATTTTTCTATATAAATATATACCAAGCCAGCTGAATTAAGGCCTGCTTTTGTACGTGTAGAATACAAATAAAAACTCCTCCGAGACGTGAGAGCTGCGTCCACTGTTTATAAGGTTTTATAAATCAACAGACACCACAAAATACGAGATAAAAAATATATAAACAAAATGCGAAAATATTCAGTCGCGCTATGTTCAACTGCCAGTGGGAAATGAAGAGACAACACCATGTTTTTTTGTTTTTGTTTTTTTCTTTTGGCTATGTACTCCATCTTTGTATTTTTAATGTTATTTTTCATTTGTATTGTACAAAGTCACTTAATAAACTTGTGATCAGATGGTTGACTCATGTGGCTTCATTGTGGAATGTCACATGCTGGAGTAATACAAGGTTCGGGACACGCCCCCCAAAAATACAAGAATTGTGTTGGGGTTGTTTTGTGTGTATGTTCTTTTCAATAAAATACTTGGAATCTAACATTTAAAGTCATATTTTTGGTGAACAAGTTCATTTTTTTAGAAAAAAACCCTCAACGTCAGATTTTCTTTTGAGTCACATTTTTTAAAAACAATAATAGTCATAATTTAACAAGTTCAGTCGTTACTTTCCTAGATATTTTTTAATTGACTAAAAAAAGTTTCCTCAGAAAAAAAGTTTTTCTGAGGAAATTTCAGTCATTTTTTTCTAGATAATAAATCAGCATATTAATTTTTTGTATTAACGTCAAAGGGAAGTGTGCCTTTTTTTTCTAATTAGTTTGCCTACGTCACCCGACAAAACTCAGAAAACAAGTGAGCCGTGATTGGCTGTTACCTGATGAACTGTGATGTCATTTTCCGTCGACAGCAAGTGAAAAATGACAGCCACCGTGAGATGGAAAACGGGTAGGTATTGTGCTTAATTCATATTGCACAAAACACTATTAATCACAATGCCTTGTTTAGACTAGTGTGGGCTCATAAAACACATTTTAAAGAACACTTGACTTGCCCTTGGGGAGTTTTGCTGGGATTAATTTAGAAAACAAACCTCTGTATAATACAAAAAATAAAAAAACTGGGCAGAGCGACGTGACCAGGTGAGAGGACGAAGAAGCGACCTGGAGTTAGCCACATTTTTACTCGACAGACATGTTATCAGTGGGGATGTTAACCCGCAAACTCCCTCTTTACCAGAACAAACGTTTTATGTATTTGAAAGGTAAAAAGTCCAAATATTACCAGCCTAAGTTATCATTTTATATTAATATGTTAAAGATGTAATTATTTTAAAGAAAAATCCGAAATTATGTTAAAGATGTAATTATTTTAAAGAAAAATCCGAAATTATGATTACTATTTTAAAACGAAAAGTTAATTTTTTTTCATTTTCAGCGTGGATCGAATACCAAAAATACTGTACTGTATAATTTCGCGTGAATATTGCAGGTCTTCAGATAGCCACTGGAGGCCGCAATTGCGACTATTACAGGATTTGCATTCAGAGAGACAGTATGATGACACAGTTAACAAACCACATACTGTACTTTATCATCTACGTACGGTGTATATTCCATAATAATATGGAGCCTAAAAGTGACATTGAAAAACACGTGCAGTATTTTGTGGTTCCTGGTGTTGAATCATCTGTCGACAGGCAGGTTGAATGCACTTGGCCGCCCTCAGCTCCTTTTGCCCATCAGACCAACAAAGGTGTGAAACCTGTGTCCTGCCAATTGAAGACAATATACAGTATATGTATGTATATATTTTATATATGTATAAAAAATATAACAGGTAACTTTTTTTCTGACGCACTCTAATCAGGTCTTTACTTACGTTTGCGTGATGCCAGACCCCCTGCGGCTTCAGAGAAATGTATAATGAAAATCATGTTTCTAAAATGGTGCAGTTTTTACATATTCATTACATTTTGGGCTTACCAGACTTTTTGTTGTAAAATCGCTGAGGCGGTCGTGGTTTTCCAGCCATTTTTGTCAAGATATCTTTAATAAAGTCTGACTTCTTCTCATATGTAATCTATTTAAAAACAATAACAGCAAACAAAACAAATAAATGCAAAGCGCAAATTAGATTTTGACATTCTAAATATGAGGAAAATATGTACATTTCTTACCTGACTTGTGCACTTGTCTCCATCCAGACAGAAGATGTTAGTCAGCAATAGAAACAAAATGACTAGTTTGATCATCTCCATTGTAATCCACTTTATGGTGCAGTTCAGAGGGCTCTTGCTGCCTTCTATAGTCGCCAATGGATAGTGACCACAGCTATGCAGATGCTGAATATGATGAGGATAATTATAAAGATGCATCATGGGAGGGTGTTTACCCCACGCATAATTACACACACCTCTCTCAATTTTCCTCTGCACCTTACTTCATTAAATCAGCAATTTCAGAGTCACTCAAGAGACGTTTATGAGTCGTGACAGCAGCTCAAGTCACTCACATCCAATTTATCTTCATTCGCAACAGCCTATATACGATACTGTAGGGGCCAAGGCCCATATGTGTAGTAGACTACTGTCAAAAAAAAATAAATCCGTTGTAGGATTGGATTCTATATTATTTCCATAAAATAATGCAAAACGATTATAGAATAAATGTAGCCTATTAAATATATATTTGAATATTTTTTGATTGTAATATAAAAATACAAAATAACCCCTCCCCCTTTGTTTTTATCGCTATTAGTGTACAGTATCTACAAATGTGTCAGTTTAATTCCATGTCCATTTGTTTGTGTAAATTTCAGTCGAGCGGTGTCACAAAATGTTAAACCTAAAAATAGGTGGATAGATTAGTTTCTTGAATCTTACTCCACAAAGATTAAGCACAAAGCAACATAAAATACAGGACATCTGTACAATTGCACACTTAAACTTTTTCTAAACATACTGCTACTGGTCACTTTAAAATGGTGCAATGGTTTTTTGCACTAACTGCGCCACTGTTATAGGATTGTATTCTACCATTGATCACTTCAGCTCTGCTTGATACTTTGGACTTTGACTCACGGCTGTCATTGGGTGTTACAACTGCACAACGGTACCCTTACATTATTACTATAGAATTGTCTTTCCATACTTATTTGTCATGTCCTTGTTTATGATGATACTAATGTAGCCTGAACTACCGGAGACAAATTCCTTGTGTGTTCTACATACTTTGCCAATAAAGATGATTCAGTTTTGTATTTATTGTTTATTTATTTTGCTTTAATTAAGTCAATGTGCCGTGAAACATGAAGTTAAATGATATTGGATGTTCAACGAGCATCAGTGCGTTTTTAAAGTGTTATAGTTGAGTAAAAGGTGTTAAATACAATCCGGTTTTCTCAACAATATTGCATCATTAATTGACGACATTAGAAAAGGGGTGTTTACTGTAGGTGCTTTTTGACCCACCACGGCCGCCGTCTTCCCCATAAACTCTGCCTCCAATAGACGATAAACAGCCGCCGCATAAACAGTAAATCCAGAACGGGGCTAAAGAATAACCTTTAAACAAAACATGCGCTAAATTTGTCATTGGAGCCGAATTGATCCAAATTAGCACGGCGTGGGAAAAATGTTGGGTTCAACATCTGCTGTGCTCTATTTACTGCTTGTAGCGATCGTGCACGTGACTTTCGCAACAAAAGCGATACCAAGGAGGCGGCTGAAGTTGACCGACGATGAGACGAGCCGAGCGGGCTTGGAGCCCCGCGACAATTTGGTGGAGGAGAGACGCTCTGGATATTTGGAGCCGGGAGAACCGGCTGCCGCGTTCACGGTACCGACTCTGAGTGGGGAGTTTGTGTACCAGCCTGGAGGAGCGGGTTCGGCGGGAGTCTCGGTGGTCATCCACGCGTTTACCAACAAGTCGGCTTTCGTTGAGTGTTTGTGGAGTTCCTCGTCGTCCTTGGCCAGCCTCGTCGAGGAGCTACCGAGCAGCGCTCAGGTGCTCTTCCTCTCCCTGGACGACTCCGCGGCCAGGGACGCGCTCTGGATGCGGGACAGGCTGCACTCCGTCGCCAAAAAGCACAAGTGACTCACTCATTACTCGACTTCACAAACAAGAAACTAAAAGAGTACAGTGAATGGAAACTGGGCCGGTGATAATAGCAAAAAACTGCGTATAGTTGACGTCCGTGAAATGCATGTTGGGGGAGATTAAACCCATGAAATTTGTAAAACAAATGGGAAATGATAAAAATGAAAAAAAATCCCCATGAAGCGGAACAAATACAGTAAACAAAATATATTGGGGCGGGGGGGACTCCGTGGATAGGAGCGGTTGCTGAACCGCGAGTATGTGGGGTTCAACTGTACACATTCTGAAGAAGAAATTAATTTACTCTTGTACATTCAAATACTGTAGCAAAAAAGACAATTTCAAGATGCTTGGTCAAATTTAAGTTAACCTCTGTGGGACAAAAAAAAAACATCTAAGTGTTATAAAGTCAGTATTTGATTTAGTAAATTAAATTGTCTCTTTTACCCGTTTTTGCTTTGTTTTGTTCATCTAAATGTGTTTTTTGTAAATCACGTATGCTAGGATTTAAGTGTACATTTTTATCCTGTGTTTTAAACCCGTGTAAAGTGTCATTCGGTATGATGAAAAGCGCTTTCAAAATAAATGTATTATTATTATTATTATTATTACCATTGCCACAGAGGGTCAAATAGCATCTTGCACAAATAAGGAAAATAAGATACATTTAAATCAATTCCATTAACTACAAAAAATATGTCCTTATTTTCAAAATTTTACCTATTCAATGCTTTAACTACAGTTATTTATTTGTGTGTGTGTGTTTTATCAGTCGAGAGGAGGTTTTGTCCAGACTTCATGTGTCTCCAGTACCGGTGTTTGCTGTTGGAAACTGGATCGCCAGCGTCTTGTACTCCTGGGCATGTACGGGTCACAACTGTGGCCTGTCTCAGGCTGTGTTCACTTCACAGGGTCAGTGACTCTCACAAAAATCTAACAAAAAATGTATACAATCTCTCCCCCCACACCCCTATGCTATATTAAAGCAAATGACAATGACATTCACTTTTTTTCCCCCTAGCATTTCTCTCTCCTGATACCAAACATTTCTCTTCCATGGATAATGTAATTATTATATATGAAGAAAAAAATGTGTCTTAATCATTTTTGAAGAAGACACTTAAACTTGCTCCTGCGTCAGAAAGAAAGAAGGGTCTTTGTTCACAATAGTTAATTGAAATTTTATGGATCAAACGTACAAGTGGTATTGGTACTTGATTATCAGTGAACATTCAAGAGTGAATACGGTACTCGTACTCGTGTCTGTCTGAAAAAAAGTCTGTTTCAAACATCCAGAGTAAAAACCCAGGAAAAACTATTCGCCATCACTTGAGCTGCAAGCTCATTGCGATCTCCATTCCCGCAGGATGGGATGTGCCCGTTATCGTCAAGCGACTGGACGCAAGATATGACTGGCTAACAGGTCGCTGGGATAAGACGAGGTACGAGCTGAAGGACGCGGGAGACGGCTGTGAGCCGTGGCCATCTCTTGGGGGCGCCGTCGCCTGGCTGTCAGAGGGAAACTGCTCTTTCTTCACCAAGGTCATTCAAGTCATGATAGCAGGCAGTCAGTATGTTTGATTGTGAGACAAGCAAAATAACACACGAGGAAGTGATGTACTCTATACATTGGGGTGATTATTTTATTTTACCCTAAAAATTCTTCAGAAAATACTGATAAATACTGATAAATGTTCAATATGATCTCCAAGGATGTTGGAGGTGGTTGCTGTGGTTCAGTCGAATTTTTTTTTCTTTTAAAAACAGTTTCATGAAACAGGCCTGGACAAAAAAAAAAAAAAGGTAATACAGTCAAACCTCGGTTTTCGTCCATAATCCGTTCCAGAAGGCTGTTGGAACACCGAAATTGTTGGAAAACCGAAACCCCGCTCTTTTTAAAATAAAAATGTTTACTGAACACATCTGCTCACCAAATGGAAAGCAACACGAGGAAGTGTCACTTCCTCGTCTACCCGAGAAAGCGTCACTTCTTCGTGTAAGGAAGGCGAGAGGAGTCTAATGGTGCATTCAAGTGCGCTCAGTTTGTTCGCGAACCGAAATTTGTTCGTCATCCGAGGCATAAAAAAACTCGAAATCTTTGGTCGAAAACCGAATTGGACGAGAACAGAGATGTCCGTAAATCGAGGTTTGACTGTATTAGAAAATAATTTGACCATAAGAACATGTACATAATATATATTTCGCATCACGTCTTCAAATTTCGAATCAATCAGTCGGGCTATTTAAAAGTTGAAATGTGCTTGCTGTGCTGTTTGGTGACACTGTGTGTACTACGCTAAACGTGGACCAGAGGAAGTTTATTTATTAGTACTTTTGTCATAAGTTATTTCTGTAACCACTCTGGGTTTTTCTGTCATTAATAGAGGGTTAGCCACAATATTGTCTATGTGTGCATTATCATACAAGCGCTCTATAACTATTGAATATATATTACAAGCAAAACTTGTGAACCTTTCAAGGAGAAATCAAAGAAAACAGAATGTGGTGTCGTAGATGCTCAATAGTCTCCAGTGTGTCTGTGCCAGAAAGTGAGTGCCGCGATCTCGCCACAGGTCCTAAACATGGCCAAGTCGAACGCGTCTGGCGTGTTGGTCTACGCCCTCGCAGGAAATGCCATCCAGGACATGAACTGCGTGGACACGGAGTGCCTCACGCCACTCGCCCTGCCCGCAGCCATGGTGCACAACCAGCCGGCCGTCACCCGCATGCTCAGGTTTCATTGCCGCACTAAAGCCTTAAAACCCAACACCATGGAGATGACATTTGAATGCCTTTGATAAAAAAAAACCTTTGATAAGCATCAATAGCGGATGCACATGAAGGTTATTCAGAATAATGCTGATGACAAACATTACAAACCCACTCGAACGACCCAAGTCCAACACCTCAAAAGTCGAACAAAAAGTACCCAAAAGTCATCGCAACTATCATTCCCATTCTAGCCATACATCAAAGTAGTAGTTTGTTTTTCCAAGAAAACATTTTTATTAGTTCAATAAATAAGGGTGTACTATATCTCGAGATGTAAAAAGTCATAGTTCAAGTAGAATTATGTTGAAATGTGTGCATAAGTCCTTGTGTTCAGGTGTGACACCCACTTTTAATTTTTATTGCTTTAAATGCGTTTTCTGGCCGAGCTGAGCACGTTTTCTGAATGTTAATGTTTCTTTATAGGAATGAGTTGTATGATCAAATTAATGTTCATTTAGGCTCTTGAAGCAGTGCTAATTTTATGCAGACAAATTACATACGATGGAATTTTTGTGTGCGCTTATTTTATATTTTTTATTATTTTAACAAGTCAAGAGCTCCACGTTGTATATTCCAATATAAACATATTTGTTTGTTTGTTTTTTGACAGATCAGGTCTGGCAGTGAGTGTTTCTTTCCAGACCACGCCGTCCCCCAACTTCTTCATCGGCATCGACCAACAGGGGGCGCTGGCCGAGCTCGGTTGGTTCCTCTACCCCTCCTTCAGCTTCCTCAACTGGCAGGCTCAGTGGTGAGTGAGGGCACTCGATGGGCCTGATAGCAATCCGAATTGACTCATTCCTGGCATGTTGTATATGAATTGTTACCACGTCAAAGAGAAGCGCGACCAGTAGAGGGTGCCGTGAACTCAGATTTGCTGGGTAAGCGGTAAGCAAGTGGAACAATAAAAACAAGACGACAAATTTGACCCCCCCAAAAAAAGTGTTCATTTACAAAAGAAAGGAAGCAATAGTATAATATAAATAAATATTTTTGTGTTCAGGTTTGACTTCTCCACGGCTCTGCAGCTGAAACTGGAATCTCCCGCAACCGTGGTCTCCGTCTTTGATAAAGTGCAAATGCAAGGGGACAAAGGGGCCGTGGCTGATGTCAATATGCCGCCAGGTGGCGCTATTTTTCCCTTTTAAATTGCTTACTGTGGTGCCTTGAGATTTATGACTGGTGTGTTTTCCAGGTATGACTAGATCTGCTGTTGGGCTGATTTACTTATTTTTTTTAAATTTGTGAGTACGAACTGGTGAGGTGGCAGTGAACTGAACCAACTCACTTCACAATAAGCAGCAATGTGGCAAATAGGAAACAATTCTTCAAAAAAAAAAGAACTTCCGAAGTGTTAAATGCCACCTCCAGTTGAAGTTTATTATCAAGCTAAACATAAAACTAGGAGAATTACACTTTGTGCAGTGTTGGAGATGTGACCAAAACGGTGGCATTGATGACCTATTTTGCATGTTTGACTAAAAATTTCATCAGATCGCATTTTTTTGCGACCTGATGCGTTTTTGTGACATTGTTGTTAAAAGTCACAATTTTTTGGGAAGCCACAGCTGCCAATACTCATTGATACATTAATTGAACGAAACACACATACAATCACACAAAAAACTAAATGAAAACACTCACCAGGTGATACTGTGAGCCACAACTCACAAGTTACGAGCTTACCCGTAGAACAAATGAAAGTCGTAAGTCAAAGCAGCGCTGTATGGTGACGATCCGCTCCGTCGTTTGTGTGTGAGCAGACTTGTCTACGTTTGACACGCTGATGTTGGATGCGTCGTTCTCGTGCCCCGGCAGCAGAGATGCGTCGTGTCCTCAGTGGGATCACACGGTTCAACTCTTCGTGTGCTGCCATCGCCTCAGACCGTATTGCCACATCGAGCTGGGACGCTGGATCACCGCTTTCCGAAGGTGGGGCCGCCCGACAAAAATATTCACAGTTTTCTTGAGTGGTTTTACGTTATGTAGAGTACCGTATTGGCTTGAATATAAGACTGTTTTTTGCATTGAAATAAGAGTGGGGGTCGTCTTATAATCGGGGTCTAGACATTATACCCATTCCCAACGCTAGATGGCGCCAGATATCTTTGAAGCGAATGCTGACATTATACCCATTCACGACGCTAGATGGCGCCAGATATCTTTGAAGCGAATGCTGAACTTAACTCCCCAGGCCAAACCCCTGTCACGAAGAATAAAAAAAAAAAATAGCGGTAGCACGAAGAAGAAAAATAAAAAATAGAGGTGAGAAAGAAAAGAGAAGAAAATAATAGAAGAGATAACAGAAAATGGAGAAACGTAGCGACAATCTGGAGAAAAGGGGGTCGAAGATCAGCCAGGTTAACCCACAACTGAGGAGAAGTTATGATGTAATTTACATTTCAAAAACCAGAAGCCATTCATTTACATGTGATTGCACTTTAGTTTACATATTTAAATGTTCAGATATTAAGATTTGAATGAGGCAAAATAACATGCTTTTTCGCTTAAATATACAGTATTGTTACAATCAAAAAGTCTTTTTTCAAACTTGAGTCTTGAAAAAGAGGGGGTCGTCTTATAATCAGGGCCGTCTTATATTTGGGCCAATGCGGTATTTATCTTGCAAATGACAATTGGAAAAAAAAGGTTAATTTTGTCAACAACAAAAAATCGACAGTCTCTCATGTTGCTATCATGCGTGTGATATGCAGAAGAATCGGCCGCTGGGAGACAGATGTGTCTCCGCTTCTTCCGGTGCTGGACGCCGGCGTTTGTCGCTTCACCATGAAGACGGCTCCGTGGGCCATGCCCTGGATGGTTTCCCTCAACCTGAGGTTTAGCGTCGCCAACCTGACAAGTAGGACTGGGCTTGTTGAAGCAACATGTGGTTCAAGACAACTTGCGATTTCGTAGTGAATGACAAGAACACAATTCTTGGTGTTCAATATCCAATTGATCTGTCAGGCGAAAAGCTCCGCCCTTTCCGAATGATGTCACTGTACAACGGCGGGACTTTCAACAAGACGTACAACCGGCGCTACCCGCCAATTAAGTTTCCTGTGCCCGCCTCCACCAAAAAGGTATGATGCGCTATCGACAAGATGGCGGACAGTTCTGACTGCGTGCGGCCCCGCAGGTGGAGCTCTATGCCGTCATCACAGGGCATGGCAGCGACGAAAATGGATGCGGTGAGTTCTGCGTCACTTCGCACCACTTCCTGGTCAATGGCGTTCACAACAACACGCGATCCTTCGACTCTGCGGGTGAGTTGCGCTATTGATGCATCATGCAATTGAATGATGTCATTTTTACAGTAAAAAAATCATGAATCAACATAAAAATGAGCAAGTCATTAAAATAAACAACTGCGAGAATGAAGTCAAGTACAAATATTGAGGGGAAAAAAGTCAGCATTTTACAGAGTGAAAAGGCATCAATAATTTTAGGTATATAAAGTCAGAATTTTCCCATAGAGGTCCTAACTTGAGTAAAACCCGATTGGTGCTCTGTGTGTGTTTGAGCAGGCTCAGCACTGGGCTGTACTGAGCACGTGAAGGAGGGCGCCGTGCCCAACGAGCACGGCACGTGGCTGTACGGCCGCGGGGGCTGGTGTGACGGGCTGCAGGTGGACCCCTGGAGGCTCGACGTCACCGCACAGGTACAAGTCACTCAATTCTACTCTACTTATGAAATTAATTGGTTCTGGAAGAAATTTCTTAACCAGAAAATGTTGTAAGTAGAGACGTGTTTTCCATGTAAATGCCCTAACCTGGTCCAAGCCCCCCCCCCCCCCCCTGCCCAAAACTCAGACATAAATGTTTTCTAAAGCATAAAAATACATCCAAATATGTAACAAATACATGTTATAATTAGATTATTGCGCAATAAATGACAGTCATGCACAAAACATAATTAACTAAAAAAAATACTATGACATAGTATCATAACTTTTTTATTTGAAAAATGAAAGAGTTTCTGTCCAATAAATGTACTTGAATTGTACCTTATTTTTAATGGCTCTCCCACCCATGGCAATGCAATTTTTTGGGGGGGTTTATTTACAAGAAAATAATTATTTGCCATCCTACCCACAGTGGCTTCTTGTAAACATTTTACGGGAGAGTTTAGGTCATTTATTTTCAATTGAAATGTTTTTGTGGGTGTGTGTGCTGTTTGCAGTTGGATGTTAGCGGTCAGGCGTCCAACACGATTCAGTACTTCGGTCTGTTCAACGGCAAGGATCCGGATCCAACTCAGCTGCCAGGTTACATTGTCATGTCGTCTTTCCTCATCTTTTACAAATGAATACCAAATATTCTGTCCGTCAAAATTAAATAATTCATTCATCTCATGGCCACAGTGGCCGTAATATGTCGTTATTGTGTTTAATTTAAAAAATCTGTTCATAGTGAACCTATGTGTGCACATAGTTTATGTCCATGATGAATTTGGTTTAAATGTTTCAATTAAAAATGGCATTACAGTATCAAATTAAAAAAGGTAATTGCAATGTTATCCATAGCATTATTTTTTTATGTTTTGGGTTAGTTCACAATTCAATTTGATGTCGTGCCAAAATTCAATCTAAACTCAAAAAGGAATTAGTTAAAATGTAAAGTCCCCTTTTTGGTCAATTCATGATTTAACTGCAATCTGGAATACGTTGCACATCCTATGAATTACTACTGTAAAAATAAATAAATAAATGCCAGTGTGAGAAGAGTAATTCAAAAATAAGTTTTATTTATGCCATTACATTGAAAGAAACATTTTAAAAAATAGCAATTGAATAAAAGTTAGTGTTTTAAAGTGTTCAAGTACATAAGGTAAGTTTTTTTTTTTAATCCTCTTTCATAACAATTCAAATGTCATGACTCATCCTTTTTGAACATGGGAGCACCTTTACCAAGAACATTATTAAGATGATGATGATGACATATACAGTATATATAGTTGAGGTTAGACCCGCACGCAGGTTTGTTTGCATCTCCTCTCATTGTCAAACTGGTTAGCGTTGCCTTGGCAACCTCCAAACCAGAACTGAGCACAGGCATTGGCCTCAGAGTCATAGTACCAGCGCACCACGTAGTCTCGACACGGACCCGGGTCCAACTGTGCGCGGCAGAGCTCTAATGGTGTGAAAAGAAACCAGAACAAAAAAAAAAATTAATGCTGTTTAAATAATTTTCTGTCGTAGTACAACATTTTCAATGTCTTGCATTTTAACAATACAGTCAAACCTCGGTTTTCGAACGTCTCGGTTCTCGACCAATTCGGTTTTCGACCAAAAATTTCAATTTTTTTATGCCTCAGATGAAGAAAAATTTCGGTTCTCGAACAAACTGAGCGCACTTGAATGCACCATTTGACTCCTCTCGCCTTCCTTACACGAGGAAGTGACGTGTCCTCGGGTAGACGAGGAAGTGACGCTTGCTCGTGTTGCTTTCCATTGTGAGCAGACGTGTTCAATAAACATTTTTATTTTAAAAAGAGCGTGGTTTCGGTTTTCGAACAATTTCGGTTTTCAAACAGGCTTCTGGAACGGATTATGGATGAAAACCGAGGTTTGACTGTATCTATCATATCAAATTAGAAAGCGATAAATTCAAATTATTAAGAGAAAACAAAAGTAACATTCAAACTAAGAGCTAAAAAGCACATTTTGTCGAGTATGAAATCATAATAGTACGATAATGCATTTCCACTAGATTTTACAACAACATTAGTTTTATTTGTATTAAAAGTGTAAAAACCGCCAACGCTCACCTGGGGTGATTTGTGGAGCTCCTACCGGCATTTTGACGGTGGGAGTGGTAGGCCCGTTGATCCCCACCTTTAACGTGTGTCGAGTGGGGGCCCTGCCGTCCGGTCTCAAAGATTGCCTGTCAAGGAACGGAAGTCTCTGCGCTTGTGATGAGGTCCAGTCTTCCGTTTTTGGTCTCGGAGTGGTCGTTTGTCTATCAGGATAATATGGTGGTGGGCGTGGCTGTCCAAAAGAAAACATCTAAATGACGCTGAACTAGCTTAGCATACTTATAGCAAAAGTCAACCATGATGGAGAAGGGACGACAATGAAATTAAGGAGCAAACACTTTTCCTGTAATGCGAGAGTGGTCTCTAGCACAAAGTTGCTTAATTTCGCCCACAGAACTGTTTTGAAAACTCAACCCTGAAAGCCTGTTTGACTTGGCAACATGACATTTGCTTAGGCCTGTCTATCATGAGTAGTCCCACAAAACAGTCTCAAGAAGCTTGCCTGAAAAGTTACAGTAAGTCTGCCATTTTGGTTTGAAAATACCATTTTGATGTTAATTTCCATTTCCAGGTGTCCTTCAAGGACAAACACTTCCTGGAGATTCAGTCCAGTTGTTACTGAAGTTGAAGCATGGATACTCAACATATGGATAATGTTAGGTGTTCAGTATTCTATTGTGTTGTTGTTGTGGTTGGTGTGTGTGTGTGTGGCGGGGCAGCACATGGTGGTCAATTTGGATGACTTAGCGTAAAAGCTGAAACTGTCAAGAGCTCATTATTATGGTACCAATTGGAAATGGATCAATTAGTTGTCCTCACCGTCACTTGAATCCTGCGGAAGTCTCCCGAAAATGTGGGGGTGTCCATGTCCGTCCTGGTCTGGGGAGGCAGCCGGATGTCACTACCGGAGACCTCGGGACGGCTCGGAGGAAGTCCACCACCCGGGATGGAGCCAAAGAGAACGCTACTACTGTCTTCGCAGATATGGCTCAGGAGTTTCTGCTCCAGGGCTGAAATAATAATCATCCATTTTTAATGGTGCCTCTCATTAGGGTTGTGGGGAACTGGACCTGATCCCAACACATTAATGTTTTTGGAATGCGGGAAGAATCTTGAGTACGTAAGCAAAGGGAGAACATGCAACTCCACACAGAAAGGCCAGAGCCCGGATTCAAACTTCTGAATTCTGAAGCAGACATGCTAACTACTAAGTCAAAGTGCTGCCGAGCTAGCAACCTTCAACAATAAATGACAGCACAATCACCTGGTAGCGTTTTGAAGTCGTCTATGAGGTACACGTGGTCTGCATCCGGTTCTGAAGCCATGAGGTCCAGCTCCTTCTTGAACTCGCTAAAAAAGGGGTCGCTGGTGTTCACCACCCCGATCACAAACATCTCAATGTCACCCACTCGGGCCTCCCTCACCACGTTCTCAAGACTAACCGAGTCCCTCTTGTCGGCCTGGCCATCGGTGACAACCACGGCCACCTTTCTGACTCCTGGCCGAGCCACCCGAAACAGCCTGTTGGCCTGATGGATGGCGCTGCCCGTGAATGTGCCCTCGCCCAGGTACGTCATTGAGCGCACCGCTGCCTTCACCTGATCCCGAGATGCATCCTGGCTGAGGCTGACTACCACCACGTTGATGTGGCTGTAGAGCACCACGCCCACTCGGGTAGTTTCTCGGCTCACTGATGCTCGGTCCACCAGAGCGCTCACAAAATCCTTGACTACCTCAAAGTTGTCAGGCCCCACGCTCTCCGAGCTGTCGATGACAAAGACCAGCTCCAGGGGGCTCTGCCGGCATGTTACCCCACAATCTGGGATGAAAGACTTATTTAAATTTGAACACAAGCCAGGAAAATGGAGAAAGTGCTTCACAACATTTATACTTACTGCACATGGATCGCACGATTTTGATGACTTCTTCCCTCTGCAAAACGCAACATTTGGGTTGATATGGTAAAGTCGTTTTTTTACGGGTTTCTTCAAATTGAATAAATCGGCTTGGTAGGACCACCTAGAATTTTCTTCAGCCCGCAATACAGGTTTAACTAAGTATCAAATTTGGTGGGCCTGTCTACCATGAGGAGACCCCCAAAAATAGAAGCCATGCTTGAAGATGCACAAGAAGTTGGGCAGTTTGGTTTGAAGCGGCCATTTTTCAGGGAGGTAGTGCTCCTTGATGAGTTAGCATCTGACTATGGTATGTCTGATCATCATGATAGGACACACAGAAGTCATATTGTGAACTACTTTAGGTCATTTTTGAAGTACTGCCAATTGATCGCACAATTTTGACCATTTTTGACTGAGTGGCAACTTTAAGTAGCACTGGAGAAAACAACTGGTTCAAGTGTCAATTGGACAGCGTTGGCACAGAACTTCTATTGGACAAACCCCCAACTTGAGAGTCATCCATCATGAAGATGATGAAAAACCTACCGTAAGTCCAGGTTCTCCTTTTTGTCCGACTCTACCCTGTGTGATTTAAAATGGAGTATGTGAGCAAATATTGTTTCACAGTGTCATGCCAGTCAATTGTCAGATAAAAGATCTTGATTTCTTCTAGATTGTAGCAGTATCTTACTGTTGTGGCAAAAAGAGATCTGAGACCCGCCACCCAAAAAAAAGGAGAAATTCAATTTACTAGTCTACATTTCTACCATTGTTTGGGTAGTGACTGAAAGGAACAAAATCTTGGATGCTTTGCGATCACCCTCCCTGGTCAGGTGTACCGGGCAACTGGAAAGAGTCCTTCGGGGAAGACCTAGACCCTCGACTCACATATGGTACATACTTGATGCAGTGCGCTGGCAAAATGGCTCTCAAAGAAAATAAATGGAATCTGCTGCCTCAAGAACCATCCGTTCATAATTAGTTTAACAACAAAGTCACGTACTAAATGTCCAGTAAGTCCTGGTTCTCCAGTTGCCCCTTTGTCTCCCTTTTTCCCTTTCTCGCCAGCAGACCCTCGGTCACCCTGCAAGAAATAGGTAGCATCCATCGTGTCAGTCCCGTAACACAAATTGGCAAACATAAGCAAACTGGAATGTGTCAGAAGGACACCTTATCACCCTGTAGTCCAACTCCAGCAGGACCCCTCGAGCCAGGGATTCCCTGAAACCCAGGCTCCCCCTGGAGAGAAATCATGACATTTACACTTGAATAAATGGAGGGAAAGTGGAGTCAGCTTGTTCTTGGTTTACCTTTTGCCCTTGGATGCCCTCTCCTGGGGATCCTTGAGGACCTGGAGGTCCTATCATGCCAATGGAACCCTACAGGGATTAAGCAAAGACTCAGGTCACAGAGGACACATGATCCCACCTCTGGATTCATGTGTAACCCCCAAAAAATAAAACGATTCTGGCACTGACTACCTTTGGCCCTTGGAGTGCAATTCCTGGTGGTCCTGCAGGTCCAGAAAGTCCAGGCAGGCCTCTGTCTCCCTAGAGTAAAGGAGTTAAATTATTTTCTTATTCTCATAACTCGCCATACTTCATCCTTACCTTTGCCCCAGGTAGGCCAACACCATCTGCTCCGGTCTCTCCTGGCAAGCCAGGAACTCCCGGAGGACCCTGGGACAGAGAGTTTGGCATGAGTTTGTACAAAGATTTAATACTGATGCTGCACAGTGGTCCTCACCGGAGGGCCCGGAAAGCCTTCACCTTTACCTCCAGGCAACCCCGAAGATCCTGGAGGGCCTCTGTCACCCTTCAAAACAGAATCAGAAACATCTTTATTGGCCAGGTATGCAAGGCATACAAGGAATTTGTCTTCAGTAGTATGAGCTACACTCATATTGCAATAAACAAAGACATGACACGATAAACAAAGTCATAACATATAAGTATCGAGAGACTTTCCGTAATGTCAGCACTGTGGCTTGCGATCAGATTGAGTCACTCAACTCACCTTGGGTCCAGTTATACCCCGCCCCGGTTCCCCAACAGCTCCAGCGAGACCTTGTGGGCCTGGATCTCCCTGAATAGAAACAGAACAGATATTGTACTTCAACAAAGTTTTATACAACGGCACCTAAAACTTATGAGTGACACAACTTAAAAGTGTGTTTTTTTTTCATACTGAACATTACTGTACAGTGTTACCTGTGTAATTGAAAATCATGTTACAAAAATGTCGGTAGTTTTGAAAGTGCTGGAACAGATTAATGGCCTTTCCATTCATTTCAGTGGGCAAAGTTGTTTTAGAGATACAACACATTTGAATCACGAGAATTTTTAATTCAAGGGTGTCCCATTGTCTCACCTTCGCACCAGGTAGCCCCCTCCCAGGTTGTCCAGGTGCACCGGGTGACCCGATAAATCCCGGATCGCCCTTAATACAAAAACGCAACAAACTTGGGAAGTCAAGGTTCCTAATCGCAAAGTGCCTAAAATAACTTTTTCAAAAGTCACCGTCCTTACCTTGGCTCCCACTGGTCCCACAGGACCAACAGCACCTGGTTGACCTCTGGGCCCTCTGTCCCCTCTGACTCCCTGGCAAAACACCATGTGAACTTTGTTGAAACGATGACAAACAATAGAGATTGGAGAGTGGCATGGTCAAAAGGTCTCAGATAAAATCAAGAGCTTCACCTTCTCTCCAGGGGCACCTTTACCAGGACTGCCATCTGGTCCCCTGGGCCCTGGAAACCCGATGTCACCCTAGCATTGAAAAATGACTATCCTTGACTTCTTTTGTATAAAATATTTTGAAATTGTGGTACAAACAGGCTCGGTGGCGGTACCTTTTGTCCCGGGGTTCCGTCTTCTCCCGGCTGACCAGGTATGCCTGGTAGTCCCTCAGCCCCCACGCCCCCCTGAGGAATAAAGTCAAAATTCACTGGTGGTCAAATGCGAAATATTTCTTCAATTTCTTCAATCTTTTTGAAGATTATTGATGACATTTTATGAGGTGAGGTTGTGGGAACTAACTTTTGGACCTGGCACTCCCACACCTCTCTCCCCGGGGGGTCCTAGTATTCCAGGGAATCCCTGATTTCCCTAAATTTAACACAAAAAATTAATTAATTAAGCAAATAGAGACACACTGTGTACAAGATCGGTAGCAGCTATCACTGTTCTACTAAACATTGAGCCACCTCATGATGGCAAAGATACAATTGTTTGCAGTTACGTCCAACAATTTCCTTAGATAATGCACCACATGCTGCTTCGCAGTGCCATTGGTCACCCAATCAGTCTGACTGGTTTGATTGACAGGACTGACTATATCATTTGCATAATTGTGTGTGAACATATACAGAGCAATTTTGACACAATCAAAATGCTAAACAGCTGAAATGTCCATCAGGATTAGCATAGTAGCAAACGGACACCTCCCACTGCATTACCTTAGGGCCCGCAAATCCCACGCCCGGACCTCCTCTGAGGCCTGAGGGTCCAGGTGGGCCTTGATCACCCTGAAAGAAAGAAAAGAGATACAGTACTGTTAGTATGCAACATTACAGAATTTTTTTTATGATATTTCCTTGAGGTTTTAGGGGGGCTTTCTTTTTTTACCTTTTCTCCTTGGAGTCCGACACCAGAAGCTCCAACTGGACCTGACAAGCCAGTTGGGCCGACACTGCCCTGAGAATGAAAATGTTTCTGTCAAATGATCATTAAATACAAAGGCACACTATGCTTTTCAAGGGGGAACCATTCAAGATCCATCACAGTCGGTGAAAACCTGCAGTATAAAGCAACTGTGTAATAAGCTATTAATAAAATAGTTTTACCCTTGCGCTTTCAACAGATTTGTACTTATTAAATTGTACCTAAACATCTTAAAAATACACTTTTTCATTTCTCAGTGTTGTAACACAATAGTATAGATGCTATTTGTTTGCCCGTATTGCGTTAGCATTAAGCTAGCATGACTTTCAGGCAGAATCACATGATTGCATAAACGTCATTTATTTCACTTTATTTTAGTTTGTATAGTTTAACAATAAACAGCTTGACACAAAAAAAGGGAGATGGTTCCCGCCAAAATAAAAAATAAAAAAAGATTTTAAAATCTGGGGAAAAAATTGCGCAAATAGGTGAATCCACTGGGAGTTTGTAAATGTCCACTGTATAAGGAAAACCCCCAAAATAATAGCACTTGAAAATCTGCGGCATAGTAGTCTTGCGATTGATACACTACAACATAGTTGACATCCTGGACATGTCACCAAGTTGCATAGCAGGTTCTTTTACCTTGTCACCTTTGAACCCAATGCCAGGTAGCCCACGATTGCCCCGGGGTCCTTCAAATCCTCGATCTCCCTGTAAAATGTCAGCAGAGAAATAAAGATGATACTAGCCATAGTTTGTTATTGTACATAGCTACTTAAATATGCTTAAAGGATAGTACTTAAACAATGATTCAATTAACATATATTTCTAATGAAATACATTTTCCCATATATCGAAAAACAATGAGTTCCAAAAGGATAAAAGCATTTGTATAGTACTCAAAAGTTAAATACAACTGAACTGTACTGAAACAAAATATACGACAGTGTCTTGCAAATTTGAAGTCACTTGTAACATTATACAAATGTTGAACCTTGAATTCAGTGATTCTTTCACATACCACTAGAGGGAGACCACCAACCACACTCTTTTACATTATGCATATTCTGTTCTGACCCACCTTGGGCCCTAGCAAGCCCTCTCCAGGCGGTCCCGGGTTGCCTCGAGTTCCGGGTGGTCCTAGAGGACCCTGAAACAAGAGAGCAAAATGTACGTATGTAAGTGTATAGGTAAACGTAACTATGAAGTAAAATGTCCCCTATGGGCCACACAGTAGTGGTACAGCTGCAACACTGTGTCCTGTTTTCTTTTAGTTCTTGGCCTGTGACCAGTGTTTCCTCTCACTGCTCTTTTTCTATTTTCAACTCTGAAATGGGCGGCCCGGTAGTCCAGTGGTTAGCACGTCGGCTTCACAGTGCAGAGGTACCGGGTTCGATCCCAGCTCCGGCCTCCCTGTGTGGAGTTTGCATGTTCTCCCCGGGCTTGCGTGGGTTTTCTCCGGGTGCTCCGGTTTCCTCCCACATTCCAAAAACATGCATGGCAGGCTCGTTGGGCACTCTAAATTGTCCCTAGGTATGAGTGTGAGCGTGGATGGTTGTTCGTCTCTGTGTGCCCTGCGATTGGCTGGCAACCAATTCATGGTGTCCCCCGCCTACTGCCCGAAGACTGCTGGGATAGGCTCCAGCACCCCCCGCGACCCTAGTGAGGATGAAGCGGTTCGGAAAATGGAAACTCTGAAATGTATTTCCCTGACATAGCCTCCCACACTCCATGAAACATTTTATTCATGCGGTACACTAGTTGCTGGAGTACAGAAGTATTATTGTTTTTAATGCCCACTATGCTGCAACGGAAATGCTGCAGACAATATTTGTCCCCTTTTTTTTAGTTAAATTAATTTTAAAAGCCCATAAATAAAAGGTTCAAATAAATGAAATGTTGTATCGCTTTAAAAAAAAAAGTAAAAATGGAAAAGATGAAGTTTTTCCTGCCTTTACTAGTTTGAAAAAAGAGTTTTTAATTTACTTTTGACAAAATAAATGCACACCCCAAGCTTAGTTGATTAAAAAATAAAATATTAGTTAATGAGGGACAAAAGAAAAAAGATCAATCATCACTTATAATGGACAAACTGATGATAAAATTCAACCTATTGTAGCAAAACATAGAAAACAATACGCGTACCCCGTGAACATTGCGCTAATACTCACTGGTAGTCCCGGTTCTCCGACACCAACAACACCAGTTGGTCCAGGTCTTCCCTGGTTGCCTTTTTCTCCCTGAAAACCAAAAAAATAAATAAATAAATCATATTTTACATTATTGTTCATCTAAATGATGATAAATGAGTCAACCTTGGCTCCTGGGAAGCCAATCCCAAAGTCCCCTGGTGGTCCAGCATTCCCACTTGGCCCTCTGTCTCCCTGTCAACAAAGATACACATGAATTAATAAATGACGACCGATTATGAATGAGAATTCCGACTATCGTTGGCCAAATCGTCAAGTCAAAACAATTCCTAGTTGCAACCTTCATTTTAGCATTTTAGCACCAAAGAGAAGTCTTTGTGAATACTCCCTTTGTGAAATCTTCTCTGAATTAATGCCTGAAATTCTCTCATATGCTAGAAATCAATTCATATTTCCCCTTCATAAAGACATCTTTGTCCGAAGGTTGGGGATCAACCCGAGGGCTCGTTCGTTAAAGGTCGTTTACTGTATGCGTGTGATTGTGTGACACACAAGGCAATGACACGAACAACGTCCAGTGCTCCATGCATCTTTTGTGGGAAAATAACCTTTACAATGCCTCCAAATATTCAATCATGATTCTTGTTTTCTTTCTTGACATTCTACCACTTTATTTTGATCCTCCTTGACAAACCAATAGTTAAGTCGATTTTTAAAGGACCCCTAGAAAGTGCCAAAAATGCCTTAAATTGGCCACTTTAACCAAAATGGAAAACATCCTACAAGACATACACTACTGAATGGCTGTCTTGGAGAACTTTATTTTGTGAGTCTACCCACAGATACGACCATGCCTTCTGAATGGAATTTGAACATGCAAACTCCACACAGGGAGGCCGGAGCTGGGATCGAACCCGGTACCTCTGCACTGTGAAGCCGACGTGCTAACCACTGGGCTACCGGGCTGCTGTCTACATGGCTAAAAACTAAATTAAAAAATCGTCTGCTTCAAACTAAAAGAGCACACTTTTTTGGGGTCTACTTATGATAGATATTCCACCAAATATGTTGCTCAGTGAATCCGGCTTTGTGGGCTGAATTAAAAAAAAAATCTTAGGGGCCCCCGACTGAGTCCAAATGTCAGCTTTGAACGAAAAAGTTCAACTTCCTGTGTGTTGTCTATCATGGCTTCCTGAGACTTTTTGTTGGGTCTGCTCATGGTCGACATGCCAACCAAATTTCATTTTCAACTGCCTATTTTTTTAGGCTTACCAGGTGAATGTTACACCTGGGTGAACATCCCTGCAAAATTTGTCTGGTGGACCTTCAGTTCGAACAATTGAATGTTTAGATATGCTAAAAATTACTTTTTGTCCGGTCGGTCCCTCTGGTCCAATGTCTCCAGGTGGTCCAATCTCACCCTGCAGAATACATTTCATATCTTAATGCAACACTGAAATGACATTTTACCAGTAATGTCACTTATGTGTGTTCATTTTCGAAAAACGTGTTCAGAGTAGATCAAAGTCACCCTTCCCGGCCTTTCATGTTCCATAGCTTTCCACGGCAAAATACTTTTTATTCGGACAAGCCAGCGTCCAGGTCGCTGCGCTAATCCCGCCACACAAAGTCCAAGAAAAATATCCTGCGAGTCAGGATTCCCTGCTTTGGGATGAGGATTAACCAGAAGCCGATACTCACATTCCATGAGTGCAGAGGTGAATACAGACAAATTTTGCTTCCACTCCTGTTGTACGGTTACACTTTGATGTACACGTTTTGTTTGCAAAAAGGATGCCTGGGAGAATATGTTGCCATTTGCATTTATACTAGCATAATAGTACAAAGAAGAGTGTGGGGTTGGGGGCGGGGGGTGTCAAAGAGTACCAAGTTGTAAATTTGCAAAAAGAAAATTGGTGTGTGTGGGTATATATATATATATATATATGTAAACACCTGTTTTCCTTTTGGTCCTTGTCGTCCGATAGGCCCTTCCAAACCCTGAAAGACGGCACATAAGTAATTATTAGGGGTGCTAATTGAGGGCTTCAAATTGAAAGAATAAATTTGGTCCGTAACATACCGGGTCACCTTTCACACCGGCAGCTCCACATTCTCCTCTGTCCCCCTAAAAAAAAAAAAAAACATTTACATGTCATACACTGTAAGACTTTTCATTAAGTCATCGTTGATTAAATCAGGCACACACCTTGCTACCTTTGAACCCCGGACGTCCCTGCAAGACAGTCCTTCACAATTAAAAGCCTCATCTCAAACCAACAGCGTGAGATGAGACAAGGTTTACCTCAGGGCCACCACTTCCTGGTTGACCGTCCTCACCGGGCTCCCCCTTGAATGGCGACATAAAATCCATAAACATCCACAGACTGGCTTTTGAAATAATTGAAGTGAAATATCTGGTGGCCTACCCTGGCTCCTTTGGGACCAGGCGGCCCTCTGAAACCTGGATCTCCTTTTCGGCCCTGAATTGAGACACTTTCATGTTAAAACTTTCACTGACTACCGGTAAACGTATTGAAGAACTGGCAAAAGTACTCAAGGGTGGCTACTGTATATTCATGGCTGAAATTGCCTGCCGTGTTAGGGCCCCCCTGATTCTGACAAAACTTCAATAACTTTAATGTTTGACGAATGTAAATCTCATTTATTGTGCAGCTTAGTGGAGAAACAGGCAGAATGAACTCAAAGGGGCTCTCAGGCAGATGAGATTATTCAGAAGTGACGCGGAATGAAATATATTTGTTTTTTTCTGTACATTATCTTTATCACCTCTTTTTGAAGTTTAATAGACTCTTTCGCTTGAGTATACATCACTAAAATTACATTTTCAAACCAATAACCCCACTTGTCTCAAGACCACCACCATCATCCCGGTCCCGAAGAAGCCGTCGCCCTCCAGCTACAATGACTACCGCCCGGTCGCACTCACCCCCATCCTCATGAAGTGCTTCGAGCGGTTAGTCATGCAGCACATAAAGTCTGCCCTCCCCCCCACCCTTACCAGTTTGCATATCGGCAGAACAGATCGACAGCAGACGCCATCTCCACCACCCTCCACTCAGCCCTCACTGGAGACCAAGACTACGTCGGTAAACGTATTGCTCATCCACAAAGAACCTGGCAAAAAGTACTTCCTGACGGAGAGACCACAGGCTGTTCGGGTCGGCGGCAACACCTCCAGCACCATCATGATGAACACAGGTGCCCCACAAGGATGTGTGCTGAGCCCCCTCCTCTTCACATTGCTGACCCACGATTGCTGAGCTCCAATCTGTTCGTTAAGTTTGCGGATGACACGACGTGGGTCATCAACAACGGCGATGAGCAGGAGTGAGGTGAGCAGGCTGGCCTTGTGGTGTAAAGACAACAATCTCCACTTGAATGTGGAGAAGACAAAGGAGATTGTTGTGGACGAAAGATGCATCCCCAGCACGCTCCACTGACCATCAATGGTGCCACAGTGGAGAGAGTGAGCAACACCAAGTTCCTGGGAGTGCACATCTCGGAAGACCTGTCCTGGAGCCACAATACATCATCACTGGCCAAAAAAGCCAACCAGCGCCTGTACTTCCTCCGCAAACTGAGGAGAGCAAGAGCCCCTCCCCCATCATGCAGACATTTTATACAGGCACCATTGAGAGCATCCTGTCCAGCTGCATCACTGTGTGGTATGGTGCTTGCACTGTGTCCTGCCAAAAGACTTTGCAGCGCACCGTGAGAGCAGCTGAGAAGATCATTGGTGTCTCTCTCCCCCCACTCGGGATCTCACTCCCGTCTGACCCGCAGAAGAGAGGTGACCCCACCCACCCATCCCACAGCCTCTTTTTAAGAAGTGACGCGGAGTTTCTTCCACCGGGCGGTGACTCAACTCCCCCTCCCTGCTCTGCCCGCTCTCCCCACCCTCTGCCTCTGCCCAACCCCTGCCTCCTGTCACAGACTATGACTATGACCCTCCCCTCATTATCCATTATCCATCATCTGCACATTGCGAATTGCGTATTGCACAACGCACTACCTCACTTTACTTTGTCCATATTGTCCATATCCATATTGTCTATATTGTTTATACCGCTCAGATTGTACATTATGTCCTTTATACAGTGTAGCTGCTATCTTCTCAGCTGTGTGTTTAATGCACAGCTTGCATGCATATTGCACGGAGGAGTGAGAGAAAGAAATCATCTAATGTCACATGTAAGCATTGACAATTCTTGATTCCTTGAATTCCAATAACATTATAGTGGACATTATATGAGTAGCAGCCGGCTAACGTTAGCTTGTTTAAAGTGCTATTACTAGCTTACTATTGGTAGTGCCACTATTTTATTGGTGCTGAACAGCTTTCTTTCTGACTCTTTATCACAACTGATCAACTACTCACTTTCCTAACCGTATGCCATTACAAATAGCCATATTTGAGAATCGTACACAAAAGTGAAGCTACATTCACACCTTGCTAGCAGTTGATACACTGCAAACTCCCTCTTTAAGAAAAAGGTGCACACTTAAGTGCAAATGTATCAGGTGAAATCGTAATTTTGACGAAAAACAATTTTCTTAATGAAAGCAATTGATGGGGAATATCTTCCTTATCCAAATCTGTTGCGTCATTGTCGTTAGCTAGCCTTGGTTGGCTGAACTTGCTATCAAATCAACGTGTTCCCATAGTTTTGCTAACTTTGTGGCTGAAGAACCAAAATGCAGGTGGTTTTTAGGCACTCCGCCAGCTCACTGCTGTCCCTGTTTTTTCCCATATTTTCTTTCCACCTTATAAGCCGCCAAGATCATGATTGACTTTCCCTCGCTCTAGTAACGTGCGATCCACTGTGGGGGTTGAAAATAAGTAGTCAGCCTATTTTGGCACAGTAAAGAGTTTAAATCATAGACATAATTTGACAATGGAGGGAGCAAATTGAAAAATCCCCCCCACCCCCTCAAAAAATACAGTATTTTAGTATTTGTGTTACTTCCCACCAGTGCCAATGAGTGTACATATATTAAAAACATATATAAATATATATAAACCTCACCTGAGCGCCTGGTGTGCCTGGCTGTCCATCTTCACACAAACACACCTGTGTTTCAGGACACTAATAGTAAAAACATGTGAAAATAAATCAAAATGATTGTTCATGCTTTTGAAGTTTACGTTCGTTCAAAGTGATGAGTAACCCAAAACAAAAACAAAAAACATACCTCTTGTAATACGACTGAGCCCTGGAAGAAAAACAAGAACCAAAACAATTAAGGAGACTGAAGGCAGTGAGAAAACAGCACGGCAGCAAAATGGAGGTCGTGGCTTAAAAACACACAGGATTTTTTTCAGAGGGATAGACAAGTGTGTGTTTTTTAAAACATCTCGTGTAGTTTTGGGTTTTGATGAGCACATACAAAAACCTCAAAGAAAACATGGGCATGCAAGCATATACACACAACTGTTCTCACCATCTCTTTAAGCAGCCGCTGCTCCAGCTGAGGGTCTTGAAGGCTTTGCACAAACTGCTGAGCCGGCGCGCTGGCAACGGCCCTCAACTTGGCGCTGTTGGCCCCCTGCTGGGCGATGTGCGATAGCCCCACCGCAAACATCTTCACGCCGTGCTCCTTGGCCTTGTTGGCGGCCGCCAACACGTCGGGGTTCCGCGGGTGGTCCGCGCCGTCCGTCATCAGCACGGCCACGCGGACGCTGTCGTCTGGGGTCTCCTTCGCCAGCAGCTCCGTCGCGTTTCCGATAGCGTAGGTCGTGTACGTACCGTGGCCGATGTAGCTCATGACGCTGACTCGACCGTGGAAGGCATCCAGGTCGGTCCATGCCGAGAAGCGCTGCTCCATGGACACGGAGCTGCTGTACTGCAAGGCCGCCATTCGCACGCTCAGCGTCCAGCCGGCGACCTGCAGCATGGACAGACGCGTACTGAAGCCCAGCACGAACGCCTTCTGCTTCTCAAACAGGCTGATCTTGGCACTTTCTGAGCTGTCCAGGATGAAGACCACCTCCAAGGAGCATGGGCGACCTCCTGAAGGTAAGTACACCACAAAGGCACACATTGGATGTGTTTTCACTGATCAAAAAGAACTTTGTATAGGTCGAAAGATTTTGATACCAACAAAAAACATCAAAATCAATGTAGTACATTTGATAAAAGCCATACGTGGGTTTTTTTAATCATTCAAATATAGTCAAACCTCAGTTTTCGAACGTCTGCGTTCTCGACCAATTCGGTTTTCGGCCAAAAATGTTGAGTTTTTTATGCCTCGGATGACGAAACAAATTGCGGTTTTCGAACAAACTGAGCGCACTTGAATGCACCATTTGACTCCTCTCGCCTTCCTTACACGAGGAAGTGACGCTTCCTCGTGTTGATTTCCATTGTGAGCAGACGTGTTCAGTAAACATTTTTATTTTAAAAAGAGCGTGGTTTCGATTTTCGAACAATTTCGGTTTTCGAACAGCCTTCTGGAACGGATTATGGACGAAAACCGAGGTTTGACTGTATAGCACATTTTTCCTGAACACCAGAAAACTGTGTGACTTTGATTAATCAGAGAAAAGATTTTTGTAAGCATCCCAACACATTTTTGGGGTAAAAATACTGGACAGCTTAATAGTTTCGATTAAAAATATAACATCGGAATTTGTAAACATCTCAACCTAACGTACACGTGTCTTTGAAGACCCCACCCCCGACCCCCAGATAGTTTTCATAAACATCAGATCCTATTTTGTATCTTTGATCAAACCTCGCACGATTTCATAAAAATCACAACCCAAGTTGCATTTTTTCGTCAACATCAAAGACAACCCAGTGTCTTCAATCAACCTAACAAAGGTGTTTACATAAACATCCCAACCCAACGAAACTTCACATAAAGTTGTGTGAGGGTGAAATTTCAGGAGCACACCAACGGTTGGGGACCACTGATTTGGCATCTTCAATGAAACTCAAATTTCTTCCTAACTCACTACCCAATCAACTAATCCTACTCACTCACTAACAAATGAATCATTTTTAACCTTACCATTTGGTCCGTCCTCATACAGCCTGTAGTTATCTCTGCGTCCGTTGCGCCTCTGCGCGGTTGTCCAGTGTGGTAGAGACCATAGCAGGAGGAGGATCCATGCCAGTCCCCTCAACTTGCACACCTCCATCCTAACCCATAACCCATACAATTCAAACAAGATTGCCTTCAGCTCACGTCAATAACCAACGACGCAGGCCAAAACAAGCAAGAACATTTGAGTATTCTGTATTCTCATGATATTATGCCATGCTTTACATGCATAAAAACAAAAACAGCAGCCTCAAGTTTCATATAGTAACAAAAGCAATGATGCAAACAGTTCTGATATATTTTTTATCCATGTGAGGTTGCGCATAAAACAAAAAAAAATGCTGCACAAATGTATAAACATTTACCCAAAATGTCATTGGGCCGAAGCCACTTGTTGCAGTCCGCTCAGCTGGGGTCCTTTCGGGGGCATCCCGTCTTGTAAAACCCAACACTGACTGACTGTGGCTAAAGCTGATGTGTCCTTTTGTGTGTGTGTGTGTGTGTGTGTGTGTGTGTGTGTATCCAATCGAGGGCGGGGTCATCTCTGATTTACTGTTTCGTCCCATAAAAAAAAATAAAAAAATGGATCCCAATATTCCAAGGCGCACATTTTCCACTCGCCTAAGTGTTTTTTTTGCTCCCTCCTCTTGTGTTTTCAGCTGTTGCACATTCGATGTTCGACTTTACATGAACAAAAAAAAAAAAAGCAAACAAGCCAATAAGATTTCCACTCTCGCCCCCTAATGTGGAAAACAGATAAGCCGCAGTTATTACAGATAGAAATCTTATTTCAAGCAAGAGCTGCCGATAGTGTCAGTTGTTGACTATGGTAAAATTTAAGCAAATAAATACAGAAATAAATTCTGATCATTGTGATAATAATCAAAATAATTATGATAACTAAGGCATTATAATAATAATTATCCAAAATGTATCATCATTACATTGAAAAAGGTATCATAAAAGTAATGATTACCGGTATGTAAAGTACAATAACTATTATAGTTTAAATCATGATAATAATATTCAGAGATATAATAATAGTATACAGTATGTGACATCATAAAGTATTATTCTTGCTATTATATGTATTTAAAAAATGGCACTGCCTTTTATACAGATGGCATGGGTTTTATTCCTGGTCAGTGCCCCTGATATTCATCCACACATACAAACCCTTCCTAAAGTATTGGAACGGTAAAATCAGTTCCTTTTTTTTTGGTTGTGTACCGAAAGCTTTTTGAGTTTCAGATCAAAAGATGATAATGAGACAGAAGCCTGCGTAAGATTAACACCTTGAATTTGAAATGGGAAAGCAGAGGAATTTGCTTTTCTTTTTCTTTTTAACTGGCCACGGTAATGTGGAATATTTAAATTAGTCTAATGAATCTGTGGAGAAATGTGGAAGGACGGTAAAATGGCGGAGAACGATAACAATAAAATACGACAATTAAATCATTTTAGATGGAGAATAACGTGAATACTTGCCAGCATTTTCAAAAGTAACACAACTTTTTATCAACTGCGTTTCGTGGTACAGTATTGTCCTCATAATTGGCGTCTGTATACGACATCTTTAGACGACAGCGGCCTCTGGTGCCTGAAGTTCTGAGGACCATCCATTTTCTAATACAGTATGTTGATCTTCACGAGGGTCGCGGAGTACACAGACGAACAACTATTTAGTGTTCCATTAGCCTGCCGTGTAAATTTTGGAATGTGAGAGGAAACTGGAGCACCCGGAGAAAACCCACGCAGGCACGTGGAAAACATGCAAACTCCACACAAGAAGGCCGTAACTGGAATCGAACCCTGCACCTCTGCACTGTGAGGCGATTGTGCTAACTTGTGGCCCAACGTGCCCTCGCCTTCTGAGGACCGTTTTTGTGTTTCACACAATAATTGTTAGTTTTTTTTTGTATATGAATCATTGGGTATTATTGTATTGACAGATTTATACATCAAACCCAAACCCAGTTTCTATGTATTTCATAAAGAATTACGTCATTACTTTTCATCCTTGGAATGTATGGTGAAGAAAAATGCTTTGAAAGTGTGTAGATTAGTAGAGTGGAACTTTGCTGAAAACCGCTACTGTTTTTTCTTTTTTTTAAATACAATATTTTTTGTTGTTGGATTGTGACTATTTCTTGAAGCTGGTCTGTTACCTTTTCTCTCTTATAATGCTTACAATATACTATACCAATATGTTTTGTACATTTTCAATTAAATAAAAATGAAATGAAAAAAATATCGACGGACTTATTTATGTGTGTCACCCAAAAAAGAATACATCGTTTATTTTCTTGATTAAAATTTTAATACATTTTATTTTCATATATAATTTATATTATTACAGTAGGTTCAAATTGTGTTTTATTATCGAAAAAATGTGCTGCGTGAGATTTGTAAATGACAACGGACGGAACCTTAAGCGGAACCCTTATATGACGGACTATTATTTCCTAGGAGGATCTGTTTTTGTGTTACAAACAACAAGAGTACTACAACTCGAAGTAAGTTTTCCCTGCCCTGCATGTGTATGTTGAATTTTATTGAGTTACAACATCAAGGTAAATGTAACTAGGTGTCACAAATACAATGTACTGACACTTAGCGAGTGCACTGATAGCTAAATGGGACCGGAAAAATCTCATGTTCTAAACTCGTCCTTCATTTGCGCTAGCATTAGCCTCGCGGAGTTTGTATGTCCACATAACTCAAACCTTAGTACAGTATTTCTTACACTTTTGCATTGGCAAATTCAGCTAAAAAATTACGTGTTGGGCGTGGCTCATTGTTTTTTTTAAGCGCCTACATTAACACGTAAATTATAAGTGGGCCTTTAGTGCACCTACGTGTCACAAACTTTGAGGGTTATCAAATCACACTCGCCTTCACAAGCTGAGATAACAATAAATAAAATCGGAATTCTTTATATTTCAATTGTGTTTTTGATCTTCTTCTGCACTCTAGACTAGCCATTTGTGTCGCCCTCCCCCAACTCTCCTTGTTCATGCAAATCTAATGAAACTTCCAAAGGATGGTTTTTGTCTGAGTTTGACATTTCCATCTTTATCTATTTAAATCTATCTATAATAGATTTTGTGCTTTTTGGCTCCAGAAATGAAAACTGTTAGTATTAGTTTTAATTCCTTTTATTTACCGGATAGAACAACTGCAACTTGTATATAATGAATTAAGTTCTAGATAAAAAAAAAAAAAACCGAATTAAAATGAACAAATCTGATCTAAAAACCGACTTAAAACTAACTGAATTTACGAACAAAAAGTCAAAACTAATTAAAAACTATAATGGACAATTCGAAACTATTATAACCATGGTTACAACCTCCCAAAACAAGACTTTTTGCATCGTTTTTTTTTCCTTCAAATTACAATGCGAAAATCTATACATTTATACAATACTGACATATTCAAAGAACATCTAAACAATTTCAGCAGTTCTCTCTCACTGCATGCTTGTGCTGTATACCTCGGCCACATGGTGTCATAAAAGACCGACATATTCAGTACATGGAGACATTCTCAACTCAACACTTAATATTAGTCGTTCTTTGCAGAGGATAAACTTGTGAGTATTGTTAGATTATGTCAACATTTCTTGCTTCACATTTTTTTTCTTCAAATATCTACTGTTCACAGGCTTATAAACACCACTACAAAGATGCTATTCGTTAGCCTTTGTGGCATTTTCTATTATATGTTATGAAAGTAAGGGAGTCCATATGTTTGTTTTAACTCCAGAATGTGTCATTCACTTTGTTTTATGTTTGGTTTCACAGTTAACTTCAACTGGGAGTGGCAGTAAACGAACTGAAGTATTTATTTATTTTTTTCGAAGAATGGGCCGAATGTTGAACATCACATGACCAAACTGGAAAACAGGTTGGGCGATGTCCTGCGTGGGCAGTGGTCACTCCAATAGCTATAGGTTGATGGCATAATGACGTTGACTGCTGAAATGAGATAAAGTTATGAGCGTGCAAACGTATAATGCTAGAGGCACATTTTCTCTCCAATTCTATGAGTTAAGCTGCTTATTGTTAGCAAACTACACACATACAGTCACACTAGTTACTACTTGTTAAAGTATCTTGTGTTCAATTTGAAATAAAAGTGACAACGCTAATGTCAGCAAAGAGACACCTTACACACCCTTGTAGTCGCATATGTAAGATGACGCATATAGCGTCAAGCATTTGTCCGTTTTTGTCACAGGGTTTTTAAACGTCACCCCTCAAATGTGATGGACATTGAAAATGGTGATCTTTGGTGAAAATTGAAGACATCTTGTGCAAAACAACACCGTAGACATTTAGTACTTCTGCCAAACTGCTGCTTGTTGTCAAGCCATCATCCAGTTTTTGCTCACAAGTTGCAATAACAAATCGCCCGGAACAAAGTTTCGTATCTCGAAAAAATTGGGTCACTCGGAGCTTAGATAAATATTGCCATTTGTGCAGGTGCTGTCTCATGGTGATCCACATCCACTTGACAATCTTTTAGCCCCCCCCCCCCCCACTAGTCATGAGTGGCTCAAAGTCAGACATCCTGTGGTCTCCCCACCACCCGGACCGCTACGTCATCTGCGACTCGGAGCTGGGCCTGTACCGCATTGGTCCGGCGGGGTGTGCCGAGCTCAAGGCCGGTACCGTGCCCCTCTCTGGAGAGACGGCGGCCACCTTACTAGCCATCAACTCAGACACGCCCTACATGAAGTGCGTGGCCTGGTACCCCAAACAGGAGCCCGAATGCCTGCTCGCTGTGGGCCAGGCCAACGGCCGGGTGGTGCTCACCAGCTTGGGTCAGAGCCACAATTCAGCGTGCAAGGATCTGGTGGGCAAGGAGTTTGTGCCCAAACACGCCCGTCAGTGCAACACGCTGGCCTGGAACCCGGTGGATAGCAACTTGCTGGCGGCCGGCTTGGATAAACACCGAGCCGACTTCTCGGTGCTCATATGGGACATCAGCAGCAAGTTCTCCCCAGAGGCTAGCGTCTCCGCAGAGAAGATCCGCCTCTCCTCTTCCGACTTGGACCCGAGCTTGGTCGTGACCAAGCCGCTGTATGACCTGGGCCAAAACGACGCTTGTTTGTCCCTCTGCTGGCTCCTCCGGGACCCCAAACTCCTCTTGGCCGGCATGCACCGCAACCTGGCTGTGTTTGACCTGAGGAACACCAGCCAGAAGACTTTCGTCAACACCAAAGCCATCCAGGGGGTCACGGTGGACCCCCACTTTCCTGACCGTGTGGCCTCTTTCTTCGAGGGTCAGGTGGCCATCTGGGACCTGAGGAAGTTCGAGAAGCCCGTGCTCACCCTCACCGAACAGCCCAAGCCTCTAACCAAGGTATGGTGTAATGGAGGCTTTCATGAATTTGAGCCGATATATTTTTGTAAACATCGAAGCTCAGTTATTATTTGACGTAATGATTGACATGGTGCTTTTCATAAATATCAGGACCAGATAAATTGGTATTTTGACAAAAAGTACAGTGTTTCCACGGTATTTGGCGGTTTGGTTAAATTGCGGATTTAGTCCATCGCAAAGTCAGGAGAGGGTCGAGATGTCAGGACTTGGTTGTAAGTAACGATCAACAAACCATATCAATCGTTTCCGGCGCTGAGACATTCATCTTGTCGACTTAACCCGGGGGTCGGCAACACGCGGCTCCAGAGCCGCCGCATGCGGCTCTTTATCGACATCTAGTGGCTCCCTGGAGCTTTATAAAAAATATTGGAAAATGGAAAAAGATTTTATATAGCTCAAATAAATAGAGATATATGTTGCAGTTCCGAAAAAGGAGAGCTGTGGTGTTGTTTTTTTAAAAAATGTACACTTTATTAATGCTTTTAACAGTCTCGACAAACACAGACACGTCTGCGTCCGACTCCGTGCCTTCTCTCTTCCCGTTCGACTCGAGAGGCGTTCAAAGACAGCCTCCGAAAAACGGAAATTAATGATCACTTCACTGACGCTAAGAAAAGCGAAAGAAATGCACCAAAACAAAAAAAAATCAAGCGAGGAAATTACAAAATAAATTCTATGGGGGCGTTTGTGAACACACAGCAAAGGAATGAATAACATAAACAATTCGGAGACAGTCCAGTCTCCTACATACATACAGCATGTGTTTCCTTCATTGTAAGTTTTATAGAAGGCTTTTATTTTTTTTGCGGCTCCAGACATTTTATTATTATTATTTTTTGACCCCTGACTTAACCAGAAGTCCTCCCCATTCCACAATCTGAGACAGTCCAGTTGCCTCGATTAAACGTTTGCAGATTGGACAAAACCTAATATCAGTGTTTTGTGCAACCTGGTCAGGTGGCCTGGTGTCCGACTCGCACGGGCCTGCTGGCCACGTTGACCCGCGACAGCAACATCATCCGCCTGTACGACATGCAGCACACGCCCACGCCCATCGGAGACGAGACCGAGCCCACCATTATCGAGCGCAGTGTGCAGCCCTGCGACGGCCTGATCGGCACCTTTGCCTGGCACCCGTCCAGGCAGAACCGCATGGTGGTGGTGTCGGCCACCAACCGCGCCATGACCGACTTCACCGTCTTTGAGCGCATCTCGCTGGCGTGGAGCGCCACCACCTCATTAATGTGGGCCTGCGGACGCCACCTGTATGAGTGCGCCGAGGACGGGCCGGAGGGCGCCCAGGGCCTCCTTGAGCAGGATATCGCTACCAAGATGAGGCAGAGGGCTCAGTCCAGGTATGGACACGACACCGTCCAGGTGTGGAGGAACCACCTGCTGGCGGGGGGCAACGATTCCCAGCTCAAGTCCTTGTGGTTTGACCTCTTCTATATCCTTTTACTTGGGTATTTCGGGTGATGTTGACGCAAGTACAGAGTATCTGTTCTAATCCATCCATCCATGTTTATCCTCACAAGGGTCGTGGGGCATGCTGGAGCCTATCCCAGCTGTCTTCGGGCAGTAGGCAGGGGGACACCCTGAACCGGTTGCCAGCCAATCGCAGGGCACATAGAGACAAACAACCATCCGCGCTCACACTCGCACCCAGGGACAATTTAGAGCGTTCAATCAGCCTGCCGTGCATGTTTTTGGAATGTGGGAGGAAACTGGAGTACCTAAAATTTCCTATGTAAAGATCACATATGAAGCAGTGTGCTGAGGATGTCGAGCTGAAGCTACAAGGAAACAAACAGGCCATCGTCTATTCCGGTATCAAGAATATTGTCAAGACCAGCTCAGGTAAGATGCCCGCCATCTGGATCGGAGTACCTCGTACGCCACGCGCGACACTATTTAGCAGATTTTTAATCAATCGTTTATTATGGGTTGTTTCAGCATTCTGGCAAGTCTATTCTTATTCTCTGTCAATGATCATTCTGGATCTCTCGGCACCACCAGGCACCACGGAGAGCCGCAAGTGCTGGAGTGGCTCGGAGCGTCAGACGGAGGCGACGCGTTTCCACAGCGAGGAGCGCGGCCTGGCCCTGCGCCTCTGCGGCTGGATGGGCCGGGCGTCCGACGTGGACGTGGAGCCCTTCCTGCGCTCGCTGGAGCAGGAGCGCGAGTGGGAGCGAGCCGCAGCTGTGGCCCTTTTTAACCTGGACATCCGCAGAGCCATACAAATCCTCAACAGGGGAGCCATGGCCGAGAAGGGTGAGCAAGTCCCGATGTGTTCCTTTTATGCAATAGTACATAGGACTAAGACCGAAATCGGCATTTCTCTGTAAGCTTCTGCCATCATTTTGACACTAGGTACTAGCCTTGAAGTGTTCAGCCACACATCATTCACGTTAGTATATGCTAGCCTGGTAAATACTGTAATATTTGTTCATGAATAATAATAATTAATATTTAATATATAAATAATAAATTAATTATTACAGTCAAACCTCGGTTTTCGAACGTCTCGGTTCTCGGCCAATTCGGTTTTCGACCAAATATTTCGAGTTTTTTTATGCCTCGGATGACGAACAAATTTTGGTTCTCGGACAAACTGAGCGCACTTGAATGCACCATTTGACTCCTCTCGCCTTCCTTACACGAGGAAGTGATGCTTCCTCGTGTTGCTTTCCATTGTGAGCAGACGTGTTCAGTCAACATTTTTATTTTAAAAAGAGCGTGGTTTCGGTTTTCGAACAATTTCGGTTTTCGAACCGCCTTCTGGAACGGATTATGGACGAAAACCGAGGTTTGACTGTATAAGGATCTCCTGATACATTTTTTTTTTTGCATCTGAGTGCGAGTCCCTTGGTTTTGAGTAAAAAAAATACAATTTCAGACCGACACCGGACCCTCGCATCGCAACAGCATTTATTATTAGAATTAATATGACTCCCTCCTAGCCCCAAATACAACTTTATTCTTGACATCCCGACTATTTTTGTTGTTGTTGTTTTTGAGAAATGCATTTCTGAGATGTTTACTCATAAGATTATGGCCCGTCATTTTAAGTTCTGCTTCCTTATGTCGGCCGTCTTTGTAGCTCCATCTGAAACCAGCATCTATAAATAAATGCCCTTATTTTTAAAATATGCTAACATGATGAAATTGTATTCGCAAGTGGTTTTTATCCCCCACCCCCACCCCTCCCACATGTTTGTTGTCAATGCAGGAATGTGAAACAGATTGACTGAGGATGTGCCGCCATAAATAACCCCAAAAATGTTCAAAATCCAATGAAATGAAGCGCCCGAGGAATGTGTCAAACGGAGCAACACAACAATACTCCTTCTGGCCGCATGCTGAGTTTTAATGAAAAAATGTGCGCTTGCTGTTGCTACACTTGACTCACACGCATTCCGCCCGTGTAGGCCAGATGTTTTTCTACTCCTTGCGCTAATGAGTGTTTCCTGAAAGTGGCCAGCAGTCTGCTTCATTTGATAAGACCCGAAAACAGTCTCTCTGAAAAAGCATCAGTCTTCCAGAGCTAGAGAACATACAGTTTGTCGAAGAATTATCTCCTGTTGCCGAGCTATGTAAAAGCAGAACATATTTTTGAAAATTCAGCCCCCAAAGCTGGGTTCACTTGACAACGTGAAATTAGGTTCACGTGTCTATCTGTAGTACACCCACGAAAAAGAATTAAGAATCCATGACTGAGGAGGGACAGGAAGTCAGCCATCTTGCTTTGAGGTGGCCATTTTAGGGTAACTTTTTAGTGGTTTCTGCAGGTCCTTCCAAGAGGATCTTATCGACTGGGTAGCACCCCCTGGAATAAAAAATATAATACAGCCTCTTAGCAGCTTGAGGTTTTTATGAGTAGCGGCCAACAAAAACAAAAAAATATGTAAACGCCATGTCCGAAAACTCACAGAAAGTAGCGAGTGATTTTATTGGTCATTTCCAGGGATCCTTCAAAGACAAATTTGCAAAGTAGCACACCCGGAGTTAAATGAAAATTCAACCTCTAAAGCCGGTTCACTTGGCATCATGAAATTTGGTAGGTATTGTCTTCTATCATGGTTAGACCCACAAAAAAGCAATGCCAGAAGAGGCATTTTAGGTATCATTCCTAGACGAACTTTTGACGTGGTAGCACCCTCTGGATTAAAAATAATAATAATTCTGCCCCTTAAGCCTTTTTCGCTTATAAATTTGTAATTTGAAAGGCATAGCTGACTTAATTTGATGCACACAAAAAAAAGGAAGCCACGCCCAAAGAGACAGTTCTGCCATTTTAATTTGAAGTGGCCATTTTAGTAGACATCTCAATCCTGGAAGTTTGTCAGTTGGGTTAGTCATTGTTATTATCTTTATTTTTTTTTTTAATGGTTTGAAAATTCAATCAGCAGACAGCAGTTTGGAGACATTTTTCGCTCCCCCTTGTCCCAGGTGACCTGAACCTGAATGTGGTGGCCATGGCGCTGTCGGGATACACGGACGAGAAGGCCTCGTTGTGGCGGGAGATGTGCAGCTCGCTCAGATTGCAGCTCAACAACCCCTACCTTTGTGTCATGTTCGCCTTTCTCACCAGCGAGCCGGGAGCCTACGACGGCGTGCTGGTATACAAATTGAATAATAACTTATAACTACATTTTAAGTTGGTCGAAAAGGAATGTCTTAGTGTAATTTTTCTTTTTTTTGGTGCTACATCAATATTTGTATCGACTTAGAATTAAAGTCTGAGGAACTGAAGGTTTCTACACCAGCGGCTGTTCAATTTGTTTAGCTGTTTTGACCGCTGCAAATTAGATTATGCAGCCAAAGAGCATCAAGTCTGAAATGTTGTTTACTGCTGTTTGGCCTGCAAGTTTACTGGAGCTGCTGGTAAACTTTCAATGAGAAGAGTTGAACATAAGAGCAACAACCAGGTTCCTCTTTGGGAGACTGTTGTTGTGAAGTCACCTAAGGTGCCACAGGATGATTCTGGGACTGTTGTCGCATGTAGGACGGAGCCAATACTTGGAATTTTTTTCATGCTTTTTACTTCATCGCCCAGATAAATTAAAAATTCAAGAGATTGTTGTTACAAGTAGGCCACAGCCAGTTCTATAATTAACAGTAGGAAAGACTGCTAAGTCATGCTAACCCTCTAGCTAAGCTATTGTTAAATGTAGTCATGGAAGACAGGAATAATTGTTTGGTGCCGCAGTACACTTTTCTCTCTCGCACGGCGTTGTCGTAGCTTAACAAACTATGAACATCAAATCACATATACACTGACCCATGATAAGCCTGAAAACTGGAAATGAAATAGTACGTTAACGCCGATGTCGGCCAAAAGCCCTTTAAGGTTAAAAGTATAGCAGTATATCATAGATTACGGTAGATATTTATAATACAAGCAATGTTATTTGTTTCTCAGAGAGTAAGTTTAGTTTTAGACTTTTGAGATCTGCAATCGTAAAGGTTTTCAAAATTACACTATATCTTTAGCACTTTAGTGCCACAATATCATACTGAATATATCAAAACTAATTTAAAAATAATTAAGTAATGTCCTTCTGATCTTTGCTGATGTGTTAGCTTAGGCTGATAAAAAAAAAAAATGTTCCTGACCAAATCAAAATGTTTCTGACAAATTATCCAGAATGTTCCTGAGATGTGATGAGGTTGCCACTTGTACTTGTAGGACACTGCCAGTCCTTGCCAAAAATATCAGCATTTCCAGAAATTCTCCTTTCACGTTGCCGTTGGGCCTCTTCTGTCTTGTCAGCAAACCCCCTAGCCCAGACACATGAAGAATATGGGAGATTGTTGTCACGTTTATGAAAAGCGGGAAGTAAAACTGATGATTTGATGTTTTCCCTTTCAGTACGAAAGCAGCGTGGCGGTGCGTGATAGAGTCGCCTTTGCCTCCATGTTTCTCAATGACGCTCAGGTAACCTTCAGCAACGCCAATATTCACGTTATGTTTCTTTAATTTGATTTTTGGAGTGTTGTGGCGGCATTTTTGGGGGGCGGTGGGTGTTTGACAGCTTCCTCGCTACGTGGACAAGCTGACCAATGAGATGAAGGAATCAGGCAACCTGGAGGGCATTCTGTTGACGGGCCTAACCAAGGATGGCGTGGACCTGATGGAGAGCTATGTGGACCGGACTGGAGACGTCCAGACGGCCAGCTTCTGCATGCTCAAGGTTAGTGCCAGTGTGACATTGTTTTGGATTTGAGATCAGCACAGGTTTTGAGTAGAACATAACGATTAGGACCTAATCATTAAGTGGTGAATCTCGGCCTGTCACGTCCATTAGAAGGAAGAGAAATGCCAAAGCTTTCGAAATCACGGACAGGTTTCAGCAATTGACACTCTAACAAAGTATTTATATTTTAGGTATAAACAGAGTATGTGTTGCGGTACGTCGTCGAAAGTGAGTGTCGTGATTGTGAGAAAAGATTACGCAGGTCATAAAGTGGACAAGGAACTGGATATAAAAAAGCCACCGCCATTCAACCTGAGCCAGTCAGTGAGTCATTGTTTATTGTTTCAGGTTTTTACAAAACATGTTTGTTTTCCCAAAAAGTTATTTTCTCCACTTTTAGGTTAGAAATCAGTGTTTTGGGTGAAATCAACCCATGTTGGACTGCTGATTACTAGAGAGTGGTAATCGGATTACTTTTTTTTTCTGGTAGAGGAAAAGAGCCTTCTCTTTTGGTAGTTTTTGTGCTTATGTTGTCATGGGACACAATATTCTGAGGGTGTCGAAAGATCAGTCAAAATGCTCAAACGGCTGGCGGTATGACGAGCTCTGCTTTGAAGATTGCTGCCGCTGAATATTTTAACAGCAAGATGAAGAGGCAGAGAAGGTCCCTGACTAACTCCTGTTATAGTATTTGTTCCCCCAGAGATGGGAGACTATATAATATGCCTTTGAGTATCGTTGTGTGCTCTGTTTGTATTTTACAATCATATAAAACAAAACAAAATAATAATAACATAGCAAAGGAACATGTATGTTACAAACGGCTTGAAACAAGAACACTGCACCTCTTATTTGGAGAACTGTGCAAGGAAAACTCTTTGTTTCCGTGGAGTTATGTAATGTGATTTCTGGGCAGCAAGAGATTGAGAAAAGGTGCTAAGGAGTACTTTATTAATATCCAGCTAGCTAGCTAGTGAGCGAGCTAGCCACTCACTACCTAGCTAGGTAACTAGCTAGCTATCCATCCATGGTCTCTGTATCGCAACTATTTACCCTTTCTAGTTGGTTCTTGAATGTATTTCATGCGATAAATGTGGGTTCGCTGTAAACCATAATAAATGGAATTAAAAGTCGACTACTCCTGTTTTTCAGAATAACATCTCTCTTTTCCCCCTTTTTTTCTTTTTTGGGGATAATAAAAGTAATTATTTCCACATCTGTTGCTGGCCTATTTGAATGTGTTGTCCGTGCAGGAAGGTCACGCAAACATAAACACATTCCACCCGTGGGATGGGTGCACGATTTTAAAAAAGAACGTTTTGTTCGAGTACACAAAATTTCTTACAGGTGGAAAAAAATGTTGGGACACGGCTGTGTTGTGGGCCTTGTTTTTGAAGTTGCTGATATTCGTTGTGGCAAAATGTAATTTTCAACATGTAATTTCGCCTTTTTTTCACCCAATACAGTATTTTAATGGAACATATCACCATCGGAAAAAAATTGTTTGAAGGATTTAAATAAATTGCAATGCCTTGATGGCCAAATGTATATTTTTCCTGGATAAATATATTGTATTATTCTCAAAGTATAACATCTGTGTACTGGATTATTGCATTTTATTGGGCGGTGTGTGTGTGTGTGTGTGTGTGTGTGTGTGTGTGTGTGTGTGCGTGTGCAAACTCATGAAACGGGACCAAATGAATACTAACCAGATGCATTTAAGTAAGATTTAGAACAAAAAAAAGGATTGAAAACAGAATCTTACGAAATCTAGGGTAAGGAATACCAAAATTCCACCGTCCATCTTCTCCAGATTTAGAACAAGATTCAGGGGCAGCTCAGGACTCTATTACAACACCCCTGACCGATTCATGACTTGAAAAAGGGATGTGTCCCAACACTTTGGGCAGAGGCGTCACCTAATGACACCCATGTCCCCCTTCCAGGGTTCTCCAGGGGAGGTGCTGAAGGACCCCCGCGTCCAGTGCTGGATCGAGAACTACCGGAACCTGCTGGACGCGTGGAGGTTTTGGCACAAGCGGGCCGAGTTTGACATCCATCGAGGAAAACTGGACCCCACCTCCAAACCTCTGGCCCAGGTTGAGCCTGCAAAATGAATTTCTTCTTGTGACATTGAGTTTTTTGAAACATTGAGATTGTTTTTCTTGCAGAAATCTAACATTATTTTTGTAGTCTTATTGCGAAAGAAAAATGTTTTCATTTTTTTGGTAGCCGCAGTTGCCGAAACACTTTCAGCCGTTTATTGAACAGAAATTTCTGCGCTCAGATGCAGACCTGGAGGCTCACTCTACTTCAGCTTCTCATGTCGTTCACTTAGTTACAGATTCAATACCTAACTTTTACAGTTCATAAAATAATCACACTTTATGAAGCCAGTTTATTTTTATTTTTTTTTACGTTCGCTGACATTTTACTTTTTTTATACAATAGACAAGTTACACTCGTAGATAAAGGTTACCACGACAATGGCCTTTGATGGGAAATCACCATGAAAGCCATCATAACAATGCTAGACTTCAACTACAGTTGTGCAGCGGTTGCGATTATTGCTGGATTATCTCCACTTTATCTGTCCTTGGAGTCAAACCGCCGCCAGATGGCTGGCACCTCGCTCCATTTACACCTTTCCCCTTATCAAGACGGCCTTTGTGTCCCTCCGCAGGTGTTTGTCAGCTGCAACTTCTGCGGCAAGTCCATCTCGTACAGCTGCGCCGCCATGCCCCACCAGGGCCGCGGCTTCAGCCAGTACGGCGTGAGCGGCTCCCCCACCAAATCCAAAGTGACCAGTTGCCCGGGATGCCGCAAGCCGCTACCGCGCTGCGCCTTGTGTCTCATGAACATGGGCACGCCCGTGTCCAGCTGCGCCGGTGACGACCACGGGCGAATTTCAGCAGTCGTGGGCCATGAGTTCAATGTTGACTCTATGGTGTGTGTTTTGTGTTTTTTGGCAGGCACGGGAAAGTCCGACGACAAGGTCGACCTGACAAGGGAGAACAAACTGGCTCAGTTCAACAACTGGTTCACCTGGTGTCACAACTGTCGCCATGGCGGCCACGCTGGGCACATGCTCAGCTGGTTCAGGTAAATTGACACATGCCATACGGCGGTCTCAAGTGTTCAGACAATCATTTTATCAATGAATCATTTAGAAATTCTTGTGCCGCACCAAATAGTTAGCTGAGAGCATCAGGTGGGTACAAGTGTAGCTAAACATGCCTGGTTCGTGAAAAATTGATCAGTAGGCACTGCAACTGTGTCAGGCTGCCAACATTAAAGTGCGCAGAGCAATGTTTGCCTCTTAAACTGCCTTTGAAAAGTAGACCGATGGTTCTTGCCAGCTAGATCGAGCACTCGCTTCGCGGCTAGCCACTAGACGCCTTATTACACAACGTCAGCATAATGCTTTTGAAGTTTTTTTTATTTTGTTAGTATCCTTAATTAGCGATTGGAAAATAATGACGATGATGATGCGTTGACTGTGGTGACAACAGTTTGTGATGGCAATTTAAACTAAAACCTTGCATCTGGTGAGAAGTTGAGTCAAGTCAGCTGCCATGCCACTACACACTGCCAGGACCACCTTCAAAATAAAAGAATGCCTAAGGCAAATGATGTCCATGTATTATTTGGGAATATTTCATCTTGAACTTGGCTTCTCCCCACGTTGGTGGCGTGTTACTGTCATGCAATTGTTCCTGCAGCTGGCTTGACTTGTCTTCCCAAAAGTGCACACCAAATAGACGGTTACCTGCGGCAGGAAAAAAAAATCCTCAAGCATTTTTTTAAATTAAGGTACTCAAATTACTCTTGACTCGTTTAACCCCTACTTAAGATTGTTGTATGTTCTTCATACAGACATTGAGCTTTGGGGGCCGGGGGTGAAGGGTTGTGGGGGACATAAATGGTATTTCCGTTCATTTTATTGGGGAAATACGGAGTTCTGAATATGGTCACGGAAACACTGAATTTAACGGTGACCCATAGAAATACAGTATTTTGGCCAGAAAAAAAAAAAATACGCGTTGCTCTGATAAATATTGTTTTGCCACTGAAACACTGTTGACCTGTTGTAGGGACCACACGGAGTGCCCCGTGTCGGCCTGCACGTGTAGATGCATGCAGCTGGACACTACGGGCAACTTGGAGCCCTTGGACAGCAGCTGAAACACGAGCGGCCTTGTTGGACCAGCACGTCCACGATCAAGAAAGGGAAACTCACATGATTTTGCTGGAGTCGTCAACCTCTCGGGCACAATGAACAAGCAGGCTTAGATGGGCCTCTCGCAATCTCACCTGAATCAGGCTTCAGTAAAGAACCTAAAAAAAATATGTGAATCTAGGTGCCAAACATTCATTTAACATTCTAGTCGTCAATAGAAGCAAATTTTGACAAATGTCATCACACATTATGGGAATGTTTTTTTGTATGCAATCAAGACTCTTATTTGTGCAAGAAAAGTATATATTAGGCTACCCCCCCCAAAACAAAAGTAGTTTTTAGCCTTGAAAGGCTGTTTTACCTCAAAACAGTTGAACCCCATTCTGAAATGAACCGTGACCCCCATTTTCCTATTAAAACACCATATTCACTCACAAAAAGTCTACGCGAGGCTATGCAAAGGTTTAGTTTTGATACCCACTGCTGCTGAAATGATACATTTTTATTTGAACTGGTTCTGAGATATTACAAAAAGTCATGCGTCGGCCTCTGCATTACCTTCAAAATCTGCTTTAATATGCAACTTTCTTTCCCCCCCCAAAAATATGACCTTTGTTGGCACTGAAGGATGGTACCTCAGATGAAGCACACTTTTTCTCAACTTGGCATTTTAAACATTTTCCAGGGAGGGTTGTGGGACGGGGCGGGTGAGAGGGGGTCGGGGGTGGGGGGTGGGGGGGGCGCATTGAGCGACCCACTCCAGGCTTGCGCTCCATGAAAAGAATCTCCATGGAAAACAGCAGCTGCTCGGCACTTGGACAAGAAGATTGCCCCCCCCCCCCTCCCCCCTACACCCTCTTACTTCCCCTCAATTCTTAATACAGAAGCTCAGCTGCCCATTGAGTGAAAAACACAACCTTACACCCTCTCTTTCTTTCACACTCCTTCCAGTGCCCACATTGCCCCTCGAAACTAGGCATCATCAATCCGAGGACGGGCGCCGTCTGCTCTGGCATTGTAGCTGTTTTTTTTTTTTTCTCCCCCCCCCCCCCCCCCCCCCTCTCCTCCTCTCCCCTCTCACTTTTTCTTTCTCTGCAACCAACACCAAACAGGCTCGAACTGGATAAATCACTTTAGTCACGGACATGCGGATCTTGGAGCCATCATATCCCCACGTGGCCTTAGATGGGCAAGGAGAGCTGACAAATTCGATCTGAAGAATGGCAATTTGAATGCCACAGTCTTTGTTTCTTAGGCTTTTTTTTTTTAATGCCCTTTAAATTATGATGTAAGTGTTTTATCTGGCAAAGTACTGTGTGGCAGATGCAAAAGGAAATGAGCAACGTGAACGGCCATGAAAACTGGAAACATTCAGATGAAAACAAAAGTGGACTATTACAAGAATTGCAAAAGTGTCAAACAGAATTTTTGTTTGGTTCAACCTAGTTTTCCATGTCAAGTTGATGCCATATTTTTTTTTCTCCATTGAAACTTTTGTGCACAAAATAATTCATAGTTGACCAGAAAAAGTTGTATTTTGGCACAAACATGCTATACCTTGCCCTAAAAAGCATGTCGTGTTACTGAAGTAATATATTTTACCATAAAAGACGTTAGCCTGATAAAACATTTTGTCACTAAAACTAGTTAAAACTTTAGTTTCACTGCCATGTAGAGTAGATGCAATGTTTTGCCCTCAAATCATTTTTTGCCCTAAAAATAGAGTAATCGACCACAAACCATTGTATTTTCACACAAAAGTGAAATTGTTTTGTCAATATATTGTTTACAAAAAATTATTTAGTCCGTCTGGAAAGTTGTACTTTCCTGATATAAATTTAAATTGTGCACACTAATATGCAATAGCTGACCTCATATATGTATATTATGATACAGAAGTACAATAATTGTCCCAGTTATGGTTTGCCAAAATGACATTTGATTAGGAAAGTGGTTAAAAAAAAAAAGCCAATGAAAATGCAACAATTTGACTTTAAAAGGCCATGTTTTAATTGCAAACGCGAAAAAAAATAATAGGTGTCATTAAATGCTACATTTTGGCACTAAAATTATATATTTTGTTTAAAGAATTCATAGTTTCTCCTAAACGCTAAAAACATTTTGTGCAAGTAACTTGGGGTGGGGAGTATCTTGGCAGTGACATGTTATATTTACCTCATATTTTGTCACAAGAGTGATATATTTGGCCTGCAAAGTGGTAGTTTCCAGAGGAAATGCAATAAGTGTGCACCAAAAGGCAGCAGTTGACCACAAAATGCTGTGTTTTGCCACAGAAATGCTATGCTTCGTCCCCCCCGCCCCCAATATTTTGTTACAAAAGTGAAATATTTGGCCTAGAAAGTGGAAGTTGCCCTACGGAAATGGAAAATGTGTGAATTAAAATACAATAGTTGATCACAAAAAGTTGTATTTTGTTCCATTCCTGGCTCAAGAGTCACCAATTTGGCTGGAGAATTTGAAAGGTCTTTCTGTGTTTATCAAACATCTACGTGATCACCAGAGATTAGAGTGGAAAATGTGAACTACTGTAATTTTAATGATAACTCAATTTTCCGCCGTCGAGAGCAGCACGATAATGACCAACGTTACAACTTAGTCGAGCCCTGCTTGTGGCGCCATTGGTTACAAGCGCCGTCGATATTTAATCTCTGACCAATCGGCGGCCTTACTGTACATCGCCGCTGTCCAATCACAAGCCGCTGAGCGGCCACTTGAGCTCGCCCCTAATAGTCGTCAGCTAGTGGTCCAGCCAAGTCAAGTCATTTGGTAGAATGGTCGAGATGGGTAGTACGCAGCTTTAATGGCCTCAACTCAGCTTTTTAATAAGTTATAAATTTCACTTTAAGCTACTTGTGTTATGATTAAGGTGCGAGTTTGCATTTGTACGTAACTTAAAGGTAAGTTTGACATCAGCACACATCTTTTCATGACTGTTTTTCTTCGAGCGTAAGAGTCGAGTACGCACGCACGCACGCACACGCACGCACAAAAAGAGGAAGCTAACGTGTTGTGCTAACTCTTCCTCCACTCCAGCAGCTGGTGCCCTCACTTTTTCTCTCCCTGTTTTCGCTATTTAAAGTCGGACTCTTTGGGGAAGGATGTCAGTCCCCGGCAACTCGCTCCAACAGCCCCGTGTGAGGCGCAGCAACGCGGGCTCCCCGGGCTCGTTCGGAAACGGTGGATGTCGCCTGCACCCGCTCCGCGCCACCGTGCCCTACCAGCTGCTGCGCGGCGGCCAGGGCAGCCCAACGCGGCCGCCGCCGAGCCTCCACGGCGGGGCCGCCGCGGGCAGCCGAGGCTCCAGCCCCCCCTCCAGCCCGACTCTCCTCCTCCCAGGAAGTAAGCAGGGACTGTCGTCCGAAAACAAGGACGCCTCCTGCCCCCCGGACTCTCCCGTTTCCAGAGGTAAACAACACACGCTAAAAGTATGTCACGCCACGTTGTAACTCTTCATTTTTACACACACAGTTTGCAGAGAAACAATGTGAAAACTCATAAATCGACAGGTAATAATAATGAAATGGAAAACTTGGGAGTTCAAATCATCTTCAGCAAACACAAAGGCTGAAAAATGTGGAGTTCAACCAGAATTCCTGTGGTAATGTGCTTCGAAATTCGGAGTCTAAACCATAATCACCAAAGACAAAAGTGTCATTTTAACCCCAGCAACTCAAAAGACAAACAAGTTGAAATGCAACCAACATTTTTGGGCTAACTTGGAGTTGTAACTATCAACACAAAAGATAAAAGTGCGATTAATAATCACAATCTCCAGAGTCCTAGCGTAGTAGTGCTAGCGCGAGGGTTAGCTCCTGCCCCCCCCCCCCCCCCCCCCCGGCATCGCACTCAAGTCAAAATCACTCAACTAAAATATGAATAGACTATTTACGCCAATAATGAGTCTGCTGAAAAGATAAAAGTATTCCTAAAACGATTGGTCAATGCAACTGCATGCACAACAAGAGAGTATTGGTTGACCACACTTGTATGAACATTGAATGAATAATAATAATAATCAGCAATACGGCTTTGGGTTAGCATGTAATGCAAATAAGCATTTTGAATAAACTGGTGATCCTCGTGAGGATAAGAGTTTACTGCAAGTTACACTACAATACAATGGACACCATTTTTTTAATACAGGTTAAAAATACAATTGTCAAGATTGACTGATATGAAATACTTTTATTGTGAAACATTTTTGAACTATATCACCCGGTACTACTAAGCACATTTTGCTTAAAAGGGCATTTATTCAATTTTTATTTTGACCAGACCGTTGACTTTTCATAAAGATCATGTATTATGTAATAACGGCAACTGGTTAGCACGTCTGCCTCACAGTACAGAGGTGCATGGTTCGATTCCGGCTCCAGCCTTCCTGTGTGGAGTTTGGATGTTCTCCCTGTGCCTGCGGCGGTTTTCTCCGGGTACTCCGGTTTCCTCTCACATTCCAAAAACATGCATGGCAGGTTAATGGAACACTCTAAATTGTCCCAAGGTGTGGTTGTGAGCGCGAATGGTTGTTCATCTCTGTTTTTGCCCTGCGATTGGGTGGCAACTACTTTAGGGTGTACTGCCCAATGAGAGCTGAGATAGGCTGCAGCACGACCGCGACCCTTGTAAGGATTTTTTGTTTTTCTCTGGGTCATTTTTTTCTATAGTAAGGGGGGGGAAAAATCTATATTTCTCGATCAATATACTTTTGGACATATCGCCCTACCTCCTTGAATTTAAATTGAAAAATGATTGAACAAACAAAACTGGATGAGATGGATACTTACATATGTTTTCAGAACTAAAACTCAACCCAAGAACCTTTAAAGTCTGTAAAGATTGAAATTCAAACTTACTGTATTGAAAAAAATGTGCCAGAAACAAAGGCGTGATAACTTGGAACCCCAAAATTGGAAGATTTGGTAATTCAATCAACATTTTGGGGAACATTCGGAGTTCAAACCACCAAAATAATTCAAGATGGATCCATCCATCCATTTTCCGAACCGCTTTATCCTTACTAGGGTCGCGGGGGGTGCCGGAGCCCATCCCATTCGGGCAGTGGACACCCTAATTGGTTGCCAGCCAATCGCAGGGCACACAGAGACGAACAACCATCCATCACACTCATACCTAGGGACAATTTAGAGTGCACAATCAGCCTGCCTTGCATGTTTTTGGAATTGGGAGAACATTCCACACAGGGAGGCCGGAGCAACCTCAGCACTGTGAAGCCGACGTGCTAACCACTGGACTACCGGGCCGCCCTTCAAGATGGATATGCAACACTAATAATCATACCTTGACACTTGACATGTCAATGAATGAAGTTACCGTATTTTCATGACCGTACGGCGCACCGTATTAAGATGCCCAGTGTCAGTTACGGGTTTTATTTCTGCATTTAACACATACACAATACATACTTCATTATTGGACGCAGGCATGGTAAAACGTACACTATCTTAAAAAAATACGGTAGCATGCATACATGCCGGCATATGTTTTTAAAAAGGCAATGGGAGCTAAACTGAATTTGGTTGTACTGCCTTTTTAAAAACATAGACTAGCATGCATGCAATTATACCGTATTTTATAAGCTAGCGTAGGTTTTATCATGCCCGCATCCAATAATACAACACGTTTTGTGTATGCGTTGAATATAGAAATAGCACCCTTAACTATCACGATGCCTTTTGATACGATGTGCCGTATGGTCGTGAAAATGCTTTTTAAGGTTGATTTTGGGGTGCGTATTAGACACAGAATTTGACGGTATATAGGGCTTTGAGCAGAGTACTGGTTCACATTGCTGACTCCAATCTCCTCTCAATGTCTGTCGTGGCATGTTTTCACTGCAGGATTTGGAGGCGGAATACTGACATAAGCACAAAATGTTTTGACATGGCAATGAATGATTCCAGCAATTTCCTTATAAGGCTTTTGACAGTGTAGTCATCCACGTAGCCGCGAGTGGACCCGGTTTTGGCTTCGACTATTTACCACCATATTTGTAGATGGAATAGTGATAGAAGTAGGAAACCGTTTTACATCTCACTGAATGAATTTGTTATACATTTGTGTTTGGTTGTTGGCAGGGTAGTGGTTCACATAATTGGCTTAATTCCCACTGGTTTGGCTTGTGTTTCTACCGCAGGATTTGTAAGTGAAATAACCAGGGCTTTGCAATATCTCTGACACCCGTGCAGGATTTGTAGGGGGAATACTCTTGGCAGCACATTTTTGGACATGGCGATGGATTAATCTCTTCAGACACCTGTGTAGAGTTCTCAGCAATGTAGTGCTTCACACAGCTGACTCAAGTCCAACTGGTTTGACTTTTTTTTCCCCCTCCCCAAAACAGGATTTGTTGGTGAGATATCGATATCCGTGCATTCATCTGTTGGACACGTGTTGTGGCTGTTGGCAGCATAGTGGTTCACATAGCTGACTTAAGTTAACACGGCTGTCTCACAGTCAGGAGATTGGGGTTCAAATCTCCTTGGGAGCGTCATATATTCAGTCAGGCCTCTCAAAGCTGCTCATCAAAGAATATTAACGCATACCCCCCCCTGCATTCCTCCGCCCGGGATGACCGCCTACCTTGATCAGTGTAGCGTGCGCATCAGGAAATGAGAAGGCGCACTTGTCTTTCTCTTCCACAACAGGGCGTCCATATCCCGGCCTGACCGCATGCCGAGCATACCTTGGTTTCAGAGAGCGGCGACCTCTCACCTCCCGGCCGGCGTGGCGTATCGGTGCCACCTTACTGTCAAAACACACCCCAGGGACTGATAATGTACTCCACATGCATGCTACCATTAGATTAGCTGGTTGCTGAGCCGCTGCCCTTCTGCTGTCTCCATCTCCTAAAATGTGCTTTTTTTTTTTCTTCAGTGGCCCATGCAACAAAAGCGGTACTGTTTGGAAGCTGAAGACCAGCACAACGTCAAACTTAGCAGAAAGGGGGCATAAGTGTCATATTCCGCATGTCGCCGGCATGACGTCACTTGCCCTACAAACTTTTTTTTTCCCCCCCCCTGTAACAAAGAGCGTCAACAAAGTGGCAGCTGTGCTGAAAGGCTCCTGTTTCATTGTGGCCCGGGTCAAAACTGCAGAGTCGGACCGAATGTGAAAAGCGGCGCCCAAATGGTCGATCTGCTAAAACAGCTGCGAGGTTTTTATTTTTTTTTTTTAACGGCGTCGTTGGCACACCTTTGTTTTTGTCTTGCAGTGACTCGTCGGTGCCTGCTTGTTTTGTTAGATTTGACCTTGTGCAGTGATGCTAGCAATGCTAACAAAGCTAGCAGGCTGTTTCCTGACCAACTGAGGGACACATGCTGAAGCCTTCTCTCATGCTCAGGGCCAACATTAACAACAGACTCCGTCCTTGTGTTTGTTTTTTTATGTTGTGCGGTTTTTAGATTTAGGAAAAGTGTTAAAAGTGACCTCCCTTCACGCCCAAACGGGCGTTATTTATTTAGAAATCCTCTGAACTTTGTAGCAAGACACAAAGGATCTAAAAATATTAGAAAAATGCAAATATACAGCGGTACCTTGACCTAAGTGTTGAATTTGTTCCGTGATCGTGCCAATAGGCCCAAATATTCGTCTCAAGTCACCAATGAAATGAAAATAAATGGCATTAAGCCATACCAGACCCCCCCACAAAATGTTGTGACATGGTTTTTTAATATGAGAGGGCACACTTGAATCTTGTATTCTATAAAAATACGAGGCACCCAACTTAAGCCTTTTTCACCATACAAGCTGCTGTTCTGACTTTTTTTTTTAACTTGCTAACAAAAAATTGCGATGCAAGCACTGTACGGCGGCAATGAACTTCGCCGCAAGCAGTAGTTTCTTTGTGTCTGCTGCACACCAGAAGGAGCGGCACAACATCCATTGAATTGAAGCAAGGCAAAGCGATTTAATTCTTTCCTTTTTATTAAACTATGTCATTACTATGTTTTAAGTACAAAAATGCAATTTTTCTTATTAAAACATAGTTTGGTTTGGGAAGCTTGAACGGATTAATGGCATTTTCTTTCATTTCAATGGGGCGAGATGACTTGAGATGCAAAGTGTTTTGAGCTACAAGTGCGGTCACGGAGCAAATTAGTAGTACCTCAGGACACCATTGGGATGTATGTGCGATTTCCCCTGAGTCTGCATAAACACCTCTACGCCCGTGCTTTTACCGGTTGGCACCACATTTGTTTTCACCTTTTGCTCTCCCGTTCATAAACCACTCGCTTTGCTCTGGAAATGCGGGCGCGATTCATTCCCTATGTCCACTAAAGGCAAAGTTTTTATTACAACTCCAGCCTGAAAATAATCACTCTTCATCCCCAAAAATCGGGATGCTTTGATCGTCTTGGCCGGGATCACCGGGGGAGATTATTCTGGTCTGGCAAGTGCGGAGACGGTGGAAAATAACCACAATCCCCTGCTCCGAGAGGCCTGGCCGGCCCTGTATCAATATTGATGGAAATGTAGCCCGTCGTCTTTGTCCGTGGAATTGTACTGTAGCCCAGCGAGCTTACTTAGGCCATACCTTTGGCTGGACGGGGCCTGTATGTTCTACCAACAATGGCTGCTTGTGTGTAGGGGACAGAGAGAGGGGCGCCTCGCGTTTGGTGTGTGTGTAGAGCAAGGACAGAATGTACAGCATCTTTAATGCTCATCATGCACAGCTCTTGAAAGGGCCTCGTACTGTACTGGAGTGCCAACCTGACAACCCTAATGTACTTCTTGTTGCTAATGTCTTTACGTGCATGCAGTATTTATGCGCTTTGTGTTTGTGCACGAAATGATGAGTGTTCGAGCGAAATAAATATGCCAAAGTGTTAAATGGCAAAGTGGGGGGAAAAAACCTATAAAAACACACTCGTACAAAAACATTACATTTAGTATGTACGTATCGTTTCGTAAATATAAAATATTTGACAAAACGACTGAAATATTTGATGAAAAGTTAGACTTGTTGCAACATACAAATCAAAGCAAGACTTTTGAGTTTTTTTTAAATCAAAAGAGCCCAGGCAGTAATGCATAACTATCTTGACTGGGGGTGAAAAAAAAACTGTAAAGTAAAACAAATATATGTCACCCATAATACCCGAATATTAGAAATAAATACACAAGTGTTATGACAAACTATTGGAAAATAGTTAAACAAAAGTCAACATCACATGAATATTAGATGGGGGGAAAAAATGCAGGAATATAAGAAGATAAAAGTAGTGCAAAAGTAGACAAATATGAGAAAGATATTTAATCAAAAATACAAAATACCGGATGAATGCAAAAATATATGATGAACAAATATTGGACGAATATTTGAAGAATCCTCCCAAAATATTTGACATAAAGCATATGAGATGGGGGAGGGGGTGCACATGCATGGCAGAGGAGAATTGAGAAACAAAAAATATTACAAATTCTAAAAAATATTTATAAAAAATTTAAAGAAAAACATTTCGCATTCCAAATTTAAAAGACCAAAAAAATAAGACAATGATATTTGCTGACCGTTCCAACCAGGCAAGCCTAATGCACTTTTGATTGTTGGGGCTTATGTCCGTGCGTGCATGCAGTATTAATGCACTTTGTGTTTATGAGCTCAGATGCGGCGGGCATGACATCGTGGAAACCGATTGAGCTTGCTTGTTTTCTTTGTAAGAGCGTCATTGCACAACCAGGGGGTTTCAGTCCACAGTGAACTTTGTCGTTTTGATGCAACGCCAAATTCAAAACTTTAGCTCTCTGCAGCTTGTGGATGTTCCTGCTGAAGATAGCCGTGGAAGTATGATTGAAAAAACGTTTGTTCCATGAACAGTGTCCCGTCTTGACTTAAGAGCGTCACGACCTTTGACTTTTTCAGGTCATGAGGCATTTTTGCGATCCCAAAATTTGACTTGCAAGGTAGCTTCGGATGCACCTTTTCTCAAGTGAAAAATCGAGCACTTCAGGTACTGTAATGTCCTGGTATGTGAGAACACTCATTAGGAGATGCTGCAGGCCACAACAAGCATTAAATACAGTACATTTCATAAAAACATTTAGTTTTTTTGCGTTCTGTTATTATTATCCACTACAGTGTAGACCAAAGCCAAAAAGAAAAGCTATCTGCTTTATCCATCCATCCATTTTACAATCCGCTTATCCTCAAAAGGGTTGGTGGGGGTGGGGGGTGCTGGAGCCTATCCCAGCAGTCTTCGGGCAGTAGGCGGGGCATACCCTGAACCGGTTGCCAGCCAATCGCAGGGCACACACACACACACACACGAGCAACCATCCCGCTCACACTCACACCAAGGGACAATTCTAAGTGTTAAATCAGCCTGCCGTGTATGTTTTTGGAATGTGGGAAGAAGCCGGAGTACCCGGAGAAAACCCACGCGAGGCCCAAAGGAGAACATGCAAACTCCACACAGGGAGGCCGGAGCTGGAATTGAACCCGGTACCTCTGCACTGTGAGGTCGACGCGCTAACCACTGCCACCACCGGGCTGCCAGCGGCATGATAACTATTATAATTATTTCCAAAAACGATTAACGACGTACATTGTCTCCGTTTCTAGCAGAAAGGTCCAAGTTGCAGATGCGCAGCTCCAGCGCCATCCGACGGACATCTTCCCTGGATGCCATCACCGCCCCGTACCTCACCGGACAGTGGCCCCGAGATGTTCACGGGCCTTACCCCTACTGTATGAAAGACAAGTCCACTCAGGTACACCGAACCATTCAAATAAAAAGGGAAGGTGGGATGTTTCGTGTCAGGTGTGAACGCGTCTTATCTGGAGTGAATTTAGTTTTTAGTTATCTGTCAAGATACTTTATGTGGTGTGACTGTGGTTTATTTCTGGTGTGAACACATTTCATACCGAGTGGAAACAGACCCGCATGTGTTTTTATGTCAGGTGTTTTAAATTAGGTCTGAACCAGGCCTCTTATCCGGTGTGAAACCTTTTGCTATGTCAATGTGTTTTGCGAGCCTGGGACTGGTGGGACTGTGCTTCATTGCGTACAGCGGCAGGCCAAGGTGTTAGATGCCAAATATGTTTGGACCTGAGATATTTGAGATACGCGGATGCAGTCAAACCTTGGTTTTCGTCCATAATCCGTTCCAGAAGGCTGTTCGAAAACCGAAATTGTTCGAAAACCGAAACCTACGCTCTTTTTAAAATAAAAATGTTTACTGAACACATCTGCTCACAATGGAAAGCAACACGAGGAAGCGTCACTTCCTCGTCTACCCGAGGAAGCGTCACTTCCTCGTGTAAGGAAGGCGAGAGGAGTCAAATGGTGCATTCAAGTGCGCTCAGTTTGTTCGAGATCCGAAATTTGTTCGTCATCCGAGGCGTAAAAAACTCAATTTTTGGTGGAAAACCGAATTGGACGAGAACCGAGACGTTTGAAAACCGAGGTTTGACTGTACACAAAAAGCGCTACAAATATGAAATATGACTTTTTTTTTATATCTAAAAGTTTTATATTGTACAAATTTACATTATATGGATGTGTCTCATACCAGATCTGAAAGGTGTTGGTACGTGTGAAACTGTTTTAATCCAGAGTGAACTCACACTGTACTGTGTGAATTTTTTATTTATGTATTTTTTTGGGGGGGAGGGGAGGTGTAAACATGTTATGCATTGTGTGAAGTGAGTGAGCAGGTTTTATGCCGTGCACTAGATGTGGGGGTGTTTTTTTTTTATTTTTGGAAGTGTGAACAGGATGTACATTGGCATTATACAATGCTTGTGAAAGGTGGATTCTGATGCTGCAGTCACTGCGTTATATCAGGTGTCAACCTGTTAGAATGCATTGACTGAAAGCAGTCTGACTAACTTCTGTCCTGGCCGTGACATCCTTTATCGTGTGAACAACCAAAAAGTTTTTCCTGCCTTGTAAGCGTTCATTATTTTAACTGAACTTGAACGCGAGCGAAGAGTAAAGCTCCAGTCCACACATTTGCTGCTGAAATGTGAACTCTCGGCGAAGAGAACAGCGATTCCCCCTTCGACAATCCTTGAGCAAATACATTTCTAAACTTCCGCTCAACAATTGGTCAAAGACCACTTCTTGCTAACCGTGCACAAAGGGACCTCGGCCATTTTTTATTTTTATTTTCTCTTTCCGAACTATGCTGATGATGGTTTGCACCTGTCCCCCGGGGTGAGGACATTCCCCCTGCTCACCACCTGGCCCTCGTGGCCCCCGTGGAACGCCTTCCCTTTGTGTGACAGAGGGCCCATAGACATGCTAATAGCCCAACACACAACGTCTTTATGAACATAAGGAACCGCCGAACAAAAGCCGACTCATCAAACAGCTTAGACCCACCCACCCTCACCCGACCCCCCCAATTAAAACATTGCATTCAAGTACCCTTGCCACGATTGGGCATCTAATGTACGCTCCACTACTAAGCCTTGTTGAGGAAATCTCAGGATGAAGAGATACAAGTGGAATCGCGAAATAATCTCCCAGCGCATTCCTCAAATATGAAGGCAACATCAGTCTCAAAGACATGTGGACTTTTTATCAAGCCGTGTACTGTGGGTGTGGGGTGGGGGGGGGACAAAAACAAAAGTCCGTATCATAAATTTTGACCTACAGTGAAACTCCTCTACAATGAAATCTACATGGGTGAAAATGCCCCCTAGTGTGAAAAAATCTCCATGCCTTAACACATATATATGTATGCCAGACCTCCAAAACAATTCTGCTTTTATTGTTTACATTGAACATGTACACTTATTCCGGATGTGGTTTGAAACGAGACCTCCCACGCGCAAACCAAACGGACCTTGTTTTTTGACCCGTATTTTAATGGCGGTTACGCTCGCTGATTTTCAGACATGAGCGGCAAACAATTCGGCCTCTTCCTCCAACCATCCTTAGAGGCATGCGTGTCCTGGCGTGCAAACCAAACAATCGGAATTCCATGGAAAGCAGCGGCGGCGGCGGTGCTGATTTCCTGCTTTGGATTCTTGAGGATGTGACCCGCTTGCCGCTCTACGTGTGGGATCGGTCGCGGAAAGTTTCTATCTGCACGCCGACTCTCTATCGAGCCTCACGCTTGCTTCTGCGGGCCAAAGGGGCACACAACTGTGGCGCCACACACGGCTGTCATTTCCATTCAACATTTTTAGAAACAAAGAATTCAAATTTGGGATAAAATAGTCATCTGGTAGAAAACAAACCAAAAATGTTTTAGTCGGCAATAAAACCCAATCTCATTGGGATTAAAAACCTGCCACGCGAAGGCTACCCTGTGCCAAAATGTCCGCCCCAAAACTCTAAACAGGGAGGTTCATGATGGCATTCACTTGGCCCCATCCGTTGAAGGGACAATACAAACCACTGGCTGGCCCCCCACATACTGTAATTATTATAATTCAATTATAAAATGACTTTCTTCCCATAAACTTTAAAAAAGCTTCCTTTATACCAAAGTAATGAACTGCCATCATGTTGTGGCTTGGTCTTTCATTTACAGTCAAACCTCGGTTTTCGTCCATAATCCGTTCCAGAAGGCTGTTCGAAAACCGAAATTGTTCGAAAAGAGAAACCACGCTCTTTAAAAAAAAAAAAAAAAAAAAAGTTTACTGAATACGTCTGCTCACCATGGAAAGCAACACGAGGAAGCGTCACTTCCTCGTGTAAGGAAGGCGAGAGGAGTCAAATGGTGCATTCAAGTGCGCTCAGTTTGTCCGAGAACTGAAATTTGGTCGTCATCCGTGGCATAAAAAACTCGCAATTTTTGGTCGAAAACCGAATTGGTCGAGAACCGAGACGTTCGAAAACCGAGGTTTGACGGTTATTGGAAGGGGAAAATCTGATTTTTTTTGTTTTGTTTTGTTTTTTTGACGCCCCCTCCCAAAATCGGAGATGTTATTTTGGGCCACATCGCCCAGCCATTGCGGTGCATTAAATTCATTTTTTTCCCATGGTTTGCGATCAGGTCAAGGCAAGTCAATCACTTCTCTACCACCCGGACGTGTCATGGCGCCTGTTTACCAACATAATGAAATAGTCAAAGGGGGGGGGGGAGAATTGATTGACGGATGGCTAAAGAGATTGTTACTTCTGCGCCTTTCAGACTCCAGGCATGTGGATGGACGACGGGGCGGACCAAGGGAGTCCTCACCAGAGGTCCGCCTCCTGGGGAAGCGCAGACCACCTCAAGGAGGTAGATGCTCGCAGGCACGCACACACTCGCTCCCTCAACCTCACGCTCACTCTCCCACCACTCTCTCTCACACACACACACACACACACACACACACACACACAAACACTGCAAACTCTTTCAACCTCACACATTCTGTCACTCCTTCACTCTCTTTCGCACTCACACATTCTCAGATTATTCTCTCACTCACTTGCACTCTTCCTTCCTCACTCTCGCAGGCCAAATTTTCCACCACACTCTCACTCACTCATAACTTTTCTCACAAGCGCACTTACAGTCCTTACCGACACACTCTCTCACATTCTTCGCTCATTCTCTCAACCTCATTCACACTCTCATTTTTCTTTTACTCTGGCACACATTGTCACACACACTCGCCACCATGCTCTCATTCACTCCCTCCGACACTGAAACTTGTGCTCATTCCCTTCCTCTCTCACATGTTCTTAATTCATTGTCTCGCGCTCACTCTCCACTTACTCTCTTGCTGTCAGTCTCTCCCTCACTCTTGGTCGCTAACTTCCACACTCACCGGTAACACTCACTCACTCACACTGACACTCTCACACTCATTGAGTCATCCACTCACTCCTCTCTCAAAAAACTCTCACATTCATTGAGTCATCCACTCACTTCTCTCTCAAAAACTCTCTTACATTCATTGAGTTATCCACTCACTCCTCTCTCAAAAAACTCTCACTTTTTAGTCACTCTCTTCTTCCCGCACGATTTCTCAAACTCTCTCATATGTATTCAGTCATCCACTCATTTCTCTCAAAAAACTTTCTCACATTCATTGAGTCATCCACTCACTCCTCTCTCAAAAAACTCTCAATGTTTTTACAGTCACTCTCTTCTTCCTGCACGATTTCTCAAACTCTCACATTTATTGAGTCATCCAGTCACTCCTCTCTCAAAAAACTCTCACATTTTTACAGTCACTCTCTTCTTCCTGCACTAGTTCTCAAACTCTCTCTCACATTTATTGAGTAATCCACTCACTTCTCTCTCAAAAAAACTCTCTCACATTCATCTCACTTTTTAGTCACTCTCTTCTTCCCGCACCCTTTCTCAAACTCTCTCACACATGCTTTTCTCTCTCTCTTGCTCTCTCTCTCTCTCTCTCCTGCATTTTCTCTCTCACAGTCACTCCCACAACGAAACTGGCAGCTGCTGCGACACGTGTTTTTGTCATTTTCCCGGGAGGTTTAACTCCACATGTGTCTTTGCTTGGGCCGCGGTCAGCCTTTGCATAAGCTTTTCCGTTTCTAATCCGACCGCTCTTCCCTATTAGGCGTCCAACTCTAAATTTAAGGTCTTTCTCTCCCCGAAGCGCCACTGCACGGCCGCCTCCCATATTTGAGCTGATCCCTTGAATGTGTGCTGCATTCAAAGCGCACCGCTGCATGTGTGGGAGCGTGCAAAGAGAGCCGTCTTTGTGGTGGCGAGCGGTGAAGACCGCACCTTTTGTCTGCATAGCACAAGTGCGTCTCTCAGGCCCATAAAGGGCATCCTGTTTTCGTCTGATACAGAAGACCCCCCCCGTCAAGCCCTCCCTTTTCACTGAGCTCGGTTCATCATCGGACGTGAATGGCTGCATCACGCCCTGCGTTGTTATGAAGTCTTTGAGTTCAAACAGTGTTGATTTGCTAAGAGGTGGCGTGCGATGAGGCTTTCAAGACCCCCCCCCCCCCCCCAAAAAATGTGACGGGATCATTGGGTGATCAGATAATGACATAATAGCAAGCTATATGGAAAGCCCTTGTAATTGCCTTTAATTTGACGCACGTCTCGACGTAGGTTTGTCACAAATACAACCGACTCTGTTTGCCGTCGATTTAGACCTTCACGCTTTTATTTGTCAAACATTATGATGATAAATAGCAACTAGTGGGGAAATCAAGTGGTTTCATAACGATTTGTGAGTTTACCAAGTGCTGCAGAGGGAATAAAAGTGTGGGTTTTTTTGTGGGGGAGGGGCCTTTATGTCATCATATTAGGTCCTTATTGATAACATAGCAACAGATCAGGGAAACCAATCTCATTTTTGACATCATCGACATGTGATTTGTCCCAAGTCTTTTTTTTTTCCTTCCTTTTGTTAATTGTGTGGTTTTTTTTTGTTTTTTTTCTTTCCCCAATTGTGCGTGCCGTGTAATTGAATCTGTCCCATTTTGTCCCTTTTCCAGCAGATTGCAAAGCTGAGGCTGCAGCTTCAGCGTGGCAAACAAGGGAGTCGGCAGAGCAAAGAGCGAGACATCACGTCCGGGACGCCACACACCCAACAAGCCGCCGCCGCCGCCGCTGCTGCCGCTGGTGCCTCACAGGTTAGGCCCAATCAGCCCCTGAACACTAACCCCCCCCCCAAAAACCCCCATTCCTTTGGCATCTTGGTACCAAGGAACAAATGTTTAGTCAAGCCATAGTTTGGTTTAATTGGAAAATAGAGGTGTCACCTTGTGGCATCAGCAGAGGATTCTGAACCGTTTTCGGTCAATTCATGAATTTTCAGGACTCGCGGCAGAAGTTATTCAACACCGACACGTCCAACCAATCTGTGCGTCGTCTCACGAACGTCTGCCAGCTTGTATGACACATCACGCAGAACGCCGTGGACTGGTTTATGGAAACTAGCATAGTTGTGACGGTTATTCTAAACTTGTAACGGCTACTTTGACACACGCGGAGGAGCAATACATACAAAAAGGGGATTAAATATTATTTCAAAAACCAAAATGGTTCAAAATGACACCATGGCGTTTTGTGTAGCGCGAGGCTGCTAGCTTGATGCTAACGCACAATGCGAAACATTATAGATGGGGGGGGGACGACAACTAGCGCTTCACTGGCGCTTATGTTTACAATACAGTTGCTGTCTTATCCTCCGCTAGTACTTCATTTTCATATATACTGCATTTGTTTCTTTTTTTTTCTTCTTCTTCTTCTTTCTTCCTCTTCAGCATAAGGGATCTTCTTGTTCTTTGTCCGCCAAGTCGCTGATCTGCAGAGTGCCGAGCAGCGTGGAGGCGATCAACCACGAGCTGGAAAACGTCTTCATCAGACATGATTGGGAGCACGGCTTACAGGTAAACGCCCATTGGGAGCGGTAGGACTGTTATTATCACGCGCACACCTTATGGATGCACGTTACGATTAAGTCACGTGGTCGTCACAGATTGACTTTCAGTTGACTTTTTGTGAATGGCTTTGAGTTGGAGATGAACCAAGAATCTATTCAGTGATATTCATTTGAAAACAAACAACTCCAATGTACCTTTGAGTAGTACCCCAAACAAGTAAGTTACAAAAGTGAACAAACTGAAAAAAACTAACTGAGGGATTGATTACTTTTGTCATCCAGAGATTCTGACTATATTGTGAATAATCTGACTTTCACCCAAAAAGTGATTGTAAAATAGACATAACTGTTACTCAAAAATATGACCTTAGTCTATCTTGTAAGATTATATTTCCTTCTTGAAAAAAAAAAGACTTTATTCTTGTAGGATTTAGCTTTATTCTCCTTAGATTGCAACCTTTTTCTTGGCAAACTTGACTATCTTTTAAAAAAAAAAAAATTTTTTTTTTTTTTAGGAAAATGATTTTCTGGGAAAATACTGCTTTTATTCTGGGGCGGGGTCCCTGAAAAACATCTGAATATATAGATTTGGAAAAAAAACAGTACTTGTAATTTGCCAACAATTTTATAGAGATTTAAAATTTTAAAAAAACACCTTTAATCTGATAATTTTTTGATGTTTTAAGTTAAATTCTTTGTTTTTCTTGAATATCATGAAAAAAAATCTTAATACTATTTTAATTTTATTTTTCTTCATTCTTGCAAAATTATGACCTTTTTTTTAATCTGGGAAAAGTCTGACTTAATTCATGTAAAATAAATTGATTTGTGAAATGAAATATTTGTGTACAATTCCAGAATTGCTTTTATTCTAAAAGCAATTAGTTTTTTTTGTTTTTTTTAACATTTTCAAGCAAGCAAACCGGCAACGTGCAACCCCCATTTTACCCAAGTGCTGTCTCTCGCCTGTACAACAGGCCACTGACGCAGCAGACGGCCGTCGGGCTCCTTTCCCGCTGCACCGCTACAGCAACATGGGCGAGACACGGGACACGGACACCCAGGCCCCCTCCAGCGGAGAGTCCAGTCCGTCCCCCCGACTCCGCAGCCCCCTCAGCCCCCAACACCTGCACTCCCCGGACGGAAGCCCCTCGTCCTCTGCGGATGACGTGGACAAAGGTTTAACTCCTCTGCTCTACTCTAGTGAAGACTGATCATACAATGAGAAAGACCCCCCCCCCAGAAAAACATAAATATCCATATTGTTGCGTATTGTATTGTGTTTTCTAGTTTTCATCGTATTTATTTGTTGGTTTGCAGAAGGCGCGTGCGGCTCGCCGCTTCCCAAGTTTGCCACGTCTCCCAAACCCAACAACAGCTACATGTTCAAACGAGAGCCACCGGAAGGCTGCGAGAGGGTCAAAGTCTTTGACGAGATGCTGTAAGTTGACATGAATCAGCCTTTATCAAAGTACACTTCCGCGCTCTGTCTTGATTTCACTTGAATGCATCGCGAGGTAGCAGGAGCAAAAAAAAAACATACAAATTCTGCCCGACTTGTTTGACACTGTACTAGAGAAATTCATCTTAATCATGTTCATAATAAATCCAATTTATTCATTGCTTTTCTCTACATAGACTGGAACATATCTCTTCATTAAAAACATGTTAATTTGATTATTGCTTACATCGATTAAAAAAAAAAAAATCAATCAATGTAAAAACACTCCAAAACAGTCTTGGATAAAGATTTGCTACAATTTCCATTGTAAATTCTTTTTCATGTGACGTGTTAGCAACCAAAAAAAGAAACACAATTTTAATCAACGCTTTTTGTTTTTCCAAGGTGTGGCCAATCAAAAGGCTTCCCGCTCTTCTCGTGTCCCGACAAAAACAAGGTGAACTTCATTCCTCGAGGTTCAGCCTTCTGCCCGGTCAAGCTGCTCTGCTCGTCCCTCTTCTCGCCCATGTCCTGCTCCGGCGCCGATGCCGACGCCGGCGGCGGTGCCGCCAGTCTCCACAGCAATGACGCCCAGTCTCAGGACACGCCCAACTCACCCGATAGGCAGGAAGCTGAGGCGGCCGTCGGCGGTTTGTCGTCAGGAATATAAAAGACGCTGCCACATTATGAACGCAACAACAACAAAAAAAGCTTTGCACTCCATTAATTCCAAATCAAGCTCATGTCCACACAATCACTCATATATTTTTGAACACCTCCCCCCCACCCGCGCCAATAAAGCTAGTGCGAACTAGACGCTTAACTGCGTGGCTACGGTAAAGTAATCATTAGCTTATTTAATGTAGGCTAACACCGATGCACTTTCAATCACGTCATTGAACAAACGGCAAGTAAACACAAGCAGTTGTTATTGTTCGTCAACTGACGCTGTTACTCGACAAGCAGAGAGGCTAACGGTTAGCCAGTTAGCTGCCAGCCAACTCGATGCTCCAATTTGTTCAGGCTCATGTCACAGGCCCAGGCTAGGTCCAGCTTTGCGTTGTCACAAATACGGCACTGTACAACATGAGGATGGCGACCCCAAGTGGACAAAAATATCTGCACCTCACGTATTACATTGGCATTAAGTGTGAAGGTTTAAAATACAATAATTTTTAAAAAGTCACTACTTCCATCCCTCGGTAACCTAACCCCCACAATAAACAAAAGTTTATTGTAATTTTTTATTTAAATTTGACTATCCAAGTACAATTGCATGTTTCCGCACAGAATTCAAATTTCCAAAATTTACGAATGTATTTCTCCCCAAAACATTCTCTTAAGACTGTTTTTCTTGGGGGGGGGAAAAAAAGACTTCTTGTCAATTATTTTTATTATTGATTGGTCGGGAATGTTCAAAATATTCAAGTGTTTCTCGTAGCTTTTTTTTTTGTTTAAAAAAAAAGACTTCTAATTTCAAAATTTTTGGGGGGGGAAAGATTACACTGTTATTCTGTAAAGGAGCACCTGAGCCAATCAAGACAAAAGGTGTAAAAAAATGTAAGAAACTGTTTGTGTGGGCATGGCCTTTGTGAGGCTTCTTCTACTTGCTTGTTTTTTTGCTGCTCATGGAACTTGAGTTTGGACTGTTGGTTTCCATGGCAACAAACATTTCAGACAAAGCTTTGTGATGGCCAATCAGCTTCTTTGTAGACAACAACACTGCTGCTCTTGTAGTTCTACATGATGAGACATGAGTAATCTCGCTTGTAGTCTTTTTAGGACATTGTTACCTTTTTTTTTTCAATGCGAGAGACCAAAAAGTTTTTGCCTCCTTGCCGTCATTTGGGTTTTTTTTTTAAGCGACTCTGAATCTTCTCCTTTGGCCAATGGGCACACGTTAAACCTGTTGACGCATTCCACAGGGATCGTGACCCTGACCCCTTAAAATGACAAATGTGTGAAATGGACCAAAGCAGAGTGCGACAAAATCGGATGAGGACTGATGGTACCTGTGTATGTTTGTGATTTTTGTTTTTTCAAATTACAAAATAAAAACTATCCAGCAACACTTCAAAGGTGTAAATGGGAAAAGTTAAATTTGTCAAACACATTACATGTATACACATTTTTTTTTTAGAAATTTATCTTAGAATATAATTGTATTTTAGAAAGTTGTTGTTCGAAGTACTCGCTGATGGCGTAGTGGTTCACACGCCGGACTTGTGTGCTGGCAGCATGTGATCGAGTGTGACGGCGGAAAGTGCATGGGTCATTTGTCACGATATGTGCCCTGTGACTGGCAACCAGTTCCGGGTGTAGTCAGCTGGGATTGGCTCCGGCAACTCCCTGCGATCCTACTCAAGATAAGCGCCGTTGAAAGCGGATGGATGTTTTACTAAGAAGTTTTTTTTTTCAACAGAAGCGCCACATTCTCAAAGGAAATATTGATTTGAGAACTATCTTTTCAAAGAGAAAAGTTAAATGCTTTCACGAGGACGAGGAAATATTTTCAGTTTTTTTCTTGGAAGATCAACTGAGGCAATGATGTATTGTCATGATATGTTTTATTTCCTACACGTCAGGGTTGATATTTGTGTCCGTCGTCGTCTTTGGCTTAGCTAAAATGTGCGCGTTTAGATCCAGTTTGAAGCTCAATTTGATCACATTCTGTCTGCATTTTTTACCATTAACAGGAAGTGCAGATGAAATCCCTTGAATGTTTGCTTGGTTGGCTAGCTACCGTAGCTAACTAAGCATTGTGAAGTTGTTGCTCGGTGTGGCGATTGCCGACGGCGTCCGGGTTGGCCAGGGGGTCCAAGTCTGCAAACAGGTTGAACCACGCCAACGTGTCCTTGGACGGACCGGAACAGCTCGCTGGTACAGAGGGTCGGGGGGGAGGCAAGGGAGGTGGGGGACGGAGGGCATGGAGAGGGCAAATTCAAATTCATTTGTTATAGATGAATGTAGCGATATTACAACAACAACAAAAAGTTGAATTGGCAGAAAGAAAGGTTGGATTTTGAGTCGATTATTTGCCCCCCCGCCCCCATAATTAAGTAGTTTTTGGGATGAAAAGTGGGATTTCTTTTTCCCCTCTCAAGAAAAAGGTAGTGAATTCATGAGAAAAAGTTGGATGGATTTTGGGGGATTGTTTTTTTTTTGCAGAAAATAACATGTTATGGTTTTAGTGCAAAAGTCCAGTATCGTTTGAAAAAAAAAAAGTGACATTTGGGGTGGATTTTTATTTTATTTTTTTTAGAAAATAAATGTGGAATTTTTCAAGTAATAAGGTTGGATTTTACTTAAAAGAAAAGTTACATTTGCAGGATTTTTGTGTTTTAATCTGAGAATGAGGTAGTAATCGTTGAACCAATAAACTCAGACTACGACAATAGCGATGCTTGTTTTGTCTTAGCCCAAAACGAAAGATTACATTTCGTTTTGGGCTATTAAGCCATTAACCATATTTTTTTAAGGTGGAAAAGCTGTTAAAAACAGCATGAACCAATGGAGGGGGGGGGGGGGGCCACAAACAGTTAAAACCCGTCATTGAATGAGACCCTAAGTCTTCATGTTACCTTTCAGTCCAATGGCTCCTTGGGGTTGCTCTGTTGCCACGGCGACAGCCTGCAAAGTGCTCCCGGCTCCATCTTCTAAAACAGGCAAACAATTGGGACATTTATCGCCTTCCAGTGAACAAATTCTTTGCCGACTCGCTTGTGCTTACCTAGCAGCGTCTTCAAGTTGTGATCCAGGAGCTGAGAAGGTAGAAATAGCGAGCGGGGGTCTGCCGCTGCGGCGTTCCCATCTCCCGGGTCATCGCCGAACACCGGACTCCACTGTCGGCACAAGGGGGCGGGCTCGTGAAGCGACAAGCCTCCCAGGATCTCCTCCAGCAGGGCCGAACCGTCCTTGTCCTCCTCCGGAAGCTCCGACGACGATTCACACGCTTCTCCTTGAACAGTCCAATGTTGCTGAGTTGATTGGAACTTTTTTTCCCACATTTTCCATTTCCTAAATTTTTACCTTCTCTTGTTGTACCGCTACTGGTGTCATTCGCCAGCGATACCAATCTACAAAAACAAATACACACCAAATGTTTGAATGAATACATTTCAAAGAAATCAAGTCATGTTCTTATTTTCTCGGAACGTACTCTTCCGGTGGGGCCTTGTCGTCATCTTTTTTCTCTGCGTGACTTTTCTTCCTCCTCCTCTTCTTCTTCTCCCTCGATGACCCCTGCCATCATTCGTCACGAGGACGATCACGTTTGAAATTTGGATGTGAAATACAAAATGGTGCGCGATTGGCGCAAGGCGGGCCAGACCTCGTAGCGCAGGCAGCCCTTGAAGTTCTCGTGAATGGCGGCCATGGTGTGAGACGTCTTCTCCCAGAAATGCAGTAGAGTGGTCTAGGGGGGCACATGAGAAAGCGTGGAGGCCTCCCACTGGGGAGGGCGTCGCCGAGTCTTACCTGGTAGGTAGCCAGCACGTGGGACAGCAGGTTGCAGCGACTGGCTCCCAGCAGGTCCACCTTCTGGCACACGTCCATCTTCAGCTGGTCGAAGCTGCGCTTGGTGCAGCGGACCTCCGCCTGAACCTGACACGCACACGAGCACTCAAGGTGATGACACATGAAATGCCTTCTTCAGCTGGCATAACAAGTCTTCTGTTGGGAAAGGCTGCCCTCTAGTGGACATTTTTCTAAAATCCCATGAAACTTGAAACCCGAATCAGAAACAATAACCCTGGCTTGAAACATTACGTCGACATTTTCGGGTCTTAACAGTATAATTTAAGACAAACCCTGACTTCAAACACTAATTTGATGCCCTAACCATGGTTGAAAACCTAACCCAATATTGAAACCCTAATTTCAAAGAATAACGCTGATTTGAAACCCTATGACAGTATGTAACACTATTACTTGGCTGAAATCCTTACACTTGTTTCAGACCATTAACCAGACTTGAAACCTTAATTTGAAATCCTAACCATGGTTTGAAACCTTACTTTAAAAAAATCGAACCCTCACCTAGGCCTGAAACCCATACCCAGACTTTAAACCTAACCTAAGCATGAAACCGAAATTTGAAACCCTACTTTGAAACCCTAACACTTGTTTGAGGCCCTAATTTCAAACATCTTAAAGCACGCTGAGGAAAACTGATATCGTTTTTATGACCGGGAGAAGCCCAAATCGAACTCCTGATTATATTTCTATGAACTCATTCACTCCCAAAGACGTTTTTAAACGTCTTTTCAGACTTGGTCCAGAATTGGCTGGTACTGAATGAGTTAATTGCCAAGCCCTACTTGAAACCCTAACCCTGACTTCAAGCCCCATATGTTGTGCCCAGTATCAAGCTCCTCCTTGCCGATCCCCGCCCTAACCTTACGAAACTTGTCCATCTGCTTGCGAGTGTCCGGGTCCAGCTCGGCGGAGACGTCCTTCATCCACAGCAGGGCTCCTCTGTACTCGGTGCGACTCTGCTCCATGCGCTTGACCGTCAGCCACGTGTCCGAGATGGCCCGGAAGCGGAACGTCTCCACCTCCTGGTACAGGCGGCACAGGGGCTTCCTCAGCGCCGGTCTGCAGGGGACGTTACCGTGACCATTAGGATAGCGATGGCGATTATTAACACGGTGGTGGCGGGCAGGCCGACCTTTGCTGGGAGGAGAAACAAAGCGCTTTGCCCGTGGCCTGCATGATCTTTCCCGCCCGGCTTTTGTCCTGAGAGCCCTGAGAGCGCAGGAAGCGACCCAGCTCATTCTCCTCCTGGGAAAGAACTGTGGGGAAATGTTGAGGGGCTGTGTGAGGAATCACTCACTGCTCACTAGATTGGGATTTTTCCATCTGGATAGTGCCTCTGAAAATATCTCTCTAGTGTTAAGGAAGAAGGGACATGAATGAATGTCCCTGCATCCTAATCACTACACAGTGGTGCATTGAGATACGAGTGACTTTTTGCTTTGACTTAAGAGAAAAAAGACTTGAGATACACAACTCAAAAAGCAGCAGTTTGGCACATTGTGAACGATTTTGGGGGTCGGGGGGGATTAATGGCATTTGAATTCATTTCAATGAAGAATGATGACTTATATGACTAATTTGTGTTTTATGGAACCAATTAAACGTGTATGTCAAGGCACCACTTTTTAAAGACCAGATACAGTCAAACCTCGGTTTTCGAACGTCTCGGTTCTCGACCAATTCGGCTTTCGACCAAAAATTGTGAGTTTTTTATGCCTCGGATGACGAACAAATTTCGGTTCTCAAACAAACTGAGCGCACTTAAATGCACCATTTGACTCCTCTCACCTTCCTTACACGAGGAAGTGACGCTTCCTCGGGTAGACGAGGAAGTGACGCTTCCTCGTGTTGCTTTCCATTGTGAGCAGACGTGTTCAGTAAACATTTTTATTTTAAAAAGAGCGTGGTTTCGGTTTTTGAACAATTTCGGTTTTCGAACAGCCTTCTGGAACGGATTATGGACGAAAACCGAGGTTTGACTGTAGTGCACTGTATAACTATTTTTAAAAAATCCTTATCAGCCTTCGGCTATCCCGGTGATGATGTGGTGATACGTACAGCAGATCCTCCTCTGATACTGCTCGATCACCTTCAGCAGCTCCATGCATGTCCTCTGGATGGAGTGAAACACCTGACAAGCAAAACAATCACAAGGAGGAAAACAAGTCAGCATTCAGATCCCATAAGACAATTAATTGCAAACCTTTTTAAAAAAACGTAATTTTGAAACCTTAACCCCGACTTAAAACCCTAATAGAGGCTTGAAACGCTAATAAATAAATTGCAAATATAAGCCAGTTTTGAAATCGTGATTTGAAACCTTTCCTAAGGCCTTAAAACCTTAATTTAAAACCCTATTCCTGGTTAGAAAACATACTATGAAATCCTGACTCAGACTGGATTCCATAATTTCAAACTCTGACTAGAAACCTTGCCATAACGCTTATTTAAAGAGGTGTATTATTTTACACTTCACTCCCCCCAACTGTTACATCAGCCAAGTGCGAACTTTAAGTCGTAAATAAAGCTAACATGTATGTTTTGGAAAAGTGGAAGCAAGCCAGAGTCCTCCAGCACGGGAACAGCCGACCTCCAGTTTTGCGTCCAGGTCGGCGTCTGAGGCCACCACGTGCTGATCCTCCTTCTTGCCGCTCGCTTTGATGAGCGTCTGCTTGGTTTTCCAGTAGCGCTGCTGGAAGCGGCTCACCACCGAACGAGAGTCCTCGCCCAGGAGTGCATGTTCCATGGGGTCGCTATTCGGAGAAAACGCACATATGACGTCAGGAATGAGTTAACAGGGCCATGTTACATGCTAGGCTGACAGTTAGATGTACTCACAAATTCACGCCCTCCATTTTGTTTTTAGGATAACCTGTGGGGAGATGGAATCGGTGTGTCATTCTTTCACATAATAAGACTACAAATATAAAATTATTAACCCAGGGTTGAAACCTGAAGCCTGGCTTCAAAACCTACTTTTAAACATCAACCCTGTCATCAATCCCTGACACAGAAAAACTGGAGAAGAACAAAAGTGAAGATACTTTAAGTCCAGTGTTAAGTTTCCAGTTAGTAATGATTTGGCGAGCAATGTCATTTGCTTGTGTGGGTCCACTGTGTTTTATCAAGTCCACAGTCAACGCAGCTGTCTACAAGGAAATTTTAGAGCACTTCGTAAAGCTATCGACAAGCTTTTTGGAGGCAGTGATTTTATTTCCCATAACGATTTGGCATCTTCCCACAAAGTCAAACCTGACAATAGCCGAATTAATAGCAAAAAAAAAAAAAACAGGACTTGATTGGCCAGCTAACTCGTTTGATTTGAGTCCAAAAGAAAATTAATGGCGTATTGTCAAGTGGAAGGTGAAATCCAGATGATGATGATAAGCCAAAATCAAACAATCTGAGTTACAATAACAACTCAACTGCGTTAAACACTGATCATCTCCATAAATCCCACCTTGATGCTGTCATTAATGCAATAGGAGCCCCAACAAGGTGGTGAAATTGGATTTTTGCATGTGTGTCTTTCTGCCATAGTCATCAAAACTGAAACAATAGAGGCAATGGTGTGTGGCGAACCCTTTTCCAATATACAGGTTTCACCTATTGAAACAAATGATTGAAATTCACGGACTTCCCCTCAATATTTATTTTTTTCGCACCCTCCTGTACAATACTGCACCTGCATCGAACTGCAGTCCTCCCACCGGTCACATCAGTGGTCCAGTGGCATTTCGTCGTAAACCCTCATGAAACCACTCAAATCCAAAATCGACGCGCAATGCTAGATTATGCAAACACTTTTGTTAAAACTAAAAAACAAATTATCACTCCAGCTAACCGGGTGATGACTGAACTGAAACAACGTTAAACAACACTTAAAATAACAGATTTTCGCCAGCATGTGAACGCTATTTTAAGACGAGAAACAATGAAGAAAATGCTTAAAAATATCACCCTGCCAAGACTTTACATTCTGACGTGAATTTTGTTGTTTCGAAGTTAAAAGTGCCAATGAAGCTAGGCAAGGAAGTAAGACAAGCGTTCTTCTTCGGCGGTCAATCATCACTTATTGACACACTATCGCCTCCAGGTGTTTTGAAGCGCCACAAAACGGCGATAAATATTTAAAACATCTGATTACATTTCAGTGACAGGTACTGTTTTCTATTCGTGATGTGTACGTTTAATTGATATGAATTTTAGATTTAATGTTATGTTTGTGAGTGCTTATTAGCAAGCGCTAAAGAAGCTACACATTGCGGTTTGACCAATCACTCCTCGTGCGCCACCTAGGTGTCCAGGAGGACCATCGAAAAAATGCTTTACATATGCAACAGAAATAAATGACATTTACAAACATAGCTGTTTAAATTTCGGTTAACCCCATAAGAAGAATTATTATATTAAATTAAATTGGTGACGGATCAATACATATTGATAATTATACTTGCCGCAGCGCGCTCGTCACGACTTCAAATTGATGGTGCACGCGCCTCTGCATGAAGATGACAACCCACCACAAGCATAAATTCTTCTTATTATGTCTCTTTAAGTTACTGTAGCCATAAATTGCTCTAAAACCAAGTGGTGGTTGTCGTGTGAACGGCACATTGAGCACGCGGAAGCCTCGCGCAACCATTTACGCTATAGGCCTAGACTAGTAGTAAATTTGTTTCCCACATAATACATATATAATATAAAATACACAAAATACAACCCTTTTTTCACGCACCTCCCCACGTTTTCTGTCACGATCATTTGCCTCCTCCTCATCTTCATCAACACCGCATCCTTTCTTTTTTCTCCGTTGACGTCACCCGAGGTGACGCCCTCAATCCCTTATGTCTTTTCTGATTGGCCGCTCCAACCAAGCGTTTGCCTCTTGCAAACAAACTACTGTATAAGAATAATCATCATCAAAAGACAATTGTGTGTCTTGGTCGGAAAACTGGTTTGACGGCATGCGCCTGATCAGCACTTCCTGAATGCCGTCATCAGATAAAATAAATAGAAGGGTGCAGGTGCGTCTGTTGAAGTTGCAAGTATTTATTTGCATAAAAGCAACAGCATTATTAAACTTCTGCCGCCACTAAAGCATTACACACAAAGATGAATTTTAACATGAGCTGCATCATGAGCAATGCAACTCAATCTCAATGACACCGCCACGTACAGGTAAATTAGTTAGGCCGTACATGTCTATGGTGTTTCCCATTATGTGTTAGCATGAAAGTAGTTGAGGCTACATGGTCGTTTTAAAAACACAAAGGTGTAATATTTTATATTTAGTTTGCCATTAAACTTCAACTGGGAGAGGCAATAAACAGCTTGAATTTTTTTTTTTTTTTAAAGAATGATCCACGATCTGCCAAACTGCTTCTTGTTGTTCACTGACTTGAGCTGAGTCATAGCCAGCAGAGTTTGGGCTCACAACTAGTGAGTGGGGTCACGCATATTTCAAGACATCACTTTATGGCGTATATGTTCGCACTTTGAAATACATCTGGCCAGTTATCCTCTAAGGTGCAGTTCCTCACGAATCCATAGGGTGGGGCTACAACACAAAGCAAGTGCTTCTACCTCAATTGCTTGTCATTGCCCTCCACCCCATCTCCCCTCACTAGAACTCCCTTTACCCTCCCCTTTTGGGGGCCCGGAGCTTTCTTCTATCCCGCCATAGTGCAGCTGATCTAATAGCATGTAGGTTTTGTTGTCACCTGAGGGCACTTTTTTTTTGTCACACCGTAAATGGATGTACCTGTTTGGAGAGTTCACACAATTTTACACCACAGCACACCACATCACCGCATTATACGTGTGTGTGTGTGTGTGTGTGTGTGTGTGTGTGTGTGCGCTTTCCAAATTGATTATGTGAGCGAGTGCATGAAGCCCCTTGATCCTCGAGCCCCCTCCGGGTGGCCCTCCTCCGTTAGCGTGTCGTAAATTAGCGAACCAAATTTGCATCTCGGTCTTAAACAAGAACCCTGAACCCCTCGCCTCATTTTTTGATGGATTTAATCTTCAAGTGTCTCCGCCAAGGCCGATGTCCTTCACCCCCCCGTTTTGAGGTCGCTCTCGATGCTATCGGCAAGCTTGTGTGAGATGGAGAGATAATCAGGGCTCTCCGCAAACTTTTTGTCTGTCGCTTAATTGTGTTAACGATATGGAATCGATGTATGTGTATTACTGTTGTTTTGTTCTGACATTGTGTGCTTCTTTTTTTGGGGCTTTTTCAGTGAATTTCCCCACTGTAGGATCAATAAAGTCTTCATCTTGTCGGGCTTTCACCTCTATCCATGCTATAGAGCCTAAAAGCCAGCATCACTTCTTTTTGATTTACTGGAGACCTTGAAGACCCTTAATGCTCAAGGGTACCAAAGTCATTTCGTTGACAGGCCACGTTGTAGTTGTGGACTGTGATAGAAATGAGTTTGGCATTTCGACTAAAAATACAAATACCTAGAGCGGTGGTCGGCAACACGCGGCTCCAGAGCCTCTTTAGCGACATCTAGTGGCTCCCTGGAGCTTTATAAAAAAAAGTTTGAAAATGGAAAAAAGATTTTGATAGTCGGCTAATGTAGCTCAAATAGATATAGATACATGTCGCAGCTCCGAAAAAGAAGAGCTGTGGTGTTGTTTTTTTATAAAATGTACACTTTATTTATGCTTTTAACAGTCTCGACAAACAGACATGTCTGTGTCCGACTCCTCGTTCAACTTGAGAGGCGTTCAAAGACAGCCTCCGAAAAAACGAAAATTCATGATCCCTTCACTGACACTAAGAAAAGCGAAAATGATATACCAAAACAAAAAAAAATCAAGCGAGGAAATCCCAAAATAAATTCTATGGGAGTATTTGTGAACACACAACAAAGGAATGAATAACATAAACAATTCTGAGACAGTCCAGTCTCCTACATACATATAGCATGTGTTTCCTTCATTGTAAGTTTTATCGGAGGCTTTTATTTTTTTGCGGCTCCAGCCATGTTTGTTTTTTGTTTTTTTTTGTCCTATATGGCTCTTTCAACATTTTGGGTTGCCGACCCCTGACCTAGAGGCTTTTAAGTATGTAGCCCACTTCTGCGGGTGCCGCATTTCCACGCCGTCATGCTAGATGACTCTGTTACGATCCGAGTGTGTCGAGTAATTTGCCTCTCCTACGGGGGAACGTTTCCGACGGACATGAGCTACTACTTGCTGGGTCCACTAGAACAGATTACCAGCGACTTCAAGAACAACCTGCAGCCTTTTCGTGAACTGCAGTCACCCTTTCTAGCACAAGATGCGGCCCCCCCGTGTGATAATTGTCTGAGCCCCACTGGTTGCCGTCTTCTGCCATAAGGCAAACGTAAGGCGTAAAAGTATAAAGTCGTGAAAAATAATTACGCAAGTCCAGATTTCTGAAAAAAAAAATAATTTCATGTGGAAGCCTGACATTTATGTCCATGTGATCCCTTGGCAAACAGGTCACATGATCAGAAGCAGTTGTCTCAACCATAAGGTTGCTTAGTCGATCCGTTGGCCCACCAAGATGTCGTCCCTCACCATCCACTCTCCTTTTTTCCCATTCTATCGCCAGTAAACCCGGCGGAACACATTTAGATCCCGCGCAACTCTTGGGTGCCGACTCATCACTCTGCTCTGCGTTTGAAGATTACGCCGCTCAGAGACATCCTCGCTGGGCACCCAGGCGGCTTAGAGGGCCACAATCCGTAATCCCTTACCCTTCACGGGGAATTCTCCACGCGCTGAAATACGGCGGCCTCTCACGGTTCGCGGGGAACTATCGCCGCCTCGGGCCGAGATAGATGGACGACGCGTCGCGATGAATGCGGGAGGAAAGTGGAGGCCGTTAAATTTGAAAGTAACTTCCACACGGTTCAGCAATCTTGTTGGCTGAGCAGCCGGTGATGTGAGGGCCTCGCTTACATGTCGACGCCAACAGCGGTTAGGATGATGGAGCGTAGAAAAGGATGTACTCTCGTTCTTAAAAACACCAAAATGATTTTTTTTCTCCCAGACTTCTTGCTGCTGATGTGAAGTCAAACATTCTCGGCACCATGTTTTAACAATGCTTAGTAAGTGCTTGGCAAAAACAACAACAGAAATGCAAAGTGACCATTCACAGCACATCAACTATCAAATTCAATGAGTACACGTTTACGCTTTCAAAATTTTATAACAGTGAATCTATTGCCGGGGATATGTTTCAGAGCCACTCATTTTAGGTTAAAACCTGCAGTATTGTGAGACCATAGAAACACACATTGGGATTCTTTTTACTCCGCTAAGACACTTTAAATACATTTAAACTTATTAAAAGAGGCTCTTTGTTGTTAAAGTATTCCTTTGCGCCCGTGTTTTTCACTGTCTCACACACATAGTTCTCAAAGAGGAGAATGATAAGTTTGCTAGCGTCTAATGCTAGCATACAATGTGTAACTAACATACAGGCTAAACAAAATTAGCAAAATACTATTGTAGCATGACAATGTAGCATATACATCGAACTGAGCCATTCTAATTGTATGGAATTGTAGCGTGGCAGCTTAGCTTACTATCATAGCATTAACCGTAGCGATGTGGCAGAACAATGTAGCGGAACATTGTAGCTACCAGTGTAGCAGAACACTCAAATAAAACCTCGCAGTGTGACATTGTAGGGTGATATTGTAGCATGACATCATAATGTAGCGACCTGGTGTGACCCGGCGTAAGAATTTAACTATTACCATAGGCAGCTGTAAATGTGTTTAGCCATTACAGGGCTATGGCCTACCCCGATACTAGCGAGGGAACACCATTTAACAAGCTGAAACAATTAAAGCTGTCGTGGCCTTTGATGAATCAGGTGTGCAGGACTGAAGGTGAGCTGAGCTGACAGAGATGGACGACTGCCGGCATGCTGACAACTGAGAGAAGGATGATGCCATTTTTTTTGTTTTTTTTGGTTGTTGTTGTTGTTGTAAAAAATGCATGGACGAGCGACCTTGAGCGGAGCTGGCTCAGGTCGACGCCAGTGTGATGACACGCTCTCTGTCCACGATGCCACCGTGCATGCCAAACAGCCAGGGGCTAGCTTGAGTACCGCCGGATGGAGGGCCAAATCCTTACTGGTCAAGGACATTCGCATGGTTGAAGAGCAACACGAAGAGCCCACGTATGGACTCACTAAGACGGACCAGTGCTGTCCTTGAAAACCACGAGTTTCTTCAAAAACTCCAAGTCGGAAAAAAGTATGACATTATAACATGTTGTAGTGTGAAACCGTAGTGTGATAAGGTTTTTTTCAGGTAATTTCAGAAAATGTATTCTTACATTTCGCATTAATCAGTGGCCAAGAGGTAGCTCTCAAGTTTTGGTAGCCCCTTTGTAGAGTAACAATGCAGTGTGACATGGTAGCATGTCATGCTAGCGTGTTATCGTAGCATAACACCATCTTCGTAGTGTTTAAAATAATTCCCCAAAATCTTCCACAGCTTTAATATTCAAGCAGGGCTCCCGCAATTACAGACCGCCTCCTGCCACTGTTTGCTGGAAAATAAGATTAAAGTTCACCTTTTGTACGATAGCTCAAATCCTCCATAATCCTCATATATTAGCAGCAATCACGACGGTAAAAAGTTTCATACACATACAACATGATGACTGCTAAACATGACAGTTAAATACATACATCAAAATAAGTATTTGTCTTTTAAATGGCGACTGTAATCTGTTTTGAGCCCAGCTAAGCTAACATATACGGGGTACTGTCTTTCTTGAGACCACATACACATATGCACGCACGCACACACACGCGCGCACACAGACATATTACAGAAATGGCTGTGCTGTGTCAGCTCGGATGGGGATTAGCGTTAGTTTAGCGTCGACAGCACACAAATAGCCAGCGGGCGGACAAGTCGACAGTGCGCGTATCAAAATGCTTCAGAACGCCACATTTAAAATGTCAGCTCCCCAAAATTATTTACACTTTTTTTTTTAAGCCATACTGCGCTATGCTAATGTTGTTAGCGACTCAAAGTTAGCTTAGGCTTAGGCTACCGTCACTCATTCGGAATGATTCCCGCCATTGAAAAGTTATGTTGTTTAAAAATAACTTTGTGGCTTTTTTTTATGATGTTAAATTTTTTAAGATTTCTTGGCCAACATCAGCAAATGCAATTGATCATTTTCAGGATTCTTGGAAAGTGAAAACTGTTTCGGTAAATTGTGAGATTTTTTTCCGATGTGAAAAATAAACCTTGACTCAATGAAGGTTGGGACTGCCTGAATAGACATTTAGAATCAGTTGAAAACCAAATCAGCACTACTGTCAGCTGTCGACCCAAAACTGAATGTAGGTGTCGGTCATAAAACGACGTGGGTCCTTGACACCAACCTCATTGATGGCTCCAGCATGACAAATACTGTGAATGTTTCAAAGACACATTTTTTATGATGATTATCGTGAATATAAAAAGGCACTTGATTTAGCTTGAGAATATCTTTCTGCTTTTCGTTTTGATCTTGGACTAATTGTCTGCCAACATCTGACATATATATATATTTTTAAGACATATTTTTGGCTATTTGTTGTTGGAAGTGACATTTCAAACCTTTGCAAAACGTCTGGTTTAACTCATACACTTCCGGTCTTATTAGCGGAATAGTTATCATCTCATTAACTGATAATGAAAATTCACGTCATTGTTTTGAACAAAAAACAAAAAAATTAATTTCAACACAAAATTAATTATTGTGGCAGCTGCTGCTTCATGATGATCTCGACTACTGCAGTAACAACAACAACAACAACAACAGAAAAACTAGATAAAGAAGCGTTCTTCCCAGTGTGTGGACAATAAAAATAAACAGTATAGATGCATATATACAAACAAGGATTTTATGGAAAAATAAACTAGCATCTGATTTGACCCACAGATAAAAACAAGCATTGAGTCTTTGTGCAGTAAATCGAGAGAAGTGCAGCCATCAAGTACTTTTACTTGGTTACTTGCCACTACTGAATAAATGAAGGTGCAAAGTGAGTGTTTACGAAGAGACTTGTTTTCTTAGCAGATCATCCTGCCGCGCTTTAACGACGTTGTAACGCATCTTTCCACTTTAATAAGCTGCTTCGTTTGTGTGTGTGTGTGTGTCTGCTGTTTTCATTTCGCAGCAGGGATGCCCCCAAAGCAATTAAGATGACAAAGGTTAATGAATTCTGCAGTTTTACCTGATATGAGTGGAGGATGCCAATGAGTTCAATTAATTAAAAAAAAAAAAAAAGAAAACACCCCCCCCAAAAAAAACAAAAAACACCAATGGCAGCAAGTTCACACGGGACAGTTCATTCGGTACGAGAGCAGTATAAAAATAAATCTGCCTAAAAAAAAAAAAAGTCTCAAATCCATTGTGATGAAACAGTCGACCAATATTTTGCCGTACAGTCAAACCTCGGTTTTCGAACGTCTCGGTTCTCGACCAATTCGGTTTTCGACCAAAAATTTCTAGTTTTTTATGCCTCGGATGAGAACAAATTTCGGTTCTCGAACAAACTGAGCGCACTTGAATGCACCGTTGGACTCCTCTCGCCTTCCTTACACGAGGAAGTGACGCTTCTTCGTGTTGCTTTCCATTGTGATCAGACGTGTTCAGTAAACATTTTTATTTTAAAAAGAGCGTGGTTTCGGTTTTCGAACAATTTCGGTTTTCCAACAGCCTTCTGGAACGGATTATGGACGAAAACCGAGGTATGACTGTATATGGAGTACAGTACTGTATATGTTGCTCTATGTGACTCGCTGTTGTTATGCTGACTTTCGCAGCTTTTCTCGCGGACCGTTTGCAGACTTAAAAATAAAAATAAATAAATATATATATATATATAACAAATAAATAAATAAATAAATATATATATAATGTTCATTGTTCGCTACTTCGCGGATTTTCGTTTATCGCGGTTAGTTTTGGTCCCCATTAAACACTATAAACGAGGGATTACTGTACTGGGCAATTTGAGAAACAAATCCAAAAGACAATTTCCAGTAGGGTCATCAATAAACTGTATTTACAATTCTGCCTGAACAAGTCAACCTGCTCTGTTTGTTGATCTTTCATGCGGCAGAACAATCGCAAATTGGATTTGGGCTGCAGCAAACAAAATTAATGATTATTCAGTTACTGGATTGGTCTGCAAAATGTCAGAAAATCACAACAACAAAAATTGTGATGATTGCTTGACAAAGTTAAAGCAGATGTTTGTAATTATCTTATTTTTTTGTAAAAGACCCAAAAAATAATCACGCTGCGTTCATGGACGAGCACAGAAATCAGCCCGCGGTAGACAACAAATGATTTACTTGATTGTTTAATTTCACTCTTGAAGGGTGGTGGGAACGCGAAAGGATGTCCTGGTGTTTTGTGTAATTTCTTGACATTGGGACAACTACTACAAGTTTGACGGCGTCACTTTTCCAAATTAGCTTCATACTGACTTCCGAGTTTGGTGACTTGCTTGGAGGTCACGGCCAAGAAGTGGCGCGTGTTTGCGATGCCGAGCAACCCGTGACACCACCGCAGAGGATCTTTTTCTAATTCCGCTAAATGTCAACGAGCACCCCACCTTCCCTCCACGTGCCTCTGCCAAAAGGCCAGTGCTAAGTCATCTGTTTACTCCAATACAGCTGCTGCCTGTCAACCACCACTCCCACGATGCTCTTTTCCATTTCTGACACCTCCCACCAACGCTACATTAATCAGACGGTGAGCGGACCTCGGAAAACCGAAAAGGATTTCTACGTACAGTCTTGGACTAACTGACCACCAATATGAGCGGCAGACATATTGCTTGACTGACATCTAAAAAGGACTCTGATGGTTTTCTCTCCAGAATTCCACCACAAAATCCAGTTTGACTGCACAGCGTGATTTATTTAGTAAGTGTGTCAAGATTAGACTCACCAAAAAAGTCTCAAGAAGCCATGTCTGAAAAGACAAAATGGTCAGCCATTTTGACTCGAAGCGGCCATTTTAGGCTCGATTTCCGGGGTCTTTCCAAAACACCCCTGTTGAATTTTTTTCACCCCCCACCCCCACAACCACATTTGAAGCATTAACATGAGACGTACGGAAGATGCTAAACTGTGAAAATATGTATTTTCTTCTTTTTTTTTGGTCATTGAGTGTGGCTGGAAACATGATAATGGCGAAACTTGTCGAAACTGTAACAACTCCAATTTTAATTGGATTTTACCATTGAAGTGAACTTCAAAACACAACAGCGTGAAAATTAATAAGAATGCCGCTGAGTGGCAGGCGTAATCAAAGCGTCAAGTCAAAGTTGCGCTAATTGATTTTGGGGAAGCAAAAAAAAAAAAAGCCTGACAGTCAACGCTGCCTCATTAGCATCAATTTATTTGAAGCAGCCTGCTCAGGGAAAGGTGACAATTCATTTTATCACTCTGACCTTTTTTTCCGGCGTCATTCGCACACGTTTGCCATTGTACAGTTTGAAGATTTTGCAGACTTGGCGAGAGCAAAAAAAAAAAAAAAAAAAGTGTGGTTCAGCGAGGTGATAATTGTCTCCCAAAGGTAGCCATCTGTCAGCGGGGTGCTTTGTCTTATTTACTGCGGTAGTCACTGTCCTGTGTGGACCATTTGGACCCTTTTCATCATTCCCAAGCAGGAAACGTGCAAGTTTAGCAACAAATCAAAGTGAACAACTTGTCCAAGTGGGTCTATTTTTCAAGCAAAAAAAAAAAGCAAAACCTTAACCCACAAAGATGCGCTTTTTAAATATATTTAGAGGTTTCCCCAACCAGTTTTGGTACTTATTACTGATTTGCTCTCTATTTGATTGCAGGTTTTCCAACCAGTTTGCATCAAATGTTGCTGTCTATTTTTTTTCTTCATTTGATTGAAGGTTCGTGAACCAGTTTCCACACAATGTTGCTCTTTGGCTAGTTTGACTCTCTTTGCTTTCCGTCCATCTGCTCTTAAAATGTGTAGTGACGGCTGGCATTCCACATAAGTCAATAAAATAATAAGGCTAAACAATAAAGTTTGACGGTTTGAACAAAAGTGGCTCAAAAACTTTTTCAAATGAAGCTCTGCGGATAATTTAGTAAGGCAATGAGCGTCACGCGGTTTTCGTATTGGCATTAACGAGGCTCCGCTGAGAAGACGGAAAGCGGCGAGGATAAAAGTCGGCGGACATTCGTCATCCTGTTCCCGTCGCTGAGGGGAGGGGGGGGGGGAATGCACACAATTTACGAGCGGGCCGCTTCAAGCTTTGTTCCTCGGCGTCGTAAATTTTTTTTTTCTTTGTGTGGCCTCGTCCTTCAGGAGCCGCCCGGCGTCACGGGAGTGGAAATGACGAGAGGCGGCCATGTCATTTTCTAGTTCACGTTAGCAATCTGCACAAGATCAGCAAGCTGATTTCCTTCCAAAAGCTTCACGTGGAGCCACGTATTAGTGTAATAACCGAGCTTTAGTTGCCATTATGCTTAATAGGTAGTCAATCACATGCTGACTGTTAAGGAGGTGGCATTAGCGTCCCCTGCTGGTTCATCACGCGGCGTAAGAAAGACGAAAGTCGGATAATTTCGTGACACAGCATGTTTTGGATAATTATTTTATTTGTCGAAAAAAAAAAATCTCAAATGATTAAAATATTACTTTCAAAAATGTATTTTCATATTTTTCTTTTTTTTTAAATTTAGTTTTCCATGAAAAATATTTTTTGGGATATTTTTACAAGTTGTATTTTAAGTTAAATGTGTTTTTACATTAAGAAATAGCCTTTTTATCTCGAAAAAAATCTATACTTTTTTGATAGAAAAGCCTTTTTTATAACAAAAAACCTATGATGGAGGAAAAAAACATTATTTCATATTGTGCGTGAGAGCAAGTTATTAAAAAAAAAGAAATACGTATTGATATTGTGAGAATGCAGTTGTATTTCTTCCTAAAAATGTTTTCTCAACTTTTTCAATGTATATTTTTGGAGCTCTTCATACAACAGTTTCTCTCAGATTAAAAAAAAAACACCCAAAATTGCTTTTTGATTTAAAAATAAAAATGAAGAAAAAAATTAGAGTAGAATATTTCTTCTTTTGTCGAGAAAGCCCTGAGAAAAAGTACATTTTCCAAGAAAAAAAGAAAGTAGTATTCAATCTCGAATGTATTTTCTTAAAGAAACATTTGAGCAACAATAATTGTGTCGGAAGGACAAAAAGAAGCAGCCGCTTTTAGTTTTTAAAGAATAAAAAAACTTACTTTGATGTATCCCTCCATGGTTCCTTCTCATTCTCTCTGTGAGCTTGAACCCTTTAAGTCAAGGTCAACACACAAAAAAAAAGGAGCAGAAAATGCAAAAATAATACATACAGGGAGAGTAGAAGATAACGTCTCGCTTGGTTTTCATCCGGATGTGTAATTCTCCCCCTCCACCTTCTTCCATCGCAGGAGTGTCAGATTGCGAAGGGTCGGCTGGCTGTAGATTTATAATTTTAGGATAAGAAGAGCGGGAAACAATCGGCGTCTCATATTTGTTTGTGTACAGTTTATTAATTCACTGGATGGGATTGGTCACACCCCACATGTTAGGGGCTCCTTTCAACACATGACGCACGATAAACACATTTTTAATATGTGACAGCTTGCAACATGGAATAAGTACAGTAAACCCCTTAAAATCTGTGAACAAAAACTGATGCCCCCCCCCAAAATTATTTGAACTGCCAATATTAATTGCATAAAAGGGAACTAAACCCCTCCCACATTCTCTTGTTTTTTTCCAAGTCTACATTAACCCTCATGCAGTATTTTTAAGCGGCGGATTGTCCCAAAAATGTCCCTCTTCCAATGTGCGACAACTTTTTTCACTTTTCATTTTTTTTCACTTTCAACCCCTCAAAATGTTCAGTGGGAATTGGCCAAGACATAGATATACATCCTATGCAAAATTACAGCTTTGTGGAGTTATTTTTCACTGTTTTGTCTGTGGTGTGTCCAACAGTCCAAAATTTGTCCATGTCCTGATAATTACTTTGTCTGTAGCACGTGCTTCACCAGATACCGGGTTGTCCAGCTCCGGCCTCCCTGTGTGGAGTTTGCAGTCCATGCATGGCAGGCTCGTTGGGCACTCGTCCAAAGTGTCTGCGTAACTCCTGGGATAGGCTTTTGAAGCGGGGAAAATGGATGGATTACTGCATGGGGGTTAAATGTGCCATTTTGATGAATTAACTCGAATTTAGGCACACAATATGAGTCAGAATATCGTCTTTTGAGTGCTGGCAACACACAATGGATTCTTACGAAAAAATGTTTTGGGGTTTACTTCCCCTTTAAACTCCCCAAATTGTAATCCCAAAACACTTTCACATCCTTACTGCAACATTAGCTTAAAAAAAAAAAGTCTTACAGATGATTTGGTTTGGCAAAGATACAAAGATGCTGGTGTGTATGTGGCCTTAGCAAGCTGTAAAAATACAGATGACTACTTTCCTATTAGCCAGCGCCTTGCCGGCATCTTCTGGCATCTTAAGGCCATTACATGTAGAGGAAAAAAAAAAAAAAAAGTGCAGATAGCCGCCAGAAAAGAAATTCAGTCACTCAGCAGACAGTTGGTCCAAAAATGATGATTTAGTTACGACGAATGACCGTTAACATTTGTTCATCTAACTATGCCTGAGATGTATCGTGACAGGAAGAGCAATAAAATGTTCTTCCAGTGCATGGAAGAAGATATTTAATGAATATGTTTATGCTGTTCGTACAACAGACTTGAGTTACGTTCTTACTTACGTTCCAGACTTTCGCCGCGACAGACAAAATCTGCACAGTAGCGATCGCCGACAGTATTCCTTTTGTCATTTCTAGTTTGAAGCTTCATGCACTGTGCTACCAAGTCTACTTGTACAAAAGGAAGCCAATGCGGTGTCACCATTTTGGACTGCCAAACTCATTCGAACGAGGTGGAAAAAGGAGGTTCCAACATTTTGATCAAATGTCGGCTAAATGCTAAAAACATAGCAATTGCGCAATTTGTGAGGAATTTGAGAGCACCGTGATTTCAGTTTGGAAGAGTGGTTCTCAACTGCGGTCACCCTGGAGTCGCCCTTTCCTATTGTTGCAAAGTCGCGACCCATTTTTATAGAGCTTAAGAACAATAAAGCATTTTTGTTGTTGTTGTGGTTTAAAAATAGCCGCTGAAAATACATGTGCGGTGAGTTTGAAATACCGCCAAAAGCATATGTGTGAATGGTGGTTTGTTTATGTGTGCCCTGCTATGGGCTGGAAAGCTTTATTTTTATTTTTTTTTTTTACAGTTCAAGAGGGAAAAAACATACAGTCAAACCTCGGTTTTCGTCCATAATCCGTTCCAGAAGGCTGTTCGAAAACCGAAATTGTTCGAAAACCGAAACCAGGCTCTTTTTAAAATAAAAATGTTTACTGAACATGTCTGCTCACAATGGAAAGCAACACGAGGAAGCGTCACTTCCTCGTCTACCCGAGGAAGCGTCACTTCCTCGTGTAAGGAAGGCGAGAGGAGTCAAATGGTGCATTCAAGTGCGCTCAGTTTGTTCGAGAACTGAAATTTGTTCGTCATCCGAGGCATAAAAAACTACAAAATTTTGTTCGAGAACCGAGACGCTTGAAAACCGAGGTTTGACTGTACTTGAGTTTTTTTTTGTTTTTTGTTTTTTTTAAATATGGTCTCTCTAAAGTGCAGACTTGTCATCCCTCACAGGCGGGTCTGGTACGTAACTCTCCGCGATGAGCAGCGGATCACTCGAAATCAAAATTCCCTATCAAGCCCCGCCAACTGATTGCTGCCGTCGGATTGGCGTCTGCGATTGAGGCGGAAAAAACCCACAGATGACAAAGAAAACAAAGACAAGATTAAAAGGCTGTCTGAGTGGGCGTCCGAGTATTTACATGATTCCCTTTGAGGGAGTCGTCCGAGCTTCCCCGAACGCCCCGTCGCCGGCCTCCAGGTTGGGGACCAGGATGAGTCCGCTTTCCTCTTTCCTCCTCCTCATCGGTCGCCCGTCAACCGGTGGGCGTGTAGGGCGTGTCGCTGTGGTAGTTGTAGTCGGGACACACCTTCTGCACCAGCTTGTAGTCGGTGCTGTGGAAGGTGATGAAGATGCAGATGACTTTGAAGGGTTTGGAGCACAGCCAGGAGACGTGGCTCTGGGTCTGGTCCTGAGGGCAACTCTGCGACGGGTCGTGGGCGCACAGCGAGTTGCGGGTGCCGCGTTCCACCTTCTCGTATTCCACGCGGCAGTTGAACAGCTTGCTCTCCTTGCTCTCCAACGCCGTCTGCTGCTGGACATGCAGATCCTGCTGATGGGGGTTCTGCTGTTGCTGCTGGTGGTGGTGATGCTGTGATGGTGATGGACATGGAACTCCACCGCCTTGCTGGGCGGTACGAGCCCGACGGACACGTTGCCCTGCCCGGTGGAGTTGTGTCGGAAGTAGACGCTGAAGGTACCTGGAAATGACATGGACTCTGAGCGGTAGTGGGAAGTAGCAAAGTATCAACCTTGATCCAAATAAAGTTGGGATCCTGTGTCAATAAAAGCAGAGCACAATACAGTGAAACTCCTCTACAACGAAACCTACATGGGCGAAAATACCCCCTAGTGTGAAAAAAAAAACAACAAAAAAAAACTGCGTTGCGTTATACGAAATATTTTTCTCTGCTCTTGCCTCGCGATGAGATTCACTATAACAAAGTCTAATCCAACAGTGACCTCTACTGCTTCGTTCGGAAACGGCAACAGCAACCACCACACTGGTTTACACATGCGCAGTAGTCCAGGAAGTATTTGTTATTGTTCGTTTCAGACGCAGGCAGAACGTTGTATTGCTAAAATGGCTACAAATTGGACCTTTGGATGTCAAGCAGCGAAGACAAGAAGAGCTCTGACGCTGGAGCGAGGGTAAAAGTGATCAAAATGAAAGACGGAGGAAGCAAAATAAAATACATTATCCAAGAAATTGATGTAAGTGAAAGTGAATGCTGATCGTAAATTTCGCAATTTCTTTCCCGTTTTTTCTTTCTACACGGACTATATGAAGTGTCAAGTGTATGCTGATACTTATGCACTATTGGAATAAAAATAAAAAGTACACTTACATCTGAGATCAAATTTGCTACAGTGAAAAACCCCCTGTTGTGAAAAATTTCTTGCTGCAAACATGATTTAGTTGTAGAGGAGTTTCACTGTAATTTGCAAGTCCTCTTCAATCAATTGAATACACGGCAAAGGCATGACATTTAATGTTCAAACTGATCATTGTTTGTTTGGAGCTACAGTCCATGTCTTCTTCTCAACAATAAATTAGACTGGTCTAACAATACGGACACTCTGATCACAAAGGGGATCTTTCCTGCTCAGAAAACTGAGGTCTTTTGGAGTTCAGGGGTCACTCCTTAAGACCTTCGCTCTGTACGACTCTGTGGTGGCCTCAGGCAGCATCTCAGCCCGGGACTGGTCAGGAGGGCCAGCTCTGTCCTAGGCTGCTCGCTGGACACTCTGGAGGAGGTGTGCAACAGGAGGATGCTAGCTAAGCTAACAGCTATGATGGATAGACCCTCCCACCCCCTCCAGGCCAGCCTGACAGCACTGGGCAGCTCCTTGAGTCAGAGACTGATACACCCGCGCTGCAAGAAGGAGAGGTACCGCCACTCGTTCCTGCCGACTGCTGTCACGCTATTGCATAGATAGACCTGAAAACCTGCACTCACCCCCACTCACCCATTTGAATATACTTATATATATTTTTTATCATTTATGTTTATTGATATACTGTACTTTTTGTTCTTCTACATCTCCCTTTCATAATTTTGCTGCTGTAACTGGGGAATCTCTCCATTGTGAGACAAATTTTCTTATCTTATTTTAATATAGGTTCAGAGAATTTGGAGGAATCATTGCATCCAGTTCTTGAGATCCCCCCCCCCCCCCCCCCCCACCCCATCAGCAACAACAAGAAACATTGCTGGTTTCTCTGGCTCCGCCCTCATCTGAGATTAATTGACCCAAAGTTGAAAAATTGTGTTGTGGTCTGACGAGTCCACATTTCAAATTGTTTTTGGAAATCATGGACGTCATGTCTTCCCTGCCGAAGAGGAAACGGTGCATTAATGCTGAAAGGTGCAGACAGGTTTTGGGGCACACTGGCCTGCCAGCAATCCAGACCCGTTGTTTTTTTTTTAAATCAGTTTGAACATTAAAAAAATGTCACCAAAAAGTTGGTGATTTGGGGTTCTGGTTTGGATTCATGACATTTCAATTCATTTCGATGGAGATGTTTTTTTTTTCTTTTGTAAATTGAGTTACGAGCTCGGTCACGGGAACTTAACTCTTAAGTCAAGTCATGAAAACATCTGGCCTGTTCATCGAGCCAATAGAGTACCGTTGCCGTGGTCCACGATCTTGCCGGTGATGAGCAGGTTGAGTTTGACCGTCTTGATGTTGGAGTGGAAGTCTCCCCAGCCGAACATCTTCTTGAACTTTCCCGTCTTCACGATGGGCCTCCTCTTGGCCCGGGAGCGTCCCTCCAAGGCCGAAGACACCGAAGAATTGGAAAGCCAGGTCCACTGCTTGGCGTCAGAGTCCAAATCCTCCTCCATGTGGAAGTCCAGGTCCACTGAGGTGAAGTTGTCCTTCCCATCCAGCGTGTGGGCCAGAAGGCGGCTGACCGACAGAGTTTGAGCCGCCTTGCTACTAGCGGACCAGTACGACTTCATTTTGGACTTGCCGTTTGCTGATTTCGAGTCAGCTTCGAGCACCTGGATGACAAAGATGAACGTCACGTTTCAATGTCGTTATTCAAATCGATATACAGTCAAACCTCGGTTTTCGTCTATAATCCGTTCCAGAAGGCTGTTCGAAAACCGAAACCACGCTCTTTTTAGAATAAAAATGTTTAATGAACACGTCTGCTCACAATGGAAAGCAAAACAAGGAAGCGTCACTTCCTCGTCTACCCGAGGAAGCGTCACTTCCTCGTGTAAGGAAGGTGGGAGGAGTCAAATGGTGCATTCAAGTGCGCTCAGTTTGTTCGAGAACCGAAATTTGTTCGTCATCCAAGGCATAAAAAAACGCGAAATTTTTGGTCGAAAACCGAATTGGTCGAGAACCGAGACGTTCGAAAACCGAGGTTTGACTGTACACAAATGTATGTTTGTGGTTGATTTCTTCAACAACCTCAACATGGAAGCTGCAGTTCCAAGTAACTGTACGCAACTGTCCCGAGTTGAGCGCAGCACAACAGCGTCACAGCAGCTTGACTTTGTAGCTTCCTCTGTCGGCACACGTTCGCGCCGTCCATCATCACCCGTTCGAGAAAGCGCTGACGTTCGCCACCGACGCTTACGGAGCGCCAAACGTCTTTGGTGTGTCGTCTAAATCAAGACGGAGGGCCTTCTTACCCCCCCCCCCCCCACCACCCCCTCCTCGCTCCCCCATCGAACGTGCCCCCACCCCCCCCCGATGATGTATGAGTCATCTCCAACAATCCCGCGGATGACAGCGCCAACTATGCGACGAGACCCTCGCCTCGACGTGACAGCAGATCCATCTGAGCGTAGCCTTCGCCGTTTTTTTTTTTGGGTATCTTCGCCGGGGCCGATCAATAGAGTGAAAATAAGGTCCTCTTTCATGCGGCTGAGGCGCATTGTGTGACGCCGTGAATGATCTTTCCTCCGCGGAAGGACGCGGCGGCTTTGTGCACTCGGACTTTTGGAGAAAGATGGCCTCCGGTTGTTTTTGAAGAGAACACCGTGATGGACGAGCCGATTGCCGTGGTAAAAACGTGCGTAGATCTTTTTTTTTTTTTTTTTTTCTTCCCCCAAAAGGAAGTCACCGCAGGACTTTTTAAAAGTAAAATATTTGCGCTGGCGAGATGAGGAATGAATTGAAATGTTTTGTGGCTCAGCGGCACGATTAAACGATGTTAATGAAGCGCGGCTTTTGTCTAACACGTGCCGGCCGCCGTAATGTATTATCAGAAGATAAATTCAGCGGCGGGCGTCGGCTACGACTTCCCGCTCGGGATTTATGGCGCCATTACGCCTTGACATAAAGCTCCTTCATGACGGACAAGTTCAACGAAATGGCGACTTACAAAGTGCGGAGCAAGCAGCTGGAAAGTGGACTCTTCTTCATTTTTACATTAAAGTGACGACTTCAAACACACTATGTGTGTTTTAAAAAAAGAAGAAAAAGAAAAGAAAAAAAAAGCATACCAGAAAAATATCAAATTTAACCCTCATGCAATATTTTTAAGCGGCTGCATGAAGGCTATTACGTCCTCGAGGATCGTCCCAAAAATGTCCCTCTTCCAATGTGCACAACTTTTTTCACTTTTAATTTTTTTTCACTTTCAACCCCTCAAAATGTTCAGTGGGAATTGGCCAAGACATAGATATACATCCTATGCAAAATTTCAGCTTTGTGGAGTTATTTTTCACTGTTTTGTCTGTGGTGTCCATTTGTCCAACAGTCCAAATGGTCCAGTGTCCGAAATGTCCAATTTTGGGATAATTACTGCATGGGGGTTAACGTGCAGTCAAACGTCGGTTTTCGAACGTTTCTGTTCTCGACCAAAAATTTTGAGTTTTTTATGTCTCGGATGACGACCGAATTTCGGTTCTTGAACAAACTGAGTGCACTTGAATGCGTCACTTGACTCCTCTCGCCTTCCGTACACGAGGAAGTGACGCTTCCTCGGGTAGACCAGGAAGTGACGCTTCCTCGTGTAGCATTACATTGTGAACAGACGTGTTCAATAAAGATTTGTTTTTAAAAAAAAGCGTGGTTTCGGTTTTTGAACAAATCGGTTTTCGAATCGGTTTTCGAACAGCCTGGAATGGATTATGGACAAATACCGAGGTTTGACTGTATAGTGGCAATATTTCACCATCTCTTCTAATATTTCAAAACAGTATTTTATTTGTACAGTTTGTATTTACAGTAATCCTCCCTCCATTGCGATGCTTACGTTCCAAACCACCTCTGCAATATGTGAAATCCACATAGATGCTCTATTTAAATACTCCCTATGCATGTTTTCATATCACGTACAACACAATATATTTTTTAGGTCTTTAACGCTTTGAGCATCATCGACATGAAGTGCCATTAAGACACGAATGTTAAAAAAAATCATAACTATCGCTAGCAGTTGGAAGCATTGGATGATACTCTTTTGGAGGGAGGAGCTCACTGTTTGTTGCTCCGAAAACATGGCGGATCCTTGGAAATGTAACTGTTGGAGGAGCTTGTGACTGATCAAAATGTTTGTCACATTAACCCCCATGCAGTAATTGTCCCAAAATTGGACATTTCGGACACTTTGGACGATTTTGGACTGTTGGCCAAATGGACACCACAGACAAAACAGTGAAAAATAACTCCACGAAGCTGAAATTTTGCATAGGATGTATATCTATGTCTTGGCCAATTCCCACTGAACATTTTGAGGGGTTGAAAGTGAAAAAAAATTAAAAGTGAAAAAAGTTGTTGCACATTGGAAGAGGGACATTTTTGGGACGTAATACCCTTCATGCAGCCACTTAAAAATACTGCATGAGGGTTTTAAATATACTACAAAGAGTCTCACAAAAAAAAGAAAACATGCCGAAACGATGATGTAATGTATTTGCACACACACACACACACACACACACACGACTAAATACTACTACTACTATTCAAAATAGCCACAGCGGACTGTTGGGAGTAAATACGTATGAAATGGAAAAAATATTAGAATTTAGGTTGCGTGAAGGTTACTGCTTTGAGAGTGTCTGCTGGCCATGACCACTCGCCACTGGTGAAAAGTTGTACTTCAAATGGAGTTTGATGTCATTTTCTATTCTGAGTCATAAAAGTGATTCCGGAAGCTTCTCAGCTAAGTGGGTTAAGTCTCAACAGAGGCGCCGCACTCACATGAAGGGATGTCAGGAAGCTGCTTTACACATGAACACAGAACACACACACACACACACACACACACACACACACATACACGCGCACAAGATGGCTGCCAAAAGGACTCAGAAGTGTGCCGGAAAAAATAGGGATGGGATTTCTCCAGATACGATGTCACACCTACGAGTTTTTCTTCCTGTGTGTTTGGGCGACACGTAATTAGCTGGCGTGTGGAAGCACACCTGACAGGATTAGCGACACAATCGCGCGGTGGATTAGAGCACCAACCTGTAATCCCAATTGAGGGAGATTGGAACCTGCGTGCGTGTGTGTGTGTGTGTGTGTGTGTGTGTGTGTGTGTGTGTGTGTGTGTGTGTGCCTCAAGGTGATTGTGTGGTGCTGTTTAAAGGTCAGCTGTCACACCGAGATGACTTTGCCAGGCCTGGGGAAATATCGATCGCTCTGGTTTAATGATGCCGCAGTGGTTCCTCCTGGCCAGCGGGGGCAGTAAGCAAAAATCTATTATGTTTTTATTGTGCACAGAAGTTGATATAGGGCACATTTTCAAGATATCGTGTGTACAGGTAAGTCAAATTTAGAGTTGAGCGCCTCGTGTGTCGTACCGTATTGCGCCACAATATGCCAGGCGGCAGCGAGCTCGACTGGAAGAGATGCAGCGTAAACAACAGCTGCTCTGGTTGTGTTAAAGTGGCAGTGTTTGAAGGTTTATAATGACTTTAACACCTTTGTTGTCGTATAAACAGAATGAGGTGAGCATGTTTTTCCTCTTTTATGGAAAGTGATGTGAGTGAGCGAGTCTTTCTTCATTTTTCCTCAAAGTGATGTTACCTCCCATTTTTTGACAGGAAAAACAGTCTGGTAACACCGGTCAACAAATATTTACATTTGTATATGAATCTGAGATGCAACTCAACTTTTCTGCCCTGATTTTGTATTTCGCATTGTTTTTTCCCTCGCACATCAGATTGTCATAATAATACTAATAATGATAACAATAAGTAATATAGTCACATTTAGTAATATTTATGAAGTTCAGCAACAAGTGTAATTCTTCTCTGAAACATCATAGCTATGAATTACAAGGCATGGTAAAATCCGTCATGCGTAAGCTTTCATAGGTCAATCTTAAAAACTGAAAAAAAATTAAAAGATCTCAAAAACCTGATGTGCTAGAACAATGTCAACGCGTTTTTGAAATTGGCGCCACAAAATACATTCATGGAAAAATACTTTTTAAGTCACCCAAAATTTTAAATATGACGGCACTTGCATGCAAATCATTTGATCATAAATGATAAATGATCATATGTCGTCGAGTACTTGCGTATTGGATATGTGCCTTTAAGGGGTGTGGCTTCAAGAGTCGCATTCGGAAATGGAATTGTGTTAGTAAATGACATCAGCTCCTCGCGAGTGTTGTCACTTTATGTGTGGTTCCGTTCAAACAAACTAGATTTTGAATTGTCCTCACTCCTTTTAGATTTGGGGGCGGGGGGTGGGGGGGCGGAAGGTGGAAATTGGTGTGAAGGCTGATCACCTTCGCATTTCCGCCTTTATCAGTAACACCGATTTTTAAGATTGTTTTCACTATCAACAGCATTTGATGAAGATGACAGCTTGGCTGTGGAAAAAAAAAATGGCGTCGGACTTCATGCCAAAAGTGTCTTGTTCGCCGTTGTGAGTCGCGAGGGCGTATGCGAAGGCTAGAAAAAGTCGTTTTATCGGGTAAAAGCGACAAAGACGAGCGGCAGAAATAATATTGATGGTGACAGCGGGGAAACATCATCAGTTATCCGCCAGGAGACTCTCAAACGATCATCTGTCACGCAAACGACCTCAAAGAACACCATCACCACGTGGCGGGCATTCGTGATGCCGAGGCGCACGTTTCCCAAGCGACAAAAAGGAGGATTTGACAACAAAACAACAACTTTTTTTTTGGTTGTTGTTCCATTTAACCAGTTCTCACATGTCAGTCGAGTATAACGCTCCTTTCAAGAAGAAAATGCTTTTTCATTCTTCTCGTGAACCAACACTTAAATGTCTGCAAATATTTGATAGAATGATTTGACCTGTCAGTTAACTCACTCCTGCACCATTTTTACTTAAAATCAGATCTTTATGTAGATATTTTCCTTTTTAAAAAAAAAAAAAGATTTTGAATCTTAAATGACTGCAAACATTTTACTTTTTTTTGGTGTTAAGTCATTTGTATAAATCTGCCATTGAAATGTATGCAAAATATTACTGTACAGAATTATAAAACTTTTTATTCAGATTTATTTATTTTTTTTAACGAGCCAGCGCATTTTTTTCCTTGTATTAAAGGTTAACGCAACCAAGTCCGGCCTGTCAATGTAGTTTTAAATTTCAAAAATTTAGGCAAAAAGGTGAACCCGCTAAGTCATGTAAAATATCGCATTTTAAAATCCTCACTTAACGCAAGTATTTTGAAGGAAATTAGAATGTAGTTGCACTTTGATTCATGCCTATATTTTACAAAATTGTTTTATGTGTGTCACTCAACTCAGCTTTGTGGATTTAGCATTTGAAATCCTGAAATGTTAACCAACCATCTCGGTCATTTAAATCTTGCATATATAAACTAAAATTTGATTTTCCATCAGTGTGTTTGTTGTGTGAGCTCGAGAAAAAGATGTATAAATCCTGACATGTATAAATCCTGAATTGTTTTTTTTTTTTTTTAACATGCATTGTTTCTATATTTTTGCAAAGAGCGCAATGACCGTCAGTCAACAACGAAGGACTGCGATGATGTTCATTAGTTTTATTGGAACCCATTCTGTGTTTAGCTTTGCTTTTGAGTCCTCTCTCTCTGTTTTTTTTTTCCAATTGTATTTTCTCCAACACTGTTAAAAAAAAACAAAAAAAAGCCAACATCCCTTCCAACAAAAAGTGTCATTATCACCGCAATGGAACATTTTATTGCTCAAAGCTTGGACAATTCATTTGCATTTATATTTAACGCAGCCTCGTTTACCCCCAGAAAGACTATTGAAGAGGGCTTTAATATTATTCCAGGTTTTTCCAGTCGTGTGGCGGCATCCTGGGCGGGCGGGACAAGAGCAGATAACACACACACACACACACACACACACACACACACACACGCACGCGTGCGCACAAAAGTCGTTGTCGCTTGTTGGACAAACTCAATGCTATCTACACGCTGCCGAGCAGGGAGATAACACACGTAGGCCGCCCGCCGCACTTTGAAGATAAACAAGTGCCGCCACATTCTATACCGACCCCACACACACACACACACACACACACACACACACACACACACACACACACACACGCAACGGCCTTAATGGCAAGTGTGTGCGATTTGAAATGTGCGTAAATGCAGCATATAGAGCGGGCAAACTCCAGTGGTTGCTGAAATATATGCGGGATGTTTTTATATATTAGATACAATGCTCTAAGATTGGATACAAATAGTGTGTTTACGTCACATCTGGCAAATGCTTGATTGGATTTAACCCTTTCAGGGACAGCGGTTACTACAGTGGACAGCCTATCATGTTATCAGGTTACAGGTGATCCTTATTGGTGCATGAAAGGGTTAAGTAGAAACGGGAAAGCACACTGAACTTAAAAAATATATCTGTCATGGAATTATGTATCGAAATTGAATGCACCTAAAAGCAATTTTCTTAAAAGCCAATGGTGCGCCTTATAATCCAATGCGCCTTATATATGGATCAATATTCTTATTTATTGGACGTAATATTTTAAATGTTCTGTAACGTGCTTTGTTACAGCTGCAGCAGTTGTGAAAGCTCAATTTAAATAAAGCTGTATTGTATTGTATTGCCTTTAGCTCCATCTAGTGGATGCCGAACTCTATTAACACATTTTTAAAGCATTGGAAAACATTAAGAATGATTGTCATGTTTGTCCTCTCACAGGAACCATACTAAAACAAAAAACATATTTCCCTCCCCCATCTTTTTCAATTTTCAAGCTTTTTTACAAAAGCTCCAGGGGGCCACTAGGGCGGCGCTAAAGAGCTGCATGCGGCTCTTGAGCCGCGGGTTGCCAACCCCCGGTTTAGACCCGCTTTAGAACACCTCCTAAAAACAAGTCATTGTGTTTTGGAGGCTTCCATGAAGGGTTTAGGTCCTTCTTTTTAGGTTGAAGGACTTCTACAAAATTTGTTGAGCGCTGCACTCACTTTCGACGGGCTTGCAGGGCCTCACTAAGTGGGTGTAGCTGTTGTATCAAAGTGCTACCTGAGGGTATCGGAGAAGATGACAAATCAGAGTGTCAGGAAATCACAGGTGCCTTATCTCCAGAGGAGTCGGGGCCACAATTACCGGCGTGACCTCACACTCATGATATACGAGAGGAACCGGTTTGAAGACGAGGACCACGAAACTAGCTTGCACTTTTGGAGGTAGCCACGGGAGAAAACGCATAATCAGACTTTCTCCACACTAGCTTCAAAGAGATTTGGAAAGGTTCCCGTGGGGGAAACGTGATGATTACGTGAACATGTGATGTACATGTCTTATGATCTGTGTTCTGCAGTGGTAGGCAGTGCATTTTGTACCTTGTACTGACCTGGCCTAACATCCCTCATAAAACATTAATTCTCTATTAAAAAAAACAAAGATACCAGCACCCAACTGTGCCAGGCATTTAATCTATAGCGTCCATCCATCCATTTTCTGATCCGCTTATCCTCACAAGGGTCGTGGGGTGTGTCCCAGCAGTCTTCGGGCAGTAAGCGGGGTACACCCTGAACTGGTTGCCAGCCAATCGCAGGGCACATATGGACAAACAACCATTCGCGCTCACACTCACACCTCGGGACAATTTTAGAGTGTTCCATGTACGTTTTTTGGAATGTGGGAGGAAACCGGAGTACCCGAAGAAAACCCACACAGGCACGGGGAGAACACACAAACTCCGCACAGGAAGGTCGGAGTGTAGTGAATCAATATTTATCAAATAACATGACAAAAACATGAAAAATAGCATAGCACGCGGCATAACTTACGCTAAAAGAAACAAAGGACTGACACAACCACACCCACACCCACAAAATTGCTGGGTTGTTTTTGTAACCCACTCGCTGCTTAACTGTGGGTATTGAGCAGATTGGGTTATGTTCACCGAAGGTTGCGTTAATTATTTTGACAGAGCGGATTGGGTTGAAGATTGGATCAGGGTGGGCTGGAGCGCAAAAGCTAGTTGCCATTTGTGTACTGAAGTTGAAGTGAATTTAATGTGACAGTCTTACAGAACGTCGTTAGCGGCTGGCTGGATCATTTGGTAACACTGCTGCCCTTTGACAAAAGGACTGAGGTTCAAATCTCGGTTAGAGCCAAAAGCCCATCGACGGAAAATTAGTAGGTCATCTGGTCTAAGAATTGTGCCAAACTTAACATGTGAGTGACTTGATGTGTATAAATAACCCAGCATTGGCTTGGTCTCTTTTGGACACAGCACTGGGTTTGCTATTTCACCCATTTTGGGTTACTTTTGACCCAGCAGTTTTTTAAGAGTGCATCTTAGAGGCGACTAGAAACCTTTTTGGGTGGGTGTCAAATACTGGCAGATTTCCGTGATTGGCGACAAGGCTTGGTCGCTATGCTTTTCAATATTCTGGGTCAAAACTAAGCGACTTTTGGTCAAAAATTAGACCAACCCACTGTAGTGGCACCTCTACTTACGAAATTGATTGATTCTGGAAGGAATTTCTTAACAAGAAAATTTGGTAAGTAAAGACGTGTTTTCCATGTAAATGCCCTAATCCGTTCCAAACCCCCCCAAAATTCAGACATGTTACCTAAGGTATAAAAAATGCATCAAAATATGTAACAAATACATGGTACAATTAGATTATTGCACAATAAATGAGTATTGTGCATAATGTAAAAAACAAGAATGGAGTAAAGAATAAAAATGATGGTTATTTAACTTTTTACTGCGTCCTCATCGTTTTTTGACCTCTTTAGTTCATGTTTTCTTTCAGAAGTGGTTTTTGCTCACAGGGATGAATAAAGTTTTCTGAATCTGAATCTTTGTAAAGAATTTATCCAAGGACGTTTGCTTTTGTTGGCTTTTAACAACCCTTTGAAAATGTCCAAGGCAAACATCGGCATAGTGAGCGATCGCCGGACTGGTGTACATATATTTTTTTACAAATTCAAGACATTAAAAAAAAACGCATTTATTAAAAACAGAAAAAAGTTAACATTTCAAGGGACAAGTATAATTTTTTTAAAATTGAACGACGTACTAGCACGACAGTCACACGTTGACTACAAAGTGAACTATATTTCCCACAGCACTGATTGGACAAGCAGTAAGTGGCAGCCCATACTGTATTCTTTTACCTTTCGTATCTTGAAATTTCTTTCAACAAGAGGCAATATTTTCCTGCATTTCATAACTTGAACATTTCGTATGAAGAGACGTTTGTAAGTAGAGGTACCACCGTACTTAGATCCAATTGACCCAACTTTCTGGGTTGTTTAAAAACAACCCAGAAAGTTGGGTCAAATGGTCCAAAGTTGCAAGTTGGTGCAATTTTTCACCAAATCTGGGTTATTTTTGACCCAGCAATTTTCAGGGTGTATCTTCTGCAAAAAACGTGCTGAACACTTGGTGGTTGAAATTCAATGGATCCAACACGACTGAAGCCGCTGAGTAGATTATATTGACCATCGCAACAAAAAGTCGGAAATGTGATTAACAATATATATCACAGAATTGAATTGAAGTTGAAAACCGTACGTTAATGATTCGGACAGTGTTTCGGCCAGCAGAGAAGGCCTGGCTGGTATTGACTTCCCACCACTTGTTTGTCAAGTTTAGGATGCGACATTCAATGAGTTTCTTAGCGACGGTGTGTAGCATTAAAGGGGGTTGGCGGTATGTATGGTTGGTGATGGGAGGCAGGGGGGGTGGGTGGGTGGGTGTAAATGATTAGCGAGTTTAGCCAGCTGTGAAATTGAGTTTATGCTTTTCAAGACGGCAAATTCAATTGGATAATGGGAATGAAGTTGTAGAGAATAATTAATAGTAATTGACTTCTTTCCATCACTATGCAAATTAAACACTGATAACGCCGCGGGAGCTTTTTAAGTGAAGTTTTTACGCGGATGATGGCCGCTGTTCTCCGCCGATTGCTTTGTTGACGCGTTCATCAGAGCAGGCGGGACGGCGGGATGGCGAGGTGGCGGGGTTACCGGCTCACGCGGGATTAAAGCAATTGGCTTGTCACAAACCGTCAAGAGAGACACTTTTTTTCCTTTCTTTTTTCTTTTAACTTCCCTGTGGTGCTCCTGCTGCAGAAAATACTTTGATTATACTGATGGAAAATGTATACTGTCCATATAGATTTTTTTTTTAGTACATGTTTCTTTGGTTTTCGTGCTCCTATTTAGGATTTAGGACTTCTACGAAGATTTTAAGGACTTCCATTAAACATTCTTGGAGCTTCCCTAATGGGTTTGAGTCCTCCAGTAAGTGTTTGGGCGTTAACGGTTTTGAAAATCGGTCTATGCCATATCCATGTCTAAGGGGTTCAGGACTTTCGCAAAGGTTTTAGGTCTCTGACTGACTAGTTTCGTTATACCGAGGATTTAGAAATGACCTTAGAGTTAGTTCGCTCACCAAGAGACAAAGCTTGAATCTCCCACTGAGGGTTTAAGTTTCATCTGAGCTTTAGTACTTCGGCGTTGGTTTTAGGGATTTTGGAGAGGATTTTAGGGGCTTCCTTTATGAATTTCGCTCCCTCATGAAGTGTTTAGCAGAAAGCCTCAGGAAAAGAATGACATACATGACCGTTTAATGTCAATAAACATGATTTATTCAAGTTTTTACTAAATAAAAAAAAGTTTTCACAGCTAATTTAGCCTGATCTTTGGACCTTTAATGATGTCGGAATACTTTTGCTGAATTAAATTAATAATTAACAATAACTCAGGTAAAAGCAGCATTTGCTTTAAATAAAATGAAAAAAAAAAATACACAATGGATTCAAAATAATGTGATGATTTGAAGTCCAAATTGTATGAATATATATATTTTTAATTTATTTTTTATTTATAATCTTAGCATTAGCATCAGAAAAAAGCCCTCTTAATTGATTCTTCTTCAATTACATTGGTAAATAAAAATGATCACCGATAGCTTAGCATTAGTTGAGCGAAAACTGCACATTCGACCTATAAGTGGGTCCAAAACAATTGTTGCAAGTCTAATCAGTTTTTCTTCAATTAAAAATGTTACCTATCGTATTATTTACGGGAAAATGACACATTAGTCCTTTATTGGTGTTAAAAAAAAAAAAACCATTCAAGTCAAATTATTTCGAATGTGTTCTTTTCTCCCTTTAAATCAAAGTTCTCACAGCTAGCTTAGCGTTAGCGTTGGAATAATTACACACTGGTTCTTTAAATCCATCCATCCATCCATTTTCCGAACCGCTTTATCCTCACTAGGGTCGCGGGGGGTGCCGGAGCCTATCCCAGCTGTCTTCGGGCAGTAGGCGGGGGACACCCTGAATTGGTTGCCAGCCAATCGCAGGGCACACAGAGACGAACAACCATCCACGCCCACACTCATACCTAGGGCCAATTTAGAGTGCACAATCAGCCTGCCATGCATATTTTTGGAACGTGGGAGGAAACCGGAGCACCCGGAGAAAACCCACGCAGGCCCGGGGAGAACATGCAAACTCCACACAGGGAGGCCGGAGCTGGATTTGAACCCGGTACCTCAGCACTGTGAAGCCGACGTGCTAACCACTGGACTACCGGGCCGCCCTGGTTCTTTAAATGATTCCAAAATATGATTCTAAGTCAAATTAGTTACGATCATTTTTCTTCACTTAAATTTAAACTCACTTATTAATGTGACCCCCCCCCCCCCCTTCGATATTTAAAATGTCGATCCATTTTCCTTCAATTTATATCAAAGTTCTCACAGCTACACATTGGAGCAGTCTAACCTGGTTTTATTCTCCCATAGGAACCCCAGCGGGACTCTGAGGCAAAATGTTGCAAAAAATAAAAAAAGATGATCACATACGTGATCAAATCTGAGTTAATACGCGGGAGTTGCTCACCAGAGAGATGATTGACAGCAGCAGAGCCCAGCAGCACCATGTGCTCGACATGTTCGGACCACCGAGCGTCTTGCCTGGCTTCAACCCAGCCGTCGTCCTCTCTGATGTGGGGAAAGAAAGTGCCCCAAAAATCTCCTGCTGACCCAACTTGAAATAAAGTGCAGGGCCGGAGTGAGGGGGCAGGGTGGTGGGGGGTTGGCGTCCCGAGGTAGAATGATGATGATGATGATGAGGGTGTTCTCGGTAGGGGGTAGAATAGATGTTGCGTTCAGAGGCGACGCTGCGCTATTTGTACTTGAGAGCGTCCGTGTGGAGGGGATGCTTTATACTCGCATGCGGGGATGCAGGATGGGGGTTTGGGGGTGGGGGCGGCGGGTATGATGTACTTCTGAGAACTTGTGATGTCGTCAGGCTGCCCCCAAGTGGTGCTCGACTGCACTGCAACTGACTTGGGGACAAGAAACATCAAGAAAAAGACAAATACAAATTTGCACTGAAGTGTTAAAAAACCCCAACATACAATAATGTAAAAATAGAGTAGAATGGTGAATTTAAAACTATAATAAACTAGACTACTGATTAAAATGTGAAACAATATAAATGATCGTTTCTAAAGTAATCAAAAATAATAATTAAATGATAAGAACTAATAAAATGCAGACAAAACTTTAGTTTTCAGTGTAAATATTCATAAAAAATATATTGATGCAAGCATTTATTAATTTTCCCCCCAAAATATAGAAAATAATTAATAAAAAATATATCCATCGAAACACGAATAAAATTGACTCAATAGATGAAAATAAATGAATACAGAAATGAAATAAAAATCTAAATATAATGAAAGTAAAAATTAAATAAATTATCAAACTTGCATTGTACATTTTAGCATTTTTCTGTATTTAGATAGACACTGTATGTTTAGTTTTCAATGTACCGCATGTTACCTTATGAATAGTTTTAACATGTAAAATGGTTCACTGTCATGACCTTTTTGGTCCCTCTATGATGCTGCTCCTACAAGTCAATCAATAAAGTCTTCTGCTGTCTGCTGAAAAAAAAAAAAACCCGCGCATCATGAAAAACCCAAATGAACATATCACAACACCAACATAATCTTTGTTACAAGTAATACTAAAGTTGTGTATATAATAAAAGCAGTGACGGCATATACAGTATTCAATTTGTCATTCAGGTTGTGAGACAAAACCTTTTAGATAAACACACACACACAGACACATACACATACGCATACACAAAAGAAGAGCAGTAAGAGCAAAGATAAAACAAAAGGTCAAAATCAATCTCGTAAATGGCAGCACGTCGCACTCCAATGCGGCGCGATAGCATCACTGCTAAGGTAAAGGGAGCTCTCGGATGCATAAACCATCACGTTGCAACTCTATTAGCGTCACTGTAGCGCAAGGGGACGCTTTGCCTTCTTTGAATAGCCGCAAAGAACAAATGAAAGGCAAACGGTCGATGTTGAGGCTGCATTAGCTTCGGCAACAATGCACAAAACACGTTTAAAAGTGCGGCCCGGTAGTCCAGTGGTTAGCACGTCGGCTTCACAGTGCAGAGGTACCGGGTTCAAATCCAGCTCCGGCCTCCCTGTGTGGAGTTTGCATGTTCTCCCCGGGCCTGCGTGGGTTTTCTCCGGGTGCTCCGGTTTCCTCCCACATTCCAAAAACATGCATGCAGGCTCGTTGGGCACTCTAAATTGTCCCTAGGTATGAGTGTTGGATGGTGTTCGTCTCTGTGTGCCTGCGGTTGGCTGGCAACCAATTCAGGGTGTCCCCCGCCTACTGCCCGGAGACGGCTGGGATAGGCTCCAGCACCCCCCGCGACCCTAGTGAGGATCAAGCGGTTCGGAAAATGGATGGATGGATGGACGTTTAAAAGTGTCACATGAACATTTGCATCTTGATCGCAAACTGGATTCAAATGATCATTTTTCCTCAAAATTCCAAACAAAATACATCATCCATAATGGTTTTGAACACTTTTCTCCTAAAAATACAAATAGTCATGCCGTGAGACACTAGTTTAATTTGTTCAAACAATCAAATCATCTTTCCCCATTGAAATGAATGGAAATGTCATTAATCCGTTCCAGCCCCCTGCCTGTCACGTGTTATTTCACAAGGCAAATAGCACTCTTTGGACTTTGTTAAAGCATACAGTGATCATCTAAATAGAATGGAATTGTATTTATATTTTGCAACATTTCTTGCTGCTATTCAGTAGACATGGTGCTGCTCCTTCTGGTGCAAGTGCCTTGGCCACCTTGGACCAGAATAATCCAGATAGACGAACACTGTACGTGGGGATGCTCTTCAGCTCGTCAATAAGAGGCAGTAATATTAGTCGTTCGTCACAGAGGATAAAGAATATACGTCTGTGAGTATTGTTACACTACCTGCCTCTGTTGCACCAACATTTGCGTTCAAATATCCGTTGTTTAAGGGGTTATAGCACCGTGACACCAATGCTATTCGTTAACCTGTTATTTGATGTAACGTCTTTCGAATTTTTTTGGAAAGTTCCATTTTGGAACAAGACAGTAACACAACAAAACGTGGCAAAAAAATGAAGGGGTATTAAGCCTTTACGGATGTTCTATATTACACTTGAGCATTACTATTATTTTTAATACATAATACCAGAGAAATTATACCAGACTTCGCAGACAGCTAAGCATTAGAAAAATCACACACAGGACCTTTAAAGATGTCAAGAGTGATGTGACCATTTTCATCCTTGACATTGTCTTTTTTGTTTTTGTTTTTCTTTGTAAAATGGATTTGATTTATTTCCTCCACCTAGCATAAGAGACAAAAAGGACAAATACGTTTTGTCACCGTGTCCTTGTTTATTACCGTATTTTCTTCCCGCACACACAAACAACCTGTACAAAAATGACGAGCGTTTCTTTTTTTTTTTGGCGTCGTCTTTTCTTTTTTTTTCCCCCCCCACCACAGAACTTGCATCAGGACAGCAAAAAATATTATACATCCACTTTTGCGATATTCAAACTAAACATTTTCTGTGTAATACAAAATAAATGTACACATACCTTTTAACGTTCTTCTTCTGCACGGAAAACCCCTCAAAATAAAAAATAAAAAAAAAATTGAAATTTTTACAAATCAATCACCAGCGTAAACAATTTCTGACATCAGCGTTTTTTTGTTATTTCCCATGTCATAAATAATAATAAAGCTTATATGAAAAACGCATGATGTTCATCAGTGATCATTTTTTTGAAATGACTGCATGTTAGTTGGACCCCTTCAAGAAGAAAACTTGCAAGTGGTCGTCAGTAAGGCGAATAAAAGTTAGAACGGAGATGGACGTTCAGGAGCGAGGACTTATTGCATTTTCTGCCCAAAGGGGGCACCAATGAATACCTTCGGGGCGTTTTGATGTTTTAATGCTGAGTCACCAAATGTTGTCATTGTGCAACGGCAAAAACAAAAACTTTTTCATAATTTTGGATCCGCCATCTATCTCGGATGTCGGCTATAAATTTGGTAGCAATCAAACAAAAGGTGCTGGAGGAGTTTGACTCGGAAGAATCACTGAAAATGAACAATATGATCCAGAAGCGGCCCGCTTCAAACTGAAGTGGGGGCCTTCTCGTGTCCTTTCGGACTTTTTCATGCGTCTACTAATGGTAGAAATGCCTACCAAATTTCATGCAGTTATCTTTAATTGGATTTAGGGGCTTAATTTTGAACATGTCTATAAGTACTCCTGAAAATGACCAAATTGGCCCTGAAACGTCAGACATGTACATTTTCAGGCATGACCTTTTGAGACGTTTCGTGGGTTTATTCAAGATAACCATGCTTACCAAATTTCATGTTGCTCAGTTAACCTAGCTTGGTGGGCTACGTTTTCAAGACTTTGAAGTAAACCTGAAAATAGGCAAACTGATCCTGAAATGGCAGCTTCAAATCAAAGTGGCACACTTCCTGTGTCTTTTTTGACATTGGTCCTTGAGACTTTTTTGTGGGACTGCTCATTTTTGACATGCCAACCTATTTTCATGTTTCCGCATGAAGTTGGTCCTTGGGGATCTTAGCTATTAGTTTTCCAGTTTTTATGTCAAGTCATCAGAACTTTGCTCTCATGCTAAGCCCACATGCAAAGACAATTTTTTTTTTCTTTTTGTAGTTTAGCATCATCCTTCTGGTTAGTGTATGTGCTACAAATATGGTAGCAATTTGACACAATCGACTGAAAAGGAGGAGTTTGTTGTTACTGGGCCACTGGAAATTGCCAAAATGCCCATAAAATGGCTACTTCAAAACTTTGTGGCAGACTTTCTGTGCATTTTTGGGCAATGGTATTTTGAGATTTTTTTTTTTGTGGGTTGGTTCATGATAGACTTGCTTACCAAACATTACGTTGCTAAGTAAGTCAGACCAGCTTCAGAGCCTTGATTTTTTAAAGATTTTCAAGTTTCCTTGGAAATAGCCATAATTGCCTTCAAAATGGCGGCTTCAAATCAAAATGTCTGTCGAAATGTGGAGAAAGATGAGAGACCTTTTAAGCTTCATCTTGGCAGAAACAAATGCTACACCAGACGACTTCAACAAACCACAAAATGTTCTTTTTTTTAAACTGGTAAAAAAAACACAACTATACAGTTTTGATGATTATCTACAAAGGAGTATTAGGGCCACACTGAAAAGAAAAAAGAAATCGTTTAAGAAAGTTGCATGTTTTCAAGAGAAAAGTTGCATTTTGGGGGGGAAATGAAATCGAATATTGTGAGAGAAAAAATCAGAATAAAGGCAAAGCGGAAGGCAAAGCTCAAGTGCTCACTAACAGAGACTTAGAACAGTATCTGAGAGAATTTTTTTTTTGTGTACGTAGAAGTCTGTTTGACTTCAGCTCATGAAAAATGGGAGCAAAAATAAGTGTTGCATTATATTTTTGCATTGATATTTTTGCTCAATGTGTATTCATGAAAAAAAGGTATGATCTTTTGGAAATAAAAATGAACTTTTTCTAGAGAAATGTTTTTTTTGTTTTTTTTTAAAAATAAAATTGTTGTAGTCTGTAATGTCAGAGTTCTATAAGACCAAAAAAGAAAATGTATTCTTATGAGAATATCGTAATTTTTTTTTTTAAAGAAAAAAGGCAAAGTATGTAAAATTTTTGTTTAAAAAGAGAGAAAAGTACACACACACACACACACACACACACACATTTATACATATATACATATATGTATATATATGTGTGAGAAAAATGTCAATCCACGATGGGAATAAACCTGTATTTTTTTAGGAAAAAAGTCATCTTAAACAACAAAAACAACAAAAAGTATTTTCTTTCTTTCCTTTTTAAAAGTAATTATTTAATGCAAATAATGTTTTGTTTTTTTTAAATATAAAGAAGTCGCATTGATGGACACATTTTTTTTATTAAAATCTGATTTTGGAGAGGAGTTTCCAATATATAAATATATATATATATATATACCGGTATATATATATAAATATATAAATATATATATATATATATATTTAAAAAAATATATATATATATATATGTATGCAACTTTTGCCCCCTAAGTGTGTCCCTAAGGCTCCTTTGCAAGTGAACCCTGCGTGTTTTGCCGCAATCCTCCCTCTTATATGGCATCATCGTTCATGTGCTGCACTAATATAGTGCACGTTAGCGCCTGAAACACGGCCAGGGTGGAGGGGAGCGAGAGACAGAGACAGAGAGTGGCGCAATGGCCGCTCCAATCCAACAACAACCACAAAAGCACAAGAGAGTGAGAGGTTGGCGTCCCCTTTTTGTCCAGAGGATTCGGCTAAGGAAGGGATTCTAAACCCCTTTATGGAGATTTTCCTCCCCTTCATCCCTCATCCTCATCTTTTTTTTTTTTTTTTTTGGCAACGGAGGATGCAACATATCCCGTTAAAGCCTCCAGCGGCGGCTCAGCGGAAAGAAAGTGGGAGTGGGCGGGGGGGTGGTGGGGGGAGAAGTCTTGGTTGGGTGGATGACAAAAAAAAGGCATTTGCCTCAACGCTTGCAGAGGTCATGAAGGTGAAAAAAAGTGATTGGGGAGAGCACTTTTTGAAACACAGACGTGCTCTAAGAGGATTTACTGTCTCGCCTTCATGCTGTATTGGGAAAAAAAAAAAAAAGCATCCGGCGTGCAGCTGTGACTACATGTCTGTGTCGCCATCGTAGGCCAACGTCAGAGGTTTGAGGCGGTTGTTCTGCTGCTGCCTCGCTCGCTCCGGTCGCTTTGGCTTCTTGCTGCCGGTCGCACACACGGGAAAACACACATTATGGTTATTATTTGGGGGAAGCGTCCAGGGACGCTGTCACATTACGCAGATGTAAGCGCTGGACACACCATTAGGTACACCAGCACACTGATACAAGGTGCAACTGTGCTTTGAACTTTTGGACTTTCTCCGCTAAATCCACCAAAAAAAATGGTGACTTCAAACCCAAATGGCCAATTTCTAATATTTAGGGAATTTTTGTAGATCAAAAATGTTTTTTAACTAATTTTATATAATTATATTATCTTTTCAATTCTGGCTTTTTCTATCTACTTTATAGTATTATATGTATATATTTTTTTCAAATGTTTGTACGTTTTCACCCATTCCATTTGTTTTCTTTTTAGTTTTTCTTTTTATTTTCTTTCAGTACTATTTGTCTAATATTGTTTATTCATGTGATTATCATGATAAATAATAATAATAATAATAATAATCCAATCCACTCTAATAGCTTTTCTAATATGTTCAGATTAAACAGATACTCTGGGGGTGGACGCATAAATATTCAAATTCTCCAGACGTGCCAATCAAAAGTCAAAATCGTTCACCATTAATCTTTTTGGATCGCATCAATTAGATTGTACAGTACAGGTGTACCTAATGAAGTGGACAATGAGTACCGTTTCTATTTCACTGAAGCCACAAATGTGACAATGCTCCCCCCTAGTGGAAAATGGAATCAACACAAACGATGGAGAAGAAGATGAGTGCAATGGCATGACTCGGCCTCACGAGGGCAGCAAGGCAACATCTATCTATCTAGCTAGCTATCTATCTGTCGAACTAGCTAGCTAGCTAGCTATGAAATCAATGGTTTTGGCGTTACTTAAAATCAGTGTTTAAAAAGTGAGTACATTTCATTGCCTTACATCTGTGTTGAAAGGAGTCCAGCAACATGTTGCAAATGTTATTCCAGCCCAAAATTAGTGGGCTGTATATGGTCAAGATAACATTGAAGCATTTAAATTACTGTACTAACATACTGCTTAAGCAGTACCGTAGGCATGTTCAGACCATTTTTGGGGGGTGCTCAAGCATCCCGAAAGTGAATCCAAGCACCCTCAAAATTTGAGAGAGGTTTCGAATTCTTTTTTCTTTCTTCCAGTTGAGACGGGGGGGGGGACTAACATCCTCAAATTTATTTGGTCGTATCTGTGACTATTAGTATGCAAGACTTTAAAAGGTGAGGCCTGGCCTGGTGAGTGACGTGGGTGTCAAGGAATGACACTGGCTGGCTGGTGACAGTCTGCGTGTGGAGTGAGTTGTGGCAGCTCGTGGATGAATGCGATTATTTGCGGTTTCTTTTCTTACCAATTGTTGCAATCGAATTTTTCGAGTCATTCAATTCAATATATTATGTCACTATAAGGTCATAAATATTTTGAGCTTTCCTCACTTTTCCACACTGGTCTACAGGCGATTAGTCCTCACCTATTCCAACGAGCTGGCTCGGCTATCAGGCAAACCACGTGAGGGGAGGGGCTGTCGGCACTTGAGCAAGGCATGCTGGGAGAAGAGACTTTCTTGGGCGGGGGAAGGAGAAGGTGGCTCTTTTCATTAGCTACCGCTGCTCTGAGCCAGCTCTTGGCAGTCGGGACAGGTGTACACCATCCCATGGGCATTTTGTTGTCCCGTCCACACTGCCGCTCCGTTGGCGTGGCACTCCTGGGAGGCCAGAGAGCGATGCACCTTGGCGCAGTAACTACTGCACCCGCCGTTAGAAAGGTGACGGGAGAGGATAGAAGGAGGTGACCGTGGTGATGATGATGATGATGATGATGATGATGATGATGATGATGAGGAGGTGGTGGAAGAGGAGGGAGAAGAAGAGAACTCACCAAGCCAGGTAGATCATAGACACGATGAAGATTAGCAGCACAAAGGCCCCCGCCGCCACGCCGTACACCCAAATCTTCATCTTACCATCTGTGAAGGAAGAAGAGGAGTGAATGGCTTGGTTCACACTTTTTACTTACTTTTTTATTCATTAAAAAAAATAAAAATAAATAAAAATCAGGTTTTATTGTTATCACCATATTATCCATCCTTCCATCCATCATTTTCCAATCCGCTTGTCCTCGAGACTATCCCAGCAGACTTTGAGCAGTAGGCGGGGGACACCCTCAACCGGTTGCTAGCCAATCGCAGGGCACACATAGACGAACAACCATCAAAATCACACTTTGGGGCAATTTAGAGTGTTCCATTTTTGGAATGTGGGAGGAAACATTTAATTTTTATTAGATTTTTTTTACATTTATAATTGTTATTTTTTATGCACAACAGTTGTTTTTGTACGCTTTTTTTTTTTTTTTAATAAAGGGGAACACCCCAAAATTTGAGAAATATGCACTTCCCAAAAAGTCTCAAATTCATTTTAGTGAGCGTCTCTCTGATTAACTAACTTCGAACCAAGAACCACCCCTGCATACTCTTGTGCTTTGTTAATTTAGTCCTGGGCGTGATGGCACGGTGGACGAAATGGTTAGCACGTCCGCCTCACAGTGCAGAGGGGCAGTGGGACCATGAATGGTTCTTCGTTTATGTGTGCCCTACAATATGGCTGGCACCCAGTTCAAGGTGTAGCCTGCCTACTGCCCCGAAGACAACTGGGATAGGCTCCAGAACGCGTGCGACCCTCGAAAAAGTGGATAGTTTAGTCCTCGTTCTACTTGTACAACATGAACAAAGATGATTGTGACCTGGTCCGTAGGGTTGCAGGTACCAGGTGCGTCCTGATCGTCCTGGCTGTGTGGTGGCAGTCAGCGTGGGGTTGACGGCACGGCTGGTCTTGACGTCCCCCTTCTTGTCTCCCCCCGTAGGGATCTCCAGAATGGGGATGGGGGCGCACTGGTCTAGGAGCCCGCCGGACGACAGCACCTCCGTGTAGCCTTCTTCGCACATGCACATGCCCGCCTGCTGGGGGCAGCACAGAACCGATGGATTTTGCTGCATTTTGTGTTTTGAATGTACACCAGACTTTGACTTCATGACTTTTTTACTTTAAGTTGACTGACCTCGCTGCAGTAAGACGTTGGGGGGACGCATGGTGGGTTGCATGCACTGTCGTCCATCACAGGGCTGGCGGGAAGGCAGCCCCCTGGAGGGGGGGGGGGGGGGGGGGGGGGGTGGAAGAGAAAAAAAAACAAAGCAAAAAAGAGCAAGATCCAAATCAAGAGCGATAATGGCATGACAGACATTTCTACCAAATTTCATGTTGCTAATTCAAACTGGCTATGACTTTATGGAGTTTTGAGTTTTTCTGTCAAATTTTGCTTCCATGCGTTGTCCACACGCAATACCCCCCCCCCCCCCCCCACCCCCACAAACCCCCCCAAATGTAAAAATCAAGTCGCTTTGTGATACCGATCTGTCTTAATATATTATGTGTTGTTCCAATTTGGTAGCAATGACACAAAAGGATGCATGAAAATCCCCCCCCGTCTAAAACCAAAATCATGGCAGTACTTTTGGGTGTGGCTGAGTATTTTATTGTACTTATTTTTTGTGGGTCTACTCATGATAACTCGGCCTACCAAAGTTCATGTTATTAAATGAAAATGGCTTTGGAGGCCGAATTTTCAAAACAATTAACTGGCTCTGGTATTGGGATTCGAGTTTTTGGTGTGTTTTGGCTCATCAAAAATCTCTGCGGCCAAGCTTTGGCCACATGCAATGACAAAAGTAAAATGTTTTGCAGACTAACGTGATCCATCTGTCTTTATTAAAAAACAAACAAACAAACAAAAATTCCTAATTGGTAGCAACCAGATAAAACCTGTACAAGAGTTTGTCCTAGAAATGGCTTCCCAATATTGTGATGGGTTCGTCCATCGTTCTAATGTTGAAAAAGTGCTGCCATAATGCAAACCTCGTGTAATGTGGCTTTAAAAGTTGAATTTCTTCATGCTTTGTGTTTCTTGGGAGAGTGACTCTAATGTTCTTACCAGTGACGTTGAGTCCATCGGAGCGCTGACACCAGATGAACGGTCGCGAGGAGTTGAGCCGAAAGCTGCTCAGCCACTTGTACTCGAAGCATTCGCCTTCTAAAATGACAGACCAAAAAAAATAAAATAAAATGTGACGACAAATGATCACAAAGCACTTGTGAAGTTGTGGACATGTAGTGGTCGAAATGTCAAAAGTGTGCAGCGGAGAGTTTTATCGTTCACCGAGAACCTCGTCTTAATGAGCGTCTATCAGTGGTGCTGAGAGATGATATCAGTATGAGCGTCTCTGCAGACTCAGCCAGAGGAAATGAACAATTTAACCTTGGACAAAGAAGCGGCTATCTCGACTCGCCATCCAGAGACACTCGTTCATCTGCGGGAGCTCGCGCCACTTCAGCCTCTCTCGACATCGCGAGCATCCTGGTGGAAATTGAGTCTGCCAGGCCTTGATAGCGAACCCGCAAATTATTGGAAAATGGGAGCCCCCGGCCGTTTGTTTGCATCGCAATGTGAAATGTCATAGGCATGTCCATCAAGATGAGACCCACAAAAAAAGTCTTAAGAAGCTATGCTCGGATATGCACAGAAAGTGGTTCATTCAAGATGGAGCCCTTTAAAGATTTTCATTCTGGGGGGGGAAGTGAGTCTGGTCGAGATAAATAGGGACACTGCCGTCCTTGGAACATTCAGCGCCCAAAGCCAGTTGAACTTGGTCACATGAAATTTTATACATGTCTCTCCAGAATAGACCAACAAAAACTCTCAAGAAGTCATGCCTGAAAAGACACAGGAAGTTGCCTACTTGGGTTTGGGTGCTTTAACCCTTTAATGCACCAATAATAATAACCTGTAACCAGATAGGCAGTCCACTGCAGTAACCGCTGTCCCTGAAAGGGTTAAAGACATCCTGGTGGAAACCAAGGGCTAGAAACTGAGAATGTGATTTTTGGAAAATTCTCCAAAACCAGCTTTCATTTGATATCAATCAGCCGGTTTGACTTCCCATATTTTATACCTGTGCAGGGTTGCGACTCCCAGGCCTGGTCAGGACACAGCTGCAGGTTCTCCGGCTCCTGGGCCAACACGGCTCGTGAGCGCACCCGAACCGAACCGAAATCCACGCCGGCTTCTTTGGCGCAGATTCTCACGCAGGAGCTCCAGTCGGACCACTCCATCAGGTAGCACTCACCTGACAGGACAAAAACACCCCGGTTGTTGTTTTGACGTGAAATAATTTGACTTCTTTGAACCTGCGTTGTTCTACGTTGTGATCAATTGTTCATGTTGATCAATTGCCTCACTTTGATCAACTACCTAGCATCAACAACTTTCTTGCTAGGTAGGAACCTAGCATCAGGTTTGACCTGACCAAATTTTAGATACTAAACACACTGAAGACATCTCATTTTCTAAATACAGTGGAACCTTGATTTAACTCATTCACTCCCAAAGACGTTTTTAAACGTCTTTTCAGACTTGGTCCAGAATTGGCTGGTACTGAATGAGTTAATGGACTAATAGGGGACAGGAGTCATCCATTATAGCCGATGGAGGTCCTTTGTTTCGTGGCCTAAAAACCCCCAATATAATCCAAAATGATCAATTATGAAGTAAATCTGAAGTATATACTGTATATATATATGTGTGTGTGTACAGAATGATTAGTTTGATTTGGTCAGAGCACAAAAGTCCAAACGAGAGTATGCAAATTACGACCGTTATCTTTTTTTAACTGTTGTTTTGGCATTTGATGTCCTGTGTATTGAGTTCTTCCGCCCCCCCCCCCAGCGCAAATATCAATGCCGCATGATTACGTGTCCTAACTGGCTGCTGTTTTTCTTCACACCCTTTTAACTGCTTGAAAGGTTAATGATGTGTTTCGGTTCTCGGAAGCTTCAACTTGCAGCTTGAAAAAAAAAAAAAAAAAGACCGGACAGAATCAATTAGCTCCAATCTTTGGCGGATAACTGATGATGACCGTTGCCATGTCTGCGCGGCTTCCTGCCACATCACGACACTTCTATTCATTTCCTGTACCCTGCTGGCTGTGCTAACAGCCGGAGATCATCAGAGGTGAGCTGCGTGGGAAACGGATGAATGAGGTGAGACGTGCTCGGAATCTTTGGGTTTTCATTTTGAGCAGCAGGCGGAGGAGGAGGTAGAAAGGAATCTGGATGCGGCGCAGGTTGGATTTGAAGACAGCTGACAAGTGCAGCTCGTCAAATAGTGAACAGGGGACAAAGAAAGTAGAGCACGGGTCAAGAGTGCATGAACGTGTGTGCGTGTGTGTGTGTGTGTGTGTGTGTGTGTGTGTGTGTCAGAATTCCCATGCAACTGAACTTCCCCCCATCTGATGTGTCTGGGCCAACTCCCGGCCAGCAGACACACTCTTCTCACCTTCAAAATTTAAAGGAAACTAAAAGGCTCCTGTAAACATGTTCCAGTTGGTCTTGAGCGCTGACTAGGATCTAAAGACGAAAGCATCCCTAATTCTTTTGTCGTGGCATTATTGTAATACAGTGAAACTCCTCTACAACGAAATCATGTTTGCAGAAATTTTTCACAACAGGGGGTTTTTCACTGTAGCAAATTTGAAACAGGAAAGTGGGAATGGTGTTAATGCGTGAAGATCTTTTTCACACTAGGGGGTATTTTCCACCCATGTAGATTTCGTTGTAGAGAAGTTTCACTGTAGACGGTAAAAGGCATTTTAAAAAAAATTAGTTTAGTGTTACTTTTTTTCTGTGAAGATGCTCTAGCTTCTAAAAAATGCGAAAAAAAAAAGTGGTGACTAGAACTTAGAGAAGAAGCTTTCTTGTTTTAGTTTTGCTGTCTAAGACAGAAACGTTTTGCTCATGGTACTTGTTTTAAGAGCATTTCAAATTTTGTCAGTGCAATTTTTGTTCTTTTTCTCTTTTCGATCTGTCTGTGCCCCCTTAAAATGAAACCAATGTGAGTTATTCCCGTCTCAGAATGATGGACAATCTGTGACGAGTTAAATTAGACACTTTGGAAACAAAATAGCAGCTTTGTGCTCGCTCTTTTTGGCAGAGCAAGCTAGCACCAATTTCCCTTTAGGGAGTGACAAAAAATAACAAAATAAAAATAAAATAAAACCAACACTGACTTAAATATAAACTGCGCTATTAACAATCACCTGGCTTTTCAAGCCCAGTCCTAAATTGGGTCTTCGGTCTACCGCGCAGTCTAACTGAGGCAATAATGGCGGATGTGCAGCAGTTAAAAATGGAAATGGTGACAAATCTCAAGAGCTTTGCTGGGTCACGTCAGGCTTTTGGGAATAAAGATCCCTCAAAAGTTGACACACGACAGGCGCCTGCCTTCATGGTGGCGGCAACCCTCCAGAAAATAGAAAGAATCCCCACTAGATCTCTACAGCTATGGAAGAAATGAAGAGACCACAGCAAAAATGATGACTTCCTCTGATTTTGCTCTTTACAGTGTTGCCTTGACACGAGTGTAATTCATATTCATGACCACACTTGGAACTCAAAACACTTCATTTGTAAATGAATGGAAATTCCATTCATCTCTTAAAACGCCGCAAATAACAAAATTTTTTTTCATACAGTGTAATCTTGATTGAGCTTAAATCAAAGCAGTTTTTTGTGGCCTAAGCATACCCAACACAGTCCAAGATGAATGTCCTGTACTATTGCCATCAAATAAAAATGCTTTCTAAAATTCACTTCAGAAAATCGAGAGAGGTTTCAAGTGGAAATGAAATCCTCACCAGGGCAAGGAAGCATGCAGGCCTCCTTCAGTCGGATTCGCTTATCTCCATCGACGGACAACTCCAGACTCCCGCACAGCTCCTCGTCCACTTGGCCGCCACTGTCCTGCTCGCCACCACTGCCATCCGACACGAAGCAGGTGAGGTTCCGATAGCGCGTACCGTGACCGCACACCACACTCTGAAAGACCCCCGAGACCAGTGGCTGATTCAGCGGGCAGCATGTTTACGCTCAATTTCCTAATTTTCTATGAGTCAGCCCCGAAGACAGTTTCACTGGACGACATGAAATTTGATGGGCGGGTCTATAATGAGCATACCCCGCCGCACACCCCCCCCTTCAAAAAAATCTAATAAATCAAGAAGGCTTGCCTGGAAACACAGATGTAGTCAGCCATTTTGATTTGAAGATACCACTTTAGCATCATTTTGACCCTTTTTCACAAAGCCATACCCCAAAGACACTTACAATGAAATTTGGGAACACCCATAAAAAGTGTCAAGATGCCACGGCTGAACAAAGGACAATTTTTTCATTTCTTTAAAAGACAAACTTGTAACAAATGTTAAAAAAAAAATTTTGTAAATGTCCATTGGCAAGAATGATAGCTCTCATCATTGGAGCACGGTGGCTAAGCTTGATGATCCAGTTTGACTTTACGTAATATTCCATTCTAGTCATGGGCTGTTAATTTCTCCCCTTGGTGTGTGGTTTAAGGAAAGGTTTGATAATTGGCTATGCCATAAAATTAATTAAGATGAACAACTCAGATAAATGGGTCATTGAGCCCACATTCCTCTCTGCTCATCACTTTTGCTTTAGGACACCAATGTATTGATTTACAGCCAGTCATCAAGCCTTTTTATTTTATTTTTTATTTTTTGGTGAGACTGGATAATCCACACATTATTCACTGTTTCCATTTTCAATTGGCAACCCAAAAAAAAAAAAAAAAGTTACCGTAATTTCCGGACTATAAGCCGCGACTTTTGTCACACGCTTTCAACTCTGCGGCTTATTTAATGAAGCGGCCTATATAAAGACTTTTTTAACGGCCGCCTGTGTACCGCCTTTCTTTGTAAATATCTCATGTAACAATATGGGCACCTGCGGCTTATAGACGGGTGCGGCTTATGTGTGTACAAAATGGTTTTTTCCTTTAAAAATGTAGTGGTGCGGCTAATAATCAGGTGCGGTCTATAGTCCAGACATTACGGTACTCATTATTTTGTTAAAAAAACTTGACTGAGTTTGTACTATGTCAATTTTGTGGCTAAAATCAGAAATGCACAATTGAAAAAAAAAAGGCCACTGAATTAAAGCCCCAATATACTTAATTTGCTGCGTTTACGTGGCTCTGAAGGTTGGTAACTAGCAGCATAAGCTACGCTAGCTTGGTTTGTCGCCATGGTCAGTCAGGAACCGTGCTCATCATCAATCAAATGATCTGTCAATTATATTTATAGCAATAGCAAACATGTGAGTCACATAAACAGCACCAATTAAATCTGGAGAGCTCCTAAAGTTTTGCGAGATAACTCGGTTATTAATCATTTATATTAATAACGTACATTTGGGTCAGTGTGGCCCACTGACCAAACAGTCAACAAACACAGCAAGGATGGAGGAAGGAAATTTCCTTCCGTAGAGTTTTACTTGGAAACTGACCCAAAATATGAAGACATCAAATGGGTGCTTGCGATTGGCACACCGTTTGCTACACAGTCCCCAAACGGGATGTGAAAAAACGAAAACTACTTTGAACAGTAGAGTTTCGTGAAATATTTACAGGGCTGTTTGGGGACATTTTCGAGTCGAGCCCAAATTTTGTGCGCGTATGTGTGTGTGTTTCATAAAAACCAAAACAAAAATCAGGAGTCACAATTGCAAATTGAAAATGGAACTGAGCAAAAGATACACAGCTATTGGTTGAACGGAGCACATCCATCCACGGCTTGTACAAACCTCCACACGGCACTCTGACCAGGCGCTGTATTGCCATCGGTAGCACGGCCGCACCGGACACGGCTTCCACTGCACCATGGGCGACGAACACGGACGACCGTCGCCCTGCGAGGCCTGCACGACGGACCTCTGACGCCACATCTTGCCTGGGGACCACACCGAAGGAAATGACATCATCAGTTGGTCGCATTAATAAATCCGTGTCTGCTACTTCCTGTGTCCGTGCAGCAAGGTCTCATTTGTCTTTACAGGAATGGAAAATAACCTCTCTCTTTTGTAACTGTGAGCATGTTGTATAATTTTAGTGAGCTCCTGCCATCTGTTGTTTTTTTTTTTTTTTTCTTATTTCACTTCATCAATCAGCAAACTTTTTTCCGAACGAGCGAATGCGGAGCATTGATCACATGAAAGGCGAGCACATGTCTAAAAATAGACATTGTTGCCGAAAAGTGCGCGTCATGAAAGGGACCCCGTTTCCATTTTACGTGCACGCACCTTGACAATCCGCACCTTTCATCCCACATACACGCGCATATCTAAAGAGAAACACACTCTGATGCACTCACACACTCATTTGATTGGTCAATTGATCTTTTATTCTTTCGGTTCTCCTTCATGTTGCTTTTTTTACATGGCCATTGGTCTGACTGTCTTACTTTTTGTCAACAAAGGATTTCAAATATCAATCGTTTATTTTGGTTGGTTTATGCTTCATGTTTCTTTTTCCCATTACTGTGATTGCTCAATGTTTTTTCTAAACAAAGTTGAATTGTGTTATTTGGAGAGGTTTCGACTTTCGGTTTCTTTTACCCACTGCCGTCAACATGATTGGCCGATTTAAAAAATTATTATATTTCCTATTTATACATATAAATACATGCTTGTGTCCCTGTTAATGTTTTACATACAAATAGTGCAACACTTTAGTAATTTCAGTGCATCAAAGTGTCACATGTCACTTACCTTCTAAACCGCAGGTCTGCGAGCACTCGGACCAAGTCGACCACTCGGAAAGCTGGCAGTTGACTGGACACTCCACCACACAGGAGATGTTCATTTGCCACTTCTTTTCCAGGTTCAGCTGTACACCCACACACGCACACATGCATGCACACGCACCACACATCAACGATAATAGCATAGCGCACTAACAGAATAATGCGGTAGCTAGTAGCAGAGATGGGCAGTCCGTCTCTGGGATGGAACGGTCCATTCGACACCCATTTTTGAGATGGCGGATAGAGGACGAGAATTTTTTTTTTTTAAAAGGACGGAAGTAGCGCAACGTTAAGCTATTATGTTATGCTAAGATCATGCTGTTATCACGTCGGTATTAACTTGCGTAATTACGCTACGTCATTATGCTATGTCACTGCACGATGTAATTAGGCTAGGTAATGGCACGATGAAACTTTACGAGGTTGCGCCGCAATGTTGCGAGTCGTATATATATACACACACACACATAAAAAGAAAATTATGCTACAAGAAAATTATGCTACATCATTACACTACATCGTTATGCTACGCTGTTACGCTATGTTCGTACGCTACATCGTTACGTTACCTCATTACGCTATGTCGTTGCGCTATCACGCTACGTCATCACGCTACGTCGTCACGCTACGTCGTCACGCTACGTCGCCACGCTACGTCGTTACGCTACGAAATTATGTTACAATGTCATGCTGTGATGTTATGACATTAAGACACGACAATGTTCCACTAAGATGTCTTGCTACATTGTTATGCTATTAAACCACTGGATGGTGGCGCTGCAACTCCCACTAGCTTTCGCAGCCGTCTTATGATGTACAGCAACCAAACATCATGAGCTTTGTGAATGAACCAAACATCACCGCAGGCTACAATTAAAGCAACCAGAGACTTGCGGTAAATGAATACAATTCCCCGACCTGCAGCGACAACATCAGCACACACGGGAATACCGCACAATATTTCACACCGTCATTAAGTACAATGCAGAGAGGGTCAAAGGCAACGCACCTCTTCACAGAATTTCATGTCCACCGATTTGCCGTCACTCCGAACGCAATCCAGCATGCGCGTCTTGATTCCCTGCCCGCACACGGCGTTTGGACTCAGTTGACACGTGCTCCAATCTGAACACAATGAGAATACAAAACATAAAATACCCATTTTAAATAGCTGCCAGGCACAGACACAACAGCAACAAAACCGCTTTGGTCTTTTGCATAGCCATCTGTTGCACGGTAGATTTCATGTCTCATCATTTCATTAAATAAAGTAAATAAAGGCTCAATTCCAATTCTACCCCTTAACAGGAAGTGCTTCGCCTTTGTCTTTGTTGTTCCCCTGCCCTTGGCCTAAGTTCAGACCGCCAAGATGAAAGGTTCCGGATAATGCGCCTTAGAATAGGGACACCACTCGATCACATTGCATCATCACCCTTTGCCGCGTGCTGGCTGTGTAGTAGTCAGACCTGCCAATCGTTTGGCAGTCGTGTCGTGTGTCAAATGAATGTTATTATTATTCATTGGTTTTTGATTTACATTTGTCTGACTGTTTACAGGAAAATGTCGGTTCCAAAGTTAACTGGCATTTTAAAAATTGCTTCTGATAAATGTTTCCTACCACACGGTAAGGTGCACGGTGAAACATAAATAACATGGCGGGTTTCACGCAGCTCTGTGGTTCAGCTTCTGCATAATTGTTTTCTCCCAGAAACAAAACAACGTGGCTGCTTTTAAATGCTTCTCATGTATGCCACTTTGTACAAAAAAAAACAGACGAAAAAAAAAAACCAGGATGGCCAACATCGACTGCGAGCTGACAAAAACAACCGTGTCTGTTTTTAGCTTCAGTCAGTTCATTTATGAACAGCACAACTCAACAACATAAGCAGTATGTGTGTGTGTGTGTGTGTGTGTGTGTGTGTGAGTGTGTTCCTTGTGCACTACTCTGGGGACCAAAAGGGATAAGAACACGAGATGAGAAGGTGAAGCTTGGATGCTTTCCACCGTGGCTTTGATTCAATGATGCGTTTGGCTGGAAGGAACCATATTCTGTGAAAAGTGGGGGTGTGTGTGTGTGTGTGTGTGTGTTTCAGAATCCCCGTGCAACTGAACTTCCGCCCATCTGATGAGTGTGCGTGTGTCTGTATCAGCTGAGTGAGAACATGTCCACTAAGGAAACATGATTCTGAATGCTACATAATTGGCAATTAAACTGTTTTTGCAAAGCCACATGGCCCAGAACATAGACTGGCCAAACGGAACGCGGCACAGAACATGGGTTGGAAACTAAAAATCAAAACTGACCTGGAGTATGAACACAACCTGACTTACAAAAAAAATTAAATAATAAATCATCAAAAACAAACTCATCCAGAAACAGATTAATCAGCTGTCAAACCTCACACTTTTTTCCGCCTGAAGGTATGACATAAGTATTTGTATTATTTGTATGTTGTTATCTGCTTGTGAACCAAAATGCTAGAAAAAAAACCCAAAAAACATCTAACCCAGACAAACTCAGGCTCTGGATAAAGTGATGCGGCCATACGCAAAATGAAACCCTTAATAATCGCCAAGCATATGTTTGTTTGTAAATAAATGCTATGCTGTTGTCAGCTCATCTTGCTAATGCTATGCAACTAAGACTGAGTAGCATAGCATTAGCGAGATGAGCTGAGTGCTATGCTGTTGCTGTTGTCAGCTCATCTTGCTAATGCTATGCTACTAAGACTGAGTAGCATAGCATTAGCGAGATGAGCTGAGTGCTATGCTGTTGCTGTTGTCAGCTCATCTTGCTAATGCTATGCTACTAAGACTGAGTAGCATAGCATTAGCGAGATGAGCTGAGTGCTATGCTGTTGCTGTTGTCAGCTCATCTTGCTAATGCTATGCTACTAAGACTGAGTAGCATAGCATTAGCGAGATGAGCGGAATGCTATGCTGTTGCTGTTGTCAGCTCATCTTGCTAATGCTATGCTACTAAGACTGAGTTGCATAGCATTAGCGAGATGAGCGGAATGCTATGCTGTTGCTGTTGTCAGCACATCTTGCTAATGCTATGCTACTAAGACTGAGTAGCATAGCATTAGCGAGATGAGCGGAAGTGCTATGCTGTTGCTGTTGTCAGCTAATCTTGCTAATGCTATGCTACTAAGACTGAGTAGCATAGCATTAGCAGGATGAGCTGACAACATTATCCACTTAGGAACTAAAGCGACGGGGCTTGCCTGTGATGTTGTAGAAGTAGTTGAAGCAGTTGAGGTTGAGGCTGCAGGGTTCTTCTTCGATGGTGTCAGGACAAAGTCTTCCCGCGCTAGGCGAGCGTAGCGTGTACGCGGTACGAATGCGACCGTTGCTTCTGGTGCATGGCTGAAACCAGGCAAAAAAAAGAAAGAAAAAAAAGTGGGGATTCAACTTCTTTAACATGATTTTGGTTCGATTCTTACACAATTCCCGCGCAAATACTGAGAAACGCGCAAAAGTCGGCAGAGCTATTTTTCCACATGCTGACCTCACTTAGCTAGCTTTTGACGTTTTGCGCTTTTGACGTCGAGCCACCTGTCAACACGCACCTACACAGAGGTCTTTGTTCCTTCGCTTGAAGAAATACACGGAAGCTGTCGTGCGCATCTGTTTTTGAATTTAAAAACGACAGACATTTTGATGGCTCTTCTCAACTGTTGCATCACATCCCATTCTCCCTCCAAAATCCCACTCCACGAGCGTGACTGACTGACTGAGTGACTAAACAACCAACCAATTTATTGAGTCACCACCTGACCACCTACCTAACCAGTTGAGCGACTAACTTACTCACGGATCAACTGACAAATTAATAATAAATAATAAGATAAAATAAGATTGAGAGTCTTCAGACTTGGTTCTCGGGTTAACCCACCGTCACAATCTGGCTCAGTTCAGTTTTCTAAGAATGTTTCTTCATCAAAATATGAAAAGTTGACATTTCTCTCTTTTTTTTTTTTTTGCTCTTGATTCAAGAGCCCCGCGGTCCAATTAGGCACCGTGAATTGGGGAAGTGCGCTAACGGCTCGGAGCGTTGCCGCCTCCTGGGAAATGTTCTCATATCCAACGAGGGCGCTTACGGGACGACGAGCGGAATAGATTAGAGCCAAAATGGTGGCAAACTTTTGACGACGGTATCTGAGTGCAGGATTCATAGTGATTCAGAGTATCACAGCACAAGCCTGGGGAAGGAAGCCGAAGTTTTCCCTATTTGTGGAATGTTCTCCTAGGCGTTTTTTTAGGCTATGCAAAAACGCATTTAATGGCTCAAATATCAATCTCACACGCAGCAAACCTTATTCTCGAAACCACTAAACATTGACTTTTTGTCCTCATAAAATGATTGGTTGGTTAGTTAGTTAGTGAATTACTTGCTTCGTTGGTAGTAAGTTTGGTGGCCAAATGGTTCGTCGGTTGGTGGTCTGTAAGTCAGCCAATTACTCAGTTCAGTGGTCACTTTGATTGGTTGTCAATAAGTTCATCAGACAGTAAGTTGCTTAACAGGTGGCTGGTTAGTTAGTGGGTTAGTAAGTTAGTTGATTATTTCACTGGGTGGCTAGGAGGTTGGTCAGTAAGCAAATGAGTTGGTCAGTAGGCTGGCTAGGTTTGTATATGTCAGTTGGTTGATTAGTTAGACTAGTTGGCCACTTGGTTGGTTAGTTGGTGGGTTGGTCAGTTGTTTTGTGAGATGTTCAGTTTGTTGTGCTGTTAAATGGTTGGTTGTTTGGTTAGTCATTCAATTAGGCATTGGGTAATTTTCTTGGGGTTATTCAATTAGTTAGTGATTCTGTACCTAATTTGTACTGTAAACTACTGCCCCCTACAGGGCATTATCATATGATTTTTTTATTTTTTTTTCTCCGCCAAAGGAGTTGCTGACTTTGGTGAGGCCTGTGCTTGACTGTAGCCACATTTAAGTCTTTCTAAGACCATTTTTGAGGCCACTTTGATAACCCCGTCGTTTCGGATTTAAGGATTAAGAGTTAAGACTTTTTGAGGCCCGGTAGACTCCTTGTACTCAGGGACGCTGTAGTTATTAATGGGGTTACATTAAGACAGTCACATGGATTTTTGTGTAGTGGGTGTGCGTGTGTGTGTGTGTGTGTTTGCGCGCGCGTGTCTGTGCGTGCGAGTGTAGTGTCGAGCATGATGTGTCATCAATCATTTTGCCTCCCAGATGAATACGCTGTCAAGCCTTTGTATGTCTGATGTATCAAGCACTTTTCCTGTAATGTCTCAGTGCACACGTCTCTTGACAAACACAATACAGACTCCCAGTAAATATTTGTGACATTACGCAAGCTGGTCTGCGTTCTCACCAGGGTGCAGCGGGTCCAAGGACCCCAGTCATTGAGGACGCAATCTTCAGGGCAGGGCAGCCGGCTCTCTCGGGCCCCCAAGGGCATTTCCTCTGGGTCGCACAGGTAGTCCTCCACCGCCTCCGAGGGCCCGTCGATGGTGTTGAGCATGCACCTGTCCGCAGCGAGAACACAATTAGGAGGCCCCCGGTGGAGCGACAGAGATAGCTAGGTAGAGCAATAGAAGGTTCGTGGGTTATTTGGTTGCTGAGCAAGCTGCATGGACAGACCTTTTGTGTTTAAGGGCTGTATTGACTTGACTTGTCAGTTGGTCTTTTAGTTGTTCTGTTAGCTGCCCAATTACTTTTTTATTTAATTAGTTGTTTGTGAGTTTGTTAGATGATAATTCGAAGTAGTCAATTATTTAGTTGGTTTGGTCAGTTAGAAAGTAGGTGTTTAGTTAGTCGGCAAATGAGTTGGGTTAGTTAGTTAGATGGTTTGTGCGTTGTTCGTTGGTCAGTCAGCATAGTCATTTATTTTGTATTTATTTATTTATTTATTATTTTATATGATTGCCATTGTTTAGTTACTTAGTTAGTTATATGGCTCAGGAATTGTTGAGTTGTTATTTTGTTGTGTCCAGTTGGTTGTTCACTTAGTTAGTTAGTTAGCTAGCTAGCTAGCTAGCTCAGGAATTGTTGAGTTGTTATTTTGTTGTGTCCAGTTGGTTGTTCAGTTAGTCGGTTATTTAGCTAGTTGCTTGTTTGGCTGGTTAATTAGTTGATCTTTTCTATGGTTGGTTAATCACCAATCATCAATTAACCAGGTGATGCAATTGTTTCGGTAGTCGGTTGGTCAGGTGGTTGGTTTTTTTTTGTTTGTTTGATGATTGGTTAGTTTATCAGTTGGGGAGATGCTCAATTAATTACAGTAGTCAAATAAATATATATATATTTGTGTGTGTGTGTGTGTATATACCAAAAATAATTAAAAAAATAAAAAAAATCTTTACAACAGGCACTTTGACAGCAAGGTTGAACCAAGAAATTGATTTCCAAGGGTGTCTAGTAGCATAGCATTAGCAAGATGAATGTTTTTTTTTTTTTTACAATTTAAGCTAAAAATAATACAGTGTAACACAGCGTGTGATGCCTACCGGACTTTTCTGGTCTGCACGCCTTCTCCACAGTTCTCCTTCAGGTCCACGTTGCTGACTTTCCACATACTCCAGGGCTCGGCCACCCACACGTACTGATTACAGTCACTCTGACACGGCACAACCTCGTACACCTGAGGACCCGACGCATATCTTAATCAATACCTTTTATGATCGACAGCTGTCATGTAGTTATTCAAAAACATGCCGTTGTAGAAGCAGAATAAGAAGAGGTGAGGAAAATATTGTTGTAGTTACCTGAGCCTGCGGCAGTCGGCATCGTCCAGAAGTCCAGTGGAGCAGGATTAAAAGGAGACAGAAGGATTAATGAGCAAAATGTTTGGACGGGGAACACAGCTTCATTAATTTAACAAAGCACGGGATGTCATGAGAACACACGCACATATCGAATGCGGTACATTCACACAAATCTGTAACTCATACAGTAATACACCCCCCACCCCACACACATTCATGTATACACATTTATACAGTAGTCACACACCTTCACGGACAAACATACATAATTCAAGACATATCATACTGTAAGTCATTGTCTTCCTATCTGTACTCTGTTCGCACAGAGCATATGTCAAGATGCTGTTCTTGTGTGTTTCCAGCAGGTGGCAGAGGAGGGCCTGCCCTCCTGCGTGCACACCTGCTGCCAGTGTTTATCAGCTCGCCATGTATTTTAAGGACTGCATAAGTGCCAATTCTCTGTCGGATGATTGAACTTGTTTGCTGCTCATGCTCAAATGTGTTTTTTTTTTTTTAGATCTTTTGATCTTGTCATTATTGTTTTTGCTCTTGTCCCTCTTTTGTAAGTACCGATATTATTTTGTCTTTGAACCCGTTCTTGTTTTGTTTTCCTGTAATTGGACTCGTCATTTCGTTTCTATTCTCGGCTTTACTATTACCTTGCCTTACAGTCATACCTCGGTTTTCGACCATAATCCGTTCCAGAAGGCTGTTCGAAAACCGATTTGTTCGAAAACCGAAACCACGCTCTTTTTAAAAAAAACATCCTTCATTGAACACGTCTGTTCACAATGGAACGCTACCCGAGGAAGCGTCACTTCCTTGTGTAAGGAAGGCGGGAGGAGTCAAATGGTGCATTCAAGTGCGCTCAGTTTGTTCGAGAACCGAAATTCGGTCGTCATCCGAGGCATAAAAAATTCAAAATTTTTGGTCGAGAACAGAGACGTTCGAAAACCGAGGTTTGACTGTAATTTTGTTGATGGATTTTGTTTGTGTCTACGTTTGTAGGATCCACTCACCATTCAGTTCATCTGTGTGTCAGCATACAGAGTACAGATAGGAAAGTGTGGCGGAAAAGCTGAGTGAGAGCACAAGGGCGACACTTTGGGCCTTTACCGTTCACATTAGCATTGACACTAAGAGTGTGAAAGGTGGACACTTTCAGCACAGTCGCTGCTCAGCAAAAAAAAAATGTGCAAGAGCTGCAATAACCACAGCAAGCTTCAGTTGGTAACTCATTAATAATCAACTGCTCTCTGCACCATTCGCATCGTCACACTGTCATAAAAAAGCACTCCACTGCGCACTGGGGGCGAGGCCATTATTTTTGGAATAACGTTAGCGCAAATGAGGTTTATACAGGCAAGTTGGAATTTTTAATTTGCGTGCCCTTCATTGTCAGACCACACTGAGTCACAACATGCCAAAGTGCGCGAAGGTCTACTGGAAGAGATGCCGTGTAATAAGAGCAAAATGAGGCAGAGAAGGTCCCAAACTAAACGTCAATCATAGCTGTCATAGCGGTGCATGTTCTGTTTGTTTTGCTGCTTTGTGTTTGTAAAAGTAGCAGTTGTTTGAAGGTTAAACCGTGTATGGCGTTCGATATTAATATTATGTAACATGGAGTAAGCTGTCTTTTATTACTGGTCCATGTTTAATGTGGTTCTTTGTTATTTTGACAGGACATTGATGACTTGAGGAATGAGTGCCTTCATGTATGAGCTAATTGCGATATGAACCGAATCTTGGGTAATTTTTTTTTAGTCTTGGGATACAAACAAAATCACAAAAATAGAAATACAAATGTGCTTCAGACCAGCACCAAGAGACGAGAGGGGGGGGGGGGGGTAGGGGGTTTGCAAACTTCACTTCATCTGGCCACCATCAATTTACATTTGTTTCCTTGCAGGTGAAGGACAAAATAAGTTGTTGGCACGAACGCACCATTAACCTGGTTTGCCGACCGCCAATTGTGTCCACAGAAGAAAAACGAGGCGGGACAAAACATTAGGTACAGTCATGTTTCATACTCTCTTGTTCCGCGTTTGCAGTTTTATTTCAATTGTGCAAAGGAATTAAGATACAAGTGTTTTGAGAAACCACCATCGAAACCTCTATCGAAGCTCCTCAACTCACTTCAACATAAGTCCTTGGCACCAAATTAGCACAAAATGGTCTCAAAGAAATACTTTTACAGCAAATGGGGTGAATTCCCAAATTTAAAAAAATGGCAAAAATTCCTATGCAGGTTCAGCACCTGATTGACGTGGTCCAGCTTGGGACAGGGTCTTCCCCCGTTGTAGGGTTTCTCCCGAAGCCACTTGGAGCGCACTTTGACGCCGCTGCCGCACGATTTACTGCAGCGAGACCAGTTGGACCACTCGCTCAGCTTGCAGTCGGATGGACAGGGAATGATGCATGCCTCCTCGATGTAACCTGCCAGGTCAAAGTCAAAAGACATTACTTTTGACGGGTTTTTTTGTGTGTGTGTTTGTGTTTAGTTTTTTTGGTCAAACGTGTCTTTGACATGTTTAACATCCTCCCACATTGCCACAGAAAGCAAACAAAAAAAAAAACTCTAGACATGCCTTAGTAGAAATCACCATGAAAAAGATTCACCGCAGATGTGTCTTTGACATGTTTAAGCTCCTCCCACGTGACCACAAACAGTTAAAAAGAAAAAAAGATTCACCCTACACATTTCTTTTTTTGTTTTGATGTTCTCACGTCAATGCAGTTAGCAGGAATAGCTATGAAATAGATTCACCTTCAGCATGGACACAGATCAATGTGGATACGAGGGATGGTGCGATGCAAGTATCGATGCAACGTATCGGGCTAATAGCGGCCTTATTTCAACATATCGGAAAATTATGAAGGATGCCGATACCAGACGCTGATATTTAAGGCAATAAAATCCGACATTTTATGAGCCTTTCTTGCCAGTACAGTCAAACCTCGGTTTTCGTCCATCATCCGTTCCAGAAGGCTGTTCGAAAACCGAAATTGTTCGAAAACTGAAACCACACTCTTTTTAAAATAAAAATGTTTACTGAACACGTCTGCTCACCATGGAAAGCAACACGAGGAAGTGACGCTTCCTCGGGTAGACGAGGAAGCGTCACTTCCTCGTGTAAGGAAGGCGAGAGGAGTCAAATGGTGCATTCAAGTGCGCTCAGTTTGTTCAAGAGCCGAAATGTGTTCGTCATCCGAGGTATAAAAAACTCAAAATTTTTGGACGAAAACCGAATTGGGCGAGAACCGAGACGTTCCAAAACCGAGGTTTGACTGTAGTTGATGCTGCACTGCAGACGTTTGACATGATGTCTTGCAAACTCCACACAGGAAGGCCGGAGCCGAACCCTGCCCCTCTTCACGTTGAGAGGGACGTGCTAACCAGTCGCCCGCCGTGCCGCCTCCCGGTCATCAAATCTCAAAAACCTGATGTGCTAAGTAAAGTAAAGACATTTTTTTTCAATCAGTGTCAAAAATGCATTTAGACTTAAATTAAGTCATCTCCGATTAAAATTTGCTGTTGACCAGCCTATGGTGCCTCGGTCTTTTTATGCACAGTACACCGACCCCTGCAGAGAGTGCATTGCCCAGTAAGGCGTGCACCCTCGTAAATCAGGTATCTCATCTGCATACCACATAGACAGTTTCCAGGGCCAACTACCTGTTGGGCGCACTAAATCTCTTGCGTGACGGTGACTCATTTCCACTTAAGGAGTGCACAAGAAGACACCTGGCAGAGCACGACAAGTGAAGGAGTCACATTTTATTGCCTGGCTCCGCGATGAAAATGTGAATTTGGTTTTAGAATTCCGCGTCTGACTCAAATGAGTCAAAATTTCGGGCACTTTGGTCTCTGAGACAATGAGATAAATTGGTGGAAGCGATGGGCTTGTAAATGAGTTAAGCATGAAAAAAAAAAAGGGTTGAAATGCGAAACATCGGAACTCATTGACTGCGAGCTAGTTTGAAAGCAAAATTCCAGTTTAAAAACTGAGCTGAACTGTAAAGAGGAGACAGTCTTCTTTCGCCAGACCGTAATTACCAATTACCAAGAAGCGGACACAAGAAGCTTTTTGTGAAAAGAAACAAGTCAAGCAGAAGAGTCACTTTGGCACCGTTACGGTGTGCTTTTCATGACACAAACAGCAAAAATAAGACTAAGAAAGGGCTTTTCAGGGCAAAGATAATAGGTTACAGCATTTATCTAAGATAAATTATGAAATGTGCCGGGAATTAACTTGAAATGTTTTGTCACTTTGTATCATTTGCCATTTCAATTCCATTGGCTCAGTCATTGCATTATTTCATATTGCTTGATGACTCTGTGCACATTTGTGCATCCATAGGTGCACATTTGGCCAAGTTTTTCCCCCCAAATCCATGCTATTGGTCAGTCCCCACGTGGTCTGTTATTTTTAACAAATGATAAACCAATCAAAAGTGTTGGAAATATTCACTTCATTGAACAACCGTCTGAGAAGTGTGGTATAACTCCGCCTCTTCTTGACTCCTAACTTAACTGCATTTTTTTTTTTTTAAGCCTCAATATTGAAAGGCTGTTTGCTGTTTCGACAATAACAAAATGAAAATAGTCTTCTTAAATATATTTGAGTAGGCCTGCTTTGTTAAAAATTTGAAAGCTGCTCCGGAGCAGAAGGAAGCAGCCAGCTACGAAGGTACAGTCGGTTGCCGACAGATTTATTTCCACCCTATTAGCCAGCGGAGTCATCTCATCATTTTTTTTTCCTTCTTTTTTTTCCTTCCCTTTTTAAATTGCATCACGTATGGCTCGAGATCTTTGAAAATAGAGGATGGAAAGATGATGTAACCACAGTCATTAACTTTGGTTAAATATCAAAGGCCTTTTCTCTTGTCAGGGGCTCGGCACGACCACAGACTTTTAATTGGCACTCCCCCGCGGCGGCGGCGGCGGCAATGTGTCCGTAACATTCTAATCGATGACAGTGAAATAATTTTTTTTCTCTGCGAATTAAATTAGTGAATGAACGCGGAGGTGTTCGTGTGCAACGAAAATTAACAGCAATATGAGGTGTGATAGGAAATTTAATGGTCTAGTGGTCAGCAGTACAGTCTACCGTTTGGTTTTATTCCAGGAAAAGTAGGGTTTTTTGGAGAACCCCAGGGTTCTGTCTCACAGCAATTTTTATTGTGTCTTTTTGGAAAGTCTGACTACCAAAGGAAATTGTAGAATTGTAACTGCCATGTTTTGAAAGTGAAAACATGAGAAGAACAGTGCTTGTTTTCACGCGAAGGTGATTACGTGACACTTGTATGTCTGTGAGTGAGACACTCCGGATTGCTGCCTCATCACGCTCATTGATTTTGCTAATCGAAGGCGGAACAACAATAAACTGCACTCCCTTGGGTCTGCTGAAAAACAACAGAGCATTGAAAACCCGTGCGCGTGCTGTCTAAAACCGAAGATAAATTGTAACACCGAAGCTTTTGCAGCCACTGGGCACTCTTTGCTAGAAGAACAATAAAGTCATCTCAAAGTGCTTCTCTGTGAATATCAAAGACCCCTTTGTCGTCACTGAACCGAAAGTGAATTGAAAGATTTGCTCAAAATTTTGTTGTTTTTGTAAACATCGAAAACACCACATTCCTTCCTCACCTAGGGTGTGTTTTGGTCAAATACCTTGACTTACGAACATCTCTTCATATGACATTTTCAGGTTACGAAACGTCAAACAGGAAAATATTGCCTCTCGTTACGAAAGAAATTTCAAGATACGAAGGGTAAAAACACAATATGGCCTGCAAGTCGCAGCTCCGAGTTTCCTGAACGCAACATACTTATAGCTGCTTTGCCATTGGCTATTACCGAGCGTCATCCTGGCATCCCATTGGCTAAGAGGGGCTTCTACCGTATGTGTCTATTTGTGTAGATGGATAGATATGTGTCTATGCAGCGTCCTCGTCATTCGCCCCTCAGGCTATGAGGTGTTCCGATTGTTTTACGCAAATGTGAATCACCCCAAAAAAGTGTTCACCAGTCGGGCAATCGCTCACTAAGCTGATGTTTGCCTTGGTATATTTTCAAAGGATTGTTAAAAGCCGACAAACGAACTAAAGGCAAAAAATGATGAGGACGCAGTTAAAAGTTAAATGACCATCGTTTTTATTCTTAATTTTTTTACATTGTGCACAACTCTCATTTATTGTGCAATCATCTAATTGTAACATGTATTTGTCACATACTTTGATGCTTTAGAAAACCTTGATGTCTGAATTTTGGGGGGCTTGGAACGGATTACGGCATTTACATGGAAAACGCGTCTCTACTTACAAAATGTTCTCGTTAGGAAATTTCTTCCAGAACCAATAATTTCGTAAGTCAAGGTACCACTGTACTGAAAACAATTTAGAGTCACCAGTGACTACTTTTTAAAAAATTTTTTTGATTGAAGTCAAACATGTTTTTGGAGGACATCAAAGACAAATTAGTTTGGGCACACCTCATGAGTGTGTTTTTTGTTAACATACACTTCAATTAAGCTAACCGACACTTTTGTTTTTAATTAACACTGATGCCAATTTAATTTGGACTTAAAAAAAACCCTGACATTTGTATTTATTTTTTATTTATTTTACATCAAAGACTAATTAGTCTTATATGAACCAACGTCAGGAACGCAGGCAGCATTTTAGTTTGACGTGAATGTTTTTGTCAACATGAAGGACAAATCTGAGTGCTCCACAAAGCTCACGAAATGTTTTCGAAAACATCTCTGTTGACTCGTCTGATTGCATTGTAAAAATGATTACTTCAATGGTTACCTTCGGGCGATGCATTCTTTTTTTTTTTTTTAATCGGGACCTAATCGATAGAAACGAAGATAACAGCAACACTGGAGATGATTGCCGTCACAGCTGCAGGCATTGGGTCACCAAAGATGCAAGGTCACATCCAACGCAAGCAATGTTGACGACAAAAGGAGAACGCAACACAATAAAATGAGTGACAAACGACGCTTCAGAACACTCGAATGTTTTGTGAACAGCAAAAGACACTGCAACTAACGTTTTCGTAAACAACAAAGACAACCGAGTCCTCAAAACTGTATGCAATCATGTTTTCAGAACCTTCAAAAGAAACTCATCATACTTTTTTGTTTCCTGGGAAAATTAATAAAATGAACGTGAGCATTTCCTCAATAAATTTAATTCAAAAACAATATCATGAAAAATAATTTGGACTTCAAGCAACCTGATGGAGGTGATGATGTTTCTGTAAACATAAAAAGGCAAAACTGAGCGTTCCAACGAACCCAATGTGGTGTTTTTCGAAACATCCCTGACAATGTTGACTTCTCAATGGCACCATTTCACAATACTTTTTTTTTCAATTGAGGGCAGAAATGAAAAAAAAAAAAGAAAATAACAGCAACACAGAAGATGATTGGCATTTTGGCTGCAGGCATCACGTCAAAGGGAAAAAAAAAGGGCACGTCTGACACAAACAATGTCGGTGAAGAGAAGTTCATCCATCCATCCATCCATTTTCCGATCCGCTTATCCTCACAAGGGTCGTGGGGGGTGCTGGACCCTATCCCAGCTGTCTTCGGGCAGTAGGCGGGGTACACCCTGAACTGGTTGCCAGCCAATCGCAGGGCACACATAGACGAACAACCATCCGCGCTCACACTCACACCTCGGGACAATTTCGAGTGTTCAATCAGCCTGCCATGCATGTTTTTGGAATGTGGGAGGAAACCGGAGTACCTGGTGAAAACCCACGCAGGCCCGGCGGAAGAACATGCAAACTCCACACAGGGAGGCCGGAGCCAGAATTGAACTCGGTACCTCTGCACTGTGATGTCGACGCGCTAACCACCGGGCCGCCGAGATAAATTCAACAAATCCTCTTTTTTTTTTTTGCATTCATACGATTCAAATGTCTCGCACGTTCTGTTTGGCAGCAATTTCCCAACCAGTCTGCAGATTTCTCCGCTTGAAGTACTTCCCATCCCAGATAAGAGCTGACAAGTCGGACGGGAAGGACGCCGACGGAGCGCAGCGGAAAAGGAGGCCTCCTAAATTGTCAAACAAAAGCCCTTTCGCTTCAGATAAGCCTTTCACCGACCTCAAGTTATAGTGACAGGAGCTGCAATAAGATACAGCCTTGGTCCAAAATGTAGGTACACCTGCATATACGAGCCAACTAATTTGTGACGACAAGATCGACTGTTCAAATCATTTTTATGCTCAACAAAGTGGAGATTGACCCCCCCCCCCACAATAATATAGTTGTCAAGTTTTTATAAACAATTACAAGTTGTCAAGGGATCAAATGTAAGTTTTCGAATAAGTAATTTAAAAAAATCATTAAAAAATAAATATTATAAATAATAGAATATTTATTAAAATAATAAATAAAATATTGTCAAATCAATCGAAAAAAAACGTAACGAACGAAAATATGTGGCAAAATGCTTAATTTAATTAGAAATATTCTTGAAATGAAAAACAATAAACTGAAATGATGTTGTTGAAATGTGCATAAACTAGTGCCAATGAATACAGATAAATATGATTCAATTCAATTAAATATCGTGTCAAATACAATTAGATATTTGACTTTAATATGAAAATATAAATGAATAAATAATACCATCTTTGTACTACTAAAACGATTGTAAAATAAATAACACAATTAACAAAATTAAAGAATGTCCAGAAATTAAATAAAACAATACGGTAGTAATGGATGTCGTGGATGCCGACTTAAGTCAATTTCAAGACAGTTATTTTTAAAGGTAAATAACCACATTTAAAATCGTCGGTTGCTGCTTTTTTTTTTTTTGTGGGCGCCAAAAAGCTGCCGTGTTGCATTCTGCTGACATAATAGAGAACAACAGAAACAAGTATTCCGACAAACGCAAGCTCTAAGAGTGCAAATGGGTGGGTGCAGTAAGTGTGTCGGTGCCGATTCAATTTGTGTGCAACAAAGTGCGTCGGTGGAAAAAGTGCCAGCTGGTTGGAACCGTAGGGCCCCAAAAAGTCGAATGGAAAAGCGACTGCTCAAGAGCCAAGCAAAGAGGTGTGGAACCAGTACAATGGAAAACAATGGCAACGCCCTTTGATGTCTTACCGTGACTGTTGCATCTCGCTGTCTCCACCAGACGTCCATCCTGGTCGTAGCAGACCATGGCCTGATATCGGTAGCCCTGTCCGCACTCCTTGACGTCGCCCGTCACCTTCAGCCCCAGGGCGCTTTCGGAGCGGCCCCCTTCGGGCAGGATGCAGTCGGACCAGTTGCCCACCGGTTGGGCGTTGTACTTGTCGCAAGGGCAATACTGCGTCTCGCTCAGGGGGTACATCTGAGTGTTCTTACAATTGTCCTTCTTCTTGCTCCTCCCTGTGAGAGTGGACACAAGGCATGACACAAGCGGATGTGATAGTTTTAAATTAGTGTTTCATTCTCTTTGGTTTTGGTCAGGGGTCGGCAACCCAAAATGTTGAAAGAGCCATATAGGACAAAAAAAACAACAAAATATGTCTGGAGCCGCAAAAAAAAAGAAGAAAAAAAAAGCCTTCTATAAAATGAAGGAAACACAGGCTGTATGTATGTGGGAGACAGGACTGTCTCAGAATTGTTTATGTTATTCATTCCTTTGTTGTGTGTTCACAAACGCCCCCATAGAATTTATTTTGTAATTTCCTCGCTTGATTTTTTGTTTTGGTGCATTCTTTTCGCTTTTCTTAGTGTCAGTGAAGTGATCATGAATTTCCGTTTTTTCGGAGGCTGTCTTTGAACGCCTCTCGAGTCGAACGAGACGAGAAAAGGCACGGAGTCGGACGCAGACGTGTCTGTGTTTGTCGAGGCTGTTAAAAGTATAAATAAAGTGTCCGTTTTAAAAAACCAACACCACAGCTCTCCTTTTTCGGAGCTGTAACATGTATCTATATCTATCTCGATTTTAGCTATATTAGCCTTTCATCAAAATCTTTTTTCCATTTTCAAACATTTTTTATCAAGCTCCAGGGAGCCACTCGATGTGGCTAAAGAGCCGCATGCGGCTCTGGAGCCGCGTGTTGCCGACCCCCGCTCTAAACTGTCAACTATTATTTTAACGCACACAGAGCAGCAACATCTACAGAGTTGAAAACAATACTCATGAATATCTCCTAGGTCGGACAATGATGATTGGGGTCCTTCTCTGCCCCTTCTTATTCTGTTCGCTACTGTTATTCATACAGTTTGCACATCAAGACTGGACTTAAATATATATAAAAATGCAATAATGCATTCAAATAATGACACAAGTAAAATACTCTGTACAAGTTCTAAACATATTTTGTTTATTTTTGTTTTGTGGTGTAGTTGGACAGGGATCTATCCGGGAGGGTCAATAAACTGGGTGATGGGTCGCATGTATCCCAACGTATGACTGTATGCTCACCGATTAACGCCCTCTTCCGGGTGCGCACCCCCACGCAATCGGCCGAGCATGACGAGAACTTGGACCAGTTGGTGAGCTGGCAGTCGTCCTGGCAGGGCAGTTGGCAGCGCTGGGTGAGAGCGGGCATGTTGCGGGCCAGCTGCAGACACTCGCCCACGTCCACCTGTGTCCCGTCCAGCTGCCGACACGACACGGCTGGATGCGCCGCCAGCCACAATAAGTCAAAGGACACCAATTACACTCAAAGGTTTTAGTTCAACAATCATGCATATTTTCAGAAAGAAATTAAGAGTCCGCTGAAGCGCACTCGTGTTTTCATGACCAGCAAGACAATTCTTGTCATACATTTTAGTCCTTTAACAAAACGAAGGACAAGACTGTGAAATTTAATATACACACTCCACGTGGTTCTCTTTCGAGGCGAGAACATCATGAAATTGATTATTGGGCGTGACCCCTGAAATTGAATTTTCATGAAAACCACCCCAGGATTCCTCAGCCACCCAGCATCATGCGCTGTCAAGAAACAAGATGACGTTTAGCTTCTCCCTTCCTGTTCTGCGCCTCCTCCCAAACATCAAGAAGACACCTTTGATTAAAAATGCATGCCTGAAGTGAAGGAAGCAATGAGCACCAATAATCCAGACTGTCAAGTGAGCCTCAAGAGGCATCATTCCAGGTATAAATGTGAGGATTTGAGATGGTGGCATGTGGTCCGAAAAAGAAGCGCCGACCTACGACGACAACCTCAATTAGATTTGTTCCATTCCATTCTACTCTGTTCACTTGGTTACATTATTCTTGGCTGTATTGCTTCCAATATGTGTGTGTGTGTGTGTGTAAATTAGTCCAATCAGATTTCAGCCTTCAAGCACATTGCTGATAAATATTTAACACACTATATATTTTTCAATTTTCGGATTTGTATGTTTGCTATGTAGTTGTTGTCTTATTCCTTTTTTTTTTCTCTCTAGACAATCCTTTATCGTTTATAGCTGGTTTACTCTCCGCTGTAAAAGTCTGATGTAGCAGCTTAGCACTTATTCTGGTGTTTCGCTAACATCCATTGCACGTTAGCTTAGCGGTTAGCACGGCTTCCCTATCTTCCATTACCAACTCAACCTGCTATCATAAAGGTGAGGATTTGGTATAAGAGTGGCTTCAAAATGTGATAAATATTGATTGTAAACTGCTACAGATGACGCGGGTGACACAGCTGTGTGTTGTTAGATTGCATTTTTGAAGAGTCTTGATGGTTTCTGCAATTGCGTTAACAGTTAGCGGTGAGGTAGTTACGTCGGTTAGGTCCCCACTGAAGGCCCAGGGAACAAATGCAGAGTTGTGTTTCTACACAAGTGCGATCTCAGTTTACGTACCTCGTGTTTGAAGTCCCGGCCCGCAGTTTTCCTGAGCGCCGGGTCGGCCCTGCCTGAGGAACCACGGAACCAGCTGGCACTTTCTCCACTTGTGGGACTTCCACCTGGAAGAGATCAAAACACAAGATAGACAATACGGTCGACCCCCCCCCCCCGCACTTGCAGTGGAAGAGATGGAAGCTAAGCTATTCACTGATAAACTCACAGATAGTGAGCCGCAACTAGATCGTGGCTCATTATTTACGCTGCCGAAACAGCAATGATTTTTAAGAAATTTTATTTTATAGTACACAGGCTTTGGCCACGTGGAAGCAGTATAAGACAGCCCTATGGCAATAGTGTACTGGTGATTTTTCTGTCCTCTTCTCATTAGAGCGGAAATATTAGTCCTTCACTGAGGATAAAGAATATGTGCCTATGAGTATTGTTATTGGTGTGTCTCTACATGTTGCTTAAAGGGTAACACGGTCACATCGATGCTAATTGTTAGCCCACGTGCCAATGGAGTTTGCTATTGTATGTTAGCATGAGTCTAGCGGAGGCAACATGGTTGTTTGAAGGTAAACTTCAGCCGTGAGTGGCAATAAATAGCTTGAACGCTCTTTTTAAAGGATATTTATTCATTACATCGGACCAACTGTAGCTTCTCGTGACATGAGTTGAGCCGCCTACCACCACACAGCGCTTGTATCTCAAGTTCGTGCTCACAGTAACATCGATGCTAATTGTTAGCCCATGTGCCAATGGAGTTTGCTATTGTATGTTAGCATGAGTGTAGCAGAGGCAACATGGTTGTTTGAAGGTAACCTTCAGCCGTGAGTGGCAATAAATAGCTTGAACGCTCTTTTTAAAGGATATTTATTCATTACGTCGGACAAACTGTAGCTTCTTGTGACATGAGTTGAGCCACCTGCCACCACACAGCGCTTGTATCTCAAGTTCGCGCTCACAGGCGAAAGCAAAATCATCATCCGATCGACGGCTCCGATCCCGAAAGGCTCCCAAGTTGACCCACTTGGAGCTCACGATGCCAATGTTAATTGCGTTTCCACTCACGTCGCCGGCAGTACTAACTGGCGTGTGGTGAAGGGAAAGGAAACATGAACGTGAAGTCATCGCTGCCACGTGATCGTGAGGTCATCAAAGACAAGCGTTCTTCACATTTATTAGCGGCGTCTCGGAGCGAGCGCACAAACAAACAAACAAACAAGCAGGAGGGCCTCATCAAAGGCGCTCACCGCATGACTGTGACTTAATTAGTCATCCCGACGCGCGTCCCTTTGCACACATCACTTTTTATTACACCTGACAACACGCCCAAACAAGGTGCCACGCGCATCTATTAATATTCAAACGCACGCGCACAGCAGATATTTCCACAGATGTGAGGAGACAAACATATTTGCCAACTTTTTATAGATTGCAGAGAAAAAGAACAAGAAATGCTAACATTTGCTTGAAACCTTATCCCAGGCTTGAAAGACTCATTTGAATCATCCATGCTTCATAGCAACATGAAATCGAAACTCGAACGCTGGTATGAACCCTGAACATTTTCTTCCGTCTTAGAAACTCCGACCATGTTTCAAACGCCAACCTTGGCTTGGAACCCTAATCTTGGCTTTAAATCCCAAATTGAAACTCTGACCCACGTTTGACACCATAACCCCGACATGCACCGCAAATTAGAAACCCTAACAATTGCTTCGATCACATGAGATCCTAACTCAAGCTTGAAAGCAAAATTTGACACCCTAACTCAGGTTTGAAACTCTCATTTCAACGGTAACTCTGCCTTAAAAGGCTAATTTGAAGATTTTCTCACAACCCCAATTTGAATCCTTAACTCATTCACTTCCAAATACGTTTTTAAACGTCTTTTCAGACCATGTCCAGAATTGGCTGGTACTGAATGAGTTAATTGACTTAAAATGCCAATTTGAAACCCTAACCCATGTTTGAAAACCTAACTTGAAACCCCAACATGGGTTGGTATCTTGAACGCATGTTTCAAACCCTACTTACATAGGCTCAGCCTGGCCTGAAAAACCAACCCTGGTTCAAAACCCTAATTTGAAACCAGAACACTCTCTTGAAACCCAACACAAAACCCCAATTAAACTTAACCTCTCTCTTGAAACCGTAACACTGGACTTAAATATTGATTAGAAAATCAACCCTAACCCACACTTGAAACGCCAACCTGAAAAACCTGACCATCACTTGAAAACCCAACCCATTCCTGACATGAAACCCTAATACAGTCAAACCTCGGTTTTCAAACGTCTCTGTTCTCGACCAAATCGGTTTTCGACCAAAAATCGAGTTTTTTATGCCTCGGATGACGACCGAATTTCGGTTCTCGAACAAACTGAGCGCACTTGAATGCACCATTTGACTCCTCTTGCCTTTCCGTTTTCGAACAATTTCGGTTTTCGAACAGCCTTCTGGAACGGATTATGGACGAAAACCGAGGTTTGACTGTATAAAGTAAAAAAAAAACCAACCTAAACTTGCTTTGAAACCCTAACGCTTATTTGCGACCCTTTACCCAAGCTCAATGGCCACTATGTTGTGATGATTTAACGTCGTTTGTGTTTACCTGAACCCTGGACACGTTTGTGTTGGCTGGCATTCTCGATCCTCCTCCAACACTTCAGGACAATCCTGACCTCCGTTGGAAGGCGCCTGGATGACCAGACGCTTTCTGTATTGTTTGGTCTTCATGGCGTTACCAGCTGAGAAATTTCATACGTGATGAGAAGGATGTCGAACAGGGTAAACTTCAGCTGTTTTCACGCAAACACCTCGAGAATTGATTCTGAGCTGCACATCGAACAGGACTGGTGTTAAGACAAAAAAAAAAAAAGGCGTCTAATGAGCTAAATTTAGTTGCACAGGTACACAGCATCAAAGACAATTTACAGTACGGGCGTAAACAAAGAAAATTTGCATCCTCAATTCACCTAGTGTAGGTCTTTAGGGAACTGACCATGTGTTTGCGTAAACAAACAAAAAAACACATTTACAGTATGTTTGCAAACATCAAAGAACATTTGGAACCCTGAAATAAAAATTTTAAAAAACTAAACTTTCAAAGATAGCGTCAAGCCATCAGTGAATCAAGAAATGCATTTATGGGAACATCAAAGACTTGTTTGAATCTTCAATTTTTGTGAGCAAACTCTTGTGTTGGATCTTTTCCGGTGTACCTAATAAATGGGCAGGCGTGCATATGTTTCCTGACCAAGATGAAGCGGCGTCCAATTACAATGCAAAGTTACTGATGCCATGAGGTCATCAATGCGGAGTGTTCGCGTGACCGCAACCTGAGTGTGTTTCTCTCGTTCCTCGCACAAACATCAACAGCATCTTTGCTGACACACGGTGGGAAAAAGACCCCGCAACAAGGTCATCGAGCTCTCAAATTAATTATGCACAAGAAGGCATGGGTGCGCAGGGTTGACATGCAAATGAGTCTGTGTTCTATCAAACACAATTCCTCTGTTCATATTTTGTAAACATCAAAGCCACTTTGGGTCTTGGATTTAAGAGAATGAACCAAAAGTACATTTTGGTAAGCCATGAAAATAACATATTCTCGTAAAAATCCAAGACATTCTGAATTTTCTCTCAACACGTGTTTCCGTAAACACACAAAGACAATTCAGTCCTCCGTGTACCAAATGTAATGTCCCCATTATCGTGAACATCAAAGACATTTTGAGTTCAATGGCCCTATTATACAAGTTGACTTGCTCCAGAAAGCATCTGATCAATTATTTCCGCCAATTCCGTTTAAAAAGTACAGTCAAACCTCGGTTTTCGAACGTCTCGGTTCTCGACCAATTCGGTTTTCGACCAAAAAGTTCGAGTTTTTTATGCCTCGGATGACGAACAAATTTCGGTTCTCGGACAAACTGAGCGCACTTGAATGCACCATTTGACTCCTCTCGCCTTCCTTACCTCGTGTTGCTTTCCATTGTGAGCAGACGTGTTCAGTCAACATTTTTATTTTAAAAAGAGCGTAGTTTCGTTTTTTCGAACAATTTCGGTTTTCGAACAGCCTTCTGGAACGGATTATGGACGAAAAACCGAGGTTTGACTGTATGTCAAGTGAAGGCAAAATGGGCTGGAATGGAACATATGAAGAAAAAACAAACAACGCTGTCTGTTTCCCTGCCGTCCGAATGAGTCATCATCAGCAAAGTAATCTGAGCTCAGACGCAATATTTTTTGTTGTTGTTTTGCTTGGCTTACCTGCATCACAGGCATCGGGGCAGGATGTCCACTCACTGAAAGGGGTCATGATGCAATCTTTCTTGCAGGGCAGCTGACACGGACGCACTGTGCTGGGCCGAGGAGCGTCTGGGCACCTGCGCGCAGCCACGGGTGGAATGAACTTCAAAAACAGGGAGACTTGCTTGTTTTTTTTGGGAGAATCCCATTTTTTTGACAGTAAGAGAGTGACAAAAGATGATTGGGATTACTTTTAAAGAGTGTATTTTAGTAAATTTGTGTGTTAACGGCAAGGGCATAATTAAAAAACAAAAAAAAAACAAAAACACAACAACATCTTCTTTAATGCAGACTCAGTCATTCAGTCCTTGGAGCAAAAGCGGAAATATTTATTAGCATCTGTCTGCTGAATAAATTGCCTTTAAGTATCGATGGCCCTTAATTACTGTTATTAACATCACTGACAAGCGGCAGCAGTTAATTAGGCTTTCTGGAAAGCGCAGATTTGATTTTTATTTATCCAAGCGTGGCTGCAAAGGGAAGATACCGCTCGGGAAAGCTCAAAGTTTGTCATCATTTTTACTCTTTTTTTTTTTTTTTCCTTCTTTTTTGAATCAATTTATTCAGCCCTGATTCACTTGAAGCATTCGTTTCTCAGCAGCGCATGCTCCTTGTTCGTTTTGTCATCGAAATACGCACATTGTATCTGTCGACATTTGCATTTGTCTTTCCAGGCGGCGCACCCTTTTTCCCTTATTCAAAGGATGCGGCAAAGCCCCTTTTTTACTGTCAGCTGTTGGGGAGGCTCGGTACTGAAATGACAAGTGTGCGACTTATTGATGGCGGAGAACCGAGTGTATGTAAAAAGAGATCTGGTGGTGTGTATTATGAACACTTTAAAAACAACTATAGTTCCATTTTAATAATAATAATAATAATAATAATAATAATATTAGGCTCCAGCACCCCCCGCGACCCTAGTGAGGATCAAGCGGTTTGGAAAATGGATGGATGGATGGATAATAATATTGTAGGCGGTGTTCATTTCTATTTTTGGATTTATTTAACCATACAAGGATGGATTTGGCAAAATAAATGCAAATACAAAAATTTTTGTATTTGTACCTCGCTGCACAGATAGATTTTGCAATTCTGGGTTATTTTGGGTCATTGTGTTCATTTCTATTGTGCAAGGTGCCTTTCAATAAATCTCCAAAATGGAGCAGAAGCAAAGAGAACTTACTTCTTAGGGGGCACCTGGCCCACGTTGACACGCACACACATGACTTTTCTCGTCTGGACCCCGTTGGAGCAACTGCCAAGGCCCACGGCCGCCCCCGCCGAGGTGGCGTTGAGGGTCGCGGAGGAGGGGTCCTCGGAGCATGGCCCCCATGGGCCCGTCTGCCAGTGGTACACGGTGCACGCGTGCTCGTTGCAGTTGCGGACCTCCTGCAGTGAACTGCTGTTGGGGCACATGGCGCCACCTTGAGACGAGACACAGTTCAGGTCACGATACCGTATCATGATTCCCAAAAGTCATCTATCATTCATACTGATATATCATATGAAATGCCATAGACAGGCTATGCTGTTACAGTAATTGCAACTGTGGCATAAGTCATAGTGAGCTATTCTAAATTTGAACTTGCCCGTATACAGTGAAAAAAAACATTGAGACTGAAAATCCGTGATATAGATTTGAAAGATGAACCACAATATAGCAAGGGTTCACTGTATGCGATCAGATAGGGGTGAAGCAGCATGTGACTCACTTCTTGAGGTCATTTTTGTTTCAGGCATGTGAGCGGCTAACAAAAAGTCAAGCTAACTCTAGACAGAAGTCTACACTGCACGGGATAGTTGCGTTTGGGAAAACCCCAGTTTACTTTGGACGCTCCAAGCATCCAGCAATCCAGAACCAATCTAAGATGCCCACAACTCCATCTATTTGTCTAGTTACAGCAAAGATTTACCCAAAAGTTCCGGAAATTTGGGTACCCGTGAAAGACCTTTTAAAAAAAAAGAAAAGAAACAGTGTTAAGAAAGTCAATCAATCCAGTAACAAGCTATGAAGAAACAAGCCTGAAAAACTACAAACAGGTGACAAGCATTTTGTCAGTCACACAGCCATATTTGAGGAGTGCTAACATGCTATTCAAGCTAACTAAAGGTTTGAAATTAGCCTGCTTCCATTACCCTCCATGACTCAGTCACACAGCCATATTTGAGGAGTGCTAACATGCTATTCAAGCTAACTAGAGGTTTGAAATTAGACTGCTTCCGTTACCCTCCATGACTGTGATCCAGGCCACAACCATGTCAGTGACTGTGAATAAGGACACACAAGACAAACACACACACTTGTAACCAGAGAGGACAGGCAGGAAGTGATGTCACAGTTTTACTCATAAAAAAGTTGGGATATTGGGCTTTGAGATGCCATTTCAGAAAGAACCTAAAAATGCACCATGACCCTTCCGGGTGGATTTAATTTGAGCTTCTGTAGGCTTTTGAATGTCCAACTGTTGAATGTTTCAATACTTACCATTTTCGAACAAGGAGCCAAAGGGCAAAATAACAGGTGATAATTTTTTTTTTTTTTAGACATTTCCAAGGACATTCCCTTTTATGTCTTTTTGTGACTCTTCCGGTCTCTATGTTGAAACCTGCTGATGACACACCGTGACACCCGAAGATCAGTGGCCACGTTCCTCTCAGAACATCCCGTTTGAAGCACCGCCATCGCTATTTTAATCCCTCAAAATGACCATTGAACTCAGTGACCTCCTTGTGTCATATAATCACTCAAAAATCCATGGGAGGAGTGTATGTCGAAAGTTATTGTCGCGCGATACTCGCGAACTCACCCTCGCCCGCGTTGTAAGCCAGAATGGATCGCGTCCTCATCTGCTTTCCCTCCACGGTCTTGCTGGAGCAGGTCTGAGAGCAGGTGGACCACGGAGTCCAGTCACTCAGCACGCAGTCCCTGGAGCAAGGCACCTGGCAGGCCACGGGATCCGGAGGCGGCGTGGACGAGCACAAGCTCTCGTCCACCGGCTCACCTGAACACGAACGCGACACTTATTGCCCGTGTGACCTTTTCTCTCTCAGTGGAAGGGGAAAAAAAAAAAAAAAAACTAAAGAAGAAAATCTATTTTCGTCCGACAGACGAGGGATCGGAGGCAGACGGATCAATCATTGCGGTTTATCTCTCCACTGGAAGCATCAAGGAGCAATTCATTCATGTGACAGGTGCTAACATTTACAAGTAAATGACACTGATGTTCATGAGACAAAATAAAACGAAATGACCGGTAAAGGATACAAAAAAATAAAATAAAAAATTGTGATAAAAGTCACAAGGAGGGAGATCCGCTAAGAGGATGATTTGATTTAGTGGTAAAGTCAAGTTAATTGCTTGTGGAAGGGAGGAGGTCCGACTCAGCGTTATGGTGGGTGGCGAGTCGAGGAAAATGTGTCATGCATAAAAATCATCAAAGCAGGGAAGACTTTTTCAAGAAAAGAAGTGGAGCGCTTATTTTTCATAGCCCGTTCAGCATTGCGGTAGAAAGCTGGAGTCTTTCCCAAAAATGGTCAGCTGTTCACTCACACATCTACTAACCATTTAGAACCGTCAGTCAATATTTTAATAAACATCAAGGTCAATTTAGAGTCATCGATTCACCTCTTCTACACAAAGACAAATCGAGAGTCAAACGAATTTACAATCTCACAAACATCCAAGTCAATGGAAAGATTTCGCCAAAACCGAAATATCAAAGACAACAATCGTGTCCCGAGGCTGTGACCTTACCGTTGCTGTTGACGCACCGGACCCGAGCCAGCTGCGTTCCGGGCCCGCACTGCTTTTGCTCTACGGGTACGCAACGGTCCAGGCCAACCGGTCGCCAGTTGTAGCAACTGGGCTGGTCGCAGGGTAGTGCCTCAACCAGGTGCGGGCAGTTGGCTAGGCCGCCCGTGGGCTCGTTGGTGATCTGGCGCCTTCTCAGTTTGAATCCTGTAATACAGACATGGCGTCTTGAATACGGTAATTGGGTACCGCTGTAAGATGTGTGTTTTTTAAACAGTAACGTGAACTAGTGTAAACTCAAGGTACATGATTTCATAAACATCAAGGTACTTTTGATGCCTTTGACGAACCTTGTGATTGGAGTCCAGTAAACCTCAAGTACATGAATTTCTACCCATCATCTTCAATGAATCTAAACTAAAAAATGAGTCCAATTATGAGTTTTCAATGACTCTTAGCAAACATTTTCATACCGGTAAACATCAAGACAGCTTTCAGTAAAGTTACTATCAAAATCTTTTTACATTTTCAAATTTTTTTTTTAGAAAGCTCCAGGGAGCCACTAGATGTCGCTAAAGAGCTGCATGCAGCTCTGGAGCCGCGTGTTGCCGACCCCCGGTTTGGATGGAATAGGGTTAAAATTCCACGACTTGTGACCATACATTTGCATCTGTCTGGGATTCTTGGGAGTTTTTCTGAGACCATTTCAGCTGTACTGTATAAGACTTCCAGTCGTCCATTTGTGTAATAAAGATTGCATATTAATTTTCAATAAAGTTTATTACAGTGTCATAAGTCAAGTGTGGAAGCCTTTCAAGTACATTGTAAAAAGTGAACACAAAATCTTTGACAAGCGGTGATTCTGCTTTATCTTCTTGCAAGAAAAAATGAGACGTTGCATGAGACCAGACATGGAATGCAGTCGACAAGCTCCCCACTTACACGAAACACAATGCCACAAATAGTGAGCCAAATGCTGCTTCACCAAGCCTGAGCAATTTACCTTTCTTGGCTGACTGCTCGCCACAACTCTCAAAGGTGCACGGCCCCCAGGCACCCCAGGGAGACACTTGGCACTCGACGGGACAGGTCAACTGGCAGAGCTGTGACCGATCAGGAACGGAACCTCCGCACAGACGGTTCTCCACCGGGCGCGCCGCTATCGGGATAAAAAAAAAAGGATGCAATTAGTTTGACAGCTGATGTGATAACTCTACACAACACTGAAAAAAGTGAAACGACTGTGTGATTAATTTAAAGTGCATAGTTACATGACTAGCCTGGAATTAAAGAACAAACTGTGTTGGACTTTAAATTGTGCTGTTCTTGAAACGTGAAATATTTCTCAAAGTAGGCGAGGAAGAAATGCTGATCGCCACTTTGCTCCCACACAGAGCGCCTAATATTTCTAGGAGTGGCAAAAAAAAAAAAAAGTAATATATAAAAATACGATTCGTGCTCCTGCAAGACATGCAGAAGCTTAAAAATCGGATGAGCTGAATCACAAATCCTCATGCAGAAGTCAAGTGGGGGGCTTTTGAAATGCAAAGAGGCCAATTGCACTTATAAATAATTCCTCTAGTAAACACACGCGGCGCGCGCACACACACACACACACACACACACACACACACACATACACATACACATACACACACACACACGCACACGCACACGCACGCACACACACACACATTAAGCGGTGGATTGTGGAGCCCCCGTTAATCCACGCCTCGTTATGGAAATGCACCAAACGAGCGCCTGCTTTGTTTCTTCTTGTGTTAACTGACAGCTCCGAATGCTCATTTGCATATGGGCTGAGCCAGGAGTGTGCGGTTCATTTGTTGCGTGGGCCTTCAATGGGGTCTTAACCCGACTTTAAACCGCCGCTATCGCGTCTAAACAAATTTGAAAAAATAACATCAATATGAAACAAACATGCAATTGTAGCAGCACACAACTGTGCCACAAACATCATCTGGAGTAGAGCCCAATCGATATTTACACATCATATATATTTTTGTTGGGGTTTTGTAGAAAGCTGGAACGGATTGATAGCATTTCCATTCATTTAAATGGGGAATGACAACTTGACAGTTTGCATAAAAAGTCACCTATTTGCTTTTTTGTGCTCAGACCAGCGCAATTAAAATATTGCTTGCCTGACGTCTTTTCTCATCGTAGGTATTTTTTTGGGGGGGGGGAGGGGTTGGGTGGCCATTAATTCCTTTTCCATCATACTGAACAGAGATGTTGCTTATGAAATGTATCCATGTGTGTAGACGTGTTTTTCTAGGTGAACACTTTTGCTGTGACCAACCAATCAAAGAACGGCAAAATGCGGAAATCATCAAAGGCCAGAGTTTTGGCCCTGTGATGATGAATTTGAAACGTGCATGGTTAAAAAAAAAATTTGCTAATAGATTTCAAATTAGCCAACATAACATGGCTGCACAAAGAAGCTAAAATCTGATTTCACAAAAAACAAACAAACAAACAAACAAACAAAAAAACAAAAAAAAACATCCACACACATACTAGAAGCTGTGCAGAACTAAAGAGAAAAAAACAGCTGAGAATAACATGAAAAATGACAAAAAGGAGGAAGAGCGTTATGAGGAGTGCAAAAAAGTAGGCAAAGAAGCACAAGGAGATGAGAGGATAAGATTAAGGGATGAGGAGCTGTGGATGACGAGCAGTGTCGAGGATCGGGTGTCAGGAAGTGTAAAAGCGACTTCCTGGAACGCTCACAGACATGAGGAAGAGAAGGGGAGGAAAAAGGAGGGTGAAGGGCAGACTCTGAGGAGCATGAGGAAGAGTTTAATGAGTACGCGGAGGAAAGTAAGTGCTGGAGGAAAATGGAAAAGAGGAAGAGGGCGTTTGATGGGAGGAAAAAGAGGAACATCGAAAAGGTGGATGAGAAAGACGTGGATGAAGAAACCGGGGAAGTGGGAGAGAAGATGAGGAGGGGGAAGAGGAACAGAGGAAGCAAAAGGTCAAGGAAAGGGAGAGAAGGACGGGGGACAGGGAAGACAAGGGAAAAAAAATGAGGAAGTGGAGGATGAGGAGGAGGGGGCGAGAAGGGCAAGGAAGAATGGAATGACGATGAAAAGAGAGCAGGAAGGGAGAAAGTGGGAGAGGAGGATTAAGGAAGATGAGGAGGAGTAAAAGGAGGAGGAGGAGGAAAGAGTAAAAGTAGGACAGGATAATGAGGTTGCAGAGGAGAAAGATGAGGAAGAAGTAGAGGGTAAGAAGGAAGCGAAAGAGGGGGAGAGAAAGTGGAGGACGAGTTACAAGGGGAGTTAGAGGTAAAGGAGGAGAAGTGGAGTCAAAGGGGAAAAGAGGAAACAGCTCAAGGAGGAAGAGGAAGATCATGAGCAATGTTCCCTCGAAGCTGCGCATTTGAGCAGTTGCGCACGTCTCGCACCCTCTCAGTGCACGCGACACGCACACACATGGCATTTCGACGGAGGTCAGGTGACTGGAAATGTTGATGTTTTTTTTAAATGATATGTTTTCTATTCTTTATGAGTGGAACAGTATTCATACAGATTGCATTGAGACTTAATTACCGTTTTTTTTCGGATTATACGTCGCTCCGGATTATAAATCGCACCGGCCAAGAAATGCATAATTAAGAAGGAAAAAACATACAGTCAAACCTCGGTTTTCGTCCATAATCCGTTCCAGAAGGCTGTTCGAAAACCGAATTGTTCGAAAACCGAAACCACGCTCTTTTTAAAATCAAAATGTTTACTGAACACGTCTGCTCACAACGGAAAGCAACACGACGAAGTGACGCGAGGAAGGCGAGAGGAGTCAAATGGTGCATTCAAGTGCGCTCAGTTTGTTCGTGAACCGAAATTTGTTCGTCATCCGAGGCATAAAAAACTCGAAATTTTTGGTCGAGAACCGAGACGTTCGAAAACCGAGGTTTGACTGTAAAAGTCGCACCCCCAGCCAAACTATGAAAAAAACTGCAATTTATAGTCCGGAAAATACGGTATGCTTAAAATGACCTGTGTGCTAAAATAAAAGTAACAAACTTGGGCTGATTTTATTTGTGTCACAAATCTCTATTCATGTATTTGTTCTATTTTTAAATATAGATGGTCGTTATTTTCAGCAATCTTTGCCAGGGTTCACATTTTCAAATGGTCACTTCCGATCACCAGTGAGCTATTATTAGAACAGGGCCGCGGGCTACTCATGTGGTCTCCGGGGGCTAGCTAGCTAGCCATGTTGGTGACCGCTGATGTAACTGGTTGTGGTCTGAGGTTTTGGATGGGTGTGATACTAGTTTGGCCGCCATGTGCATGTCTGATGTTGCGCAGCGTGGTCCAATGAATGCTCAGAGAGTTTGCGTGAATGCTCAGACGCTTGGAAAATGAGAGGGAACATTGATCGTGAGGAGTATTTAAAGCAGACTACCTACCTGTGATGTGGAAGGAGACAGAGAGGAGTGGGGGTACATTAGGTTTCTGTTGTCCTTGGGTTTGACCCGCTGGAATAATAGGGGCAGATTGCACTTATTAACTACTAGCTAGCTAACTACACAAGCAACTAGCCGTTAGCTATTAGCCACACATAAAAGGGACGGGAGGCACAAGCATGGTGGGATAACAAGCCCAAGTCAATCAAGGAGTTCCATTTTAAGAATGAGTCCCATTTGCAAGTCAGGTTTGACGCCATTTCACTCAAATCTGATCTTGAGCTACTCGTGTCAAACCAGCATCACAATCAGTGTCATATAAATCAGATACGGCGCTAACAAGAAATTGCGGTCAGTCAAATTTAATAGTGTAAATGTGTCGACACAATTTCACTAAATCGGAGGTCGGTCTCAGTGTGTGTTTTGCATTTGCTGATGTGTCAAGCTGGATTTAGAGATGGTGGACCTCGCTGACTTGCTGGGAGACTATATACCCCCTCCCCCGAACGCCCGCTCCCCTGCTTGTTCACGAACACACCCCAGTCAACGGAGAGCTCCTGCTCCTCAGAGATAACCACACTACTCATCATGTTGTGTGCGTCTCTGTGTGTGTGTGCACGCACCTGTTTAACCCTCATGCAGTATTTTTAAGCGGCTGCATGAAGGGTATTACGTCCCAAAAATGTCCCTCTTCCAATGTGCAACAACTTTTTTCACTTTTCATTTTTTTTCACTCTCAACCCCTCAAAATGTTCAGTGGGAATTGGCCAAGACATTGATATACATCCTATGCAAAATTTCAGCTTCGTGGAGTTATTTTTCACTGTTTTGTCTGTGGTGTCCAACAGTCCAAAATCGTCCAAAGTGTCCGAAATGTCCAATTTTGGGATAATTACTGCATGGGGGTTAAATGCAACACATTTCAAGCATGTAACTTTAATTGAATGCAATGGTTTTGTATACGCCAGTCAAATATTGTATTTGTTATTAATTTTCTGTTAAGATACAGTTTAACTATGTGCGGTATTGTATCCTTTTCAATTACGCCAAAACTCCCCACATTTGAATCTGTCTGTTTGTGTGTCAACGTAGGTGCTGCTATTTTAGAGTTTCAAAAGAAGCCGGGGAGCGTCAGTGTTTACCTTTGTCTTTCTCCTGGAAGTCGCTGACATACTTGAGGAGCTCGGCGTTGGCTTGGACGCAGTAGATCTCTCTGGTCTGGAGACCCCCACCGCAGAGTCCAGTCAGGTTGGCGCGGCGGCGATCCTGCTGGCCCAGCAGCAAGTCCACACGGCAATCCGACCACTCGGTGGTCCTCCAGGCATAGCTGGGAGGCGTGACAAGGCAAGTCAGACACTTGTTTTGAATATCACAACAGTCACCATGACTGTTGGACTGCTTGACATAATAGTCACTCAGGAATCTGAGACTCCTGAATATAATGCAATCTGTTTATTTGTAATAATAAAAAAACATGATAGCAATGGCTAGCTTCGTACAACTCAAGGTCCAAGACCGTTTGCTTCCCAGTCCCAATCAGCCACACCTCTACTGGTGAGCTCTGAGGTCAAATTTCATTCAATAAGATTCAGATTAACCCCCATGCAGTAATTATCCCAAAATTGGACATTTCGGACAGTTTGGATAATTTTGGACCGTTGGACAAATGGACACCACAGACAAAACAGTGGAAAAACAACTCCACGAAGCTGAAATTTTGCATAGGATGTATATCTATGTCTTGGCCAATTCCCACTGAACATTTTGAGGGGTTGAAAGTGAAAAAAAATTAAAAGTGAAAAAGGTTGTTGCACATTGGAAGAGGGACATTTTTGGGACGTCATACCCTTCATGCAGCCGCTTAAAAATACGGCATGAGGGTTAATCATACAAGTCAAATCTAACACTGTATCACTGAGATCTGAATGAATCATCTGAATCATCCTTTAGTCAGGCAACGTTTCACTTAGATCTGATCTGAGGTCAGTTAGGGCTACAAGCCAACCCGCTCACTTACACGGCACAGGGCATCACGACATCCCCCTGAGGCTCGCAGGGCTCCCGCTCGTTCAGAGTCGGGCACTCGGTCCCTTCGCCCGTGGGGAATTGCAGCACTTCTCTTTGGCGCTGTCGCCAACTACCGGGCGAGTCGGAGTCCAAACAGGACTTGGTGCAGGGTGACCAGTTGCTCCAGTCGCTCAGCTGGCAGTCTCTGGGCAGCACGCACGACTGGATGGTCAGAGGCACCTCCCTCAGTGTGCACAAGCTGCGGACAACACAAAAGAATCACAAGCTTTTGATTTTTCTCCGGCTTTTTGACACCAGGCGCTGAATGTGTGTCATATTCACGCTATTCACGCTAACTTTAGTCACTGTTTTGATTTATTCTAAAAATATTAATTCGCCCGAACAGTGAATGACATTGAAGTGTCACACTGCATAAATTTGTAGCTTCATATTGTAGCGTATCACCATAGCCCGGGGGTCGGCAACACGCGGCTCCAGAGCCGCATGCGGCTCTTTAGCGACATCTAGTGGCTCCCTGGAGAAATTCATGATGACTTCATTGACTCTAAGAAAAGCGAAAATAATGCATAATAATGCACCAAAACAAAAAAATCAAGCGAGGAAATTGCTAAATTAATTATACGGGGGCGTTTGTGAACACACAACAAAGGAATGAATGACAAACAATTCTGAGACAGGCCAGTCTCCTACATACATACAGCATGTTTCGAAGGCTTTTATTTTTTGGCGGCTCCAGACATATTGTTTTTTTGTTTTTTTTAGTCCTATATGGCTCTTTCAACATTTTGGGTTGCCGACCCCTGCCATAGCCTAACATTGTAGCGAAACATTAAAGAAATACCGTGGCAAAATATCAAATCCAAACACGCGCGGACACACACACACACACACACACACAGGCGTTTGTAAAATAACGTGTCTTGTGCATGGGGTGAGGCGCCTAAATGGGAGCTTTCCAAATGACACAGCGGTGGAATTAACACTAATAGCTCGTCAGCTGCGCGGCCTCCAGGGGGAAGAAAAGTCTGAGCTGAGAAGTCGTCTGCTTTCGTTTCGAACATTTCTAATGACTCTGCGTGCACCCTGGGGGGGGGACGAAAGGAGGAGGGATGTGGGGACTTTTGGTAAATGTAGCTTAGACCCTCAAACGATGTTAATGTGAGTTCCACATGCAGAGCCACAGTCGATGCTAATGAGGCTTGCTAGTCACCAGGCAGCAGATGCCAACACACTACTGATAGCGTCGCGTAGAGCTGGGAGTAAAGTATGTCAATAATATGTACTGTAAGAATTCATTAAAAAAAAGCATCACCGAAAGTCGATGGAATAGTGCCGCTGTCTGCACATGTCAGAAATAATGGTGTCATTGGCATGTGCTGCTACTGTGAAGTTTTCTGCACTTTTTACCAAAGTTGCGGAAAAAACAAGTGTGACGATATCAGCGTGAGGAATCAACAAGGCCGGCAGAGGACGGATGAATATTCATGGCTGTGGTGGGCTGCGCGACCGCTCGTTCTTTGAAACTTGTGATGGGCGTCGCCGGCGAGATGCATGAATGAACACGTTTAGTGTATAATACATCACATCACATCACATCACATCACATCACATCACATCCTCCACCACCGGGATGCGTGAACGGAGGCACATGAGAGCGCAGGCTCGCTCGCAAAGATTTCCTGGAGATTAAAGAGCAGAGGAAACAATGCTGGAAAACACTAGCAGACGCTGTGGAACTTCTATCGAGAAGGAAGAAGAAACAGAAAGAGCTCCTCATCATCATACATGACCACCTGTACTATTTACACGAAGCAATGCTCAACTTTCATCGTAGCGTGATATCTTAGCATTGTGGCATAATGCAGCGGTGTAAATAGTAGCATAAAATAGGAAGATGAAATTGGAGCCCACATTTGTAGCGTAACACCGTAGCCTAAATCCATATCCCAGCGTCGTAGCCTAGCATCTTAACGAAATTTAATAGCGTAACATTGTAGTGTCGGATCATAGTGAGAGATCATTGTGACATCATAGCCTAAAGATGTGACTTAAGTAGAAAAGCACTATACTGTACAAGTGTCAAAGCCCATTCAAAATTGTAGCACAACATCGTAGCTTGACATCAGAGCCTAACCTCTTAGCCTAACATTGTAGCATAACAAAGTAGTACCATGATATCGTAGCCCAAGATCATAGCCCAACATTGTAGCTTGCTATTGTGGCGTAACATAGAATCGTATCGTAGTGGCACAACATCGTAGTGTAACATCGTGGCATAACAATGTGGCATAACATTGTTGCTCGATATCATAGTTCGACATCTTAGCATAACATCTTAGCATAGCATGACATCACCATGTATAAACATTGTAGCGTGAGATCATACCAAGACATCACACTGAAGACATCATAGCCTGATGTTTCCATGTGACATTACAAGTACAAGATTGGAGCATGACTTTGTAGTACCCGAATATCGCAGCTTGACATCGTAGCGTAACGTAGTAGTGTGACAGAGGAGCAGGACACTGAAATGTGACATCACAGTTTGACATCTGATAAGGTGAAAAAGTTAAGAGTGAAACTCACTTGCGTGGAACCGAGCTGCTGTTCCTGTGCACACAGGTAACATTTCGGGTCTGGTATCCCACTTGCACGTCCCAGGAAGAACTTTCCTGCCGGTTCAGCCGGTTCCTGGTGCGTTTCTTCTGGATTAGTTCCCTGGTCTCGGGATCTTTGGCTCCTCCACCTCCCTGGCCTTTCCCCTTGCGCCGCTTGGCCTGGCGCGTCGTCCGGGTCTGGGGCAGGACGCAGGGTGTCCAGGCGCCCAACCGGAGGCTGTACATGCCCTCCGGTCCTGCGCAGGGCCCCACTTTGCAAGACTGGAACTCGGTCAGATTGGGACAGATGGATCCTCCAAAAAGTGGCGGTACTAAAACACTTCGGACCCGGTTGCGCAGACCCGTCCCGCAGGTTTTTGAGCAGGATGTCCATGGGGAGTAGTCGGATACAACACAGTCCTGAGGGCACGGGATCAGACAGGCTTGCTCCAAGCGGGGCTGGGGTTCGAAATACTCGCAAATGGCGTCCTCTGCAGGGGACCCGTCTGACTTGAGGGTGCAGCCCACCTCTCGGGTCTGGATACCTTCCTCGCCCCCGCTGCAGATGATGGGCCGTGGGGCCCCCGAAGCCCTCGAGGACACAGACACGCATGGGTTCCAGGGGCCCAGACGCCAGTCGTACAACTCCTTGTGCCAGTCGCACACGCGAAAACAGTTCCTCTGGTTCGACGGACGCAACGACTGGTCACAATTGGTGTGCAGCGTGGTCCAGCCGTCCACGTGGGCACACCACACCGCCCGGCTCTGGCTGCCCCCCGGGCCACAATCGCTGCCCATGCACCTCCCCCAAGGACCTGACAACAGACAAATAACAATTTACAACAACTAAAATCAATACCTACATCACACTTAACATCATGTGAGAGAATAAAAATGAGACTTAGGTTCGGAGTTTCAAATCTCAAGACAGATTTTGAGTTTTGAGTTGTATGTGTGTTGCAATTGCTTTTTGCTACGATGTCTACAGTTGACCCGATTCAATCATGTGATAAAATCCGGGCCGATCGGCTGGAAAAGATCGGACTGTTGAAATTTCTTAATTTCTAATGTCATATTTAGAACATATTTTAGTTCTTTACTCAATTTGAACCACTACTGACTGGCAGCTATATCGTAACGAGAAACCTTTAAAAATAATAATAATAATAAATAAATACATATTTAAAAAAAGAAATAATGCATCGCCAAGGTAGGAGACATGGTATCGGCAGATATTTTACAAATGACTCGGAGTTGGAATTGGCTGCAAAACAATGTGATAGTGACGTCTCTAATCATTTCTCAAGACAGCTCAACTCAACAAGGGCCACCTTGACCAAATACTGTAACTTCAGTTTTCTTTTCATTGAAGTTCAATAAGTTAAGTGCCATCCAGGCAAGATAAAATTGGCCTTACAGAGAAAGCATCCTTTTTGCTTAGCGAGACAGATCTGACTGTGATCCACTTAGCACTGAAAGGAAACACCCTGCTTTTAAGGTGGAACCCATTGGCAGTAAATAAAATGAAAACAGCAGGGGCCCCAAAATTGAACCTTGTGGAATTCTCTCCATTTTTATTACCAACTTTCCCAACTGGGTTTCATCACGCCGTGTTTTTGCTTTTTACTCTGTTTTATTTAAAGTCTGGTTTCCCATCAGGTTGATGTTGTTGTCTTTCTTTGTCCAGTCGTCTTCTACATTTTCTTTCTGTCCGCCCTCTCTTAAACCAGCGTACTCTTTGGTGACATTTCAAAGCCTGACTTAATTGTAGGCCGACGATGTAAATATCCATAATAATCCACTCAGTACTCTTCTGTAGCGGACGCTTTGACCACTCATCCATGAAAAACACTATATAATGTTGGAAATAAGGAAAATGTAAAGCTAGGGATTATTGCAGAAACAAATGTATCTTTCCCCTGTGCTGGGATTTGCTCCATTGTGATGACCCGCATAGAGGATTAAATGAAGGGATTGTTATTGCGTTATTTACGGATGCAATTGATGCACTTTGTTATTGGCGTAATCTTTTTGCTTTTACAGTAATATACCCGAACAGCTTCATGGGAGGAATTTGCGAGAGAATATGTTTGATTGCATTTCGATATTGGTTCAACTTGCCAACGTTATAATAGAAAAGACTTTTAGTTGTTTTTTTTTACATTTATTCAACCTCTACAATTATTGAAGTAAAAAAAATATTACACGTGTGTATTATTGAAATCACACATTATTGAGTACCGTAATGTCTGGACTATAGACCGCACCTGATTATAAGCCGCACCACTACATTTTTAAAGGAAAAAACCATTTTGTACACACATAAGCCGCACCTGTCTATAAGCCGCAGGTGCCCATATTGTTACATGAGATATTTACAAAGAAAGGCGGTACACAGGCGGCCGTTAAAAAGTATTTATATAGGCCGCTTCATTAAATAAGCCGCAGAGTTGAAAGCGTGTGACAAAAGTCGTGGCTTATAGTCCGGAAATTACAGTATATGTACTGTATGTTCCATCCATCCATTTTCCGAACCGCTTCATCCTCACTAGGGTCGCGGGGGGTGCCGGAGCCTATCCCAGCAGTCTTCGGGCAGTAGGCGGGGGACACCCTGAATTGGTTGCCAGCCAATCGCAGGGCACACAGAGACGAACAACCATCCACGCTCACACTCACACCTAGGGACAATTTAGAGTGCCCAACGAGCCTGCCATGCATGTTTTTGGAATGTGAACATGCAAACTCCACACAGGGAGGCCGGAGCACACATTATTGAGCTAACCACTGGACTATGTACTGTATGTTATTTGAATAAAATATTATTAAAAGCATGCACTGTATATTACTACAAATACCATACTTTTTGCAAGTTCAAATGTGCTCACGTCTCTACAAAGTGAGATGACGGGATCTATTTGAGGGAGGCATTTAATGGTTTTAAGTGTCTGATGCACTTGGCGACTAATTAGGCCACCTGGCATGAACCCTGCTGCTGTCCCCACCTGATTTTGTGACATTAGCGCAGGGTGAATGTGACACCACCGCGGTGTAGCCGAGCCCGCGGGAACAAGAACGGCTTTTATTAAAAAGACACCGGGGGCCTGGCGCAAGTTCAGAAGTGTTAATCATTGGCTGAAACGAGGTCTACAGAGGTGATCCTGCAGCTCGTGGTTATACCATGACGTCACCATGATCAACAGCCCTGACCGGGTTGGGGAGACTTATTTTGAAGGTTTCCCGATCCGGTCAGCGGTTGTTTTTTTTTTGGACACGTCAAAAGGAAACAGTGTCAGCTCATACGAAGGCTGAAGTGAGAGCTGAAACTGTCAGCTTGGTAAGAGGTTTTTTTTCCTCAATAAGAAGATGAACGTCATAGTGGTACCCAGCACCATGTTTTCGAGTGTCGAGTTTTTTCGAGTTTTTTATGCCTCGGATGACGAACAAATTTCGGTTCTCGAACAAACTGAGCGCACTTGAATGCACCATTTGACTCCTCTCGCCTTCCTTACACGAGGAAGTGACGCTTCCTCGGGTAGATGAGGAAGTGACGCTTCCTCGTGTAGCTTTCCATTGTGAACAGACGTGTTCAATAAACATTTTGATTTTAAAAAGAGCGTGGTTTCGGTTTTCGAACAATTTCGGTTTTCAAACAGCCTTCTGGAACGGATTATGGACGAAAACCGAGGTTTGCCTGTATATCTGTCGGATTGCTTATTATTGTGTTATTGTGCCAACTAACTGCATTTACGAGCCCCGATAATGTAGGTCCATTTTTTTTTTTCATCTAAGGCTCCAAATTCCTGACAGCAATATCCCTCACTGTGCATGTCATTCCCTGCTAATCTTTTTGTATTCTGCGGATTAAACCGTGTGGATTTTCTTTACAATCTGTGAATGAGTTTTACACAGCACGTTAAAAAGAAGTGTCGAATCCAGGTTGTTTGTGTGTGTGTGTGTGTGTGTGTGTGTGTGCGTGCGTGTGACTCTAGAGCAAGTGTGGCGTTGATGGTGATGATGTCGCTTTATTAAGACAAATTGTCCAATCACGTGTCGGATGCACGGCCCCCAGCGTCGGGATTAGATTACCGTCTCCCACAATGCATCACTTTTACATCCCTATCCAATAAAGGGTGGAGCGAGAATAGGCGGGTGCGGGGGCTGAAAGGGTGTTTGGTTTCAAAGACGTGACGACACAGCAGTGGTGAGAATGATGAGTGTAAAATTAGCCCAGGGAGTGTGGGGTAAATCAGGAAACAAAACTGCAGTGTTATTGAGTGGATTTTGTTTTTTTCTGTCGTGTTGTTAGCTCAAAATGCTAATGTATCTAACGCAAGTCACAAAAGAAGCCCCATGAATACAGGTTTTGGATAAAGCTATGCTCCCGCCCGGATATTCATGAGAGTCCTTAAAAATATCAAAAGGAAGACATTTGTCTGCTGGGGAAGGGGAACAATTTAACATCCTGCCTGGCATCATAATCTACCAATTCATTTCCCTCAAGACTTGTTGACTGAAGGTTAGCAAAGGCTTTCGAAACTGCAGCAGACTGTAAAATACCATCAATGAAACGGGCACATCTGTTTTGTTGTTTTTGTTCCTGATTGTAAAGTGTCCTTGGGTGTCTTGAAAGGCGCTTATCAATAAAATGTATTATTATTATTATTATCTCTACATATTTATCATCAATGTTCTTCCCAAATGAGCGACAAACCAAGATGGCGGCACGCATGGTTATGTCGTCTGGACGAGCCTTTCTAGCGACGCAGCAGCCAATCATATTGTCCATTCTGCCTTGGCAGCATGGAGGAGCCTTCCCCATTTGGATTTACGGAGGTCAGTTTATGACCCGTCTTCAGTCCGTGCAGAGCTAACGCATATTAGCACACCGACCTCACATACACCAGCGCAATGAACAGCAACAACAATGGACAGCTGTTCAAGATGCACAAGACAGTTTTTTTTTCCTCTTCAACACTATGACAGCTGTTTGTTTGATTATTATTTTTTTGTTTTTGTTAGCTGGATTATAAATGGACAGACGTACGTGCAATGCGGACGCTATAGCCGACTGAAAAAGAGAGAGAATTTTAACCACAAGCTCTAATACAGTGACCAAATGAAAATACCGTATTTTTCGGAGTATACGTCGCTCCCGATTATAAGTCACACCAGCCAAAAAATGTATATAAGTCGCACTGGAGTATAAGTCGCATTTTTGGGGGAAAATGTATTTGATAAAATCCAACACTCAAAAACATACATGTCATCTTGAAAGGCAATTTAAAATTAAAATAAAATCGAGAACAACAGGCTGAATAAGTGTTCGTTATTGACTGATATGTCAGTAACGGCGTATTAACATATTAAGAGTTATTCAGATAACTCTAGCATAAAGAACATGCTAACAACGTTTACCAAACAGTTTCACTCCAAATCACTAAATCCAATGAAATCTTCATCCTCAGTGTCATTTTTAAACAACTCCCCCAACTCGGGAGGTAGACGATGCGCCGCTTCCTTTTCCACGTCGCTTATGTCAGACTCATCGTCGATTTATCAACACACGCCGAGAGTGCCCTCTTGTGGTTTAATGTAAAAATAACATGTGAAATGACAATCGTTTGTTAATAATTTCACACATAAGTCGCTTCAGAGTATAAATCACACCCCGGGCCAAACTATGAAAAAAAACTGCGACTTAAAGTCCGGAAAATACGGTATATGTCATACGCTGAAAAACAGATCACATTCGTGACCAATTTGGTCGCAATCTCGAGCCCTGGACATGAACGCTACCGCTTCCAAGGAGCTAAGGGGGCCATTTTTAGAGGCCTTAGGGTAGGAGGGCATCTTCAGTTGGCAGGAGGAAGGCGTTGGCTGTGAACATGCATGGCGGTGCCAAGAGTGAGCACATGCGCTTACACAAACACGCAGAAGGCCAAAGGCTGTGATGCATGGACTGCCGTCTGTCAGCAAACCTCACGCTTTGCTTTGGTTCATGTGCAAGATGAGGATGAAACGAGGGAATAATGAGGCGGAACCTTTGGATTTTTGGGGTCCTGTTTTTACATCTTTTTACTTTCACACTTTTTTGAATTGCAAAACAGCAACACAGTTTGAGGTCTTCTTTCATGTCAGCTATTGCTTTGTTCCCACGAGTACAATGAAAGCGCTGAAACATACACGCTATACAATTGATTGTAATTATTAGGGGTGGGTGATATTGGAAAAGCATGCGATATGAGATTTGTGCTGAATATTGTGATATTCAACATGCATAAGAAGAAAAAAAATCTATATATCTAGAGCAGGGGTGTCAAACTCATTTCACATTGTGGGCCACATACGGCCTCGGTAGATGGCAAGTGGGCCGGACCATTAAAATGACACCATACTCTGCTATAAATAACCAAAATATCATGTACTGTCAAACCTCGGTTTTCGAACGTCTCGGTTCTCGACCAATTCGGTTTTCGACCAAAAATTGCGATTTTTTTTATGCCTCGGACGACGAACAAATTTCGGTTCTCGAACAAACTGAGCGCACTTGAATGCACCATTTGACTCCTCCCGCCTTCCTTACGCTCTCCATTGTGAGCAGACGTGTTCAGGAAACATTTTTATTTGAAAAACAGCGTGGTTTCGGTTTTCCAACAATTTCGGTTTTTGAACAGCCTTCAGGAACGGATCATGGACGAAAACCGAGGTTTGACTGTATTTCCTTTGTTTTGGTATAAAGAAGCATAAGAATATGAGGAAAATGTTGAAATTTAACGAACATATCTTTTACAAAACATTTGACAAAATGACTTGACTCTCTGTTTCAATTGGCTGTCTAAATCTTCATCGTCCGAAATCCTCTCTGGTATAGTTTTCCTCGTAAGGGAATTAACAAATTCAGCCGCCTTCATCATGAATCTGTTCAACAAAGTCACCGTCAGAATACGGCTTTGATGCGAATGTAATCTCGCTAGCAATTAGGTAGCTGGCTTTTACTGCTGTGCTGGGTCTGTCTCAGTGACTGCTGTCATCTTCTTCTCTGTTCAAAACAGGATCCCCCCCCCTAGCGGATAATCCATGAATTGCATTTGATGAAAAATATTCATTCTGCATCTTGTATGCATTTTTTTCACTTTTAAATTACCCCACGGGCCTAATCGAACCTCCTTGGGGGCCGGTTCCGGCCCACGGGCCATATGTTTGACACCCCTGATCTATAGAATCCAACACAATTGACTCTAATTACTGTACTGCGTGATTCACTCTAATTTACAATTGGGTACAATTCCTTCAGATTACGATGCAATACAAAAGGATGCATTCCATTTGCAATGCGATTCAGAATTGACCTAACTCGCTCAAATTACGATGCGGTGAGATCCGGCTCACTCCCATTTTCATAATATATGATTTTTGCACACACATTATTTACAATATGAGACTCATAGCCTGAGTATTTAATATCAGTCGCAACTCAACGAAAATCTTTTTTGTAATGCGGACTGACACAGGGCATCGCAAATGATATCTGTGACACACTTTTCCCAAACTGGGCCATCACATCTGAAAAATTTGACTTGAATTCCTGACAAGTTAAATCGTCTGTGAGTAATACAGTGAGCCTCATTAGTCGGAACTCAAACACACTTCAGTAATCTCACGCTTCATTTCTACAAAAACTCAAGCACAGTGAGCCAGAGTAGAGAGAACCAAAAGTACCACAGTGTCATTTATTCATGGTGGAGACTGAGGGCAGGTGGAGGAGGTTGCTCATTCCTCTGACTTATTCCTTCCTAATGACATTTTCCTTCCTTGTAGAGGAGATCCCTGGCAGAGTAATGAGACATTTTTGCAGGCATGGCAGCGGCTACACTGACAGCATCACTTGGGAGCTCTTGTTAGCGTGTCCGGCTATAATTGCACAAGATGTTGTCGGGGGGGGGGGGGGGCGCAGCCACAAAAGGCCAAGGAGGACACACTCAGGTATATTCCACACGCAATTTCAAAATGTAATATATTATACATCTATCAGTGAAGTGTCTGAATGATAATGCATCATACTGGTACGTCAGTGTTCCTTTCATCAAAAAACCTGTGCAATTTGACATTTAGATTTAATCATACATTGTTGTTTTGTCTGATTGTAAAGTGTCCTTGGGTGCCTTGAAAGGCGCTTATAAATCACATGTATTATTATTATTATTATTATTGTTGTTGGCCTTTAACAAGACAAGAATGACAAAACAATTGACAAATAATAATACTCAAAGACCTAGAAAGTCAACTCAGAGCAGATTTGTTTTGAAATACAGTCAAACCTCGGTTTACGAACGTCTCAGTTCTTGTCCAATTCAGTTTTCGACCCAAAATTCTGAGGGCGGAAACCGGTTGCCGGCCAATCGCAGGACAAAAATAGACAAACAACAATTCACACTCACAATCACACCCAGGGACAATTTCGAGTGTTCAATCAGCCTGCCATGCATGTTTTTGGAATATTGGAGGAAACCGGAGTACCCGGAGAAAACCCACGCAGGAACGGGGAGAACATGCAAACTCCTTGGGATACTTCTGGAAGAGTTGGAAGAAGTGACTGGGGACACGGACGTCTGGCTTTCCCCTCTAAAGCTGCTACCTCCGCAACCCCACCATTGCATTTCAATATTTGCATTCAGAATAATTCCATTTAATCCACAGAGGAGGCAAAAAGAATTCCGCGACAGCATCAAATAACAGCTTTCACTTATTTCCCTCGTGGTCACCCCCTTATCAAATGGCGAGAGCGCGGAGGGACAGATGATTGATTACTATTAAAGCTGTCAGCGGCCGCCCCGCACCAGTCTGCTTGCGCGACGGCTGCCGCTCGCCGAGAATAGATCTGACGAACGACAGCTCGCTACTCCTCCCGCGGGGCGCTGCTCGCTTGCTCACTCGTGCTAATTTGGGCCCCAAAAAAAGAAAAAAAAAAAGCCCACGCACAGGAGGCGGGAGCGTATTTTGCCGTACAGGGGCGGCTTGGGCCACGTTTCTCACAACAGATCAGCTGGACGTCCGTTGAAAGGTCTACTTGAAGGCATGCAGTGTAATTGACCGCAAGTGTTAAATGAACTCTTTGAGGGTCAGCCGTTACTACAGTGGACATTTTTTCATGTTCTCAGGTTATAGGGTGCATGAAAGGGTTAATATATACATTAACCCTCATGCAGTATTTTTAAGCGGCTTCATGAAGGGTATTACGTCCCAAAAATGTCCCTCTTCCAATGTGCAACAACTTTAATTTTTTTTCACTTTCAACCCCTCAAAATGTTCAGTGGGAATTGGCCAAGACATAAATATACATCCTATGCAAAATTTCAGTTTCATGGAGTTATTTTTCACTGTTTTGTCTGTGGTGTCCATTTGTCCAACAGTCCAAAATCGTCCAAAGTGTCCGAAATGTCCAATTTTGGGACAATTACTGCATGGGGGTTAAAAATGATTTCACTAAATTCAGATAACGGGTTTGTGACTAAACCAGATGCAACACCTCGCCACAAGATAAAAGTGATACCTATGTGACTCAGGGTACTAAACATCGACATTTTGAGTCCAAGGCAGGGAAATTCCCCAGACCTTAAAGCCATTCATAGCCTGTCATTAATTCTCAAGAGGCGGGTGAAAGAAACAGAAACTCACAAAATCTGACAAACTCCAAGCACTGATTATGCGATTATGATCTTCCATCAGTCAGGATGTGGCCCGGAAATTATTTGACAGCATGCCAGGGCGAATTGCAGTGGCACTGAAAAAGAAGGGTCGGTATTTCAAATATTGACAATTTGCATAAACTGAATGTAATGGTCCATAAAATCCTTTGACACTCATGAAATGCTTGTACAGTGATCCCTCGCTCTAACGCGGTTCACTGTTTCACTGATTTTTTTGTGCAGTTTTTTTAATGCTTTTAACCCTTTAAATCAGGACGCGTCTGCGGGGCCGTGTGTCAACAGTACAGTATTTCCCAAAACTATTATAGTTGTTTGTTGAAAACTGTGTTTTTTTGTAATTGGGCGTGAAAACAGGGTTTGGTCTTTGATTTCATTGTATATATAGTTAATTATTGTGTAATAACTGTAAAAAAAAAAAAGTTCACTACTTCACGGATTTCACTTATCACTGGTTCTTTTTGGAACGTAACCCCCGCGTTAAATGAGGGATTACTGTATTTGTATTTCAGTTTATGATTTTGACACCTTACAAAAAGATCGAAAAACAGCAACAAGCAACAAACTGTGAAAACCAATACTTGGGTCATACTCAAAACATTAGGCCAGGTCTGTACATAAATTGCATTACTCACGCACAACCCGTGCATTTGAAAAATTACAACCACAGGAAGTCGGTGACAGGTTTGGTTGTTAAACTCCATATAGGAAGTATATCGAGTTATTTTATGGATTTATATGAGAATACTGATTGTTCAAGGGCAGTTTTAATTCAGAGGATACTACCCTGAAATCGAGAGGCCGGCCTTGTTGTCATTTGTAGTTTCAGGAGATGGACTCAATTATGCTTACACGGGAAGAGAGTCATATAAGGCATCCTAGTAGCTGCAAATTCTCCAGCGGGACTTCGGGAGTACATAAAAAAAAAAAAAGTGGGATGCCATCATCTCGGTGTCAGTGATGCAAGCAAGAAGAAAAGCTGTGGGTGATTCATGTGCGGGGGGAGAGGGGGGGGATAATAAACAAAGCGCAGGCGGGAGATGTTGTGCTCTGCTTTCTATTCAGGGGGGAGAGGAACTGTTAAAGTGCAGAGGAGGCCTTGATGAAGTTTGTTTGATAGGATGTCAATCATAAAGGTCTGTTTTCCTTAATTGACTTAAAGTGAAGACGCCTTGATCAACTGGCTCAATGTTCTGGCCTTTTGATTGCTCGTTTGTACAGTCAAACCTCGGTTTTCGTCCATAATCCGTTCCAGAAGGCTGTTCGAAAACCCAAAATTGTTCGAAAACCGAAACCACGCTCTTTTTAAAATAAAAATGTTTACTGAACATGTCTGTTCACAATGGAAAGCAACACGAAGAAGCGTCACTTCCTCGTCTACCCGAGGAAGCGTCACTTCCTCGTGTAAGGAAGGCGAGAGGAGTCAAATGGTGCATTCAAGTGCGCTCAGTTTGTTCGAGAACCGAAATTTGTTCGTCATCCGAGGCATAAAAAACTCTAACTTTTTGGTCAAAAACCGAATTGGTTGAGAACCGAGACGTTCAAAAACCAAGGTTTGACTGTACTTTGTACTTGCATGTGGGCGGAGCATGTCAGCAAATGTTGGTGTTTGATATCAGCATGGAAGTTTTGGAAAATTCAGCCCCATTAGCTGGTTTCGCTGGGCAACAATGGAAATTGGAAGGGCAGTCTATCATCAGTACACACAAAAAAAAAAAAAAGTCTCAAGAAACAATGCACAAAAATCCACGGGGAGTCAGCCATTTTGGTTTGAAGCAGTCAATTTATGGTGCCTTTGGCAATTTCCAGAGGTACTTCAAAGACAAACGTCTTTTCGATTTTTTTTTTCCCAGTTCCTTTCAGATTTGCTCCCTGCATACAAGAGAGGTGGATGACGCTAAATTGCAAAGAATTGCAATTGCACAATACATGATCGCAAAGTGTGACATGTGAGCCCAAAATTGATTGTCAGGAAACCAAAGCTCTGAATGACGAGCGGCGCTGCAACCTCGACAAATGCAAATCTGGCACCTGTGCTGGGGCTCCCACAAAAATAACAAGGGTGTCAAGCGGAAACGATGAAGCCGCGATCTCTGTCTGGAACGCCGCACCTGACAACTCCCCAGATCCTCCCCAGCCTGTTAATTGGCTGGATACGGCACAGATTAGCAAGTCGGGTGACTGTTGCTAGGATAACCGTACGCGGGCGTCTCGGGAACTTTGTCTTCTGCTCTAAAAGTCAATTTGTCTGTGAGCTCTGTAAATGATGACCCCCCCCCCCCCCCTTTAAATGAGGCCATCTTGGGACAAACCTCCCACAAGACTTTCATCATCATCATTCCGAGGGCTCAGCTCAATAATTCTGGGGAGGCAATCAATAAGAGCGAGCGTTTTGTGCGCACGCATTTAGACTGGCGCGAATCAACCGGGCGGGCTGCCATTGCCTCCATATGGCGACGTGTGACGGCACGCCGTATGTTTGTGTGCCAACTGTAAGTGAGCAGTCGAGTGAAGCAGGTCTGCTGATTCAGCAGCTGAGATTGACGCTGAGCAATATTACTGTCAAAAGGGCTGATTCATTTAAAAAAAAAAAAAAAAAAGTGAAGCTTTTAAAAAGGGCGATTTTGTGTGACTTAAGTGACTTAATTGCTTGTGCGGTGAACCCAAGTTGATCACTGTTGACAAACATTTTGTAATCATGAAACTTTGCAGCTGTGTTCATCACAGTTTTGAGGAATAGGGTACAGTGAAACTCGATTTATCACGTGATAAAGGCCGACCATATAATATTTACGTTTTTATAGTTTATCCCCCAGCATACATTTAAGACAGACCTTAACTCAGGGGTCGGCAAGCCAAAATGTTGAAAGAGCCTTATAGGACAAAACCAAAAAAATATGTCTGGAGCCGCAAAAAAATAAAAGCCTTCTAGAAAACTTACAATGAAGGAAACAAATGCTGTAAGTATGTAGGAGACTGGACTGTCTCCGAATTTTTTATGTTATTCAATCCTTTGTTTTGTGTTCACAAACGCCCCCATCGAATTTATTTTGTAATTTCCTTGCTTGATTTTTGTTTTTGTTTTGGTGCTTTTTTTTGCTTTTCTTAGCGTCAGTGAAGTGATCATTAATTTCCGTTTTTCGGAGGCTGTCTTTGAACGCCTCTCGAGTCGAACGAGAAAGAGAAGGCACGGAGTCGGACGCAGACGTGTCTGTGTTTGTCGAGACTGTTAAAAGCATAAATAAAGTGTACGTTTTAATAAAAACAACACCACAGCTCTCTTTTTTCAGAGCTGCAACATGTTTCTATATCTATTTGAGCTATATTAGCCTACTATCAAAATCTTTTTCCACTTTCAAACATTTTTTTATAAAGCCCCAGGGAGCCACTAGATGTCGCTAAAGAGCCGCATGAGGCTCTGGAGCCGCGTGTTGCCGCCCCCCCGCCTTAACTAAATAAAACACACTTTTAAAGGTATTCATTTGAGCTTGTGCTCACTTTCTCGTTGTCAGGCAATGTAAGACTAGCGTATAACATCACTTTGAGGAAAAGAAAAGATTATTGTACAGTCCTACAAATAAAAGGCAAAGCATACTTGAGTCATGCTTTTTTTTGTCATTCACACGATGTATAAAACAAAACCTAGGCGTCGGGCAGAAAACTTAAAAATCGTCGCCTTTAAGGAGACTCCAAAAAAAACGGCATTATCTTATTAATCATTATTTTGTCAGTGATTATTTAACCGTTTAAAATGCCCTACTGGAGTAGTGAATGTCCACATCAATTTACGTTTAGCCCCTTAAAGCAAATGTCAAGTCAAGAAAATCCTTTGAAATGACCTTTTCTATGTGCCCCACTAGTCTAAACACCAAATTCTGATTGCGCTTGTGGAATATAAATTAAACAGGAAAAAAAAATCAGCTATTTTCATCTTTAGGGGGCTGCCATTTTGTCCTGTGCTGCCACTTGCTTGTTGTCGACTGAACTTGACATCACAGTGGCCACAGGCTTAGCTAGCGAACATCGTGGCTCACCTGTTTTCTGGGTTTTGTCACATGACACCACCGCAAGCCTGCATTTATGATTATACAATGCTAACCCTACCAAAAGACACATAAATATACATGAAGACCTTTTTTAATCAAAACATTTCGGCCTCGCTATGATTATTGAGGTTTGTGTCTTTCACTGCTAACATTAGCATTCAAAAGCGACAATGCTAAAAGTGTCGCTGATGACCTGCCAGCGTCAAAAGCGCTCCACAAATTAAAGGAAGCCAGCTTTTTTTCTGCTGTCTGCACTTTGCACAGCCACTATGTTATGAATTTGATTTTTAAAAAAAAGAAATTATAATAAAAAAAAGTATTTTTGAGGAAATGAGAAAATGTGCCAAATGTGCCAAAAACACCATTTGAAGCCAATCAGCTGCTTTTGCTTTTCAAGGTCAGCGGCATCAAATGAAATATTCATGACCGACTTTGTTTGCGAATATGTCTTATTTATAGCGCTTTTATTAATAAAAATATGAATAGTAAGAATATTAAAACGGCAGCTGGCTGGCGCCTGCTGTGAAGCATTCACCAACTGAGGGGGGGGGAACACGGCATAATAACCAGAGATGATTTTTACTTCCAGCTCAATAGCAATATCAGGACGAGTCACACACCTAAAAAAAGACGAGTGATGTGACTGCGTTTTCATGGAGATCGATATCGGATATGAACCTTGAGAAGGACTGACTTCCCAAAGGGGAACAAAAGCTTTCAAGGAATGCCTATACGGAACTCCATTCACACAAAGGAGCCAGCAGAAATGTCAAATGCACATTCCCTGGGCTGGAGGCATGTGCCTGTCACACACACACACACACACACACACATGCACACGATGCACGCATGCACAAACAAATATAGCAAGAGATAAAAAATGGTATCCTCCATGTCAATTGCGCAGATTTGAGTTCTCCCCCTCGGCTCGTCCAGAGACGCATTCCAGCAAGCGCTTTGTTCTTCCAAATAAATATTTTTGTTTCCGGGGTTTTTGTTTGGTGTCTACGTTTGTGGGATCCGATCGCTCTTCAGTTTTTTTCCGAACTGTTACAAAGGTTAAGACAAGCCCATTTCATCTCAAAAGACAGACAACTAACTCCAAGAAAAGAATTGGGCTCATACCGGTAATTCTAAAATGACAGTGAAATGGTATGCAGTCTGATAGTATTCCTTTTTCCCCCCCCCCTGGTAATCTAATTCCTCTTTGTAAAATCACGGCAGGGAGACTGCAGTGCTTTTGCTGTCTCTGTCATCCCTCCGATTCCCTTCATATTCTCCGCTAAGGAGAAAAGTGGTGTCTATACGTGAGCGGCATAGCGTGAGAGCACTGTGGAGTCAAGCACCACTTAAGGTTAATACCCTCAATTTCCATGCTGGAGACCCCGCCGTTGACGAGAGACCGCTTCTTTTCAGAGAGGACGCCGGGGATGGGACTTGAGCGAGTTATGAATGTTTGCACTCCGCTTCCAATGCAATTAATAGCCCCCCCCTTTTCTCTCCGTCTGCCAAAGCTGCTTTTTCCCTATGAGCCTGGGAGATCAAGTCTATCATCATTCCTACTGGATTTTGGAACAAAAAAAAAAAAAAACGAAAGAAATAACAGCCTGATTGTTGCCATGATGACAGCTGACAATGGATGGATGGCGGACCTGCAAAGGTGGAGGGGCACCTGGGCTTGATTGACAGATTTATATTAAGCGCGTGCACACTGTATGCAACGCGTGCGACACCCAGCCCAACACGCGCAAGTGAGGGAGAGCCTGACAGGAAGGTCAATGAGTGCCAAGATATGGACCAGACCACTCGTTCACTCAAAGATAGACAATCAAGGGAATATCCCATTCAACTATTCTTCTTCTTTATCATTTTAATATATTGTCTTTTTCTTGTGGAATTACTGCAGAATGTTTTGATATACATTATTACTTTTATTTTTTTATTTTACTTTTTTTTGGTCTGGTCCTGATATTATCAATGGATTTTCAATAAATAATGACTTTTTTTGGAAAGGTGATAATAATAAAAATAAATCATCATAATTATTTTAATTATGATTAATTATTATGATTATGATTATTATTATTATACATTAATTTTATAATGCACTTTAAATTTCAGGGAAATACGTTTTTTTTCCCGTAAAATTTTTACTGGTGTTTTTTTTTTTTTTTCATGGAAAGTTTTGAAAATATTTTTTGCTTTTCAGGTTTGTTATTTTTCTTAAAAAAATATATATATATATATATATATATATATATATATATATATATATATACAGTCAAACCTCGGTTTTCAAACGTCTCTGTTCTCGACCAATTCAGTTTTCGACCAAAAATTTCGAGTTTTTTATGCCTCAGATGACGAACAAATTTCGATTCTCGAACAAACTGAGCGCACTTGAATGCACCATTTGACTCCTCTCGCCTTCCTTACACGAGGAAGTGACGCTTCCTCGTGTTGCTTTCCATTGTGAGCAGACGTGTTCAGTCAACATTTTTATTTTAAAAAAGAGCGTGGTTTCAGTTTTCGAACAATTTCGATTTTCGAACAGCCTTCTGGAACGGATTATGGACGAAAACCGAGGTTTGACTGTATATATATGACTGAGCTTTGCATAAGTAACTTAGGACATTTAAATGGGTAGCTTAGGACTTGACAACTCCGCAATGTGACTTGACTCGAGTTGCTTGAAATTTGGTGGCAACTCGACTTGACTGATTTTTTTTTTTTTGCAAAGTAACTTGAGACTTGCTTGTGACTTTCACATATGCCACTTCCTCCCACTTCTGATTATTCTCTCAGTTCTGGGGGAACAATCAGTAATACTGCAGCTTGGTTGGGGACTGCCTCTGCCTCTTCTTCTTGCTGCATGCCTTCCACTTAAGCTCAGTGCTACCCAAAAACAACCTCCAAATACACTTAAGATGCACGACTCTAAATTCGGATTTGCCCGGCACTGAAAATACACTTTGAAATCTGCAACATAGTGGGGGCGCAAACACTGATATAAATGCCCGTCTGTCTTGTTTAGTTCCCACAAAGCATTCATGTGCTTGCTCTGGGTTCGATTTGGGATTTATTTATTTTTTGGTGTCCTGGCAGGACTCCAGATGTTTAAGCGAGGATTTTCTGCTTCTTTATGTGTGTGTGTGTGTGTGTGTGTGTGTGTGTGTGTGTGTGTGTGTGTGTGTGTTTATGAAATGTAGGTCAGTCCTGGCGTCGTAGCCTGCTGGTGAACCCTGCAATCACACCGCTGTGGTCAATGAAAGATGGCATGCGGAACGCAGCCATGCCACGGACCGGCCGTGTCCTCATCTCGTCTTGTACGATAAGAACAATGCAGACCACCATGCAAGTGACCAGGCCTCGTTTGAAAACTACTTAAGAGGCGTGATCCAACCTCCTTTTAGTCAAACATATCAATTGCGCCTGAGTACAATGAAGACCTGTTGAATCATTTTCTTCCAATGACTGAATAGCCTTTACAACATTTTTCAAGTGCCTGAATCTTGGTGAAATTTAACCCTGACCCAAACTCAGTCAACCCCCCCGGAAAGTTAGAAAGAGTTAGCTTCCAACATCACTTTCACCTATCAGCATTAAATGAAATGTATACGATAACAGGTCGTACGAAAAAGTCTTCAGGATCCATGCATGAAATGTGACAGAAAGTCAACCATTTTGGGTCAATTCCAGGCTGTGGCAAACTCTTCCTGGGGAATTCAACCAAATGAGCTCCAATCGGAAGTGAGTATCCGAAACAAAATTTGCAATGCATTTTTTGTTGGTTTTTTTTTTTTGTTGCCAGATGCCAAATCTAAGGCCCATGGACCATATCCAGCCCACAACATCCCTTATGTGGCCAGCTAAAGCAAATCAATTGCGTCGACGCTTCCTGATTCTTGCTGTTATCTAACCAAAAACTGCAAATTGTCACTCAAGTTCGAAAGTTACTGAATTGGTCGATCAGAGTCTGCCAGTGAATATTCTCACCCATCCAGGTCATTCCATTCTCAGGACATGGAATCAATAAAAACGGGTGTGTTGTCATTTTCTTGGTTGGTTTGTCACTCAATTGGACAAATGGCTGTTTTTTTTGCAGTCAGTTATGCAGTCATTCAGTCTGTCAGTTAATAAGTTAGTGAGCTCGTCTGTTATCAAGTTATTTAGCTGGTCAGTTACTCAGTCAACCAGTCGAACTGAAACTGTGAAAACTATAATCAGGAAAGCACCTTCTTACTTGTACATTCGTTGTTGCTCAAAATGTGAAAGTGTTTGCATTAAAGCACTGCATGATGCTCCTTTCTCGTATTTCTAACAGGTGGTCTAATTAACTGTACCTTTGACAGGCCGGCCATGGGCTTTTATGCTATGCGTTGCTATACCAGAAGTGCCCGCAGTGAAGGTTGGCGCCAATATAAAACATGTGCCACATTTATTTTCTGCTAGCCGAGCTGTTTACTGTACTGGTGTGTTTACTCTTTGTTTGCCAGCAAGCGTAAGGCGCTAGCCAAAGAGCGCGGCGACGGGACAAACATCATACAGCGTTCAGCAGGGTGCCGAGTATCAGGCCTTTTTGGGTGGAGGAAGGGCGCAGCAACAAGGCCTGGCGGCGGCAACGGCAAATGGGGAGGTCACACGCGCCATGATGAATTACACTCCACGTTGTCGACACTGTTGTCATCGTGTGTGCCGCTTTGCCATTAATGAGTCCTCTCGAGGGTGAAGGGGGTTCTGCTCAATTCTACTTTGCGCTGTATGTGTGTCTACAAATGACAATGCTAGCATAATTTATGCTTGCGCTCATGTTGCATCAGTGGCAGGAGAAGTACTACGCGAAACTACAATACCATCAAACGCTTGATTCTTTCCTCAAGTTACAGTCACGGGTCAGGCAATTACAAAGTAGTATGTTGGTTAGCTTGTCAGTCAGAATGTTAGTTAGGTAGTTAGCTAATCAGTCAATTTGACAGTCAGGAAGTTTGTTGGCCAGTTAGCCATTCACTTAGCAAGTCAGGTCGTCAGTCAGTCATGATTGTCAGTCAGTCAGTTCATCAGTACGTCCGTTGAGCTTGTTAGTTAGCCATTTAATCAATCATATAGTAGCTAGTTAACATGCTAGCTGGTAGGTTGGATGTTTGGTTTGTCAGTAAGTGGAGATGATTATCGAGTAACTCAAATTTTATTTCAAGCATTTTTATTCAACGATACAACAAATGGCGAACAATATAAAATAATACTGTGAGCTACTAAATATGGACGCCTCAGGAACAATGAATACACCTTAAAACCTAAATATAATAATTTTAAAGTTATGATCCTACATAGGCCATGAGTATCATTGGTACTAGCAAACGTGCATGATCAAAAGATCACATGATTGATTGCTGCCAGCTAGTTATTTGCGGCTAAACTGCTAATGTTTATATGGGAAGGCTGTGCATACTGCTTCATGCTTTACACTTCATCACTTGGGTGCTACTTGTTGTTTTTTTTAACTGCCTTATTTTTGATGATATACGTTGCACACAACAACTTTCTTCATGTCAATCTGGACATACCATCTCACAAGCGATGGAAGGGAACTTCTGTTGTCAAAATAACTTAATGTTCGGAAGGTTACACCAAGTCATATCTACCCTTCAGCTACGCGTTTGGCTACACGTTTGGTCATTGTTAGTATTACTTTCTGTTTACTGCTTCTTTTTTCATTTCTTGGCTGATTCTGTTTACTTCAACTTGCAAACCAACGTTAGAAGGAAAAGCTGATTGGCTCCAGTTGCGCACCTTTCTGCTGTGTCTGATAGAATGATGATGCTCAGAGCTCACAACTGGTCACCTAATATTATGATTTCTAATCATAAAATCACCCAGCTATAGGGGGTTGGGGGGAGTGGGGAGCAATGACCTACAGGAGTGGAGTACAGTATAATACGATCATCATGATTTCTCTATCAAATGAGTCAGTGAGACAGGCGTCTTTATAGTTGCTCTGCTTTGGTGTAGTACAGCCTTTTACGTAATGCCACTTAAAATAAACCACATCAAAACAAGAAAAAATATAGCTGATAACAAAGAATTACAATAAATGATACCAGAAACAGTCACTGTTCCAAGGTGACACAAGCAAGAAGCCAAAGTGTGACCAATTTCGGCTTAACCGCGTGAAAAGATGCCCAGCTATCGACGCGATCTTTCAGCTAAATGCCAACTTTCTCTCAGTGGATAACACATGCACCGTCTTACGCGTGTGTGTGCGCGCGTACACTTAAGTTGAAGCTAAGTGCTTTTTCCCGGGATAGAAACGTGAGTACAGCAGCCTCACTACAAAGGAGGACATAGCAGCTAATGGATAAACATCTGAATAAATAGTGAAACAAAGGATGATGAATGAACTGCCAGACGCCATCCGAGAGGGTATTTTGTTTGTAGCAGCTAGCTTTGCCAGCTACCGATGACCCATCAGCATAATGCAAAGCAAAACTTGGAGAAAGCTTGTAAAATGGAGCCTTTGGTGCGACTATCTGGGTATGCTACGTTCTAGCCGAGTTAGTAAGACAATCAGACATTCGTGAAACTGGTTACTCAGTCAGTCAGATGGTCACTTAGCTGGTTGGTCAGATAGTCGCTCAATCAGTCATGTAGCTAGTTGTTCATTTAGTCCTTCAGACAGTTAGTTAGCTGTTGGTCAGTTAATCAGCCAGACGGGCACTTAGCTAGTCAGTCCGAATGAGAGTTGGTCAGTTTGTTCGTCAGACAGTCCATTAGCTGGTCAGTTAAACAATTGTAAATGAGTCAGACCTGAATGCTGGATGGGTTAACCTGCATGCTACGTCGTAGCTAGCTTCGGAGACCATAGGAATTAGCTAGAGTAACCCTTGGCTAGTTGATGATGCGCATATAGCCCGCATCATGGTTATGTTTGCTCCAAGTTCATTCAAACTCACTGAATTCTTTAGCGGTTTTGAGTCAGATTGCGTTTTTACAAGCATCGGCCACGCAGCTTTGATACAAGCCACATGTGGAATCGGTTCTTTAACATAGAGACCATTGCGGGACTCCCTGTTCAACGTTGCTGCCACTTAGAGTGAAGGCTCAAAGGAGAGATAGACGCCAACGGCCGCCTACTTGAAATGTATGCGTTTGGCTTACATTTTCAAAACGATCGTCAGCTCCTGTAGCATTTCAAAATGTTTTGCGCATCTTGCCAAATTGTTGCGCTCTTGCACATTAGATTTGGTGTTGTGCCATGAGATGTTTCTTTCCAACTAAGTTTCTTAATGGTCACATGATAGGCTTCTTGCAGCCAGAGAATGACAGCTGACACCAGGCTACCGTGCCGTGGACGTCAGTATTTACAGAAGCAGATCGCGGGGTCGCCACGTTGCTCCCGCCCCAGCCATCTGGCAGCATGGTTTTAATCCAAGGCCTTGTCACTGCTGATTAGCCTGCCGCTCCTTCACTGTCACAATATTGCTCCAAACAGAGGTGCTACAAGTACTGACATCTGCAGGCTACTTATGTAGAAGTCCAGACACTTGTGTGTGGAGAAGACTCTTGAATGTACTTAAGTACTGAAGTAGAAAATATTTTTCTTGTCACTTTATATCAGAAAAGTACCACTAGCATAGCATAGCTAAGTGTTGATCAGAAATCAAGACAGGGGATTTTATATTATAAGGAGGACATAAATACAGTCAAACCTCGGTTTTCGTCCATAATCCGTTCCAGAAGGCTGTTCGAAAACCGAAATTGTTCCAAAATCGAAACCACGCTCTTTTTAAAATAAAAATGTTTACTGAACACGTCTGCTCACAATGGAAAGCAACACGAGGAAGCGTCACTTCCTCGTCTACCCGAGGAAGCGTCGCTTCTTTGTGTAAGGAAGGCGAGAGGAGTCAAATGGTGCATTCAAGTGCGCTCAGTTTGTTCGAGAACCGAAATTATAAATGAAATGCATTATTATTATTATTATTATTTGTTTGTCATCCGAGGCATAAAAAAATTATTTTTTTAATTTCTTTTTTTTTTCTTTGTAGGTCCAACTTAAAAACAAAACAAAAAACCTGATGTGGTAGGAAAAATCCTTTTTTTTTGTTTTTTTAAAATCTACATCAAAAATATATTTAAGGAGTAGGAACACAAAAAGCCACCTTTGATTAAAATTTACCTTTGGCCAGTATGTCATTACATCAAGTGCAAGATTGTGTTGTTTCTTAAAAAAACAACAACAAAATCCAAAAGCACACAAAGCTCTGTCCACTTCTAATTAATATCACAATATAAACAACAGTAACAACAACAGAGTATAAAATCCAGAAAAAAAACATTACGTTATTTCCCACCACTGCCTTCAACGTTGGTGACTCTTTTCCTAATGCATTGATACTCCATGCTGAGTCTTCTCTTTTCCTCCCAGCAAATCCTCTCCACCTCATCTGCCAACATGCTACGGCGTCCTTTCCGTCACCTCTTTCTCTTCATATTGTTCCAACGAGCAGCTTTAAATGAGGCACATGATGTCATTATTATCGTCCGATCTAAAACTGGATGAATCACCGACGAGTTTGCTGCCGAGGCGGCGCGTTTTATGGGTCCTCGGTATGTCGTAAATACTCGTTACTTGTGGTGATTGTGAGGCGAGACGCTACAAGTGCGATTTCTATCAAGTCTACTGTCGCTGAATGCACATTTTAGCATTTCGTTTCCAGGTTCTGCCATAACCGGTAATGGCAGGCATCCCGTGAGTCTTTGTGCGACTTTTATCGGTCTATTCATAATAGAAATGCCGACCAAATTTCATATTAATTACTGTAAAGGGCTTTGAGGGTGAATTAAAAAAAAACAATCCCAATTTGTAACTTGTCTCGAGAACAAGTTTGTCTTTTAAGGACACCTGAAAATTAACCCTAACACGTGCTTCACGCTAAAAGATTCATGCATACAGTCAAACCTCGGTTTTCGGACGTCTCGGTTCTTGTCCAATTCGGTTTTCGACCAAAAATTTTGAGTTTTTTATGCCTCGAATGCCGAACAAATTTCGGTTCTCGAACAAACTGAGCGCACTTGAATGCACCATTTGACTCCTCTCGCCTTCCTTACACAAAGAAGTGACACTTCCTCGTTTTGCTTTCCATGGTGAGCAGACGTGTTCAAAAACATTTTTATTTTAAAAAGAGCGTGGTTTCGGTTTTCGAACAATTTCGGTTTTCGAACTGCCTTCTTGAACGGATTATAGACGAAAACCGAGGTTTGACTGTATTTTGGTTTCTCGACACAGTGACACGCATTCGCAGTACTTGATCATGCGCCGTGATTTTATGTTAAACGCTAATTAGGCATTAGTGTGTAGCTTGAGAGAAATGATCGCTGTGGTTTTGTTGGGCTAATCATAGCTTGTTAGTGGCTTGGCTATTCTACAGGCAATGAGAAGAAAAAGCAAAGAAGGGAGCGAAGTGGGGGCGTCAATGCTCTTTCACAGACCGTGGCCATCAATTTCGGCTTTGGCAAACACTGTCACTAAGAATTACCCAAAGCAAACCTCGCTGTCACTTTCACTCGGAGAGCACCTGGCACTTTCTGGGTCACTTTTAATGAGGCCCACAAAGAACAGCTCACACCTCAACCGCGCTTTATGCGGTTAACCGTACATGTGTGAGGTGTTGTGATAAGCGGCATATTCATTCTGGTAGGTGCACATTAAATGTCTGCGGTAAGGCCACCAGGTCCTTGACATTGACAGATTGTGACGGATGCCTTGACTTAGCCGTGAAATTACTTCAGGGTCGGGAAGCGGTGATAGCGGGGAGAGCTATTTTAAAAAGGAACCTCGGGCTTACTCATTCAGACTGTTAAGATAGCACTTGTCTGCATCATTGATTTGCTAAAGAGAAAAAAAAAAATCCAAAATGATGTTATGAAATGTTTTGTTTTACAGTCAAACCTCGGTTTTTGTCCATAATCCGTTCCAGAAGGCTGTTCGAAAACCGAAATTGTTCGAAAACCGAAACCACACTCTTTTTATTATAAAAATATTTACTGAACACGTCTGCTCACAATGGAAAGCAACACAAGAAAGTGTCACTTCCTCGTGTAAGGGAGGCGAGAGGAGTCAAATGGTGCATTCACAACGTCTCGTTTCTCGACCAATTCGGTTTTCGACCCAAAAATTTCGAGGTTTTTATGCCTCGGATGACGAACAAATTTCGGTTCTCGAACAACCTGAGCGCACTTGAATGCACCATTTGACTCCTCTCACCTTCCTTACACGAGGAAGTGACGCTTCCTCGGGTAGACGAGGAAGTGACGCTTTCTCGAGTTGCTTTCCATTGTGAGCAGACGTGTTCAATAAACATTTTTATTTTCAAAAGAGCGTGGTTTCGGTTTTTGAACAATTTCGGTTTTCGAACAGCCTTATGGAACGGATTATGGACGAAAACCGAGGTTTGACTCTATTCCCAACGGCACCACCGGTACATTTTCACCAGGACAAAACAGAGCTGAAAACCCTTTAAAGTGCCCAGTCATTTGTCCAGCAAAGCATTTGAGTAATCCAGCATTACGATGCGATCTTCAATCACCCAAGCAATGTCGGTTACATAAGAGCCAATACACGAATGTCATGTTTTCATCTACTTCCAAGCGTAATAGCCTTAATACTGCCTGACTAGATCAAATCATTCTGTGTTTACATGTCTGTTAGGGAATTACATACCAAGTAGAGACTGACTATTGCGTTTGGCTGTACGTTTTAGATTTGAAGCACAACTGCCCTACGACAACATAAACATACAACTGATTGACAGGAGAGGGAGAGATGAAAGATTAAGGACAATGCTGACGGGCGGCAGGATATTTATGCCTGAGCTTTGGCGGCATTATTGGAAAAAAAATAAATAAATAAATAAAAATCAGGAGGCAGCAAAACGCTCTCTCCAGGTAAATGTCACGGGAGCTTCCTCCGGGGAATAACGGGCAAGTTTGAATGACGCTGAAGTGCTCGCAATATGACCGCTGGATTTGTTTGTCCTTTGACCTGCGGACGAGTTTTGGCGAAATACCGCGGGGATGAGACCTTTGCGAGACTCCCTGCACACAAAACTCCGAGGGTGGAGTTAGCGCAGGAAATGTTGAGGTTTCCCCAAAAACAGCCTGCAGCGTTACCTGGAGATTCTGGGACTGGAAATACGGCAAGAGCCTTTCGGCATGCAAATAAGCTTCTCCTTTTGTAGATTTGGAGTCAAATCTCGGTTTTCGAACGTGTCAGTTCTCGACCAATTCGGTTTTCGACCAAAAATTTCGATTTCGGATGAGAACAAATTTTTTTATGCCTCGACTCCTCTCGACGGTGACGAACGTGTTCAACATTTTTATTTTAAAAAGAGCATGGTTTCGGTTTTCCAACAATTTGGGTTTTCGAACAGCCTTCTGGAACGAGGATTATGGACGAAAAACGAGGTTTGACTGTACATTCCAAATACAAATGAATTTTAATTATCACTTTGCACGCAAAATGTACTTTGAAGGCACAAAAATCTTAAAATTCTGATTAGGTTGAGTATTAATTTTTGGTGTCTTGAATGCTTTTTTTCTCTCGATATAACGTCACATGGGGCAATTAACTACATAAACGGATGCAAAAAAAAAAATCATAATTCTCGACATGACATGTTGAGACCGCGTACACATTACATGAGTGCAATTCGCCAAGACTTGAGACTTACTTGAGACACGCACATGTGACTTGATCCCAGAGGTTATTTGTTGTTATTGGTCTTCTCGCTTAAAGATTATACGACACTTCAGTCAAGACTGCATGAATGAGGTGACTTGACTTGCGCAAGACAAAATGACTTGGGCATTGACTGCAGACTTAAGGTCAGACTCGAGCCTTACTTGAGACCGACATCAGTGACTTGATCCCACCTATGCCTTCACCAGCAAAAATCGAGCCTTGTCGCCGCCTTGGTATTCGTGACTAGCATTCGCATCAACAGCAGCAGCAGTCAAGCGGAAATGAAGCAGTATTAAAGTGGAAAAATTAGCCCGCGCTGACTTCTGCTGTTCCGCGTCACCGCGGCCCTAATGGTTTTCCGACAGAGCCATGCCATGACAGTGCACTCCATTTTAAAAAATCTTTCCACGTCTGGGCCAGATTGATCTGTTTGGTGGCATAAGAGACGCCTCTGCGCATTTGCTAAACGCTCCCATCCATCCCCAAGCCGAGCTGCGATGCCAAAAAGTGGTTTTGTTCTAAATGGTGCAGCTTACACTAAACCTGGCTATTACTGATACAGCAAACTCGCCGGGCTTAGAGATTATACTTCATCCAAAAAACTTTATTTAGAGTGAGATAAGAGGATTCCCCCCACCGCCTCTGCCTTACTTCATCCATATTGCAACAGCAGCCGAACATATTTTTTTTCCCCCCCCGATAGGCCACTGTGTCACCGAGCCATGCGACGCGCATTTCGGAATGCACGCATTTCGGAATCTCAACCTTGTCCTGAAATACACTCCATGAGGGTGAGCAGCGGTTTGTTTGCACGAGACACAACCGCCCCCTTAAAACAGGCGAATTTCAGAATGAAAGCGACACCTGAACCATTGTTTGTCATACGGGTCAAGTTATGGAGATGAATATATAATTATTATTCTCCAACTAATTTACCGTAATTTCTAGACTATAGACCGCACCCGATTATAAGCCGCACCACTACAATTTTAAAGGAAAAAAACATTTTGTACACACATAAGCCGCACCTGTCTATAAGCCGCAGGTGCCCATATTGTTACATGAGATATTTACAAAGAAAGACGGTACACAGGCGGCCGTTAAAAAAGTCTTTATATCGGCCGCTTCGTTAAATAAGTCGCAGAGTTGAAAGCATGTGACAAAAGTCGCGGCTTATAGTCCGGAAATTACGGTAGTTGAGTGTCAGGTATGATTTGGATAGCTGTGAGGCCATCCGCATTTGACATCTTAGGTCGGGGGTCGGCAACACGCGGCTCCAGAGCCGCATGCGGCTCTTTAGCGATATCTAGTGGCTCCCTGCAGTTTTATAAAAAATGTTTGACAATGGAAAAAGATTTTGATAGTAGGCTAATATAGCTCAAATAGATATAGATACGTGTTGCCGCTCTGAAAAAGGAGAGCTGTGGTGTTGGTTTTATTAAAACGTACAATTTATTTCTGCTTTTAACAGTCTCGACAAACACAGACACGTCTGCGTCCGACTCCGTGCCTTCTCTCTTCTCGTTCGACTCGAGAGGCGTTCAAAGACAGCCTCCGAAAAACGGAAATTCATGATCACTTCACTGACACTAAGAAAAGCGAAAATAATGCACCAAAACAAAACGTCAAGAGAGGAAATTACAAAATTAATTCTATGGGAGCGTTTGTGAATACACAACAAAGGAATGAATAACATAAACAATTCTGAGACAGTCCAGTCTCCTACATACATAGCATGTGTTTCCTTCGTTGTAAGTGTTATAGAAGGCTTTTATTTTTTTGTGGCTCCAGACATATTTGTTTTTTGTTTGTTTTTTTGTCCTATATGGCTCTTTCAACATTTTGGGTTGGCGACCCCTGTCTTAGCTATTAGCTTTGTTGCTTTTGTAAGCATATCAGTGCCTGGCCTGTTGACACAGGAGCACGATTGCAAAATTGCCACCTGGCAAAATGCTTCCCAGAGTCAAAGTCCACTAGTACCTACTTCAAGTTTGTAAACATAATCTTTGGCAATCCTGGGACCTCGGGTCTTGTATTTCATGCCATATCATGTGGAAATGTGCGCTGTTATGACAATAAAACTCCCCTGAATCCTTGAATAATCTTCCTCTTCAAGACCTTGAATAATCTTAAATTGGGACGGGAAAAGTATTATGACTGCCCGAAGAGTCGAGCGTTAATGTACTGTATGCTGCTTTCCACTCAGTGACTCAAGTCTTCCGGGTGAAGGTCCCACGGAACCTTTAGTAGCGAGTCACGACAATTCATTAGCCTGTCGTTCTACTCCTACTAATGAATAGAAATAAAAACACAGGCGTAAAAACGGTTTAAATAAAAAGCCCTAGGCTCACTGTAAACCACCAAATCCCAAAGAAGGCATCTTAATTTTTATGCGTGGCCTAAATTTGTTGCTAAGGATCTCATTTTTGTTAGACCTCAGGTGCTATGCTAATGAGGGTCACCAAGAGTCGAACACAAACTGGTATTCCCAACAGGGGCACGGAGCCGCGCTCCTGTTTTTGTCTCCTCCGGGCGGGAAAGAGATTCCTGCTGGAATGTTTAATGTAGCAGGCCGAGACGCCGCATGGATACTGTATGTTTATTTTCTAATAGCTCGCAGCTGCTGTATTTCAGCGGGGTGGCTGCTGTGGCTAAACACAGATGACAGTTTTTATTTCAAAACTTAGTGAGGTCGCTGATGAAGTTATTTGAGTTGACACTAATGTGTGCTTGTCTAAAATAGAAATTCCAAATCCCCGATACCAAGTTTCAAAATATTGCAGAATAAAATATAATTTTGGGAGTAGGAAGCCTTAGCATAACACGCTAGCACCCAGCGAAACTCACATTCTAGCCAAAATCGAAGGTGTGTGTGTGTGTGTGTGTGTGTGTATTTTTTTTCTCACGACACATTTTTTGAAAGTCATCATTAGGATTTTGTGGGGGGAAAAAATCCAGCAAGGTGAAAATGAAGCAGTGAGAAGTGATGAATGTGCCCTTTGAAGAATGAAGTGCTACATACCTGAGCACCAAAAATGTTCCATTTTTTTCTTACGAAAGTCGAGCAGCTTAATGTGAAATGCCGTAGACGAGATCATGAGACTTGAGAGGTGACAGCATTTACGTATCAACACATTAGAAGCAGCAACCCATACAAACTTCTTCTTCTTAATTACATCGTATCATTTCCAGTAGACAGCAGTGCCGTCCGGTATATTTTGTTTCTACACTAAAGGAACGAATCTGTTATATAGTGGAGGTGCTCATGATGATCCACGATATATTTGTATTCACAACCAAAGCTGCCTCTCCATCAAATTCCGAGATGTCACCCTTCAGTGGTGATTGCGGAGGCAGCCGCGCACGATCCACAGAGCGTAGATGACAACCTTTGTCGCTGCCGCGCCAGGTGAAGGCAGACGGGCTAACAACGGGCCTGTCGGGGAATTGCCACATTGCTCTGTACGACCCCAAACGCAACCCTATAACGTTCACATTTCAAAGTCCCGGTTTCACATAATTCATTTTGCATTTGCCAATTTTGCTTATAATGAACGAGAGTTTGAGTCCATCCTTTTTTTTTTCTTTCCCCGCCCCCAGTAAACTCTCCATTAAACCAAATGAAATGGTTTATTTTTGGTCTGGTCCAGGGGTCGGCAACCGAAAATGTTGAAAGAGGCATATAGGACAAAAAAACAAACAAAAAACAAATTTGTCTGGAGCCGCAAAAAAATAAAAGCCTTCTATAAAACTTACAATGAAGGAAACACATGCTATCTATTTGAGCTATATTAGCCTACTATCAACATTTTTCCATTTTCAAACATTTTTGATAAAGCTCCAGGGAGCCACTAGATGTGGCTAAAGAGCCGCATGCGGCTCTGGAGCCGCGTGTTGCCGACCCCCGGTCTAGTCAAATGATCAATTCCTTGTTATGAATTTTGATGTTCAGCTCCTGTTTGGAGAACGGCAAGTTAAAAAAAAAACAAGAAAACCCCCCAAACATTTTGCATTAGCATTAAACAGTTTGCGATGTGCAATTGTGTATTTAAAAGTTCCGAGAAGGTCAAATGAAGTTTACCTGTAAAGGTCATTTTAGGTTCATCCTGAAATTTTAGCCCAAAGCCCAACCATTTCATGACTATTGCAGCATACAATTCAAAGAGTATCTGCCCTGAATGCAAGAAGAATAGTCGTCTCTCTTGCTGCCGACTCAGCTGCCTTAATGAGCCCTTGACGCTCAGCTGATACGCGAGTTGTACAGTCATGACAAAAGGTTTCTACACTTTTTTTTTCCCCCTTGCAGTTTGCTCAAATATTGTCAAAACTGCATTTCTAAGGTTGGCTCTGAGACACCTCGGCCAGATATTGCACCTGTAATTGCAAGCATGGGAAGGTCTTGGCAGCTCGCGCCTACGGCGAGCGTAATGAAGTGCACACCAGACACTAGGGAGGGAATATATGTCATGTCATGTGAGCATGTATGCGCCTCTGCGGGCGAAACCATGAGTTCCCAAAATAAATACCACAACATTTGATGACTTGATGGTGATGGTAGTGATCCCTCGCTATTTCGCAGTTCAGTTTATCGCGGCTTCAGTGCATCGCGGATTTTTTCAAACATATTCATAAAAAAAAATAAAATAAATAAATAAATTCATATACATGTAGTACAGTATTGTATATGTTGCTCTATGTGACTCGCTGTTGTTTTGCACACTTTCACAGCTTCTCGCGGACCGTTTTATATATACATATATATATATATATATAAATATATATATATATATATATATATATATATATATAAAGCATATAAGATAATATATATATATATATATATATGATAAAATATATATATATATATATAAAATATATATATATATATATATATATATATATATATATATATAAAATATATATATATATATATATATATATATAACTTTCCAGAAGTTTTTTGAAAATGAACCAAAATATACTTCCTGTTCAATTTCTGGACTATAGACCGCACCTGATTATAAGCCACACCACTACATCTTTAAAGGCATAAAAAAAAACATTTTGTACACACATAAGCTCGCTATTTCGCTGTTCGTTTATAAGCCGCAGGTCGCCCATATTGTTACATGAGATATTTACAAAGAAAGACGGTACACAGGCGGCTGTTAAAAAACTCTTTATATAGGCCGCTTCATTAAATAAGCCGCAGAGTTGAAAGCGTGTGACAAAGTCCGGAAATTACGGTATATATAGATTTTTTTAATATGTTTAATGTATTTTGTTATTCATAAACGAACCTAACTTCTACATGTTTAAATCTATGAGTATACAGCATTAAGTCATGTTAATTACTTCAAAATTTACTTCTACATGCATGTATCCCATTAAATTTGGCCTTATAAATATAATGTACATGTACCTACATGGAGGGGTAGCGGGGTCGCTACTTTGCGGATTTTTGTTTATCGCGGGTGGTTTTGGTCCCCACTAACCGCGATAAACGCGGGATTACTGTAGATATTAAAAAAAACGTAATCATTTACTCGGTGGCATCTTAAGGTGCATCACTTTGTTGTTTTCGCATATTGCTAGAAGAACTGTACTTCTTACCTTCGCATTCGTGCTTGGCAGAGGTAAGGAATGCGCTGTAGTATGATGGGAAAAAAAGAATAGAACTGGAAATGGAAGGTGGCGTCTCAAAGGGGCCAGTAAAGTGTGTCATGCTTTTATTGCCTTCATCATAGGTTGTGTTAGCCTCGGATCTCTCACTTTCATTCATCTTATCTGTTATCCTCAGCACTACCTTCAGTGATTTTGTCTCTCAATAGAGAGCACAGAGCACAAAAATGCTCTGAGCCGCCTCACCTTCCAAAAAAAAAAAAGAGAGAGATTTCCGCACAAGCAAATAAAAAGCGAGGCGGGGAGGTAAGGCGAGGAAAGGCAGGGCCTATTCCCCATGGTTTTCGAGACAGGCCCCGCATTTGAGCTCCAGACTCATCAATATGCAAAACATCAGCATATCGCTTGCCACAAGAATATTCCCTCCTCAGCGCACCATTGTACACAAACGCCATCACACTTTGTCGATGATGTGCAAGGCGGAATGGGGAGGGGAAAAAAAAACAACACCAACCCAAAACAAACATAATCGCATTTTGATTTAAAGAATAAAGAAAAACACGTTAGGGATTCATTCAAAGCCCTAAATGTGCGAATCGGCCCAGGGAAAAACTCCGGGCTCGCAATCAATGCGATATGTTCCACTGAGCCCAACTAAACTCCCAGTGGCTGGATTACATTTCAAAGCACGGAGCTTTTCCACCCATTGAAAAAGCAAAAGAAAGGTGGCGTGGCGTGGGAGCTTGGAAAAGCGCTTTCCGTAAATCTCTTGGACGGTCTCAGGAAGAAGCCGTTACATTCCGGTGAACATTTTGCCAGTTACAGTCCACTCGCATTGTGGCCAGAGTGGGGCACTGACCACTCAAGTCAGTGCGTGGAATTAAATGCTACGGTTTTATGAATCGACACATTTAGTTGACGTTAGTTAGTTACAGTCAAACCTCAGTTTTCGAACGTCTCGGTTCTCGACCAACTTGGTTTTCGACTAAAAATTTCGATTTTTTTATGCCTCGGATGACGAACAAATTTCGGTTCTCGGACAAACTGAGCACACTTGAATGCACCATTTGACTCGTCTTGCCTTCCTTACACGAGGAAGTGATGCTTCCTCGGGTAGACGAGGAAGTGACGCTTCCTCGTGTTGCTTTCCATTGTGAGCAGACGTGTTCAGTAAACATTTTGATTTTAAAAAGAGCGTGGTTTCGGTTTTTGAACAATTTCGGTTTTCGAACAGCCTTCTGGAACGGATTATGGACGAAAACCGAGGTTTGACTGGACTTGGTTGGTTGGTTCGTTCACATTTGAACTGCTCCTTCATTTTTTTTTTCACTTCACGCCATTTTATATGAAGCCAACTTATAACTTATAACCCTTTCGTCCACCCTGTAACCTGATAACATGATCAGCTGTCTACTTAAGTAACCGCTGTCCCTGAAAGGGTTAAATTTAGACTCGGAAGTCAAAGCAAAAAAAAATCAAACAAGCGATGACTGATAATTGGAAAAACTCCTAAATCACAGATGTCAAAGTCAAGGCCCGGGGGCCGAATCTGGCCCGCTACATCATTTTATTTGGCCCGCAAAAGCAAATCAAGCATGTTAAGTTTGACGATGCTTGCTCAAGTCTTAACCAACATTACAAATTGTCATCTGTCATCCACAATAACAGTCATTATTCTTGACTTCTGATTTTAAAACTAGTTATCCAGCAATTTTTTGTGCGCTATGGATGTAATGCAATTAAACCTCGGTTTTCGAACGTCTCGGTTGTCGTCCAATTCGGTTTTCGACCAAAAATGTCGAGTTTTTTATGCCTCGGATGACGAACAAATTTCGGTTCTCGAACAAACTGAGCGCACTTGAATGCACCATTTGACTCCTCTCGCCTTCCTTACACGAGGAAGTGACGCTTGCTCGGGTAGACGAGGAAGCGACGCTTCCTCATGTTGCTTTCCATTGTGAGCAGACGTGTTCAGTAAACATTTTTATTTTAAAAAGAGCGTGGTTTCGGTTTTCGAACAGTTTCGGTTTTCAAACAGCCTTCTGGAACGGATTATGGACGAAAACAGAGGTTTGACTGTATGTGGAGGTGATCAAAGATTTTTATGGTTTCCCAAAATTCATAACGGCCCTCCAAGGGAAACCGTAACTACAACGTGGCCCGCGACAAAAATGACTTTGACACCCCTGTCCTAAATCAAGGGATCAGTGTCATGGCATTTTGATTTGAATAATTAAACCACATCCGGGATTCACTGAAAGCCTTAAATTGTGTGAATGTAATACAAAGACTCCGGTCTCGCGATCAATGCGATACATTACACTGAGGCCAACTAGACTCCCACTGGCTGGACTGGATTACATTTCAAAGCACGCAGCCCTCCCGGAGCGTTTCCACCCATTGAGAAGCAGGAGAAAGGTGGTCTGGCGTGGGAGCCAGGGCGTAATCGTGGCTGACCGAACAGCGGGGTGGATGTAGGTTAAGTTGCTCTCTCTCTCCGCTGACTGCATGCCGCTCCCCTTCCTCAAGTCCGCTCCCTTTCCTGGCTTGGTAAATCCCCGCTGCTTTAATCTCCTTAGCGAGCTACATCCTCTTTAAAGATGCAAGAAGAGGTGGCGAGCTGCGTCAAATGACGAGGTGGGCAAGCACCACAAGGCACGACAGGCATGGAGTCGGCAATCGAGGGGGCAAAGGTTGACGGGACAATGTTAAACGATGACATGGTTTGAATGCAAAGTAGGAAATGGCGAAACTTCATTTATCGCAGGGCACACGTTCCTGAACCACCCACGATTGATGTCTATTGGCAATATAGTAAGAGTCCATACAGTTTATTTAAAAAAAAATAAAAAAAATTAGGGTTCTTTAATGACTGTTCTCACTGTCAAGAAATAGGAGACAATCGTATGACATCACTTTGGGAAGATGAGAATGCTCTCACTCGCACAGTGTTTCAAATGAAGGGAAAGTGTGACAATTAACCCTGGAGAACCCAAGAACCCTTTTCTTCTTTGGAAAATGATGAATTATACATTAAATGACTGCTATATGTTCACCGAACACGGAAATATATGTTTTTCCAAATATTTAATGCTTTAATCCTAATTTAGCATAAGGGCCAAATTTGACCCTTTGGGATTGAAGGGTAGCATTTGAATAGCAGAATTCATAGGGGCCAAATTAGACCCTGTGGATTCCCCAGGGTTAAAAAAAATGCTCAACTACACCACGCAATTTCGTGTAACAAACGTCTGCTAGCTAAAAAAAAAAAAAAAAAAAACACAACGAAATGCCATAGATGGGCGAACAGAAATTGGTACATGAACACACACATACACACAGGGTAGCTGTTAATTGCGCAACACCGCCTCCATCATAGAGCTCAGTTCTGCAATCCCCGTGTAGCCACATTAACGACATTCCCTGAGTAGCCTTGTTAAATTTGTCGTAATGCACCAGATCTCATCGGTAAATCCATTTTGAAAAGAAATCCGTGTGTAGCCCCGGAGATGAAAATCCCCACTGTCGCCACGTTCGGCAATAACATTCCCTGTGTCGCCACCTTGACGAATGCACTTGATTCTCACGCTTTAAAGTTGAACGAAACACAATCGGCGCATAGTGATGTGGACAAAAAATAATCCAATGGCATCTCCTTTGGAGCCACGTTAATGAACAATATTTCCATGTGTAGCCATGTTAATTAATGCATATGATCTCACACGTCCAACCTGTGTGGCCATGCTAAGCTTTGGCATTCCTTGTAAAGTAAAGTCAACTAATGCACATGATCATGCACATAAAAGTCGAAGTAACGACAAGCCCTATGTAGCCACGTTTAGCGATAGCATTCTCAGGGTAGCCAAGTTAACGAATGAATCTCACACTTAAAAGTCAAAACTAACCATTCCCCTATGTAGCTATTAGCTTCTTTATTAGCCCCACGTTAACTCATTCAGTACCAGACAATTTCTGGACCAAGTCTGAAAAGACGTTTAAAAACGTCTTTGGGAGTGAATGAGTTAAGCGAGGACAATCCATGTGTAGCCGTGTTACCTAATGCGCACGATCTCACGCGTAAAAGTCGAACGACAATCCTTGTGTAGCCACGTCAACCAATGACATTCTCCGTAACAAGAAATACTCAACACCACGTGACCTTGTGTCAAATCCATCAAAAAACTGCCCTCACTCCTCCTCCTCCTCCTCCTCCTCCTCCTCCCTTCCCGTTCTGGAATAATGCCTGGATGGCATCACCTGAAAGGAGCGTAATCCAGTGCAACACGGATCACAGCGAGTTGTTATCGGGGTCATCTTCCCTGTCCGGGGGTTTGATTTCGTTCAAGTTGTTTTGAAGGCAAACAGAGCGACTGTCTCGATTTGATTTGACACCCGTGACCCACCGACACCTCCAAATGACATCCTCGCAGATCAACGAGACATCGGGTTCATCTCTACCTGTTTCCCAGAAGTAGACGGACTTCCCGCCGTCGTCCGTCTGCGCGAGATCCCTCCGGAAAACGCAGCCCAGGAGAAGCAGCAGTGGCACCAGGAGGTGCCAGCTGCCCCTCCGCCGCCCCATAGTCCGAAAGTCCCAAGGAAAAAAAAAAAAAAAAAGAAAGAAGTAAATCCACTCAGCTCGGGGGGAGGTCAGCTGAGGAAAAAGAAAAGCAGGGAAAAAAAATAAAACGGTAGTCCTAAAAAAAGATGAAGTAGAGAGCGGGTCACTTTGAGGCAGGAGGAGTCGAAGGACGTCCACATGGAGAGGAGTGACGGAAGGATGGAGGGAGGAGGAGGAGGCGTTGGGTGGCGGTCAGCGGGAGAGTTGCTGTCGGAGGCTCCAGAGAGGCTCCTCCATGGTGTCCTCCCTCTCCTGCGCTGTCGTCTCCTCTGCTGGCGGAGAGGCGACAGTGGGCGAGGATCTGCAGTGTGCTGCCTCGCTCTCCCTCCTCTCTCGCTCGCTCGCTCATTTGCTCTTTCCGCTGCCTTATCCCCACCCCATCCCCTCCTCCCCACCATTCTCATTACCTGTCTTGTCCCCCTCTCACTCTCCTATTATTGAGGGCCCCGAGTACACCCAAATTGGCCTCTGTTGCGCGCCGCGGATTTTTATTTTAAACTCGGACACCCTGAAGCTGGTTTCGCTTAAGAACGTGAGATTTGGGTAGGCGTGAGTAGCAGTTAATGAGTAGGCCGACGAAACGTCTTGGAAGCTACGCCTGAAAAGACACAGGAAGTCTGCAGTTTTGGTTTTCGAATGGTTTTGATTTGATGGTCATTTCTTGACCTTTCAATGACAAAATTTCCAAAGGGTTTTGTTCAAATGTCGCCGAATTTGAAGAATGCAGATGACTCGGGAGCTTGCCAAAATCCTCTGTTGCATACCCGTCAATCTGGGCTAATACCAGCCCTTATAAATGATTGCGATTCCGAGTTTTTTTATGCCTCGGATGACGAACAAATTTCGGTTCTGGAACAAACTGAGCGCACTTGAATGCACCATTTGACTCCTCTCGCCTTCCTTACACGAGGAAGTGACGCTTCCTCGTGGTGTTTTCCATTGTGAGCAGACGTGTTCAGTAAACATTTTTATTTTAAAAAGAGCGTGGTTACGGTTTTCGAACAATTTCGGTTTTCGAACAGCCTTCTGGAACGGATTATGGACGAAAACCGAGGTTTGACTGTATTTCGATCTGGGCATAAGGAAGGATGGCCCCCTCTCCCACCTTCTCCTACTCACTCTATGCTCATGCTGTTTGGGGGAACTTGTGGGCAGTGGGGGTTGGGTGAGGGGGGGGCAACAGGAGACCAGCGGGGGCCTGGGAAACGCTGCTACTGAATCAGAAAGGCAGAAAAGAGCACGGCTCCATGCAGGGATGGCGGAGGCTAGGTTGATGATGATGATGATGATCATGATGATGATGATGATGATGATGGCGGCGGGTGGGAGCAAAAGACTGAAGCAAAAACATAGGCGACAGCACAAAGTGATAAAAGAATGAGGCAATGATGGGGGTGTACAGTGTGAATTCATTCTTTCAGTTCGGCGCCGATAACGAGCACACGAGCGGCGACTGACTCCAATTAGGAAATGACTTGTAGCAGACGTGTTGATTCATGAGCGAGCTGAGGGCGTCCCACTTCAACGGTGTGTCTGCCCATTACAAAACAATCAAAGCCAGGCGACAAAATGTGACCTCCACATAACACATCAATCATGTATCATCATCCCGTATGATTCTTGCTCTCCTAATTGCACACGGTACAGCGCGGACCAAAATGTATTTCTGGAGGCGTCCCAAAACCTTTGTCCAAACTCTATCGTTCAGTCACTTTTGTGGTAGTCAAAATAAGTCCACTCTTTCACTTTCTCTTAGTGTCCAACCTCTACATTTTCTTCACTTGTTGACATGTCCAAAAACCGTTGGCCAAGTTCCTCATTTTACATACAGTCAAACCTCGGTTTTCGTCCATAATCCGTTCCAGAAGGCTGTTCAGTACCGAAATTGTTCGAAAACCGAAACCACGCTCTTTTTAAAATAAAAATGTTTACTGAACACGTCTGCTCACAATGGAAAGCAACACGAGGAAGCGTCACTTCCTCGTCTACCCGAGCAAGCGTCACTTCCTCGTGTAAGGAAGGCGAGAGGAGTCAAATGGTGCATTCAAGTGCGCTCAGTTTGTTCGAGAACCGAAATTTGTTCATCATCCAAGGCATAAAAAACTCGAAATTTTTGGTCGAAAACCAAATTGGTCGAGAACCGAGACGTTGGAAAACCGAGGTTGGACTGTAATTTCTGTTGGTTGCCCAATATTTCTATCCAAATTCAACTCTATAGCTGTTCAGTATTTTTCGGTCTCCCCACATTTTCACTGTTCACTTCCTTTGCCCCCCCCCAAAATTGCCCACATCCATAATTTCTTCTTCTGCAGCCGTCCCAATATTTTTGACCAAAATGCACATTTTCACTTCCAGGTGGTGTCCCAATACTTTTGTCTGATCTGCAGGCCTAAACGCCTCGACGTAATAATCTTCTGATTGCAAACAACAGCTCAGAATGGACCGAGCAAGTCAAGCAACAGATTGCATCATGGACGAAAGGGTGCGACTGCTTCTGGGTGCGAAATTGGTGCACATTGTAAAGATTGATCACCTTCCGAGCGAGTGCAAAAACGTTTGGACGCAAGCCATCGGGTTTGTTTTATTCAAGTGTTTGTTTGCTTCGGTGCCGCAAAGGCCCTTGAGGAAAGGTCCTGTTTGCATATAACTCAATAATATAATAACACAACAGACACACACACACACACACAGTCACACACACCAGTTGGGGCTTTATATGAATGCCACATTTTCTACATTTTTCACTTTCTGTCCGTGTGACAATAGTTTTTGTCCAAACTCCACATTTTCTTGAATTCTAGTAGATGTGCCAAAATCGCTGTCCAAGTTCCACATTTTACATACTTTCTGTAGGGTGCCCAATAAAAAAATTAACTAAATTAAAAACAAACAAACAAACAAACAAACAAACAAAAAAAATTGTTTTTCTTCTGATTTTCAAAAACTCTTGATATATGTGAGGTACCTCAATAGGCACAGGCACACACACACCCACACACACACACACACACACACACACACACACACACACGGAGCAAAACGTGCTCTTTATCTTTGCGTGGGTTCAGTATGAGCTGACAGGCTCACAATGGCGCTAAAGGGTCAGCTAACGCCAAGGCGTCTGGACGTCAGCACGGGAAGGAGGCGGCGGGAGAAAAGCGGAGGTGAGAGTGACGGGGGGGGGAATGCAGACAGATAAGGCGGCGCAAACGGGGGGTGGAACTTGCAGGGTGGAAAATCTAAAGCAGAAGGCAGGATAATCTTTAGCTGCGTGTGACAAATTGCTTCACGAATCAAATTTTACATTTCTCTGATTTGTGGGATTGAAAACGGAGCAGGCCTGGTATGGACACACAGATTGCAGGCTGACTCAACTGCTACTGTGAGTGATTTTTGAAACCCTAACATTTGCTTGAACCCCTCACACAGTTTTAGATGCTTAATTTTAATAATTATCCCGTGTGCTGCGGTCAATGTGAATGAGTTTAAATAGCGCAACATGCAATTTTACAAAAATTGTACAAGTATTATTCCTGAATATTTATTTTACTTTCAACCACTCGAGATGTTCAGTGGCATCAGCACTATACAGACACATATAGTTCTTTTTTTTTTTCTTGGTATTTTTGCCCTCTATGGACAATAAAAGCGGTACTGTGCTATGACCAAAACATAAATATATATCTATATATATATAAAACATGAATCGGAATATTTCATATCACACAATTTTTAGGCTTTGTCTTTGATTCAAAGATGACAATACGCAAAAATCTACAAAAATTGTAGAAATTGTAGCACAAGGGTCAAAACCGGAACCCTTAGAACCCTAACCCTGACTTGAAACCATATTATTAAATCCGAAACCTGGTTCAAAACCCATATTTTAAAATCTATCTTCTGTAACCCAGCTTTGAAAGCTGAATTCAAAAATAGAAACCCTCATTTAAAAACCCTACAAAAAAACTTAAGCTGAACTGTAACTTGAAACTTGAAAACACAGAAACCCAAACCTTCTATTGACTATTGGTAATGCTCATCAACTCTTAAAACCCTGATTTGAAACCTAACCCAGGGCACAGACAATCAACAATAAATTGTCACATACAATCGTCTAAAAACGTTTATTTTCGTTGTGATACATTTTCTAACAAATTTTATACATGAGCAAAAGGCAACTAGTTATGAGTTCTAGTTTCCTTGGGTTTGGCACCAACCTGGTTTTTGTTCCCAGGGTAACACTTCCCCCTGCACGTATTGCCATCTGGAAGTGAATATGTTGACAAGGTGTACAGTAAGTCTACATAGCGTAGACGCCACGCACCATGAACCCCCATGCATATTTATGAGCAGCTGTAGGCCTCCTGTGAAAATTCATATCAGCTGGCATACATGTCAATGCCGTCTCCAATTAGATACGTTGTTGCTGTATTGCCGATATCCATATATGGAGACTGAGGATGTTTCAGTCTTTGTTGAATATTTCACCTTGATGTCACCGACATTTAACCAGGGGAGAGCCATTGAGAAAACAGGAGAAATGGCTTAAAAGATGTTTTTTTTCCCGCGGGCCTTGTACTGGAAGTCTGCTGCTGTATTTTGAATGTGTGTAAATAAATGAGTGACATTTTCTAGTTTGGAAATTGGAGTTGGCCCTGTGTTGCAATGATGGCGCCACTACACTGCTGAGTGTAGCTATGGAATGCCTCCTATACTGTAGGTCAAAATTAAATTATTATTTAGACCAGTATTCTTCTGAAAAGATGCAGTATGCCTTCTCTTTAGTCAGTAAAAATAGCAGACATGGAGTTGGCCCATTCTTGCTCTCTGTGTTTCAATTTTGGTACACATTTTCATCCAGTTTGTAAAGTCGAAGCCCATTTAGCAAAAAACGTGTACATTTTAATTGCATTATCCATCCATCCATTTTCCGAACCGCTTGATCCTCACGAGGGTCGCGGGGGGTGCTGGAGCCTATCCCAGCAGTCTTGGGGCAGTAGGCGGGGGACACCCTGAATTGGTTGCCAGCCAATTGCAGGGCACACAGAGACGAACAACCATCCACGCTCACACTCACACCTAGGGACAATTTAGAGTGCCCAACGAGCCTGCCATGCATGTTTTTGGAATGTGGGAGGAAACCGGAGCACCCGGAGAAAACCCACGCAGGCCCGGGGAGAATATGCAAACCCCACACAGGGAGGCCGGAGCTGGAATCGAACCCGGTAACTCTGCACTGTGAAGCCGACGTGCTAACCACTGGACTACCGGGCCGCCCTTAATTGCATTAGTGGGCCACAAAAACTGATGTGGCAAGTCGGATCTGGCACTTGAGCCTTTTGTTTGATGCCTGTGGTTTAATATATCGCCATGCGACATTTCTATTATGCATGAAAACGAAAACGTTATGACTGGCGTCTTTGAAGTCTTCATTTAGTTCACAGGCTTCGTAGTGACATCTCCATTTCACGACCGACATTATTCTATTATTCACAGCACATAATGATCCGTTTGTCGTTTGCTAATTTGTCCTGTTTGAGACTTTGAAATGGCTCTCCATTGTGGTTCAGGACTAAATTGCTAAATAACGACGCCTAACGAGGCACACGATGCCTCGAAGTCTCCGGTGTTACGGGCGTACACATCTGGCCGGGATTTAAGCATTCGCATCGTGTGCGCGGATTGACTCGTAATCCACGCCTGCTTTGGATTTACTTGGGCTGCGTTGGCTTTCTTGAAACTACGAAAAGGCAGAGCCAACAAGACGAAGGCATGCTCAACGACGTATCGGCAAAAACTTATTACGTAAATATATAGCTTTGTGATTGGACATTGAAGTTCTATGACTACGAAAGACAACTTGAGAGTCAGCATGCAAAACTATATCGACTGTTGTCCCGCTGAATTCACGCCCATGCAAAATCGATGATTTTTAATGCTACTTACGAACATTCACCGTACGAAAATTTCAGATATATGAACATTATTGTTATTAAAAAACACACACACACACACATTTGTATTACTTCCGCAAGTCTAAAGAGCTGAGGCACCTTCAGTCATTGTAGTACCATGTTTTGCCACAACATGCCCAGGCAGCACTGAGCTCTACTGGAAGACACGCAGCATTAATTAACAGTAAGAGGCAGAGATGGTCCCTACCTCCTGTAAGCAGCAATAACAGTCATCATTTCAACAGAATAGAGAAAATATATGCATGTGAATATTATTAATGCCGTCTTTGTATGTGTTGCTCCTCAGTGTTTTTAAGTTACAGTTATTTAAAGGTTTCTAATTAACGTAAAATCATGCTCATTTCCAATGGAATGTGCAATATGCATAGCATTATGCGAGCAGATTTCCATTAGGAGGAAAATGTTTTTGTTTTTAAGTGCACAACTCAATGAAAAATGCTCTTGTGGCATTGCTAACCCGATTGCCGGGTCAAAACGGATCCAAATGTTCCTCGTTTGGAAGTGATCCACCCGCATGCTATTACATTTTAACCGTAAATCCCTGAAAGTCCCGCGACTAAGTTATGTTTTTAGCCATATCTCTTTGGGGGATTACACACACGCACACAAAACAGAAGACCAATTTTAAATCAAACTTGGTCTGCAGTGTTGTCGGCGCACGGGTGTGCTGTGCTGGTGTTGTAGAAAGGAGGATATGAGCTCTCACCCATCTGTCGGCGGGATTATGTCAAATCTGTCGGGCAATACTTGGAGTGCGTGAGCACACACCCCAGTGGGAAGAACACGTCGGAATTTGGGGCAGATCACTTTAAATCGTCCCGGATAAATAAATAAAATAAACTCCACAGTGACTTTGGCGAAGATCACATCTCTCTCGTGTTCTCTCTCTCTGCTTGTCTCTCTCTATGTGTTACTTCCTTTCACAGCAAGATGACAGCAGGATGAAGAAACTGGGACACCTTGGTGGAATGTGCTGGGTACACTAGGTGTGCATGTGTGTGTGCGTATATATACACGAGGGTGGCGCGTATATATACACGAGGGTGGCATGAAAGTCGAGCCACCTCTACAGTTTTTGATGATGTCATTGATATTACTTCTGTACAATACTGTAATTTTTTTTAAAATAAATTGAAAATTACAGGTTTATTGAACCAAAAGACATCATTCGAAAAGTCGACAAACTTAATGCTAATGCATAAGGTAAAACGCCATAGACAGGCTAATGAAACTAGCATCGGTAGTTATTACCCCTTAAGGTTAGCTGAAGCAAAATAACAATACGCGAAGGCATATATTCTTTATGCTCTGATAAATGTATATATATATATATATATATATATATATATATATATATATATATATATATATATATATATATATATATATATATACCGTAATTTCCGGACTATAAGCCGCGACTTTTGTTACACGCTTTCAACTCTGCGGCTTATTTAATGAAGCGGCCTATATAAAGACTTTTTTAACGGCCGCCTGTGTAGCGTCTTTCTTTGTAAATATCTCATGTAACAATATGGGCGCCTGCGGCTTATAGGCGGGTGCGGCTTATGTGTGTACAAAATGTTTTTTTCCTTTAAAAATGTAGTGGTGCGGCTTATAATCAGGTGCGGTCTATAGTCCAGAAGTTACGGTGTGTATATATATACAGTATATTATATTATATACATACATACATAGATACATACATACACACACACACGCACACACACACACACACACACACACACACACACACACACACACACACACACACACGAGACATTTATTTTTACTTTACTGGGACATGAATGTCTGTGGTCCAAACACAAGTCTTCAACGACAAAGTAATGTTCGGAATTCCGCCACAACAACCACATCAGTCTGCGCGCCCACTAGCCCTGATAAGCAGCTGCACTACACTGCCATAATGGAGATAATGCATGATGTCATTGATAAATCCACGCAGCGTGTCATTTAGACGTTCTTTTAACGTCAAGGATTGCCAGCATGCTAAATCCCAACAATAGCGGACGCCGCCACAACATGTATGGAACAAGCCAACACAACATGGGATTAACGTGATTTGTTTGATTACATTTCCATTCAACGCATACATGATTGTAGTGTGGCTGTTACACAAAAGGGGATTTGGTGCCAGATGGGAGGGACAACCGGACATTGGTGTAATGGGCACCATCAACACGATGTTATCGAAACAATTGGACACCGCTGTACTCGGTAGGGCATACCAGTACATGGATCAAATGTCTTTCCATGAAATCTTATTCAATATCCTTGATATCCATTTGAAGGTGCATGTACTAGTACGCTATTTGTCCTCATGAGTAACAATATTTGGTGTATTAGTAAAACTGCCTTACTGGTAATGTATTCCCTGTATGTATGAAAATGGTCAATTCAATATTTGCTCACAAATCAATACTGGTGGTCTGTCCCCATTTCGTCCATTATTTTTACATATTATGAACCAATTTAACCCATTCAGGCACAGCAGTTACTACAGTGGACATATCAGGTTACAGGTCATCATAATTTGTTCATAAAAGGGTTAACCTGTTGAAAAGAGCTAGAGGAAAAAAAAAATCTATTAACTCGCTTGGGTACTTCAATTGTCTGAGACGTGTCATAAAACGCGGCCTCTTGCTCTTCGCGGGTGCCGTGTGGCATTTGGTCGCCTCAAAATCCAAAGTTTGGGTGTTGAATAGACAACAAGAATTTAAAAACTAGTGATTCTCGATACATTTTGCTCGGTAAATTTGCATGCAGATTAATTTTCCCCTATTGCGCTGCTTAGTTAGCTCATCATTTTTATTTTTTGCATCACTCATGGCTCTCAAAACTACAAATACAGTTTCGGAAGATGACCAACAGTCCTTAGCTTTTGTGAATTGTAATCGGCCTAAGGCTTTTGGTCTCGTCGGGGGCTCGGAGGTGTCCTAACATTTTAATCAATGACAGCGTAATACGTACTAAATTTGTGACTGAACTGAGGAGGATTATGGGGAGGTGTGGTATTGGCGTTGGTGTGCAGCAGTACATGCTAGCAATATAAGCTAGAACAACAATTTATACAACGGGAAGTTTGCGAACTCAAACTCTGTTTTCTGTTATTGTGCAAAATGGATCGTCTCACTTGGTGTGGTTTTAATGCTAAAGCTTTGATGCTATTTGTTTGTTGTTGTTATTTTTCAAACCGATTCAAGTTTTTTTGGATCACAAAGTGTCCCGGGTGGTGAAGACTTCCAGAAAATATGGGTCAGTATCATCATGAGAGAGAGCGTAGCGCAGAACGAGGCCATGTACAGTACACTCGTTGCTTTTAGCGGCCACTCTGCCAAGCAACGGGAAAACCAGTTAGAGGAATATTGTGTCCGTGTGTGTGTGTGTGTGTGTGTGTGTGAATGGGTGGGGGGTGCGCAAAAAAATAAACTGACCCACATGCCAAATTTCTCCGCATCGTGCCGGCATCCCCAATGGGTTCCAAACTCTGGACCAGCAGTCAATGACGTGCGTGTAGTAAATACAATAGACAGACTTTTCTTTTTTGGGGGGCTGTTTTGGGATGGGCGGGTGTGGGTTTCCATGCCGAGGAAAAAGGCATGCCAAGTCGGTCAGTATGTTAAAAGAAGGAGCATTGTTGAAAACATTGAGAAAAGCCGATTCGATAATGTCAAATCAAACGAGTTATAAACTCGGAATGAACTCATCGCACTTTTTAAAGAACGAGTACGAGTACTTACCTCATAAATTTCAGTACTCACCGATACTGGGTATCGATGCTTGAGGATACACCACATTATCAAGGAGATGAAGGAGATGTGTGGCTTAAGAAGTTTGGCAAAGGCTGTTCTATGAAGTAAATTTAACATAGGGATATGTTGAACAGACATTGTTTTTTTGGGGGGCTTTTTTGGCAGGGGTGGCAATGTCGGGAGTATGCCAACTCTGTTGGTGTCACACTGATTTTTGTCGCAGGCCACATTGGAGTTACCGTTCCCCTTGGAGGGCCATTATGACTGTCAAACCAGATGACGACGTCAAGAATAATGGTTTAATTCAACGATTGTTGAAGTGAGTGTAATGGGGGCTTTGGTCACAAGAAAATGCTTACAATGTACATTATTTATTATACAGTCAAACCTCGGTTTTCGTCCATAATCCGTTCCAGAAGGCTGTTCGAAAACCGACATTGTTCGAAAACCGAAACCACGCTCTTTTGAAAATAAAAATGTTTATTGAACACGTCTGCTCACAATGGAAAGCAATACGAGGAAGCATCACTTCCTCGTCTACCCGAGGAAGCGTCACTTCCTCGTGTAAGGAAGGCGAGAGGAGTTAAATGGTGCATTCAAGTGCGCTCAGTTTGTTTGAGAACCGAAATTTGCTCGTCATCCGAGGAATAAAAAAAATCGACATTTTGGGTCGAAAACCGAATTGGACGAGAACCGAGACGTTCGAAAACCGAGGTTTGACTGTATATGAGAATTTGATTTCAATTTTTATTTTCACCAGCATCAATCATGGAAGTTGACATGTTTGATTTGCTTTGGCAGGCCACATAAAATGATGTGACGGGCCAGATCTGGCCCCCGGGCCTTGAGTTTGACACATATGCCCTAAACTGATTTTGTTTTTTTAAGGAAGGAAAGACTGGGTTTTGGTGCCAAGGATAAACGTGCGGCAATTCTATTGCAGTGTTGAAAAGGGGCACGTGGCTTAAAAATCCTGTGAAAAGCGATATTTTGACATCAAATTATTACATAGCGAAATGCTTGACAGGGTTTGTTTTCTGCTGGGATTTTTGGCAGCAGTGAGTGCAGTTCGGGCAAAGGTATCAGCATTAGGGAGAATTAATTCAACAAACGCTTCCAGTGTTGGCACACGCATATCAAATGCATGCATTGGTAACGTGATGCAAATTTTATTGGCACGATTTGACCTGTGTAGTCACTGTTTTGATTTCGGCCCAGTAAAAGTAGATGTAAATAGCCTGTGGGATTCCTCAGAGTGCATGTGTGTGAGTTGACATTAAAAAGGTATTTTATTCCAGGGCCAAAGGGGATGAATTATTAATGTATGCTTATTCATCCTGACTCAGATTGTTGCTTTTTTTTTGTTTGCAACTAACCTGGATTTTGAAGTTAGTTTGCTTCGCGGTACTTAAATGATGTACCAAAAAAATGGACTTTTCGTTTTTGTACATATCCCATTCGGGAAAAAGCCACACTGAAAAGAAAACAATGTGAAAAATTACGTGACAAAGCTTTGGCGTTCTAAAAAAATTGCAAGATTGAGAAAATTCGAATTCATCTTTATTCTTGGAAAATGACAACTTTATTCTCCTGATATGAGAATTTCAATTAACTCATTCAGTACCAGCCAATTCTGGACCAAGTCTGAAAAGACGTTTAAAAACGTCTTTGGGAGCAAATGAGTACGATTTTATCGTTGTGAAATGGAAACATTTTAAAGTAAAAAGCACATTTATTTTTAGAACATTTGATTCTCAAAATTCAAATTTTTTAAACCATCAATTCAGATCTTTTACACAGTAAAACTACAACTTTTATTATTAAGAAGTTATTCTCATAATTTTACAAGAAGAAGAAGCAGGAGAGGTCCCTTCCTTGTGGCCACGGAGCAGAGATAATATTTACCTGTGAGTATTGTATTCTCTGTTTGGATGTGTTGCTGCTCTGGATGTGTGAAAGTAGCTGCAGTTTAAAAGTTTATAATTACTGTAACATCAATGCTCATTTCCATTTGCTTATCAATGGCGTTTCTCGTCATATGTTAGCATTAAATTAGCAGGTTTTCCGCTAATTAAAGTCATATGCTTTAGTTGAACCGTGCTATTTCCATTGCTTAACAATGTTTAATTGTTCGTAATTTTATGGGTGACTTTTACAGGAAAGTTCAACTAGGCCCGGCAGTCTTCTTTTCCTTTCCTTGAAGTGATGTGATAAGAGTCTCCCATTTATTGACATTTTTAAAGTGTGTTTAAAAGGGATAATTAGTTCCAGCTTTCTTTTAAACCGTTTGAATGTGCTGAAAGAAGTGTCGGAGGAAGAACACGATTTCCAAATGACACTTTTTCGTCACCCATCTATGTTACAGATTTAAAAGTGATTACATTTAATTTATTTTACTGTGACTGGAGGCCCAATAAAGCGTACATGAAGCACTGCAGTGACAGGCAGCAATCCAGTCATCACTGACAGCCATTTTTTTTTCTCTCGCCGTGCTGCCATAGCAACACACTAGGGGAAAAAAGTGTGCTGACCTGATGCTAATATGATCTGACAGGCAAGAACGTGCATGCGTGTGTGTGTGTGTGTGTGTGTGTGCGTGTGTGTGTGTGTGTGTGCGTTTTATTGAGAGAGAGACTTTTTGGTTGCGTTTCTGCCAGCAGTTATTGTCTTTGCACACGCACGTTTGTACGTAAAGCCCGTTAATGTGATGTTGTTCTGCTTCTGAGCTGGGACAAACCAATCCAAACCACCCCACCAACACCAACACTGACACACATGCACACAGTTGGTGCACACATGATGCTAAAATTACTCCATGAACTCCTTGACAACCTGTTTATTTTTCGTGTGTGTGTGAGAGAGAGAGAGAGAGAGAGAGAGAGAGAGAGAGTGAGAGAATCAGATGAAAAGGGATGTGTACAAACCAAGGTTATTATAGTTAAGGAAAACTCACTGCAAACTAAAACTAAAATTGGGGGGAAATGTTTTCATTAAAATTCAAATGCTTTTAAAAATAAAATAAAATTAAAAAGACTACATCTTACAAGCCTAACAAACTCAAAAACACAGCTGTCAAACTCAAGGCCCGGGGGCCGGATCTGGCCCGCCACATCATTGAATGTGGCCCGCGAAAGCAAATCAAACCAGGTCAACTTCCATGACGCATGCTAAAATCTGTACCGAGATGTCAAATTGTCAGGTGGAAGAAATAATCATGTTGAGCTACTGCAAGCATTTTCTTGTTTTATATTATTCCAGAAACTTGAACAACAGTGAAACAAACTACTGGACTCTCTTTGACTTTTGATTTCAAAATAATTACCTATTCATTGTGTACTGTACATGTAAAAATTCAAGGTGGTGATTAAACATTTATACAGAACTACAACTCAACAACTACATGTCAACATGACCCTTGACGGGTGTCTTTCTGCCACGATTGAACCCTCCTTTCAACACACGACGTCTTTCCCTCAAGGTCTCAAAGTCGAGTTGACTTCTTCTCATGCCGTCTGATCAATTTGCTCAATAAGAAGGTGATCAAGAGCCTCCAGATTCGCTGCATCCAACTGTCACATCCGATTTGTTGAGTAGTCCCTCAACGAGCGACGCCCAGGACTTGTCAGCCCCAAGTCGAAGATCTGACGCGCCTTCACCGCCTTCATCTCGACACTTCTTTGGTCTCTCTGACAGTACAAGTAAGTCATTGCGGCAAAGCTAAGGGATGAGCGATTCTTGTTTCTTTGTGTGCTCGAACGAGTTCTCTTTGGCAATTACCGGTATGCGCAATTTTAGAGATACTGTTCAGTTGGGCCTTGAGACATGCTCGGAAAAATGTTCTGCTTTGACTTGAGCCCAAAAATTTGAGATATGAGTGTCGTATGGTGTCAGTAAACTCAATTCAACTCACTTCAGAACAAGCAGACGTTTGGCAGATAATGAACAATTCAACAAGAGGCTTCAAGTTGTTTATCACCATCCCCAGTTGAAGTTTACTGTCAAACTAAACATAAAACAAAGGCAATTACATTCTCTGTGGAAAAAAATGATTAATACCGCAGTTCACAGACTCATTTAGAGTTGTTGTGAAATTCTTCATTTGTCAGTTCTTGACTGAATTATACTGCCCCCCGGTGGCCAAGTTGCACACAGTAGAAGGATTTGCAGGGAATTAATCATGATGCACAAATGTTTTTTTCCCTCCATTGTATTTGTTGATTTATGTTTTATAAAGTACGCACAGATGGCTATATTCCTCATTTTTAGAAAAAAACATTTTCTGTTCCGTTTTTTGGGTGAGGCTGGAATAGATTCATGTCATATGAGTTATAAGCATAGTCCCTTGTGTGTGCCCAACTTAGTTATTCAGGTTACAAGCCATTACCTGGTCACATTTTATTTATTTATTTATTTTTGCTTTATTTTGCTCGCCAACATTTGAAGAGACAAACAAGCTTCTGATACGATGCCGCTTGAGTAAAACTGAAAAAGAAAATGGAGCAATTAAAGTACTGCAATGCCCTGGCATGGGGGCAAGGAGAGCAGTTTACTCAATGGGACAAGCATCCACACACACACAAATACAAAACGAGAATATTTGCAAAAGCTTGTGTGAGCCATAATTTACATCCAGAGCCACGGGCATGGGGAGACGACGCACACTGTCGGTCAAACAAGAGACAACCTAACATCATGACGGATGTATTTGGAATGATTGCACACACTGCATGCGCGCGTGCACACACACACACACACACACACACACACACACAGTATCCCTGTAGTGCTCTATTTGCTCCCTGAAGTGTCCGAGCACAGTTCGGTAGCGGGTGACTGGATGTCCTGCTGCGTTTTAACACATAATTCGAACATGGCTGCACAGGTTGGCATTGTGTGACCCCTAAAGTGACACATTTAATTTTATTTGGATTTGTTCCACATGTTAAGCAGAATTAAATAGCCAGTGGACACATTTATTTTACTGTATTGGGCTGTTACCAATCCCTGAAAGCCTTTGTTCAATGGGCATTTATTTACCGCATCCTGCACTGGTTTGTCTGTACCCTCCACTGTTTTCCAACATCCTGCACCATTTTGTTAACATCCCCAACTGTTTTCCCCCCACATCCGGTTTTTCTCCATGCTGCACATTTTGTCATCATGCTGCACTGTTTTATCCCATCGTACACCATTTTTCCACATTCTGCACTCTTTCACCCTATGCTGCACTGTTTTTTGACAACCTGCACTCTTTTCTCTGCATCCCAAACCGTTCTGACTCCAATATGCTCTGATCAACCGACATACCACCAAGTTTTGTCTGCATCCTGAACACTGTTTTCACATCCCGCTTTGTTTGTTTACCCCATCGTGTACTTGTTTTACCGAACCGGTGCTGGTTTTTTTCCACACTGTTTATTCGACATCAGGCACAGCATTCCCATGTAAAGCTTTTGAGTTAAAAATGCAGAGAAATACTACTTTAAGATGTGTATGTTGATTTCAAAAGCTGGACCATCACCACATGGGAAGTTTAGTAAATTGTATGCTGCCTGCATGGATTTTTGTTCCCTTCATTTTTTTTCCCTCATGACTTGAGAAAAGTCATTAAAACGGTTTCTTCCAGTGTGACCAAACAGATTAGGAACGTGATTCATTTAGAGGCTTGTTCAAATTGTTGCAGTAAGATCTCTCAAGATAAGAAATCATGCTTGTATAAAACAATTACTACATAAGATGGCACTGTTTTTTTTTTACACCTTATATAAAATGATATGGTTGGCAGGATCTGGCTTCGGGGCCTGAGTTTGACACATGTGATTTAGACAGAGAGAATACTGATGCTCAAAGAAGAAAAGTAGCACAAGTAGTTAGATTTTCTGTTGTTCGTCTGAGCCTGCAGTTCTTGGATCCTAAAACATTATTCGTTTGGTTTCGAACCTAACAGTGCCTCAATTTGAGCCAGGAAAAACACCGTTATAGATGGGGGGTTGTCAGGCTATTCGTTTTATAAAATCTATTTAATGAAGGGCTGATGTTCAAGAATAGCTGCGTGTGATTGGCGAGACATTTAGTCAAAATACATTTCCATATCAGCCGCTGCAGATTGTCAAAGATTATTTTACTCCTTGAATCATAAACGCATGCATGTAACTATCAGTGTGAAACTGAAGAGAATTCACAGAATGTGAGACTCCAGAGAATTCACAGTTAAAACGTAAATGCGGCAGCGGTGCGTCATTAAAAGCATATTTGCTGCAAAAGTGGTAAATCTGTTTAAGCGGGGAGATATTTTCAGCCTCCGCCTGATGCCCATTCTTGTCATTTAGCCCAAGTATTAAGACCAACTCCACAATGATGCCAAGTGGGTCATTGTGATGGCCAAACTGCATTTTTATTTTTAGCATATCCTTCTTGTTGATGCCAAACTGCCTGCTAACGGAAATTCACAATGATGTAAAATATGTCCTGCCATAAAATCACAGGAGAGGTTACACACATGAGTTTATGCATAACACTTTTGGAGAGGTTACACACACCGTCTGAGTTGATACTGCATCTTCTACCGCTTACGAGGTCGGGTCGCGGGGGCAGCAGCTTTAGCAGGGAGGCCCAGATCAAGCATGGTTACAGCTGGGTGACATGCCAGCGTGTCCCGTCCTCGGGGCCAGGTAATCAGATGCAACACCGCACTGCCAACTGTTCCATTTTTTTTACACACTTCTTTCAAGGCGCATCAGTGCATTTGATTATGCTTGAAGATTAACAGGGTGTAGCACTACACTGTATAACATATTAAAAAATAAATAAAAACACGTTTTCATGCAAGCACAAATGTAATAGTAGCCTTTATTTAAAAAAAGAAAAGTACAGGTCACCTAAGATACGAGCAAAAATAATAATAACAAAATAAATAAAGGTAAGTCAAACTATGATCAATCATTTAATGGTGACATATATTTGTAGCTGCATCTAATGGTAACTTTGCAATTTTTCCCAGTTTACATTGTAGTTGAATACGCATAAAGCTCGGTTTAATTACATTTAAATGCATTTTTATATTAATTATTTTAATCAATGAAGAGCACATTAAAACTAAATTAAAATAAAAGTGTATAAAAACTAATATTTTTTTACACAAAAATACAGTATTTAAAAATATTGTTTCATGACTGTATTTCGATTTCGAAGATACATTTTCAATCGGTTTAATGCACGTGGACACAGGTGGTTGACCAGTCGGAGGACGGTGTGTTGTGTGTGGGTGTGTCTTTAATTTATTTACTGTACATGGCTATATGTATGTCATTTAAATGTAATAGGAACAACCTTTGAAGTAAAAAATAAAATTGACATAGCTGCAGTTACTCAAACCTATTCCAAATAATTTCTTCAAGGAATAGTATTGATTTATTATTATTTCCCCGTCGCAATTTATTTCACCGTCTGCCTTTAATTTGATATCGACGCTGGAATGTGACGTCAACGAGTGTAGGAGATTTTCTGACCAATAGGGAGAAGGGAGGGGGGCGTTCCAGATAGCTTCGCTCTCCCCGCCTTGAGATTAGAAACACAACAAATCCGGCGTTCCAACCGCATGACAGACATTTCCACAAAATAAAGCACGATAATACGGGTGAGTCAATCCGTACGGCACGGGGTTGATTGTTTTTGTTTTCCGATTGGAAACTATGGATGAAGAAGAGAGGTAGCAATGTTAAATAAGTGGTTGCGGACACTTTGTCGTCCATTGAGCCTGCTACGTTTTACTCGTGAGAATCGGTTGCTCGTTGTCATCAGAGCGTGACGACATCACTTTATTATCTCGGTTACCGTGAGAAAATCTTAAAAATTGTAGTCAACAGTTTACAAGGAAACTGGAGCGATGGCGATGATTTTAAGATGGCGGGACTTTGTGTTCCCGGACCGTGTCCAGAAGCTTTTGGAAGAGCTCGGGGGACTGGGCCGAAGCTTCTTGTTGTTTCACATGTTAAGTCGCGTATGTAATGGTTCACCGCAACACATTACCCAAACGTCTCACCTCCACAACAACAATGCAGAGGATTTATTATACCACGTGAAAATAATAAGCAGCCAATATTACAATCCATTTTAATATTCCCAAAATAAATCAATCATTTAAAAGTGGACTTTGCAGGTGTTAAAACAAACATGCTCTGGCATGATAAAATTATTTATGACCCGACGCTAGAATATTATCAATGTGATGTTTTGGGAAATATGTGCCTCCCTAGCCCCATTTAATGCATCTGGTTTTCCCCCCTAAGTGGCAGTCAAGTCCAGAATTTTCTTTGCCATAATGTGTTCTATGTGCTAGTTCACTAGCTGTCTAAATTATATTGCGTTCTTGTTATAATAGTGAAGCAGATTAATCCACCCGTTTTCATCTACCTCGGGACGCAGCCCTTGTGACATTCTACCTCACTCTGCTTTCAACTAGAATTGAAGTGCCCTCGGGCTCGCATTACAAACATCCCAGCTCACGTGTTTTCTGGGTTTGGTCACATAGTCTTAAAAAGGATGTACTGTATACTTGAATTATTCTTCCCTAATATTGGGTGTTGTACCGGAACGAGTTCAATGAACGAAGGTAGGTGTGTGCGTGTGGGTTGGGGGTGTGTGTGTTTTACAGTAGCCTGAAGACGAGAGGGGGGTTTAATTAGAGTGTGTGTGACAGCTCATTCCTACCTCAGCCTGATTCCTACTTTAGATTAAATTTGTGCTTGTATATTAAAGACGACAGTCCCTAATTCCTCATTAAAAAAAAAAAAAAGAGCATTAAAGCAACAAATTTTTCCTCATGAGATTGTAGGATTAAACCTGGAGCTGCAATGGGACAAATGCCTGTATTTTGAGGGTTATGAACCAAAAACAAAACAAAAAAATCTATACTAGTTCATTTTTGAAACGATGGAGTTCAAATATTTTTTATATGAACTATGAATTGAACAAGTTCAATTAAAAAAACGGAAACTTCATTTAAACTAGTAAATGGAAACACATCACAGATACTATTGTTTATCGTAATAGTTTCTGAGAAAATATATTGTCCCAAAAATGGAGTATTGTGACAGGCCTACATTGGTTTCCTTGGCCGGGTGATTTACCTCTGGCTAACAACAAACGTTATTGACAGGAATAGACCACTCTCAAGACAAAATAAGCCTAAATGTAAAAGTAGTGTCCTACACGGACGCAATCCAGGTAACGTTTACTGTTTTGCAACACTCCATTTGCATCGTAGCAGCTGTGGTTAAGATAAGCGTGTTTACTGTGCATGCTCGCGTTCGTGAGGTCTGTGGTTTTGGACAGCAACTCACGGGGGCAGGAAGTAGTGAAGAGAGGGTAGATTCAAATTTTGCCAACAGTTTGAAAACTGCAAATTGCCATTTTGCAGAATACAAAATGGCTTCTAATGACACTCGTAGGATAGACACGCTTGCACATGCAATTTTTGCACAAAACAACTGATGTGAGAAACACATATTTAGGATAACTAATGTCTATTCTTTTGAGAGTCGCTGGTGCTCATTGTTCAACGTTTCTAACCACGTAAAAACAAAACAGGCCGCGCTCATTGTTCACATTGAATATAACGTGAAGTCAAGTTTGACTGTTTATTTCACAGAACTTCCTCCTTGTTGAGACAGCTTCTCTTAGAGTCTTGCTGATCTGAATTTGTGTAACTTCCTGTATATACCTCATTGAGGCTGTTCCTTTTTTGGGGGGGGGGGAGGGCAGTGATCACGAAAAAAGGGTAATTACTCAAATCGTTTTTTTTGTTTTTTTTTACTTATGGCACTGTCAGTGTTTAGGAAAAAGCTTTGCACAACTTTGGAGATGTTTCAAACTGAACAATAGCCTCCATTTTCACGGGCATAGTTGACTAATCAACTTATTTGAGGCTTATTTGCCACAAATGTGCATTTGTTTTTTGTGTGCTATTACATAGTGAGGTCGTCAGCTATGGGGAAGGCCCAGTCATTGCTGGCCAGGCACAAAGAGGGCACTCAGGAGGGATTGATGCCAAACACGGACGAGTACGATGAGATGCCAGCACAGGACGCAAAGAACGGCGATGTGTCGCAGTTTCCCTATGTGGAGTTCACCGGACGGGACAGCGTGACCTGTCCCACGTGTCAGGGCACCGGTCGCATCCCACGAGGTAAAAAAAATATACAATCAAACCTCAATTTTCGAACGTCTCGGTTCTCGTCCAATTCGGTTTTCGACCAAAAATTTCAAGTTTTTTATGCCTCAGATGACTAACAAATTTCGGTTCTCGAACAGACTGAGCGCACTTGAATGCACCATTTGACTCCTCTCGCCTTCCTTACCCGAGGAAGTGATGCTTCCTCCTGTTGCTTTCCATTGTGAGCAGACGTGTTCAGTAAACATTTTGATTTTAAAAAGAGCGTGGTTTCAGTTTTCGAACAATTTCGGTTTTCGAACAGCCTCCTGGAACGGATTATGGACGAAAACCGAGGTTTGACTTTATAGCCCACTATCGCTAGTTAGAACATATTGTTATCAGGCCTTAAACACGTCTGTTCGACATGACGGAACTCCGTCATTTGGTAAAACTACGGAGAAAAAAAAAACTTTTGCTTTGACATTTGACTTTGAAATTGTTCCATTCATTCCGTCGAAATTGTCAATTATACACAGTTACATGCACTGTTGTTGTTGCACCTCGTCACAATGAACCTGTCCTGACAGATGGAAGATGTAGGCGCTGCAAGAAGTGTTTGGGGTTGCAGCTTTGCCCCCCCCCCCCTCCCAAAAAAAGTACTTTATAGCTAGCTTGGCTAGCAGCTCAGATTAAATTTACCCGGCAATTATGGCCACCCATTTTGCGGAGGAAGGTGCGGCATTGGGAAACACTGATACGGGAGTCAACAATGATACAGAGATGGGCATGACTTGAGAAGACAAAATGGCCTTCTCTACTGATCAATAAATTAAACAGCCAGGTACATGCATGTGCGTCATATGCCAGATATATGTTTTTTAACTCATTCAGTACCAGCCAATTCCGGACCAAGTCTGAAAAGACGTTTAAAAACGTCTTTGGGAGTAAATGAGTTCATCGGTATGGTAGTAACAGTAAAAAAATAAAAAATACTGTTACGCCACCTGTCAGAAGCCACACACGGGGCCCCCACAACAACAACAACAAAAAATGCACCGGCATCAATGGCTGACCGTGTCTATGACCTGAAAGTGCAAGCGTGCGCTTTCATAGCAGAGCGCGGCCGATAGTGGAGCGGCACCCATGACATACCTGCAAGCTACAAAGCTGAACTTGAACTTGTTCAACCGTTCAAGGAACTGAATGGCAAATTCACAACAGGTGACCGCTGCACCACGATATATAGAACAGAGTTTCGCTGCTGTACAATAACCCCTTTCGTTGTTTTCTTTCTATTTGACCAGGTCAGGAGAACCAGCTGGTTGCCCTGATCCCCTACAGCGACCAAAGGCTGAGGCCAAGTAGGACGTGAGTGTTTTTGTACTGATCAACGAACGCGTTTGTTGACTTTTCCTCACTTCCGTTTTGTCTGACATGCAGAAAGCTTTACGTGACCATATCGGTGTGCCTGTGCCTGCTGCTGTCCAGTCTTGCCGTCTTCTTCCTGTTCCCTCGCACCATCAACGTCGACTACGTGGGCGTGAAGTCAGCCTACGTGGGCTACGATCACGGGAGGCAGATCATTTATCTCAATATTACAGTAAGATTGCCCAGCTATGCTGCCTTGCACTCTCTTTGATTCTTCTATTTTGTTAAAAGCCGTTGAATTAAAGCATAGGTGTCAAACTCAGGTCCTCGTGGGCCGCTGTCCTGCATGTTTTCCAAGTCTCCTTGTTGCAACACACCTGATTCAAATGAGCAGGTTCAATGTCAGGCTTCCGCAGAGCTTGCTGATGATCTGATCATTTGAATCAGGTGTGTTGCACCAGGGAGACTTGGAAAACATGCAGGACAGCGGCCCACGAGGACCTGAGTTTGACACCTATGGATTAAAGCTTTGAATGATGCCTGACCTTTGCGCAGGAATTTATCTAATTTGAATCAGGAATTGTTCAGGAAATCATCATTGTTATCCTGGTTTTCCGAACGTTGCCGCAAATAATTCCTTTGCACTTTCATCAATCACATTCCACAATCAGAATAGCTTAATTGTCATTGCACTACGAGGTGCAACGAAATGGAATGGACACAACCTGTCCAAGAGACAGAAAAACAATGACCAACAGTACGTGAGTCCACCGGGTCACCTTTTGCAGCGACCCATTTTTGAAGAAAAAAAAAGAAAAACATAAAGAAGGGGACGAAAAAAAAGACAACCCCAGACTAAGCTCAGGTGACCATAGGATGGTTTTGGAAAAAAACTCAGCCAACAGGCACACATTAATACACGACACACAGACGAGCACATGTGGACATGGCGTTAGGAGTACCACCTAGATCGGGGGTCGGCAACGCGCGGCTCCAGAGCCGCATGCGGCTCTTTAGCGACATCTAGTGGCTCCCTGGAGTTTTTATAAAAAATGTTTGGAAATGGAAAAAGATTTTGATAGGAGGCTAATATAGCTAAAATCGAGATAGATATATGTTGCAGCTCCGAAAAAGGAGAGCTGTGGTGTTGGTTTTTTAAAACGTACACTTTATTTATGCTTTTAACAGTCTCGACAAACACAGACACGTCTGCGTCCGACTGCGTGCCTTCGCTCTTCTCTTTCGACTCGAGAGGTGTTCAAAGACAGCCTCAGGAAAATGGAAATTAATGATCACTTCACTGACACTAAGACAAGCGAAAATAATGCACCAAAACAAAAAATCAAGCGAGGAAACTACAAAATAAATTCTATGGGGGCGTTTGTGAACGCGCAACAAATGAATAACAAACAATTCAGAGACAGTCCAGTCTCCTACATGCATACAGCATGTGTTTTCCTTCATTGTACGTTTTATATAGAAGGCTTTATTTTTTTTGTGGCTCCAGACATATTTGTTTTTGGGGGGGTTTTGTCCTATATGGCTCTTTCAACATTTTAGGTTACCGACCCCTGACCTAGATGAACTTGTATTTGTATTACTTTTGGCCAAAGAATGTCGATGACACAATACTGAAAACTTCAACCCAAGTTATTAAAGCAATGAGCATTTGAAGATGTGTTTTTGTACATTAGCAACTGTTTCCTAGCAATCGCGTTCATCTCAAGTTAACACAGAGACTGTCCACCCATCAAACATCAGTCATCAGTGAGCATTGCAGTGTTAGAGCAATAATTTCACTTGTATACATTGTCCTCTTCCATCCAGAATACTCTGAACATCACAAATAACAACTATTATGCCATAACGGTAACCAACATCACCGCCCAAGTGGAGTTCGCCAAGACAGTGATCGGGAAGGCCAAGTTCAACAACAGTACTCTCATCGTACCTCTGGACCAGCAACAGGTCTGTAGCGGTTTCCTTGAAGCACAGCAAAAGTGGTACAGTCCGGTTTATGAAGAGCATATGTTTTCGACTGATAGTTAAAAATCTGTAATGGAGACTATACTGAACTTTTTCCCCCCCCACATTCAAACACATTTGAACTTGTTAAAACACACATTTTAAAAATCACATTCCAAACACATTGTAACACATAACACAAAATGCCTGGCTGAGTAGACGACGGCGTGAAAAGTCATACTCAAGCAATCAGTCTTTCTCGATAACCAAGAAGTAGACGACGTAATGTAGCCTAATAAATTCGAAATAAAAAAGCATCCGTTACCAAAAGAACCACTCAGTGTTACGCCAGGCTCATTTACCAATCATGCTACAGTGTTATGCTAGCTTTGTGCTACATCTACCGTGACCCAGGTTACGCCATTCAATGTACTTCAAGATCATAAATTAGTCAGCCAGCCCCTCAATGACCATGTTAGATATGTCTGAATGTTTCAATAAACTTAGTAGTTGTAAATTATGGTCACAGTTTACTTCTCTTAGCATTTTCTTTGCGGCACACACATCCCCCATTCAAACTGTGTGGTAAAGAAAAAGCTGAACCCATAAGAGGCACATTCCCCTGTCAATAGGAGACTTTTGAAATCTGAAGGATATCATATGAATGACTAATATGGTCAAAAAATGAGCTTCAACCGCCCTCTAGTGGTCCAAACCAACAATCAGTGATAGTACAGCGCAGCCTTATACAGGGATAGCAGATCGGATTCTGCAAATTTTACACTTTGAGTAAATTGCAAAAAGGAAAACAAAACTAACATTTCTAAACTGCTCACCTTTGAACCACAAGTGTTTTTTTTTAAAAATCTGTGTTTGTGTTTTACAGATTGACTACACAATTCCCACTGTGATTTCAGATGAGTTAAATATGTTGTAAGTCGATGTTCCTCAAAGTGCATTACTCTGTGCAATATGGATTTTTTTTTTGTCAAAACTTGCTGACGTTTTGTCTCACTGTCCACAGCGACTACTGCACGCTGCAGTCCATCAGAGTGCACAACATGGTGGTCACGATGCAGTAAGTGGGACTTGAACATACTGTACTTTTGATAGCTGTTGGACTGTCAAGTAAGATATTGTGAAAAGCCAAACAGCTTTCTCGATTTTCCGAAGCTGCGCACTAGTCTGCTGAATGTGCTCAAACCAGACCACACTTGAGCTGTCAATCAAATACCGTTACCAGTCCTGGAAAAATGGATGCGACATCATCGGCCATGTTTCTTATGCCAACACAAAACAGTGAAAATCTATAGGTTTAACTCCTTCGGTGCATAGAATATATCCTACCGTGTCATCGCCGTGATTTTCCACACCGTGACAACTAGGCGCTCTAATGAGACCATGCCAGCCCAAAGCTGGCTGCCAAGTCGGACTTGTTCAGATCAATTTCCCCTCTCAATTCACATGACAGGGTGTTTGAGAAAAGCAACTTCTGAGCTTTTTTGGGGAAATATGTTTCTGTGGACCCGGATTAACAGTTTGGGATTTTTCGTTATAGTTCATTTTTATTTTGTTCTCTCTTAGGTTTTTAAAAATTCAGTTTCTTTCAATTCGTTTTTAGAGCAGGTTTGTTAGATTTTACTTTTTTGGCTTTTGTTTTTGTTCCGTTTTTATTTATATATATTTTTTATACATCTGGATTATTTGTTGAGGTCACCAAGTATTGTGTAATCAAGTTAAGTAAACTACAATTTTCAAATTGTTGTACAGATGTACAGCAATACCCAAATAACTACATTTATAATCAACTCTGAATAGATTATGATGTTATTTGATAAAGACAAAAACAAAGGACATTTTCCGTTAAATTATAGTGACAGTGAGTTTTTAAAAACATACAGTCTCGTTTCAGTTAATTTTCATATTTCAAAAGCATTTTTATTTCAATATGTTCACAAATATATACATTTTTTTTCACATTTTAGTTTATTTCGTTAGCTATAATAACCTTGCTGTGGACTGAAGGATGATTTTTTGAAATTTATTGATTTGTTCCTTTCTTTACTAGGGTTACCGTGACTACGTCGTACTTTGGCCACGCCGAGCAGGTATCCCAGGAGATGTATCAGTATGTGGACTGCGGAGGGAACACCACGTCCCTGCATGGTTATGTGCAGGTCTTCTAAGAGAACAACAAAAGTCCAACCTAATCTTACGAGGAAAGGTGAAGCGCGAGCTATTTGGTGCTGTCTTCCTCAATTAAACAGCCGTGGGGGATGTCTTGAATAAAACATCTACCTTACGGCTGCTTGTTTGCCATTAACAGCTTGGTCAGGCCACGTAAAACACTTAGTTGAAAAAAAAAAACTAACGGTTATTTTAACAAGAAAAAATGTGTTTTAATAAGATGGCACAGTTCACACCGTGGCATGTTTTTGTCGGCTGGTCTGGACCACTAAACCCCACGGCACTCTCACCCCTGAAAGGTACTTGTTCTCACTCACCAAATCCCAACTTTTGAAATATTTTAGCTTTGAATTCAGAAGTCTGAATGGAGAAAGTTACTTCCGTTAAGTTAACATCGCAGATGTTTTTGTGTGTTTTTCTTAAGTGCAACATGGACTTTTTTTTTTGTCTCTGCTGTTGTAGTTTATTTAGTATTATTTCAACATTTTGAGCATTTCCTTAAGAGTGTGATTTTAACACAAATGTGTGCAGTTAAATATATTTATAATGACAATCTGATATTTTTACATTTAAACTCGAAAGGGGTATTTAAGGTCATGAGGCATACTTGGAGCTTAATTTTGAACTGAACTGTGGATGCATTTTGTCTATATTTTTTTTAATATGTGGTGGCTTCCTTCCTTGACTCTGCTCTATGTGACTTGCAATATCTTGTTGTTGAATATACTTTAATTGAATTAATAAATTTGTGTTTAAAAAGAAAAGCAAAAAATAGGGAGAATATTTTGCGTTTTGCAAGCTGGAAGGCCCAAAATAAAACGTTTTGTCATTTCTTTGTTATAATCTCTGTGGACTCCAGGTGGCGTTGTATACCGCCAAATGATTCCTTCATTGATGATAACTCACACATTCCCCTTCAAAACATCAAGAAGAGTACAGTAGTCCCTCACCACTTTGCGCTTCATGTTTTGCGGCTTCAACGCTTCGCCTGTTTTGCCAAAATGTCAAGTAAACAATGCATGGCAACGTGAATGGACACATAACCTTATTTATGATATACTCTATACTCGCAGTGGTATTTACATGCCACTACGTCCAAGTTATTCCGACGGCTCCCTCGACCTAGAAACTGCGCCAGACGTCTCCAGAGCTTTGCGGTATGTTCGCATCTGTTACGCTCGTCAAAACGCCGTCCGGCTCACTTCCTGTTCGACAGACAACTCTGCAGCACGGAAATACACGGACGCAGGAAAAAAAATTGTCTAGGGTAAAAGTTTTCATCCTACACAAAATGAAGTTTTAGCCTAAAACTTAATTTTCCTTAAACAGCACCTGCAAATACGGTGAACGTTCCACACCCACTTGTGCTAGGTGAAAATCTGCAATATGGAGACCAATATTTTTTTTTAAAGCATTTTTCAGTCAGCAAACCATTGTCATATGAACAAATGACACATTAAAAAAAAAAATGCATAGAGTGACCCGACATTTCCCCATTGACTGTGTTGTTTGTTTCCACTCCAGCTGACCTACAGCAGGTCATATAGGCTCAACGTTTCCTCTCCCTGTGCATTTGCAAATTACTTTTCCACATGTGCGCTTGTCTGCATAAACTGTATTTTTCCTACCTGTGACATACTGTACTTCACAACACCAAGTCAGACTGAATCCATTTTCGAACGTCTGAAATGTTGAATTAAGGGTGCCAAAATAACAGTTGGGACCTTGGGACTGTTTTGACAAATGTACATTGTATTCTTTGATTTAAGGGTTAAAAAATAGATTATAGGCATGCACGACGATACAGCATAAAATATTGTGAAAATGTATGAGAAAAAATTAAACTTTTGTATAGGGCAAAGAAATAATGTAGACAGTTTAGTCGCTCTCCTCCATTTTGGTTGCTTAGTTGTGCTGCCGTATTGCGTTTGTTTGAATGAGTAATGAGTGTTTGCATTTGCGATGGTAGATTTTAGATGCTTCTGATGTACCCATCTCATTTTTTAAAATAAGAAATCCACAAAGACAGCTGCCACTTGTCAAATTGCGACTAGAAATATTAATGGCGTGAACGAAATTCAACTTTCGACACGATGCTAATATGACAGCTAAGAGGCCATTTAACGGGGCCATTCATAGTTAATTGTAATCAATTTAATAGCATCTTAAGTTTCAGGGTTGACAAAATGTGAATCTTAAACTAGTCAGGTCGAAATATTACAGTTAAATACTGACGTTGATGGCATAAAATGCTAATGCGTGTTCAAAGTTGAAGCTAACAGACAACTACCCAGCTAAGAGGCCAAGTAACGGCGGCAGTGACGGTTAACGTTAATGTGATAACATTAATTTTGTTATACAAGTGCTTTAAAGTTGAAATGTTATGAAAATGTTCAAGTTTACGGTCAAAGTCGTCGTCCCCCCCTCACCACCACCACTACTGTACTACCAAGGACCCTCCCCGCCAGCCGGCCACGCCCGCCTCCCCCGCACTGACCTCCCGCTTGTCTCCGGGCGTGCTACCGGGCGGCCGTGAGCTTATCCGGTGGAATTCCTCCATTAGCGGACTTTTTTTTTTTGCTCCCTCTGAGTCAGTCATGGGCTTTTTCGGGGGACCGGGACCAGCCACTGCGGCTTTGCTTCTGGCGATGGGGTTGTGCGGGCTGTGTTGCAGCCGATGCTGGGCACGTTCCGACGCTCCTCGTGGGGTGGTGCTGGGCTTCGTTTTTGACCCGAAGGCGACATGCGAGCCGCCGTGCCAGCACGCGGGAGTATGCATCCGCAACGACACTTGCCTGTGCAGCCGTGGCTACGAGGGTGACAACTGCCAGTATGGTGAGGGGAAAACCGTATCTCCGTGATCTGCTTCTAATTGACACCTGTATATGTTTTAATTTGAAAAAAAGTTTATTTTCACACACTTATTTTCAATTTATATATTTTCGCTTTTAAAACGTACAGAGCCACTAAAGTGACATGGGGGAGTTTGGTGAAATATGTTTCTCATCTTAACAACAAAGTTTCTCATTCAAATGCAAAAACATAAGTTTGCGCGTTTGAATGAGAAACTTCCTTGTTAGGATAAAAAACATCTCTACCTGACAGCGGTGACTTATTTATCAGACTACAAGACTTGCAATGTTTTAAATGTCTTTCAGACACAACATAATGGTGACGACTGACCTATAATATGTATTTAAAGTCCCAGGTGAAACGATAACCAAACCAGGTGCTGAACGGTGATTTTCACTCAGAAATGCAAACCGAAATTAGTTATAGTGTCACCCATGCATGCATTCAATGGACTACTTTTCTCATCCTAATTATAAGCATATTTCAATATTTTTCCTCCATGTCACCTTCGGGTCTGCGTATCTTAGAATGAATTTTTAATGAAAAAACAATGTATTTTTTTTTTATCGATTGTTCATGCAGTCAACTGCTATCCTAAATGTAAAAACGGAGGGGTGTGTCTTCGTCCTGGGAAATGCAGATGTCCTGCAGGCTTTGGAGGGAGATATTGTCACAAAGGTAATAATTTTGCATTGTAAATTTTCACACACGCACAGAATTATGTGGTGCAATTATTGTTTGGGTTTTGTGTTGTTTGTGTGTGCAGTGACATGCGATGATGGCTGCTGGAACGGAGGCGAATGCAACGCTGTCAACGGAGTGGCCAAGTGCATCTGTCCCTCCAGCTGGACGGGCTCCAAATGCCAAGAGGGTTAGTGTTTTTTTTTTTTTTGGTTTGTTTTGTTTTTTTAAATGGGCCGATGTCCAATTACATTAGCACCTTGGCTCACTGGCAGCAAATGGTCCTCAGCAGTGGTTAGAGTGGTGAGAGAGGGGTAGGGGAGGGCTTACTTCCTCAGCTGGATCCACAGGCCAGCATTCAGTCAACTGATCTCAGTGGTGCCACATAGAAAAGGAGGAATCATGTATTAAAATACAGTGAAACCCGATATATCACTGTTCATCATTCGCATCCCAGCTGTGTTGCAGATTTTTTTAAATAATTGGTTTTATGGGTTTTTTTCCAGTGCGTATAAAAGTTTCAATTTGGGGTTTATTGCCGTTGCATGTTGTGCCACAACATATCGGGCAGCAGTAAGCATCAAGAGAAAGTCCCCATCTAAACTACATAAATTGTTTGGGGTTTTTTTCCTGCAGAACAAAGAGAATGTACTGTGAGCCTGAAAATATTGTTGTACGCCCTCTTATATCTTTTGCCGCTCTGTGTGTGTTAAAGTTGTTTGAAGCTTTATGTTTACCATTACATGCTACTGTTCTTTAGCCTGTTACATGTTAGCACTAAGTTAGACAAAAATTTGGTTTGATTGAATGCACAATGTTGAGTTCTCTTTTGTTTTATAGGTCACTTAGATCTAAACTTCAACTGGGAGTGACTATTTTATTTTGAGACCTGTGCATCATACCAAAGTAACAATGAACACTGAGGAATAATTTAAATGTCTTTTAATAAGCTTGTGCTGTATATAAAGCATGTGGGAGGGTTTTTACAATGTTTTAATATGGTCTCTTTTAATCACAGATTTTCACCTCTCACAAGGGAGACTAGAAAAGATCCCCCCTGCGATAAACTGGGGTTCACTGTACAGACGATACATTTCTGCTGCTAATAATGCTTCTCTGGTGTGTTCCCCAATAGCCATTTGCCCCCAAGGCTGCAGAAACGGGGGCCTCTGCGTGGCCCCTGGAATCTGCAGCTGTCCCGAAGGCTGGCTGGGAGGTGCCTGCCACATCGGTAAGCTCGATAGCACACCGATTCCTAGCAGTAATGGCTACAACATAACGGCACAATGCACCATGGGATATATTGCTTTTCCAGGGACCATTGGTGATTTATTGAGCTTCCTCCAACTGCGTATTATGTGACTATATTTTCTGGAGCCGGTCATGTAACCAGAGTGAGCAAAACTGTGGCTACAGCTGATGCTAATGCTGTTAGGTTTGGAGTCGAGGAAAACACATTGCCGGGATGTTGAATAACCCTGAAATTGGAGCCTCAAGCATATTGGGATTCAAAAAAGGGACATTGTTAGCTAGCTAATCAATCTCAAAGTTGGCTGATATGAAAAGTGAACATTGTCCTGAAAATTAGCTTTAGCACAAGAGCTTTTGTGAAGAAGCACTAACAATTATCATTGTTTATTTTTTGTGATTTTTTTCCATTAGCTATACAAGCTAGCTAGCGCCAACAATTTTCCACCAGTAGCTAGTTAAACGTACCCGAGAATATGGAGATTATTGAAATCATCACTCACCAAATTCGGTGAGGCAATAGCATTTACTATTCCAACTTCTGAATCAGCGAGGGGTCTTCCTTTTTGTTTCTGAAAACTTTGATCTGCACGAGCCAACTGCTTGTACATGTCACAAACCTATCAGGTAGCAGTATTCCAATACCTTCAGATAGAAAAAAAACCGCAGGTGTTTTAACGAATTCAAGGCTCCCGCGCGCACATGTTCGCAGTTCACTGTTAATCGCTGGTATACCTTCATGGCTTCTCCATACCGCAGCACCCAAAATTCTTTTCTCATGGGATCTCCACGATTCACATAGGTCACCTATTTTGTTGATGTGTGTTGCAGCCGAGTGCACTCAACCGTGCCTGAATGGAGGAAAATGCATTTCCCCCAACAAATGTCGCTGCCGTCCCCCCTTCTTGGGCCCTCGCTGTGAGGAGAGGAAGAGGCGCTTCTAGGGCCCGAGAGGCCACTTTACTTTGTTCTCATTTATTCTCATTATTATTGTACAAACACTGCTTGCTTTGTGTTTCTGTTCATGAACTGTATTTTGTGTCATTAAATGAAGTGAACTCTGTAAACTGCATGTTGTGTTTAAAAACAAAAAAATCATTCATACAAAAGGGGGGGGGGAATCATAGAAAATGTTTGTCTGTGACTTTATAAAGATCAGTCAAAAAGCTCTGAAACGGCTGGCAACATGCGAAACAGATTTGAGAACGGCTGGCAGCGAATGAGTTAAAAGGCGGAATCCGCAACTAATGTGCACGACCTAATGTGACAAAAGAAAGTTTTGAGGTAGAGGACCGAAAAGGGGACCGACAAAAAAAATACATCAAGTCTCCTCTAAGCAGCGCCACTGTAATAATATATACACACAATATACACACACCCTCACAATATCCTTTGACTTCATTTGGCATCACGCTTGCGAGACCTGCAAAACACACAAAGGTACATTGAGATGAGATGGCTCGAACCTACCCGCCACTTTTCTACTATCTGACACCGACCTGAATGGCGCACGTGAGGCCCTTGTAGCCCCTCCGACAGTGGCAGTAGTCGGGCAGCACGCAGCGCCCCCCGTTTAGGCAGCGCTGTCTGCACACCGCTATATGTACAGCGCACAGCAAATGTCAATGATTATGATTATAAAACGCAAATATATCAACGCAATGTATTGTATGTGACTCACGTGTCTGACAGTGCAGACCCTCCCAGCCAGTGGGACAGTGGCACGTGTTGGGCCCCACGCACTCACCGCCATTTTTACACTTCTGGAGACACACGGCTAAGGCGACAAAACACTCAGCGTTTGTACAAGTAGTAGTCGTCGTAGTAGTTGGAATGATTTATGTTCCATTTTCATGATGCAAAGCACTTATAAGGAAGAGCTGTGTGTGTAATAGTAGCAGTTAGTATTAGTGGTGAAATCGTATTAGTTTTGAGGTGGTGGTCACAATTTTGAAAGAAGTTGTATGTTAGCTTACGTACGTATGTTACATCTGTTCCCCCTCCAGCCGGACGTACACGAGCACGTGTTGGGCCCCACACATTTGCCTTTGTTCATACATGTGGGCTCGCACACGCCTGCGACACAGACACACAAATATAGTCATGTTTTTTTAGCGTTTGTGTATAATAAGCGTGTGTGTGTGTGAGACGCGGACTAATGTCAGGTCATATACCTTTTTACTTGGTCCTCACTGTACAACAAATACAGGAATGTGTGTGTGTGTGTGTGTGTGTGTGTGTGTGTGTGTGTGTGTGTGTGTGTGAGAGAAAGACTCACTCTTTTGACATCGTTTCCCCGTGTAGCCTTCAGGGCAAGAACACACGTTGTTTCGCCTGCACTGACCTCCATTCTTGCAAGGTGGACTGCATACAGCTAACACACAAACACACACACCGATATTGTGCATTGAAATAATAATACCATAAAAGTATAAATTGGAATTTATTTTTTTTGCATTTCCAAACATTACATTTTATAAGGAAAAAAAGTGTAATCCAACAAAAAAAAAACCCACAATACTGTACTAGGAAAGTATAAAAGTATGAAGAAAATAACGACATGTTATGAGAATAAACCTTTAATTTTACTCTGGCAAAACACACAAAAACAATGTCATTACATTGTAATTTAATTGGGGACGGGGGGCTGTCATTTTTACCCAAATACAAAGCTGAAAAAACAGAAAGAATCTATAATAAAAAAGTATTTATTTTATTTAATATCCATTGACAAATAATGAAAAAATGGGTGTTTAAGTCATAATTTCCACAATTGAAAAAGTTGTAATATTGAGGAAGAAAAACTAATATTCAGAAAAATAAGATATAACTTGATAAGATAAAAAGTCAAAATATCAGGTGAAAAAAAAAAGAATTTTCTTTCTCACCAATTTGACACTGCGAGCCGTAGAATCCGGCGGGACAAGTGCACACGTTTGGTTTGATGCACGTTCCTCCATTCAGACACACCGGATTACATTCAGCTATGCACACACACGCACACACAATGACTTCACTATTTCGTATTATTATTATGATCAATATAAAAATACTATAGGTTATGTTGCATCATACCTGAGTTGCAGGTTGGACCATTCCAACCTGGTTTGCATTCGCACACATCGGGAGAAATGCACTCGCCGCCATTTTCACAGTGCCTGTTACACACCACTGACACACACGCAGTCATTTTAAATGGTTTATGAATTATGATGAAACAGCATTAATTATAATTCTACGCTCTCAAAATTACAGAATAAAGTCTATTATTTTCCAAGAATAGTAGATGTAATTTTACCAGGAAAGTATTTTATTTTATTATGTATATATATATATATATATATATAGAGAGAGAGAGAGAGAGAGAGAATAATGTAAATTTATGAGAATAAATTTATAATTTAATAATGTTTAAAAATCTGAATATTACTAAAATACAACTGTAATTTTACTACCTCAAAAAGGCACAACATTATGTATAAGCTGGCCTGACATGAATATAATTGCATTTTTCCTCCCAAATGCAAGACAGGAAAATAATAACCAAAAGAATAATATCTCACAGATTTGACATCTTGGTCCCACGTAGCCATAGGAGCATGTGCAAAGGTTCCTGGCAAGACACGTGCCTCCGTGTTGGCACGGCGGCTCACAGCTTGCTATTCGGTTGCCCCCCAAAAAAATAAAAAGGCAAAAAGACAGAAATATAAAAAGATTTCAGAAACACACGTGTTGTGATGTTGGCTTGTTACCTTCTTCACAGGTGGGCCACCATAGCCTAGGGGACATTCGCACACGTTAGGACGCACACATCTGCCCTGGTTCTTGCAATCTGGTCGGCACACGGCTTGGGTGGCATGTGCGAAACATAGAAAAGAGCTCCTCAATTAATAGTTGAAGAGGTTCGCTTCAGGAAGATGTCTTCAGATTCGAAAAAGTCCTCATCAACTCACACTCAAATAAAAAGATGTATCATTCGACAATGGAGTATGCAGTTGAAATGAACGTTTTTTTGGGGGGGGGGGGGGGGCCTCCGAGCTGTCTATGTGTCACTTACCCATGTGACAGTTGTATCCGGTGTATCCCTCCTTGCAGGTGCACGTGTTGGGCTGGGTGCACTCCATGTTCCTCCCGCATTGAAATCTACACACAGCTGGACAACAGCAAAATGGTGGCTTCACTCACAAGAGGTACAGTCAAACCTCAGTTTTCGAATGTCTCGGTTCTCATCGTTCGACCAAAAAGTTCGAATCGGTGACGAACTCGGTTCTCGAACTAACTGAGCGCACTTGAATGCAAACTCCTCTCGTTTTTCGAGGAAGTGACTCGGGTAGATGAGGAAGTGACGCTTCCCCATGTAGTTCCATTGTTGTTCAATCAAGATTTTTTTTTAAAAAAGAGCGTGGTTTTGGCTTTCGAACAATTTCGGTTTTTTGGAACGGATTGTGAAAACCCTGTACTATGTTTGGATGACTCGCAATGGGCAAAAGCCTACGGGTGGATCGATTGATTGATTGATTGATTGATTGATTGATTGATTGATTGATTGTTCCCAACACTCGAACTATACGTTTTCCTGATGGGGGAAAATCCTGGATATTTTTAAAAATAGAAAGTCTAAAACAATATTGGGGTTAAAAAAAGAAAAAGAAATCAGCAAATATGCAAATCCACGAGTGCCAAACTTGAATGTGCCATACATTCTTCATTCAATAATTTAAAAACGTTTTTAGGTATATGCGCCACAACAAAAAAACATTTTCTTGTTTCTGTTTTTATTCTGTGGCCCCCTGCTTTATGGCGAGCCTACCTTTGCACGTTACTCCATCGCCCGCATATCCGTACGGGCAGGGTCCGGAGCTTCTATTCAATGAAGACGAAGAAGCTCTACGTGGGTTGGCAACGGTGGCGCCTGGTCTCTTGCTTCTGTCGGGGGACCGCCTGGGTAAGGTGGGGGATGATGAAAATGAGGAGAAGGTGGTGCGCATCATCTCGCTGCCTGAATTCAGTCTGCAACTGGCAGCGACGCTCGCCTGACCTGCAAAACACTGCAAGTTAGAAAAGATAACTTGAAAACAAAGCACGGTAGCCAAACAACTGAGATAATGCAGTTGCGTAAGTGTGCACACCCTCATAACTTGAGATGTGTATTCAAATGTATTTTAAATGGGAGGTGGCAAAGATATGAATTTGGTTTAATTCAAGGAAGTACTTTTAATTTCATTGAATTGAACTGAATTAACTTGATGACATTTGATTGTATTGCATTTTAACTTCCTTTTAAATGAATTAAATTACATTTGACTTCTTTTCCCCCGTTGTCATCCAAGTCCGCCCATTTCCATGGAGACCATGAGATTCGAATTATATTTCATGCAAGCTAACTCCTCTGTGCTCTTCTACGAAATCAAATAAAACAAAATATATTGTATATGTAATGAAAACAAAACCAAATATAATCCAATCAAAACAAATTAATTTGTATCCTCACCTGATGGCGTGCAAGCGGTCCCGTTGCCTTGGAGACCAAGTGGGCAGGGTCCACAGACAAAGCCTGATGCCACATGGGGGCTCGGGAAACATTGGACACCAGGGTGGCAAGGCCTTTGGGAGCAGGGCGATGGCGGCGGGGCTTGGGGCCTCGGGGGTAATGGTGTCATGCTTGCCGGTGTCACAGTCACTTTTAAAGCTAAAAGAATTTCAGAAACTAAAATATCAATTAATTAAAAAACAAAAAAAACAAATATTGATATATATATATATATATCAAATCAAATAATGCCAAGGATTATGAAGAAAAACATAAAATTACTAATAAATGAGTCATTACAATCATGCTAATATAATATCCATCCATTTTCTAATGCGCTTATCCACACGTCGTGGGCACGCTGGAGCCTATCCCGTCTGTCCTCCGGCAGGAAGTGAAATACTCCCTGAACTGGTTGCCAGCTAATTTCAGGGCACACTTAGACGATCACAATCACAATGAGGGACAATTTAGAGTTTTCCATGAACCCGCCATGCATGTTTTTGGAATATGGGAGGAAACTGGAGTACCCGGAGAAAACCCACGCAGGCATCAGGAGAACATGCAAACGAACCCACGACCTCTGCACTGTGAGGTCAGCGTGCTAACCACTGGACCACCGGGCCACCTAATTAAATGAATAATGTTTAAAATAAAATCCAAGAGGACTCACGAATGCATGCGATGCCATCACCCGCATATCCACGTGGGCAGAGTCCGCAGGAGAAGGAGCCCAGAGTATTGATGCAGTCCACTCCGGGGTAGCACGGACTAGAGACGCACTCGTCCACGTCCTCTCGACACGTTCCACCTGAGCACACACCACACATGCTGACGTCAAAACTTAAACAAGCAAAATCTAAAAATACAATAATACATCCATCTATTTTCACGGACATGCTGGAGGCTATGCCAAATAAATTTAGGTGTGTTCACCCTCGACCTTTCCACAATTGCAGAGGTTAAGTTCCAGATCACAATAGATGAAATTTGCAAAGTAGCAACCTAATATTTATTTTATTATTTATAAATATGTGTTAAACCTCCGTGCATATGATACCACAATATATGCATTTGAGGTGCATGTATTACTTTTGACCACTTGGAGTTGCAATCCTCACTTTCGACATTGTAGTATCTGTGACGTTGGATGTGTGTGCACCTTTAAAAGGCGGCCATGGCCTGTTGAGTGACGGAGAAGTCAGCAGATGAGAATGTTGGCTGATAACTGGCTGAACCTTTAGCCACTCTCCAGAAACAGTTCGTGTGGAAAAATAATCTTTGACCTGTCATTCCGGGTGGGCAGATGCACGTGAAGGAGTCGGGTCCGTCCACGCAGCGTCCCAGCCTGCAGGGGTTGGGCTTGCAGTCGTCCACGTCCACCTCGCACCGCTGACCTTTGAACCCGCTTGGGCAGGCACACGCGTACTCGCCGCTGCCGGCGGGCGCGTTGACGTCACTTACGCACAAGCCGCCGTTCGCACACTCGCATGGACGCACTGACACCTGCAAGCAAATGCCAATTGTCAAAACATTTCATTTTTAAAATGGGCATGAAAAGTTCAAATGTGAATGGAAAAGGGATTTCGCGTGCATGTCCAGGCTCTAATTTTAATGTATACTGTACAAATCGCAATTGACTATAAATCACAGGACAAGCGTAACGCCCCAAAAAATGTATGAGTCTGAAAAATACGGTAATGTGTAAAATGCTGACTGCATATGTCGAGTGTATTTAGTATATGACAGGACTCTAGTTCATGTGCGCTAATTGCTCGAGTAGTCAGTGCAGAGGTGGTAAAGATAGGCTGCCATACGTGCAAGGAGGCAGAGGTCTCGGCATGGCAGTTGTCCGTTACGGTAAAGTCGAAGCTGTAGGTGCGTGTTTGCTGGGGCGTGGCCTTCCACCGGATAAGGCCAGTCGGAGACAAAGACACGCCCTCGGGACCCGAGCGGAGAGCGAAGACCACCGGTGAGCCCTCGGGGTCCCGAGCCTGCAGCTGGTAGATGAACTCCTCCCCTTGGAAGGACCACAGGATGGAGGGCAAGGATGCCAGTGTGGGGGGTTCGTTCTCTGTTGACCGACGAAGAAGCAGAAAAGTCCAAATGACATAAACTTGACAAATGACAATTTTGACAATTTTTACTTATTTGACTTTTTTTTTAATCGTTTTTTTAACTCAGGTTAAATTTGAGCTTACTTTACTGTATTTTTCCACATTTTTTTATTTTACTGTATGATTTTTTTTACATCATATAACTGATTGATTGAACTTTTTTTTAACTTTACCGAATTGTATTTGCTTTATTTTACTTGTTTTTTAATTTCATTATTTTAGTTCATTTTAGTACACAATAATATTAGTATACTGTAATTTATGTCACAAATATATTTTAGATGATGTACACAAACGTGTGTGTGTGTGTATGTGTGTTTTGTGTGCATGTGCGTGCGTGCGTGCGTGCGTGCGTGCGTGCGTGCGTGCGTGCGTGTGTGTGTTCTTGTTCTTCTGACATTGTGAGGACCGGCATGAGTTTTATCTAAGGCAATGTATTGGATAAGGGCGTCCCCCTGTGTCTAGAAATGTGTCTCTTTCGTTCCTTCGTCAAGCAGAAAGGGTGGTCCTCGCTTTGTAGGCCTTTTTTTTTTTTTACTTGGTCCTGACGATGCCCCATTTACAGGAATGCGTGTGAGTTTGTTTTTGTATTCTGGCGTACCGCGGCGGGCGGTCCAGGCATGCTGCGAAACGTTCGGTCGACAGGCCAGGCAAGGGTTGAAGGGATGCGACTGGCCTCCATCATAACAGACGCCATCGATGCTGCACGTCTTCTCCTTGGGAGCGGTCATGTGAGGTCACACGCTAGTAGAGTCCGTAAGTTGAAAGAAGATCTCAAAAGTTCTTACCCTGAGTGTGCAGAGAGGGTCGGCTTGGAGGCCACACAGGTGACACGCTCCGTCATACACGGTGATGACTTTAGTGTTACTGAAGCTGTAACCGTCGTTGGACACCTGACGAAAACGAATGCAGATGAACTTTGGAAAACATTCACACATGCTGTTACCAAAGAAGTCAAAAACGATTTCCCGGGAAAAAGTCATGAGGGACAGTAAAGCTTCCCAGGGATCCCAAAAACCTGAGGGCGGAACAGAAGACACTACATCTTATTCAGAGTGCAATATTATTGTTTTTAACTTTTATTGTATTTTGCCGAGTTTTACTGCATATTATCTGACTTGACTGCATTTTATAGAATTTCACTTTGGTTAATTTGAAATCCCGTGTATTGTATTGTATGAGGCGGCCGTTGTAGTCCAAGTGGTTAGCATCGGCTTCCAGTCAGATACCGGGTTCATAGCTCCGGCCTCCCTTGATTGGAGTTTGCACTACATTTTATCCTCCGGTTTTCCCACTTCCAAAAACATGCATTATTTGAATACTCTAAATTGTTAGGTTTAGGTGTGGGCGTGAATATTGTTCGTTCATGTTACCTTTGGCTACTATTCTGTCTCCCGCCTACTGCCGTTACCTGGGATATTTAGGCTCCAGCACCCCCGCGATTTATTGTATTTTATGTTATATTTCATTTCATTTCATTTTGAATGAATGAACATAATTTTATTTTACACTAATTAATGTGATCTTGTTTTATTTTAAACATTTGATTTTACTTGGTGTTATTTTAATGTATTGTATAATTATTTGTTAACTTTTATTGAATTTATTTATTTTATTTTATTAAAAGTTAACAATTTAAAATAAAATAAATACTTTTACCGGTTTCTTTATCCACGATATTCCCTTCCATTCTAGTCTATTTTAATAAAGGATGTGATGCTGCCGCTAGAATATATTTTTTTTTTTAAAAACAAAAAACTCCCAAACATCAACAACAACAATATCAACCAGGTCTGTCCTCACTTTGACCTGCCAGCGGGCCAGGAATGGTCGTTTTGTCAACGCTCCGGATGCATCCACGCCTGCGGTGGCTCGACCGACTTCCAGAGGGAGGCGGCACTCCACAGCCGTCACACCCACGAAGGTGGCAGCGACAAAATGAGGCTCGGCCGCAAGCCGCTTGCCTCCCACCAACTCATGGCAAGTCAACAAGACATTAGAAGACATTCATTTTGACACAGGAAATAGTAGAAAAACAAGAAGAGAACAAACAGGAAGTACTTTTTCTTGGACGAACTCGCACTTGAGCTGATGGCCATCCTTGAAGCCGACACCTGAAATGCGAATGTTGGAGCAGTCGTCATCACGAATGTTGCACAGGCCTCCTGACTCCAGGTCCGTGATCTCTGGAGTGTGCTCTGAAACACACACACACACACACAACACACACACACACACACACACACACACACAAGAGAATAAGCTGTGTGTGTGTCATGTGTAAAATTTAAATCAATGGTACTAGTCTTGCAGGTTCTGAAGTGTTTGTATGGTCACCATGACTGTTTGTGGCGAGCGTCAAGGAGATAGCGCAACGTCTTGACTGAGAAGAGGAGGATGACGATGACGACGGCGACTCTTGCAGACACGGGACGGGAACGGTGCTTTCGATCATCAGCTCGTGCAGCTTCCCATCCTCGGACAGGACCCGCTTCTCCGGTCTCAGCTGCACTTAGAGCAGAAAATAGTTTCAGCTCATATACACTTACAGTTATAAAAGAAATAATATCAATATATAAAATAAGAATAAAACTATAAATATCGTTGCTATTTTAAAACTAAGTCAGTATATAGGCCATAAATCCAGTTTATAGCTTTCTTTATAGCTTTCTATACTATGTAAAACTTTGTTTTGTTGTGCATTTTCTCATTGTTTTATACAATGATTATAATTATTATTATTATTCGTTATTTTGTCAAATAATGTAGGCTAAAATGCATTAAATATACAAAATGTATCATGTCTAGATAAAAAAAATAAAACATTACATCCATGTTTTACATTTAAAAAGGGTCCTGAACATCGGTAAAAGTTGCTAAATATTGCTAAATACCTTCGTCGGCTTAATCTGCTAACCCTAAAAAAGTGTCAAAACCCAAAAGTAATGTCGACGAATGAAAAAGGCAGGAATGTACCCGAATCCCAGCAAAGAATTCTTGACTTTCCACTGAAGCACCGTGGACATCCGGAGAGTCCAAAAAGAAGCTGTAGACCATAGGTGTCAAACTCAGGTCCTCGTGGGCCACTGTCCTGCATGTTTTCCAAGTCTCCCTGTTGCAACACACCTTTCCATCATCAGCAAGCGGAAGCCTGACATTGAACCTGCTCATTTGAATCAGGTGTGTTGCAACAGGGAGACTTGGAAAACATGCAGGACAACGGCCCACGAGGACCTGAGTTTGACACCTATGCTGTAGACGGAGCAGTAAATCTGAGAGAAAGACATTCATTCAGAAAATACGTCACAAAAATGATTGACTTCTTTGATTTTGTCTTTTGATGAAGTGAGGCTTCACCTTATCTCCCAGACGGAGGTTGAAGCCATCCAGCTCGATGAGGGCCCACGTCTGGATGGTCGTCTCCCGCTTGAGCTCCTCCCGCTCGCCCTGAGGTGAGGCTCGGGACCAGGCCACCACGTGGCCCAGCGAGCTGCTGGAATTGTTGGAGCTGGCGGAGAAGCTGCACTTCAGATGCACGCCACCTGATGTCCACTCAGTAGTGATCGCGAGCTTGGACGGAGCGGCGGGCTGCATGACTGATTGACAGAAATGAAGAAGAAAGAATGACCGTGGATACAAACATCTGCCCATTGTTCTCTATGGCAGTAAACTCTTAACTCATTCAGTACCAGCCAATTCTAGACCAAGTCTGAAAAGACGTTTAAAAACGTCTTTGGGAGTGAATGAGTTAACTAACTAACTAACTAAGTAACCAACAACCAACTCGTAAAGCAACCAACATTCCAAATAATATCCGAACAATTAACCATCCAAATAAGAAACTAAGTTTCAAACAACTATTTAACTAATTAACCAAACACCCATTCACTTAAATAACTAAGCAGCCTTATCTTCCCAATCATCCAACCATCCAAACAAATCACAAATTTTTCACCATACCAACTATCAATTCATCCATCCATCATCCAATCTTTTATCCTCACAAGGTGTCGCGGGGGGTGCTGGTGCCTATCCCAGCAGTCTTCGGGCAGCAGGCGGGGGACACCCTGAACCGGTTGCCAGCCAATCGCGGGGCACACAAAGACGAACAACCATCCGCGCTCACACTCACACCTAGGGACAATTTAGAGCGCTCAATCAGCCTGCCATGCATGTTTTTGGAATGTGGGAGGAAACCGGTGTACCCGGAAAAAACCCCACGCAGGCACAGGGAGAGCATGCAAACTCCACACAGGAAGGCCGGAGCTGAGATCGAACCCACGACCTCGGCACTGTGAGGTTGACACACTAACCACTGGCTCACCGGGCTGCCCCATACCAACTAATCATCTTAAAAAACTAACGACAAATTTATGAACCAAATAAACCTCCAAATAATATCCAAAGAACTTTTTCATCCAATCAACAAACTAACCAAATGGTAACTAACATCAAGTAATTAACCCACCAACCACCCAAATAAATATCCAACCAAACACCTTCCTACCCTTTTCTTGTAAAAATTACGATGTCTCGTCATATTGAATTGAAGAGGTGTGTTGATCCGCCTCCTACTTTTGTCCATTTCGTTTATGTACGTCTTTTGTGTGGCCATATTTACTGTACCTTGTGCACAGTAACCCATGCATCCCTGAGTGGGCTGCAGCAAGTAAACGTAGAATTCTCCACAGTTGCGTACGGACACCGGCATGCGGAAGAGGCAGCATTCCTTGCTGCTGCTGGGGAACAACTGCCAGGCGGCGCAGGCGGTCAAATGTCGAAGTTCCAGAGGACCCGGCAGCGACTCGCCTTCTCCCAGGGAGAGCCACACCGGAGCCTGGGTCCCGCAGTGGTTCACCTATCACAAGCGGCAACGCTTCATTTAAGTGCACTCCGCTCCCCAAATGTTTGTTTCTTTAACCCTCATGCAGTATTTTTAAGCGGCTGCATGAAGGGTATTACGTCCTCGAGGATTGTCCCAAAAATGTCCCTCTTCCAATGTGCAACAACTTTTTTCACTTTTAATTTTTTTTCACTTTCAACCCCTCAAAATGTTCAGTGGGAATTGGCCAAGACATAGATATACATCCTATGCAAAATTTCAGCTTCGTGGAGTTATTTTTCACTGTTTTGTCTGTGGTGTCCATTTGCCCAACAGTCCAAAATCGTCCAAAGTGGCCGAAATGTCCAATTTTGGGACAATTACTGCATGGGGGTTAAATTCAGCCCCCAAAGCACGTACAGTATAGCGACATGAGACTTGATTGACATGTCTAGCATAAGTTGACCCAGAAAAAGTCTCAAGAAGCTTTGCCGGCCATTTTGCTTTGACGAAGGCTGGACCAAGTAATCCTGACGTGAGCTGAGATGCGTACATTAGAAAATGTGTTTGCAAGGGGGAAAATAAAGTCATTTTCGCAGTTTGCCATTTTGACGGATGAGAATTTATACCTCCACACACCGGGTGGGCATGCTGGCGGGCTTGTTGAAGATTTGGAACTGGTACCATCCTGGCGCCAGGGAATGGTCGCACACAAAGTCCCGGAGCGATGACTGCAGCAGCCAGCTGGAGCTGAAGGTGGTGCTGCGGTACGGGTTCTGCAGGACCTCGTGACCCCCCGGAGCACACTCGGGAGGAAGCGCTGGAAATGGAGACAATCAATAGCGGTGATCAATACATGGAACAACCCTTCCTTAGCGACACCTTCAGCCATTTAAATGGGATCGCGATTTAGCGTAAAAATGGTGACCTTTACATCCTTCTTTAATATAATAAAAGTGAGAAGGAGCCTAACAGACAGGTGGAACAGACCTGATGGAGATGCACCGCGAGCACGGTGTGTCGCTGACAGCTTCGGCACATGGCCGCATCACTCTTCATTCCTCCCCTATCCTCACCTGACTGCACAGTAACCTTGGATGATAGCTTTGGAGTGTTTTGCAGCAATGGATGCACTTTGATACACTTCAGCGTACATTCAATATACTGTAGGACAGTGATGAGCAACTTAAAATGATAAAGGCAGCTCCAATTTTTCTACTAGTGCTACTGGTGGGCCATAAAGGACCACACATTTCCGAATCAGATGTATGACAAAAATACAAATTTGAAACATGGATAAAATATGAGCAAAAAATATGCTTTTAATATATATAAATGTTCATAATACATTCTCAATGCATGTATAAAAGATCCGCTATCCTAACTCAACAACAAAGTGTTTGCAGCAAACGATAAAATAACCAGTGCATGGGGCTCCGGTATAAAAATTACCATTCAAAGAAGGCACAAAACTACTAAACAACAAAACCAACATTAAAAGCAAGATTTCATTTTGTGTGTTTAAAAAAAAAAAAAAAAACTCACTCAAAATGTTAATAATATCAAGGTGCTATGTTTATCCTGCATGTCCTTCCAAAACCGTTTAAAATGATTCCGTCTACTCACATTATAGTATAGGGCAGTGTAGCAATATCGATAGCGAAATCTGCCATGTAGTTTTGAATGGTGATATTACGACTAGTCGACCCATGCATACTTGCGATTTGGCAGCCACATATTCACAACATCAAATTTTTTTAAGCGTAGAGTTATCTCAATTGAACCTTTGCGGATTCCTGTCATCACAGGAAACAGTAAAATAATTTTTGTCAAACATTATTTTGCTATTGTGGCATTAAATTAAAAAATGACAAGGGCCATTATGCTATTAGGCTAACAATTGTTACTTTAGTACATTACAGTGTCTGTATTGCTTTAACGTCCACTTACAGGTGTTGAATCATCAGGACTTTTATTTTATTGTTGATTGTCTACGACTTTAATGTCTCTCGGAAGTATTCCCTGTCTGTTGTTGACCAACATTACGAAGAGTGTCGAAAATAATCCCACATTTTAGAAGAAGTGTGCCGAACGTACCCGTTTGCGCGCGCACTAGATTGGGGAGCACAAACGCGACGACCGCCACAAGTTTGACAAGCGTCCCAACTCCAAAGCTCATCGTCCTCCTCACTCTGGTTCCGGTCGAGGTAAATCCTTCCGCGCTCTCCGCCCTCCTCGTCACCCCACACATAGTGTAGCGTTCTCGGCTCACGCGTGGAAGTGGAAGTGGGAGTTCGGCTTCGGTGTCCCCGAACGACAGCCTGGAGGCAGGCTAGGCTCACTGCGTCAGGCTCCCCGCGCTGGGGAACGCCAGGAGGGGCGGGAGCGGCCACAAAGACCCAGCAGCGCCGATATTTTTAACCTCCAAAAAACATACGTTGGGACTTGGGGACACACAAAACTCACTCCGCGTGTGTGTCAAAAGTACTCAAGTACTTAAGTATAAGTACAAATATTTGAACGTGAAAAAAAAAAACACCGATAAGAGGAGTACTGATTCAAATCTGAAGCAAAATTACAGACTCTGAACGAAATGCAGTGCAAAAGCGAAAATTAATTTTGATGGTCAATAATCAGACGTGGCAAAAGTACTCCAACTAATACCTGAATGAATGTACAGGAACTGGTGTGCTGAAGAAAAAAAAGACCTGTTCAAATATTGATGGATCTGTACTTCATCAAATTGAAGTACAGTAAATACAGTAGTAGAACACATACTGTACTTACAGTAGGCTACATTAATAGGCTATGTCAAAAGGGGAGGTATTGAATCAACATGTCCAAAATGAAAATACAGCAGAGTAGCAGTCCTAAATGTCAAAATGAGTTGTTCGAAGCACATTCATCACGTTGCGAGGTGGTGGTGGACCCCAAAAAGCAGGCAAGAGGGAGGAGGAGGGTCTACTTGACAGATTGTTTTAAAACACAGAGAAAACTAAATCCTTGCACTGTAGGGCTCAAAATTACAAGTTACCTAAACTCGAAATTTTGAGTTACTGCAACTCAAAATTTCTAGTTACCTAAACTCAAAATTTTGAGTTACCGCAACTCAAAATTTTGAGTTACCGCAACTCAAAATTTCGAATTACTTTAACTCAAAATTTTGAGTTACCTAAACTTAAAATTTCGAGTTATGCAACTCAAAATTTCAAGTTGCCTAAACTCACAATTTTGAGTTATTGCAAATCAAAATTTCGAGTGACTAAACTCAAAATTTCGAGTTACCGCAACTCAAAATTTCAAGTTGCTTAAACTCAAAATTTTGAGTTATTGCAAATCAAAATTTCGAGTGACTAAACTCAAAATTTCGAGTTACCGCAACTCAAAATTTCAAGTTACCTAAACTCAAAATCTTGAGTTGTTGCAAATCAAAATTTCGAGTTACCTAAACTCAAAATTTCAAGTTACCTAAACTCAAAATTTCGAGTTACTGCAACTCAAAATGTCGAGGTACCTAAACTCAGAATTTTGAGTTACCTAAACTCAAAATTTCGAGTTGTTTACTCTCATAATATCATTCAAATGTTCAAGTTCGGAGACCTCGAAATTTTGAGTTGCGGTAACTCCAAGCTTTTGAGTAACTCCATCAATAAAATCCGGCCCCGGCCTTCCTGTGTGGAGTTTGCATGTTCGTGCCGTGCCTGTGTGGGTTTTCTCTGGGTACTCTGGTTCCACCCCCCACATTCCAAAAACATGTAAAGCAAGTTAATGAAACAAATACAAACATTCCCTTAAAAATGTATCAAATAAGCCCCTGAAAATTGGGCAAAAATGGAAAACAAACATTCCCATTTACACACCCCGGTAAAAAGTCTTCCCAGAAGATTGGAAGTTGCTCAAGGACAACTCAAATTTTACTCTGCGATATGTCCCAATACTTTTAACCATGTAGCATATTAAATCGGGCTAACCAAACAACTGGTTGCCCTATTCGGGGTCTTGGCGGTCTGCATCAAATACTTGGACCATGTATGAGTCATGTATCAAATTTGGCGTTTTCCACAGTCCTGCGCCAACGCACTGAACAGACTGGATCTGAAACATGTTCTCCGTGGGAAAGAGAAAAGCTATGGAGTCGTGCAACTTGACTTTCAATTGGAGCACATTTCATGTGATGAAGAGCAGGAACGCGCTTGCTGAATAATGAGACTTGTGCTCGCCTGGCCGATGTCAAAAAGTCCAGGACAACGCCCCGGCACTCAGTTGAGGGGATAGATTGATCATGGCTCATGTTCATGCGGTGTAGCAGGAGCACACAACAGGCCCACTCACAGCTCGGGTAGTAATTAAGGCTTGTAATTCATCATTGGAATAATGGTCCAATTCAACCCCCTGAACCAATGAACTGATACAGACAGGAAGACAAACAAGACATTGAAAATATTTTTTTATTTGCAACCATTTATTTTCTTTCCCTTAGTCAGGGTTGGGTTGGGAGGCCAGCAACTTAAAGAGGAAACCCAGACTTGCCCTTCCCTAGCCACTTTGTTTAGTTCAGGGGTGCGAGTGGGGTGGGAGATAGGCCTAAAACACCTCAGAGGGAGGCATCCTAATCAGATGCCCGTGCCACTTCATCTGGCTCCTCTCAATGCCTCTCTGCCGTGATCAGAAAAAAAGAGCAGCATCTCTTTGCAACAGTTTTTTTCCAGTCAGGACAATTGCTGCAGGGGTTGAGCAAGGCCAGCACTGGGAAGCTGTGAAAAAGCGGCTTACTCAATGTCTATTCCAGGCGCCCGCTGTGCTGACGGTCCGAGGAGATTTACGAGTGAGCGGAGGGAGTTATATTCCTCACATGGCCGACAAGACAGCCAGACCCTTTCGGTTTGCTGCACTGGGACTTTTGCTGTCAATGTTTATCCGGCGCTTGCTTGTTTTACTGACTTGTACTCTGACTTTACATTTCAACACTTGCTTTTTGGCCAACAAAATGGACTGATGAGAAACAGTTCACTTAAAACTCCTCTCTGTTGATGGAGTTGTCTGGGTGACAGACAGAGATGCAGCGTTTGCAGACGCTTAGACTGACTTGACCTCATCTGGGTTGGCCCCATACCTTTTCACTAAAAATCGATGGGAATTTCCACGACAATTTACATGAATTTCCACAGAAATGGAACCCCCCCCCCCAAAAAAAAATCCCATGAAAATTGGATAAAAATTCACTTAAATGTACTTAGCTTCTCAAGAGAGAAAAAAAAACATGGCACAAATTGAAAAATAAAATAGCAATGAAAATTTCCACAAAATGCACAAATTCCTAAAATAAATTGACGAACATCCCAGAAAATAAGTGACATATTCAAAAACAGGACAAAGAAAAAAAATCCCCACTTTGCTCCTCCCACATTTCAAAAACATGGATGTTACTTTTAAAATTGCCGCCTTAACTGTCACACTTGTAATTTTAATATGTGCTGCCATCTAACGGAATTATTGAGACATTACACAATGGGCCCGCAGCCTTCAGAGGATGCAACGCATCCTGTGGAGCAGTTTATTGTCAATTAAATTGTATATACTGTCATAGACATTTTGTTAACTTGGCACACGCATCTATGGACTTATTTATTATAATTTTTTGATGTTGGTAAGTACAATAATTATTTGTGGTGAATGGGAATACAGTAAATATTCTCTAGTACGGACTCATGTTTGCGCTGTCCAATCTGTCCTTATAACAGAAATTCCTCTTTTGGGAAATGAGCATGGTACATGTCCTTTATGAACCTGCAAGTATGATGAAAACTGCATGTGTAACAACACAAGCAATAAAATGCAAAAATATACTGTCCAAAAACTGTTTATATAACAAAAACAGCAGTACAGTATACAGTACAGGTGTAGATTTAAAAAACCACAACACAGTATAGTATGTACAGTATTTTAATGTTGATTTTTTTCAGTCTTGGGAAAAAATGAGTCTATTTTGGGTTGTTTTGTTTTGTTGGGTTCTTCCTCGTTTTCTATGCCATGATCTACAGGACGAAAGTAAATACAGTTAAAATCGTTCGCAATTACAGTAAAACGCACGCCAATAAAAAGTCACTGACACAAAAAGTCGTTTCGAATTCGATGACATAAACGGCGAAGCAAACACGTTTCTTCCATCTTCTCCAGTTGTGTTGAGTGGGCGTTGCTTTTTACGCTAGTGCCGCGAGCAACAGGACGTAAGTGAATAAAGTTAGAAATCGTTCGCAATTACAGTAAAACGCACGCCAATAAAAACTCACTTACACGTCGTCGTTTCGAATCTGATTATCAAAAAATGCGACGTGAAAAGGTGTCTCCGTTGGTGTCTTTCCGCGTATCGGGTGGAGCGTTGCGTGTATTTAAGCTACCGCGGCATGACGTCTCCATCCGGGTTACGCTAGTGGAATTTCCGCTTACGTAGTCCGGTAACATGTAATATCGTAGTCAAAATGTTAATGCATGGGTTTTTATTACGGGTGAAGGATATTCCTTTTCATAGAATTCCGGGGATGGGAATGTTTACTGTACAGTACCCACTGTATCACTGCTTCCGGGTTGAGTGAACGCTGGCGCGTTTGGCTGCCGATGCTCAGCCGCATTGTGTTTTATTGTTCTTGTTCCTGATTGTAAAGTGTCCTTGGGTGTTTTGAAAGGCGCAAATGAAGATTGTTGAGTTGGGGAAAAAAAAAAGCTATTTTTAGAGAAAAAAAATGTGTTGTTACCTTTCAAAAACAATGATTATACAAAACAATTGTACAGGATATGTAGAAATATATATATATAATATATATATTTTTTCCCCTCAAAAACACAACTTAATTCTTATACAAGTCTGACTGTTTCTCAAGGAAAATTCGGCTTTTTCCACATCGTACTTTTACTCCTACCAAGGCTCTAACACAGTTTTCTATGTAAGCACTGTGCTGCACAATGTAGAATGTCTGCGGCATAGCAATCGCTGACTTCAAGTGAAAACGTTTAGATATTATCTAAGTGCTATGATGAAGGCAGCAAGCCGGTGGGTCAAACTTGATGACAGCTGCTTATTTGACAACATCCACACCCTAAAAAAGAGATAAACACACGCATGCTGTAAGCATGTATAGAATATTTGCATGATATCAATGCGCCATCTGTGAGCACGTGCACAATTAGTGACACACTAAATATCAGATCAAACAAAGACCAGGTCCTACATTGTGCCATGTGACCTTAAGGCTGCCAAGTGTTTCTCCTATTTTAATTCCCCCAAATTAATTTCTTCATCTATTTATGCTATATATTGAATGCAATATTTTAAATCTGTCACTGAAATAAATGTACTGCAATCGTGAGAAAAACAATATAAACTGTACAGTTTACCACATACAGTTGTAGTACATACAATGGCCATTACTTGGATGGGAGGCGCTGTCAAGTAATGTGCTGCACTCATTTCCTGCCTCTTGTCCAATCACTTTAAACGCAAACACGCTGAAGAGGAGGGCGGACGCAAAATAGGAGGGCGGACGCATGCGCGCGCACACACGAACAGTTGCTAACCTAGCGAGCTAAGCTAACTGTTGCTATGATCGTAACGTAACCACTAAACATGCATTCAGTCTTATATGGTCCTTTGCGCGTATACAGTATTAATTTTGCACGCTTCAGTTGGACGGTTGGGGTGTGAACGGTTGTAACAGGAAAGGCGGGCAGAAACGAAAACACTTATTTTATTCCATCAACGATAAAAGTTATTTTGTGGAATGTGGCAATGGGTTCCAACACTCATGAGCATAATATACACAAATGCCCACTATATGAAACATCAAAGATATGCTGGGGAAGTTTGCTATCGAGCTGTTATCCTTTAAATCGTTTAATCGTCAAACAACAACAGCTGGTGGTAGCAAGTTGTGATGAAATAGATTTAAATATTGATAAAACAAGTTGACAACAGGTGATCCTCGTTCCCGGGCGTAGTGCTGACTGACAGCTTCGGCGAGCCAATCGGCGGGCAGGCATGAGCGCGAGTAAACCAATCGCGTGCGGCGGCGGAGTCGATATGGGCGTTTACTCCAGCTGCAGCGCCCAGGCCAGGCGTAGTCAGTCGGGTCTACGAAGAGCTTCCAACACTTCACCGTCGGTGTCTTATCTTCGCTCTCACCGCGGAGGTGAAACATTCGACATCTTCCTTCTATTCACGGCGGAGGACGGCTTTTGAACTCGGAAACAACGGCGGATATTTGCGCTCAGACAGGTAGGTTTCAACCGATCTGCTGCTTTTTCCCACCCTCCCTTGCGTGCAGTAGCCCCCTGTAATTAAAACAGGTTTACGTGGTAGGTTAAGCTCCACTGTAGGTATGTATGCACCACACTCCACACTAAACATTGATGTATCTTTAAAAAAATGCCACAGGATCACGCAATTAACATTATTTCAGTAAATCGTTTATATCTGCGATTTATTGAAAATAAGGTTAGAGCCCCTGGCGATATTTTTTGTCTTTTCAGATGCATTGGTTCTTTGTAAGTGCTTCTTTGCGCATAAGTGTACCATGGTAGTTTGGATCATGTTTGCACACTGTTATAAAGCAGCGTTGCATAATTCTTCCTTTGTGTTCTTTTCACTGACATATTTACTTAACATAGTGCTCCACCAAGTCTTTATTCTGTAGTAGGTGGTGACTCATTACATTTTTTTCCTAAGATGGTACATACATGGCTTTACCTAAATGGTTTAATGTGTGTGTGTTAAATATTACCCCAAAAAAGAATACCCAAATGTCCCCCCCCCCCAAACCATTTATGAGCAAGTGACCTGAAGCTTTAGTAATAAAATGTAAATACAAACTGTTAATTGATCAGAATCAGCTGCAAGTCAGGGTTCGTTTATCAGGAAGGCTCACAATTGTTCCCTATGTGAAGTCAAACTGGTTTGTCTTAAACTGTGCAGCACAGCTGGGAACAAATCCAACCTTGGGATTTCCGTGTCATTTGGCAAAAGTGTTGCAAAGAAATACTTTCTTGGTGTCTTAATAACGTGTTACATGTGTATGCCAAATACCTACCCCAATACATTTTGGAACTAGGCAGATAACGAAAGATGAACTTTGATCTAGATTTTCACACTTAGTAGATGGAGAGTCAAACTTTTGTCTATAAACTATGAAAAAGTGACTTTTCCATAAGGAGTCCCTTTTCAAAAAATTCCTACAATTGATTATAATTAGTTCTTTAAAGTCATTTTTCTGATACAGCACAAGTAGATTAGTGTTGCATGAAAAAAAAAAAAAAATAAATAACCTTCAATGTGCTTTCAGGTTCTTGCTGCAGCCAGTTTGGATTATAAAATTACATTGAGGATTAGTGGGTGAAAATTGGCTCCTATCCCGCTGGCCCTTCCCCATGAGGAAAGATGGGGAATGGCTTCTCGGAACAACCTAGTTTCCTCGCGAGCATCCCCTTCTTCCAGTCCTTCCACATCGCCATCCTTGGGCTGGACTCTGCCGGGAAGACCACCGTGCTGTACAGGCTGCAGTTCAACGAGTTTGTCAACACGGTGCCCACCAAGGGTTTCAACGCAGAGCGGGTGCGGGTATCCCTGGGCGGCCACCGCTCCGTGACCTTCCAGTTTTGGGACGTGGGCGGCCAGGAGAAGCTGCGGCCGCTGTGGAAGTCGTACACGAGATGCACGGACGGCATCATTTTTGTGGTGGACTCGGTAGATGCCGAGCGCATGGAGGAAGCCAAGACCGAGCTCCACAAGATCGCCAAGACTTCGGAGAACCAGGGGGTGCCGCTATTGGTGGTGGCCAACAAGCAGGACTTGAGGCACTCCCTGGGCCTGCCGGAGATTGAGAAGCTCCTGGCACTCAAGGAACTGAGCCCGGCGACCCCGTGGCACCTGCAGCCCGCCTGCGCCATCATTGGAGACGGACTCAGGGAGGGCCTGGATCGACTATATGACCTGATCCTGAAACACAGAAAGGCGATTCGGCAGCAGAAGAAGAAGCGATAAAGACTGTAAGTTACTGGTGAAGGAATGTCTGGAGTTGAATCCAGCGTCTACAATTGTTGTCTCAATTCTCAGAGCTTAAAGGTTTGTCAGGCTGTGTTCACACTTGTCATGCTTTCAAATGAACTCTGATCCGATTGCGTTCCCGGTGCGGTTCGTTTGGTCCATCTAAAGCACGGTTTCAGACCAGTCTGAGTCCCATGTTCAAATTCATCAGGTTTGATCAAGTGTGAACTTTATCATCTGGACTGAAACCACTTTGGTCCCAGATCTCCATCTGCTTGCAATTGGACTCCGATTTAGTTTAGGTTGACTTGAGCTCAAGTGTGAATGCGACACAGATGAAAGAGGACCGGGTCTGCTTGAAGGATTGGTCTCGGTCTTCAACTCTGGCGCAATTCGGTTCACATCAGCTCAAGTAGTGAATGCGATGCAGAGCCAAGAAGGTGGAACTAAGACCGCTTGAAGACTTTGTCCACTTGCAAGCGAATGGATGTCGGTTTGGTTCAAGTGTGACTGCTAAATTTCATCCAATTATGAAAATGCGCCGAGGCGGATCAAAAATGCGCATCTTGTATCTTTTTGGTCCAGACGGGAGTACTGGAGTTCAAGTCAACTCCAGTGCAAGCGGCCTAGTGAAGTCGTTTGGTGGGTCAAACTAGCTGACAGTGTCCGCTGAAAGAGGTTGTCTCCGTTCCACCTGTTAGTGAATTCTGGTGAGCTGAGGTTCATTGAAGCTACGCGGATCAAAGAACCAAATGTACCATTTATTTGTAAGTTTGCTTCCGTTAAAAGAAACTCTGGTGTTATTGCCCTACTCATTTGGTTGTTGGAACGCTATCAGCTGTTCCCGAAAGTGTAAGCGGTCCATGTTTGTTCGGTGAAAACAAACTGGTCAGATTGCTCTGCTAGTGCATTTTGTTTTCATCCGATACTGGACGCTGCCATCCGAATCCCTGGTGCGCACCAAAACAAGCAGCTGGTGACCGATCTAAGGTCGTGTTCAAGTGTGAAGGCTGTCATCCGTTCAAATGACAGCAAAAAAAAAAAAAAAAAAAATGTTGGGAACCCTCAAGTGTGAACACAGCCTTTGGTCATGTGACCATGCTGTGGATCAGGAAGTGACGTGTAAAGGAACCAAGTATGACGATGAGAAAGTTCTCGACAAGTATTGATTTTAAGATGTGATCTAACACTCAGAAGGTTTGGGGGTCTGGAATGGTGGTACAAAAGTGTTATTTGAATGGCCAATGGTTTCTCGATTTTTACCAAAACATATTTTAAAGGAAAAAAAAAAAACTAGATGAGTTAGAACATCAATGAACATTTTCACTTTTTTATGCTAGCTCATCACTTTTTTTTTTTAAACTACTTCATAGACTCTATATGTGAAAGCAAAGTATTAATTGTGCATTTTCAATTGGTGTGGTTGCTCTCTTCTATCTCCCACCTAAAAGCACTTTAGATGATCACCTCTTAGGGAGTTAGGCAGTAACAGTTTGTTAGCCGGACTTTTTTAAGATGAATTGACATGTTTTAACAGATGCTGTTTTGAGCCGGTTGCCGCGTTGTCATGACTTTTTTTTTTTTTTTCTTCCTTTGATAAATAAAAACCTATTGAGTGCACTGGTTAAAATGTTGTCCAGCCTGTTATTATGACCACATTAGTCACTTTCGGTCTGCTTTTGATTTTATTTCCATTGTAAAGGGTTGCTTTTTCGCCAACATTTCACCTGAATTCAATGCTGCAACTCGAGTTGTTTAAAAAAACAAAAAAGTGGGGCCGAGCTAAAAAGGTGGCTGTTTGGTGATTACAGTAAATATTCTCTAGTACGGACTCATGTTTGCGCTGTCCAATCTGTCCTTATAACAGAAATTGCTCTTTTGGGAAATGAGCATGGTACATGTCCTTTATGAACCTGCAAGTATGATGAAAACTGCATGTGTAACAACACAAGCAATAAAATGCAAAAATATACTGTCCAAAAACTGTTTATATAACAAAAACAGCAGTACAGTATACAGTACAGGTGTAGATTTAAAAAACCACAACCAGTATAGTATGTACAGTATTTTAATGTTGATTTTTTTCAGTCTTGGGAAAAAATGAGTCTATTTTGGGTTGTTTTGTTTTGTTGGGTTCTTCCTCGTTTTCTATGCCATGATCTACAGGACGAAAGTAAATAAAGTTAAAATCGTTCGCAATTACAGTAAACGCACGCCAATAAAAAGTTGACACAAAAAGCGTTTCAAATTTTAAACGCGAAGCAAACACGTTTCTTCCATCTTCTCCAGTTGTGTTGAGTGGGCGTTGCTTTTTACGCTAGTGCCGCGAGCAACAGGACGTAAGTGAATAAAGTTAGAAATCGTTCGCAATTACTCGCCAATAAAACTCACTTACACGTCGTCGTTTCGAATCTGATTATCAAAAAATGCGACGTGAAAAGGTGTCTCCGTTGGTGTCTTTCCGCGTAAGCGTTGCGTGTATTTAAACCGCGGCATGACGTCTCCATCCGGGTTAAAAGTGTAGTTCCGGCATGTAATATCGAGTCTAAAAAGGTGGCTGTTTGGTGATTAGTTGATAATTCATACTCCCACCACGTGGACAACTTTGCCAAACAAGTATGGGGCGTTTATCAGAAGCTAAGTGTAACGGTTAGCTTCTGATAAGCTAAGTAACGGTTAGAAGCTAAGTAACGGTTAGCTTCTGATAAGACCCTAAATAACAGTGTTAGCTTCTAATAAGAAAGCGAAATATCAGCGTTAGCTTCTGATCAGCAGCTCATACTTCATACTTGTTCTTAGCGAATGCTAATTTGAGCTTCGAACAACACTGTAGTTCTCCTTAGCATTTGGCTTTGACTAGATTGTGCCTCAGTGGCGTGTCTTAACTCAGCAATAATTCTGAGGGGCTGATAAAGATTTTCTCAGTTGTTGAAATTCACACTTGATGGGTGCGCAGACACTTCAAAATATTTGTATATATTCTGTTGAAAACCCAAATTAATTTGCCTTCGTGATCTTTTTTTTTTTTTTACATAAAGTTGGTTTGTATACAGAAAAAAGGCCAAAAAGGCTTTGAAAGAACATTGCGTTCCAAATACCTGCATTTGTCTGAACTTGTTTGGCTGATTTTATGACGAACCATCTGTAACGTGTGTTTAGTGGTGCGGTGCTTCCAGTACATGACGTTAAGAACCAACAAATGAGGAGGTGTCTAACAAATACCTTGACGCGCTCTGCATTTGAAAGGTGACATTTAAAAAACAATGATAGGAGGGGAGTTCAGTTGTTCTTTCCAGTTCTCGCAGTTGCGTGTCTCTTGATGACATAAAGTGGTGGGAAGTAGCAAAGTGTGTGTGTCTTATCACATATGAGTGACAGTTGTACATGTTTAATGATCTGTTTTAGCTGAGTAGTCCTACTACTGATTAACTGATTTGTTTTTCAGAACGCACTTCTACTCATACCAGAGTTTGTTTGTTTTTTTAATTAATTTTTTTTACACACGTATCTGTACGTCTCCTAAAATACTTTTCCCCACATCGGAATACATGACAGCTACAGCCACGGGATTCAGTGTTGCGACATGAGCAAAAAGCACCCGATTGTTGTTCGGCGCTTCCAGCCTTGCAGATGGTTAATAATTATCTACTACCTCCAAGGCTCCGTAATGCGGCCGAGGCAGCCCGAAGCTAGTGGGACAGGCTAGGGCAGGAATGGTGAGCCAAGAGGACGTTCAGAGTGGTTGGGAAGTGCTCCTTGAGCTGACTTTACAAACACCGTTAACACATTGCAGTCCCAGTAGCAGTTGGTCTGAAAAGAAATCTGCTTCACTTTAATGCTGTGACCATGACACTGTCCCTTGTCACACAATGTGATTGGAATTTTAAAATGGAGACATAGTCTCGAGTCTCGCTAAAGTTCATCAGTGGGAGATTAAATTTTGATCTGCTCTGATGTAGGTTGAAATGTGAAATCATTTTGCTTTACAGTCAAACCTCGGTTTTCGTACTTAATCCATTTCAGAAGACTGTTCGAAAACCGAATTGTTAGAAAACCGAAACCATGTTTCCCATTGGAATCAATGTAAAAAAATGTAATCCGTTCCAAATCAAGAAAACAACTTTTTTAAACCACTTTTTTTTAATAATTTCACACCATAAACTGTACACTGTTTTATTGTTCTTGTTCCTGATTGTAAAGTGCCCTTGGGTGTTTTGAAAGGCGCTTATAAATAAAATGTATTATTATTATTATACAAAAACGTCTGCTCACAATGGACGCTACGAGGAAGCGAAGCTGAGAGGAGTGAAGCGGCGCATTCAAGTGCGCTCAGTTAGTTCGAGAACCGAAATTTGCTCGTCATCCGAGGCATAAAAAACTCGAAATTTTTGTTCGAAAACGGAATTGTACGAGAACAGAGACGTCCGAAAACTGAGGTTTGACTGTATTTGTTAGCATTAAGCTAACTGGACTTTCCTAAGCCAAAGCTATGTGGTTATTTTCAATACATGTCTTATTTCCTTTTGTTTGTTTAATTGAGCAAGAAAGTTCAACTATCAGTCGCAATTGTTGCGGTAGAAGTCGCCTTTGAATCTTTAGCCGCCAACGCCGCCTCCATATCGTCTATGATGTTTCACCTGACCAATCACAGCGAGCAGAATCAAATCAGGAGATTTCCCGGCTCGTGTACCGGAATGTCGCCGCGTTTGCCGATGAATGCTGTCTTTGTGAAGCGCAGGTGGCTCGTTCCCTGCTTGCTTACTGGAAAAAGAATGGCATGGAGCAAAAAGGGCCAGCTCACTCTTTTTCCTGTTTCCTGCTTCAAGTCGTCGCTCATGTTTCCCCTTCGTGCAAGAGATGAGCTCCATCCACATGAATTTGTGTTCCTGTCCACAGGCTGCCCATTAAAAGAAAGAAAAAAAAAAAGTGCCCCCCTAAAACCCGCTCATCCGTGCAGGAATTTCCATTATTGCTTTTTACACAAGGCCACACTCTGCCCAGCAGCGATATTTAGCTTTAGATTGCCACTAAAATCACAACTTACAAGCAAATAACTCCTCAACTGCATAGAATAGCGGGTGCTTATTTGAAGTAAGACTGCCTTATATCAAATAAATTACAGTACTTCGTTTTATCCGGAACAATAAACACAAGAATGCAAGTTCTGTTTTTATTATGACTGTATTTCCTCAGGGATGTTTACTGTATTTATTCACCAGCATAGAATTTATTCCAAGGCATTCATTTGAGGTGAGGCCTTTATTTGTGCAAATGCTTGTCTTATTTGCGAATTACTTTGTTAATTTTGAGGGGATACTTTTATATTTTATATTTTCCTCTAGCATGTTGGTATTATTTTATATAAAAGCATATTGCTGCCACACAAGAAACAAAAAGGGTTTAATATCCATATGGACTAAAAATATGGTAACTAAAATACATTCAACGGTACTTAAGAGTACATTCGCAAAAAAATGCAAAAAAGTACTGCAGACATGATCAAATCATAAAATTATAAATACTGTTTGCTTTCTTCATTTTTAAATGTATTGGTATAATGTAGGCCAAATGCTAAAAAAAATTCAGCTGTGGTATTATGGGAAAAAACATTTGTAACACTTGGCCCAGACATACTCGCAAATACATTTGAAAATACTTGCGAGTCCCTACCACCAATCCATGAAGGATCCAAGCACACATATGGACATAGACAACATAAAAACAGTCGATGACTAAAATAATGAGTGGTTACAGAAACAGTTTGAACGTTATTGCCCGTCAATTTTTTTTACTCCACATTGGCAGCTCCACGCTTCCGTACGTTTATAATGTAATACATTTCATGTTTTACCGTGATAAGTTATTACGTTAAAATGTGACATGTTTCCGGTTCAGGTTACTGCTGGCGTGCCTTTTGTGTCTTATAAATCAGATCTACTAGCTACGTGATTTATGATTTAAAAATACGACACGCATACGTAGGCTACATCGGGCTCCACCAGTGACCTGAACCGGGAGTAATTGCTTTGTGTTTTTATACTCAATGCAGAAGCCAGATTTATCACCTTAAAATGTTGCGTGTAACTGTGGGATCCGCCATCTTCCCAGCACTCTAATTTGCATTTTATCATGTCATCTTCACACACAATTCACTTGCATTGTATGAATTCCTTTGTATCGTCCCCGCCCCCACCCCACTACTAGTGTATAAAGGCTGCCCATCCTAAATCTCCGCTATTTTTTTATTTGGGAGGGGCCGTCACATGAAAGGAATTCCGCCACTCGGCACTGGCCCGCCACCATAATCCCTCACGGCCAAACAAGACCAGAGACTCATTTCACAGGCCTGTGCTTCACAAAGACCCCTCTGGAGGGGACATGGCTCTTTGTGGCCCCTCAAAGCCGGCCCACCGGCTTGTGTCTGGATGTTGAGGTGGGGGTGGCTGCGGGTTCAAGGTTAAAGGCAATGAAAAAGTCGTTTGCCGCTGCAGCTGGTGGGTCCCGGCACGGCAGAGGAATAAGAGACTTAAAAAGGCAAACACTGGTTGCAACATTTCTCAGTCTAGTTCCTGTTGTACTCACTATACAACCCCCCCCCCCCCAAAAAAAACACGCGCACACACATAGAAAAACACGCTTGGTCCCTCTATGTAAAAACTTGAGTTCCTTTGTTCGCATCAGCAGCATTATTTTGTCAGAAATATGTGGCATACTCGTAAATATGTGGCCTATTCGCGGCGAGCTAGCTCGCTATGTGTACGAAAATACATCTTCCCTGAATGCCATCCTTTATAGAACAGCTCACTGTCGTGATTTAAATTCCCAAGTGAGCAGGTGGCAGTGCAGACAAGCCCACTGCCCCCTCCAACGGCACCGGTTAGCTTTCAAGCTAGCTGGTGGCTAGCACTTCTGGTGGCTTTCAACGCCGCTTCAACAACTCTCTTCTCTGTGGTGTGTCAAATTTAGAACATTTATTTTCACTTTACAGGGGCTTTAAATCATCATGTTGATTTTATTTTTCATGGTAGCATGTTTAAATCTCCATTGTGGCACATTAAGAATTGTTTTTACTGGATTCGCATTGAATGCTAATCTGATCCTCACGCTTCTCTGTGCTGAGGTGTTATTGTGTTATTGTTTTTTTTCTCCTCATGTGACCTACTCAGCGTGACCGGACCGACGTTGGCAAAAACACGGACAAATCTGTTTTAACACGGCGCAGGAGTTCATTAACTCTGGGAATGTGGAGGCTGAAATAAGAAGTGAGCAAGCCTCTTTTCAACCCTAACAGGAGGAGGAGGAGAAAGAGGGCGCGGACCTATATGGAAGCTTAAAGAATGATTAACACCTAAAAAGCGTTCAGTCTGACTCCATTTCCACGCTAATGAGTGCCACTCCTCCACATGTCGCGGGAGGACAATATCATAGAATCAGCTCTGGGAATCTGTTTAGACAGGCTTGGATCGGAAAAGGATTAAATCATCGTTTGACACAAAAACAGGAAGCACCACTAGTTTTTCCACAGATAATGTATTTGTATTTTTGATATTTCTTTGTCTGTTTTGTTGTTTGTTATATTTTTGGGTAGTATTTCATTTTCTAATATTTTTTTATCAAATATTTAGTATGTTTTTCTAGCACATAATTTCCATTCTGTTGAATATTATTGTTTTATTGATATTTTTTTTCATATGTTCTGAATATTTTTGTCAAGGCTTTGAATATCTTCATGTGTCAATATCAAATATTTTGTATTTTTGGTGAATATTTTAGCATTTGGGCATGCTGGTGGTCAAGTGGTGAGCACATCCTAGAACTCTCGCAACTATTTGGAAAAAGAAAGCAATGACAATAACATCACGCTTGCTAGCTAGTGGCTAGCGCAACAAGCTATCAACGCATCTCGTCATGCCTCCAAACCATTTTCCAACATTGTAAGAAAATGTCAGCTCTTGATCTTCCAACCGCCAAGCAGAAAATTGTGTGCAGGTTTCTATGAGAACCACACAGTGTCAGATTGTGGGGGTGTGCCGCCGGCACCTCTCAGAGTCATAAATCCCAATAATTAAAGGTCAACACCACGGTGCGCTCCACAAACAGTGGTAAACGTCTAAACCAGGATGCGTTTATTTGGAAATGATCAACTGAGATTTCATGACAGCATTTACTTTGTAGTTAATGATTTGTCTTGAAATTAATTTGAATTCCAGGAAGTGGAGTGTATTAATTAGTGTCCCCGAGAATACCAATCATCTTGGGGCCTCAACCATGCGAACTGCAAACGACGACAAGGGTAGAAGCAAGTATTTGGTTGCAACCTGAAGCTCACTGACAATACTGACAGCGTTTTGGTTATCTGCTGCTTTGGTTGCCTTTCTCTCAACAAGACATGGCTGAATGACACCATCAGAATGTGCTGGAAAAACAATGCAGCCCAGTTGAAGGACGTCTGTTCAGAATTTTGTATTTCCTTTCATCATTTTCAGTTTTATTCCCACAAATTTTAGGCCTGTGGTTAAAACGTTTATAATTCTTTTGTCCAGTCGGACATCTCACACTGGACATGTTTGGCAGGTGGTCATATAGCCATCTTGGATGCTACCATACACTCTGCATGCATGCCTCGTCCGTAGCCTTCTTGTGTTGACGTGGCCTGATTCACAGCGTTGGACTGCGGAGGAGGAGGGGGAGAGTCAGATGACACTGATACCACGGAAAAAGACTTCCTTGTCCCGCATGTAAAGTGATACTGATTGCACTTCCTAAGTAAACAACTCACTCACTTTACTGCTACACCGTGACACACTCCCACTGATAACTTATCAGCAGCATTAAAGCTGCATAATCGGAGCAAGAGCAAATTATGTGGTTGTACCACAGGCCACAAAATTAGGTACACCAAAGACTTTTGAGGTATTGACGTGGTTATTAACGTACAACTGCATTTGCATTCGATCCTGCTGTTTTGAATATTTGGGTTATTTGAATGGTGTCATTCCCTCCCTTCTTAAATCCCATCTGATGGACTTTGCCTGTATGAAAATAATTCAATTTAGCGCATCAGCACTATGATGCTACGCCAGGGCTTTGGTGTATGAACAAGGCCTGGTATGAGTTTGTGAAACAGGTGGAGGTGTAAGATGTCTTTTACGGAGTCTCACTTTCAGTCTCGATGGAGCCCTGGGGCCCCGCTGGTGCATAGCCAACAGTGGCACACACAAAAGACTTCTTTTTTATTCCTTTGGGATTCTTTTCACTACTGCAAAGATGGATGACCAACCAGGCTCAGGGTCCTTGGCACAACAAAGGGGCTTTGTGAAGATCACAAGTAGGGACACCTCCCAAAACGAGATAAATGCAGGATCTTTCACTCCCTCAAAAGCCACCAACTTTTTCTGCTCTGAGGTTATCAATTTACATCTACTAGTGGCAAAATATGCTGCTCTTAGCTCAAAATAATAGAATGATGCTCCTAATGTAGGCCTTGAAATCTATGCAGTCATTTCTATCGTCATTTGAGTCCTTCAAAAATTAACAGCCACACCACGGAACAAATGGAACTCTGTTGCACATTAAATATACAAAACGCTAAGTTAACAAAACTGGTGCCTATGAAGCTATGTGGTGGTCTGCATCGTCATTTGAATCCTTCAAAAGGAACACCCAAATCTTTTTGCACTCCAAAGCAAGCAATCTACTTATCTATAAAATAATGCTATGCTGCTGCAAGCTCAAAATGCAAATGATGTTACTAACTTGAGCCGGGATGCTAACAAGCTTAGTCCTTTAAGCTTGATGAGGTAAAAGGAAAATTCATTTTTTTGTTGGTGGTGGGGGGGGGGGGGGGGGGTAATTCCATTTTCTAAACACAAGCTCTGGATAAATCTCTGCAGCTGTTTGCATAGTCATGTACATAAAATATGTCGTGACGTGGTTTTGTACAAGTTGTGCAGTTCCAGTTACCCTCTTCCTTTTCATGTGACATGAAGCACGGCTCAGGAGGAACAGGTGCATCCTGGCTGGTCCTGCAGGAAGTGTTTTTGCTGCAGGCTGTGAGAAAGATGCATGGCTGGCATGTGGGATGGAACTGTTGCTCGTCAGGTATTGTCAACAGCGTCAAGACACAAGTTACATTAGGGATCTGTTTTTAAATGCACAATTAGCATGGCATGTAAATAAAGATGGAAGTGTTTTTTGTGATGTATTACTTGTAATTTGCATACACAATCAAAGCGGCCCGGTAGTCCAGTGGTTAGCACGTCGGCTTCACAGTGCAGAGGTACCGGGTTCGATCCCAGCTCCGGCCTCCCTGTGTGGAGTTTGCATGTTCTCCCCGGGCTTGCGTGGGTTTTCTCCGGGTGCTCCGGTTTCCTCCCACGTTCCAAAAACATGCATGGCAGGCTCGTTGGGCACTCTAAATTGTCCCTAGGTATGAGTGTGAGCGTGGATGGTTGTTCGTCTCTGTGTGCCCTGCGATTGGCTGGCAACCAATTCATGGTGTCCCCCGCCTACTGCCCGAAGTCAGCTGGGATAGGCTCCAGCACCCCCCGCGACCCTAGTGAGGATGAAGCAGTTCGGAAAATGGATGGACTGGATACACAATCAATAAAAAACTCCAACCCCAGAGGTCGGGTGTCAGTTGAGAAGCGCACACTGAGTGGCTTCATTGAAAACTGCGCCTTCTGCCGGCAGTGAAAGACAATTTGTTCCTGTATTCGAGCCTTTGTTCAACTGTCCACGCAAATATCTCTGACATCGGGTTTGGGTTAGGGGGTTAGGGTTTGGATTAGGGTTAGTGTTATGTTTAGGGGTTAGGCGTTAGGGTTAGTGTTACAGTTAGGGTTAGGGTAAGGGCGTTAGGGTTGGAGTTTAGGGGTTAGGGTTTGGGTGTTAGGGTTAGGGGTTATGGTTAGGCAATAGGGTTAGGGATTTGGGTTTGGATTAGGGTTAGTGTTAGAGGCTAGGGTTAGGTTTAGGGGTTAGGGTTATGATTGGGTTAGTGGGTTAGGATTAGTGTTAGGGGTTAGGCGTGAGGGTTAGTGTTACAGTTAGGGTTAGGGTTGGAGTTTAGGGGTTTGGGTGTTAGGTTTAGGGTTAGGGTTAGGGGATTTGTGTTTGGGTTTGGATTAGGGTTAGGGTTAGGGGTTAGGGGTTAGGTTTAGGGGTTAGGGTTATGGTTGGGTTAGGATTAGGGTTAGTGTTAGGGGTCAGGGTTAGGGGTTAGGCATAAGGGTTAGTGTTACAGTTAGGGTTAGGGGTTGGGGTTAGGGTTGGAATTTAGGGGTTAGGGTTTGGGTGTTAGTTAGGGTTAGGGTTTAGGGGGTTAGGGTTGGAGTTTAGGGGTTTGGGTGTTAGGTTTAGGGTTAGGGGTTAGGGGATTTGTGTTTGGGTTTGGATTAGGGTTAGGGGTTAGGGGATTTGTGTTTGGGTTTGGATTAGGGCAAGGGTGGGCAATCCCAGTCCTGGAGGGCCGCTGTCCTGCATGTTTTCCAAGTCTCCCTGTTGCAACACACCTGATTCCAATGAACAGGTTCAATATCAGGCCTCGTCAGAGCTTACTGATAATCTGATCATTCAAATCAGGTGTGTAGCAACAGGGAGATTTGGAAAATATGCAGGAGAGCGGCCCCCCAGGACTGGGATTGCCCACCCCTGGATTAGGGTTAGGGGTTAGGTTTAGGGGTTAGGTTTATGGTTGGGTTAGGATTAGGGTTAGTGTTAGGGGTCAGGGTTAGGGGTTAGGCATAAGGGTTAGTGTTACAGTTAGGGTTAGGGGTTAAGGTTAGGGTTGGAATTTAGGGGTTAGGGTTTGGGTGTTAGTTAGGGTTAGGGTTTAGGGGGTTAGGGTTGGAGTTTAGGGGTTAGGGTTTGGGATAGGGGGTTAGAGTTAGAGTTTAGGGGTTACGGTTTGGATTAGGGTTATGGTTGGGTTAGTGGGTTAGGGGTCAGGGTTAGTGTGTTAGGTTTACAGTTAGGGGTTAGAGGTTAGGGTTAGTGTTACAGTTAGGGTGTCAGGGTTGGAGTATAGGGGTTAGGGTAAGGGTTGGGGGTTAGGATTAGGGTTAGAGTGTTAGGGTTGGGGGTTAGGGTTAGGCGTTAGGGTTAGGGTTAGTTTCAGAATAATCAATTTGACATTCATAATAAAGACCCAGAGGAGAGAGACAATCGATTCTGGTACCAGGGGGGAATGGAGAGAAGCGTTCGGTTTCAATTCCCTGCACGTCACCTACGCATCTTGCCCTCTCATTTATTTTCTCATAGGGAATATAATACCTGTACAGGGGTTTGTCCAACCAAAGCAGTGAGCGCTATTGGAGACACACACTGAACTTGTTTGACTCTGTGTGTGTATGTGAGTGAAAATGATGTACCTTTGTGCAATCATTAAAAAAACACCAAGCAAGCTGCAGATGGTGTTGACAGCTTCATCCACGTCCGGCCTTGCTCTTGTTTTGTCTTATTTCCTTATCTTTTTCCAACCACATTCTCGGAAAGGTGGCTGTGTCCCCTGAATGGCATCTAGTGCACTTCGCATTCTTTATTACAAGTATGAGTAAATATTTATGAAGAGCATAAATGTTCTCATTTATTAAGAGCACAAGCGTTCTTCATTGCAATCATAATCAATTCATCATCATTAATACACAAATGTATGAAAACCAAAACTAAAATACATCTTAATTCCTTCAGTGGGCAGCCCGGTCGGTGATCCAGTGGTCAGCACGTTGACCTCATTGTGCAGAGGTACCGGGTTCAATTCCAGCTCTGGCCTTCCTGTGTGGAGTTTGCATCTACATGCAAGCCCACACGTGTGCACCATGTGTGGGCATGCATCTGATCAACATGTAGCCTTGTCTGTTAGCCTCAGTCCACTCACATGCCGACATGGGTGCGGTCCTTCTTCTATTTTGGCAGCAGTGCATGGAGGTGAGAGAATCCAAATGGAAGCTTTTGCCTTACACCCCCCATTGCCTCTTCTCAGCTGTCTCATCATTCAGCAGGGGAGGGGTCACAGCCCACATACACGCACACACACCACACACACCACACACACACACACAAATGGGTTCTCTTTAACTTTGTGTGAGACAAGTGGGTCAGCTCCAGTTATTTCAACAAAAGCCTGCCTCGTCAACCAGGGGGGCTCGGGACCACATCCATCTAAAATAAAGGCACACTGTTAAAATGTAAAAAAAAAAATCCTGACCTGTTTGGACCACGACATAATGATATTTTAACAAACAATGTGGAAGTATGACATCAAGTTTACTGTATGTAAACACATCAAGTAAGTATGACACATCAATTTATTGTGATAACATTTATTGAGGGGGATGCATCCTCGATTCAAGCATTTTATTTATATTCACACATGCAATTTTTATCTGAATACTAAAATAGAAGGCAAAACAGCTTTCATCAAAACAGGACAAAATTAGCGCATTGTAGGTTCTGTGCAATATGACAACATTTTGTATCCATCCCATGCTAGTTCAATATAGAGCCAGTAATTCCAATACCAAATCATTTTTCATGATTAAGATACAGTCAAACCTCGGTTTTCGAACATCTCGGTTCTCGACCAATTTGGTTTTCGACCAAAAATTTCGAGTTTTTTATGCCTCGGATGACGAAAAAATTTCGGTTCTCGAACAAACTGAGCGCACTTGAATGCACCATTTGACTCCTCTCGCCTTCCTTACACGAGGAAGTGACGCTTCCTCGGGTAGACGAGGAAGTGACGCCTCCTCGTGTTGCTTTCCATCGTGAGCAGACGTGTTCAGTAAACATTTTTATTTTAAAAAGAGCACGGTATCGGTTTTCGAACAATTTCGGTTTTCAAACAGCCTTCTGGGACGGATTATGGACGAAAACCGAGGTTTGACTGTATATGGATATCAGGGTAATTCTAACTCTTCCAACAACTGCTAGTTAATCAGCAGCAACACATACAAACGAGCATACAACAATACTCACAGTCTCTTTGCAGCGTAAGACTGTAAATATTACAGAAGCTTACAATAGTTGTGGACCTTCTCTGCCTTTTGCTGTTCAATATGCTGCATCTCTTCCAACGAAGCTCAATGCTGCCTGACATGTTGTGTCACAACGTGGTACTACACTCAAGACACACTGCTTGAAATCCGGATTTGCCTGTCAACTGTAAAAAAATAAAATAAAAGATGTGCCTGTTTTCCATCGCTCTCTGCTGTAACGCACATGATTCAAATGATCAGCTCATTAGAAGCGTGAGAATGATCCTCATCATTGGAATCGGGTGTATTACAGCAGGGAGAGAGGGGAAAAAGGCAGTACTGCGTCCCTCTGGGACGGAGTTTGAACACCCCTGCCTTAGACAAACAGGGTCGTCGGCTAAAAATGACCATGTGATAATGGGGATGTCCCTTCACTGATGGATTGGACGCAGCCTCTCGAAATGAAAGGCTGAATAATTCAGGTGAGCTGCACTGTGTTCAATTTCCTGTTCAATCACGGCAGCTCTTCTTGCTTCTTCTATTTCAGAACCCTTAAACATGTCATGAAAGAAACGACAGGGTCTTATGTGTCATGTCATGTTGAAAACGTGTGCCGGATTTCATGTCACTCAGACACATCGGTTCCGGTTAGCTGATCCGTCGGACTCCATCGGCCTGACTTAAAATGAAAATAGCTGACACTTGGTAGTTGTTGTGCATCTGGTTGTGAACGAGTGTGCCAGATTTCGTGTATATTGTACACTTTGGTGCCTGTTGCTAATGTTTTCAAACTATTCGATATTACACTGGTACCTCGACTTACGAATTTAATTGGTTCTCAAAGAAATTTCTTGACGAGAACATTTTGTCAGTCGAGATGCGTTTTCCATGTAAATGCCCTAATCTGTTCCGAAATTTGTTCTGAAATTTCTTTCGTAACAAGAGGCAATATTTCCCTGTTGAGGGGTTTCGTAAATTGAACATTTCGTATGAAGAGACGTTCGTAAGTCGAGGTACCACTTTACTCGCTAAATCTCGCAAAATGTCACCTTCAAACCAAAATGGCTAACTAAATGGATTTCCCGGCATAGGTTCTTAACTGATTTTCGATCGGTCCAACATGATAAACGTGTGGTGAATTTAGTTAAAGCGTGTTTTGGCCAAACATTTCTTTTCTTTTCAATAAGATTATAATTAAACTATCGCATTTCAAAAATCAACAATTAAAAATGTTAAAACGATGGTACCTGTTATATCTGCTTCGAAATTGCCAATCTTTTCACAAATTCTTCCGGGGTGTACAATATTTAATGGAGAAGAAGATAAGTAATAATGTGCTGTTCTCTGGCAGGAATGTGCATGCTACACCCTGACTACTAACACACACCTCGCTAGATAAACAGAACAGCCGTGATGTCATTGCGCGCACGCACACAAACACAAACAAAGCAAGCCATTCAGGTTTGCTTAATGCTATAATCACACATGATTTATTATTATGAAATACTACCGAGGCCTTTCAGAGGGAAGAACATTCTTTTGATGACGTAACAGTAAATACTGTACACTCATCCAAAGGAATTTGTTGACGTTAGCATGTTATGCTATACATGAGCAATACAACTGATTGAATGTCATTTACATACACAGCAAACACAGTATTTGGGTCTGAAAACAACTTTCAGTTCCTCTTAAAGCACAGGTGTCAAACTCAAGGCTCGGGGGCCAAATCTGGCCCTTGACATCATTTTATGTGGCCGGCAAAAGACAATCGAACATGTCAACTGAACTGGTTGCCAGCCAATCACAGGGCACACATAGCGGAACAACCTTCCGCGCTGACACTCACACCTCGGGACAATTTAGAGCGCAGGTGTCAAAGTCAAGACCCGGGGGCCAGATCTGGCCCGCCACACCATTTTATGTGGCCCGCGAAAGCAAACCAAGCACGTCAAGTTCTATGATGCTTGCTAAAGTCTGAACCAAAATTTCAAATTGTCATATGTAATCCACAATAACAGTCATTATTCTTGACTTGTGACTGTAAAACTAGTTATTGATCAATTTGTTCTGTGCTGTGTATGTAATATGTGGAGGGGATTAAACATCTATATGTTTTCCCACAATTCATAACGGTCACTACAATGTGGTCCGCGAGTTTGACACCCCTGATTTAGAGCGTGCCATTAATCTGCCATGCATGATTTTGGAATGTGGGAGGAAACCTTGTGCCTGTGTGGGTTACACAGACACAAGGAGAACATGCAAACTCCAACACAAGAAGGCATCTCTGCATCTGTGAGGCCGACGTGCTAACCAGTCGACCACTGCGCCACAAAAAACATTAAAAAAAACGACACAACAAAAGTGATACGGAATTGGTCACATTTCTGGTCAACTGCTTTATCGCTGATTATTGGATCGTGCATTTAACATTGAAACATTCAGTGTCATAGTAACAATCCATAACTCATAAGTCATGCTATCAATGTAGCATCCGTAGCTAGCGCCGTGCATGTTTGCACTGCTCATGCTGATACTAGCGCACCTATATTGCTGACGCCTGCGGTCTCTGTTTTTTTATCACTTTCATAACGGCATGCCAAGATGAGTTACCATGTTTGAGAAACGTGTTTGTGCATGTTTATGAGGGGGCGTGGCTTTAATCAGAGACTCGAGGTGGGAAGGGACTCGTAAAATGAGGCAATATTCAAATCTCACCAGGATTTTTTTTAACACTGCAAAATCCCCATTTACGTGGTATTTTAACAAGGATAACACTTGTTACGTCAAACGTAAGACCCAATAGTTCAGTTTTACATTATTTCCTATGCATGGGGACATATTGTTGAAAATCTCGTTGTTTGAAAGTCAACAAAAAACAGATTGTAGCCGTGTGTGTGTGTGCAGGCATACTAAAACAAACCTGCAGCCAGTGATGATGTGAAAACACTATCATGCGCACACACACACACACACACACACACACACACACACACACACACACACACGCACCATATCATTAAAATGGTTGCAGTGATTTTATGGTGCCTGTGTGTGTCTGAAGCGCTGTTGAAATAATTGGTTTAACTGTAAATCCTGACTGGTGAAGAAAAGCTCATCCCACATGACGACATTCCTGGGATCCAACAAGGGGATAGGAGGGGATAAATGTCTGTGTGAGGGTGTGTTAGATGGTAGCACTTTGTGGCTGGTACAGCTAAAGATAGGAATTCCTAAACTGCGATATTGAGTTGCCTGGGTATTTGCTTGATACAATTCAGCAGAATACGAGAAGCATTGGAATGCTTGCCTGCTAGGTGACAATGTGAGCTGGGTTTTAAACTAAAGTCTATAGCAGGGGTGGGCAATCCCAGTCCTGGAGGGCTAGTGTCCTGCATGTTTTCCAAGTCTCCCTGTTGCTACACACCTGATTTGAATGATCAGATTATCAGTAAGGTCTGACGAGGCCTGATATTGAACCTGTTCATTGGAATCAGGTGTGTTGCAACAGGGAGACTTGGAAATCATGCAGGACAGCGGCCCTCCAGGACTGGGATTGCCCACCCCTGGGCTAGCGGTTTTTCTTTCCCCCCGAGAGAAAAACCTCTAGCCAAAAAAGGCTAGCCGTTTTTCTTTACCCGAGAGAAGAACCTCTACCAAAAAAGGCTAGCGGTTTTTCTTTCCCCCCGAGAGAAAAACCTCTAGCCGAAAAAGGCTAGCGGTTTTTCTTTCCCCCGAGAGAAAAACCTCTAGCCGAAAAAGGCTAGCGGTTTTTCTTTCCCCCCGAGAGAAAAACCTCTAGCCGAAAAAGGCTAGCGGTTTTTCTTTCCCCCGAGAGAAAAACCTCTAGCCGAAAAAGGCTAGCGGTTTTTCTTTCCCCCGAGAGAAAAACCTCTAGCCGAAAAAGGCTAGCGTTTTTTCTTTCCCCCGAGAGAAAAACCCCCGAGAGAAAAACCGCTAGCCGAAAAAGGCTAGCGGTTTTTCTTTCCCCCGAGAGAAAAACCTCTAGCCTAAAAAGGCTAGCGGGTTTTCTTTCCCCCGAGAGAAAAACCTCTAGCCTAAAAAGGCTAGCGGGTTTTCTTTCCCCCGAGAGAAAAACCTCTAGCCAAAAAAGGCGAGCGGTTTTTCTTTCCCCCGAGAGAAAAACCTCGAGCCTTTTTCGGCTAGAGGTTTTTCTTCTCTAGCTAGAAGTCTTTAAAGGAAGGACTATAGACTCTAGACCAGGAGGTGCGCGCGCACACACACACACACACGCACACACACACACACACACACACACACACACACAAAGTTGGGTGAACTCAAAATTTCAAGGTGACAAACTAATTCAATGACATATTTCCCCGCATTTCACAACAAAAAAATAAGAGTTAGCAGAACTGTCTCTTGTGTTGATTTGTAGTCGCCACTAGGGTGATTACATTGAGTCGACTCAGCTCAAAGCAAGTTTCGAATCAAAATGCTTCAATTCCCATACATGGCGGAGGGGCAAAAGGGAGGGGGGAGCGGGGGTTCCGCCTTATGCATATGCATAATTCATGATCCTGCACCAACCGGCACCCGATCATTATGATTACGAATATTATTTCATTTTAAAGTGCACTTTAGCGGCAAAGCTTTGAAAAGAATGCGCTGGGGGACAAAAGACGGAATTTTCAATGGGCCAATTATGGCGCAACGACTTCCCCAAGGGAATGGTACTCGTGGGAGAAGTGGGAAGGAAAGCGAAGGGTGTGTTTTTAATACACAGGGTGTACAATGATCATTTCATAATCTAATATTATGATAATATCAGTGAATATGGCAGTTTGTTAAATAAATAGCAAAGCATCAATGCGTAGGAGTCACTGCATTGAAGTCAGACCTCAAATTGACACGCTGTAATTTGCTGCTCTCTGCTGGACGAAAGTGGTTACTGTCCTTATCGTCAAACGGCACGAAAATCCGTTTGACAATGACTGTAAATTCATAATTAACCGTTGCAGTTAATTTTACTGAATGAAGTGAATTCATTAAACGTATTCAACTAGTGTATGGTTCTTAAAACAAGAAAATTAGACGAAAACTATATTTCAAAGAGGAAGAATATTGATCATCCAGAAATGTCAATCGTAGAAATATAACAAATACAAAATAATATTAACGTTAAAATTCTATATGCGTTTATTCAAAGGTAAATGCAAATCAAAATATTTCCAGCTCAGGTAAAAAAATTTTGTTTCACGTGTTTAATGTTGACATGAATCAAAATATTTAATACAGGACCTGAATGAAAACATTCAGCTAACCTTCACAAGGGGGCGCCATTGTAGCTCACATTCAAGTCTCCATGGACTTCATTTGTAGTACGGTACAATAAAAATAAAAAGATCCAGATAAATATGCACTACTTTATAATTATCTGACAAGTGATAATAAAACTTAAATCATATACTTGTACTGCTACGAAATGCTCCAATTTGTCTTTTCACCACCAATATTTTATTTATCGTACCGTTTTTCCCTCTCGTAATGGCGCCTCCTACTTGTCAATCACAGGTGTAGAGGCGGGTGCTGCGATGCTATTGGCTGTCTTGCTTGTTTCTTTGCCATTCTGCTCTCTCACACACACACACACACACACACACACACACACACACACACACACACACACACACACACACACACACACACACACTGAAGGCCAATGTGCTCAAACAAGCTTTTATTGCATCATAAATGAGATGTCCAATCAACGCGGATGTGGTCGTCATAGAGATCACTGGCGTTAGAGATTTGCACTTAAAAAAAACTTATTTTCAGGCGATCCAGCATGCGTTGCAATCGCAATACTCAACAATGCAGTGCCAAAAAGCAATGCGCTAAATGAAAGCTGTGAATCAAAAGGCGTTTTACCTAACCTCAATGTGTGATTGGCACCAAAATGGCGCGAAGAGAGATGGAAGGTGGTAATGTGATGCTTAGATAAGATAGCTTAAAAAAAAAAAAAAAGAGGACATTTGTTTCCAGAAATAACATTTGGCAGAGTCCCTCCAATATGCACCACACCTGAGTAGTAGGGGTTGAGTCACCCAGCAGTCTGGTCCAGCTGTTGTTGGCGCACATGTACCAGGGCTGACATGTGCCCACGCCACCAAAGCAACCGCGTTCCCTGGGCATGATGACTCTGCTAACATTGGAGATGATTGAATTCATGATTCCAAACATCCTGATCGACCCACCAAATAACCAACCTGACTGAACAAATGACCATTAAGCAATTTCCAGACCACCTAACCAATCAATAGATAAATCAAGCATACAAATAACCAACATCACACCCAGCCAACCAATCACCACACTTCACCAATAAATCAATTGACCCATCAACTAAATGATTTTTTTTTTTTTATTGGCTCGTTTTCATGAGAAACTTGTATTGACTATTCTGTTTTCTTATATTGAAGCCCATTGAATAAATAAAACGAACCAACAAGGTATTTAACAACTGGCAAATACACCAGACACATCCAACGAGCCAAACTTTCAGCTAGCCAACCAGCCAGCCAGCACCACAAAATGGCCAACTCATGATACGTACATGGAACTACAGTCAAACCTCGGTTTTCGTCCATAATCCGTTCCAGAAGGCTGTTCGAAAAACCGAAATTGTTCGAAAACCGAAACCACGCTCGTGTGTGTTTACTGAACACGTCTGCTCACAATGGAAAGCAACACGAGGAAGCGTCACTTCCTCGTGTAAGGAAGGTGAGAGGAGTCAAATGGTGCATTCAAGTGCGCTCAGTTTGTTCGAGAACCGAAATTTGTTCGTCATCCGAGGCACAAAAAAATCAAAATTTTTGGTCAAAAACCGAATTGGTCGAGAACCGAGACGTTCGAAAACCGAGGTTTAACTGTACAATATATTATGGCTAGTGAGGGATTCCCAGCACAGCACAACATGAAGCCTCATCACCATTCCCTGGCCTAAACGCATGTTTTGATATTAATAAGTGCACACTTATAAACACATTAGCATGCATCAAGATGAAAAAGTTGTTTGGATTGGAGATGGGGTGGCGGTGCGGGTCTGGGGGAGGGGGGAGGGGGGGCTGCAATTTGCATTTGGCTCAACATATGGCGAGGCCGCGGAAGCCACGGGCCATGCCTTCATTACCCGATCTCCGTTTCATCAGCTCCTCGCTCCCCCGCTGGGCCTCCCCACGGCGGGTCCGTCTGTCCCAGAGGGGACGCCCACACGGGACAATATGTCCCCGAGGTTAGGGGCGGGACATGATTATTTTATCACGGTAACGCTAAACGCTAACGCTCTGCACTTTTTTTGGAGGTTAAAGCGGGAAATGCGCGGGAAATATGTGACTGTTCCACACAAGGTGACAAGACGGGGGAAGCGAGTAAAATACAAGGAAAAGAAAGTAGAAGAGGGGAAATGGATGGAAAAGAGACAAACGAGAAAAAAAGAAGAGGAGAACTAGCGAGACAGGATATCAGAAAAATAAAATAATAAATAAATAAATAATAATAAATAATAATAATAAATAAATAAAATCAATGACTACAAATAAAAATGTCATTTCTCAACAACATTTTGCAAAGCGATAGTTCAACTCATCTGCAAGCCAATCAATCACTTTACTTACTTTTCAAATATATGCGAATATAAATGACATCATTATGAATCAATAACATTAATTCGGCTCGATACTGCAAAGGGTTACTTTAGGTCGCCATCTTTTGATCAATTTGATCATAAACACAATAATAAAATGATGAAATGACCTCAACCTGATTTAATATGCACGCAGGCACAGAGATGCAAATGCTTTAACACACACAAACACACACACACGCACACACACACACACACACACACACACATGCAAAGTAAACCACAAGTCCATTATGTTGTTGTGTCAGATGACTTTTGGGCCTCCCTGTGGTGTGATGCAAAAAACGTGGCGTGTGCATGTGTGTAGATTCATGCGCATGCATGTTGTCGATTTGTTTAAGTGCTTTGGTCAAGGCACAGCCTGCCTTGACCAAGGTGATACTTTGTGTATCCTCCATCGTTCCATGTCGATGTCCACTCGGGATCTGAGTTGTTTGTTTATATCTCTAGAAAATATTCCTTTTTTTTTTTTTTCATTTGAGTTGAACAGTTTACAGGTCACATTAGTGATGATTTTTTTAAAATTGTTATCCTGGTCTCATTTTTATGTCTCACAAAATGTGTGTAGTCTTTTTATTGTAGTTTATCCATCCATCCATTTTCCAATCCGCTTCTCCTCACAAGGGTCACGGGAGGTGGTGGAGCCTATCCTAGCCGTCTTCGGGCAGTAGTTGGGGGACACCCTGAACTGGTTGCCAGCTAATTGCTGGGCCCACAGAGACGAACAAGCATTCGTGCTCACACTCACACCTTGAGACAATTTGGAGTGTTCCCTTAACCTGCCATGCATGTTTTAGGAAATCGGAGTACCCAGAGAAAACCCACACAGGCACGGGGGGAGAACATGCCAACTCCACAAAGAAAGGCCGGAACCGTTCTCGATTCCTGCCCATCTGCATTGTGAGGCGGACATGCTACCCAATCGATCACCGTGGCACCCTCGTGTAGTTTAGTACAGGGGTCCCCAACCTTTTTTGCCCCACGGACCGGTCGGTTTAAGTCAGACAATATTTTTCAGGGACCGGCATTTAAGGTGTGGCGGAAATAATACAACATAATAATATGGTATGAGCTGCATGAAAAATGCGGTGTTTTCGAAATATAATCATCAACACAAGGAGACTCTGAAAATTAATCTACAGAAAACACTCTGATCGCTATGGTAACGTTTTAATGCCTTCAAAATTCGATACAACGCAAATTCAAAGTGCATGAAAATGACTAGGAGACAATGACACCTCAAGTGTGTGGTTTATGTCCAGTCTACTTCGTAATTTTGTTTTAGTCGCCGTTGCTGCAGAAACCCCCCACCTCACACAGGTAGGATGTGGGAAATAGCAACATTGCTATTGTGGCGATCTCAGAGTATTCAGCCATAACTTTAATCCAGTTGTCTCGAACGTACTTTTAAAAGTCGCCGTCATTTGCGATCTCCAGCAGTTTTTTTTACTCATTTTGCGAGCTCCGCCGTTTTGTTTTTAGCGTAATCGGTCACGAGACGGAGAAGTGTGGCTTGACGTGTGTCAAGCGTGACATAGACGGATGTAACGGAGAATACGGTAATTTTTTCAAAATAAAACATCTTTCGTATTCCGAAATAAATAAAAACGGAATTAAGGCAAGTTCTTTCTGTGCGGCCCGGTACCAAATGCCCTGCGGACCGGTACCGATCCGTGGACCGGCGGTTGGGGACCCCTGGTTTAGTATGTTCATAACAAAAAGAAGTTTGGTAAAATACAGTGAACAATTCTTCTTAAAAAAAGAAAAAAAGAAAAACTTGTTTCATGACTCCCTTTGGTTGGTGATAGTTAATCAAACTAAATGAACGTGTACTTTTTATTTGCAAATTTCCCCAGTGCGGGACAAACTTTTCTTATGTTACTTTCAAAAAAAGTCAAAATATCTCCACATTTAAATATCCTGCAGAGAGTGGGAATTGCCTGTGGTGAAAAATCTCGATTTCAATCTCCAGGTCTCCAGGTATTGTCTGTGAAATGCATCTTTTTTGTTTCTTCTTCGGCAAAGGCCCTCGTGTTTTTAGCCATTTTGCTAGCTTGTGAGTTTAATCCAGGTGTTATGCGATCAACACGATTAACATCTTGACATGCATGAAAAGTCAAACTAGGGCGGATGTAGCCAGGAGAATTTGGTCACTTTTCAAAATAAAATACTTTTTCAGCCTCGGATGATGATAAATAAACTGGAAGTTTTTTTCCCTCAGCGCGGCCCGCTGCAGAGTGGCCCGCGGCCCGCTGTTTGGGCACCACTGCTGTAAACACTCACTTTTCCCCACAGTGGAATGCTACTTTTTTTTTTCATCTCGTGTCATTTTTGCTGTTTGCGTGGCGTGAAAAACGAGGACAAACAGGATGGAGGCGCCATGCGGTGAATAAGTCATGAGTGCCCGACATCACAGCAACTTTTCACAGCGCAACACAACAAGCCAGGCTTTCGGCTTTGATAATGACGCTCAATTATTCAACGTACGTCATTACTGCTCGACAGGAAGCAGACGTGGTGGTGGTGATGATGATGATGATGATGATGATGATGAGGATGGTGGTGCTGGTGGCTGCTGCGGTTTGGGTGGCGCCAATTAAGAAGATAACGCATCGGGTCAGTGGAATAGGGAGTGTCCACCTGGGAACACGTTGACGCACAAAATGCAACTAAAGATAAATGCATCGGGACACATACAGGAAGCAAAAAAATGAACTTTCTCTGTTTTTTTTTTGGTTTTTTTACTGGAGGGAAATCTGAAATCTTTGAAAAATTTGTTGTAATTTATATTTTGCCAGATATATATATATATACTCATTTAAATAAGCAATTTTAACATATTGTATTAATGATTCAAATTTTATCTAATAAACTAGAAATTAAATTATAGCAAGACAAAAATAAATGTAGGCCTAATATGAAATAAAAGGGATCTAATTTTATTTGAATTATTATTTTAATTCAATGTTAAGTACATAGAAGTCAATTATTTATGAAATCCCCAAAACGACCAAAAGAGGTCAGCCACCATAGTCGTGTAATTTAATACCTTTCAATAAATATGATAATTCGGAATTTTTTTCCTTTTTTTTAAATGCAAAATTCATCACATTTAAATATTATACAGTGTAAAATGTTTTGTCCAATATATTTTAATCTGACTCATTTTATCCAAATAAACAAAATAATCATTATGATCAATTATAGACACTTAACATTTAAATGAAACAATACATAACAAATTAATTAATAATGATAGTACAATTAGATAAAAATAATAGCATAAATAAACATTAAAATACAGTTACATTTATCCAAAATGTTTTTTTTTTTAAGTAAGTGAATCAATAAGAAATATTATTGATTCATTCATTTGGGCATTCATTGATTCATTCGACCTCTGCTCTCTAATTCAATAAATGAAAAAAAAAGTCATCAAATTAATTTGAATTCCAAAAGGCAAGCGGAAATACGCGTTCTTCCCGTTCGTGTCATTTGGCGTCCATTGTGGCTGGTGCCCAAAGCCTAATCAGCGGATGATTGACACCATTGACAACCTATGCTCCCCATTCAGAAGTCAATTGAGCCGCTCAAGAGTCGACATCTGCGTTCGCGCGCCGCTGAATTGCGCTGGAATTGCATTCTCATTCATTCCCACGGAGGCGAGCATCAACGGGACGCGGCTCCAGGCCAGAGAGCGCGAACGACGTCGTTTTAATTGCCAGCTGCCGAACCTTTCGGCTCCTTTTCACATTAATTGCAGGCCTGCCCGTTCTGATCAGATCACGACCCTGATTACCCTCCTTAAACCCCCCCCCTCCCCCCACACTCACGTTTGAGACACTCAGGGGCCCTGACAAGGGGGGTGGCACTCGCCCTCTTGGTTTGGCCACCTGTGCCCCATAGCAGGCACTTATGCTAAATAACTCCCTGCGCCATTGGGGGAAACGAAGGCCTCCCTCCAGGGCAGCTGCGCCTCCTGGAGTGCACTTAAACCCAACACGAGCCTTTGCAAATTAGCTTTAGCGAATTAGCTTTAGCAAATTAGCCGGGTCAATGCAGCTGCGAGCAATTCAGTTTGAGCGACAATAGCGGCAGTTTTGATTGCGCGCGTGCTAGCGCCAGGTCAGCGTGGCGCTCGAGAGCCGTCAATGAGACATTTATGATCATATAAATGGGCAAGGAAAAGAACGAGAGCCATTTAAGTGACGCCTCATCTGGTGTCCAGAAGTATTTGGACAGCATCACGATGCGTTTCGATGACAAAACCGTCGTGAGCGGTGATTACGACGAAAATGGCCACCTTGAAAAATTTTTTAAAACGCTGTAAAATGTAATAACCCATGTTGCGTTATTTTGAAACCATTTATTTATTTTAACCCAGCAAGTTTTTAAGTGTGACCTTCAGGAAGCTAACAAAACAGAAAAACGTCAATCATAGTATGATTAAATTGACACCTCTGTGACTGTCAATCAAAATGTTAGCGTTATTATCATCAGGTGTCATTAGACAAGTGTACCTAATAAAAGGACCATAGAATTGGTCGCCATGAAGGCCTTGGCTAGGCATAATCAACAATCAGCCAATTGACTTGTCACTCAAAGTGTGTGTTGAGCTATTAAGTAGCATTAGCATGCTAATGATTGTGTGTGTGTGAGGCTCATCAAAACAGTGTGTGTGTGTGTGTGTGTGTGTGTGTGTGTGGGCTCACTGCATAGAAGGCAATGATGATTAGCCAACTTTTTTTTTGTTAGCGACTTCTTTAGCATTACCTCGCACAACCTGGAATTTGAAATATTTCGACCCTACGCCCAGCTTGATGTCAAAACATAAAAGAATTAACCCTGTGTGTTGCTTTTTCTTTGTCTTTTTTTCAAGGCTTCAACAAGAAAAAGAACAAAAGACAAAAAAAATGACATTACATTCTATATCGTGGTTCATCTTTCATACACTATTCCAATGCAAATTTTTAATACTACTAAACTTCTGAATATTTGACATTTACATACACTTCTGTGGTAATTCACATGTATGGCATAATGGATCACTTGTCCGTAATGTACTTCCGGTCTCGCCAGTGTTTGGCAAATTTGTTTCCAGTTAACTTCATTCACAACAGTGGGAAAATTAATCTACAGAAAGATAGTAAGAGCGCTTTATCGTCCAGAAAAATGAGTAGATACGATGTGAGGGATATTTTAAGTTCCATAAAATGGTGGGCAGCTCAAATGAGTAGTTATGTACCATGAGTCGATGATAGCGATGATGATAGGGGATGATAGCGAATTAGCTTCCACGATTTGCTGAAAGACATGTTAGCATTAAGCTAGCAGACGTTCATGGCACAAAATCACATGGTTTGGTTGAGCATTTTCATTAAAAGATGACAGGTTTCATTCTCTATTGATCCATGGATCGGTTTTACAGTCAACTTTAACTGTCAGTGACAAATAAACAGCATGGAATAAAAAAACGCATTTTTTTTGCCTCCTATTTGGAGAATTTTCTCCAGTCTTAACATTTCCTCAACATGACTTCTTGACAGCTTGAGAGTTAGAACAGGTGCTGAGGAATATTTTCAAATGCACCTTGAATAAGTTTATATGTGTTTAAAGTATGCGAGAGGAGCAAAACTACTTTTTTTATACAGTCTCTTGGCATCACAGATTTTCCCGTCACTGGTCGAACTACAAACGAATCAATCCCTTTATAGTTTCCGATGTGTTATGAAGACACTTTAGGTCTCATTTCGACTTTTAATGCAACTTGAGGTGTCCGCAAAGGCCGTGACTCAGCTGTTTGCACACGTACACGCGCGTACACACACGCTCACGTACACACGGGAGAATAATAGCTGTGTAGGTGCCGCAAACACACCTTTTAAAAGATGCATGAGCGCCTCCCCTCGTGTGCAGAATAGAGCTATCAGTGGGGACTGTAACCCCCGCCCCCCCCTACCCCCTCCCTGGCAGACCCCCAGGTAGAAAATGGTAATGATTGCACTTAACATGGCTGCACATATGGAGGCAAAATGGAAATGCCAACAGCGGCTCAACTATAAAGCAAACGCAATTGAAATATTCATCCGCTGATGAATTTAACATCATTCTCTTTGTTGTCACACAACAAAGGCTTACAACATAAGCAAGCGCCTGAGAGGTACCAAGGGGTCCCAGCGAGGTGCGAAAGCGCCCCTCAAACATCATTACGCCGCATTATGCATCGCCCCGACGCCGATATTGATGTTTACGCATTTATTTTTTAATTAACCTTCCTTGTTAATGAAGGCTTTGATGAGAGGCGTTTTGTACATTTAGAAGAGGGGAACAGGGAGGGTAAAAAAAATATTAAAAAAAAAAAAAAAAAAGGGCGGGGGATGCAGTGCTCCTATCGCCCCAGATGCATGGAGCCAGGGAGAGAATGTGAGGTGTCAGAGGAAAAAGTTGTCAAAAGTTTTTTTTGCAGGGTGAGGGGGGGGGGGGGGGGGGTGAGGATTGCATCGAGTGTCCACAGGGGCTCAATTGTGTGTTTGCTGATAAATTAAAGGGAAGGCCCTCAGAGTCGAGCCTCACACCTTTTTCTTATCTTTGCAGTCCTCAGAGGGGGGAACAACGCATTTCTACAAATATAATATATGATGCAAGAGTGCAACAAATCTTATCAATGGCTTTGATCAAAGGATTTCATTTTCTACGTTTGGAACACTGAGGATCTTGGCCCATAACTCACCTCGAATCCCACTCGAACCAAAATCCGATTCTGACCCTCAGCCCTATTCTCCAACCTTTCCAGGCCGTCGTGTAAAGTGAAAATTTGACACACCTAAGAGAAAAGTGTTTTAACAATATTGCCAAATATGAAAAAAAAAAAAAAAGAAAAAAGATCTGATTATTCTGCCTCTGTCTGTGTGATGTGCGCACACTCACGGCCAACAACGTGGCGCTCTAAAGTGGGCGGGTGAACCTGAATTCCCAGTCGGCACACCAATGTCAAATCAGATTACAGTCAAACCTCGGTTTTCGAACGTCTCGGTTCTTGACCAATTCGGTTTTTAACCAAAAATTTCGAGGTTTTTATGCCTCGGATGACGAACAAATTTCGGTTCTCGAATAAACTGAGCGCACTTGAATGCACCATTTGACTCCTCTTGCCTTCCTTACACGAGGAAGTGACGCTTCCTCATGTTGCTTTCATTGTGAGCAGACGTGTTCAGTAAACATTTTTATTTTAAAAAGAGCGTGGTTTCCGATTTCGAACAATTTCGGTTTTCGAACAGCCTTCTGGAACGGATTATGGACGAAAACTGAGGTTTGACTGCATATCGAATAAACTCCTCGAACTTCCGCCTTTGCCTCCATGACGTGCGCACTTTCACGTTCAACAATGAGGCGCTCGAAAGCGGCCACGCCAGCAGATATATCCGGAGGGAAGAAACATTTTCAGGATGTGGTGCAGGCATAGCTAGCTAGCTAGCTAGCTAGCTAACAGCATGTTGCTGTTGCACTGAATAACTGCTGATGTGAACGACGCCACTCACGCTCATACTTTATATCAGGGGTGTCAAACTCATTTTAGTCGCGGGCCAATTTGGAGTTGCGTCTTCCATCGGAGGGCCGTTATGACAATTAAACCACCAATTAGAACTTTTACGCAACATATTAATAGATTACTAGTTTTGAAATCAGTCAAGTCAATTATAATAGCTTTGTTCAATTATTGTTCAAGTGAGTGTAAACCAAAATTCGTGCAAAATCTCAATGTTATTTACTACACATGACAGTTTGACATGTCGGCACGGATTTTAGCAATTTGACACGATTGATTGACTTTCGCGGGCCGCATAAAATGACCTGGCGGGCCAGATCTGGCCCCCGGGCCTCGAGTTTGACACCTGTGCTTTATATCGTCGGAGAAGGGGGACTCATGCTGGACCACAATATATACAACATCATCTCGTTTGATAAAAATTGTCCACTCGGCATCCATTGCAGCCTGATCATTCTGGAAAATGGATCCCTTCATCTGTGATTCCTTGAAAATGTCCTTTCCTCCCCACATAAATGAGTTTGCTCCGCGTTGTGCTTTTACTTGATGCGGGTCGAGACCATTTTTTTTATATTCTTGACCTGTGAAGCCATTCGAGACTCTGTTGTGATTAAATGCGATAGAAATCAACGTCTCTTCTTATGCCTGGAGGTTAATCCCTTGCGGTGATTGCAGACAAGCAGCAAATCCAAAGTAAACAGAAAGGAAATATTAGAAGTCTGCTCGCTCTGGGCTCAGCGTGGCAGTTTTGGACCAGTTGGCCACCGCACTGCAGAGCCCCTAAACCCGCTCATCCATCTGGAGCCACCTCGCCGAAGGACAAAAAAAAAAAAAAATCTGGAGCGTGTCCACGGCTTGGCAGGACCACCGCTTTGGTCTCGCTACACATAAGAGCGGCGGCGCCTCTAATCCCAACACTAAATTAATTGCTTAATTGGCTCAATTAGACGTCCTGAAAAATGGCAGCGACGACACGCGGTAGGTCAAAAACTAAGCCAGTCAAAAGTGTCACTTTTTAAGACAACCTGAATCTCTGACTTCTAATCCTGATCTGTTACACAGCTCTAAACCTATGCTCCTATTTTAGCCCTAACTCCTACTCCTATTCCCAACGCATTTACCCCAACACAAAACTAACCCCAATTTTAACCACAGCTCTAACCCTTCAGTCCAACCTCTAGTCCACAGGTGTCAAAACCAAGGCCCGGGGGCCAAATCCGGCCCCCTTCGTCATTTTATGTGGCCCGCGGGAGCAAATCATGTGTGTCAACTATCATGATTCCTGCTGAAATCTGTACCAAAATGTGAAATTGTCATGGTAATAAATAACATTGAGATTTTGCACCGGCCCCTCGAGGGAAGCCGTAGCTCCGAAGTGGCCCGCGATAAAAAATGAGTTTGACACCCCTGCTCTAGTCCTAATCGTACTTTAAACCTACTGTAACCCACTAACCCTGATGCAAACCATAAACCTTCCCCCTGTTTATTAATATATACAGGCAGCCTTTTGGAATTTGGGAAAAATATATTAATTTTCCCGAATGGGCGGGGTATTTACGGGCCGGTCATGCACCTCACGGCTGCCGAATGTGTCAATGTAGACTTGAGGTGACCTACTTTGTTGTTGTTATTGGTTTTTTTTTTCAAATACAGTCAAACCTCGGTTTTCGTACTTAATCCGTTCCAGAAGACTGTTCGGAAACCGAATTGTTCGGAAAACGAAACCATGTTTCCCATTGAAATCAATGTAAAATGTTTTAATCCGTTCCAAGTAAAGAAAACAACTTTTTTAAACTCGAAATTTTAGTTCGAAAACCGAGGTTTGACTATACAGTCAAGAGGTCAGGAGTGTGCACTCCTGACCTCACTCACACCCTCACTCTTAATCCAAATCCTAACAATTAACTCCCATCCCAGACCCATACCATAACCCATTAATCCTAATACCTGTACCCAAATCTGAACCCTAATCCCGAATTCTACCCCATTCTTCCAAACACAAGTCTAACTCCAACTCTGACCACCAAATTTTTAACTAGCTCTAAAGAAGTCCCAAAATATAGCGACAGTGCCGTACACTCGGTTGAAAAGTGAGTCCGTCAAAGGCACATTTCATGTCGCGTCAATCACACGCGTGCGACATGACGCGCCGCCTGTTTCGCAGAACTATTTTCATGATTTATGGCACAACACAAAAAGACGTCGCCGCTGCTTTTCTTCCTGTCAGCACATTGAACTGCTTGCCGTTCAAGGCACATTCATCATCCCTAAAAAAAAAAAAAGGGGGTGCTGTGTGGGGTGTGGGTTGAGGGGCACGGGTGCAGTGCAGATGCTGCCACTTTCCCCCCGCAACCCCAAGTAGAATTATGGCTTTTCATCAGCCGATACATTTCACTCATGATTAATTGCAACGCTCTCCGCCGCACAAAAGCATCTTTGTAAAATTCCCCCCCGAAAAGAAATGCAAATGGATGGCGTCCTTGGCACCAAACATATGCTGCCACAATGCCAACAGGCCTGCCCCCCCCGACAACCCCAGCTGGGGGCTTGTAAGACTCGCTCTTGGCAAAAGAGCTCTGCAAATGATCGCCAATTAATACGAAACAGCATCCAATTCTGACTTTGCACCTGCTAGAACTGCTGAGGGTGTCTTGTGAAGATCCTCCGAGCAGCCGGATGACTGCTCCTTCGCCTTCGTCTTGTTTCCAGTCGGTCCGGATCGTCAGAAAAATGATCTGAAAAAATGGCCACTGAGCCTCAAAGATGATTGAATTAGTTCAATGAAATACACCCATGGACGCTTGCAAGGAGGCATAGGCTGGTATCAGATTCGAACCTTTAAAATTTGACCTATAAATTCTGCTACTCAAATGCTACCCTTAAATCCCAAAGGGTCAAATTTGGCCCTAATCCTAAATTAGGATTAAAGCATTAAATATGTGAAAAAACATATATTTTGGTGTTTAGTGAACATAGAATAGTCATTTAATGTAAAATTCATAATTTTCCAGAGAAGGGGTCTTGGGTTCTCCAGGGTTAAACACACACACACACACACATGCACACGCACACATTTGGCACATTAGTAAAGATAAAAATAAAATGAACAATCGATTTTTTTTCAAGACAAAATAAAAACAAAAACAATACAACAGTACAAGTACTTATTTTTCACTTTCAGCTTTTCTAAATGTTATGTCCTAAATGTTCCTTTTGTTATAATTGCTAGTTACTGTAATACCAGAGTGGCTCAAAGTACCCGAGACAAATTCCTTGTGTGTTTTACATACTTGGCCAAAAGATGATTCTGATTCTGAAGCGGAAACGAGGTGATGTTAGCTATGCTAGTAAGCTAGCTAATTGCCTCGATAGTGAGTCTGTCGTGTTTTTTTCACCAACTGTATGGAAGCTAATGCTCATAGCTGGTTATAAACATTCATTCCAAGACAACATTATGGTAATATTTGACTTTGTCAAAGATTGACGGGTGTCATTTTCAAAATTGTGATAGCAGAAGTTTTCCTCCTCTAGCATCAAATTTTTGGAAGCACGTTTTGCTTATCCTTCCGACATTAATCAGAGTCCTCGCCATTGTTCTCAGTTTGTCGTTGTATGGATTGTTTGTCTCATTCAGTCATTCACTCAAAGTCTGATGCCGACGTTGATGCTCTGCCCACATGAAGGGGCGTTACAGTACCACCATTTTTCCAAATTTGTTTTCACTTAACGTGAGGGGTGCTGGGCACATCTGCAGAGGCGTAGAAGGGTAGCCAGGGTGACCCATAAGTCAGAATACACTACTTGATTTTAAAACGCTGTCATAGAAGGACATGCCACTTCATGTCCGTTATATTGCCCGATGTTCCTCACATTTTCTGCGGCACAGCGGCATCCGTCCATGTGATGAATTCCTCAGCAAAGAAGCCAAAGTCAAACAATCGAAAATGGTTTCACGTCACTAATTGCTCATCAAGCGCAGCTCAAAAGTTGCTGCTCAGAAGTTGCTGCTCGCAGAACGACTTATGATGGATAGGAAGCCTTAACGAGCATTTTGCGAACAATTAAATCATCAGGGAGCCCCGTCGCGCCGCGCCGGAGCTTGACAAACGGTGGCCTGTCGGGAGCGTAATCAGCGCTGGGACAAGCTCGCCGCTCGGATGGCGGAATCCCCCATCGTCGTTATTGTTGTTTTGACAGCAAATATTCGAAACTTGGTCAGCAACTTTCTGTGCTGGCAGTATGAAGACAAAAAAAAATCACACCCCCCAAAAAAAAAGACTTCAAAAAAATCATACCAAAAAAAAGACTTCCTGTTCAAGTCACTTCCTTGGGCAGCTGGCAACAGAACAGGAAAGATAGTGGAAGGTAAAGCTAAGTGAAGATGGGCCAAAGACTTGAACAACGCTATGCTGTTCCAGATCCAACACGAAAAGAAACAAAAACAAACTACAAAAAAAAAATTGTTTCACCCCTCCAACCCCATTTAAACCTCTTAAAACCATATTTTTTTGCATACTGTAACAGTCCATTAATGTAATATAGTATCACGCCACATGGTGGCGCCTCTTTAATTTCTTATGTCAGTTGGTCACCTTAAACTTCCGGTGAACACTTTTTTTTTTTTGTGGGAGGGGGTGTCATGGACTCAGTCGGGTGTGCCCGACCGCTGTGCTCCCGAGTGGCGGTTGGTGAAGTTGAGAACTGTTAGTTTGTTAAGAAATAAACAGGTGTTTGTGGAAACTCGAGAAGTCTTTGCTCCTTCGACTGTGACGGCGGCAACAATGTCCGGGGCTGGTTTCCTTTTCGGCTCAGACCACTTTTGTGTTACAATACGTGTCAAACTCACTAGTTATCTATCAATTCGTTGTGTACTGCAGATGAAAGCAAACCATAACGTCCCTCCAAAGGGAACTAAATACACGTTGTGGCCTGTGACCAAAAAAAGTGACACCCAATTTTGAGTACTCCATATTACCTCTTCTCACTCGCTCACTGTTGAGAACAAGGAGACTACCATATATAACATCACTTTCAGGAAACCGAAAAGGAGACTCTTTCTCGCACAGTTCTCCAAATACGATGCCAAGTGGGCTTGTTTCAAGTTATTTTTTAACCCTGTTGAAATTGACTGTAAAACCGACCCATAAAACAGAATAGTATTCAGAATTATATACTTAAACACCAACGTACTCAACCAAATCATGTACACATCTGCTAGCTTAATGTTAACGTTGAATGTGAAATGCCATTGACGGGGTAACAGAAATTAGCACCGTTGTTGCGGTAATTCTAAACCTTCACACAAGTGCTTTTTTTAACACACGCCGAGCAGCAACACGCACAAACAGGCCGTACAACAATACTCAATGGTAAGAGTAGCCTGGATATACTATAAAAAACCCTAAAAATTGATCGCTTCAAAATCTGCGAGATAGCCGTAACATGTTTCCTCTTTTCAATGATCCCATTGTTGTTGTTGGGGGTTTTTTTTGGTATTGTTTCAGTTTTAGACTTAAATTACTCCTCCCACATGTTTAAACACATGTCAAATTACTTTGTATTAAAATTGGGCGTTAAACAAACAATTGTACGTACGTAATGATTATGAGATTAAAAATAATAATTTTTGTAGCAATGGCAGGTAGTGTAAAATTCATTGGATAAACCCAAACGAACCCACCTCTAAAAGCATACATTATACAATTATAGAAACTAAAATTCCTACAACAAAATGAAATACTGTATGTACTGCACAACATATGGAGCTGTTCACAATCAATATTTATCTATTAACATGCCAAAACCATGTTTTGCAAATCGCTACTGACTTGTCTCACGCTTGAACAGTTTTTTTTTACTCTGAGCAACCAATCGGAGGGCAGAGAATGTGAACGTCACGGATGATTGAATTGAATTGAATTGAATACAACTTTATTGTCAAGTGTGCTGTAGGTATGTGTAGGTATGATGAATTTGAAATATATTTGTTTAGTTTGTTAACGTAGGGTCAGGGTGATAGAAAATAATCTTTATCAATCAGAAAATCCGCAATAATATAAAAATACATTTCCAATGGAAATCAACGGACAGCTGACATACACGATTACACGACATACAGTACATGATTTTACACACAAACACACACACACAACAACATAACTTGTTGCAGCATGCTGTGTGCCGGTTGCACAAACAAACAAGTGTGTAAGTTTGTGTGTGCGTGTGTATGTAGTGTTAATAAGTGGGGTTTGGAGGTGCTGCAAGCTGCTTGCTCGCCTAATTGACACCTCAACACTTTCAAAAAGGAAAAAAAAAAACAGCTTTGAACAACAATTCACCAACACAAAAGAACTTCTCAGCTCACCTGAGGCGTTGGCGCCGGTGAGCAGCACGTTCGCACCCCCGACACCTCCGTGCACCCCCCCCCCCCAAAAAAAAGCATGTTGGGGACCCTCAGGGTAGCGTCACACCTTAAATAATTCTGCCAAGCCCGGACCGCACGCTGCTCATATGGCATGCTTGTTTGGCAGAGGGGGCGGGGGTCCACAGACAACTACTGCACACAGCTAATCAAATATGTTGCTTATTAATAGCGAGACTTTGGAGAACGCTACCTGGAGAAATGCCGCGGGGACGCAGGGAGGCGAAGGCAGGGGGGTGCGCTTGGAACGCTTTCCCAGGGAAAAACAGCTGAGGATGCACTTTGAGCACCACTAAACTGGCACACTTGCCACGCTCGTGCGCGCGCACGAAGTCAGTGTGTCGACCATGTGTGACAGGCACATAAAAAAAAACTGGTGGTATGGTCGCATAGTGAAGAAGCACACGCGAACAACACTCCGCCATACGTTAACGACATGCTGACATGCTAACGAGACACGAACACGCCGACACACGGGCGAAGCACGAATGACACGCCAGGCACATGCTGAACACACACTCGTGACACAATCACGCGCTGACTGCATGCCAGCAACACACGAACACACTTTGGTTCCCACTCAGCGGAAATATTGTGAGTTTTATGTTATATTATTAATTATCATTTTATGTTTGAGAATCATATTCTTTCATGTTAAGCATACCTAAATTATATTCGGTTGTTTAATAATTGCTTAGACGTGTTTTTATATTGATAGGTTCTGATTGGCTGTTAGAGTAAGAGAAGCAGGAAGTGATTTTAGTTACGAGAGTTGTGTTCTCGAACGTGCTACGGTGCAGACGTCCCCCCCCCCCCTTTATTTAATAAACTTCATTAAAGGATTCCATCTCTCCTTTTGTCATTCGTAAAATAGAACTATCCACGACAAAACAACGAACCCCTCAACTTACAATATCGTTATCCAAATAGGATAATTACTTCAGTCATTTTGATTTCTCTGCCACAATATCAATTAAAAAAAAAACTAGCAATGTGCCTGCTACAAATTGTTGGGGTTTTTTGTACCAGTTGTTTGAAGGTTTAGGGTTATTGATAATTCCATGCTAAATTCCTTTAGACAGCCAAAGGTGTTTCCAATTATGGGTTAGCATAGCCTTTTAACAACAAATAAAAAAACAAACAAACAAACAAAAAAATCAGATTTTATGTTTTCTGTAAGCAGTTGTCAAAGAAATTCTACAATCTTTAAGGTAGGTCTGACACTAAGGATTATTTGAATAATCATGATGTTGATTATTTGATTTGGTCAATTAGATTGGACAAAACACACACACACACACACATATATATATATATATATATATAAAATATTAGACTTTACACCAATCTGATTGACTGCGGCAAGATCGATATTTTGCATTTTAATGTAAAATTGGTGATTGATGGTAATGTCATAATTTGCCAGTTATGGATCATCATTTCTTTCTTTTTTTCTTTTTTTTTTTGGCAATGCATGGAAATAATGCAAAACAAAACATTACTACACAAAGCAGAGAACAACAGAGTGTCCCAAAGTGATGTTACACAATCGTCTCCATTTACCTGACAGCAAGAGTGGAAATAAGCGCTAAGGAATACTTGAAAAAAAATGTGGCTTTCTACTACATTTTAATGTACTTAAATTGTGTCACAGGGGTAAAACTATAAAAATGAAAATACATTTCTGGTCTCTCTGTATCGCGTACTGTATTTTCACCTCTTGTAAGTGGGCAATAAGCAACGGTTCACCGTATGTCCCGAGTGTAGTTGCTCATTGTAATTTCCTGCTGTCGTGCGCACATTAGCAGTGGCTAACAAGGGCATGACGAGTCTGTTTTCTTATGCGGTTATCGACAGGAAGAAGAGAAGCTCAATGAATTGCTCATCACATCACCGTCATACTTGTTCCGCTCTTTAATCTTCATCACGCGGCCATTTGGACCAGCCAGGACAACGCAGAACACAGATGTCATTAGCGCGTGCGCGCACACACATTAATCCACTCTGTTCTAAAAACACAAAAAAGTTGTGATTCATGTTATACGTTTTGAAAACTCTATTCTTTTTCTAGTCGTTTCTTTCTACTGTTCTGAAATTTTCGGAGAAAGTTTTAGTATCAAGTGTCAGCTAAGAACAGCAGCACTCATAACAACAAATTCACAAACAGGAAGTCACTGACAACACAAGAAGGTAGTGTGTGTGTGTGTGTGTGTGTGTGTGTGTGTGTGTGTGTGTGTGTGTGTGTGTGTGTGTGTGTGTGTGTAAAAGACATGTAAGTTGTCCATCAGGATGATTGCTAAGTGAGTTTATCAATTAACTTGAAGATGGATCAGTTGGAGCAAAAATGGTTCAGGTTCAGTCTGCTAATCAGACATGCTGCCATTGGCTGATCCTGCTGCTGATGATTATTTACATGATAAATACATTATTGGTCCAGCTCCTTACAGTTACACCCTGGTGTCTCTCTGGCTGTCTTTCTGTGTTCTCAAAGTATTGATATCAGTACCACGTTGATGGGCAACTGTCGACATGTGGGCCTTATACGGCCCGCTACTATGTATATATACACAGTCAAACCTCGGTTTTCGTCCATAATCCGTTCCAGAAGGCTGTCCGAAAAACGAAATTGTTCGAAAACCGAAACCACACTCTTTTTAAAATAAAAATGTTTATTGAACACGTCTGCTCACAATGGAAAGCAACACGAGGAAGCGTCACTTCCTCGTGTAAGGAAGGCGAGAGGAGTCAAATGGTGCATTCAGGTGCGCTCAGTTTGTTCGAGAACCGAAATTTGTTCGTCATCCGAGGCATAAAAAAACTCCACATTTTTGGTGGAAAACCGAATTGGTCGAGAATCGAGACGTTCGAAAACCGAGGTTTGACTGTATGTGTATATATATATATATATATATATATATATATATATATATATATACACACAAAAAGCTGGAAACCATCTTTTTTTGGGGCGGGGACAAAAGAGCAGATTAGGCTTTTTCTTTTGGTAGATTTTGGATCTTCAAAGCTCCGTAAAAATGCTCCAAAAATTCTGGAAATACAGGAGGGGAAAAAAATTACATCTGTCAGTGAATGAGATTCACATGTGGTTTAGTGGTTATAGCTGGTATAAAGTGAGAGTCAACACACTCAAAAGACTTGTTTTTGTGCTGTCCATTCTTTGGCCTGTTGACCTTTTCTTTTTGACCACTAGTCAGTCCAAAACGTGTCTGCCACTCACCGATTGAGTCCGTCATTGAGGCCTGAAGGCATAAAGCAACGGCGGCGTGTCGGAAAAGCGAGTCGCGAAAGTGAGGTGAGTGGCGGCTGACGCTCCAGTGGCCCGTGGATCAATAGTCATCATGGGGCATGCTGCTCCACCCCCTCAGGCTTTCAGGATTCCCGCTACCTGCCCCGCTAGGACGCGCCTCTTAATTGCCTGCTTGACCGCCGTTAATTGAGGGCGGCGGTGCGGCGGCCATGAGCGAGTGTGACTTCATCGGGCTTCCGTCCAATTAAAGTGCCTTCTGTCTCTTCGTTTTCACTTGCGAGGTGTGTGAACTCCACAACAGGATGTTTTTTTTTTTCTTTTTTAATAAAACAAATTTCAGGAGAATACATAGAGTAATAATTGCAGGGGGGGGAAAAAGTTGTTTAATTGGAGGAAAATGTCAAATTATACAAGAAGGCATAATTTGTCAATAAAGATTTGTGTGTGTGTGATATATATATATATATATATATATAATTTCACATTTGACATCTTTCAAGTGGAAAAAAAAAATAAAATGATGAGAATAGTCCAATTTTGTGAATTTGTATTTTTAACAGAAACACTTTTTTTTACGTTTTCTCTTTTTCACAGTAAGTTGATTTTTTATAACTCCGGTCTGTCATCGAACATACGGACACAGTGCATTTGGCTTGGTGCAGACACGTCGATGTTGGATAATATAGTGCCTGTCACTGCGACGCATCTTTTAGCGCAGCAACAGTCCCCGCTCGCTAACATCCACGCAAGCGTATTATTAGCATGCTGATTAATCAACTGCCTAATTAGACACATTTCCTATAGGCTGATTACGCCTCTTGGACCTCATGGCGAGAAGAAGCCATATAGAGTGATTTCATTATTGCCGCTGTCAGACCGGCACTCAAGAGATGATTTGCTGAAAAAAAATATCTATATAACAAATGATTTATATTTAATATACAGTACAGCAGGTGAGGAAAAAATACAGCAAGCAGACTCACTTTTACTTTTGTCTGGTGTCATTGAGTACAAGATGTAAAGATAAATAGTTCGCGACCCACCCAAAATGTGTTCATGAGCCATAAGTTAAAAATCACTGCACACTCAGACAGGTCCCCAAATAAGACCTGAAGTGTCTTTGCTTCAAGTTATTTTTAGGCATGAGCAGAATACCTGTTTGGCGTTTGACCATAGTTTGAAATGGTCAAGGTTTCAATAGCCAGCGGCACGGCCGGCGACTGGTTAGCACATCAGCCTCACAGTGCAGACAATGCAGGGTTCGATTCCGGCTCTGGCCTTCCTGTTTGGAGTTGGCATGTTCTCCCTGGGCCTGCGTGGGTTTTCTCCGGGTACCCCGGTTTTCTCCCACATTCCAAAAACATGCATGACAGGCTGATTGAACACTCAAAATTGTCCCTCGGTGTGATTGTGAACGCGAATAATTGTTCATCTAAGTGTGCCCTGCGATTGGCTGGCAACCAGTTCAGGGTGTCCCCTGCCTACTGCCCGAAGACTGCTGGGATAGGCTCCAGCACGCCGCGACCCTTCTGAGGCTAAGCGGATTCGAAAAATGGATGGATGGTTTCAATAGTCGCTCATTCTGGCTGTCACTTTTCTTTTGTGAGATGACTTCTAAGCAGGGCATAATATGATTGGCTGCTAGCAGATTTGAGTACATCAGCCGCCTCTTTAACCCTGGATAACCCACGGGGTCAAATTTGGCCCCTATAAATCCTGCTATTCAAATGCTACCCTTAAATCCCAAAGGGTCAAATTTGGCCCTTATCCTAAATTAGGATTAAGGCATTGAATATTTGAAAAAAACATATATTTGGGTGTTCAGTGAACAGATAGCAGTCATTGAATGTATAATTCATCATGTTCCAAAGAAGAAAAGGGTTCTCTGGTTCTCCAGGTTAAAGTTAATCTTGTCCAATAAACTTTTTCTCAGCAAGCAGAGAGGGGAGGGGTGAGCAGTTACTCACAGAGAAGGAGTTAGGGTGCGACACATAAGTGACACAGCTAATACGGATGCCTTTTTACGATTTTGATTCATGTGCATTGTCCTAATAAAAAGGAAAAAAAATGGTGCCAGCGGATGCTAGTTAGCCCCAAGGACATGAATAGCCCACGTATGTTGTTCCACAACTAGTTCACCATCGATTGGACACTGTGACTTATTAAGGATTAAAAATAAGACGAATGTTAACATTTATTCATTTAAACTTAACTTCAGCGATATAGTGGGGGAACACTGTCATCCAAATGATATTTACGTGAGGTCTGCCACCCGCCGCCAGGGCCTTTTTGTGACCATGTCACAGTATCACTAGCAGTCGTCCTTGTGCTTGCTGAAGAAGCCAAAGCGCCCTGATGTTCACGCTGCCTGATCCTATGGTTCACTTTGGCCGTTCGCCATGGATGGCAAGCCAAGCTGGTTAAAAGACACTTCCGCTCCGCACCCCACCAACCATCTGTTTGAATTTACGTCCATGTTTGTGTGGACACCACACATGAGAGGAGATGACTTGCTCACATGTAACTGACTGCACATTTTCAGGATTTCTATTCTTGAAATGCAAAGCAAAGCCAACTTTGATGGCCGCATTCATTTATCGCTCCCCGAGGTAGCCTGCAGAGGGCGCTGGACTTGGACTCGAGCTTCTACAACGGTAAAATGTTATTTCCAGGTGTATTTCAGTGAAAGAAAGACACTCTTGTCTGGTTTGTTGTGACAGTTAAAAATATCATCTTCTCTGGCCTATTTTGGGTTAAGCCACTACCAACATCATGTTCGGGGTTTGTTGATGCACTTCATGCGCGCTCGTTGTGGAAATTTACAGATGACTTTGAGGTTTCAACTGTACTGGTTAGCGTGACTCCAAAACACCAAAAATAGTAGTTGACCTTGGACTCCAAATATTATCTCTATACAACAGAGGTGTAATGCTACATGTACTTGTATTTAGATTTTTTTTTCGTTTAGAACTAAGACATATATTTGACAGTTGAAACTGCTTCACGCTGTAGTTGTCCAAGCTACGGCCCGGGGGTCATTTGCGGCCAGTCATCCATTTTCAGCGGCCGGCAACATGACAAAAAAACAAAAAAAACCAATTATAATTTAGACGTGACATTTGACATGGGCCGCATGAGTTAAAAAATTGGAAGGTGGGCAGAGTTAAAAGGGAGGCTGTCATAAAAATAGGTGCAATTACTACTATGAATTAGTTTATAGACTGTCGAACTTTTCGCTATAATCAAAGATGCAAATAAGCCATTTATGATTCAAAGAAAAACACAATTTAGCTTCAAAACACTGTACTAAATAAAGATAATTCAATTTTAGAGGGAAAAATAGTTTCCACTTTGTGCTCTATGGCTGATTTTGTAACTCCTTGAAAAATGGTCACCTATCTTCAGTTTGTTCTTTTTTTTTTGGTTCTTAATGTGGCGATGGGATTCAGTTGCTCTTCAATGAAGAGCTGGATCTACTCTGTGAGATAGATGGCTGTTGGCCACCCCCAAAAATTTGGAAAAATTCTCAACTATTTGCTTTCAACAGAAAGCTGATGAAGTTAGGTCGACAATACAAACAATATATAATTGGTTTCTTGACTGACTTTAGCGTGTTTAACCCTCATGCAGTATTTTTAAGCGGCTGCATGAAGGGTATTACGTCCCAAAAATGTCCCTCTTCCAATGTGCAACAACTTTTTTCACTTTTAATTTTTTTTCAACCCCTCAGAATGTTCAGTGGGAATTGGCCAAGACATAGATATACATCCTATGCAAAATTTCAGCTTCGTGGAGTTATTTTTCACTGTTTTGTCTTGTGGTGTCCATTTGTCCAACAGTCCAAAATCGTCCAAAGTGTCCGAAATGTCCAATTTTGGGATAATTACTGCATGGGGGTTAAAAAAAAAAAAATTTTAAAGTGGCCCTTTCAGCCTTCCATTTTTATGCTTTTGGCACCATATCTGCATAGAAAAGATGACATATTATTAGTATTGTTAGTGGCCCCTGATTTTGTGAGCACCTCTGAATTGTTTATTGTAACAAGTGGAGGGGTGTGGTAACATTATGGCATTATTTAGCACATTTGACACAGAGTGAAAATGAATCCCGATGTAACAAGTGTAAAGAAAAAAATGAAAATGTGGGCGCCTACTTCCAGAGCTCCTTTTAAGGCTATTTAAAGGGCCTTAGGTGTTATGAATGTGAGATGCTCTAATTTTACCCCGCTAATATCTGTCTTCATCTGCACCCAGTCTACTCGCTATTAAATTACTTTTTTTCTTCCTCTGGAGGCTTAATTTCTTTTTTTTTGCCAGCCCTCAAATCTCTGCCTAATCCAGCACTAAACCTTTAAAACACTGCAAACGCATGACTTAAGTGTTTGTTAAAGAGAAACCATTTTAGTTTGAAAGCAGATCAATCGGGGTTGCGTTAGTGGTGAGGGCAAATGGGCGGAGTCCCTGGACCGAGGTCTCTGGACTCAGTGACAGATGGTCTGCCACATCCAGGTCTGTCGCCAGGCTGGTCAGCAGCACGCCGATCGAACGACATTGTGGAAGGTGAATAGACGGGTAGCATGCCAGGACACAGAGGGTCTGGCTGTGGCTTTGAAATATGGAGCTGTGTCGTGGTTTCATTTACACCAAAAAAAAAACTATAGTCTGGCATTAAGTTCTTCATGCACACAGTTTTCTAAGGACCATCATTTGAGATACAAGTGGGTTTAAAACAGAGCCCTGTGGTTTGTCATTGCTTTGGGGAAGTTCAATAAACGGGTAGTGTACCAGGGCACAAAGGGATGGACTGTGGGTTGTAACTTCTATGTGTAGGCATAAAACAAGAATTTAAACACCGATGAGATACAAATGGCATTAAAACCTGTTGTCAAATCAAATCAAAAGACATTATGGAAAGTGAATAAACGAGTAGAGTGTCAGGACACAAAGGGACCAGTTGTGGGTTCAAACTACTTATATTTGTAGTGGTGTGTTCACACACACACACACACACACACACACACACACACACACACACACACACACACACACACACACACACACACACACACACACACAAATAAAAAAAATATAAACTATTTTGGGGGTACTCAAAACAGACACAGGGTTTGGTTCTGCGTATGTGGGATTAAAATAGAGCCCTGTGGTATGCCATTGTTCATTTGGGCCAAAGAGACTATAGATAAGAAGCCAATTCATGTCAGGGTCAAGCTACTGATATTTTTGAAGCAGTATGACTATTTTTCAATTTCAGATATGGACCACAAGACGCATCCAGTCACCCATCCAGTCACAATTGACAATCACTTCCAGGCATTTCCAAAATGCCATCACAAAAAAAATCAAACAAAAAGAGACAATGGAAGGTAACTATCCGGTAACTAGAGGTAAGCGTAAAATTCAAAACTATTTTTAGCTTTTTTTGTTAAATTTCAGAAATACAAGAACATAGAAAAACTAACATTCTTGTTTACGAGCCACTTTAGCAGACATTTTTTTTTTGTTCATTACATAAAACACGAGGTAATAGAAATATGATGAATGTTTTTTATATTGATGAAAAATGTGGAGTAAAAACAACACACACTCATTTTTTTGTGTCAATAAATCAAAATGGGAAGCAATACCAGCCTTGGGAAGCAATATCTTCCTCCATGTGGGACAAATGTACGTAAATGGCACTTTTATACTCAACAAATTGAATCAAACTGATTTTTTTTTTTTTTTTTAAATATACATCAAGTAAATATGCCGTCATTACCTGTGTGTCGGTTGGGAGTCATCCCATACAGTGTTCTCATTCCGGAGATACTTTATTTGCATATTAGCTTTGATAAAGTGCCTGATGAAACCTCAATGCAAGAGTCATCTGAGAACCCTTTGCCTCTCTTTACACAAATAAACCAACACGAAACAGGTGCGATGCAGTCATGGAAACTAGAAATTTGAACATTTCAGACCTCTTTGATCAGTGTAGTCTACCAATCGGGGTGGCAACCAGTTCAGGATGTACCTCGCCGACTGGCCAAAGACGGCTCCACCTCGCCCATGACCCTGATGGGGAGAAACGGCTCAGATGATGATGATTAAAAAAAAAAAAAAAAAAGTATACGCTGGCAAATGGTCAAAAGTAATTTCTCCAATCTCAAATGTGGCCGTGTCCAGAATGTGTGATACCATGCCTCGCTAAATTCTAAAAACAGTTGGGTTTATTTCATTATGTCGCCACTTGTGAACCTTAATTTGTGTGTTTCATAATATTCGACATTAGGAGCCAAATGATGTGAATTTTTTTGTAATGTTAACGTGCAAAAATAGCACATGAAATTGACTGATCTTTGCTTATTTGAAAATGGCTAACAAATTAATTTGTCAGGACTAAATAAAGATGAAAATTAATGTTGATTTATGTAAATAAAAAATTATATATATATATATATATATATATATACATATACACACAAACATATATATATATATATGTGTGTGTGTATGTATATATATACATGTATATATATATATATATCTAAACATTCCCTTGCATTGTGTGTATTTTATTATTTTACGTATTTTTCATGTATATGATCAATCAAATTTTTATCAATTTTTATAAAGGTTTTTATTTATTATTTTATCTTATTGTTTCACTTGCAACTATAACGTATGCATGTGCGTTATTTTATTATTTGTATTCTGCTTCGGTCCACAGGTAAACAAATAACAAAAGCAAAAGACAACAACGACAACGTAACACTTCATCCAACAGATATGACAACATGGACAGTAAATAACATTTGGAAGGGGGGGGGGGGACTGTGTTCTTCTAGTTTTGAATTCCATCTTAAAGTGAGTGTTCTGCTTCACAAAATAGAAGAATAAAAGAATAAAAGCCTTTATAGTGGCTGTCATGGAGCCCCCCCCCCCCCCCCCCCCCCCACCCTGCCTGCGATTTGGAGGACTTTGCTCATTCCTTCCTGTGTTGTTGCACTAAATTAGTGTTGAATGATTGATGCTGTGTGATGGGCCCTGGCAACACATATAGCAACGCACCCACACACACCCACACACCCACACACACACACACACTGGAGCTTTATGCTGTGTCAACAAACACTCACTATCACTATCACGAGCCAACTTGTCGCCTCCACATGTGCTTCTGTGGCCATTCGGCGACCAATCGGAGGCCTCAGTGGAGCCATTTAAAACGAGCAAACAGAGTACGCGGCCCCGACCCGCGTCAAGAGCGTGAGCAAACACGGCCGAGCGAGGGCCGATGGCCGTCAACGGGGGCCGAGGGCCAGCGTCTAGGCTAATCAAGGCCCAGGCTGCCCCCTCAGTGCCGGGGTGCATGACTCAAGGCCCTTCACAGTGCAGAGGTACCGGGTTCGATCCCAGCTCCGGCCTCCCTGTGTGGAGTTTGCATGTTCTCCCGGGCTTGCGTGGGTTTTCTCCGGGTCTGTTTCCCCCCTCAGTGGCAGGCTCGGGGTGCTAGGTGTGAGGGTGGATGGTGTTCGGGTGCCCTGCGGGCTGGCAACCAACGGCCACTGCCCGAAGACAGCTGGGATAGGCTCCAGCGCCCCCCGCGACCCTAGTGAGGATCAAGCGGTTCGGAAAATGGATGGATGGAGGATGTCCGCCATATGTCGGCGTAAATGGCAAACACGTCGCTCGCCAGATAGCCGGATTTGTCACATGCTCAGAAACACCACAATAAACTTCGTACATATTTCACGTATGAATCTGTAATGCAACATATTTACATCATACGCGATGCTTTATGTTGAACACAACGACCCCATTTATTGATTTTTTTTCTTGGGAAAAGTCACATAATTTTATGACATTTTTTGTTAGATGGCGTGCAATCAGATTTTTCCGAAAGCAAAAGATGTGTCTTGGCTCAATTAAGGTTCAGAAACCATGATCGACTATGTGTGATTGAAATTTAAAGACAAATGGTCAACTTCCTGTGTCGTTCCGGGCAAAGTTTCTACAGACTTCTTTGTGGGTTTACTTATCATAGACATGCCTACCAAATTTCAGGTTGCTAAATGAAACTGGCTTTGGGGGCCAAATGTAATTTTTTTTTTTTTTTTAATCTGGAAAGTTTTACCATTCCAATTTAGACAAACAGATGCGGAAAAGGCCCAAAAATGGCCAGGCAGACTTCTTATGCATTATCTGGCATGGCTTCTTGAGAATTTTTTGTGGGTCTATACATTATAGACACGTTTGCAAAACTGGATGTTGCAACGTGATACAGGATCAATTTTGAACCATTTCAGGAAGGTGCGACCAAAAGTATTTCAACAAGGACATTTGCGAATCAGGCTAAAATGGTTACTTTTGCAGAACAAGACAACCTGCAGATCCTTTCTGCTGCATCTTTCCAGTTGCCAGCCAATAACGTCTGGAGACACTTTTTGTTGTGCCGGAGCTACCAACTTATAACCAGACAATTATACATCCCTAAATATCATGTTGCTGAGTGAAAGTGGATTTGGGGGATGCATTTTTAAACATTGCCTGTCTTTTCCAGCATGTTTATTAATTTTTTATTGCCTTTGAAATGTCACCTTTCTGAAGGTAAAATTGACTTATGAAGCTGCTGTCAGGCCAATTTGAAAAAGCACATACATGTACTGTATGAACCTAAAATGGCCACTTCAAAGCAAAATGGCAGACTTTCTTTCCATGCCTTTACTGACATGGCTTCTTGAATTTTTTTGTGGGGGTAGTTCTACTCATGAAAAACATACCTACCCAATTTTATCTTGCTGTTCACGGGCTGAACTTTCATCTAAATTCTGGGAGCCACGCCAGCCATTAGGAATTTATTTGAGTAACAACAGGGAAGAAAAAAAAAAAACAATTTGAGGAGAGCCGCTGGGGCCCCGAATAAGCAGTTGCGTGTATTCATGTGACATGATGTTGGTCAGGGAACCAATCAGCTGTTTCAAGTTAAGGCCACTTCCAGTGCACTGCACATAATCAATAAATAAAACAACAACCGACTCTGACAAATTAAGGCAAGAGTTGCTTTTTCATTACTTACACATCCGCTTTCATTTTTCCATCGGCGTAAAGCAATTAAACGGTGCTTCCTTCAATTAGTCATTGATTTTTAGCTATGGTGACACTTTAACACAAGGCAATAATAACTTAAAAAGGGCGTGTGTGTGTTTTCTATTACTGCTAGCCTTGTAAAAAAAAAAACACACACACACACACACACAATGCTCGAACATGTGACTTGGAGGGGGGAAAAAAAGTGCAGTCTTAAATTAGCCATTGATTTTTCCTCAGGTGTCACTTTAGTTAAACACTTTGTGTGCCACAGCTGGAAATTGACAAGAGACTAGAATCTATTTGTCGACACGTACACACATACAAACACCCTCACGCGCTCGCTCAAGTAGCATGCACCAGGATTTAAATGCCTATCGCCTTATAATGGTGAAAAAATAATAATAGAAAAATAGTTGTAGTAATACTATCTAGTCCAAGGTTTGCCCCTCATTTATGAAGTCAAGGCGCATATTTTACATTGACAAAAATCTCATGGGACATCACCAAACCAAGCCACACAAAAAGTGTTCCCTGATATATCATGGTTCCTTGATGGGGGGCCCGGCATATTTATTAGTGATCATTTTGAAAACTAAAAATAGCTTTGTAAGGACACAGTAAAGCCCTAATTTCGAGTTCCAGTGTAATTAAGAGCAAGTGTCTTAAAGTAGCAGTTGTTTGACTATCTATAATTATTGCACCATCGATGCTAATTTCATGCTAATGTATTCTTTTAGTTACAATTACCTAAATTATCCATCCATCCATCCATTTTTGAACCGCTTAATCCTCAATGCTGGAGCCTTCCCAGCCATCTTCGGGCATTATTGGTTGCCAGCCAATGAACAACCATCCACGCTCACACTCACACCTAGGGACAATTTATCAATTGAGCATTATATTCCACACAGGGAGGCCGGAGCTGGATTCGAACCCGGTACCTCTGCATGTTAAATGGACTACCGGGCCGCCCTACCTAAATTATATTCTGTTTAATTCTTTCTGAAATATTCTTATGTTGCTTACATTTGATTGGCGAAGGAAAGCAGGAAGTGCGGTCGTTAACGGAAGGAGGTGTGTTCGTTAGAGTTACGAGGCAGACGTTGAGAAAAAAATAAAAAAGAGCTGTGTTCACACGAAGTCGTCCTCCCCTTTTTGCCCATTCTAAACGTAGATCAATCCATCTAAAACCTACGAACCCCTCGATTTACACTATCATGAAGCTATTGGGCGCTTTGCCTGGTAGATGAAGAATTGTGTGAGCAAGAGTCTTGTTATTGTCTTTTGGTCAAAGTGATGTTGTGTGATAGTTTCCCTGTTTCTTGATAGCTGGAGAGTGAGAAGAGGCATTAAAAAGTGTATTTTTAATGACTAAATGTGTTTAAAGTCTGTCGCAGAGGTAAAAATGATATTTTTGGACTCAAATTATCCTCAGATGAGGATAGTTCAAGCGTGTTTTTTTTTTCTCTCCCCTCTCCCTCCCTTGTGGTCTCTTTCTGACTTCCGGGTTGAGTGAACGCTGGCGCTCCTCAACCCGCATTGTGTTTTATTGTTTTTGATTGTAAAGTGTCCTTGGGTGTCTCGAAAGGCGCTTATAAATAAAATGTAGTATTATTATTATTTTTAAAAGTTTTCATATGGTCTCCCAACATCAGATTTTCATGTGGGTGAGTCGAAAACGTATCCCGCACATTAAATGGGGGTTATCTGTATTTCCCGTGGAGAACCCCCCCCCCCCCCAAAAACAAAGTCACTATACTGTGCACTGAAACCACCTGATGATCTTTTTTTGGATTCCAATCATGAAGTAAAAACAACAACAACCGAAAATTAAAAAATGAATCATAAAAGCAGAAAACAATCCTAGCTGTGACACATTCGGATCGGTTATGACATCATTCATTCATATCTTTTCACATATACAAGAGGGAGTCCTCAGAGTACAGTGGCGTAGTCGACATTTTTTGACAATTGACAAGATAATAAATAGCTGAGTTGGTCTGACAAGGAAAACAATTTGAAAATAATATGGTGATCCATCTCCGTCGGCATCCGTAATTTGGATTTAAATTTAACAATTTCTTTCACATGTACTCGTTTAAGCCTTTCATGCACCCTCTTGCCTGATAACATGATAAGCCGTCCACGGTAGTAAACGCTGTCCCTGAAAGGGTGAAAATCGAAAATCCGGGTGGGAGACGCTTCATTTGGTCCACGCACACCACTTAATGGCGGCCAATAGTCTCATGAGGGAAATAACACTCGAAGAAGTAGTCATTGAACAGTTTGTTTATTATTGTGGCTGACAGATATTTATAATAAGCTAAACAAGAGGGTCAAAGCATTGGAAACAGTAGGATGCATGTTCTGGAGGGGGAGAAAGGGAGTTCCAAATGAAGTTTCCAGTCAATTCGTTGACGTTCATGAGTTCATCGGTCCACTTGCGAGTGTGGTTTTTTTTTCTTTTCTTTTTTTTTTTTCTGTCCGAACGTCTTTTGATCCTTTCGATGTCTCCAAAAAGTCAAATCAGCGCCCATAAGGTCTTCAAATGAGCACACGTACAGGAAGTAGTCTTGCTAAAACTCCCAAAAATCCAGAATCGAAGTTTGAACCTGGCCATGGAGAGTCCAGTCTCACTGAAGTGACGCATGCTGGAAAGTAGTAATCTTAAAATTTCAGAATTTTTTTTTTTTTTAAACAAAACACAATATACAAACATAAACAACGCCAAAGAGCCGTCAGGGTCCATAAAGTGCACGTCAACAAAATAATGTTGATGATGATAATTATAAGAAAGATAAGAATTAATGGGCCCTTGTACCTTCTTTTTCATGAAGAATCCTCAAAATATTTTCTCAAACATTGACATCATGCTTTGTTCACATAAGACGGCATTGGCAATTTTTTTTTTTCCTCAGAAATTTAGTATCGCTTAACTGTCTAGTGTGGCCTACCGGCTTTGGATTTGAGCTCATTTGGGCAAATTCCATTGTTGGAGTTAAGACAGTATTAGTTGGGGAATTTTCCCCAAAATGACTGCTTGAAACCAAAATGGCTGACTTGCTGTTCAGTTTCAACCATGGGCCCTTTGGACTTTTCGTGTCCTATAATGATTGCTATGTCTATCCAGTTATGTGTCAGTAAGGGGAACGAACACTTTCAACTCCTCTTTTTGATTGAATTCTCCCACTTCAAACCAAAATGGCTGACTTCCTATCAAACCAAAATGGCTGACTTTTTCTACATTTTCAGACCTGTATTTTTGAGATTTTTTTTGGTGGGCTGAATTTTAGCAGCAGTAGGACAAAATCTTTCGGACAGGTTAGCCTTTGAAGGACCCCTGAAATGTGCCTAAAATGGCCGCTTGAAAACAAAATGGCTGACTTTCTGTGTCCTTTTTGGACATGTCTCGTTGAGACTTTTTTGTTGTTCCAAATTTCCATCTGCTAAGTCAAACTGGCTTTGGGCTGAATTTAAATACACTCCGGCCAAGATAAATGTTTCACAATTCAGTATCACCCATCTTGTAGGTAGTTCAAATGTCGCAATTGGAAAAATCTCAAGGACGGCCCTGAAATACCCGCGTCAAACAATAAGAAGGGAGCAAGTGTTTCTCTTTGAGTTGGATCTTTGTCCCTCGATCTAGTAGACGTAGGCCTCGCTGTAGGGGTGCGGCTGGCAGTAGGACGTCTCCTGAGCATAGGGGGCGCTCTCGTCAAAGTGCGACAGGGGCACCGTGTCCTCCTCGTTGACGTGACGCTCTACATCGCTCTTGAGGACCGGACGCTGGTTGTCGGGAAACGCCATCGAGAACAAGGCCTCCGGGTCGCACACAAACTTGTAGACGTATCTCTCGCCCGCCACCTGCCGTGGATGAATGGATGGATGGATGGATGGATGGATGAGGAGGTGAGAGGAGGAAGGTTGGGATGGAGGGTGGATGGTGGGGGTGATAAAAGTTGTTTTGAAATACTGGTCACGTTCTGAAACGTCACGACACCCAACTAGTTTTCGTTCACATGCTTAGTTTCTCTGGTAGATCTTAAACAAATCTGAAAACAGTCGTGTTATTAATAGTAGTGCATTAGCATGGATTGACGACATAAGAAAATATTGCCTGAGGGTTGGATGAAAAAAAGAGGCAAAAATATACATGCTGTGTAAGAAAATACACAAATGTTTGGAAAGAGAGAACGAAGATATAAAAAAATATGCAAATATCAGCTAAAAAAATACACAACTATTTGGTGGGGGGAGTAAACAAATATTAGAGAAAGAACAATACACAAATTTAGGGGGGTAAAAAAAAAATCATAAATTAAAAAACAAAGAAATAAACTCTGAATATTGTGGGAAAAAAATATATTCGGAACAATACACAACCAGGAAATTAAGACAAATGCACACAGATGAGAATTTAGGGGTGGGGGAATTACACAAATACAAAAGTAAAAAAATATACACCAATTCGCAGAGCATTTGAAACAAATACACATGAAAATAAAAATTCAATACTATTGGTAGCAAAACAGAAAACTATTAGATTAAAGATTAAAAAAACGAAAGAGTTTCTGCCACATTTTTTACTTCAACTCGGTGTACATTGTGCTGCTCCTTCTGCTGCGCAGGGCTTGGCCACTCGGGGGCAGTATACATAGGAATAGTCATTTTTCATATATAAAGAATATAAGCCAGTAGTTTTTTACTGTCTGTTTACATGTGTTGCTGCACTGCACGTATCTAGGGTCGGTCCACTCGTATTTCACGGCATCACCAAATATTTTTGTTTGTTTATTTGTTTCTGTTTATGTTTACTTACCTTCTGCATGATCCCCTTCTCATAGTAGTAGCGCAGCGACCGACTCAGCTTGTCGTAGTTCATGGCCGGTCGGTTCTTCTGGATACCCCATCGGCGTGCCACCTATGTCAGGCATACACCCACATGCGTACTTAGCGACAACAATGGCTGACACTCAGCAGCTGTGACAAAGCAGAGAGTCCACACAGCGCTAATGACGCTGATTAGGGTGTACTGTAGTGCAGTGACTGGGGTGGTTGGCGTTCATTACCACACTCTGAGGAGGAAGCAGATGTTGCGGCACCTGTCTGGCGTAGCGCCCACCTCACCGCCCGCCAATCACCCGGCCTCCCAAAAAGACAGCTGATGTACTACCAGCCATTTTGAGTGTTTATTTTCTAGATTACTGTCATAAACAATTGAAAACACCCAAGTTGTCTTTCCAGTTCAAAAAATCGCCTTGGACAATGAGCCACATGCTGCTTCATCAGTTGTCTGATCATATGATCATGCAGCCTGTTCTGGCACATTTGCATCATGGCTGCTAATCCCATTTTTATCTTAAACATGATGACGGTTGCATTCTTTTGCCACAGTTTTTATTGACTTATGATTTATATTCAGATTATGCTTCAATTTGTGGGGTGAAAAATTACAATAGTAACAACACTGTAATAATAGCATAATAAGGTAAAATACCATAATAACATTGTAATAATGCGGTCACTATACCATCCATAATACCGGTTAATGCTGTATGACAATAATTCAACACTAACACTGTGATAACGACATGAAGACAGTGTAATAATACCATAACTTACTTATGTAATGTGCAAATGCATGTATGTTTGAATGTATCTATGTATCTATGTATGTATGTATTAGCATGCTAACACTGTAATAACAGTGTACTAACAATACTTATGACAATTCCATCAGCACTCCCAATATTATAACTGTGGTAACACCATAATGTTAAATATATATAACACTACTTATAGTGCAACAGTATTTTCTCGGATTCTTGATGACTCTCAACACAATCAGTGCAAGAACACAGTAATAACACTAACATCAACACACAATTAGCAGTGGAATAGGGCCCTATTAGCACCATAATAACGCAATATTTATATTGTGTCATTTATCATATCTTTTAGACATTCAACCCCATTTATTGAAATAACAGCATAACAATGCTGTAATACCACCAGAATAATATTTCGTAGGATTCCTTCAGCGATCGACACGCTCAATGAAATAACAATTTAACAAGGCTTCTTATGAGTCTCACAAGCTCTTCTCACCTCCTCAGGTTCAATAAGCTTGAACTCCATGCCGCGGCCTGTCCAGGCAATGAAGTGCGAATTGGCCGGGTCATCCAGAAGCGCCACCAGGAACTGCCACAGCTGAAGAGACCCTCGCCGCTGGTAGGATGGACCCTCACGGTACAGTCCTGCCTCCTGCTTAATTTCGCCTGAAGACAGGGAGTACGCTGACGTGTTAAGAACTGCATCACGCATGGTCTTCTGTCTTGAGATGGTCTCGTGAATTCAGTGCCTACCTTCCACTTTCTCAGGCACCACGCAGGTGTCATCGTAAAAGTGCCTGGCCACTTTGTCAAACATGCAACCTGGACAATGAAGGAGCGTTGGAAATGTTCTTGTTGTCAAGGCTACAAACATCATAACTGGTACCTTCAGTTCGGTTGGCGTGGGCCAGGTAGCCATCTTGGCGCAGGTAGACTGAATGGCAACTGGGCACCTCCGCTAAAAGCCAGGCAAAAAGTGTTAAAAAATGGCCATTGAGGCTGCATCGAAAGAAAACCCCCCCAAAACAGACAAGAACCTCATAGCCTTAGGCTAGTTGGTAATATCACACCGCTGATCCATGCTCCCGGCTAATAGAAGACGATAAAACAAGCTGACAAGGTCTGGGAGAGGCAACAAAAACAACCTCGGTCGGTCCATTTATTGGAATATTATGCTATTGTAACATATCAGCATGACAGTATGTATGATAAAATGATGTAATATAGCAAAATATGTTAGCATTCTATGGTATGAGGAGCTAATAGCTTAATTGTGCGATAGCATGACAGTGCAAGACAAAATGAGCGTTCAGTCTTCATCAAACTTCATCAGGCTAATGGGCGCATGGCGGAAATGTCGCTAATCACATTAGCTGTTAGCCGCACCCCTCCATACCATCCTGTCCTCCTGTCAACATGTCACCAAAAAGTCCATTCAAACTCCTTTCGACAGGACAATGATTCGCGAGTGGGGAATGAGTTATTGATTCTGAACAGTTGTAGCTTTACCTACTTCCTAATCACAATTGTTGACTCATCAGTCTTGTGACTGTTTTGGAACAAGAATTGGGTCAACAGGTTTGCGGAAGGTATTTTCACACAGTTTGTACTATAAATGTTTACATGTGTTATACAGTATTTAAGAAATTTAGCAAAGTGTAATGACTCGCCTGCTAGCTAATGGCTCTAGCACACGCTATTTAATGTGTGCCCGTAATCCATGTAACAGAAAGGTCAATGAAATAGCCAGCCCCTCCGCTAATCATGTTCATGCTGAAAATCAATTTACCTGATGAAATGTTGCAATTTACCTCACTCAACATCTTCTCAACTGATACGTCACACAATCAAACTACGGCGGTAGTGGAGAAAGCTGAAAATCATCATTGAAGCTATTTGCCTTCTTTTGTCAGCATTTCTGCCTTGGTCAAATGACATGTAAAGGTTTGTTAGTAGTTGTGCTATCGGAGGCCCGAAATATATGCGGCGATATGGTTAAAAAAAAAAAACGCCTGTAGAAATTTTGGAGGTATAATGTTGTGTGTGGAAATGAAAATCATGAATGGATGTAGCATCGAATGGAAGCTCTCCGGAGTTAGAGCATAGGACTGAGAATGTTGACCAGTCGTAACCTCCGCCCACTCCCTTATTAGCACGCCACAGGAAATGGCTGCCGCCACAGACACCCAGCCCGCCAGACCCCCTTTGCCTAATAATGGGCAAACTTAATCAACTCCACTCCATTTCTTTCCCTCCCAATTCATGCTAGCAATAGTGGGAAGTAATTTGAGACTAATTGTACTTATTTATTTTGACTTACAAAGTAGAGGAGCAGAATCAGTAATTGTGTGTTTACTGTATTATTTTTTTTTGGACACAAGTATCTGTACTTAGACAGAGTGCGAGTACTTTTGCCCATCCATGCAGTCGACCCTTGCTCACCTGAGTCGTAGTTGAAGTCCCGGGGCTCCTGTTTGATCATCATGGCGGCGGGGTACATGTGGGGCAACGGGGCGCCCATCATGGCGGGATGGGGTTCGAACAGCGGGTCGGCGTACTCCTGCTTAAAGCCTTGAGGAGGGAAGGGGATGCTGGGCTCAGACATCTGACGCTGGTACAGGGGCCGGGCATCCCGGGACATGGTCGGCGGGGACGGGAACGAGTGGCACGGCTCAGAAAGCTGACGGCGAAATCTGATTGACAAAATACTTTTGAAGAAAAATACCATCTTTGCTAGTGTTAGCCATCAATGCTAATATATTGTGCTTTACTTAGACAATAAATATAAATACACCCCGCCTTGGTGCCAAATCGGACGTAAAGATTGCCACCATATTGAATGTGGAAAGTAACCCACTGGGGAGATGCCTTATTCATTTGCTGCTTGGAAATGTATCGGCCATTTACACTCCAAATCTCATGGGATCAAGAATAAACAATGACTTTTGATTATAACTGCTAATTTATCCATCTATGGTTAGCACTTATTATTATCGGAACATCGAAAACACTCATGAAAACATATTTGCTCTATGTTTAGCAACCTATGTACTGTATGTAGTACTTACTGTGACGATCAATATTGAAATATCATGATTCCGCTTCTGTTAGTCTCCAGCAGGTGGTGGAGGAAGACCTTTCTATCCAGCTACACACCTGTCACTCTTCATGAGCAACGGATAACTTAAGGACTGTCATTCCGACCGTTCAGCGTCGGATATTTCGCCTTGCTCAAGCCATTGTTTTAAGGGCAATTTTCCCAAATGTTCCCGAATTTTGCGGCGTTTTTCGCTTGCCTTGTTTTTTGTACTTTGTTTCATGCACGCAGTGGCTTTTGGTGTACATATTTATTCACGGTTTGTACCATATACATTTTGTTCCTCAAACTAACGACTATGCTTTTTGTAACCGTTTTTGGTTAGTGTAATTTTTCAGTGGTTGTTGGAACCAACGTCATTAGTTGTACTATGTCGGTCTTGCGTTTTTATTTGTAAATAAACCTTTTTGTTGCCAAGATCTTATTCTTGTCTACGTGTGTGGTGGATCCACCCCAATCCGAACAATCCGGAACGTTACGTATGTGGGAGTAAACATTTAGAATCATCAGATTAAACATTAGATGCGCTGTTTTTGGTTTCTCTTTGCTTCCCAACTATATTAGTGTGTGTCATTGTTGAATTGAGGCATTAACATTGTACATTTTGTAGGTGAGGAAGTTGAGTCCATTGACTTGCATTAGTCGATTTGGCAGCGCGGACACATTCAATATGGCGGACGACTTTTGGATTCCGACACCAGGCCAACCCATTCAATCTGGGGTTTATTTGTATTAGATGTCTTTGTTGTTACTATTAGCCAACAAAAAAGCTAGCATGCTGTAGTTGCTATTTTCAATGACGTGCTAGCTAGCTTTAATGTTCAAAGTGTACCTGTGGTCCATGGCGTAGGCGACGTCAGGTAAGGAAGGCGGAGCGTGGGCGTAGGTCCGCTCGGGTTTGGGCGTCGGGGCGGCATGATGAAGGGGTGACACGGGGGTGCTACAGGGGGGCGTCACTGGACTGGAGGGCTTCATGCCTGCGTGCTGTTTCTGCTCGTAGGCACTGTGGCACACACACATCACATACGTGTTATTTTAAGAGCTTTTCTCGCTGTTATTTCTGTAGTGCAAGGCGGCAATACGTTTGATGCGAAGGGTGAGGAAGCACGGACCTGACGTTGTACAGGCACTTCTCTCCATACTGGAGCTTGAAGGGCCGCTCTTGGCTGCAGGTGGAGCTCAGCTCGGAACACGGACTGTGCAGCTCCCTCTTGATCTTCAGCTGCAGTCCGTGAAACGCCACTACACCAGGACATGGGGTCAGTGGGGAGAGAGAGACATCGGTTTGGGTTACACAGAATCATCACATTACACAATAAAACAACAGTATTGGGAACTGCAGGAAGTAAGCCTTTGAAGCAGTCCTGGAAATGGCCAAAATGACTCTAAACCATCTGCTTCAAGCTAAAATTGCAGACTCCCCGTGTCTTTTTGAGACTTTTTGGTGGGTCTATTCATGGTAGATACATTTCATGTGGGTACATAAAACTGGCTTCAGCAGCTGAATTTTCAAAAATTTTGGTTGTAGCGTATATAGCATTTCACTTTTTTGTGGCGATTAGTCAAACTTTGCCTATATGTCTAGTACATTAGGTTTAAATTTGGTAGCAGTTGGATGAAATCACTAGCACAAGTTTGTCTGTCCCTGGAATTAGCACTAAAATGGCTACTTCAAATCAAAATGGCAGACTTGCTATGTGTTTTCAGGCAACACTTAATTGAGGATTTTTTTTGTGGGTCTACTCATTATAGGCCTGCCTGCGATATTTCCTGTTGCTAAATGTAACTAGGGTGTTAGGAGCTGGAAAAAAAAATCCCAGAGTGCTACCAAACCCCAATTTATGTTTCAAACCAAATTGGCAGACTTCCTATGTCTTTTGGGGCGTGATTTCTTCAGTTTTTTGTTTTTGTTTTTGTGGGTCTACTCATTACAGACATGCCTACCAAATGTCATGTTGCTAAGTGAACCTAGATCTTCACTGGGGTCAGCCTCGCAAATAAAAAACAGTCCAAGTGTGCAAACGTGATGGCTCATCTCATTCCCACAAACGCTTCATATACCTTAAACAACATCCAGATCACTAACAAGTGGACCTGAATTGATTCTACAAGGCAGCATGGAAGGTTCTGAAAGAGTCCGAAAAAGTGGTGAGGCGGGATTGGTGGTGGTTGGGCAGCGTGGAGATGTGATTTTTAGGAGGAGGATTTTTTTCACGTCTTGACTGACAGTTGCTGTAAGAAGTACGAGTGGATCTGCCAACACATCATGTGACGCACAGCCGGGCCCCTGTTGATTGGGCAGTTGGGTGTGGGGGTTGGGATGGAGGGATCTCGGGGGTTGGTAAGCCGGTGCGTGACAAAGCACGCTGGGGGAATGCCCTTTCTAGGTCATCGATCTGAGGTCAAAAAGAAACTTCCTGTGGGGAGACCTTTTACGATGCGCTTATGGCTTGTTTGGCGCACTCATGACAGAATTCATTTAGCTAATAATTCATTTTGCTGTTTTAATGTTCATTGTTCCTAAAAGTACATCGAGTATGAATGCATGTGAATATTGTTGAGTGCTCATTTTGTACTATCTGAGTTGCTGCTTTGTGAGTGTTAAATTAGCAGTTGTTAGGTTGACAGTTGCTATAACATTTATGCTAATTTCCATTAGCCTCTCGTAAGTGTTTCCCATTATAAGCCCAGCATTAAGCTATCAGACTTTTGTGAGACAAAATTATTTGGTAGAACATTTTTGTGTTTAGATACACAATATTTTACACGAGTTCAACTAAAAGTGAGAAAGTAACTGATTGTCGCAAGTCCATCCATCCATTTTCAACATTAGACCTCTTGTTTGGAGAAATTGTGCAAGTGAGTGTGACGACAGGTACAAAAGAAAACTTGAAAGACTGTCTTTTTATTAAACATTTTTAAAGCGAGTCTTGAGGACTAGAACTACACAAAACGTTATTGGGATGGACTCACGAAATCAAAGCTTTTCATCAATCTCAGGCATATTGGTTCACTGTGGATAATGTGAACGTGTGTACCTAATGAAGAGGCCTGTTTCGCTTGAGACATCACACAACCTCCTCGTTATTAATCACTTCATCAATAACAGGCTGATTCTGGTGTATTGAAGGTGACTACATTTAAATAGTGTCAATATAGATATTTAATCAAACAGTGATGCCGTCACGACGACGTCCAAGAGTCACACGTGGAAATGTCACAATGGATTTTTAACGGCGGGGTGCCAAGGTACGCTAATCGATTGCAAGGCACTTCCTTTTCTCGCCTAGAATGTCACGACCATCATGGCGTGATTACTCTCATTAGACATTGATTAAGATGGAAGACGCCAGCGTTTTTTTTGTGTTTTTTTTTAAGGCACATGACAATTAGCGACTTTAGCTGCAACATTAATGTTTTCCGTGGTGCTCAGAGATCAAATCCATTCCAACTTTTGGGGTGGTTTATGGCTAGTCGTCAAGCTTCGCTGCCATGTTACACTCACAGGCAATGACAAAAACTCACGCATTTGGCTTTGAGGACCCATGGAAAAAAACTAAATGGCCAAAAATGGTCACCTCAAACTAAGATGGTTGACTTCCAGTGTGTTTCAGGCATGGCTTTTTGAGAGTTTTTTGCGGCTCTACTCATGATAGAAGCGGAACTGACTTAGAGTGCTGAATTTTTCAAAAGGATTTGCTGGAATTACTCCTGAATGGATAAACCAAAATGACAGACATGGTATGTCTTGTGGCAAGGATTTGGGGGAAATTTTTGTGGGTCTACTAGTGATCGTCATGTCAACCAAATTTCACGTAGCGCAGCTATATATGCTAACAAGGGTTACCAATAAAGGTAAAAGTAATGCTAAATGTTGATTTAACCACTTCGTCAGTCACCTTTCACATCGTTTTAAAGCTATAGCTGTTATCTATAAAATGTATGTGTTGTGAATATTTTTGTGTGCGTATGGAACGGATCAATTTGATTTACACAATTTCCTATGGGAAATACTGCTTTGCATTTCATATGATGATCAGATTTAGTTAGACCTTTGGGAACAGGTTGATCACGAAAACAAACTGAACTTGAAATAATACAATTTTAATACAAGTTTTCTGCCAAAATGAAATCGACAAAAACATTGAGGAAGAAATGAAATAGACCTTTTCATTTGCTTTCATGGTCCACAAAAAATTGGCGGGCACATAATAAAGGAAACAGCCTATGCTCCTTACACATTCGAACAGCATGACAAAATGAACACATGATGGATAGGAAATGATTCCCAACACAGCTTCGGGTGTGTTTTTCTTTTTCAGGACTACTGAAAATGTTTAAAACGACCTTATATTTGCTGCAAAAGTGCCCTAAAGCGCAATGTTAGACTTCATTCATGAATTGAAAAAAAAAAAAACAACCAAAAAAACAAAAAACATCTGAGCTAATTAATGACTCTTTGGCTGTGACATGTTGGACATTCTCAGGTACAAGTGGTGTGTTTTTGCCGCCCATATTTGGCAGATCCTTTCCCAGTTCTCAATAAAAGTAGAGGGAAAAGGTTTTTTTTTTGGCAAAGGGTGAATACAGCTTCTATTCCATTTTCACCTACTGTAGGTGCTGGCCTTTGTTGTTAAATGGCGGTGAGGTGGCGGAGACGGAACGTGTGGCCCCATTTTACACCTCCGCCATTCCCCGCTAAGTTATGCTAATGGTAAGCATCTGTGAAGACGAGACAAAGAAGGAGCTTCTTCCTTCTCCACACTTCCACCATGCTGCTTCCACGCCAACGTGACATTGAAGACGACCGCCAAGTCAAAGTGTACGATGTTACATCAGTAAACCCAACCCAAAAGTTACATTTATTGACTATACCGTGAACGCCTGCTACATCACGGTTCATTGTTCACACACTTGTTATATTGCACATTTTTAAGCTTTAAAATTTTTTTAATTTTAACATAATTTTATACAGGTAAGTCCGAATTTTGAGTTGTTCCATCTGTGTTACAGTAGCAGTTGGCTGAAACTTTATTATCTTATCAGTGGTGCACATGAGTGGTGAGCAGGTGCGCAATGCACACTGACAATATTATAAGTGCACCAGATTCAGTAATTTTTTTTGGCGGGGTAGAATGGAAGATGGGGGCTTGAGTAGCATATTGATCTCAAACGATGAAGATTTAAAAAAAAAAAAAAAAAGAATGAATGTAGTGAATGGAATCACTGAAGTTCATGTTGAGCTCAGCCGCTTACAAGAAGAAAGACGAAGAAGAAGAGGAAGAAGAAGAAGAGGTCTGCAAACAGCACCACTTAGTGGGTGGCAACGATGGCTGAGCCCCAAAGACACATCAAAATATACCTTCACTTGAAACCAGTCCTTGATGCACAAAAAATTATGGATTTTGTGGTCTTTAAAAATGTGGTCTTTAAAAATCCATAAATTTTTGTGGTCACAAAAAATTATGGATTTGGTCGCCTGGACCAAATTTTTGGTCCCTCTGCACCAAATTAGACGATCGCACAAAGTCTATTTTCATGCCCAGTGCAAAGTGCAGTCTAACTTTGTACGTGGGTGGAGCTTTCTTTGTTTTGGCATTTTCGCAGAAATGGGCGTTTGCGCCATTGTGGGACTGATCACAGCCAACTTGACTCCCGGCCCATCCATCGAAACATCGCCCCTCATTCCCTTTAAATTCAGCACAGTCTGCATAGTGCAATGTACGTTTATAAGGAACTGCAAAAAGAGCTCCACTTGCCGGTGATTTAAAATTGGCCACTGCAAAGTGGGCACATGGAGACCGCCTTCAAACCGTGATCGTGCGTCTAATAATCATGCATTCCAGGAATTGATTACAAAAACAATTCAGAGGTTTTAATGCATACTTATGCTACACTTAATACTTATGCTAACAAAATCCACCACACATATCAGTGGAGCGTGCCTGTGCATGGATCACATCTACCAGAATCGGATCACACCACCCGCACCACAACTTAGATCTGTTTTCAAGTGGTCTACAGTCTCGTCTACTTTCGACAGGTGCGCCCAGGGCATGTAATAAATAGAAAAAGCCCTCTGACCGCCGCAATGCCCAGCAAGGTCTAGCGCCAAATTCACTAACACGCTAAACTGGACTTGCTCCAAGCATGAAAATCAAGATGGACCCGTTTTTATGCCAAGTGCAGGTGCACCTGTCGAGGAAAATAGGGGCTGAAAATTCACTCCGTGAGGTCGGTGGATTCGTAAAAAAAAACAGAGCAAAACTGTTACGTGCACCCCTGTTAATAAACAAACCTTTGCTAGCTGGTCTCTGGTGTTTCCCATTATATGTTAGCATTGGGCTAGCATACTTTTATTCGATGGAACGCCCTAAAAGGTGTCTTTTAATCAATAAGTCTAAATGTCTTTTAATAGGATGAAATGTGTTCAAAGTGTCAAACAAAAATGTGTCTGAATGGTTTCTCTACTGTCGATTGCAGATTTCCAGTCATTTGGACCTCGCCAGTTGAACGGGGTTTCCACTGTACTTTCAATTCCAAGATCAGACTCCAAACAAGCCTTCCTTTCATAAATATGACATTCAATGTGGTTTATTTTACACAGACAGTGTACACATTGCGCACTCGTTTATTTTCAAGCGGTGGTTTTGGGAAGTATTTCGAGGAGCAGGGTGGGTTTTTGTGGTACAGACTTAAAAAAAAAAACGCAACCTCACTAAAATAATAATAGAAGCCGGTGGCCATTTTTAATCCAATGGCCTGGTTTCTTTTGGGAGTATTTTTGTGTATGTTGACATCCTTTCAAGTGCCATCCATCATCTTTGTCTACACGGGCCTCCATGACGGTGCTATAAGGAACCCATATGGGAGAGGTGGCGTCTGGGATGGCCAACCATGGCGCCATCTGTCAGTAGCCTTCCAGTGTGCCAACTCCGCTGCTCAGATGGTCAGCAGCACTCCTGAAGGACAACCGGACCGTCACCCTGACCTCTTAGGCGGGATTTACATTCAACTACAAAGTATTTCCCAATAAGTGCTTGTAATAGCGGTGGGCAGATCCATCCATAAATCCATCGTCGACAGTGATCCATGCTTTCCGTTTGTCAAATACAGTACGAGCCTAACACGGTCCAGAAGCACCGATTATAACGTTTTTCAATATAGTTTTACCCTACAAAAACATTTCAAATAATTAAAATACATTTCAAAAAAGTATTACTTAGCAACCGTTCTGATTCTCGAGACTGTCTAGCTGTATAGCATCACTTTGAGGAAACAAAAATGAAGAAAATGAAGAATTAAACAATGTACGTTTGAAAACCACAACGTTTAAATCCAAACATATCATCATCAAAGTCAGCTCGTTTAATGATCACATATGATTCGAAATCCCCCAGACAGGCGGCCGGAATTTAGCATTGACGGAATTATAAAACTTCAGACGACAGCTACAAACGCGGCACAACAAAACATACCAAAACGGCGCGCATTAAAAGAGCATAGCGTAGTACCTCTACTTACGAATGTCTCCTAATACGAAATGTTCAAGTTATATTGCCTCTTGTTACGAAAGAAATTTCAAGATACGAAAGGTAAAAATACAACATGGGCTGCTAGTCGCATCTCCGAGTTTCCTGAACGTAACATACTTATAGCTGCTCTGCCATTGGCTATTAGCTAGCATCTTCCTGGCATCCCATGGCTAAGAGGGACCTCTACCGTATGTGTTTATGTGTGTGGATAGACAAATAGATATGTGTCTATGCAGCGTCCTCGTCATTTGCCCCTCGGGTCATGAGGCGTTTCGATAGTTTTACGTAAATGTGAATCACCCTGAAAAAGTGTTCACAAGTCACGTGATGGCTCACTGCTGATGTTTGCCTTGGCCATTTTTGAAGGAGTGTTAAAACCCGACAAAAGCAAATGTCCTTGGATCAGTTCTTTACACAATGCCAGGCATTGTGCAATAATCTATTGTAACATGTATTTATGATATATGTTGATGCATTTTTATGCTTTAGGAAACATTTATGTCTGAATTCTAGGGGGGCTTGGAACGGATTAGGGCATTTACATGGAAAACGCGTCTCTACTTACAAAATTTTCTGGGGGAAGAAATTTCCTCCAGAACCAATTAATTTCATAAGTAGAGGTACCACTGTAAAACATTGTCTATTTAAATCTCAAACTGTTCAATCTGCCAAAGGTCCGCCAGCATAATGCTAACATATAAGGTGAAACACCATACACGGGCGAACAAAACCATAGCATTGACGCAACGGTAATTAACCTTCAAACAACTGCTCCGCTTACATACATGGAGCAGAAATGCATACAAATATTCTTAAGTAATTATGGTGGACCTACCAAAAAAATGGTTGAAATCTAAATGTATTTACCGTAATTTCCAGACTATAAGCCGCAACTTTTGTCACACGCTTTCAACTCTGCGGCTTATTTAATGAAGCGGCCTATATAAAGACTTTTCTAATTATGTAATATCTCATGTTACAATATGGGCACCTGCCTAGACAGGCGCGGCTTATAACAAAATGTTTTTTTCCTTTGAAAATTTAGTGGTGCGGCTTATAATCAGGTGTGTCCTATAGTCCGGAAATTTACATGAAAATGATGGATTATTCATCTATTGTTGATTATTGACGGTAAATGTGCACGTTCTGACTGATATATTTTCACGACTGGGCTCTCGAGCTGTAAAACGTGTCGGGCAAGCTCGATCTAAATGAAGCATGATGGCTTTAATACGCTTTTATTTCAGCTTTCTTTGTCAGTCAATCAATCCAACCAAAGTAAAGAAGTCAAGATCAGAGTGAGGCCTTTCAAAGTCGGGGTCAGAAATGCTAAAAGTGGTTTCAAAACAGCTTGTCTGAAGTGTGTGGTTTTTTAAAAAAAGTCTAATCATCTTGAACTTCTTGATGTGTCAGTTCAACTGAGAGGGAAAATATTAGAAGGAAAAAAAAAAAAGAAGACCACCCATTGTTTTTTTTTGGGGGGGCCTGGAATGCCAACATGAACCTGCTTCAATTCCATCCGAGTTAAACGCTCACACTTAGAGGCATAAAGTCCAATTCAAGACTTTGTAGGAGCTTTTTAAGGCCATATTGATCTAATTTCAGACGATTAAACGAAATGATTATTCATGGTTTTGCTCATTCGGATCACAGTTATGCAAATGAGCTTAATTCCTCAAACGCGGCCACGTTGTTATCGTGTCAGTGGCAGTCTCTCGCTAACCTACGCTAATGCAGTACGAAAGGCATCAAGTAACAAAGTTGTGTGAGGGGAAAAACCCCCCAAAAACATCTGTTTCGGATACTTGAATCCGATCGGGGATTGGAAATGGCTCGATTTTGGGTGATGACCTTTTTTCATGTGTCCTATTTTGAGAGACATGTCCGTCCAATTGTGTGACACGCAGTATAACTTGCGGTGGGGGATAAAAAAAATTTTCGTCAATGCGCACGCCTTGGAATTCGTCCAAAATGACTGCTTTCAACCAAAATGGCTGACTTCCCGTTCAATTTCAGAAAGGTTCGTTCAGACTTTTTTTTTTGTGGGTGCTGTTTTGATAGACATCTCGACCAACGCCGGGTGAAACTGGTGTTGGGGCTGATTTAGAGGGCAATCATGTTTTGGGGATTTTTGATTTGATTTCATTTCGACTTTTGAAAAAAAAAAATCGGTTTGTTTTAATTCATTTTCAAAGCAAGTGAGTTCGTTTTTTTATTCGTTTTTGGGGGTGGGAAATTTTTGTTTTAGTTTAGATTTAGTTTAAAATTTTTTTTTTTTTTTAATATACTGTGTTTTTTGAGAGCAAGAAAAAAAATGGTCACACAGTATTGTGTACTACAGTCAAATATTTCTTCAACAACTGTTTGACCTTCTTCTGTATGGACATGCAGCAATAACAAAAAAAGCTTATGGGGCAAAAACGACAAAGACGAAAACTATAATATTTAGTTTTTAGTTGTCTGACTGTTTTTTTTGTGTTAAAAGGACATCAGGAAGAAGTGGGGGTGTTTGGTGTCGTTGGCGTCCTGTCCCAAAGACATGTGCTCACTCTGGCGGTCCCCCCCACTGAGCTCCCCACCCTCACCGCCAAGTCGCATGGCAAACCAACCGGGTGAGAGTAACACAGCGCCTTCAATTTCCATCCCGAGTATTCTTAGACACATTGCGAGCAAATGCGCTTTCGGAGCGTAAAACGACGACATTAGCGAGGGGCCAAAAAGAAGTAAAAGAAAAATCCTGATTTAGAGGCACAAAAAGTACTTTGAGAAGAGAGGGAGAAAAAAAAAGGTCAAGGGGTGTCTCATGAGATGAGAACATTTCTATTCTGGATTAAAAAAAAAAAAACAACAACCAAACACCCTCCTCCCTTTTTACTGCCTCCCCCGAAAATCAGGTGACACTCAGTTTGGCCCTCCCAATGTTAAAAATATCCTCTAAAAACAATATTCATCCCTATGCAAATAAGCGCGCGCACACACACACACACACACACACACACACACACACACACACACACACAGAGTGGTGGTCGCACTCACAGTTTTCAGTCTGGAAGTCTGGGACAAACTGCTCGTCATTGTCGGGAACTTGAGCTGCAAGCACAAAGAAGACAAGACAAGACACCTTGAGATGTTTGTGATGTTGATCCCAAGTCCAACCCCCCCCCCCTGGCCCCCCCCCCGCTCCAGGACCCCCCGAGTCAACATCAAGATGGGGTCGCTTCTTCTTCCTCCTCTTCTTCTTCTTTGTCTTTCTTCTTGTAAGCCACCAAGCCGCTCCACACGCTTCAATGCGGAAGCTGGTGGGCGCCTAAAATGGCTTCTTCACAAAGAAGAATCATCATGAAAATTATCATTAAAATGATAAGAAATAAAGCCAACAAAAAAAGGCGCCTTGGGTTGGTTGCCAGAGTTCAGTACGAGAAGATTTGAAGAAAGTAGGCAATTTCAATTGGGCCCTTACGGCTCCGTTCTTCGGCCCAATTAATAATCATTCTAATACAAATAATAATAATAATAATAATCATCAGAATATTAATAATAGTTTTTTAAAAAGCAAAATAAAAATATGGACCTGGATATTCAGAATAAATATTGCCATATTTTAAGGTTTATTTAATCCAAATACTGTAAAAAAAATCTTTTAAATATCTAAAAATATGAAAGTTTGCTATGAGCACTTAATTTATTATTATTTATATGAGACATGATATGTATAATAATAATAAAAAATAATTACAAATTACAGCTCAGAAAGAATAAGAGCAAAAATGAGACTTTTTTTTCAGAATTTACGAATATTTGAAAAGTACATTTCCATTGAAAATCTTTCTGTCTTTAAAAATAAGAATTCTCCCTTTCAAATCTAATTGAACTTATAATGACGCCTATATTTGCAGCAGTGCGAGATCTGTTTCGAATATTTCAACCAACTCATGTCAAGATATTAGAAAGAGTACCACTGGCTGCCCCAATAGAAAATAAATTACTGTATTTTTATTTGTTGATTTAAAAAAAAACCAACAATATTCTCCTTTTTTTTTTTTTTTTTAAAGACTTTGCCTAATGACTTGTCCAGTGTCATGTGGAGGTCAAAGGAGGCTCAAAAAGGCAAACAATCTCAGCGGAGTGTTGAAATGCTTTTCAATGCGTAGGTGACTCTCCGCCGCTTGGCATGCCATCATGCCGTCTCCCATTGTTAGCATCTTTTAATTGCCTCCCCCCCACTCCCATCACCTGCTACCTGTACACCTGTCCGCTTGGCTCTTTTTTAAAAAAAATGACCAACTCAAAAATTCCAATTCCCAACCCGCGCGCGAGATTCAACGCTGCTATTATCACGTCTATTTATATCCATATTCGCTCAAGTTAGCGTAACACGTCTCCACATGCCTGCTTGCTATTCTTTTTTATTCTTTTCTTTTGTTGTCTCCCCCTGTCCTTATTCTCACTCTGGATGAGATGATGATGACACAATTTAATTGTTGGGCATCCATTTAATTATTTCAACCTGCGGCCATTCACCACCCGGCGAGAGGATTTCATCTGATAATATTGCTTATTGTATATAACAACAGAAGAAACATAGAAAAATGATTCTAAAAGGCCCAAAACACTTTATTTGGATATTTCTGACAATTGCCAAGAACCATCTTCTTCTTTATGGAACTGCAAATCGGGGAAAAGATTTCCCACACCTGATTTATACTTTTAAAAGGGACTATGATAACGGCATCATAATAAAAATTAATAATTCAACTCCCCCAACCCTTGTATTTATTTAACTTACACTACACTTAGCAAATGATTCCATAATTTTTGCACATCTCTCCTGTCGATTCTCCATCTTTATTTCCACAATACGTTCTGTACTTTGTATATTTTATTGGATATTAGTCCACCCCCAAATGGCAAATTCACAGTGTGTTTTTATAAGACGTGATGAAGAAAAATTTGACTCTGAAAAGTCGAAGGAGCGGAAAGAAAAAGGGAAACTACCGACCATTTTTATACACACTTGAATTGTATGTTGTGTAAAAAAAAAAAAAAAAAAAAAAAAGATTCTTGCTCTTATGGAAGCATACAGTAAAAAATTCTAGCATTGTAAAGCCAAAATACATTTAACCGAAAAATGATTTAAAATGGTCAGTATAAGACTATTCAGACTTTATATTACAAATAACACACTTTATGCTCAAAACATAGTAAAAAAAAAAGTGGTTTGTAATAGCAAAGGGAGGAGGGGTCATAAGACATAATAATAATAATAATAATAATACATTTTATTTATAAGCGCCTTTCAAAACACCCAAGGACACTTTCCAATCAAAAAAGAGCAATAAAACCACAGATTTAGGTGAAGTGCGGTTGCGATTGACACGCAGACGCCCATGGTAACAAATTGAAGCATTTTGAAGCGCATTTTGGACAATTCTGAGCACCTGGGCGCTCCGCACGCAGCACGCACACTTTGAGGGGTGAGAAACGGACACAGGAAGGAAAGGAAGTCGAGCAGAAATGAGTCACCGGCATCGGTCTGTCAATGAGACAGTTGCGGCCCCCCCACACCCCAAACAAACAAAAAAAAAAAGGTAAAATGTTTCCGCCATTCATAAAAATGACATTCATTGTTTCAGTCACAATGGATAAAAAAAAAATATGGTTCTGCCGGAACGTTTGCATGACAGCTGACAAAGTTCCCTCAAATGGGAAATTCACTCCCGTTCCTCGACTCCTTTCTTCCAATTACCTCGCCGAATAAATCTCCGGTTCTAACGGACAGGAAGTTAAGAGCCGCCGTTGTCGTCGGAAGTGTCATCCTGAGCTGCGATGAAATATTCATTCGATATTCAACGTTTTCATCCGCTGTCAAATCTCATTTCTTTTTAACAAAAAGTCAAAGGAAGCATTTTGAAGATGGTTAAAAGTAGAGTGATGGCTTCAGAGGTGATTTTTTGTTGTCGTTGTTGAAAGGCACACGCTCACCTATTGGAAGAATGAAATCTAAAAGAAACAAGAAATGTTTTGCTTATTTTCATCTCAACCATTAATATTGTGTCAGAAATGTGGACTGTGACGGTGCAGCCATTTTGTGACAAATATTCAAGCGGGGTTTTTTTTATTCATTATTTTGGCATTCAAATTCCCATGAATATGCAAATACATTTTTCATTTGAGAAAAACAAACTCATCAATTTATTTTATATATATACAAAAAATCAGTTTTCCAAGATATTGCGGCAATTATTTTGGTGACAGCAAACATTTTAGCTCAATCTGACATTTTTTTTAATTCACTTTCATTTTTCATGAATTTATTTTTATTAAATTTTTTTATTTATATAATTCAGCAAATTCTCCACAAATAAATTGCATATTTTATTTTTTAAACGCTTTCTGGATGCATTCAAAAATTCACTTTAGATTTCAACACATTGGCTTATTTGTGTTTGCATTTGAAAAACCATAAATGTGCATTTGAAAAAAAAAAATCGATATTCATACAAGACGTGTGGTAACTAATTGAGACAAATAAGCGGGAAGTGATTTTTTTAAAAAGGATTTACGTGTATTCAAAAACATACCTTGAAACGTACATGAATTCGCATATTTCTTTTTAAATGTACAATACCTTGGTGCAAAAATTCACGCTGCTGTTTCGCAAATATGTTTCGTTACTTTTGTCTTCAAATTCTATCGTAAATGCAAACTTTTAAAATTCAGCACAGACAAGAATATTTCAGGTGATAACTTCTCCCCAATTTTTTTTTTCCACATCCACACAAATCCCCTCCGTAATTTCTGAACTTCTAAACAACAAAATCAAGCTTGACTATGTTTCAGCGTCAAGCTCAAACCAAATGAAAAGCCACCCCAACACCCGCTGCAATCGCCACTCAACCAGATTAAACCAGAGAAACGCTTCAACTTGACCATTCAAAGCAAACTTTAAACCCATCTCGACGAGAGTTTGCACTAACCAAAAGTTGTGTGCTGCAAACACGGCGGAAAGAGGACGCTGGCGCTTAAATCCTGAAGCATCCCGTCTCACTTAGAGCGCAGTGAGCCAGTCTTGCCATGGGAGGAAAAACATCTCAAAAAACAAAAGAAAAAAAAGAAAAAAAGAAATGAAAAGTCTGCGAAAGAAAACTTTTAAGACACAAGAAGCTCTCCTCTGCCCGCCAAAAAAAAAAAGTCTCTTTTTCTGTTGAGCGTGTCAGGAAAAAGCGGATAGATCCATTCTTGTCTTTTTGTGCATGCGAGGAGGAGCAGCAGGAGGAATTGAAGCAGACAAGGTGATGATGCAGCTGGAGATGATGGAGGAGCGGAAGAGAGAGCAAGAGAGAGCGAGAGAGAGAGAGAGAGAGAGAGAGGGAGGGAGGCGGCGCAGCAGCTCCCGCCAAAAAAAGCCCAGCAGACAGTGAGCGTCGCACAGCTAATTTGTGATGACACTCCCACAGCTCGAACCTCCTCGCTCTACCGCGAGAGACCCCCCCCCCCCCCCACTCCCAACCCAAGACCCCCACAATGTATGCAGGTGCCTCTTCGTAATTGGACCGCCGTGACGACTGTGGAAACGCAAAATCTGCCCCCTCCTCGCACGCCGCGGTACAAGTTGAGTGTTCTTCGATGTACGTTTGGAAAGCATGCGGCAGTCAATCAACTTGGAAAAGTCAAAAGATATTGCGGATATTATAAAAGCCCCGCCCCCTTTTTTTTTTTTTTAAACCAAAACAGTTTTTTTAATCCTTGTCCATCCATCCATTCGATCCGCTTTATCCTCACAAGGTTCACGGGGGATGCTTGAGCCTAACCCAGCTGCCTTTGGGCAGTAGGTGAGGTACACCCTGAACCGGTCGCCAGCCAATCGCAGGGCACACAGAGACGAACAACCATCCACGCTCACACTCACACCTCGGGATACCATTTGGAGTGTTCAATCAGGCTTTGCCATGAATGTTTTTGGAATGTGGGAGGAAACTGGAATACCCGAAGAAAACCCACGCAGGCCCGAGGAAAACATGCAAACTCCACACAGGAAGGCCGGAGCTGGAATCGAACCAGGTACCTCTGCACTGTGAGGGCGACGTGCTAACCATTGGAGCACTGGGCCGCCTGTTTTGAATAACAATTTTTGTAAAAACAAACAAACAAACAAACAAAAAAGCTACTTTGTGCATGTTGAGAGAAAAAAAATAAATTAATAATAATAATAATAATATATAATAATAAAAAAATAATAATAAAATAAATCAACAGAATGACAGCTCATAGCTCCAAAATTCGAGCAAGTCAGATCACTTATCTCAAGACCCGACTGTATATTAAAGTACATTTCTGAGAAATTCTTATTTGCCAAATGACAACCTCACCCTACCCCACATCGTGCCGCTCACCTTCTGCCAGCCAGGTCTCCTGCAGTCGACTCAGGTCCTGGAAAAGTTCTGCGAGGGAGTACCAAAAAGAAGAGGTCCTATTTTAAGACGCGCCCAACAAGGTGATTATAGTTCATGAAAAAAAAACATCTTTCGGTTATAAAACAAATTAAAACTAATTGTAATTATCGCGAAAATGTGCCTTGTTTTCATGTTTGTTCATTAAAATCATACGTGAGCTTTCAAGGTTCATTTCAAATGGATATATTTGGGTAATGCTGTGTATCCGAGCATACAAAGCTTGGACTATTTATTTTACTACATTTCACAATAATTATTGACCTCTTTGTTTTTTGTTTTTTTAATCTTGCACTCAACAAAACTCCATGGATAAAAAATAAAAAAAATCCAAGACTAAAACTAAAAAAAAAACTTAAGCAAAACATAGTGTTTTCAAAAAGATAAAAACTCACAAACTTGCTCTAAAAACTCATTAAAACAAAATTAATTAGAAATACGATAATATAATAAAACTATATTTTTTCTAAAAAAACTGTTTTTAAAGTAGAATGAAGCCAAAAGTCACACACGCTGGAAAATGTGTGTGTTGGCGATGTGCCTTTAAAGGGCGTGGCCGAGTGAGTGACATCAGAAGCGGGAGTCGGGCAGTTTTTCCAGTGGGAGTGTCTGCTGCATGCTCCTTGCAAGTGTTTTCATTGTGCATTTGTGTGTTTTGACTGTTTGTGCTGTTCAAGAAACGGCTGAAAGTCCATCGGTGACTGCGGCTCTCCTTGCCCACATGCCAGGGCTTCGCAGTGTCTCCGCTAAAAATTTTTTCCAGCTTCTCCTGAGCGACGACTTAGCTGAAGCTTTCTCGGACCTCAAGCTTTGGCTCAGAACACCAAAGCTAGGACCGAAGATATTCTTTGCAAGCCCAGTTGGACCCCCCAACACAAACTTGCACTGCGATCCAAGACAACAGAGCTTTTTGTGTGTGTGTGTGTGTGTGTGTGTATGTTCATCACAAAGGCCATTGTGATGAAGATGCACACACACACACACACAAAAAGCCAACAACAACAAAACAACAACAATAATTGGATTGTGGCTAAAATGTTTAGCGGCCGTGAAATTACCTTCAGTGTCAACGGCCAGGTTGGACTTAATCAACTTTCTCCTTCTGTCGTTTGATGACCTCTCACAAATTCTCCTCTTTTCCACTGTCTTCTGCACGCACACACACAAACACACGCAAAAAATCAATTGTGTTAGCGAATAAATGACTGAGCGAGCCTTAACAGGCTCGAATGTAAACAGTCAGTCATTTATATGTGACTTTTTGTTAGTAGTAGTAGTCGTAATTATTCACCGGTGATGGGGAAAATGAAGTTGGGGGAATTTTCGCTTGCACACGGACTCACTTTCGAGAGACTGCGAGGAACCTGCTGGTCGTGGGATCCTTCCATTACGCACCTGCCAGGATTTTGTCAGCTCTAAGATACAAATAATCAACCAAGTGACAGTAAGTAGCAAGAAGTCATGGAGTACAAATACTTGGCTACTGTGCTCCTACTCAGATTTTTCAGGAATCTACATTTGGCTTTGAATGTAGCCTATTTAACTGAAGTTGGATATTCAGCGATAGTTTCAGCAAACCTCCCGAAGCTCGAGGGAGCAACAAGGCATTGGGGGGGTGTGCCCACAAGTACAACGCTAACGACTCATTCTGTCTCCGATGGGTTGTTTTGCTACTTTGAAAATTCTAATTAGAGGCACAAGGTGGAGGCCAAAGAAGGTTTTTTGTTTTTCTCCACAGCTCATTTTACTCATCAAATTAACAAATATGACAAAAAGTAATATTTGGGGGTTAGAAATCGCAAACTTCTTTTGATGTACAGGACTTTTAGGAGGCTGAATATGTATCTACTTTAGTACACAACAGGAGTATAGTGTTGTCCTCTGGAAGTGACACATCAGCTCAACATTCTCCATGCAGCCGAATCAACATCATCATATTACATTTGAAAATAGGAGTAAAAAGTACTTACGGCGGGTCTTGAAGATGCGCGCACGCCGGGCTTGCTCAAAGTGCACTGCTGCTCTACACTTGGCCGCCTGGCGTCGCCTCCGCGTGGCCTCGCAAAGTAAACCCCCCTCCCCCACCATCACCAACCACCAGCCACAAACTCCTCCTCCTCTCTACCTGACTGTCAACGTCCTCCACAGGCGGCTGACCTGAACAATGACGGCAAAGCGTTTCAACCGTGGTGGAGATATTTGAAGCAAGTTATCACCCGCAACACCGAGGGCCATTCCTGACGCTGACACCCCCTCTCCAAACCGGCAGTGTGGTTCTTGGTCATGTGTCTATGGTCACGATGTTTGGATGGCATTGAAATAGTTAGTGGTTCTTTCCCTCCAGGAAATAAACACATTGACACTGCATTTGTCAGATCTGTGTTTTTGTTGTCAACATTATATTAAGTTTTGTTTCATGCTATTTTCTTGCTCATTAGGTTTTTTTGGAGCTCCCTCCAACCACATGTGTGTTGTCCAGTATTCATACAGCATTCTAGACAAGTGGGAAATTGGATTTATCTCGCTTGGATTGCACCAGTTGCAATCTCAAAGAGTTCTAGGCTTTTTTCAGTAAACTGAAAAGATGGCTGATTGACAAAAAAAGCGTTTGTTTTATTGCACAAAACACATTTTGACTTCCAACAAACCTGCCCTCATTCACTTTATTTGGGTAAACAAAGGAATATCTTGTAAGCATTTCATACATTTCCACTTGGACAAATTTCAAATCATCTTTTCCCATTGAAATGAATGGAAATGCTACTAATTCGTTCCAGCCACCCAATAAATCTCAGCAAATGTTTGCATTTTGTAATCAGAAATCATAGCCTGGAAGTTGTCACTTAAACACGAGATGTCTGGGCATGTGAATCAGTGTGTAGATACAGTATATAACTACATCATGACTATGAAGGACAGAAAAATCAAAAACAATCAATAGTGGCAGTGTGGCTACTTATTAGCTTAAATATTAGCTTATCGTGATCATCAGGCACTTTTTTTTTCATTCAACTTTCTTTTTGGATAGAATACTCTGATCAACCAGTTTTGTTGAGAACAGAAATAGACTTTTCCTCTTACCTGATGTCCTCGTCGTATCCGAAGGTGGCAATGACTGGATTCACGCTATTGCAAAAGAGTGAATGAGGTGACATTCTAAAAAGGGCTACTGACCTCACTGAATTGAAGTTTGCTAGTTTGTAGCGTTCACATGTCTGAAGAGCGGATCCTATCTTTACATCCAACACTCCATCTGAAAGGCGGACGCATCGGAAGTGGTCCGATGCTGCCATCTTGGATCCAGGTGAGTCTGCGTTAGCCGAGGCGGGTGACGCAGATGCAACATGAAGGCAAACTGCACTCGCTGAAACGCCACCTGACACGGCCAACAGCCAGAGTGTTGCGCCGGACAACATGGAGGAAAAACTATTCAAGCATTGCACGTTACCGAGAGTTGTTTCTCGATATTTTGACTGAGGCAACCAACATTTAATAGCCTGAAATTTTCTTAGATTCCCAGTGACGCAGTATCGTACTGTAACTGTGCACATTTACACATCGATATTATAACTTCGATAATTTGTAATCGTGTGCTGTCACACATTTTTGGGGAATTGCATTTAACTTGAGATACCATTATAATGGCTAGCATGTGAGAACAATGGTTAGCATGTTTGCCTACAGAGTCCATTGGTTCTGAGTTCAGATCTAGCTCCTGTGTGGAGTTTGTTTTTGTATCAGCGGCTGAACTGATTTCGTCGACTAATCGCGTAAAGTAAAATGTCCAGTCAACAAGGCAAAACAGTATTTAAACCTCTGCGCCGGTCCGAGAAATAAGCTGGTAGGGAAAGACCGTAGCGGGTTAGCCTTGCTAGCTCCTGCTATTCTGATTGCCGCTAGTTTTAAAAGATTCATACCAGTGGAACAAGGTCAACGGCGCAAACAGATACTTCAGTTTGGTCTTTAAAACGTCATGTCAAATAATGCACAGACAATAATCGTGTACTGTGGAGGCGGTATACCCCGCTTCTCGCCCAAAGGCAGTACGGGATAAGCGCTAGTTCATCCATGACCCTAATGACAACTGGACAGACATTACAAATACCAGAAATCATGTCAAACACGTTTTTGTTTTAATTTTGACAATTTCATTACAGTATTATCTTCTTCATCTTAGTTGACATCAACAGGCATTTTGATCCCCTCTCAGGCAAAATAACATGTGGCAGTATTTCCAGAGTGAAGAAAAAAAACCAAAACAATGTTTCCAAAAATACAAACCAAAGACTCGTTTGTCACACTTAAAGTGCCGAAAAAAATCATGCAAGAGTGCAAGTACGACATTTATCAGGTGCACGCCATGCTGCTCACACTGTGGCCATCGTCCCCAAATGAAGACATCAGACAACATAATAACAACTCATTTCCGCAATTAAGCCACAGGAGGGCATTTATTTTCTCAAGTGCGGGCCTCTATTTGCTAGAAGGCCTTGGCTAGAACACATTCTTTTGATCAATATAAAACGATGTTAGCTGTGTATTACAATTTATGCTAATCGCTAGCTCTCCCGGAACGTCAACATAACACACACGACTGAATTTGTCACTGGATAACATACGATCATCTTTAATAGTGTACCGCACACCTTAAGGTCCTCTTCCAGACTTGAATTCATTCGAGAGACTGTTTACGTGCCTCAGCACTGTCTGCTGTTCTGGTTAGCACAGACTTGAAATGGGCTCAGGCAAGTTAGCGGTTGTTTTGTGTCCGCGTATGAACGACAGAGTCGACGCATCAACATAATGACGCTGACTGCCCTTTGGTGAAAAGGGGCTTATCTGTTTGAGAGAGTCACTGAATTTTTTACAAAGTGGATGTCTATTAAAAGGGTAAGCATCGATTGTGGAAAGGCGCTAGATTCTTAAATCGTCGGTGGGGAGGGTAGATCCTTTTTCATTAAATACTGACATGATGAAACTTGTCTGCATTGTTTGTTTCCGTAAAAAGAATACAAAACACATTGGTGTGGCACTTTCTTGGGGGAAAAAAAATAATTCAACTATTAATAAAATAAATATTTAATTATTTATGTATGAATAATTTTTTTCCTGCATTGTTTTTACGTTATCACATTCGATTGGCAAACTGTAAACTTTCCATTTAAAATGTTACTGTTAAGACAACAGATTTGTGTTGCATTGCCATAAAATGACTTAAACAGCTTTATGCAAATACATATGTTTAATTGTATACATTCGTTTATATCCGAGGAAGATAAATCATTTAAGTGGCCCTGTCCTAAAAAAAAAAAAAAATACAAATTAATACTTTTTGAGGGAAACATTATTTTACTCCCTAAAAAGAGAACAAATTGAGGTGGGATTTAAGATGTTATGTCATATTTATTCAAAAAGAAAAGAGATTTTGCTGTACTATATATTGGTTCCTGTTTCTTATTTTATTGTATACAATATTTTGTTTGACAATCTTTTATTTATTGGCATATTTAGCACAAGCAGGTTTTTTTGTATGTTTCATTTGAAATATAGTAGTTTTGCACTTTGGTTCCCTTACTGGACACAACGTGAAATAAATTATCACCCTAAAGCCAAGGCACGCACCCAAATGTCTTATTTGGCGTTGGCTGTTACGTACAACCCTATTTGATCGTCCTTGTATCTGTGCGTGTGTGTGAGTGTGTGTCTGTTTGCATGAATGAACTGAACAAAAATCACTGAACATAAATCAATGAAGGCATGTTACCTTCTTAATGGAACGTCTGCACAGCAAAGTCATTTGGGCTGCTTTATCCACTCAAATAAAACCCGAGTAGCTGTACCTTGTTAAAACACAGTCGTCCGTTCCTGCAAAAGAAGCGGCATGCATGTATTTATTTATTTTTTTCTGCTGAACAATCAATGACGACTGGCAGAAATGAGCCATGGACAAGAAAAGGTGACCACCAAATGCCAAGAATAATCACATCAGAAGCGCGCAAAAATAAATAATATACAAAATAATGACAATGTATAAATTAATACAGTATTACCTTCACTTAGAAGTTTCATTCTTTTTTTTTTTTTTTTCTTCAATAGGTTTTGGTACTTACATCATCACAGAGCACGGATTTGGAAAGAACAGTCTTCATTCAGGCGGCAACATAGCGAGCAAGTCAAATTGTGGCTCACAGCACAAAGCATAAAAATACCGACCAAGTGACGCCCAGTAACTTGAAAAACTGGGAAGTTGGAAGGGCTGACAAGCCAAGGTACGACTGTAAAAATACATGTGCGGAGGCCCCATGACAAAACACATTTTTCCACCGTAGCCCAACAATGATAATTAAAAAAAACCACCAAAAAAAACTGTGTGGATCTAAACAGCGCTCCGAGACCCACCTGGTAGAACCGACACTTTGCTACGGCACACTGGGCTATCAAGCAGGCAACCACGCGAGCCCCACGCATCACCGAGAGAGTCGGGGATCGGCCCGCTCGCTAATTTTTTATTTTTTTTTTCACTTCTGACGAGGACTTCCAGGACCTGCGAAGCGGTTTCAAGGATCAGTCTTTGCTCTCGGCCCGCCTTCTCCTCACCAGTGTGGAGAAGAAGCTTCGGCTCTGCTGAGGACCCATCAGCATGGGAGCTTGGTTCTTGTGGATGATCTCGATCTGGCAAAAAAATAAGCACAGTGCAGACATTCCGGGTGTCTGGATTTAATCGCCGTTCATTGGCCGCCACCCCGCTGTAGGTGTATATCGGATTTTGTTTTCGCAATCAGTAGACGCAATTCCAAACTGTGTGCTTTTCCACAGTGAAACACCTTGTTTGAGCTTGTTTTGTGTTTTAATTACGACGGGCCTCTCAAGGCCGAAAGCGCGGCACGCATTTCCATCCGCAGCCCGACGAGGCATAGCGTGACCAAACGAGCGGCCGCGAGGGTTCTTCCAGCGATTTCCACGCCGGCTCCCTTCTTCACGCGGCGTGCGTTGTTTCAACGCTCGCAGAAAACATCACAGTCCAAATGGGATGTTAAGCCACTAATTATTAACAACAAGTATGCAAATGCCGCCGCATGAATAAACATATTGACGAGTGTCTGTCAGGGCATTTGCATTTCTGAGCGACGTCTGACATGTTTCTGGTTCGCTTTGATGAACAGGTTGCGGGATGTTACGCTCTTTTCACGTGTGATTGCACTAACGGATGCTAATTATTCTTTCAGTTTTACGACTTGCATAGCACAAATTAGCCACCATCCAAATAGGATTTTGTTGAATCTGTTTGGCGCAAATTCAACTAGATATCAAGTTGACATGAAATCAAAAGTTTCAGAATGTGACGTCTCTCCATCATGACTTTGTCGCGATACAAGTTCGTCGGTTGGGTCATTTCTTTGTCTTACGATCGTCCAAATGCCCAGACAAAAGATGCGTGGAAAAAAAATAACAACTTACAGTGCATGGAGTCTGCATCCAAGGTTCACCATCAATCTGCATGGGAAGTGATTTACTGGTCCTGCAAGAGAAAATTCAAAGTTATCAATTCAAGGCTGAAATGGTGAAAATGGGAGTTTGTTGACTTTGATGCTGGTAATTCAGCCAGTGGCTGCCTAAACGGGCTGCCATAGAAATGCTTCATAAAACATGACAAGAGGAAACAGAAGTTTGAAGCAGAACCATTCGAAGAATTAACCAGCAGGTTAATTTTGACCAAAATAGCTTGCTGCCTAAACGGGTTGCCAAAGAAATTCTTTGAAGTTTTGTGTGGAACCTTTTTCAAAGAATTCAGCAGCAGTCAGCTTGTTAATTTAGGCCAAACTAGTCAATACGTAAACAGGCTGCCACAAAAAGAAATTCCGTTTTTGAACAAAATCTCTTCTGATTCGCACAAACCTGATGGTGACGGAGGAGCACTGTGCCAGGCGTCTTCCGGCGCTCTTCAGACCAGTGTAGATTTGTCCCATCTCCATGGCTCCCTCCAGCCCGACCACCTCCAACAACTGATCGGACAGGTCTGAAACACAGAAATGTGGTCAGTGAAGACAAGACAGGTGGAAAAAGCCGCCATAGAAATACAGTCAAACCTCGGTTTTCGTCCATAATCCGGTCCAGAAGGCTGTTCGAAAACCGAAATTGTTCGAAAACCGAAACCACGCTCTTTTGAAAATAAAAACGTTTATTGAACACGTCTGCTCACAATGGAAAGCAACACGAGGAAGCGTCACTTCCTCGTGTAAGGAAGGCGAGAGGAGTCAAATGGTGCATTCAAGTGCGCTCAGTTTGTTCGAGAACCGAAATTTGTTCGTCATCCGAGGCATAAAAAAACTCAAAATTTTGGGTCAAAAAACGAATTGGTCGAGAACCGAGACGTTCGAAAGCCGAGGTTTGACTGTATCTAGAAACTTGAGAGATGGAAGCTTGATGGGGGACTATTGTGAACTAAAAACCCCAGAAGGTGAATTCCCACCCATCTAGTTGCTGTCCAAAAGCAAAGTGAAAGTTTGGAGAGTTTAATTCAAACAGTTTCCTGCCTCTATAGAAGATACCGATATCAAAGACTGCCCTGCGGCTTGACTGGCAACCAGTTCAGGTTGTACCCCGCCTACTGCCCAAAGACTGCTGCCATAGGCGCCATCACGCCCGCGGCCCTCGTGAGAAGAAAAAGCGGATCGGAAAATGGATGGATGAGTTGAACCGAATCAAATCATTCCACTTTAAAATCGAACCGCCCTTGAAACATATCCTACCCCCATTGCGATACATGTCAAATTGTATTTTATTGGAGAGGAACATCCTATCCACCCTCTGCACCCCCCCCCCCACACCCTGCCCCCAAACAAGTGTTATAAGTGTTCCACACAGTCGTGTTTGCAAGCAAAAAAAAAAAACTCTTGAGAAAAAAGTCAGGTGTAAGAGAACAAAAAGATACGCCGCTCCTCACTTGTCGACATCTGCATCTGAGACACGTAAACGGCGAGTTACGAACAGCAGCGCGTCAATTAATTAGATTGCACCGGCAATGTCAGGCAATCTTGTGATCATATCATTATTAATTTGCACTGATGTGTATTGATTTTGGCCCTGTTGGAGGCTGGGTGTCACGCCGGGTCCCATCTGCTTCAGCCTCCGACGCTTCCCTCCTCGAATTAAAGAGCCGCTGCCTTCCCGGTTGGGAGTGCGTTCAACATTAATTGAAACCCAGTCTTTCTGTTGCTTTTTTTTTTTTTTTTTCTCCTTCCAGGCTCGCTGGATGCGTGCGAGGTTGTGGACCGGCTGCTCCAAACCTGTCGCGTCTGCTTTCCTGTGGCTGTTTGTTGTTGTCGCAGCCGTCACCATGGTGATGGACAGGCGTCGCTCTCTATCTGGGGCTGTAAGTTGAGCTGCTTTTCAGGGTCACACTGTGTGTACATACACGGATGACATCGGGCCTCCCTCCCCCCTCCTTTTCTCACCCGAGTGCAAACGCTTTCACGCAGGTGACGTGCACTGTGTCCCCCCCCATGGGCAGGGATTCATTTTTCCTAGCCCCAGGCAACAAAGTTTCAAAATAGCAGTGTGGGAATAGAGACATTCTGCCAGGGGAACAGATGAAGTCATAGCTAGCTGACTAAACAGGCTGCCATAGAAATGCAACAAAATATTTTGAGAAAAAGCTGGCATTTTGGTGTGGGACCATTATGAACAACGACTGGACTGGAAGCAGGTTGATGTAGACCAGAATTACAGTCATACCTCGGTTTTCGACCATACTCCGTTCCAGAAGGCTGTTCGAAAACCGATTTGTTCAAAACCTGAAACCATGCTCTTTTAAAAAAAAAATCTTTATTGAACATGTCTGCTCAGCGTAACTTCCTCGTCGACCCGAGGAAGCGTCACTTACTCGTGTAAGGAAGGCGAGAGGAGTCAAATGGTGCATTCAAGTGCGCTCAGTTTGTTCGAGAACCGAATTTCGGTCGTCATCCGAGGCATTAACAAACCCGAAAATTTTGTCCAAAAACCGATTTGGTGGAGAACAGAGACGTTCGAAAACCGAGGTTTGATTGTACTTTGCTCCCAAAAAGAACTGGCAAAGAATTATTTCGACTGAGTTGGTGTGAACGTCAGCAACAAGCAAGACAATTCAGACCTACTTGCTGTTTAACTCTTTCATTCCACAAGACGTAAATTTCCGTCTTTTTAAAATTAGGCCCCGCCTACCAAGGACGTACTTGTACGTCTAAGTCTTTTTTTTTTTGGGTCATAGAGAGGAGAAGGGTCTGATGCAATCTGTGAATGAGAATAAGCCGTTTGCGTTGTAAATCATCCATCCATCCATCCATCCATCCATTTTCCGAACCGCTTTATCCTCACTAGGGTCGCGGGGGGTGCTGGAGCCGATCCCAGCCGTCTTCGGGCAGTAGGCGGGGGACACCCTGAATTGGTTGCCAGCCAATCGCAGGGCACACAGAGACGAACAACCATCCACGCTCACACTCACACCTAGGGACAATTTAGAGTGCCCAACGAGCCTGCCATGCATGTTTTTGGAATGTGGGAGGAAACCGGAGCACCCGGAGAAAACCCACGCAGGAGAACATGCAAACTCCACACAGGAAGGCCGGAGCTGGAATTGAACCCGGTACCTCTGTACTGTGAAGCCGACGTGCTAACCACTGGACTACCGGGCCTCCCATTGTAAATCATGTTGAAAAAAAAGCGACCAGTAGGGGGCAGTGGTGCCTCACGTGCTTGAAATGCATGCTTTTACAAAAAGCGCCTTTTCTCCGTTTTTTTGCCCAAAATCGCCATTTTCATGAAACTTAGCCATTTTATAATGCCGATTGCTGAAGAATTAATTTTTTTTTCTTCTGAAAGAAGAGAGACGTTATTTTGGTAGGATGCATGTTTATATAGCATTAGAACCAAATATTCTGGGATTCCATCCATCCATCCATCTTCTACCGCTTATCCGGGGCCGGGTCGCGGGGGCAGCAGCTTTAGCAGGGAAGCCCAGACTTCCCTCTCCCTAGCTACTTCTTCCAGCTCTCCCCGGGGGATACCGAGGCGTTCCCAGGCCAGCTGGGTGACATAGTCTCTCCAGCGTGTCCTGGGTCGTCCTCGGGGTCTCCTCCCGGTGGGACATGCCCGGAACACCTCACCAGGGAGGCGTTCAGGAGGCATCCGAATCAGATGCCCAAGCCACCTCATCTGGCTCCTCTCGATGTGGAGGAGAAGCGGGTCGACTCTGAGCCCCTCCCGGATGACCGAGCTTCTCACCTTATCTCTAAGGGAGAGCCCGGACACCCTGCGGAGAAAACTCATTTCGGCCGCTTGTATCCGGGATCTCGTTCTTTCGGTCACGACCCATAGCTCGTGACCATAGATGAGGGTTGGAACGTAGATCGACCGGTAAATTGAGAGCTTCGCCCTTTGGCTCAGCTCCTTCTTTACCACGACAGACCGATGCAACGTCCGCATCACAGCAGACGCTGCACCGATCCGCCTGTCGATCTCTATTCTGGGATTGAATGAATTAAATGCGTAGTCATGGAATACTCGAGAAAAAAGGCTGGGGCCACTGTGAACTAAAACACAACCAACAAGCGATTTTATTCAGACTCATACCTAACTATTTGCTGACTAAATGGGCTGCCATAGAAATACTATGACAGAGGCAGTTCAATTTGGTCTCGCCGTCTAAAAAGGCTGCCGCAAAAATACGTAAAGTACCCGACGTTTGGTGTGGGATCCCCGTGAACTAAAATTGTGCAGCAAGCCACAGAAAAAAGTGAATTATAGTGCAGGAGAATTTTTTGGGAATATAATCTCAACCCAACAAACTTCTCTCTGCCCTCCACTTGATGTCAGACAAAAGAAGCTCTCTGCTGTCGAGGCATCGGCAAGCCCGTCAAGTCCCGACTCGAGCGGGAGGAAGATTTCTGCGGCGACCTGTTCTCCAATGAGCTCTTCACAAGGGTCTTGTCATGGGGCATCAGTCCCAAAACAACACACTCCACCCACGGTGGGCAAAAAAAAAAAAAAAAAAACGTGGCTCCCATTGTAAATAATTCACACAGTAGCCATTCCCTTCCACCTGAGGGGCTTGTCTCCTGGCGTCGCCAGCAGGGTGATTTAACAGCTCCCGAAAGGTCAGCTGCACACACACGCTCACACAAAAACACGAGTATGCCCGCATATACACACACACACACACACACACACTAAAACCTGCCAACGGTTTGATCCATGTGTCGTGCTCGACTACGCCCCCTCTGGCTAATGCACTCGTGTGTGTTTACCACTAAATGCACCTTTTTGGGGGGAGGGCGGGAGGCTCATTGGGTCTGAATCAATTTGGAGTTCCACGATGGTCGCAAACTTTCGCTTTTTCTGCGATTGTGACCACTAATCGTGGTCTTGTAATTTCTCCAAATGGTCCCAGACCAAATGTCAGCTTCTTATTATTAAGGTTTTGTTTGTTGTCTTTAGGCCTGTTCAGGCAGAAAACTGGTTGCAGGTTTTGGCAAAGTTTTTGTCCATCTGGATCCTTCATCAAACTTGAGCTTTTGTTCGTAATGTTTACTTTCGTGATTTAATTTTTTTTTTTTTTTATGGCATTCAAGCTAATTGTGGTGCGAACTAACTTCCAAGCTTCTGCTCCTGGTCCGGCGTTAAAAACCTCAGATTCTTATTGTTTTGTTGTGTCGTTCTATGGCAGCCAAGTTTGTAGAAAATTAGCTGGGTGTCGATTAAGATGCACGTTACTGTAAAATTTTAAAGTCGTGTATTTTTCTCAGTTTCTCTGGCAGGACGTGTCAGAATTAACTGCAGGTTTTTCACAGTTCACGATGGTCCTGCACCACGTTTCAGTTTTTTTTTTGTCAGTGATATATTTATAACTTTTTTTTCGCCTTTCTATTTAAACAGCTAACTAATTCTGGTCTGATTTAATTTTTCGGATTTCCGCTAATGGTCCTGCAGTAAACTTCAGATTCTGAGTTCTATGTTTTATTTTTATGGCAGAATATTTTGAGGCAATCAACATGATCTGGGCCGGGGGTCGGCAACACGCGGCTCCAGAGCCGCAAGGAAATCACAAAATTAATTCTACAGGGGCGTTTGTGAACACACAACAAAGGAATGAATAACATAAACAAATCTGAGACAGTCTAGTCTCCTACATACATACAGCATATGTTTCACTTCATTGTAAGTTTTATAGAATGCATTTATTTTTTTGCCGCTCCAGACATATTTGTTATTTGTTTTTGTCCTATATGGCTCTTTCAACATTTTGGGTGGCCGACCCCTGATCTGGGCTAAATAAACCTGCTTGTTCCTGCAACGTCTTGTCAGCTTCCTCTCTCAATGTTTTCCATTTCAACTGGTGTCATTATTGTGATGGAAAATTAAAGTCATTTTAGGTCCCTCACAAACCGTTAGCAGTTAGCCAGAGTTCCTCTTTCGTTTTGGGCCAATCACAGATTCCAAGTGACGTCCGTCCTTTTGACGTAAATGGAGTCGTGGGAGTCTGCTCGGATTAACTGCGCCTGTCCTCCGCTGTCCTCGCAGGGCCATTAATACGCAAGTGACAGTTCCAAATAGTGACATTGTTTTACCTCCGTGTCGCAAACAAAAGCCGCTCGCTGTGATTCACCTTGTCACCCGTGAAATATTCATACACTCGGGAAAAGTTTTGGGGTCCCAAGTTTGCTGTTGAATGTTTCCATTCTCCCGCTCTCACCTTGAACTGCAAACATGAGCTCCTTGGGATCGGTCAAAGGCGTCCTCCTGTCCGGGCCCTTCTTGGCCGCCCTGCGGTGACCCCTCCTCTTCTTGCTTTCGCCCCACAAGTTGGAGCCGCCGTGCATGCTGGGAATGTTGAGGATGGCGATGCCCTCCAGGGAGACGGCGCTCAAGTCCAGGGTCACGCCGTCACACTTTCAGCAAGAGAACACAGGAGAAGGGTGACAATTAGACAATTTATGGGTGTGCGTGCCGCTGGACCAGTGGTTAGTGCGTCCACCTCACAGTCCAGAGGTACCGGGTTCGATTCCAGCTCCTGTGTGAAGTTTGCATGTCCTCCCTGGGCCTGCATGGGTTTTCTCCGGGTATTCCGATTTCCTCCCATATTCCAAAAACATGCATGGCAGGCTGATTGAACACTCTAAATTGTCCCTAAGTGTGAGTGTGAGCGCGGATGGCTGTTTGTCTCTGTGTGCCCTACGATTGGCTGGCAACCGGTTCAGGGTGTCCAAAACCACGCTCTTTTTAAAATAAAAATGTTCACACGTCTGATCACAATGGAAAGCAACATGAGGAAGCGTCACTTCCTCATGTAAGGAAGGCGAGAGGAGTCAAATGGTGCATTCAAGTGCGCTCAGTTTGTTCGAGAACCGAAATTTGTTCGTCATCCGAGGCATATAAAATTCAACATTTTTGGTAGAAAACCGAATTGGTCGAGAACCGAGACGTTCGAAAACCGAGGTTTGACTGTATATATATATATATATATATATTTGTGTGTGTGTGTGTGTGTGTCCACATTTCTCGTCCAAATGAATAAGACGCTTTCAAAAAGATGAACTATATCTTGATTCTCATTTGGTATCACACTCTGCGGGGTTGCGGAGGGCTAATTACCTTTGTGCAGCAACCAAGTCTAATCTCATGTGCCGAGGCCCTTCACACTCGCACATTTTCGGAGCAGTGGAATTAGCACAATTCTGATCTATTTCTGGAAAACGAGCTGGTCAGCTATATCGCGGTTCGTCGGTGGCCCCCCTCGCGTTATTGTTATTTACAAGCAAGTGTGTTTTCAGCGTGTTTTTATATTATATGGGCATCTATAAATTCTGACTTGCACAGTCAGTGTAGTTCCACTTTATGCTGGGCAGCACTGAGGTCTCCTGGAAAACATGCAGCATAATTAACAGCAAAACAGTGAAACCAGGTGTTAAAAAATATTTTAAATGTGTGTTTTAATGAGCTTCAATGTGGTTGAAGTGTGTGGGAAGAGTCGACCTAGTTTAAAAATGTTATTTCATCTAGATCGTTATATTGGACATTTGATCCAATTGCAGGTGGATCTTGAATCCTCCCATGACGGGGACGCAAATTGACCGTTTTCTCGGCCAAGCGACTGGCGATGGGCCGTACTCACCTCAACCTCCAGGAAGTCGTGTAACTTCTTGCACGTGGCCGAGAACGTCTCCGAAGTGCCGAACTCAAAGTACCACAGCTTGTTCTTTGTTCTGGGAGAGCAAAGGGAAAGCAAACGGCAAAGAGGCCGAACAGCAGACAAGACATCAATCTCGTGACAAGCCCAAGCATCTGTAAAGGCGTATCTCTTGCGAAAAGGGATTTCCTAAACAGCAGAAAGGAAACGCACTCCCGTGATCAGCGCATTATGAATCACCGCGGGAATACAAGATTGCGCTCCATTCGTCACATATTGAGAAATGATGATGATGATGATGAATTGGTGAAGAAGGCGTTGAGAGGCAGCACGTGGACCATCGGTGCACGCCATTGAGAACGAGATAAGAAGGCGAAGTAGGGTCATCTGTGCGCACCTTGCAATTGACAGAGGACTGGTGGGGGTGGGGTGTTGGAGGTGGATCTGAGGGGGGAGGGGGGGGGGGCGAGGGGCTGCGCCCGCTGGCTTCCTTTGCTAAACCTGACGATCAATGGCCTCACCATCTGTCTATACATTTACTGTATCATATCACAAGGGTGGGGAAAACGGTTGCACACCGGGGCCACGTTTCACATACAATTTTTGTACCATATATCAAACAGTTCATTCTAATTTGAAATCTCAAAATGAAGCTCATTTGATTATGTGTAATTTATTAACTCAGTTTAGTGATGAGGTGGAATGAGTGGTATATTCCTGCCCAGGTGATAACGTACATTTGGGGCACATGTGCTTCGTATCGGTGTGGCCCAAGTACCAAATGCCCTGCGGACCAGTAACGGGAGAAGGGCCACTGGTTGGGCACCACTGCGATAGAGCATAATCAAATCGAATTCTGTTTATTGTTGCCGTCGAACGGAATCCTTGTACGGTCAACACTTTTCAGGAAATCCCCGAAATCCCAAACAGCTTGTTTCAGGTCGTGTTATAACTTATATTGCTATAATATGCTATATATATTGCTATAATATGATGAAGGTATACAGTCTGTAATATACATAATTATATGATTGTGACAGCTTTAACAGCGCAAACCATAACTACGTTGACAAACAAAATTTGACACCCCAAAATGGGGTTTTGAATAACAGAAGTCCGAACAGTGGCCCTTGCGGGACTCCGCTTCGGGACATTCTGAGCTACTGATCGATACGGAATAGTCTCCCTCGTTCAGAAGGCCGGATTTACACTAATCTGAGGCAGGAATTCTAATTTCACAGAAGAGTTTTCATCTTTCCGAGAGACGACAAACAGCGAAATGCCATTTATCTTCCACTGTGAAGGACCACAAAAAAAAACCAACAACAATGCTGACACACAGAAGTGAATGCAGTAAAGAATGGCTCAGATGAGGGGGATGTATTAGTATAAGCAGAGGAACAATCGCTGAATTATTGATTCCCTCATTAGGACCTTTGTCAGGACCATTTAGCCACTTTATAGATGGGGCTTTCATAAAGTCTACTCGCAAGGTAGAGGGACTCAGCTGATTTATCGTACGGTCAGTCGGGATGGGAAGAGAGGGAAGGCGGCGGACTGAGGTGAACGAGCACCACTGGACAGAGCGTGTTGGGACGTACACAAATCAGGGCAGCGTATTCAAAAGCGATGGTCGGTGATTTGTGGGGCAAATGAGCCACGTGGCTGGCAGGTGCGAGTGAAAAATGAGCTGCTGTCTACTACAACCTGCGGATAAAGTGGGTCTAAAAAGTCTGCACACCCTTGTTCAAATGCCAGGTTATTGTGAGATTAAAAAAAAAAAAAACAACAGAGCCCAAGATAAATTATTTCAAATTTACCTATAATTGAATTCATTATAAACAATTACATGAAAAATGAGCATGAATTACTCTATAAGAGTTACATTTTTTAAATGTTTAATTAAGCTTTTTTTTGCCTGCCTGTTTCAATTGGTTCATGAATCATTTTCATTGTTATCATTTATCTCCTTAAATAATAATGTATTGATTGTAAACAAGCACATCCAAATATTGGTAAAAATAAAACTGACCTACATTTTTTGATTAACGCCACTTTATACACTTTATATATATAACAAATACAGTTAAAACAGAGCATGGATTATTCGTTCATTATTCACATCAACACTTTTAGATATTTTCCATCAAATGTGGCCCTTGAGCACAACCCCCCAGCCTCTCCTCACATATTTTGTTACTTGCCAAATCCGTACCTATTGAACCCAATTTAGTCATGGGGATCCACAAGCAAGTGGCAAAAGACAGAGTATGACAGGAGGACCACTCCTGACAATTCGCACCACTTAACCTAACAAGCTAACACCATAGCAACAAATCACCCGGCGTCCATGTTCATTAGATGATTAGCAGCGGGATCGGATTGTCATTTGTTCCTCGACGACTGACGTCAAACACAGGATCCATCACAAAGACTGGCGGTGGGCTTGTTCCTGCACTAATGACAAGGTGTCTTAATTATCCTGAGTTCAAGGTAATGATGTGCATCTTTTTCGGGGTCATAAATCTACTTCCAAGATATGCATTCAGGATGCGATATTAGTACGTTTTGGGTTAGCATGTCAACCAATGTTATGATACAGTCAAACCTCGGTTTTTTGAAAAAAAAAAAAACACAGATAAACATTCCGTGAAAAATGGGCAAAAATAGAGAACACAAAACAAACAACAATACAACAATATGCAAATCCGCAGGTGCCAAACCCACCCCGTACGCTGGGTTGCTGCTCACAAGACTTGTTATTCGTGTGAGCGAACAGTACTTTGAACTCTGGAATTCTCTAAAGATGACAAAAATAACAAAATAATCCTGACAAATAAACTACAAATGATCATTTATTCATCCATCCCTACTTTGAGATAGACGAAGACAAGATAAAACCCCCGTTCCCTCAAAGCTACTGCATCTCCACAGGACGTCATGCAAACTTAATGACGCTTCCCGTGGGAGCGATGAGGAGGCAAAAACAATGGCGCTCAAATAATAATGCAGGAGCAAACCTCAAAACCAACAACGGGTGTGAATGGACCTGCAGTGTATCGATGCAAAGCGGATGTTGAGAGCTGCTCGGGTTGGTCACGCGATATCAGCTGTTCTAGTCAAAGCTACCGTGTCAAGTGAAAACAGAATGACCGCAGCTACCTATGCTAACAAAAGTCTGCCGTTTCAAACTTACCGACCTGTAAAATATAAAATAGTTGACCTGTTGCTTTTCTTTTGGGTTTTTATTGATCAAATACCCGATTTTCCGCACAATAAGGCGCACCTAAAAGCATTCAATTTTCGCAAAATCCGACGATGCGCCTCATAATCCGATGCACCTTCTTTATGGATCAATATTTCGGATTTCTTGGACGTAGTATTTTAAATGTTCCGTAAAGAGATTTGTTCAAGCTGCAGTGATTGTGAAAGCTCAATACAAATAAAGCTGTACAGTGAAACTCCTCTACAACTAAATCATGTTTGCAGCAACAGGGGGTTTTTCACTGTAGCAAATTTTAAACAGGAAAGTGGGAATGGTGTGAATGCATGAAGATTTTTTTTCACACTAGGGGGTATTTTCACCCATGTAGATTTCGTTGTAGAGGAGTTTCACTGTATTGTATTGTATTCCCTTTTGCATAGCACCATTTAGCGGATGCATAATGCAATTACAGCCACTACTGTCATTTTGATCCTATGCGCCTTATAAGTTGGTGCGCCTTGCATATGAAAACAGTTTTAAAATAGGCCATTCACTGAAGGTGAGTCTTATACGCCGAAGCGCCTTATAGTGCGGAAAATACGGTAAATAAAGGTCCGTGGAAGTAGTAGTTTAGTTACTAGGCCATTGGGCCTCATCCACTTTGAAATGGTATCGGAAATCGTCCTCCTAGTGTGACTAACACCATGACTAGCGATGGTATTCATTAGCCCATCTATGATGTTTTGCATCGTATGTTAGCATTAAGCTAGCGAAAAGAAAAGTGTTTTTTTTTGGTTGTTTTTTTTTAAATAGAGAAGAACAACTTACTCACTGATTGACAAAAACCGCAGATATGGACTGAACTGATCATTAATTCCGGAATCCACGCCTAAATCTCAAATCCCCGATCATCCCATCGCTGCTTGGTCGTCCAAATGGGTTTCAGAAGCGATCAACTTGAGCGCGGCATCGCTGCCCGGAGGCCAAAGCAGCTTTCCGAGCACTTTACACTGGACGCACTTAACACAACACAGCCCCCATTGATTTTCTCCACCACTGACACTTAATCTAACCCACAGTGATCTACGACCTTATTCCAGCACTAATTTCTTCTTGATCAGAGGTGATAAATATCGCATTGACATAACCAACTCTTTGCGTGCCGCATCAATGCGCCGCCGTGGTGTTGGGAGTGCCGTGCAGCCTGTAGCGCTCCCAGGTCTGCTTGGCAGTTTGAGAAACGACCGGAGCTGCATTGGGGAACAAGAAACCTACTTTTGTTTTCAAAGCAGGGAGCTTTATTTAAGACTTTTTAAAGACCATTCACGACTCGGGAAGTCAGCGTATGGGCTCAACATCATGATGTTTTGCTTTTGTTCACCATTTAAAACAGTTCCCAGTGTCTTCAGTACCTGCCTGTGATGTTGTTCATCAAAATATACGAGGAATTAAGATTTATACGTTGGAGCCTTGAGATACAAGTTTAATTGTTACCGTCACCATGCTTGAAACTCAAAACATTTGCACTTGAAGAAATCCTCTCCCCTATGAAATGAATGGAAATGCCATTCGGCCATCCAGCCTTCTTTTTTTTTTAATCATTTATCAATTGTGTACTTTATAAAAATATACAGTCCCAGAATCAAATAAAATCTAAAATAGTCAACGTTTAACAAAATTATTTTACCTGTGTGGATTGTCATATTGTCTGTTTGTGTTACTTCACTGTGACGACGATGCTACTTGTTAGCTAATCATAGGCTTTTACATTGTTAGCATTAAGCTAGCGGACAAGTCTAAGGTAAAGTTGCTCTTTGTTTGTTTTCTTTAAGTTTATAGTTTAACAGTAAACTTCAACTTGGAGTGGCACTAAACACCCTTCAGCCTCTTTTTGGGCGGAATTCAGCACAATTTGTCAAATTTCTGTTTGGGAGTCAAAGGGAAAACTATATTTCAAAAGGTCATAGCTTGAAAAAGTCACCGCTGTATTAAAAGAGAAAAAAACATCTTTATGTCTCTTTATATGATAAATGTTTATTTAAAAGTGATTTAAGGATCAATGGGCAGCCCATTTTGACTGGTGTGTTTTGAACGCTGATCCATGCTTGGTTGTATAAGTTAAGTGGCTTCAGAAGGAGAGGTTAAATGAGTGCACGCGTATGTGTGTGTGTGTGTGTGTGTGTGTGTGTGTGTGTGTGTGTGTGTGTGTGTGTGTGTGTGTGTGTGTGTGTAAGTGTGTGCGTGTAAGTGTGTGCTCCCACTGAGGTGTGGGACAGGGGCCACAGGTGAGATACCTCTAAATTACACACACGTGGTCATTAATTATAGATGACACTTTGGTCGCATAAACGATTTCAACCTCAAATGAGGTCCGAGGGCGGCACAAATGTGTGTGTAATTGTGTATGTGTGTGTGCGCACACACACACACACACACACACACTCACAGACTTTGGCATTGTGGTGTTACCCCATCCAGCACACGGCGGTGCTTTGATGAACACGGCTCATTATGCTAAAGAGCACCGCATGCCCAGACTTCCCTGCGCCTTCGGGAAAGGTTAACTCGGGATGGTTACACAGCACAGCCGGGGCCAGGGGGCCCGTGGGGGCCCCCGAGAGGGCGGGGCGTCCCGCGAGGGACGCCCTGAGGCCGTTAGATGTCTGAGGACCTTAAATAAAAGTCCAAATATCAAGGGGACATCAAGGCGCTGGTAAAGATCGACACTTCAGCAACACAACGGGAAGAAATCAGCTGGGTTGGTTGGTCTATTTATTTATTTATTTTTAAACTGTCAGTAATGGCGAACATGTGGTTAGCACGTCTGTCTCACAGTTTTGGGGTGGGGGATGGGGGGGGGGGCTAAGTGCTTGAATCTGGCAACCAGGAACATTTTGTTAGCGTAGCTTGATAGTAACATAACTAGACCTCACGTTAGCAGCATTATGTTATTTTGTTATTTTGGTTGAAGAGCTAACACATCGTACTACAAGTAGCTCGCTACAGTACATCTGATCGGACATTTTATCCGCGATTCATCGGGCTATGCAATAGGGATTAAATGGCTGAAGATTTTTGGGGGGAAGTCGACTATAATGATAATGCTGCAATTTGCAGTGTCGTGTTGTGATGTTCGTTGGTGCGTGTTGGCATATGAAACATGTTCTTGTCTTCAAATACCCGCGCACGATTGGACATTATTTGGCGACAAAGATGCCGCTGCTCTGTAAACCTTTACTGCTGAGTTCTACTCACTTTGAATGACATAATTTGTTAAATAATTTTTTTTGGTATGGGCATGTTAGGCATACATTTCATGAAGCGCTCCTTGATGTAAACAGTAAAGTTGGTCGATTTTTAGGTCGGAATCACTCCTGCCGCTGGAGCCGCAGCCAGATGACACCTTGGAAATTCTGTCAACACCTGGCATGTTGCTATAGTAGCCAGACGGGTGCTAACCCAAAGAAGGGTTAACGATATGATCCACAGTCTCATAACGAGGGGCTGTCGGGGAGAAAACTGGAAATTGGCTGTCTCCAGAAAAGTGCTTATTGGGCCAAGTTAAAAGGAAACTGCTCAGATCCAAAACCCAAACGCGAAGCATGATAAACGCAGGATCTGGATAAGGCTAAGCAGCTGTCTGCATTGGGGTTTTTTTTTTTTGAGGCTCTAAAAATTAAGGTAAGCAATATGCTTTTTATGGTACTACTCCAGCCAGCTCAGTGAATGAAGACTGGGTGCTCCTGGTTGCATGGCTTTCCTACGTTTAAGGCCCTTTTGGAGATATCATGCTTATGATTATTCGTCCAACAAAAAAGTCGGCCTATTGGGGGCTTTGGCAATGCCTGAAGGTTTTGAGGATTTGTGGACAGTTATGAAAAGGTTTCCAAATCGGCACAAAAGACGGTGGCCATTTCTATAATTCCAGGACGCATGAAAAAGTCCCAATGACCTGAACTGAACAGGAAGTCGGCCATTTTAATTTGCCGTGAAACATCAAACGGTCATGACCTCAAAGCAGATTTAAAGTTTGGAATCAAATAAAATCTCCCCACACACACACACAGACACATTTCACTAATCAACACAAAATTAGGTGGACAAAAAACCACACACAAAAAAAGTCATTGACCCATGCCTGCGATCGAAGAGGAAGTCAGCCATTTTGAGATAATTCCAGGGTTTATACTTTGACAACCTCCTACCAGGGAATTTGTCTAAGACAAAACTATGTTGTCGTTTTAAAAGGGTAGTCAAGTCAAGATGTCATATGACCAAACAGGTGAGCTGTGATTGGTCGTTACCTTAGCCCTGAGCAACTGTGATGTCATTTGCAGTCGACAACAAGTGGCAAAATGGCCGCCCCCCTGAGATGGATCAAATGGGTGCATTTTTCTCATTAAATCATGTTTCACAAAAGCAATATTTATCAGAATGTCGTGTTTAGATGAGTGGGAGCACATACAATGCATTATAGTACATATTTTAAACTTGACTTCCCCTTTAACTCATTCAGTACCAGCCAATTCTGGACCAAGTCTGAAAAGACGTTTAAAAACGTCTTTGGGAGTGAATGAGTTAAATACACATATGTATTTATGTACTTTTGTGTTGTGTTCAGCTTGACACGAAACGTCCACTGTGAGTGACATTATACAAACAGCCTCTTTTCTTTTTTCAAACTGCTTGTTGTGAAATAAATTCAGTTCACTGCCACTGTACACAATTTTTGCTCGCAAGCCAAAGTAAAAAAATTGGCCGAAAGACTATATAAGAAAACTCGAGAAAAAAAAAATGTATCGCAAGGCAATCGCTATAACTAAAAATGCGAGGCATTTGACTGACCGGAAGGTTAAACAGCGGTGCCGAAACAAAGCGTTAATTAATTCATCGTGACACACTGAATGGCCCCGAGGTTCAATCTTTCCGAAGCTGCCTATGTCTTTATTCTCCTGCCATCCTTCCTTTTCCCCTCCGAGTTACAGATTAGCGCGTAATTACATTAAGAATCAGCAAAAAATGTCGGATGACGGTGGGAGGGCGGTTAGATTTTAAAGAAGGCAATGGAGGAGTACAGGCGTCGAAAGCAGCGGGAGGAGGAGGAGGAGGAGGCCCGACCTTCGTCACGGGCCGGCTGATTGCCTGCTTTTAATCCTCGACCTCATTATCACCTCCAGGTCCGGCAGTGGCAGTAAATGAATCTATCTGCCGAGTGTCAAATCTTCACACCTTCGCCCTGGTAATCACCCCAAGGTGCAAATACACAAGATGGATAGGGCGCGAGGAGCCGAGGGAAAGGGGAGGGGGATGCTGGGAAAGCAATGTGAGACCCCGACATTCCATCAAGAAAATCTCCTCCGTTCATAATTAAGGCAATTGTCCCGATGTTGTTTTGGCAGTTAAAGATGATTAAATATTCAGTTTCTCGAAGGTCAAACCACTGACAAAATGTATACACGTGACACTTATGGCCACATTTTAGTTACGGTTTCCCTTGGAGTGCCGTTATGAATTTTGGGAAATCATATTAAATGTTTAATCACCTCCACATATTACATATACAGTGCACAACAAATTGATGGAAAACTCGTTTTAAAATCAGAAGTCAAGAATCATGACAGTTATTGTGGATTACATTTGACAATTTGAAATTTTGGTTCAGACTTTAGCAAGCGTCATGGAACTTGACATGATTGATTTGCTTTCGCGGGCCACATTCAATGATGTGGCGGGCCAGATCTGGCCCCCGGGCCTTGACTTTGACACCTGTGCTCTACACAGTATCTGACAGCATTCGTATTTTTCTTTTTCAAAGCGGTCCAAGGAAACGCATCAAAGTCCAAATTTTTTGAACTTTTATTTTGTACTGGAAGCTCCCACGAAACGTTTTGGATTTTATTTTCAAGACGAAACATTTGCATTCATTATCGCATAATGTGACTGCATATTAGAAAGCGTGCATTTCATTTTCAACAAAAAATCAATGAAAGGGTTAAAAACAAAAAGATGTTTTCTTTATATTTCTTTATACAGTCAAACCTCGGTTTTCGAACGTCTCGGTTCTCGCCCAATTCGGTTTTTGACCAAAAATTTCGAGTTTTTTATTCCTCGAATGACGAACAAATTTCGGTTCTCGAACAAACTGAGCTCACTTGAATGCACCATTTGACTCCTCTCGCCTTCCTTACACGAGGAAGTGACGCTTCCTCGTGTTGCTTTCCATTGTAGCAGACGTGTTCAAATAAGATTTTTATTTTAAAAAGAGCGTGGTTTCGGTTTTCGAACAATTTTGGTTTTCGAACAGCCTTCTGGAACGGATTATGGATGAAAACCGAGATTTGACTGTATTTCGTCTTTAAACGGCAAACGCAAAATTTGGAAATATATAGTATAGAAACAAAAAAATATATACTACAGTATTAATTTAAAAAAACATTCATTTTGCATGGTAATTTTCCTTCTTCCATTTAATTTAGCCAACGCGTCTGGAAATTCAAACAACCGCATCCCTGTTGTTTCCACACCATTTTACGAGACCTCCGTGAAAAATGATTGAGGTATTTTAAGAAAATGATTCTGTCTGTTATTTGAATCCCGTTAATAATTCACACGGGCGAATGGCTTTAGGATCACTCTATTACACACTATCCTTGCCACTTCAATAATGCATGCTGATAGTTCCACAAGGTAGCAGAGATTTTTGTTAGATTTGTCCACGGGGCTTGTGACCATTGGGAGTATCGCAACTTATCACAGACGGAGGGAAAAAAAAAATGTCAAAAGTCATTTGGCTAAGAGCTGCAGGAAGTTGACATAGCAACAAGCACAAAGTGCGCTTTTGGAGATGTCGAGTTTTTTTTTTTGCGACAATAAAAATAATCTCCTTATTTGGCCAAAAAAAATGTCACGAGTCCAATAGAACAGCAAGTACAGTTTATCTCCAAATACTGCCTGGAGATATATTCGTGTAAATATTTTTTAAAAAAATTTTGGGATTGGTAAGTACGGATAACTTTGTATTTTTGTTACTGCCTTTCTTGGCCAGGTCTCACTTGAAGATTAGCTGACACTGTGCGTTGTCACTTTCTAATGTCATCAAGCAATTCCAAATACCGTACAGTCAAACCTCGGTTTTCGTCCATAATCCGTTCCAGAAGGCTGTTCGAAAACCGAACTTGTTCCAAAGCGTCACTTCCTCGTCTACCCGAGGAAGCGTCACTTCCTCGTGTAAGGAAGGCTAGAGGAGTCAAATGGTGCATTCAAGTGCGCTCAGTTTGTTCCAGAACCGAAATTTGTTCGTCATCCGAGGCATAAAAAAATGGAAATTTTTGGTCGAAAACCGATTTGGTCGAGAACCGAGACGTTCGAAAACCGAGGTTTGACTGTATTTGCGGAATTTTCTCCAAAACAACAAAACAGTTTCTGTGTTTGAGATTAGCAACGATATACTGTACATTATTTCTGTCTACTATAAAAACACTCATCTCCAAATTCGGTGAATTTCTCTTCAATTTCATATTTTAAAAAAATGCAGATACATGCTTTTTTGTTGTTGAACAGTAACATTATTATACTGTATATTGTCGCCAGCAAAAAGCTTTGAAAAAAGGGCCGAATAAAGAACCATACTGACGACACCAACAAAGACATAATAAAATGCAACATTGCACGACATTTGATTCACACAAACAACTTCGCATCTCTGGAGAATGAGTGCCAGGAGGACGTTCGCATGGCTAAATGGCGCACCAGGAGCAGGCTAACATATGCTAACGAGCACAAATGAGATTATTAGGAGGCGGCGTGTCATCGCTCTGACTGATCCGCCATGTCAAACTAGCCAAGCCAATTCAATTAGGGCCTAGATGACTCCCTGGCTCTAGTGGAGACGTATGGCGCAGACGTTAAATATTGATGGAAACATACTCGAGATGCCACATTTGTCCGTGTGCGAAAGGTGAACATGTCTCCTGCAGCTCATCACAAAGGCTAAATATGAGGAGCGTCCATTTGTCATCTCAGTGAAGATGCTAAACAGCGACGAGGGAGGGAGGACGCACACGTGACGATCCACTGGGTTAATTACGTTCAAAATGACACGCTGCTCTTCTCTATTTTTCCCCAGACAACACACAGTGAAATTTTTTTTTTCCTATTATCACCTGTGGTAGAGATCATTCATGTCATTGGCCTAAAGTCGAAGAAACATACTTATTTTTATATCTAATAACAAAAGGCACCTTTCGACCAACAGCTCGCTAATCTTAGCTCCAAACAGAGATCTTCAAACAAGGAAGATGTCATCAGTAAACTCTCACGTCAACGTTTCTGAGCAAAATCCTCGAGGACCTCTTGTAATATAACAACGGGGTGAACATTTTCCATACAAGCAGCAATGATTTAAATAGAAAACCATTTGACGTAGATTTTTAGTTGGGCAAGGCAGTCGCATAAATTGCACATGCCAGAAACTGCCACAGCGCTAAAGAGCTGATGCTGAACAATTTTGAAGGTGGAATTGTAAGTAAAATGTATTATTATTATTATTAATGATTTGAATCAGTCATAAATAAAATAAATATGGAGGAGACAAACGTACAAAATGCTTGCGTTGTTTTGGGAATCGTGTCATGGACAATGTAGAAGAATGCAAAATGAAGGAATGTGGGGAAGGCTAGGAAAAAAAAAATATTTCCTACCTGCTGTTAAATTTCTCCGGGTGCTTCTCCCTCATCACGTGGAAACGATGTGCGATGGAGGCGTCCTGCAAAGTGAAATTTAGATGCTTCATTAAGTCGACACCCCCCTATCTATCTATCTATCTATCTATATATATATACACCGTAATTTCTGGACTATAGACCGCACCTGATTATAAGCCGCACCACTACATTTTTAAAGGAAAAAAACATGTTGTACACACATAAGCCGCACCTGCACCTGTCTATAAGCCGCAGGTGCCCATATTGTTACATGAGATACTTACAAAGAAAGACGGTACACAGGCGGCCGTTAAAAAAGTCTTTATATAGGCCGCTTCATTAAATAAGCCGCAGAGTTGAAAACGTGTGACAAAAGTCGCGGCTTATAGTCCGGAAATTACGGTGTGTATATATATATATATATATATATATATATATATATATATATATATATATATATATATACACACACACACACACACACACACACACACACACACACACACACACACACAGGCGCTTCGGAGTACAAGGCACACCTTCAATGAATGGCCTATTAAAAAAAAGAAATTCATATATAGGGCGCACTGCATTATAAGGCGCATAGAATAGAAGCAGTTGCAGTATACATCCACTAGATGGAGCAATGCTAAAGGGAATACAATACAATACATTTCTATTTACTTATGTATTTATTTCACAACCGCTGCAGCTGCAACAAAGCACTTTGCAGAATATTTAAAATACTAAGTCCAAGAAATCCGAATATTTATTCATATATAAGGCGCATCGGATTATAAGACGCACTGTCGCATTTTGAGAAAATTGAATGCGAGTTATGGTGTGAAAAATACGGTGTGTGTGTGTGTGTGTATATATATATATATATATATGTACATAGATTTATACCTGCTCCTGTCATCTCCCGCGCTAAAAGGAGGTTCGCTGTGAATCAAGTAAAAACTACCAGGAAGAAGTGCAGCAAATCATCAACTTCTTGTAGCAAATTGTGAGATTATGGATCTCCTCATTCTGATATTTACGGCAACTTCTTGCTCATTAACAGAGCACCACGTGGCGTGTGCTAAGACCGCGGTGTGAGGAGAGGTGGCGCGCTATTGACAAGGAGAAGCCTGATGACGGAGGCAGCTAATTAACCAAACACACATCGCCGATAATCACAGCTCCGGGTGGCTACAGACACCGTGGAAACCGTCCTCCCTTCCCTTCCACCACCTCTTCTCCTCTTGACACTCTTGACCACCCTCTCACCCTCTTTCGCGGCCACCCGGGTAGAAGCCGTAGACGAGAGGCGGAGAAAAGTGTGAAGGTTCGTTTTTTTTATTTTTTATATAGCATAGCATATGTTAGAGAAGCGTGACTGACACAGACACTTCAGTTGCATATTAACACCACGTCGTCTGCTTGGACCATTTAAGAAACCAAACTTTGAGCGTGGAGTTCATTTGCAAGTTTACTTGTTGGTAGATTTTGATCAAAACCAGTGAATCTTCTGATGGGATGTCACACAATTTAATAAGTAAGGTCTCGGTGAGTATAAGGAAGACAAATTGAAGGCTTTCTAGACTTGTCTTGCCAAGTTTATTCCTTTCCAGAAAAAGGCGAAATGATATCTGCTTTAAAATGAAACCTTCCTGCTGTGTGCTCTGAATAAACACAGATAGTTTTCTCGTCAATTTGGTGGCAAGAGATATTGAATGTCGCGGGCTACTCCATTGTGTCATATTCTACCTGCGCACCAAGCGCATATTTCTGCTTCTCTCATCGGATCTTGAATCTGTGTTTGGTGAGCCATCTCTACAACAGATCTAAACCCTGGGTGCTAATACCCTTTTGGCTCGAATATAAGACTGCGTTTTGTTTTAGATGTACAATAATTATTTTCTGTATAAAAATGAATTTGGTGTTCAAAAAGTATTTTTTCAAACTTAAGTCTTGAAAAAAAAGGGGTCGTCTTATAATCAGGGCAGTCTTATATTCGGGCCAATACGGTAATCATGGACGACACTGTACAACATCTTTGGGATATTGGATTATATTTTGTGTGAAATGGAGATTTTTCTCATGGGAAAATATGTTTGTTCAGGTGGTTGAAACATCATGGTGCTCTTAAAATCACTACTTCTGGTGTAAAGTCCCTGCGATGGAAAGATTTAGCCCCACAGAGGCCGGGCGGCGGCATCCGTGTTGGTTTGGCTCAGCAGCTTGACCTCCTTAAGTCGCCACGGTGAAGCTTTTGGTGTTGCTTGTCAACGCCTCAACCCAAAGGGGAGACAACTAACTAGCTGACTACCTCCCTCCCGGCTGGCTACTCTTGTCCTGTTTGTAAGAGAATCAAGTTCCCTCAGATACATCCATCATCTCACCTCTCCGTCTGCTGCGTCTGTAGGGAATCAGCCAAAACACTTCTTTTGGTCTTTTTGAGGAGACATCAAGAAGAAAAAGAGGTGCCATTGATTTTTTTTTTTTGGTCTTCCTCTTTTGGCTTCTGCTAAGTTTGTGCACTAGCAGGGGGTCCTCCTTGTGTTTCAATCGTGCCACTCAAAAAGGAGGGGTGGATCAAAACACATTGTTGGAAGGGAGGAGGAGGAGGTGATGGAGGAAAGGGGGAGTTGAGCGGAACAAGCCCCCTCCAAAAAAAGTTTGCGGTAACTCGTTTGCCGTACTCCTCACAATTGTCATCGAGCCAGACAGCTTTGCTGAGTTCAGCCTCTTTTTTCAAAGACCTTGCCAGCATTTTGTGGCCGACACTTAGAAGTGTGAATTAAAGGAAACGTCAGCGTCCTCACTTGATTACTTTAAGCTTCGCCGTACCGGCTACATTCCATCCATCCTTTCATTCATTTTCAACACCGCTTATTCTGAACAGAGTCGTCGGGTGGATGGTGGTGCACCTTATATAAGGAACACAGTTTGAATGGTAAACAAGTTGTATTGACTGCATTTATTTGAATATTTTGTGTCTAGAAACGGTTTCTCTGTTGAGTAATGACTATATTGGTTAGCATATGGGTGGTTCTCACAAAGTATGGTGTATTTTAGCTGGCTAGCTAGAGAGCTCGAGAGCTAGATAGCAAGATAGCTAGATAGCAAGATAGCTAGATAGATAGCTAGCTAGATAGCAATTGTAAGATGAGGTACTCATGAGTTAAGGAACCACTGTACCAAGAACTAAAAGATCCTGACACTTTACAGTCACCTGCGACACTGCCCGAAAATAATTACTAATGTAAAATTGTGTCGGGCGAATTAACGTGGGACATGTGTAATGTCCTCGCATAACTCAAGATTTAGCCCAATTAGAAGCAGGGCCCCGGCGCTTTCATGTGCCTTTCATGTGGGGAGAGTAATGTCCGCCGAAAGGAACGTGGCACGGTCATTAGGCCGACTGACTGCATTATGCTAGCGTAGTGCACGCCCTGATTAGTTCTGTCTCTCAGGCCTGATTGAAATCATTGAATGTCATGTTGAATCTGGGGAAAAAAGATGGTTACTTCTTTTAATCTATCCATCTAGCTAGCTAGCTAGCTTTTATGCCGGGCTCTTTTAGTGTGTTCAAAGTGTGTATAAAAAGTCGCTAGGTCCTTTGGGTGTGTAAAAAACTTGTATATCCTTTTTGTGGACGCAAAAGTGTGTATAAAATCTTCAACTTCACATGGCACAACTTTACGACAGCGTGATGAAGCTACATGGTTAGCACTGCCAATTGCTGATCTTTTGATTTGAGCTGTTTCATTATAGAAACAATCTACTTTCCATCAACATAATCTCTGAGGTAATTATTAGCTTGACTTGTCGTGTAATCTTTACTGTGGCCTACCGCATCCCTTGAAAAAACATTATGCAAAATGTGTCAGAAAATATACGACACTCTAACTCTATAGAGAGCTCAAAGTCTTCTTAATCCCCCACAAACAACTTCATTTGTTCACTTCACGCCTGCTGGCTGATGCTGCGCAATTTATAATGACTGTCGAAGCAAAAGTGTGTACAGGCGCAAATAATTAGCATTATGGACGGTAATTGGTTTGAATCTGCAAACTATCAATCTAGTCTATTGTATTGTTCGCACTTGTATTAGAATATAGGTTGTGGATGGCCTTGCAGTCACAGAGAAAAAAATATATATATGTAACATCGGAATCTGCGACTCACCACGCCAATAGAGAAGTAGTTGTTGATGATGCTGTACGGCACCGGGTCGCCCCGCTCGTCCTTGTCGGTGGCCGTGACGTCGATCTTCCAGCGGTCCAGCATTACCCCGCTACTGTTCTCGATGTCACGCAGGATCTTGAGCAGGCTCTCGCCCTCGTAGCCTCCATGAAAGGGAAAGGTCACAGTGTTTATCCTTCAGTTTGATAAAATAATGACACCTGAACGTTACAAATAGCCAAAAAGAGAACGGCACTGGCTGTGCTGGAAATCATTCCATCATTCCACATTCAATTCACACTATATCAGAATTTTTATACAGTGAACTTTATTATTGAATAAAAATGACACTAAAATTAGGGAATGAGTGAATGATTCCGAACACAACAACTGCATTTAAAGTTATTCATCATTCACTACTTGCTAATCTCTGCACTGGGATTTTTTTATATTGTGCATTGTATATGATAGTTGACTTATCAGTCAAATAAAAATAGTTCTGGTCGACTACTGGTGCACCTTTAATTACATCATTGTTGTGACGAAATTACAACGTAGCGGATATTGGTAATCGGAATCCAATTGTTAATTGACGAACATACACATCAAGTGTGCTTTTCAATTGGTAGGCGTTGATGAGGGTCTCGCTTAGTTTTTTCGTGAATCTCAAGTTTGCAAATCATTGTAATAACAAACAGATCCTTGTCAATGGTCACGTTCCATCGCTCTGGATTTGAGATCAGCACAGCTTTTTGATATTTGAACCGCATTACAAAATGGCTACCTCACTGTACATGTCACAATATAGCGGCTAAGGACTACTTTCCACCAAAGATAATGTTTTCTTATTGAGCTCACCAGCTTCTGCAAACTCTTATTTAATAGGTATATAAAATGTGATTCTTGCAGGAACAAATTTAAACCGTGGATGGTTTTGTTCTGTGGCTTTGTTTCTCTTCCAGTACCTCCACCCCAGCGCAGACATCTGGCCAGGTCATTTCCTGTGCCGAGCGGAAGCACACACACGGGCGGGTTCCGGTCCAAGTTGGCCTTGTCTGGAAAACGAGAGATAAAGTTCCAACTCTGGCAATCAATCAGAGCAAAGTGAGAGAAAAAAAAAATCAATTTTGAGCACTGCTCTGGTGCTAGTTAACGTAAACAACATGGTGGTCTATTTCCAGAGGCACGTTTTGTCCAACAGCCATTCCCTCTTATTACCTTGCTCTTGTTTTGATTGATAAAAAATTGAGGCAATTTTTTTTTTTTTTGCTGGCTGTTCAAGTTAAGACGTAGTCGTGGCCAAATAAAGACAAGCGGGCGATTCTTTCGTCTTCTTTCTATATTTTCTTTCAAATGGTCCAAATAATGACTAATATGCTGTTTCATCATCACCATTTTACCACCCTTGAACACGCACGGTCGCGTGTAATGAAAGTGTTGACATCCACGCCATCTGTGTTTCTACTTCTAGTCAATCATGATGTGAGCTTTGAAAACTGATTTTTTTTTTTTTTTTTTAAATGAGTGTTGAAGCAGGTGTATGTTGTCAAAAAGGGGCATAAATGACAGCCTGGTAAATCGCTGGAAACGGTAAAAGGGTTCTGTACCAATAAAGTCGAGGATCCAGCCCACCGTTCCATCCCCTCCGCAGGCCAGCACCCGGAAATCAGGGACTTCTCGGAAGAAATTCAACCTGCGGGGGACGAGTAAAACTTGTTGTTGTTTTACACGGTAATAGAAGAGCTTGAATGACCTCCACCGAAGCCATACAGTGACATTCATCATTCCTTGAAATAATGTCGCCGTAAAGGATTATGGGTAATATCGCCTTTCTTTGATCAGGAACAGTCTTTGCTTTAAGTGCCTTGGGGCACCTTTCACAAGCATTTTTAGAATTCCAACAACCTGACCTCAAAGCACTTTTGGGTCATCTTTCCGCGATAAGCAAGGAAAAGTTCCTCAGCGTATAACAAAATCTGAAGAAGCCCAGAGTGTCTCGTCTGTTGTAGGCTTCAGGAGAACAATTTTTTTTTATGAACTCATTCAGGACCAGCCAATTCTGGACCAAGTCTGAAAAGACGTTTAAAAACGTCTTTGGGAGTGAAAGTTCCGTCATTTTTATGACGAATAAAGTAAATGAATTGCATATTATTTCGGAACTTTTATGAGCATTTTAAAGCAGATTCATAGTCAGTGATACAGATGATTTGGCCGAAACATCAGAACCTTGACGAGTACTCACCACTCCGCTGCGCCCCTTCTAATAATAATAATAAAATTGCCGATCACTCATCTGCTGCCTGGTGCAGGGCTAATCGGATCACAACGGCCAATGTTCAGTTGGACGTCTTCCGTTCCTTCACAATAACAAAGCGCTAACTGAATGAAGGCTCGCATGGCGGCTAAATGACTCGCTCAATTACACCCCGACGGGGACGGGCAAACCGCATTAAAGAGGCAAACAGACGGCCGCGCACATGAAAGGCAACTTTGGGTCCATTGAAAGAGCAAGAAGCAAACACTTCATTTGCGCTTATTGCGTTAGCCAGGGAGCTAATTGACAGCAGCAGGGTGTGCGCCGCCGGGCCAGCAGCGTCCACTTCGCTAATGCGGCAGAGAAAATATGAAGCGGGGTGCAGCGGCGCGAGGTCACTGGGAAATTTCTGGGATTTGAGAAGGGGAACAGATTTTGGGCGGGGAGCGGAAGACGAAAGGCGACGGACGAATCGGCCTCCCTTTTGCTCGCGGCGTGTGCCGCTCAGCTTTTATTCCTCATAAAGGCGCCGAGGCTCGGCTAATCGAAGCCAAACAACGTAGCGGCAGGCACGACAGCGGCGCCCACGCCGGATGCCGAAGGCCAAGAGGGGAAACCCGACGCATGGAAATCAAACATTCCCGAGCTTAATCACAGACGGCCGCCGTCTGGAAACGTCATACTGGCCACTCGTCTAGCTGCTCATCTGTATGCCGCATCACATGTCGTCTCAAAGACGCGCGTGAGCGCCAAAGGCCTCTCACGCATGCAATGCTGGTTATTACGCATGAGCAATGCAAAATGTCACTGAATTTGTCAACAGGTAATAATAAGCAGACAAGATTTGAAGTGCGTTCTCCCCCGCAACGCTTTCCTGTCCTGCCTTTTCCAAATTTAGAAGTAAAATGTGGCCGTGTTTGGCTCCCAGAAGAAGCCAATGTGTTCGAAGAAATGTTCTTTGACGCTTAAAATTCAATTCTGTAATTCTTCTTCTTTAAAGATGGACATTTGTACTGCCGAATGGTGAAAATTAAAACTATTTTTGTGGCGATGACTTCCCTAAGGATGTTTTTTTTTTCCCTCAGCAAAAACACTTCAGAATTAGCATTATGTAGTTCTGCTTTGTTGTTGCCGCATTGCACTTTATCTCCTTTTCTAAATGATCCTAAAGTTTGGACATTCTCTGTATTTTTACGCTTACTTTCTTCCTGGCTCAATGCACCTTCTTTCGTTGGAAGTCACATTAGTCCGTCTCGGTTCTCGTCCAATTCGGTTTTCAACCAAAAATTTCGATTTTTTTATGCCTTGGATGACTAACAAATTTCGGTTCTCGAACAAACTGAGCGCACTTGAATGCACCATTTGACTCCTCTCGCCTTCCTTACACGAGGAAGTGATGCTTCCTCGTGTTGCTTTCCATTGTGAGCAGACGTGTTCGATAAACATTTTTATTTTAAAAAGAGCGTGGTTTCGGTTTTCGAACAATTTTGGTTTTCGAATAGCCTTCTGGAACGGATTATGGACGAAAACCGAGGTTTGACTGTACTGTAACTAACCAGATCCGGCACTGAAACAAAATGGCCGTTCACTTCATGAGTTTCCAATCAAACAAGACCGACGGGCATGTTTAGGTTGCGTAAGTCTTCCTTGGCGGAGGTCTGTGACTATTTGGCTGAAGTACTTACCCTGGCATGGGTCCATTCTTGGCCAGGTTGTACACCTGTCTCGGGTTTAGGAGGTACTGGAACTTCCTGTAGATCCTGCAGAAGTGCCACATGACCAAATAAGGCAACAACAACAACAACAAGTTCCTGTTGAAATGCTGTGTGACCAAATAAGGCAATGTTACTCTGAACTCCCAGTAGAAATTTCACATTAAACAAATTAAGGCAACAAACAAGGTTGCAACTTTTCAAATCTGAAAATAAGTGTTGCGGCAAAAGCACGACAGCGAAAGAAATTCGAGGTTTTGGCTCCCTAAAACCTTGAAATGCAGATAAATCACATGTATTTTTTTTTAATATGAAAAAAACCCAAACAATGCTTTGATTTAATTTATTTAGCATGTCATATTAGCCTCTGGGCCTTGGGGTCACTTGATGGTCAGTGTAAGAAAGGAGAAGTCGAGAAAGCATTTCGACATACTTCAAGTTAAAGTGCTTTCTTAGCAATGAATATATTGTTATTTTATTTCTAGACCGGCGGCCCGGTAGTCCAGTGGTTAGCACGTCGGCTTCACAGTGCAGAGGTACCGGGTTCGATCCCAGCTCCGGCCTCCCTGTGTGGAGTTTGCATGTTCTCCCCGGGCTTGCGTGGGTTTTCTCCGGGTGCTCCGGTTTCCTCCCACATTCCAAAAACATGCATGGCAGGCTCGTTGGGCACTCTAAATTGTCCCTAGGTGTGAGTGTGAGCGTGGATGGTTGTTCGTCTCTGTGTGCCCTGCGATTGGCTGGCAACCAATTCAGGGTGTCCCCCGCCTACTGCCCGAAGACTGCTGGGATAGGCTCCAGCACCCCCCGCGACCCTAGTGAGGAAGAAGCGGTTCGGAAAATGGATGGATGGATGGATATTTCTAGACCGAAGTAGCCCTTTCAGTGACAGCAATTACTACAGTGGACAGCTTTAGTTGTCATGTTACAGGGTGCATGAAAGGTTTAAGAGGGAAAAAAAAAAATGAAACACTTGCATGTATACATCTTTAAGGCTGGTTCGAATGAAGGGTGAACTTGAGCATAGTGATGCTCGAGTCTTTCCCCCTCCGTGTGACGCGGTGAGACGGACTGGCCGGCGGCGGGGCGGGACATACCCTGAGACCCCCTTTGAGGAGAAGCCATTAGAAAGACTAATTCATTTTAATTCCAATTTCATTATGTCAACTGGCTGAAGTCATATTTTGATCTCATAATTTAAACAAATGGGGGGCCGGCATAATAAGGAGCGAGTGATGATGTTTCAGTAATAACCCAATTAGCCCGGAGTTACAGAGAGGGCCCGGGTGGTGAGGAAGGGGTCGCTAACAATGGGGGGCGGGGGGCTAAAAAAAAATGACACTCTTTGCTTTAGATACTTGTTATCAGAGCCCAGGATGCAGTGTGAAGGTGGTCTTTAAATTGGGCCAAATTGCCCACGTTTTGGATGGCGTTCCCACACTCATAAAGTTCACTATATTTGCGCTAGTGATGTCATCCCACAAAGCTAGGTTCGTTGAGTATCATGACATTTGGAAGGCATGTCTTCCAATAATAGGCTACGTGATGAGACACAGAAAGTAAAGTACAGTCAAACCTCGGTTTTCGAACGTCTCGGTTCTCAACCAATTCGGTTTTCGGACAAAAAGCTCGAGTTTTTTATGCCTCGGATGACGAACAAATTTCAGTTCTCGAACAAACTGAGCGCACTTGAATGCACCATTTGACTCCTCTCGCTTTCCTTACACGAGGAATTGACGCTTCCTCGGGTAGACGAGGAAGTGACGCTTTCTCGTGTTGCTTTCCATTGCGAGCAGACGTGTTCAGTAAACATTTTTATTTTAAAAAGAGCGTGGTTTCGGTTTTCAAACAATTTCGGTTTTCGAACAGCCTTGTGGAACGGATTACCGGTAAGTACGAAAACCGAGGTTTGACTGTACGACCAAATATGAAACTCGTCTATGATACATTCTACATACGATCATTCAGACAACAAAGAGGATGCAGAAAAGTGGTTAAGATTGAATAACTGTCTTATTTGTTGTGTTGTATTATTTTGTTATTTTGACTTCAAGATGGCGCCGCGAGAGTGGCTGTCTTTACAGCAGCTCCCATATTTTGTTCTTCTACTTCTTCCTTTCATAACTTTGCTGCTGTGAATTGGGAATTTCTCCATTGTGAGACTAATAAAGGTTTTCTTATCTTATACAGATGCCCAACACTACATTTTGAAACATTTGAGTTTGATGGCTCACCGTAAACACATACCTGTAATGACTAAGATGAACAAGGTCTGAAACAATTTAATCCTTTCATGCACCCTGTAAACTGATAACGTGATCTAAACTGACCACTGCAGTAACCGCTGTCCCCGAAAGAGTTAAATTATCACCGCATGAAATTTGGTGGGCATATCGACAGTGTTATAAGCAAACCCACAAAAACTTATTTCGAGGCCATGGTCCGAAAAGCCACCGGAAGTCGATCACCCTGGTTTATACTGTCGCTGCCATTTTAGGTTCATTTTGAATATTTCCAGGAGCCCTTAAAAGACAGACCCAGTTTTCTTCTTTGTGTGTGTGTGTGTGTGTGTGTGTATGTGTGTGTGTGTGTGTGTGTGTGTGTGTGTGTGTGTGTGTGTGTGTGTGTGTGTATGTGTAGCAATGAAGTTACAGTATTTTGAATACACCAATCCACCTTAACTCATTCAGTAGCAGCCAATTCTGGACCAAGTCTGAAAAGACGTTTAAAAACGTCTTTGGGAGTGAATGAGTTTTAATTAAACAAAGCACAAACAAAAGAGACGGCTTGTGGCATTATTTAGAGCAAATTAATTACATTAGTGACATATGAAATCGTTGACAGCTTAAAAACCATTAACAGCACAGCACAAACAACTGAGGTCATCCGAGGCTATACAGAGGCAGAGGTGGTTTTTGGTGGTTTGTTTTTATCGAAACAAACGGTGTACTCACCTCTCTCCCTGTTTGCCACCGCTCTTCGGATTGACAAACACCAGCAGCGGATGAGTGCCCTCTATGGTCGTGATCTGAGCAGGAGATGTCAAAACAAAGCGTCGGTGTTTGGAGAGTGCAGGATGCTTTGCTGGAAATCGCTTTCAAGATGCATCCCCTCAAACAGTTTGAGCACACGCACGCAGCGCAGCTTACATCGCACCCACTGAAAAGTCTGCGGATCTCACAAGGCCTTGCTATTGTAGCCTTCATTTAATATCATGCTCAGGAAAATTGGATGTACAGTCAAACCTCGGTTTTCATCCATAATCCGTTCCAGAAAAAACGAAATTGTTCAAAAACCGAAACCACGCTCATTTTTATAATACTTTACTGAACACGTCTGCTCACAATGGAAAGCAACATGGGGAAGCGTCACTTCCTCGTGTAAGGAAGGCGAGAGGAGTCAAATGGTGCATTCAAGTGCGCTCAGTTTGTTCGAGAACCGAAATTTGCTCATCATCCGAGGTATAAAAAAACTGGGTCGAGAACCGAGACGTTCGAAAACCAAGGTTTGACTGTACATGTGTGGGAATTGCCATAGCACAAAACCGTTGAGCAGGGGAACCTTGTTAAAATGCCAGCTGACAAATTCAGTCCTTCTGAGATTACGATTTGTGAAATAAAAAAATATTGAGCAGAAGGATGATTTTTTTTCTAATTATGGATCTAGGAACTTTTAGTTCTGGTACTTGTCGTTCCTGGAAGGGTTCCATCGACATGCGTCAGCGAATCACAGAGGGAGCATTGCACAAGTTAATTCGGTTACCGTAAGTTGAGGTCTCACTGTATTTATAATCATAATATTGTACCGTATTTTCTACGCTAAAAGGCGCACTGGATTATGAGGCGCACCTTCAATGAATGGCCTATTTTGTAATTTGTTTCAGATATTGGACGCACCGCGTTATAAGACGCAATCTACAATACATCCACTAGATGGAGCTACGCTCAAGGAAATGCCAACAGAACACTATGCTACACTACACCCTGATTTATAAAGCGACGGTCAGATGTCAGTAAAACTTACAGTCAAACCTCGGTTTTCGAACATCTCGGTTCTCGTTCAATTCGGTTTTCGACCCAAAATTTAGATTTTTTTTTTATGCCTCGGATGACGAACAAATTTCGGTTCTCGAACAAACTAAGCGCACTTGAATGCCCCATTTGACTCCTCTCGCCTTCCTTACACGAGGAAGTGACGCTTCCTCATGTTGCTTTCCATTGTGAGCAGACGTGTTCAGTAAACATTTTTATTTTAAAAAGAGGATGGTTTCGGTTTTCGAACAATTTCGGTTTTCGAACAGCCTTCTGGAACGGATTATGGAACGGATTATGGACGAAAACCGAGGTTTGACTGTATTGTGTTATAAGACGCAATCTACAATACATCCACTAGATGGAGCTACGCTCAAGGAAATGCCAACAGAATACTACGCTACACTACATCCCGATTTATAATGCGACGATCAGACGTCAGTAAAACTTATTGAATAAAGCAGCGACACAATACACTTAACCAACAGCAAGTTATAACATCGACTCGTTAACGTTGAACTCTCTTGCCGCTGCTCTATTTCCGTGTTCAACTGCGAAACCGATCGCCTTAAGTTTGAACTCTGCGTTGTAAGCATGTCTCTCGCAAGGAGCCATTTTGGGGTCGAAATATTACCGTCATGACCATACACAAAGCGCATCGGATTTTAAGACATGCTGTGAGCTTTTAAGAAAATGGAAGGCTTTTAGGTGCGGAAAATACGGTAAGTTAATTTATATCGACAATTCCCCCCCAAAAAATGGTTTTGGAGGGTGCATTGACCATTTGCAAATTTTTGTGTTGGTTCTAGGTCCCAAACGCCAGCGACTGGCTCGATTTGACTGCACTCATTAGTCAGCACGTGTTAATTGGCAGCCGCTTGGTCTGCTGCGACGTGGGGGAATCGCTTCCCAGTCTCGGGAGCGCCGCGGGCCGAAGCTCGCGAAGCGCCAACCCAAACAATCTCTAATCCGCCGGCCCTTGTTTGAACGGGGCCTTTGCCGCCGTCAGACCCCCCCCTCCCCCCTTACCCCCACACAACCTACTCCCCTCCCCACTTCTTGACACAGATGAAGTGCTTAACACTCCCTTGTCTGCTATCCCAGCAGGCCGAGGGGGGAATTAACGAGCTCCCCGTCCAGCCCCGGAGTGATCCATTACTTCCTGTAATTATAAATAATAATCTTGATTATTACGCTGGTTAGCCGGCGAGGGGCATAGACGGATGTGGACCGGGATGCGATTCATCAGACGAGCAGTCGCCACGGACGCCGTAATGGCTGACAGATATCACAAGAGAGGATCGTGGACAGGACAAGACGGGAATAGGAAGCCGCTCGCAGCTCCTCGTGTGCGCCTCAAAAGTCAACGAATTGTGTTCATTTTGTTTTGCGTTTGAGGCCATAGCTATATATTCGCAGCAAAAGTGCTTTTGATGTGCTTCCATTGACACCACGTCATTTTAATAATAGTTTGAGCTTGTCATGAGGCAACAACACCAGGACCAACTATGAGGATTTATATTCCACTATTCCCTAATTTCAAAACGAGTTACAGTGTCAATTTGTGGGTACATTTAATAATAATAATCAAATGCAGGGGCAATCATGTCATTATGCAATGAGGGGATTCAACATTTATCGGGTTCCACAGTTCTAGCCCCAACCTCTGACGGCAACCGTGACTCTAACTGTTTCATTCGGCGGCCACTTTGAGTCATGAAAATGGCAAAGTACAAAGTCGAACATACATACACTTGAATAAACTCATACAAACGTTTAAACACAAAATAGAAAACATGCTTTTATAAGAACAATTATACGATAAATTACAATGTTGTATCTGTTCCTGTTGCAGTGTTTTTTTTCCGACAAAAATTTGTGTTCTTTAAATTTTATTGTGCATAGTTTTCCCTTTTTTTCCTAAAAATAAGACACCCTGTGACTATAGCGTTCTGACTCACACCCCAAGTCCCTTTTTTTGACGACAGCGAGTGAGTTCCGGTTGTATTCTAAACTTCCACTTCAAATGACGGAAACGTTTTTCTTTTTAGTTGAAAATGGCTTACCTTAACTAGAATTCAGCATTTCACTGTGGTCAAAGGTAGAATCCTGGTCAGTTATTGTGCCTTTTGCTGCTGTAAATAGTAAATCGTTGTTGTGGTGGACGCCACATGCTAAACTAGTGTGCTAGCTGGCGAGACAGTCCCATATTAGTTGCCATGATTCAAACTATTTCTTCTATTTTGTTCTTTGACTTTATTTTGGCGGTTGGCAAATAGTGTAAGTGCATTACCGCCAGATTCAGAAATTGAGTAACAATATTCAATGTTTTTTTATTTTTTTCGATTAGCTTATAGGTGATTTTGGTGTGCCAACCTGAGCTCTAATACTAATATATACGCAAGTCGAATGACCAGCCAGACGATGAAAAATGTGTGCCTTATAGTAAAAAAAATACGATAAATGTCCATGCAAACAAAAAGCACAGAACTTATGCCGTACCATAATACCACTAAGCTCTGGTATTGGCTCATCAGTGCACATAAAGAAGTGGCATGTTGCCCTCAGAGGGTCTATGTGTGATTGTGTACATCACCTGCAGGCCTTGACCGTCCACCGTAACCGAGTTAGCTCGCTGCACCTTTCCGCGGCTCGACAGGCTGCACCGCGAGTCCTTCCTCAGCGTCGACTGCCTTTCCTGCACATGAACGATGCCACGCATTCGCATTTTAGTTGTCTGTCCCAAAATGTACAATCAGGACGATTCAGATACTATACAATGCGGTTTGGATTATTTCGAATGCTACTTTCTGCAGTAGTGCCTTGACTTCCAAATTAAATGTGTTCCGTGACTCAAAACACTTCACATTAGCTTTCCTCATCGAGGTGAGTGGAGCTGCCATTTATCATGTTTTCAGGTTACAGTGTGCATGAAAGGGTTCAAATAAAGAAATATAATTTGTCTTTGTTCATGTCTAGAATGAAGAGACCGTTGGGTCTTTTCCCAGTCATTGTAATTCTTAGACGTGACTTGAATGAACGAGCCATCAATTGGCGAACAGGATTTGACGGTTTCAATGTTCAAAATGGCGCCGACCGTCGTGCCAAGTGATCAGTCCAATGGGGTGTTTGCTCGCAAATCAGAAACAGGAAGGACAAATGCAAACAAAAGGCAAAGAAAAGACATTTTAAAGTTCATTAAGAGCTTGATCCATGGCATGCTTGCGGCAGTTTTCTTCCCCCAGTTTGTTTTCCGAATCGCGATTTGAAAATTGCATTCTACTTCACTACTATGGTGGTTTGATTTCAATTTGTTCAGTCCCTAATAAAAAGTCCGTTTTGATTTAATATTAATTTGACAATGTTTATTATTCTGGTTCAAGTTCTTATATAGATAATGAACCAACTGATTAGGAACTGCTCGTTATGATGAAGCACTACAAGGACTCAAAACATGATATTGCTTTATTTTTAAGTGTGCTAAGTGGGCAGATGTAAATAATAAAGTGTCAGATTAAAAAAAAAAAAAATTTTAAAAGGTAAAGAAAAAGTGTCTCACCAGGACGACGGGGCAGATGGAGTTGGGCGGCAGGATGTGATCCCTGAGAGGTCCACAGTCACACTCGGGCTTCACGTGGGAGGCACACTTGTTGTGGAGCTGCAAGATGTCCAACCCAATCCATTATAATTTTTACTAGCTGTAGTGCTCCATGTTAAAAAAATAAATTAAAAAAAACTCAAAGATTGGTAGTTCATTACTACTTATAAAGGGTAATAAGCGTCAATACAAATGTGAGTGAAGGAATTTCTTTCGTCTGTGGATGTTCGGCCATCGCTTAAATTTGGAGTCTTCGATTTTTAACAATAACTGAGAAGTGATTAGGGTGTGATTATTTTTATTTTCTGGTTAACTTTGGGTTCTTCATTCGTATCCTGGGCTACATTTCGGATTTTCAAAACGATTGTTGTTGCAATGTGAATGGATGAATGGATGAATGAATACTTTATTGTCATTGCACACTTGTTACAATGAGATTTTGCAGGAGCCTCCCCCCCAAGTGTATCGTGAATATAAAAAAGTATATAAATAAATGTATAATAATAAATATATAAATATAAATATATATAGATATATATATATTAATATATGTAAATATATATAATAAATAAAATAAATAAAATACAATAAATAAATAATAAATATATAAATAAAATAAAATAAATGAAAATAAATATATAAAAAAAATGTTTTGAACCATTTATAGGGCAAGGAACCTTAGATGAAGTCAAAATGGACCCTGCACGTTTCACAAAGAGGCAGTTGAACCATGCTTTTTTTTTTTTTAATCATTCAAAGAAAGGTAACAATTATCATTAAAAAGTTGCAGTTGAATATGATGGCAAAAATCTATCATATTGAAACATCATTGATGACAAAAATCAAATAAATCAATGAGATTTCTATGTTGTTGCTCTTGTGACTTTTGGCTTGTCCCATTTGAGTCTGGACTGAATTTGTCATGCTGAAATGAAATGAATGCATTCAAGTCTCAGTCATAGTTTTAACCAAATGTAATAGGACTAGGACTCCATTTATTTATTTATTTTATTTTCCCCTTGTTTCGCATATTGTCACCCTCACACAGCCATTTAACATGTCGTCTTGTCGTGTTAGTGTAAATTGGCCAAGGTGTGTGTAATATTAAATACATAAATAACGATCACAAACTCTTTTGACAACAACACCAACCAGAAGGTGGCTGGCCTCTTGACGATGCACCCTCACCGTGATTTGACACCACACGCAATGAAGCCCAGTTAAGCCCTGGTAACACTTGATGGTTTTGTGGCACTTGTCACACTTGGTAGGGCAGTTCCCTTCCACCCAGAAGTGATGCATAACCTGGAGAGTGAGTGACAAAAAAAAAAAAAAAAAAAAAAAGGACAGGTGGCAATAGTTACTTACGCCTGGAAATTAAGCAGAAGTACAGATACGTGGTTAAGAAAGAGGCCGGTAAAAGTAGTGGCAGTAGTGCCTCACATGCTTAAAATGCATGCTTTTACAAAAAAGCTTTTTTTTTTCTCAGTTTTTTGCCCAGAAATCGCCATTTTCATGAAACCTAGCCATTTTGTAATGCCGATTGCTGAAGAATGGAAAAATATTTTCCAAAACATTTTTTTTTCTGCTGAAAGAAGAGAGTCCAAACTTTCCATGTTTATATAGCATTAGAACCAAATATTCTGTGGGCCTTGCAAGATGGGGGTTGCTCCAGTGAAAATGGCTGGGATTGAATGAGTTAAGTAGAAGTCCCAAAAATAAATAAATAAATAAATAAATAGAAAGAGAAAAATTATAGACCCTGAGATGGCCTCGCATTTACTCCTGTGGTTGTGTTCACGCTATGGGCTTGGTGACCATCGAGAATCTCGGGAGATTTCGGTCTGTTTGAGGGCCAGTCAAATCCTCCACACCCACGATGATGACTATATCTTTCATCCGCCACACGCCCCCTCCACTGTCAACAAAAAGGTTTCATCGCATGTCGTCCGCCATATGACAGCTAACGCCCTCCACCCTGTCCTATCGACATATATTCCCGGGCATAATTTTGGTCTCAATATGTCCCTGGATACGCCACACTTAGGTAGAACTTTGCAACACCCCAAATCCATCCATCCATCCATCCATCTTATGATCCACTTTATCCTCACAAGGGTCGCGGGGGCGTGCCGGACCCTATCCCAGCCGTCTTTGGGCAGTAGGCGGGGGACACCCTGAACCGGTTGCCAGCCAATCGCAGGGCACACAGAGACGAACAACCGTCCGTGCTCACACTCACACCTCGGGACAATTTCGAGTGGTCAATCAGCCTGCCATGCATGTTTTTGGGATGTGGGAGGAAACCGGAGTACCCGGAGAAAACCCACATAGGCACGGGGAGAACATGCAAACTCCACACAGGGAGGCCGGAGCTGGAATCGAACCTGGTACCTCTGCACGATGAGGTCGATGCGCTAACCACTGGACCAGCACAACCCAAACCATTTAGCTATAATAAATCAGATTTTTTAAAAATTGTAATACAGATTAATGTATTGCTTGCGTTAAAAATGACATGGCAGCAGTACCTTGAAATATAATCGCATATCAAAGCGCAATCACAATATTGATTGAATATTGAATTCAAATGAGACTATTTTTCAAAATCATTCATCCCTACCAGCTACTGCTTGGAACAAAAACAACCAAAAATAAAACCCAACCCCCCCCCAAAAAAACGGACCTGAACTGTAAACATTGTATCTAAAAAAAAAAAAAAAATCAAGCTTAATAAAAGTAACATTTATGCCTTGTGACTTTCCACCACAAGAAAAAGAGACCTGGAAAATAAAAAGCAAACAGGTCTGTGGACGAGTAGCTTGCTGCTGCTTTTTAGCAATGCTAAGCAGGCAATAAGAGAGCACACGGGGGCCCTCGTCCAACGCGAGCGCGCCGACGAGTGCGCCGCACTCCAATTGGACGCACCTCGGTGTTTTTCTTGGACTTGACGTAGGTTTTGATGCAGGAGGGCGGCGCGCGCGACACGCAGCGCTCATGGACCGTGTACTTGCAGACTGGAGAAAGCACAGCACAAACACCATTGAGGGAAAACAATTATTTTGGTTCGGAGGGAGTGCGCGGCATGCTGGTGAATGCGTAAACAAAGATGGTGTCAACCTGAAGCTGCGTGACCGCTGGAGAGGCATCTTCACGATTTATTTGTTTGATTTTTGCCTCACATCCATGCACGTCAGTTGGGCTTATCGAGAACATTTCTCGCAAATGGGACGTGTTGGCGGAAAGCATCAGGGCACCATCAACTGACTGTACATAATGTTTTCGACATTATTAGATACTTTGCATTAGTAATGGTTGCCTTGTAACTGGTATTATTAACAATTTAAATTATTTTTTTTTTTTTTTACTTAAAAGTGAATATATGCAAAAGTTGGTAATTGGTTTATATTGCAAAAAAATAAAAAATAAAGAGTGACCATGTGCCAAATAAAATCACTGTCTTGATAAAATGCCCGATTTATTTTAATTGTATTAAAATCTGCCACTTCATTTTTTTTATTGATTTAATTTTAATTTTACGAAATGTCAGGCAATGAAGTCACTGCATTTTTCCTCAAGTGAATACCGGCCAGTAAATTTTGTAAGTTGTTTTTGGGGGATTTTTTTACATTTTATTTAAAGGTCAGTCAGCCACTCAAGTCAGTGAAAATATTTTTTTCAAGGTGAAATCCCTTTTTAAAAAAGCGGATTTTTGGAATTACTATTATGCAAAGGTTTGTCAATGGAAACGTCCTCTGTCGCAGAAATTACATTTTGCTACATTCACACTGCAGGAATTCTACTTTCTTGATCAAATATACAGGCTGACTTCCAAAACTGACAACAGTTTAAAAGTACCGTAATTTCCGGACTATAAGGCGCAACTTTTGTCACACGCTTTCAACTCTGCGGCTTATTTAATGAAGCGGCCTATATAAAGACTTTTCTAACGGCCGCCTGTGTACCGTCTTTCTTTGTAAATATCTCATGTTACAATATGGGCACCTGCGGCTTATAGACAGGTGCGGCTTATGTGTGTACAAAGTGTTTTTTTCCTTTAAAAATTTAGTGGTGCGGCTTATAATCAGGTGCGCTCTATAGTCCGGAAATTACGGTAGTTGTCTTGAAAACTGGTGTCGAAAGCCTAAGTTATTCTGAGACCGAGTTCATAAATGTTCAACATGGACATTCCGTCAAATATTTTGGTTATTTCAACATTTGCCAAAATGATTGGCCTGTGAAATTAGGTTAAAATATTTGGGGACACACTAAAAATTAACCCCTTCAGGGACGGCGGTTACAAGAGTGAACATCTATTCAAATGTTGTTTTCACTTATATCAATTGATCCTAATGTCACAGTTGTGCATCAATCACTACAATAGACTGTTACGTGTGTTTCCGTCCACTGTCATAATTTTTTTTCCATGCCTAAAGACTAATAAAAACACTTGAGAAAAAACATCCTGATGTAAGTTATCATTATTTGTGCATGAAAGCGTTGAAGGTATTCATATTTGTGCTCTAAAAATAAGTCATTCCATATCTTTGCTTGTCTGTGGTGTTGGTGCCCCATTGCAGGTGTGTATACAAAAAAGGGCCGTTTTGCATACCCTGTGCTCATTGTGTATGTATGGAAATGAGGTGGTCGTTACAATAAAGTGTACGCCAACACCAGTATGTAAAATAAAGGAAGCAGGTCATTTAAAAAAATAAAAGTGGATTGAAAATGTGACTTAATCGCATGAAAGGTGACTCGTTTTCTTCACTCGGAGCAAAACATTATTATCTATTAATGGGAGTTCAGCAGGTTTCGTGTGTGTGTGTGTGTGAGCAGCTCCACTCACATGAGCAGCAGAGTCCTTGCTTGCCGAGGCCGATAAGCATGTTGAGACAAAGGTTGCAGTAGGCCGGCTTGTTGAAGTGCTTCAGACGCCACACGTGCTGACCGTCATCTTTCACATTCTGTATGCACGCACACGCAAGCACACACACACACACACACACACACACACACATGCACACAAACACCATTAGCAATGTTGAAGTAGCTACAGGGTCACTTATCTGATAAGCATTGAGTTTATTTTAGTTTTACTGCTTTCACCGTGCAATTACGGCAAGTTCAGCGTTGCAGAAAATCACACAGTAGATAAACATTGTCACTTTTGTCACTGCGCTTTTTTTTTTTTTAATTCATTCTGTTCCACTGGATCAAGAAGAGATTCTAAAATGTACATCGAGTGAACTCACTGGACAATTTAAGACCATAATGACATTAAAATATAACTTGATCGAGAAATATTAAAGTTTCTTTTTTCTAGGGGGGGTCGAATTTGCCATTTTTATTCCAAGGTGCGAAATTCAACTTTTTGCTTCTGGATCATTTGAAGCCATGACAGATGTTGAATGTGAATGATTTTTTTGTTTTTTTAAGCAACCGAATCCTTTTTTTTTCCATTATCGTTTTCAAAGGATAAGAATAAAATAGCTTCCATTTTATCTACTCTCTGTACAGCCTTCATGATAGCAACAAGATAAGTGTTGGTCTAAAATTGATGTGATGTAAATTGTCAAGTGCGCAATTGAAACCAGATCTCAATTGAAACCAGTTGTGTTTCTGGTACATTTTTGCATTTAAAAAAAAAAAAGGCAACATTTATAATCTGTTTGAAATGCAGCAATTGTCATCATAGGAACATCCTTGGAAAAGTATCAATGCATGAAACCAAAAATAAATTTGACACTGCCCGAAGACAGCCTCGATAGGCTCCAACACGCTCTCTGATTCTCATGAGGATTAATGTAAGCAGTTCGAATAATGAATGGCATTAAAAACAGTCGGGGGGAGAAAAAAAACGTGCACAAAATCTAGTCAAATGCCCCCATCTAGTGTACACTCTTTGAACTGCAATCACCGACGCCTTTGTGTACTCACGGTCTCCAGACCCAATAGGACCAGGAGTGGGATGGTGGTCATCCCTCCTTGGATCCACTCTTCCAGAGACACGGTGCCGTCGCGGTCATAGTCGATCTCCTGCATCATTTCCTGGAGGATCTAGGAATACAACAATTGATATGAAAATTGAGAAAAAGAGCTCTTCACTTCACCAAGTCTTATGTAAATGAAGCTAGATTTTGATTTCGTTTTTCTATTTTTCCCTGGATGATGGGTCCCCAACTTTTTTTCCATCTCGAAACCTTTCATCATACTCACTCCAACGACTTGATGATGACCCCCGAAAGGTAGAAATGGAACGCAACGGATTTTGACTGAATATGAATAGCGTTTTATTTCATTTTCTTAACGTTAACATTTAATTCTCAGGCATCGAGAGGTGACCATTCATGTGTCATGTACAGTACACCGTTTTACGGGATTGTCAAGTTTTGCACGACCCTCTCTCCCCATTTAAGCACATACCGACTGAAATGAATATGTCAGGAATATATACGTATGTCCACATTAATTTTTTCTTATACATATATAATATCAATATGTGAGGGGGGGAAAAAAGAACATACATTTACGGTATATAATTTTACTGCACAATTTATTTATTGAGTATAGCTGAATACATAAACTGAATTATTACAGCTTTTTTGTATTTAAACATATTAAAAATGAAAAAATTACATTCAATTTTTTTAATAGTATTGTATCTAATATATATATATATAATATATATATATATATATATATTAGATACAAACTAAAAAAAAATTGATTATATTGCTATATATACGTATATATATATTTATATATGCTACTATATTGCCTCGACAGAATCAACTGCATTCTAACCCTCTCAACAGCGAAGTACTACAGTGGACAGCGACATCTACTGCCGCAGTTGGGAGGGTTGAATTGGAGGTTTTTCATTTAAACATCTCAATTCTTACTGGATGTTTGCGAAAGAAACTGTATGGTGAAAGCAGCTGATGAGAAACTTCAGTTCATAAATAAAGTCACATTTTAGCTTGAAAACATTTCGCGTTTTGGCCTCTTACGGGTTTGAGCTCCGTCACGTCCCATTCCAGGTACTCGGCCACGTGCATCATCTGCGAAATGATGTGCTCCAGTTCCTGCAAACACACACACACACGCACGCACACACATTTCTATACGTATGGTGGTATATTTAAAGACTGTACTTAGCTGGCCTTGTAAGCTGCTGTTGTAAATGGGCGGATGGCTAATAACAGGTTGGACATGTCAGTGGAGGCGGTGTGAAGAGCTCGGTGGCTTAATTACAGTGTTTGTTATTGTTGGGTTTTTGTTTCTGTTTTTTTTTTTTTTTTCAGGGAGAAGCATTGTAGCTGACATTATTGTAAAGTTCAACACCGGGCCACTTGTGAAGATGTTTCGTAATATGTTGAGTGTCATTCGGAATAGAGATGCATTGTTTCAAAGAATAAAGACAATAAAAACAAAGAAAGTGAGCGCATTCATTTATTTTTTTGGGGGGGCACTTTTCCTCCCCCCCCAAGATAATAATGGGCTCCAGAGCTAATAATAGGATGCTAATAATGGCATACTAATGACGGGATATCCAAAGTTGTCTCTTCAAGCCTCCAATTCCACGCCACAAGAGTGTTGTCACACAAAATTGCAACCCTCAGTCTTCTTTCACTAATTCATAAATGTGAAGCTACGAATTTGGGAATTTACCAGCTTGGATGAGTTTGCGAGAAGCTCAAATGTTGTTCAAGAGCAAAAAATTGCTCTTGAACGTGGATGGCACTTAAATGGAAGCCTTTTTCGAGCGACAGCTTGTCATTATTGACATTTGAACAATCCACTGCATGATTTCTAACAGTCTTGCCAACATTTCACTTAAATGTAGCCTGTTACAAGTCATTTGCGTGATGTGGTGTCTCGTCATAGAACATAGAGTCTTGGTGGACATACAAGTAGACAAATGCCATTTTACCTATCAAGTAATTATAGTATCTCTTTATTTAGGCAACGTTCGATATTTTTGAAGTCATTGCACCAAAATAGCTGTGTGCGTGTAGCGCCTCTCAAATCTAATAGCGGTGAAAGAAAATCATTTCATTTTGGGTTGATCCAGCACCATTCATGTCGTACTATTGGAGTACTCTTATTTCTGAGTAGGAGTAATAGTAAAAATGTAGATGAGCTCAAGTTATCCCAAACAGATATTTTAGACAACCAGATTCAGAAAATGAGCTTCAGAATGGTAATGGCCATGATTGAATCTCTCCAGACACAGACAAATAAATACAGTAGACATTTTAGACAAGCGCAAGCTAGCTTGATAGCAGTCTATGTCTGTATGTGCTCTTTGCTAATATCAGTTAAAGAGTGTCATCACAACAAGAAATACACGACATCATCAATTAAAAGAAATATTTACCGAGTTGTCCAAAGAGCCGTTTCCGTCTGTGTCATAGAGACGAAACATAACTGTGTAGAGAGCAGAAGAGAGGGGGGGGGGGGGGGGGGGGGGATGTCATCAAAATGGTGTGCTTTCATAACCTTTTAAAAGTTACACAACAATATTCATAATTATCAACGCGGTTGAATCGTCAAAGGATGACGACAAAGCACATTGACTGCTTTCCTATTATTGCCTAAGATAACTGCTGACACCCATGAAAGTCTCCATTAGGAGACACGGTGATGGTCTCTTCCACACTGCGAACAGAAAGTGATGTCCATTGTCAACGATCCTACAAGGAAGTGATTGTAGGGAGAAAAAATGGACAGTAAAAATATAATCATGAACACAACTGTTCATTTTTTTAAAGTGGAAAAACACGTGAAAACACTTACTGGGCTACATAACCAAAATGGCTGCCTCTTTTTTAAATTCAGGATTCAAAATATATATATTTATTGACGAAATATGTATTATATATTATATTACATATTACATTTATTGACAAAAAAAGGCTCAATCCAAGCCTCCATTTTGAGATAGTAGACGATTAAATTGTGTGTTTAAGTCGGGTTAATGTCCAAATATTTACTGGTATATTCAATGAGAAAGAAATCGATTTTTAACACTTTGCGACATCACTGTGCGGGAGATTAACTCTTTGCCTTTATCAGTTACATTTCATGTCATCATTACAAGTTAGTTGAAATTAGCGAAACATGGCATCACTAAACATGTAGTCTCATAATCCAGGTATGCGCGTAAATTTCAAAGAACATGAAGCCACCATTTTTAGCAGATCATTTCAAGACGATTCCAGTGACGTCCCATATGTATCATTTTCCTATGACAAATATTCTGAAACGTAGCAATGTTTAAAAACAGTGAAAGCGCACTTCTTGGCCAACATCTAAATGCAAAATCGAGATAAGGTGTGACCTTTTTTGTCGGATCCAAATTTCAACTTTCCATAACTATTCTGATCCTAATCCTATTTTCAACAGACTGATATCAGCGGAAATCTTGTGAAAGGCAGGAATAGACAACATGTAACAATGATGGTGATTATTAGAGTTAATTAATTTCAGACACTGAAACGTAAAAAAGCTCAATCTCAGCATAATAAAAATCAGTAGTTTGAAAACTACAATGATTTTTAAATTAAACGGTGAACAAAAATAATCGAAAACGCTTTTCGTAAAGTAATATAATTAACAAATCTCGTGTGATGTGGGTTAAATAAAAAAAACTGCAGTTCTAAAACAGACCACGAGAGAGCGCCATGTGCATGACTAAACTACACAAAGCATTGCTTTCAAGCCAGAATCGTTTCCTGATCACACCTTGTACGATGTCGATGTTCGTATACTTTGACAATATTATTTCCAGATTTTTATGTATATTTATGCCAAAGTTAAAAAAAAAAAAAAAGGTCAAATTGTCCTAGGGTTCATATGTAATCTTTACAAAAATATTCAATAAATATCTAAGGGTCCTGATACTTTGACTTCTTATTACTGCTAAACAAAAAAAAAAAAGTCTGAACGTTTTATATGCTATAGTGTGAGAGATTATATTTCATGAAAAAAAAATTGTCAAGATCATCTGATCCACAAGGTCAATTTCAAGGTCAAATTAAAGGTCACGTTTCTAAAATATTCACCAATCATCTAAATGGAACCAGTGGTTTCTGAGCTATAAGGCTTCAAAGGAAAGCCGCCCCCCTGCTTTTTACATAAATAAAAAAAAACATTACTTTAGGCCAGAGCAGAAGTAGTCAGTCATTTTTCTGTCAATTGAAATGATCTCCCTGAATATTCTTTCCAAACATGATGAAATGTCTTGTTGAACACTGACGAGTCACATCTGTAAAATGTCAGCACTCACACTCCAGCTTGTCCTCGGGCCGTCCTCCTTCCAGCAGCGACAGGTAGCACACGATATCTTTCAGCTGCACCGTGCTCGGCGGCCCGGGTAGAGCGCTTGTCCTCAGTGGGGTTGAGTTGCTTTTGATCAGCTTGAGTCCTGTGGTGAAGGGGGGTGGGGGGTGAGGGGGTGGGGGAGTGGGACAAAAAGTCAAACCTGATATCGGGAAGTCTCTCATGTTGGTGGGGAGGCCTGACATCAATCAAAGAGCAACAGTGGCATCATCCATCAATAGCACAGCGATGGATTTACAAAAGAATATTTATGACTCACCAAAGTTATTGTTTTATCCATCATCATTCTAGCCGAACGACAAATAGAGCGCACCTCTGTGCATCCCGGCGAATACGTTCCAGCATGACACGCAATAGGTGAACATTTGCAAGACAGAATGACCACAATTTTTTTAATATGAGTTTTACTCCTCTCACATCATTTAAAAAACGTTTAAACCTGTGTAACACTTTCATAAGAATTTCTTAGCATCTGTTTCCACTCTCTCCTTGTCAAGAAATTGGACACTTTTATATAAAATCACAGGAAACAAAAAAAATTCTGCCCAAAAAACTAAAAGAACAATGACACCATCTAGTGGCCATATAAATAATTACAGTGAATAAAGTACAGTGAAACTCCTCTACAACGAAATCTACATGGGTGAAAATACCCCCTAGTCTGAAAAAATCTTCATGCATCAACACCATTCCCACTTTCCTGTTTCAAATTTGCTACAGTGAAAAACCCCCCGTTGTGAAAAATGTCTTGCTGCAAACATGATTTCGTTGTAAGGAGTTTCACTGTACATAATTTAACATTAATTTACACACTCTAAGCCATCCCAAAAAAACTCCCATCTTAGCAAGGAGAAACAATTGCTGCAACGTTAGGTGGCTCAAAAATATGCAAACAGCTAACAACCGTGAACGACTGTTGCCTACGGCAGTGTTTCTCAATCGAGCCAAGGCACATTGGAACCTAATAATGGGTTATGCCACCCTTGGCAGCAATATCTTAAATCAAGCGTTTGCACTAATCGGTGATGAGTCTTTCACAAAACTGTGTGGAGGATTTTTACTATGCTATATTTTTTTTTACTATTTTACAAATACTATTTCACAGCCCTATAAACTCTTACCGGAGACTTTGGGCTTGTCGGAGGACGAAGACGGGCTGGCATGGTCCTTGTTGCTGAAGGACATAAAGAGATGCTGGCAGAACTCTTGCGGCAGCTCACTCTCCAGGAAGGTCTGCATGAACACCTTGAAGCCCTCAAAGTCAATATCCTGGATTGACACACACACACACACACACACACACACACACACACACACACAGGATGAAAAAATGACAGCCTTTGAAATGTGATCAATTCACATTTCTGCAGCCTGCAGGGTTTTATGTCAGTAAAGGAATTGTCAATGAAAAAAAGAAGAAAGTAAAACTCACTTGGCTCAGGATTTCCTGTTTCTGTCAAAGATATAGGATACAGATTAAAGCGATATCATGGTTTCATATGTAAAGTACCCTTCAAAAGTAACTTGTGATTGTCGCAACATAATGAATTCTGAAGTCTACAAAGCCATTTTGCCTGGCTATTTAAAAAAAAAAAAAAATGCACGGAGAGAATGACCCACAACATACTGCCAATGCAACAAAGGACTTCATCAAGGGAAAAAGAAGGTCATGGACTGGCCAAGTCGATGAGCAGACCATAACCCAGTAGAGCATTTCGCCTCCGTAAGAGGAGAAACACCCAGGAACACACAAGAACTGAAAGAGGCTGCGGTAAAGGCCTGGAAAAGCATTTCAAATGAAGAATGCAACAGTCTGGCTGTAGTAATCGCTGTCCCTGAAAGGGTTAAACATGTCCTTTTCACTTGAGAAGTGCTTAGCTCCATACAAAAGTGGTTCTATCTTGAGTAATTTAACACATATAGATGAAAATACAGTCAAACCTCGGTTTTGGAACGTCTCGGTTCTCGACCAATTCAGTTTTCGACCAAAATTTGAGTTTTTTTTAATGCCTCGGATGACGAACAAATTTCGGTTCTCGAACAAACTGAGCGCACTTGAATGCACCATTTGACTCCTCTCGCCTTCCTTACACGAGGAAGTGACGCTTCCTCGTGTTGCTTTCCATCGTGAGCAGACGTGTTCAGTAAACATTTTTATTTTAAAAAGAGCGTGGTTTCGGTTTTTGAACAATTTCGTTTTTCTGGAACGGATTATGGATGAAAACCGAGGTTTGACTGTACATCCAATTTTCAGGACTTAAGGACTTTTCAGTTGGTGCCATGACCCGGATTATCATGATACAGTCAAACCTCGGTTTTCGAACGTCTCGGGTCTCTGCCAATTCAGTTTTCGACCAAAAATTTAGAGTTTTTTATGCCTCGGATGACGAACAAATTTCGGTTCTCGAACAAACTGAGCGCACTTGAACGCACCATTTGACTCCTCTCGCCTTCCTTACACGAGGAAGTGACGCTTCCTCGTGTTGCTTTCCATCGTGAGCAGACGTGTTCAGTAAACATTTTATTTTAAAAAGTGCGTGGTTTCGGTTTTCGAACAATTTCGGTTTTCGAACAGCCTTCTGGAACGGATTACGGACGAAAACCGAGGTTTGACTGTACCATGAAATAAAAGATGGAATTTTGACATTTTGTCTGTCATTTATCTTTTGATCAGTGAACAACAAAAACAAAAAAAAGAATCGGAGGAGACCGTATACATGCAGTGGCAGGTGATTAGATACAGCGGCAAGACTGTTGTGGAAAAGTGTGCCTCAAAACTTCAAAGGGTCATCACGCGTGATGTCAGCAAGTCTCATGACATTTAATGTTTGATTTTTTTTAATAGGCTTTTTCAATCTTAAATAAGCTATATTCTAAATAATACCCTACATTAGGCCTATGTATGTTACCCAGCATGCATAAAAATGTGTGTTGGATTGCTGGATGATGAATTGCTACAAACCTCCTCTGGATTGTATCTGGCCAGCACGCCATCGCCGTGGAACTCCTGCAGCACGTCTTTCAGCTTCTTGGTCGAGTCTGGCAACAGATCAAAGGTGCACAAAACCACTTCAGTACGTGTGTGTGTGTGTGTGTAGTTTGAATTCAACATCCCTTGTAAGATGTTCATTGCAATACGCTGGGGCACTTGTCATCATTCCTGAATGCCATGGCAACACGATCCATAATGGAGGAGTTTGTGTGTGTGTGTGTGTGTGTGTGTGTGTGTGTGTGTGTGTCACATTCTGCAGATTTTATTAAAACGATTGTAATGCAGCACAGCGGCACTTTGGGCACATAAAGTCGTTGTTGGGAGGCATTATCGTGCGTCATGAATGTGCACACTTGACAAGCACAGAATATTCGACAACCGACTGCAGCTGCTGAAACACAATGATACAAATCTGTTCTCTGTGCCCACTTGCTTTGGTGTTCTCTCTTCAACTAAATCTGCTTTTTGGATTATTTTAACCTTTTTCAGGGACAGCGGTTACTACAGTGGACAGTGTATCATGTTATCAGGTTACAGGGTGCATGAAAGGGTTAATATATGAAAAAAACTTGATGATTTGATTCGCTTGATGACCTGCCTAGAAAGTGAAACAAATTACAGTGAAATTTTTCACAAGAGGGGGTTTTTCACTGTAGCAAATTTGATCTCAGATGTAAAACACACAAACGTATGTGTACTCTTTATTTTTATTCCAATAGTGCATAAGTATGAGCATGCACTTATTTGACACTTCATATGGTCGGTGTAGATAGAAAAAAAGGGAAAGAAATTGCAAAATTTACGATCAGCATTCACTTTCACTTCCATCAATTTCTTGGATAATGTCTTATTTTGCTTCCTCCTTCTTTCATTTTAATCACTTTTACCCTCTCTTCCAGCGTCAGAGCTCTTCTTGTCTTAGCTGCTTGACATCCAAAGGTCCGTTTTGTAGCCATTTTCGCAATGCAACGTTCTGGCTGCGTCTGAAACTAACAATAACAAATACTTCCTGGACTACTGCGCATGTATAAACCAGTGTGGTGGTTGCTATTGCCGTTTCCGAACGAAGCAGTAGAGGTCGCTGGTGGATTGGACTTCGTTGTAGTGAATTTCGTCGCGAGGCAAGAGCAGAGAAAAAGATTTCGTATAACGCAACAGGGTTTTGTTTTTTTCTCGGCAGGAGAGTGGGAATTTTTTCACACTCGGGGGTATTTTCGCCCATGTAGGTTTCGTTGTAGAGGAGTTTCACTGTATATAAACACCTGGCAGTGGAACCCTTGGGTGTGTTCGACGCAAATTCCGGCATGCATGCTCGTCATGAGATGAAAATAAAAAAGGAACATATGCTGTGAAAAATTGCAGATTGAAGAACTTCTTAGTAAGCTGCTTCTGTTGTCATTGCTTTTCCTTTGACTGCCTTCGGCTTCTTGTTTATGTGCTTTTATTTTAGGTGCTGAAACACATTCAGTTGCCTCGTGATTCAAATGTGTTGTGAGTAAAACCTTAGGGCCCTGCCTATTGTTCCTACGTAGGGCGTTCTATTGTTGGGAACACTCTGCCCTCTGACAAGCTTTGACAGTATGAGTAAAGTTTGTTTGGAAGGACGCACGGGCAGCGCGAGGCGCCCTGCCAGGCTCTCCCTCATATTTTCCACACTACGTCTTTCCGCACGTCAACATTTTGGAGGTGATCGTAAACCGCGGGCACGGCGCGGTGAAAGCGGCATGATGGATCACTGGCGGCGCTCGCATTAAACGCTTCAACGTCTCCATCTCGGTGCCAAAAATCATCAGCAACGCGGCGCATGTCATTATAGGAGGAAATTGGAAAAAGAGAATACATGACAGGAGCGCCGTTCGAGTTGAATTGTGCGGCACTTGTTGCGGTTCAAAGCTGCTATCACTTGATGTTTAACTGCAAACAGAAGCGTTTCCTGGAAATATATTTTTAGAAATAGAGCTTCAAAATGTCCTTATGTGTGACGTGAAATGGAACTCGCTGAGATATCAAAAAGTCAGTTCCAGTATTAATTTCAGGGATTGGTCCATGAGTTTTTTTCATGCCTTCTGTTACAATCGACATGACCACCACGTAATTTTTAATTGAAAGGGCATCTTTTTCTTTTTGTTTCAAAATGTCAAGACATGTTTAGGCACTGGACACTCAAACAGATTACATATGTGGGTCGCCTGCACTTTTAGTCACTTACTGGAACATAATTTGGCAGGTGTTGTCGGGTGTGGTCGAATTGACTTCTGCAATTGGCTCGGTCGTTATGAGGATAACGCTCCCGTGACTTAACAACGACAGTGAAAGCCAGACAGACATCGTATTGCTTACTAAACTGTGGCTTTATTATCCCATATGCTCGTAAGAATCGCTCGTAAGAATAGCGGCAACCGGGTTTTTGCCTCAAGACCTTTCGGCTGATGTTGGACTCGTCTGCTAGCTAGCTTGGACTAGCTGGCTAGGACTAAAAAAGAAAACATGTCAAAGCAGAGCACAAGCTAGCTAGCTAGCTAGTCATAGCCAGCTAGTCCAAGCTAGCTAGCTTGTGCTTGACATGTTTCTTTTCACAAAAAGCTTGTTTTCTCTGCTTTTTGGTAAGAAATGTGTTTTTGATTAAGCTAACCAGTGGTCTACTGCTGATTACTAAAGATTGAAAAAAGGATGGGAAACTTCCTTTGATGAAAGAAGAAAATCGACTGTTTTCTTTTGGTCGAGTTTTTTTGGAGGGTGGTGGGGGGGGTCTTGTCTTGTCACACACAATATTCAATCTGTCTTGAAAGATTAGTTAAAATGCTCTAAAATTGCTAGCAATGTGAGGAAATCTGCTTTGAAAACAGTGGTGGCCAAGAGAGTGAGTTTTTTTTTTAAATTAAAAAATGCTTTTAAATTGCATCATTAAGTTTTCGTGTGTCTATATAAATTTGTATGAATAAAATAAATCATAAAATTTTGCGAAATCAATCAGCTTCACAAACCAAATTGTGTTCCAATAATAAGGAGGCAACAGACAACTCTTCTGTAGCTATTCGAGCCAATTGGAAGCCTGAAGAAAGGGCATCCAAACATTTTTTTTTAAGAATGGTACATGCGACAATTAATTAGTTGTACTCGCGAATATATACTCCAAAGAACGATAGATAATTGTATAGAAGAATAGATGGATACTCACACTGGGTGTATTCTTGTAAGAGGGCGAATTCTGCGGGGGTCAGCGTGACCCAAGCATCCTGGCCGCTCATCATGGTACTCAGGCCTCACCGAGCAGCATTTTTGCCACACTTAATCCAAATCAATGAGCGGTTTCAATGTGGGCTGTTTGGACAAAGGCAAGAAGGTAAGAGGAGTAGAAGAATATTGACATGAAAATATTTCACATTCAAATCAAATTTAGGCATCATGCTCCACACACATTGTCGGGCTGAGCCAAAAAAATGCTTCGCTATTTGGCCCATTTATCAAGGAGATCTGCTTGCAATTGTGGCTCGTTGGACAACTTCCCTGGTTGGAGTTGGCCAAGGTACAAGCACTTGAAATGTACCTTAAATGGCAACTTTAAACCAAAACAAGACATTTCTCGTTTTGTTCCAGGCATGGTTTCCAGACTTTTTCGTACATCCTGTTATGATAGAGATGTCAAAGCAATTTCATGTCAGTGGGTCAAATCATTGTTTTTTTGTTTGTTTTTGTTTTCTAACCAACAAACAGAGCCACCCAATCTCATGGTGCGCCATCAAATTGGTGTAAGTGGCTAATTTTTTTTTTCATCAAAGTGACAGCCCCGCAATTTGCCCCAAATGGCTGCTTCGAACCAAAATGTCTGACTTTGTGTTCTATTTCGCGCATTAGTTTGTGAGACTCTTTTGTGTGTTTTGTTATGATCAACATATCCACCCAATTTTGTGTTGACTGGTCAAACTAGTATTTGGGGCTGGAGGTATTTTTCTAACTTTTCATGAGATGCTACTGAGCGGGTTTTGAGGGGTAGAATTTGAGACAACGTTCAGCAGGATACACATACTAGTGAAGAATTGTGAGTTTTCAGTCATGTCCCATATCCCCACAGTATTTAAATAAAATGTAATTCAATTAAGGACCCAGCAAGCGTAGTTGGATATTAGGGATAGGTGTCTGTTGGTGCAGCATCCTAGCCGAACGCAACAAGTGCAAGAGTCTGTTTTTTGTTTTTTTTGCATTCTGGGCTGTGTCCGCTGGCATCATCAGACTGAGCTGTTGCTATGATGATGGCGCAAGCAGCCCCCCTGACTCTTAATGAGACCACCATTTACACAGCCCGCATTTAATCGCTTGTTGCAGTTGTTGGGAGCCCAAATGATGCACAACCCATTAGGGACAAACAACTAACCTAGTGTCCACATCGTTACGTTACTGTCTCAGTTGTGTGCAGCCTAAATGACTGCAAGTAGTCGCCACACATGCATGAAAACAATTATTGCAATATCACACACATACACACCCACATGCACTGCGTTTTCCCGATATCCTAAACTGGCTTATCTTGTCATTCCGAGGCATGCTTCATAAGCGGCATCCTCACGTGTGTGCTCACGCTTCAGTGCGCCGTATCCATCAAGAGACGGAGAGTGCCTTCCCACACACAAAAAAACAAAAACAACCATTCAAACGTTCACACACATTGCGACACTCATGCGTCAATAAGACGATGAGATGAGGTCAACATGCCAGCACTCACCTGCTACAGAGTCCAGGGAGCAGATCACGTTCCCAGACGAGTCCAAAGATGCGCTGGTCGCTCCAGATAGTGGCCGAAGACGAGGCGGTGTGATTGCGCTTGTCATTGAGAGTGTGGAGAAGAGGAGGCGGCGGTGATCCACTTGGGGATCCAGTGGGTGCTGAGGCAAGAGTCTTTCTATTGTAATTCGATGTTGACTGTGGAGAAGAAGAGGCGGTGCCGATTCAGTCGAGGATCCGATTGGTGCTGAAGAGTGTGGATTTTTTTTTTCAATTAGAAGAGGCAGTAGTGATCCAGTGGGTGCTGGGGAGAGGTGGCAGTAATCCAGTGGTTGATCCGGTGGAGAATACGTATTTTGAATTAAACATCAAGTGTGGATAACACCAGGTAGGGATCCAGCAGGGGCTCCACTAGGATCTCAGTTTTTTTTCCATTCAAAGAAGTGATCCAGTCTGTGATCCAGTCAAGGATCCAGTGGTTGATCCGGTGGAGAATACGAGGAGGGATTCAGCGTATTTTGAATTAAACATCAAGTGTGGATAACACCAGGTAGGGATCCGGCAGGGGCTCCACTAGGACACACCACTAGTTTCTTTTTCCATTCAAAGAAGTGATCCAGTCAGTGATCTAGTCAGTGATCCAGTCGAGGATCTGGCGTTTGAGCCAGTGGAGCATTCAGTGGATGCTGGGACTAGAGGGTCTATGTTGTGATTAGATTTCAAGTGTGGAGAAGGCAATTCTGATCCAGTGGATGATCCATGGAATGATCCAGCAGATGATCTTGTTGGGATCTAGTGAATGTTGAAGCACGAGTGTTTTTTTTTTGCTACAAATCGATGTCATGTGTGGAGAAGAGGTGGCTATGATTTCGTAGAGGATCAAGCGGATGCCGAGTGTATTTCTTTTTTTAATTAGAAGTCAAGTGTGAAGAAGAGTTGGAGCATCCACATGGGTGATCTAGCGGAAGATTCCAGCAGATTTTTCAGTGGGTGCTGTTGAGTCTGAGGAGTGTGTCCATTGTCATTAGATGTTGAGTATAGCAAACACACAGTATTGGTCCAATTAATGATCCAGTAAGTGCTTGATTCAGTGGATGTCCCAGTGGTTGATCTGGTGGACGGTCTGGGGCTGATCCAGTTCAGGATCCATTGGATGGTCCTATGGATACCGAAGCTCTGGTTTGGGCTTTTCAATCAGATGTCAGGTATGTACACAGACGGCGGTGATTCAGTGGAAGATCAAGTGCATGTGGACGCAGGAATCCGGATATCGCCTTGGATCTTGAGCGTGTACGAGAGACGGCGATGATCCAGCAGCATGAAGTGGGAGCCAAGGAAAGAATCCGTACTTTCGAACGGGATGGTTGTGTGTGAAGAAGAAGAAGGGGTGCAGATCCGGTGAAGGTTCCAGCGGATGATCCAATGGTCGATCGTGTGAATGATCCAGTGAGTGCCTAGGCAAGAATCAAGTCTGTCTGTATTCAATGTCGAGTATGAAGACGTCGGGGGTGGCGATCCGGTGGTCGAGCCTGCGAACAATCCAGCGGGTTCTCAGGCAAGTGTATATATTTCAGATTTAAATGTTGCATGTGAAGAAGGGGGAGTAGAACTCCAGTGAATGATCCAGTGTGTGCTAAAGCAAGTCTTTGTGAAAGACATGATAAGAAGTTTCAATCCCATGGTCGATCCACTGAGTGCTCCATTGGATGCTGATGTATTTCTGAATGAGATGGCGAGAAAGAGGCTACGGTGCTGCTGTTTGTTTTCCTCCAGTCAAAGACGTCTGAGGGAGAGAGCGAGAGAGAGAGAGCAGACTCATCACTTTTCCCGCCCCCTCCCCCCTGTTTCTCTCTCCTGTCAGCATGAATGTAGCATCAGTTAGCATTCAGTGCGACAGCCTCTAGTGCGCCAACCTTTGGGGAAACCTCTCCTAGGAGATCCGGTGAAGGATCCAGCGGATGATCCACTGGCCGGATGACCAAAAGGACAAGTGAAAGAGACGAGAAGGATTTATGGAAGCATGCATGCCGCATTCCATATTCATGTGTGATTTCAATCCAGCACCTAGACAAGGCGAACTGTAGAGTGGTACCCAGTATGTGATCGCAATGTATTCCAACAGACAACTGGATTGGATCATGCATTCCAGCACACTAACTGAATGGAACCTATCATAATGGAAAATGTATCTGGTATCTGGGCGTTCAATGGGGATTTATCTGATTTAATCAACCACTTAAGACTCCCACTAGCACGCATCAATATTCTACAAAAACACAATATAACATAAATACAGTAAATCCAATTTATCATGAGTTTGCTGTCCTGTGACTATGAGGATTTTATTTATTTATTTTTTTGCACAATTAATAATTTATGTGGTTCTCAGTCTGGTCTATTCTGGGAGTAATTCTATTTTTCTTCTTCTAGATGGTAGTCCACAACTTACTAGACGGTGTTAATTTGATCCAAAAAAAAAGAAGATGAATGAAGAAGACATATAACCCAGAAGTCATCCGCACGGCCTTGTTTCACAATTTCATGTCATCCTCCGGAACCCTGCTTTTAAATGCCACAGGAAGCAACGGCAGTTTTGCTCCTCAAAGTTTTGCCTAGATTGAGAACGGAAACCTGCTTATGTCATCGAGACAAATTTGAAGTCCTGTTGCGAATATAGTTCAAGAAAAATTTACCAGCTCAACTGACTGTGAATTTCTTGGGCAGATTAAATTGATTTGGCAAGACAAAAAGGCTGAAATGTGTTTGGGCAAAAAAAATAAAATAAATAACATCCACATCCATGGAATGGAAGCAGTGTAGCACAGAGAAATGCCCACAAATGAAGACAATAGACGGTTGGAAATAAATAAATACAATTACATGGAATAAATATTAGAATTTAGTAATACTGTACAAACAAAGACAAATAGACTTCTACTACTACTTTAAGTGATTTGGTAAGATGCTTTTAATGTTAGTCATTTTTTGTACAGGATAAAGAATATACGTTGGTGAATATAGTTCTATAATCTGTCTAAACGTGTTGCGCCACCATTGATGTGCAAATATCTGTTGTCTCTAAAAAAAAACAATCGATGCTAACCATTAGTATGTCGCTGGCAATTTGCATAATTTTTTTGGCACCAAGTATGTACGAGTCATCTTATGGCCACCGCTTGGCGAGACCCCAGTGAAAAATTTCTGGCTCCGCCCCTGGGCTGCGCAGACCACTACACCACACAGTCAAATGGGAACGGCTCATTTAGTGCACCCTCATCTCATTCGCTGGAAAGTGAGCAGTCGCCATGGCAACCTTTAAGTGCACATCAACCCACTGCAGTCGATTCACATCGCTGCTTTGTTGTTTTCTCTCCAAGTAGATGAGCTTAGGAGGCAAAAATATGAAATAGTGTTTATCTTGTGAGGCCAGAGGAGTAATTGGATCTTACTTGGAACCACTGGATACATAATTCTATCACTTCACTTGTACTCCACTTATGAGGCTAAAAATAGCAGCGTCGTTTGCCTGCCTGAATGGGCTTCATTATGTGAGCTCCAAAAAGTCTACGGGGATGACCCAAGGCGAGGTTTTCTTTCCCGAGGGCACGGAACCCATGACGGATCGGCCTCCTCACAAGGAGGAGCGTGGCTGATCATGCCGATGCACATGACTTAATATGCCTCCATCAAAACGGGACACTTCATTACGAACACCTACCATCAAACATTCTGCCTGGTAATATGAGTGAATTCAGACAATATTCACATGGTAGTTGGTATGAAAAAAGAAAAAGAAAAAAAAAATTGTCACGGTGGTGAAAATTAAATGAGTTAAAACGAAATAATTGTCCAAGTAACGTAATCACAGCACATTAAAAATAATATAAAACAATATATCAAAATTGAAAATGTCTTAAAAGTGTAAAGTAAAAAATATACATATGAAGATGTGAAAAGCAAAATATATGAAGTAGAGTACAATTTAAAACAATCCAATCTTAACAATTACAAAATAAAATACAAAATTAAATTTCTTCCAAAATAGAAGAATGAAAAAAATGTTTTTTAATAAATATAAAATGAAAACTGTCTCTGTGCAATATAAAATAAAAATATCAGTAATAAAATAATTACACAAAAATAAAAGTAAGATTAATTTTAAAGAGAAAGAAAAATAGAACTAACACATGTAAAAGTATTTAATAAACGAAAATAAAATCTATCAATAAGAAACTAACCACTGGCCGCCCAGAAACTACATTAAAATAAAAATGACTGAAAATGAAAGAACTATTTATGAGCAACGTATAGTACATCGAAAGTAAAATACATTTTTAAATGAACAGAAGAAACGACGAGAAATAATTGAAAACAAATCTAAATATGAATAAAGTATATAAATATTCTCAATAAGTCCAAATGAAAAGACTTCCAATATATACATAAAAAATAATTCCAAACAATACACAGTGCCTAAAAAGTAAAAACAAAATGTTCAAAATGAAAGAAAGACAAAAATGAATACTAAAATAATTCAAAACAAAATAAACGGTATCCGAAGTGAAATAAGTTAACAAAATACAAAGTGCGATCATAAAAATGACTTGTATTCAAATACGTACACTTTGCATTTCACAGAATTCTCAAAGTGATTCAAAGTCAAATATCTAAATATTAAATGTTACAGCAGACGGCTGATGAATTAAAAATGATGAACAGGTTACATTCACAGTATAAGAAGCTCCAACAAAACTCAAATCAAGCAGTTTGTACGATACAAGCAATGGAGAAAACATGCACAAAAAAAGTGTCATCTTAAGCTTCTTTTCTTTTGTTTTCTGTAGTTTCCTTTTTTTCCATCCAGATCTAATGAGCAACGATGGATGTTATTGATCGTGGCGACATTTCGTCGAGGGTCAAGCGGCAGGCCTCAGGCATCCATTTTACGACGCTCCTCCGACCCAGCGCCATCAATATGTCTGTCCTGGTCTCATCTTATGACTTGTGATCATTAAACAGAGAATTGTGTTCGAATCGATCGATAGAATGATTAGTTGATTGCCGCCAAGGATTAGGGTTCAGGGTTTAATGTCAGGATGCATACAGTGGGCCTGGAAAGTATTCACAGCGCTTTGTTGGCAAATAATTATTATTTTAAAGACAGAAATCACATTTTATCCAAAGGTGAAGCGTTGTGAATACTTTCCGGATGCACTGATTCAGAGCGCTTCACTTTTTCACATTTTGTTGTGAATTTGAATGAAAACAATACAATGCATGACTTAGCCACTGGGGGGCAGTATAATTCAGTCTTGCAGACAGAAACAAGAAGAGGAGTCTTTGGTAATATTAGTTGTTCGCTGAGGATAAAGAAGACATGCCTATGATTATTATGTTATGAAAGCATGTTCATGAACACATGCACACATGCGTCCAAGAAAATACAGACCAAATACAGTGTCATCTGTCCTGGTGCTCATGCATGACGAATATGATGAATATGATAATATCATATCGAGGAATATTCGCAGCTGCTTGTAGCTTCTGCTTTGACACTGCATTAAAATGAAACGAATAACGGCGACAAATCCTACTTTTAAACTGAAATCATTTATTAAAACCCTAACCCAGTTTCAAAACCCAACTTTTAAACCCTAAACCTGTCTTGAAACCCTACTTTCAAACTCCAAAATTTATTAAACCCTACTTTCAAACCATACACTTTCCTGAAACGCTACTTTGAAGCTATTTTGCAATCCTACTTTCAAAACCTAATCTTGGCTTGAAAGCCTACTTTAGAACACTAACCTTCAATTGAAACCCTACTTTCAAACCCTAACCATGACTTAGAACACTACTTGTGACTAACTGATGCAGTCGTGCACCACATTGGTGAGCCCTGCTCGAGTCCAACCACAACTTGCACCCCCACCCAGTCTTGAAACGTCAGTGTTACAACCCATAGTAAACCCTGTACATAATAAATAAGGTGGTGTCATCTATAAAGTTGAGCCAAGAAATAACAAAGGTAATTAAAGTATTGTATCGCTTTATTTGTTGGATATACTATATTATAATACTTGGATCTTATGCAGATGAAGCAGATGCTGACAGGGAAGGTAACAGTGCCATCTGCTGTGCAACATTTTACTCCACCACAAATTGTCATATACAGGGGTCCCTATACTTACCTCATAATATGGAATTTTCAAGTTACAAAATGTCTCAACAGGAAGATATTGCCTCTTGTTATGAAAGAAATTTCAACATACAAAAGGTAAAAATACAATATGGCCTGCTACTTGCAGCTCCGAGTTTCCTGAACGCAACATGGTGATAGCTGCTCTGCCATTGGCTATTACTGAGCATCATCCTGGCATCCCATTGGCTAAGAGGCACCTCTCCGTCTGTGTCTGTGTTCATGCAGCATCCTCGTCATTCGCCCCTCGGGCCATGAGGTGTTTCGGTAGTTTTACGAAAAATGTGAATCACCCGGAAAAATGGTTCACCAGTTGGGCGATCACTTAATATGCTGATGTTTGCCTTGGACATTTTCGAAGGATTGTTAAAAGCTGACAAAAGCAAAAACCACTTCTGAGAGAGAAAATAATAATAATAATAATAATACATTTTATTTATAAGCGCCTTTCAAGACACCCAAGGACACTTTAGAAAATGGACTACAGAGGGTAAAAAAACAATGCGGAGTTAAGCTAAATGACCATCATTTTTATTCTTTACTGTATTCTTTGTTTTTTACATTATGCACAACTCTAATTTATTGTGCAATAATCTATTGTAACATGAATTTATTACATATTGTGATGCATTTTTATGCTTTAGAAAACATTTATGTCTGAATTTTGGGAGGGCTTGGAACGAATTAGGGCATTTACATGGGAAATGCGTCTCTACTTTCAAAATGTTAAGAAATTTCTTCCGGAACCAATTAATTTCGTAAGTAGAGGTACCACTGTATCACAACACCGGCAATGCACCACTCTGATCTTCAACTTCATTTTTTCACATTCATCAAAAAAAGAGGTTAAGTAATACCTTTCTTTTGCAAATTGACAGTAACAAAATCTTTTTTTTTTTTTTGGCTGCTGTTTAAGAGGCTAAAAAGCAAACGATTAAAAAACATACTTCAGTGTATGGAGTGAGCGTGAGGAGCCACGTTGCGCAGTTCACGAGTCTCAGTGAGACTTCATCTTGAGGGAGAGCAGTTGCGAGAAACTCTGCAGAGCCCAGTAAAGCACACTGAGGGACACCAAGGCCTGTGAAACACACGGACACGTTCCGAGTTATGACTGCAGTGTTGCAGTATTACACAGTAAAGCAGACAGAGGGAGACAAAGACTTGCATAACACACAATAGACTGGAGGAGAATTTTTCCAGCATTGCATTCGTAATATGACATTAGTAGTATTCGAGTACTACATTTTCAACAGTACTAGTGTTACTTCATAACATTTGCCATAATTCAGCAAACTCCGGGACAAGTCCTAACCTTGGTTTGAAACCGCTACTTGAAAAACTCTCTGTCTTCAAGCCCATTATTGAAATCCGAACCCATGCGTGAAACTCAAATTTGAGGCCCTAAGAAAGACTTCAAACCTTATTTTGAAACCCTAATGGAAAACATGCTGAATGGAAATCATGCACTGCGAGTACTCTTGAATGTATTTAAATACATCCAAAAGTACTTGCAAGTACATTGAAACGTATTTGCAAGTCAAAACATGTTTACTATTCGTTGGCAGCTCCACGCTTTCGTAATATTTGTCTTTGAATAACCGAATTCCAAATCCTAATCCAGTTAAATATCCAAACCCTGCCTTGAGACCCTACTTACAAACCCGAGCCATGTTTTGAAACCTCAACCCTGGCTCGATAGCCTACTTTTAAACCTCAGCCTTAAGCTTATTAAGTTTTATTTACAAAACATCATACTAAGCATTAAACTGTCATTTTATTCTCATATGAACATTTTGGACTGTTTTTGGCGTCATCTGTTTTTGCGATGAAACAACATCAAAGAGCTTGTCAATAAAAGTTTGATGTTTCTCCCCCCCCAGAGTAGCCTCTTAATATCTTGACATAATGTCGAATACCCTAAATCCTGATTGTTAGCTTTAACCTGGACCATACAAAAAAAACCATTTTACTCAATTTGCCACAATAGGAGACATCTGCTTTTGCTTTTTGAACTCTCCATATAAAACGCTTTTAATCCTCTCCTTGGAAAACCCGAACATTGCCGATTTTAAAATGTATTCATGTTGTCTTGTCAAAATCCATTTTGCTCTGACCAACCAGTCAGAGTGTGGAAAAATGATGTCGTCGAGGGCCAGCGCTCTGGCCGGGTGCGGAGAAATTTCAAATGTGATTGGTAAAAGAAACAGTTGTATTGCTCATATTAGTTGAAGTTGACATGGGCCAGCAACGACTTATTCCGAAGGGCCCCGGGCCAGATTAGATTGACATGGCAACAAATAGAGGCTGAAAACCTGATTGGCCAACAAAACCTAACATCCACAAGTGTGAACGTACGCTACGCTTTAGCCGAGCGTAGCGCATGAATAAAACAACAGGAACATCCTGCTCTCCATCCTCAACTGTTCATTCATCATCACTAACGTCACGTCGTCACGTCCAAGTGACACAACACACATGGACGACACATGCGAGCGCCGCTAACGCAACATGTCATCACAACCACAACACATGCTCACAACTGTAAACCCGTGTCGAAGCAGACCACATTTGACATCATGCTTGCAGACGTAGCCTAATCGGTGCATATCGTCACTCTCGGGTATGCCGTGAAGCCCCCGGGGCATACGGCCGACGCGTTCCGGTCCACGCCCGCCCTCAATAGGTGAAAATCTGCGAAATACAGAGGAGCCCATTTTTTTTCTCCATTGCTTTTTACCCCTCCTACATGCTTGAAACACATTTTAACCCTTTCTTGCACCCTGTAACCTGTTAACATAAGATATCCACTGTAGTAACCGCTGTCCCTGAAAGGGTTCATGTATTAACTCATTCAGTACCAGCCAATTCTAGACCAGTCTGAAAAGACGTTTAAAAACGTCCTTGGGAGTGAATGAGTTCAAAAGAAGCAAACAAATCAATGGGACGGAGGTCTCACTGTACTTCCAGTGGTCCCAAAAACACACAGCGGTGCTCCTAAACGTTCCTGTCTTGTGTTGAGTTGCACTTTCACCAGAGAGCAACATGTGTTCTGTCTGGTGTGTGTTTGTGTATGACAGCAATATTTCTCATGGTTGCGTTCCAGTCTCTGGTGGGGCGTAAAGCTGGCCAGTGTAGCCTTCCTGAACGCCGAGCTCTCATAGGAGTGGACAGGAAGTTGTATTCGCGCATGTGTGTGTGTGTGTGTGTGTGTGTATTTGCATGTGTGTGTCAATATACACACTTTATTTTTTACGCAATATTGCTGTCCTCTTATTAAATACAGTGGAAGCTCTGTTACAAATGATCCAGTTTATGGACAATTGGGCATATGAAAAAAATTTTAATACAAAAAAATGACCTCTGGTTTACACACTATTTTTAGTTTGCGAACAGTCTCAGAACGCTGTACTTTTTCTGGTGTCCCGTAAACATCATCGGCTCCTTGCTTTACTCTGTTAGGTCGACCCCAAAAAAATGTCAACAGAAATTTCGGCCTATAAGCTATACAGTCAAACCTCGGTTTTGGAACGTCTCGGTTCTCGACCAATTCGGTTTTCGACCAAAAATGTCGAGTTTTTTATGCATCGGATGACGAACAAATTTCGGTTTTCGAACAAATTGAGCGCACTTGAATGCACCATTTGACTCCTCTCGCCTTCCTTACACGAGGAAGTGACGCTTCCTCGGGTAGACGAGGAAGTGATGCTTCCTCGTGTTGCTTTCCATTGTGAGCAGACGTGTTGAGTAAACATTTTTATTTTAAAAAGAGCATGGTTTAAGTTTTCGAACAATTTCGGTTTTTGAACAGCCTTCTGGAACGGACTATGGACGAAAACTGAGGTTTGACTGTAATTGATTATTTTAAAACCACCTTTGCGGCACCTGTAACCAACGTATGGCCACTTTCGTGTTTCCTCCCGGACAAATGTCGCTGACGGTCAATGATCCAACCATTCATTTTTTGATCCACTTTATCCTCACAAGGGGTTCGGCGAGTGCTGGAGCCTATCCCAGCTGCCTTCGAGCAGTCGGCGGGGACACCCTGAACCGGTTGCCACCCAGTCGCAGGGCTCACAGGGACGAACAACCATCCGAGCTTACATTCACACCTAGGGACAATTTGGAGTGTTCAATCAGCCTGCCATGCATGTTTTTGAAATGTGGTAGGAAACCGGAGTACCCGGAGAAAACCCACGCAGGCCCAGGGAGAACATGCAAACTCCACTCATGAAAGCCGGAGCCGGCCGGAATCAAACCCAGCACCTCAGCACTGTGAGGCCGACGTGCGAACCACTAGACCGTAAACGGTCATGAAAGTCAAACTTTTAAAAACAAATCAAACTGTATGACTCCAGCAAGATCGTAAGCTGACACCAAAATGGAGTATATTCTTGTTTTACTACATTTCACGCTTTACTTTTGGGTGGCCCGAAACCTGAACTAAATCCCATGACGTGCATGGTTTCTCCTCTTACAGAAGTTCACTCCATTCAACATTAATTTCCACATTGCTTGAACGTTTGGTGGCCATTCTTCACATTGATCAAAGTCCCTCGGCACACTTTTTGGATGTTCTAAGATGTGACATGAGGACACAGCAGCACTATTTTCTCCTGCCAAAAAGTTCTGAAATTATTTTCCAATGCGCTGTAAAGTTCCCATGGCGGCTCATATATCAGCACGCCGGAACGCTGATGCTCAGACGATTTTTCATTTCAAGACAGCCGTGCAGCTGCGTCGGGGTGACATTTTCACCCCCACTTCCGCTGGATACAAGACAATAAAATGGCGCTATTGTCACTGATATATATATATAATAAAAATGTTTATTGAACACGTCTGCTCACAATGGAAAGCAACACGAGGAAGCGTCACTTCCTCGTCTACCCGAGGAAGCGTCACTTCCTCGTGTAAGGAAGGCGAGAGGAGTCAAATGGTGCATTCAAGTGCGCTCAGGTTGTTCGAGAACCGAAATTTGTTCGTCATAAAATGTGTTCGAGGCATAAAAAAATGGACATTTTTGGTTGAAAACCGAATTGGTCGAGAACCGAGACGTTCCAAAACCGAGGTTTGACTGTATATATATAAATATATACAGTAAATATATTTATTCCCCCCACCCCCCCCCCCGAATTTTGCGTTGGGGGTTCCAGTATAGTACCGTGTGGTGCCTCAACAAGCAAGGCAACACCGCGCTCTATTGGAGTATATGCAGCATAATTAATATCAAGAATTAGAGGCAGAGAAGGTCCTCAACCAAACTGCAGTAATAGTCATTGTTTCCACTGAGCGGAGAACAGAGGTCTGTGAGTATTGCTGTTTATTATGTGTGATTGCTCCATGTGTGTTCGGGTAGCAATTTAAAAAAATAATAATTCAGCTTCTCAACAGTAACTATTTTCAGATTTGCTCTTACTTTGGAATCAACGATCGATATTTTGAATATTTTCTGACACGTTATCGACCAAACCAGTAATGGAATCATCTTTTTTTTTTTTTTTGATTCATTCTGTAATAAATTGAAGTTAAGCTCCGGTCCTGTTATGGGTTGCATGGCAGGCTTTTTAATAAAGGCGATTGGCTGGAAATTCATCCCCCGCCTACTTTTATCCAGCACCCCCCGCGACCCTTGTGAGGATGAAGCGGTTCATTGATTAATCAATAGAATAATAAACAGATTAATCGGTTATGAAAATAATCATTAGTTGCAGACTAATGAGAAACACAGAATAGATCATGGGAATTAGGATGTGGGTTTTTTTCAATTGTAGAACTGAAATGTGGGTGTGATTTAACATTCTTGAATTCTCATGTTCATTCCACAATTTATTTATTACTGCACCTCCAATGCTAATTTCCATTAGCCACTCGCAGTGTTTCACTTTATGCTCGCAGATTTTTGTGATGACATAACATGGTTTGGTTCAACATTTGGGTGTGTAAGTGTGCGTGTAAACGTATCAAGCTTGAATCGCTTTTGTTTTATGTGTTCGTTTAGCACAAAACTTACAAGTGGGAATGACGAGCACCTTGAAGCAAGCAGGCTTTGCCTCTTTTTTGGCGAAGTGTGCGAGGAAAAGAGAGAAAGAACCAATGAATACTTCACAAAGTACTGCTCGTTTGATATTATTAATAAAAATCATAAAAGGTGGGTTTTTTTCTCATTAATTGAATTTTTAGCTATTTTTTAGCTATTTTTAACATTTTAGCTGGCCAACTAAAAGCTTCTTGTTTTATGAGCCAGAAACGTGTACAGCAGAGCGCGGCAGGAATGAGCCCAGCGAGGAAGGGATGAAAGTAAAATGGGGAGAAAAAAAAAAGCAGGTGAAGGGGTACAAAATTCTGCGTTTTAGGGTTCCTCCCTTGAGGAGGATTATCATTTAAAACCTTTATTTTTTTATTTTTAAATAACTTTTTCACTTCTAAAACGAGGCAACTGGCAGTCAAACCCGTCGTCTTTTTCAATGCATCCCTGGAGAAAAATTTGCATTTAAAACATTTTCTTTTAGCACGTCAACTTTAAAGATGTGGAAATCCAACTCATAGAAAAGCTCCTTTCGCAGTGGACATCAGAGCCTCGTTTTATTCCAAGCTTGCTGTGCCGGGTGAAAGGTATCGACGAGGGTTTGGGGGGGGGGAGTCGTAGATTGCGAGGTGCAACAGGGCATTGTGCGTGGAACCTTTTGTTTGTTTGTTATATTATCGCAGTTTGAGACGCTGGCATGGATGACGCATTTCAATTTCTGATCCAGCTACGGCTGTCAAAATACTTTTGGAGGAGGTCATTCGACCCCATCATCCAATCGATTAGTCGAGTCCTCACACAAAAAGGAATTTGGCATTATTAACTCATTCAATGCCAAGGATGTTTTTCTCATGTTTTTCAGGCATTCAATCCCAGGTACGTCTTGATGTATTAAAAAACTTTTTTTTTTAATCACGTGGTAGGTTAACCCTTTCAGGGACAGCGGCTACTACAGTGGACAGCGTATCATGTTATCAGGTTCCAGGTTGCATGAATGGGTTAAAGAAGGGTCTAAAAATGGCCGACACTGATTAAACAACATTAACATGAATACAAAATTTGCATTCAAGCGGTTATTATGATTTGTGTCTCCTTTAGTTCACCATCCTCACATTTTTCACTATATCGTCAGTGACTCTGAATGTGTGGAACTTTCGTCCGCTCAAACATGAGTCCGCTTGGGAAAATGATTGGATGGTTAGAGACTTTGTTGAACATATTTTTTAGAAAAGACTTATTATTTATTCAAATGATGGTTGCAACATTACTAGCTGATGGCGTGCAGCTGAAACAGAATGTTCATTTCCAGTTTTGGTGCGCGTTATCTAAAAGGAGCAAAGCGAATGACTGGAGAATTGATCCACCGTTTCTCTTTTGTACATCGCAGAAAAAAAGAGGCGATATTGCCACATTGCTTTCCTCATCGGTTGAATTGTTTTGGTGTGTTTTTTAATCAATCATAAATTGGCGAAAAATGAAGCCCTGGTTTGTATTTTCACAGCTTCAAGAGCGCAAACGTGCTTGGCCTTTGCGACTCAGTTCAAGAGGATTCCTCAGCAAAGACAAATGAGTCTCCTGGGGGTGGCAAAGAGGTTAATGGCTCCCTCGACTCCTTCCATCCGCCCACTGATATTTATAAGAGTTATGACGCCCCTGATTGTACGCTCCCGCTGCGGACTTTGCCGGGAAAATACGAGGCTGAGAAAGAAGACAGCAGTCAAGGAATTATGGCTTTGGGGGGGGGAAAAAAAAAGAAAAGAAAGACCTTAAACGGTATATGAACAAATGGCACTGAAACGGTTGTTTCAAACCAAATGCCAGATTTTGAGGTATAACTTCCTTTAGAAAAATCATATAAGGACAAGAAAGCTACCAAATTTCATGTTTCTAAAGGAAATTGGCTTTTTTTTTTTTTTTTTAATCCATAGGCCAAATTCCATTGAGCTAAGTGCAAGTTCCATTGAGTTAAGTGCAACTGTTTCAAATGATGCTTCATTTGCAAATTTGACCATCGTACTCCACGGATAATGAATGACAAGACCTCCTAATCTCACTCATTTAGATTTGTATATTGTGTGTGGTTCCGATTTGATATGATGGTGAAAATGTTTGTGATCATCCGCCGGAAATGACCGAAATGACCCTAAAATGGCTGCTTCTCAACAAAATGTCAGACCTCCTCTGCCTTTTCAGACACGGCTTCCTGAGACTTTTGTGGAGGTCTCCTCATGATGGATATCCCCCAAACCAAATTTGATGTTGCTGTGGGTGAAAGTGGCTTCAAGGGCTGAATTTTCAAAAAATGATTCGTCAAGGCCCGAAGGAATGCTTCCTCCCAGGTGTTTTTGACCGTAACAAAGTGATCGATAACAGCGGCCACGGTTGCTGCGATTACGGCGGTTCAAATGTCGTCAGCGGCCCGATGAAAAAACACGCGCGTCGTCTTCTTTAAACCGGGAAGTATTTGCACGCGACCGCTTTTCCGTCGCTCTTTCCAGTCTTCCACCTTTTTTTTCCGCAATCTCACGCTTCGGCGGCGGCCAACTTGGAAACGTCGTCGGGAACCCATTTGGTACCGAAAACGACTCAAGGACGATTCGGGCTGAGGCACTTCTATACGATGCCGTAAAGCGGACAAATTCAACCAAACTGGCAAGCGGGGAAACTTTTCCAGGCGGGACACTTGAAGAATTCGTTTTTTTTTTTTTTACAACACCACATGTGAATGTTTGCCAAGACATGAGCGAGCCTGTTGGATTTTAATAAAGCAAACGCAGAGCAATGGAAGCCTTTCTGCTGAGAAATGATACGCCACTCCGGACCATTTAATTGTAAAATATGACTTCTTTTTTATAGTGGAACACTAAGAACGTCCTCTATCATTATTTTTGAATGATTTGGGAGTCTATCTGACAAAATCTTCCCATGGGAACAGACACCCTCTTAATATTTAAGAGCAGATTTAAAAACTTCATATTTGATCACGCTTGTCATTTCAGTTCTTCGGTGTTCTGTCTTAGGCCTACAACGCTGTATTGTTCGCTCTCTATGGACTGGATTCAAGTGGTGGGAATAAAGTATAAATGCATCGTTATGGTGTTAACGTTTAATATCCACGTTGAAGTGGAGAAAAACTATTCATCGACATCGCAATATTTGCTCGAAAAAAATGTCAGGGGTCTCCTGATGGGCGTGGCACAAATCAAAAATTACGTACTCTTGTAATTAGATACGAAGCAAAAGCCTTGAGGAAAAAATAAATAACTTGGCCATGATGATAATAATAATCAACTAGGGTCTTTGACTCAGTAAGCTGCAGTAATAATCATTGCAGGGGAGAACGACTACATGCCTGCTACATGTGTTGCTCCACCTTTGTGATCGAATATCTCTTGCTTCAGGGTTACAGTGCTACGACGATGATGCTATTTGTTCGTCTGTCTAAGTGTGAGTATTAAGCTATCAAAGTTGAAGGCTAAGTTGGTTGTTTTAATATTTCTCTTTGTTTGATGTTTAGTTTGACAGTCAACTTCAACTGCCTCTTTCAAATCGCTCCATTCTCTCCCTTCCTTTCCATTGCCGGGAGCGCTGGCATGACATCACAGTGCAGAGTTTCCACAGCGCCAAACAAATCCCATTCAGGGTTTTTACAGCCTTGACCTTTCGCTCATGAGGTTTTTTGGGGGGGAGGGGGTGAACTCTCACCACAGGTTGTCTTATCAGGAAAAGGAAAGGTGGGATTCGCTATTTTTGCTGATTTTTGTCGGACTTGAACTTGATAATATTGATGTGACCTGGACATTTATCCTTCCACAGACGAGCAGACAGGCACAAATGAGCTCTCAATCAACTCTGACGTGGCTTGACTTATTACTTTCCTGTTATATGGTCACTCATCAAACTTCACGGACACACAAAAGCCAAAACTAAACACGAGAGTCGGACCAAAACCTCCACGGGGGCCGAAGCAAAATGTTAGCTTGCAAGCATAAGGTATTTTTAGATTACTGTCACGTAGCAATAAAACAAATAGCAATGTGCTTGCTAAAAGCATTTCTTCTTTACGCCTATGTAAATTCTTAGTCCTCCAGGTCATGTTTATCTGCAAAGGAAGAATTGAGACAACTGGACTCTTCTTGTTTGTTGCATTGGGGGTGAAGGGGGTTTTTCCACTTTTCAAAAAATTTTAAAATGATTTCGGCAATTTGCGCTGACAGCCTAATGAAAATGAGATTTTGGGCCCATCTATTTCTGCCAATAATGTTGATTTATTAACTATTCATAAATCTACGCTAAACTTGTGTGAGAATAAAAGATCGGATCAACGTGATTAACCCTCATGCAGTATTTTTAAGCGGCTGCATGAAGGGTATTACGTCCCAAAAATGTCCCTCTTCCAATGTGCAACAACTTTTTTCACTTTTAATTTTTTTTCACTTTTTTCAAAATGTTCAGTGGGAATTGGCCAAGACATTGATATACATCCTATGCAAAATTTCAGCTTCGTGGAGTTATTATTCACTGTTTTGTCTGTGGTGTCCATTTGTCCAACAGTCCTAAATCGTCCAAAGTGTCCAATTTTGGGATAATTACTGCATGGGGGTTAAACACTAAGGGGGATACTGAATATCATACAGACCAACTGAATGTAACAAAAATGAATACATTTTTTGGGCTACTATAAAGGTGCCTGGAGCCAACGTACCAGTTCTCCAGATATCGTTTTTCGTTCGACTATTAATTTTTTCTGCTTTAACTTGTGATAGAAGCATTGTTTGGTGGCTTCACAACAAGTAGAATTGGTAAGCAATTCTTCAATAAAAGTATGAGGGTATATTAAATCCCACTCCCAGTTTAAGTTTACTGTCAAAACAAAACAGTGAATGACACATTTTGTATTAAAAAAATAAATAAAAATAAATAACACATTGTGTTACTAGTGCCATGCGTCTTAGTTGCATATCTGGAAATAAATGTTTATTTTTGCCATTAAAAGCCCTTCGTCGGTCTTGTTTTTGTTGTTTTATAGTTTGAGGTATCTATGCTTCCTTTCACAAAATTCTCGTTTTCTGGGCTTTCTGGTCCTAAACCGGAGTTTTTGATGAAACCAACCCATGTTCTGGAGATGATTATGAAGAAAATGAAAGAGCTCGACACATTTGTTTGTTTTGTTGTTCTGGTGGAAGAAGAAAGTCGACTCTTTCTTTTGGTAGGTTCAGTGCTTTGTGTTTTCTCCTTGAACATAGTATTTTTTGTGTGTGTTGTGGTTGCATTGTTTGGGAAAAAATATAAAAATAGAAGGAAAAAAAGAAAATCTTTCAATCCATTTAACTCAACCAAAATTTGACAGTTTGGTTATTTATTTCTTTGGCCACGACAAAGGAGCAGTTGAATGTAAGAGGATAATCATTTGCTCATAATAGTAGCTCTCCTCCTGAGCAAATTAACCAAAATCCACCCGCCCCCACACTTTTGAAATGACGGCAACGCCCTATGTGTCTCTGAGCACTTTTTAAGTGCCATTAGTCTCGTAGGTGCTGGCAGGTGCTTGAAAGCCTCACCAAAGACTCATGGTGGCTGACACAGGGGCACCCTTTGACGTGAGAGCAGCCGTCACGCTTTTAATGACACGACACGCTGCCCTGACGCGTTTTGAAGCGGCGGCCAATCGATGGAGAGAAAAAAAAAAGGCGGCGGTGGGTGAATTGACATTTAATTGTGCTGGGGCCCCTGACTGCACACAAAAAGCCTGGCTTGTGATATATGGCATCCTAAAAGCTCTCCGTGCTATTAACAGCTGGCAGGCTCTGACCACGGAATCACACCAAGGCCTCACGAGCCAGACGGGAAGCTGGAAAGCGTCTGCATGAATGGATTGGAGGTAGGGGGGGGGCAGGGGTTGGGAGGGACAAAATGGGCGGTTTTGTGATAGACATGAAACGCGATGAACAGTTTATATGACCAACAGGGAGAGGAAAATTATAATGGTTGTTAGTATTATCACCATATTGATGAAGTGAATATAACGGAAGGGAGGCATCAAAATATTCGGTGCTATTGCAAACCAGAATGCTGAAAATATCACAAATAAATAATACTACTTTCAAATCAATTCAATGGGCAATACTGATTTGAGATTAGTTGTGTGACTTCAACAAGGTTCCCACTCTTCCACTTGCTTTTTATTTATGGGCCTTTTAAGGACTTTTGAGGGCTAATGACGCCATTTTTAAGGACTTTTTCTCCATTCAGCAGCGGATTCATGGTGTATTTAATGAACAGAAAGCCACATATCACTGAGCTGGTGTTCAAATCATTGCTGCCAAAGGAAGGGCACATCTTTTATTTTTAGGGGCAAGAAAAAAGACTAAGAAAAAAATTAATTTAGAAAATATAAAACTTCAAAATAAAAATAAATTTGTAAGCATTTTTATTGATTTTAGAAGCTTTCCCTGAAAATTAAGGACAATTAAGAACATAATTTTACAACTTTTTATGGATTTTTATTAACTTTAAGGACCCGTGGGAACCCTGTTCAAATAGTCTGGTATTCGCCCTCCCGCACGTCCTAGAATTTTATTTTATTTTTAAACAAAATGAAAATGTCTGACAGTGATAAGTATGTTTCTGTTCAGTGATGGAACAAGCTATGAGCAGTTTGCTGGGGGAGCCTTAACCAGCGACTACGAATAAGTGACAGATGTTTTGCTAATGAGGTTTAAAAAAAAAAAGCTTCTTACCTGTGGAAATTACGTTCTGGTTGGTCAGCTGGTAGTCATGCATACACATTCCTGTGTTCCTGCCTACATGCTTGCCAGCTCCACTTTGCAGTAATTGTATAAAACCTTTGATTATGAATCACTTCCTCCTCGTTTCCTTTTCCATCGACAAGACACCTATGGCTGTGATGTAAAATACAGTAGTCGTGATCATTGTAATATATTATCGTTCTGCTTCTATTTATTATATATTTGTTTCACGTCAAGAAGTGTCATTTCTTCGCGCACACCTGAGCCCCACAGATGTTGTGGCCAGGACAATAAAAGCAGCGACTCTCACGTGCAAATCCCATCAGCCAGCTCTAGTTAGCGGCAGACGCCACTAATTGTTTCCAGAAGCGTCACTCTGCGCTCAGTAAGCTGTGCGAGGAAAAAGACCAAAGGGGGGGGAGGAAGGGGGGCACCAATAATGAGAGGTCAGCCGCCATGTACAGTCCACAGCCAGAAAGGCACTCCAATTTTAGGGCCAATTGGAGCACGCATTTGGACCGAAAGATCATAGCAACGGTGGCCGGACTTTGCGCATTAAACAGACCACACAAACACACGGGACCGTGTTGGGCCAATCACCATGACAGCACACATTTACCCCAAAAGTGATGTCATTGTTCAAGATCATCGTCATACTTGTCTTTGGAGTTTATCCTTACATAGAGCAGCACTAGATTCAAGTTCATGTGCTGAGCACAGATGCTGCTGTCACGCGAATGCTAAATGTTGAGCCGACTCTTGATCGCAAAACATGTTATAACAAGTATTAGACACAAATGTACATAAATAAAGTTTGAGTTTTTATAAATTTAGTTTATAAATTATTGTTGTCATTTGAATCTAATTATTTTAATTGTGGTTTGGCACGGTGTAGATTGGTTAGCACGTTCGCCTCACAGTCCAGAGGTCGTGGGTTTGAATTGGGGTCCGGTTTTCCTGTGTGGAGTTCTCCCGGTGTTTTACCCGTGCCTACATAGGTTTTCTCCGAGTACTACAGTTTCTTCCCACATTCCAAAAATATGCAGGTCAGGTTCATTAAACGCTCTAAATTGTCCCTAAATGTGATTGTGAACGGTTGTTTGTCTATATGTGCCAGGCGATTAGCTGGCAATGAGTTCAGGATGTCCCCCTCCTACTGCCCAAGATCAGCTGGGATCGGCTCCAGCACTCACGACCCTCGTGAGGATAAGCGGTTCAGATGATGGATGGATGGATGTTTGTCCAATATGTTTTTTATGGAATATTTATAACTTTGTCTGTCTTATATTTTGTGTTGCGCTATTTTTGTCTCAATATTTTTGGATTGGTTTTTGGCAGCCGTCACATGTCCAGCAAGCTCAGACGTGTTCAGTCCAACTATTGTCAGATTATTTACATTGACTTGTTTGTATGTATTGCCAGTAACAGGCTCAATAATATGCTAAATGTACTAACTGTTGTCTGAAATGCAAAAAAGTAAATGCGCCTTACCTGGGTGGGCGCAGTCAGAGCTGAGTTGGGAGGCCTCAGGTGGCTGTAATGCAGCAACATCACCATGCACATGCAGCGTAGCATCTCCAAAATGGATGCCAACGGCCTGGGCACAACACATACATGTATATGAGGGGTTTTTCTTGCCGATGTAATTTTACAAATAACAACTCACATGAGAACATCTATCCATCAATCAATCCCAGATGTCTTCGGGCAGTCGGCGAGGTACACCCTGAACTGTTTGCCAGCTAGCACACATAAACAAACAACCATTTGTACTCGCATTCACACCTAGGGACAATTTGTAGTGTTTCATTAACCTGCCATGCATGTTTTTGGAAACCGGAGTACCCGGAGAACACCCACGCAAACTCCACACCGGAAGGGAAGGCTGAAGCCGGAATCGAACCGTGCACCTCTGCACTGTGAGGTGGACGTGCTAACCAGTCGACTACTGTGCCATGAGAACATTTTATACAAATAAAAATTAAATTCAATTTATGTCAAACATGGTTCCTGTATTCATTATAAAATATGATGAAAGAAAAAGAATACAGGACATAATAATAAATTACACACAAAGCGTTTGTTTGGGAAAGAAGGGGCTGCCACATACTGCACATGGTCAAAGTAGTACCACCTACATCGAAATCTGAATCAGGGAAACCTCTGTATAATATCATGTAAATACTGCATGGCATAAAAAAAAAAAAGTTAGTGTGTAGGGTACCTGCAGTCAATGATGAAGCCCAGGGAGGTAAGAGTGAGCAGGATGTAGCCGGTCATCCCCAGGACGGTCAACTGGGTCAGCGTCTAGGGTACAAATACAGCACATGGCGTGACTTCCAATGGAAAGCTGTAATCAGCATCATGGGTGCTTGGCTGACAGTGTCTCAGGAGACAGCTTTCCACAAAGCACCAAGCTGTACCACTGTTTACTAGGCAGTGCCAAGGCAAACAAGCCTGAGTGTGCTAGCACATGGCGGGTACACAGCAGCACATGAACAGCAACATCTTACTGTACACTCGGGGCTGCAGAACATCTAATGGGCATAGAAAGGACTTTGCCACAGACACTCACCCCATTCACTCATTCATTCAGCCATCCATTCACTCGTCACTCAAATACTCCCGCACTCAGTCAGTAGCTTACGTTGTCACTCACTCAGTCATGAAGTCACAAAGTCATTCAGTGGGCCGGTCGGTTGGGCAGCCGCTCACTGTGTCACTTTGTTGGCAAGTCAGTCAGTCACTTACTCTCAGCCCGTTAGTTGGTCAATCACCCACACACACCCACACACACACCAACAAACACACTCAGACACTGGGTCAGTCAGTCAGTCAGTCAATCACTCAGTGAGTGACTTACTCAGTGGGTCACTCAAACACTCACTTGCTAACTCAGTCAGCCGATCAGTCAGTTCGTCACACAGTCAGTCGTTATTCACTCTGTCAGTAAATCAGTCACTTATTCACTCACTTGATGAGTTGGTCCATCACTCAGACATTCGGTCATTCACTCTCTGGTTCAGTTAGTCATTCCTTCAATCACTCAGTCACCTACTCCTCAAGTGCACCTAAATGTGTCTAAGGCAGAAGGACATTTATTTATTTCATTGGGGACAGTGCACATTAACCAACATATACACTAAAGACGCAACTGTTAGGACAGCTGTCAATTAACATGCCCAAGAGGTTTTTACAAGTACAAAATAGTAAAGTGTGTTGTCTATGAATGACGACCAGCTTCAGTTCACCAACAATTGCGTGACAGCAACACTAATGTTAGCAGTAGCGTTTGGTAAGCTAGCTGGCTAGCCAGCTAGCCGGCTCACATACATACAGTACATAAACACAAAAGGGTGACATGATTTATTGTGGGAGCCGGCGAAGCTCACGCTGTTATTTTCCTTTGCAAAAATCCTGATTGCTGCATCCTGAAGGCTATTTTGCTTGGGAAAGGCTCCAGTCCACAATTAAGGCGTTTGTGTTCACTGCCGGACCACCAGCTGGTGTTTCATTTTCAGGCGAGTATGGGGAGCCTTCTCGGCCCTGGAGGTGTGTGTGTGTGTGTCCGTGTGTGTGTGTGCGTGTGTGTGACCACAACTGAGGAGTTAAAAAAAAAAAAAATAGAGGGGCAATTTTATTTGGGAGTTGTGAAGGAGTTTGGGCGTGACGGCACTTCTCGGCTAACCAAAACTATGCCTGAGGGGGGAAAAAAAAAAAAAGGCTTCCAAAGATAACTGCCAAGGAGACCCGATGCTTTATTTTTCTGATGGAGGAGGAAGGGAAGGGGGTCTTTTGGCTTGGGCAAGTGGAAAATAATAGACAAAGGTTCCTCCAAAGGGGAAGGCCGATCAGTCATCCTGTCATGATGTTAGACACAGCTCGTTTTTCTTTTTGTTTTTTAAGTAAAAGTTACCGGGCTCCGGCGGCCGCAACAAACTGTGTCATTAGTTCAATCATGTTGGCCCAGACAAGTAGTCTTCAATTAGGGAGTTCAAGACCTTCTCGTCAAGACCTTCTCGTCAAGACGTCCGCAGGGACCAAACATCTTTGGCCATGTCAACACTCGCTGTCACCGTTTAAAAAAAAAAAAATTAAAAAAAATGACACTAAAAATACATTTTAGCTGAATTAACACGAAAATAAAATAACCATGACTATCTCAAAGTCGAAATGGGTAAAAACTTTTTCATCTTTTGTATGCTGATCGGCAAGCTCTCAATAAGCATAACGATCCTGATCATTTGGATCACGTGTGTTGCGGCACAGAGAGTTGGAAAACAGGCAGGACAGCGGCCCTTGAGGACACCCCTGCCTTCGACGTTCGTCATGATAGTGAAATCAAAAATGTATCTTCACCTCATCGTATTTCATATACGCAATTGCTCATGCATTTCTCCTGCTCATGCACTTTAACTCATTCAGTATCAGCCAATTCTGGACCAAGTCTGAAAAGACGTTTAAAAACGTCTTTGGGAGTGAATGAGTTAATAACAAATCAAGTTTTAAGCCAAAGATGTGAAAAATGGTGACAAGCAAATAATATGATCCATTCTATGTTAAGAAAGGATTTGGTAAAAGATGTAGAATTGTATTGATTTATTTATTTATTTGGCATTGATTTTCTGCCAAAATGAAAAGGGAAAAAAAAAAATTATTTAGCGAGGAACATGAAGGTGACACACTTTATTTGCTTTAGTGGGCCGTGAAAAATGATGACGCCCGCACGCTAAGGAATTTAGCCGTCATGAAATGAGACAAAAGGAGGCTGGAGATTTGGCGAAAACAACACAGTTGGCCTTGTACCGAGACTTTTTTTTTTGTCATGTCTTTCCTGTAATTCTCATGTGCCTTAATGTGACAAATACGTACCGCCTGGTTTTCGAAGAGCTCGTGGTACGTGTGCAGCACCAGCAGGAAATGTGTCACCACGTAAACTTGTACCGGCAGCGAGCAGCTGGGATCGTGAGGCTTCTCCTCACCGGTCAGCTGCCAGTGGAAAAGAAAGAACAAACATTAAGAGACCTGAAACCACTTACCCGCAAGGCACAACCACTCGGTGAAAATCATTAGTAGAAAACAAAATCTCTGGGATGAGCTTGCCTTTAAAGGGCTCCTGGAAAGGGACAAAGTGATCCAAAAATTCACCTCTCCAAACCAAAATGGCAGATTTTTGTGACTGGCTTTTCGAGACTTTTTTTGGTTGAATGTCAAAAGATAGTTATTCGAGATGTAGTTGTCAAACTTTGTCCACATGCCCCACCCGCAATCAACAAAACCAAAAATTTGGGGAGTTTATTGTAATCCATCTCGCGAATGTATGTTGGTCAAATTTGGTTGCAGACAAACTCTGTCGGATAAGGTCACTTAAGGTCATCTTTAAAGGACCAGTGGAAATGGCCAAAAGGTCTCTTAAACGACTGTTTCAAACCAAAATGGTCGTCTTTTATGTCTCTTTTCGGACATGACGTCTTGATACCCCCCACATGCCATCCATCCATCCATCCATTTTCCGAACCGCTTTATCCTCACTAGAGTCGCGGGGGGTGCTGGAGCCTATCCCAGCCGTCTTCGGGCAGTAGGCGGGGGACACCCTGAATTGGTTGCCAGCCAATCGCAGGGCACACAGAGATGAACAACCATCCACTCTCACACTCATACCTAGGGACAATTTAGAGTGTTTAATCAGCCTGCCATGCATGTTTTTGGAATGTGGGAGGAAACCGGAGTACCCGGAGAAAACCCACGCAGGCCCGGGGAGAACATGCAAACTCCACACAGGGAGGCCGTAGCTGGAATTGAACCCGGTACCTCTGCACTGTGAAGCCGACGTGCTAACCACTGGATTACCGGGCCGCCCCCCCCACATGCAATTTTTTCCAATTACTTGTCTATCCCATGTTGCACAAAATGGTGAGAGTAGTCCATGGGGAGAAAGCGGTTTCAAAATATTCAATAAATGAGTCAAATGCATTATTTATTTATTATTTAATTTGCTGACCTCCAAAATGGGAGCAGTGTGGGAGTGGGAGTCGTTTTCAACCTCTATTTGGTGGGTGTGTTTGGCAATTGTTGCCACATCTTGATGCCAAGGAACTATGATGAAGTGAACTGATTTTGTAAATACAGTTTTTTGCACAAATAGGATTCCGGAATGTTTTTTTTTTTTTCAAAGGTTCCACTGGGATGAAAATGAGCTCATTAGGTCATCTGGATTATTATATTTTTTTACTGGAAGACGTGAGTCCATCCTTTGGAATTTGCTCAGTCATTTGGCCCCTTTCTGTCATTAGGAAAGAAAAAAGTGGATGAAAATAAATTGACCAATCACAGACAACGAGGGTTTCTCAGAGAAGCCAGGCATCTCACTGGCCCTCCTCCTCAACGCACCTGCAGGTGCGTCGGGGTCGTGGTTCACCTGGTGCACCATCGTGAACCACGAGATTACTGTCATGGCGTTTGGCTTCCAAGGTTGCCTTCGAGGGGTCAATTTGAATCGTGAACATTTTTTTCCAAGTGTCACGCATGAGGGAACTAAATATGTGCCACCATCAACGTTATTTCAAAGCTAACCGCCGGCTCGTTCCACTGGAGCCTTTCTGCCGACACGCACACACACACACACACACACACACACACACACACGCACGCATACATGCACATTTCCACTGGGGTTCTGACATGCGGTTTTAATTCCAGAGACGGTGAAAATGAACTTATTGTGTGCCGTCTACAAAGGCTTTCCAGCTTTTATTTGATGTGGCCATTCCTTGCAAAAGTCGCCTAAAGCTCCCGCCGAGAGGAATTCTCCTTTTGAATGATGTGAGGTCACGAGGCGGTCGCGCGCCCACCTTTGGAACGTGATTGTAGTTGCCCAGCCGAGGGTTTCCAGGCGTCCAACTGGGACCTTTGACAAAAGTTGACACTTTGTCAGCGAGACTTGAATAGGTGGTTGACCTTCTCCACAAGGACAAATAGTAGTGGAACTGGAAAAAAAAAAAAGACAAAACACCAAATAACAGTCACAACATTCACAAAAACAAAAACAAAAAACACATCAATGAGATGTTTGGTCTCACTTGAACCACACCTGATGAGGAATTATGATATTAGTTATGGTTACTAATGATATAAGTTATCGCTGGTCATCTGTCGAGGAGATCTAGTTTAAATTTTGTTACAATTGGACAAAATTCAAGTACAATTTCCCTTTTGAATCACATTAAGAGCATGATTTTGTAAGGTTTTATTGTAGGTCAACTCATACTAGACATGACTACCAAATTACATGTTAAATCAAACTGACTTTGTGGGCTAATTGTGCTTTCTATACTTCCTGAAGGTACTACCAGGGCAATTTGGAAAAGAAACACTGAAAATAACCATAAAATGGATGCTTCAAACAGAAATAGTAGCCTTCCTGTCTGTTTTCGTGTATGACTTCTTCGGGCTTGTTTTTTTAGGTCTATTCTAGTCATGATAGACATGCCAACCAAATGACATGTTGCTAAGTGAAGCAGAAGCCCTTTCTGGCTAATTTGGAAAAAGACCCCTAGAAATGAGCCTAAAATGGACATTTCAACCCAAAATGGGAGACTTCCTGTGTCTTTTCCAGGATAGCTTCTTGAGAATTTCTTGTAGGCCTTTAGCTAGACATGACTATCAAATTTCATGTTACGAGGTGAAACTGACTCATTGGCCTGAATTTTCAAAAAAATTCCTCATGACATTATCACTCAGTTGAGTTCAGTTTGTGCAGTCAGTAGTGGTCAATTATGTCATTAAAAAATGAGTTCTGGTTAACACAACAAACCAAGCTCTCTGATATATAACCATACTGGGATGGCTGACAACAGCTTCATCCAGAATCTACTTTTCAAAATGGCCTTCTTCACCACAATATGGTTATTTGTTTGGACTATGAGTAGCATGTTATGCTTACAAAATGGCCACTTACTGCACCTTATTTCCGAGTGGATTTGGATGCTGGCGAGCGTGAATGCACATGTGCTAGCAACTACGCTAGCAGACTTTCTAGTGAGCATGCTAGAGAATTTCTGAGCATGCGTAGTATTATTCACCTGACTTGTGATGATTTCAAATGAGTTGCTGGGGTAGACCAAGCCATAAATCACCTTGTCCTTCTCTGGTGAGAAGGTACCTTAAAACAAAAAGCAATAATAGGCGGCATTAGCATTTCTTGACTTTCATACTAAAGCCAAAAACAAAATGCATCAGCAACCTCAACATTTGCACCTCACAGTTGATGTACAGTATATACCAAAAAAAAAAAAAAATGCTACCATTAGCAATGTTAACCACTGCATGGTGTTAACATGGGCCTTTCTTCTTCGTACCGTGTTGCTAATGTTAACAAAAAGGCAACAATTATCTGTTTTAGCCACTACAGCTTCAGCACGGACCTTTACTCCAGCCTTCTTTTTACGTTTGAACTGTTTAGTCTATGCTAACATGACACCAAAACACAACACTTAGCAGTGTTAGCCGCGAAATCATTAGCACGGGCCTTCAATGTGTTTGCATACCAAATAATCGGTCCCAGATGATCAGAATTCCCCCAAAGTTTTTGTCAATGCAGTATAGGTTTCTTCCTGTTAGAAAGATGAAGGAAAGGTTAGGAACACATTTGCAATAATGCTCACGAAAATCACATAACCAAATAAACAGATCTTCACCATGGTGAACTCTGTGATGCTTGGGAGTGTTGAAGATCCACTCCAGTGGCCCCATGTCTCGGATTACCTGAAATAAAAGTAAAGCTGAAGTACGGTTCTGCATTTTAGGATTCCTCAACACAACTCATACCCAGTTCCGACTCCTGAACATAAATAAATAAACAACAAGGCGCAGACTCCAGTTTCAACAATAAACGCAAAATTGGGTGGACGTGTCTATCATCCATCCATCCATTATCTGAGCCGCTTTATCCTCACGAGGGTCACGGATATGCTGGAGCTTATCCCAGCTGACATTGGACAATCGTCAGGATAACCCCCAAAATGTTTGTCAGCCAATCACAGGGGGCACATTGACAAAAAACCATTCACATTCACAATTACACTTTGGGACAATTTAGAGTGTTCAATTAACCTACCATGCATGATTTTGAGAATGCTGCCAGCTCCCAACACATGCCCCTCAAATGCTTATCTAGACAAAATTAAAAAAAATAATCGTTAAAATTAGAATTAATGCATTTTGGCGGCATAACACTGGAAAAAAAGGACCATAAAGCAGGCATTAATTACACACCTAGAGAAAATAGCGTCTGTTATGAGAACTTTGGCTTATGGTGGACTAAAAAGGTTGGAAAGGGGGTGTTGCAAAGGATAGTTTTTAAAAAAAGAAAAGAAAAAAGTGATACTTGCTTTGCTTCTGTTTGGAATATTTAACAACACTCATTCATCTTTATTGATCGGATAGACAAGAACAGACAAGGATGGACAAATAAGATAAGAAATGCTATTTTGTCATGGTTACGTTATGCTTACCTCTGTGTGCAACCAGAACTGGAAGAGCAGATTGAGTTGGATGTGGACAGCAAAGGCGGACGGTGGCACGGCCAAGGCCATGGGCACGTAGAATATCTGAACATGATCGGAAATATGATTCACAATGTTTTATTTATGAGTGTTGGAGAAGGCGCACGGGAGTAGGAACGTACCCACGAAGTCAGCTGCTGGGTGAGCGGCTGCCGTAGAGCCGTGCTGAAGTTGTAGTACTCTGAACTGTGGTGCACCTGGTGGGCTGCCCAAAGGATGGCTACCTCTACACAAACATCACACGCAGAACCTATTTAGAGGTGACATATGACTTTTCTTTGTTTTTCAAATTGAGTCAAACTAGAGCTGGCCGATATGATGATATATTATTGCAAAAACGATAGGGAAGTGTCGATTGTGTCACATTTGTACTCTAGTGACTATTGTCATTTTTTTTTACCTGCAGTTAAATACAAGCAGTAAGAATGACAGCGATTCAGAAAATTGATGCATATACAGTAGTATACTGAATACATATAATATTTATACAGTGATCCCTCACTATTTCGCGGTTCGTTTATCGCGGATTCGGTGGATCACAGATTTTTTCAAACATTCAGAATTTTTTTTTTTTTTCATATTCATAGTACAGTACTGTATATGTTGTTCTATGTGACTCGCTGTTGTTTTGCAGCTTCTCACAGACTGTTTGCGGACTTTAAAAAAATATATATATATATATTTTTTTTTAACCTGTATATGTTAATTGGTCGCTACTTCGCGGATTTTCGTTTATCGCGGGTGGTTTTGGTCCCCATTAAACGAGGGATGACTGTAATGTGATTTGTTTTCACAATACAGCCCTGAGTTTTGATTTTGGCTTTTGAGATCTGCACAGTAACGCTTTTCAAAATTACTTTACAATAGAGCTCATGTTTTTATTTTACTTTTATTTTTATTTTTTTAGATCAATTTCTGTCAGAAGCATTATTTGTATGGGAAAATCATCCACCGCAATAAACAGGGATTCACTAACAGTCATTGGAGTGCATCTTCCGCTGTCGTTCACTTTTCCTCTGCATTCTACGTCCATGAACAAACACTCTTAGATCACAGATAATAACTTCAAAGGTGTACCACGCTTCGGCTTATTGTCTCCATTTACAAAAAACATATCAGGTCTATTGTCCACTTCATCTTGCTAAATTGAAAAATTCCATTTTTTTTTTTTTTATCCGAGGGCGGCACTACATCATCCCAGCACTGGTTATCATTCTTCTGCTGTTTGGTGACACTCGTATCGGTGTTACATTTCCTTTTAAAGTTTAAAGGGAAGACGCCAGTTAAATTTTACTGGTTAGTGGAGAGATTTCCAGCCCAGTGCATGGACCAGGGAGCACTTTTGACACTTTAATCCTTCCAAAAAAAACTTTCTTAAAGCAAAATTAAGTTGCGGTTTTGCACAGAAGTGATGATTTGTGGTTTCATTGCGCAACTGAGCCCACTTAAAAAAAGGTCTTACTAGGACATTTTTAGCTCATCTCAAGATTCTACTCAGGTACGATAACGTGATTTATGTCATTTATGATTTTGTGAGCTCAATCACAATCCGACCAACAAATGTGAACTGTATTGAGGCCAATAGTCATGAAGCCAATGGGTCGGGGATCACCCGCACCTGAACAAACACATTGTTGAGAACTGCGAGTGTGTTCCAAGGTCCAATCAGAAAAACTACTTCAGGGGAGGAGGGGGGGGGGGGGGGAACCCAGAAGGATTCTCGGCGAAAAGTAGGATATTGGCCTTATTGCTCGAGCTCGGCAGGTGTGAGAGAATGGAGGTCCCAGGGAGTGTCGAGGAGAATTGACACGCTCCAAGTACAAATGACGGCTCTGGGATTAGAACGAAACAAGAAAGAGCAGAGCTGGGATGTGAAAAGATTTGGAGGATTCCCAAGTGGGAATAAGGGCTGAAAGTGCTTCCCTCTAGAAAAGACAGCTGTGGACAAGGTGGAGTCCAGGCACTGTTCGTATCGCCAAACTGTTTTTTTTTTTCCTCCTTTATATTCCACATGTGCGCAGTACAGTGTGATCAACAGTCACATTTGGGCCATAAAAAGAAAGGAAGAACAACACTAAAGATGTCAATGGAATGTTTTTATCATGTAAGAAAATCAACAATGATTGCAGTAGTATTTTTTGTTCCACTTTGCGTTGACCACAAAGGAAGAACATACGATCACCCAGTCAGTTAAATTAATATTTTCAAACTATATATTCATTATTCTTATTTTAAATTTTTTAAATACGGGGGTTTTTCGACAGCAGTGTATTTTTTCAAGATATATCTATCCGTTAAATAACCCTGCTGCTTTATCATGTATGTTAATATTGTGCAGCTTTGGTTTTTGTGATTAATGCGTTCCGAAAAAACAAACTGTATGAAAACCAAAGCAATATTTACCAAAAGAAATAATTTACATCCAGTTAATCCACTCTATACACCCCAAAATATGAACAAAAATGTTTTTTTTCGATAAGGACTATAGTGTAAAATACAGAAAATAATTATATATATATATATTCTTAGAATATAAGAATTGTTGCTTTCTACAGCCACAGCTTTATCTCAACATTTGGCTACATTGCTGCTTAATCTTGTATGTCAATATTAATCTTAAACAAATAATATAAAGATTTTTTTTCCCCCCAGTTTTTGTGCTGATGTCCTCAGAACAAAAACAACAGACAGCAAAGCCACTAAGGGCTAATTTGAGTATGTCCTGAGTGTGGTGTTGATCTATCATGAAGTAGTTGTTGCTGAGTAAAAAGTATAAGGTGTTTATGTTCATGCATTGTTCCAACACCGCAGTCTTTTTTTTCCCCCCCTTTCCTGTTCATGCAACAGTAATGTAGCTTGGCAAGGTCCAGCAGCGTGGCCGCATGAAGATTGATGCTCCTTGTCACCGCTAGGAAATGGGAAGCGCTCGGCTTTGCTGAAAAAGCCCATGTCCTCATCTCTGAACTCCACGGGATGCCGCATAGTTTGGCAGATGTCGTTCAGAAGGGAAGAGCTTTTAAATGGTGAGCAGCCCTCCCCCTGCTCAAAAAAAAAAAAAAAAAAAAGAGAGAGAGAGAGAAACACCAGGCCCACCTCAATCTCAACCACCTCCAGAAACATCCTCGGAACATTTGGTACGTTTTATATGGACGTCATTAACCATATTGTTGATTCCGGAAAACATCGAGTGACTTCATGGGCCACAGTGATGAAATAAAATATGTAGAATGCTAATAAGGTTAACAGCTAGCATGCTATCAGCACACGTGGAACCATATTGTTTATTCTGAAAAACATATGTAGCCCCAATGAACAAGAACTATAGGAGGGATTAAGTAGGTTATTCACTATTTAGTAGTACGTTTGTGAAATTTCATTTCACATGTGGGCAAAAAAATTGTGAACAAGACCTTTCTTTCTGACGCAGATGATTCGCTGATGTGTCAAACCGCCGCAGTGTAGCACCAACTACTGCTGAGGAGGACATGATGTCAGACATTCTTTTGCCTATCGTAGCATGGCTAATATCCCAGAAGAAAACCATTGTGTTTCAATGGGCAATCACTATAGTGCTGGGGCTAACTGAGATATGTAGAAAGGTTCTGTAATTTCAGTTGGTATGCTGACATCTAGCAAAACAACAACCTGATAACAAAAAGTACAAAGTCCGATCATGCCCTGTGGTCAGGCGCTACTCCAAATTATAATTGATCAAATGCTAACATTCTAACAGATTATACTATAGCAGATGAGATGCCCTCGAGTTGGAACCTATTCCGAATCAAAACAATTTGCTAACAGTTGGTATGCTTGCCCTGTAGTTGAGTACTATTTCAAACAAGAATTGCTCTAATGCTAACATGCTAGCTGTTGATACATTGAAGAAATGTGGCACGTTCGTGCCAAGCCAGTGAAATTCCTGAAGCATGACATCACGAAAAGACCCTCCTGGCACTAATAGCCAGGGCACTTGATTTAAAGGGCGGCCCGGTAGTCCAGTGGTTAGCACGTCGGCTTCACAGTGCAGAGGTAGCGGGTTCGATCCCAGCTCCGGCCTCCCTGTGTGGAGTTTGCATGTTCTCCCCGGGCTTGCGTGGGTTTTCTCCGGGTGCTCCGGTTTCCTCCCACATTCCAAAAACATGCATGGCAGGCTCGTTGGGCACTCTAAATTGTCCCTAGGTATGAGTGTGAGCGTGGATGGTTGTTCGTCTCTGTGTGCCCTGCGATTGGCTGGCGACCAATTCAGGGTGTCCCCCGCCTACTGCCCGAAGACTGCTGGGATAGGCTCCAGCACCCCCCGCGACCCTAGTGAGGATGAAGCGGTTCGGAAAATGGATGGATGGATGGACTTGATTTAAAGTCCTGTGAATGGAAGTTTGTCCCGTCAATCACGGTGCTAATGGGCTGTGAAGTAGCTGGCCGTGTTTGGATTGGACGCCTTTCGGTTGGCGAGCCAACCCAAACAAAGAGCGAAGACCGAAGAGGACTGGACCGCTACACCACTGTTCAGCTCAGTCACGCACACCAATGCAAACACACTCTTCCTGGTCAGGCCCACTTTGGCCCACTACAAACAACTCCTCTCTTATATACAATTATAAAGTGGTATGTTCCAAGTTCAAGCACAATCCACTGGTCCAACTCTCAATTTGGTTGTCTTTCGCATTGAGATAAATTATATTTGGAGTAATTGATTCAAAAACATAAATATGGTCATCACCATTAAGAATAGTAGCTGATTAAATGTCAGTGGAGACCCAGCTAGCTAGATGGATTGCAGCTAGCACTAGAAGCTAGCGTCGCAAGACTATGATTACAAGAAAAACTTTTTTTTAAAAGAAATTGTTTTAGCAATAATTCATTAATCATATTATGAAAACAATATTCTTAATTCTATGTGAATAAAGTCCAAGTATTATACCCCAAAAATCAGACTTTTACCAGCAGAAATTGTTGACATTTCATACCAAAACATTCGTATGACTACAAATAGAAACAACTGCTTTTTAAGAGATTTAAGTTAGAAAATTATCAGGAAGAAAGGTGTAATTTTATGAGTTTTAAATTAGAACATTGTTAGTGTGCCAGCAAAAATGCATGCTTTTGGGTCTTAAAAAACAAACTAACAAAAAAATCACCAAGCAAGAGTTCAGTTGTATTGATTCCGACTACACGATGACCCGGATGACTGACAATTCCACAGACATGAAAACACACTTTTTGATCTCAAGATATTAACCAGAATTTGATCATTTCACAAATAGTGCTGGAAACACACAGTTGTGCACCAGTGTTGATACAATGACAAAGTTATCCGAGTGAGGAAAAAGAGTATACTAATACAACGACCTTAATCTGGATATCAAGGACAGGAAATAAATATTCAAACAGCTTTCTATACTGTAGGGTTATTCAGTCTATAGGTGACATGGCGTGACTGTGGGTTTGTCAAGGCTAAAAATAGCTCGGTGACATTACGCAGCTAAAAGTGTCAGTGACAGAATGGTGGACAACACTGCTATAAAGGTACAAACCTGGTCAGCATCGCTACACTAGTATTCATCTGTACATTTTCCTCAATTAGCAACAGGGGCCCCAAAGAAAATATCCCGTCACCATTACGGCACCAGCGGCAATGAGTGTAGACATCACGCAGGATGGAGGACGGCTTTCGCGGTTTTACTGACATGGGAAAATATAATCTGCAGTGAACTTTCATGCCCCCGCAATATCGCAGATTTTTTTTTTTTTTCTGGGCTTTTACAGTACACAGAGAGGCATGTCTGAATTTAGACTTGCTTGCCTTCAAAGTAGTACTGTATTTTGCCACAACATGCCGGGCAGCACTGACTTGGAAAAAGATGCAGTGAGAGAGAATGTGAAGAAGACAGAGAAGGTCTAGTTTTAGTCACTGTTCCAACAGAGCAGAGAGAATAGATTTCGCTACAAATTTTGCTTGCAGATGTGCAATAATAAGAAACAGAGAGGCTAGAAAGATGTCAAAATAATATACAGTCAAACGTCGGTTTTCGAACGTCTCGGTTCTCAACCAATTTTGTTTTCGACCAAAAATTTCGAGTTTTTAATGCCTCGGATGACGAACAAATTTCGGTTCTCGAACAAACTGAGCGCACTTGAATGCACCATTTGACTCCTCTCGCCTTCCTTACACGAGGAAGTGACGCTTCCTCGGGTAGACGAGGAAGTGACGCTTCCTTTTGTTACTTTCCATTGTGAGCAGACGTGTTCAGAAAACATTTTTATTTTAAAAAGAGCGTAGTTTTCGGTTTTCAAACAATTTCGGTTTTCGAACAGCCTTCTGGAACGGATTATGGATGAAAACCGAGGTTTGACTGTACATATTTTCAAATTTGTTGTTCATTTTTTGTCTTTTGTAGAAGCTTCTACTGTGCAGTGGCAAATATCATGAAGTGTGCAGTAAATTATTTGCAGTTAGGTCTGCGGATTATTTTTACTTATATTAATTTCTGCTTCTAGACATTTCTATTATGCAGAATGGTGATTTATTATGAATAAGTGGTGAGAGGGCAGGTACATTGGATGGATTATCAAGTGGGCAGTGGACACTTTTCTTTTTCACTCTGATTCATTTTTAGTCATGTTTTTTTCTATTCTGCAAGGTGGCAGTTACCACAAATGACTGGTGAGAAACTATCACATTAAAGAAATTGTAAGCAATGTCTACGCTGACTAATAGTTCTGGGCCACATAAAAATCCTGTGGCGGGCCAGATCTGGCCTTTGGGCCTTGAGTTTGATAGTGGTGCTCTAATCGGTCGTAACGCGCTCGTCTCGGTTCAAAGCCCCGGTGATGTTGTTGATGTTATCTGCGTCTCCCATGAGCCCCCCACAGCCCCCCTTCCCCTCTCTCTCTCTCTCTCTCCATCTCTCTCTCCATCTCTCTCTCATCCTGGCCTTCGATTCGGAGGCGCGGGGATGCGAGGGTTCTTTGGTCAAACGTGCACCGAGGCCAGGAACTCGCCGTCACCGGCAAGATTTATGAAGTGGCCCCCAGGGGCCAGGTTGAAGCTTCCCTGGCAGTTCTCTTGAAATAATAACATCCACACGGGAGGAGCGCTGCGCACACGTGTTTGTCTGCTGCTGTATGCACAGCTGACGGGGCAAACGGAAGGAAGGGATGCACAAGGGAAGTTAAAAAAAAAAAAATCCAACAAATAGCTCCTGAGCATGACTGTAAGATATTGATTGGCATGACTGCACTTAAGACACCCACTGCCTCCAATCAATAGATGAATTAAATCAGGGTTTGGATTACTGACTTCGCTGGTAAAGTGTCATACATACAAATTTACTTATTCAATTTTTTTCTCAAAATGCTAAAACTGAAAATGTACTTTTTCACAGTATGTTTCAAAATGATTACTTTTTCCACATTGTGGTATGTCTTATGTTGTTTAATAAGTCACCATGTATGTGTTAAATTCATCGACAGTCAAACCTCGGTTTTCGTCCATAATCCGTTCCAGAAGGCTGTTCGAAAACCGAAATTGTTCGAAAACCGAAACCACGCTCTTTTTAAAATCAAAATGTTTACTGAACACGTCTGCTCACAATAGAAAGGAAGGCGAGAGGAGTCAAATGGTGCATTCAAGTGCGCTCAGTTTGTTCGAGAACCCAAATTTGTTCGTCATCCGAGACATAAAAAACTCGAAATCTTTGGTCGAAAACCGAATTGGTCGAGAACCGAGACGTTTGAAAACCGAGGTTTGACTGTATTTGCGTGTGCAAAAATGAATTCTGGTGGCAATCAAGTTTCCGGGCGTTTTTTTCACAAGCAAATCTTTGGTAAATCAGGCCCTTGGTGTTTCCCCCGGTGTTTCTTTGGGTCATGTCGAGAAAAAAAAAAAGTCCACAAGAGCCAAAGGATTTTTGTACTGGTTAAGACGACAAGCCATTAGAGACGTAAGCGTGACCATTTAGCCAGACCACTCTGCCTTTTTGGGCCACTAAAAACAGCGTGGCCTGGCGAGACAACTCTATTATCTCATGTATAATCAAAGGCGGGACAGCTGAGGGTCTGATTAATGGCCTCCGCCCGGCCGGCGGGGCCGCATTTAGACGCAGAGCTGCCATTAGTGGCGCTGCAGATAGACGCGTAGAGTAAACAGCATAAACGCGCCTGTCAACAACACGGCCGCGTCCGACCCCGGGCCGCCTCGCGTACCCAAAACCATCTGCTTCCACGTTCCCTTTGCTATTCTGGTGCACTCCTCAGGTTATTTGATGGATGCGGTCGCAGCTTAACTAAAGGTCACGTCTTGCCCGGAGGTTAGACAGTTTGAGGCGGGGAGCTCTAAAATGACAGACAAACACCGCAAGGACACAACTGGAGATTCACAATGCAGCTTCACAATGTGAGCAAGATGGTCACAAAAGGCAAGACTGGGAACACCTTCAAGTAAAGTCAAACCTCGGTTTTCGTCCATAATCCGTTCCAGAAGGCTGTTCGAAAACAGAAATTATTCGAAAACCGAAACCACGCTCTTTTTAGAATAAAAATGTTTATTGAACACGTCTGCTCACAATGGAAAGCAACACGAGGAAGCGTCACTTTCTCGTGTAAGGAAGGCGAGAGGAGTCAAATGGTGCATTCAAGTGCGCTCGGTTTGTTCGAGAACCGAAATTTGTTCGTCATCCGAGGCATAAAAAATTTTTGGTCGAAAACCGAGTTGTTTGAGAACCGAGACGTTCGAAAACCGAGGTTTGACTGTAGTTCAGTTTCAAGTGCTGGAAAATATGTCCCAAAATTAAATTAAAATCCATTTTCCGATCTGCTTTATCCTCACAAAGGTCGCAGGGGGTGCTGGAGCTTATCCCAGCCGTCTTCGGGCAGTAGGCGGAGGACACCCTGAACCGGTTGCCAGCCAATCGCAGGGCACACAGAGACGAACAACCATCTGCGCTCACACTGACGCCGAGGGACAATTTAGAGTGTTCAATCGGCCTGCCAAGCATGTTTTTGGAATGTGGGAGGAAACCGGAGTACCCGGAGAAAACCTGTTAAATAATTAATTTATTCTCCGAATATCACTTTTCTTCCCTCAAAATATAAACTTTCATTAAAAAAATAAAATAAAAAAAATAAATCACCGAATGATAATATTTAAAATATTAAATTCTCATAAAATGACTACTTTTTTTGGGGCAGTATTAACCAGTATCAACTTGATTTGTTCCCATCATAATATTTACAACTTTATTCGCATTAAAATGAAGTGATTCCAACGGTAAGTTTGGTTCTGTAAACAGACCAAATGGAAGTGGGGAGCGGCGTCACGGAAAAGCTCGCGGTGGCAAAAAGTCTGCTACGGTTTGGACTCTGGAGTTTTCCGTCCAGGGTGAATCCTAAATTTGTGTGGCGTGTGGCGAGCGTGAAGCCGAGCAGAAACGTCTCTTTGGTAATGAAGACATCAGCGTGTACGTCTGCCTCTCCAAAGTGTTTCCACTTAATTATGTTGCCGTCGCACTTTCATGTGGCTATGGCAGAGGGGGAAAAGGCCATAAAAGACTTGAAGCCGAAAGTGCTTTTTTACATGGAGCTAATAACAGCCTCGCATCCCCGTGCACCACGTTAATCTTTAGGCAGTTTTCTATTGGACGCTTTCCATAACGCGAAGCGGGAAGATTTATGGCCCTCATGCTTCCACACAAACTGAATTTTGGGATGTTTCAAAGCACCCTGGAGAGATCGGACCTCTGCCAGAAGAAGAACAATGTTCATTTGGAATCGGCATCAAATGCTGGACAGTATTTGCCTCCGTTTTGTGCATTATAACTTACTGATGAAGGAATACTTGTTTTTAAGGGTACACACTGAAAAAAAGAAGCATATCAAATGAATGATATACAAATCAGAACTGGGGTTTTTTTCTTATTATATGGCACATTTAAAACCGTGGTATACCTCGAAACAGGTAAAGCATCTCACCCGTGTCCCACGAATGTGTGCATGCAAGTACCGTGGGCGAAGCGGTGGAACCAGTAGTAGCAAAAGTCGACGGCCAGAAAGCTGAACCACCAGGTCCAGGGCGAGTCCCAAGGCAGCTCTACAAGGCGGAAGTGCTCCCACGCGTACACGTAGGCCGACAGCTCCAGACCGCGCACCAGCAGCCTTGGGGGGGGGGGGCAATTTAATAGATTAATTCATCTATTAATTTGCACATAGATTTTGTCGTAATTGCACATATTTTTTCATTATTATAAATCCTTTTAAATAATTACCTATAAAGTGATTTTACATCATTCACATTTTAATTATATTTATACAAGTGCTGTACATATACATATATATATATATAATATATATATATATATATATATATATATATACATATATATACATATATATATATATATATATATATATATATATATATATATATATACATTTAATTTGGCACAACAAAAGCTTTCCATTATGTCATGAAATAGCTATTAAATAATCAAGTATTATAAGTAATTTAAAAATAAATATGGGAAAATTAAGGTCATGTCAAATAAATTACAAAACCACCCCCAAAAAAAATCAGTTAAATAAGCGCAAACTCCATGACATGAATGAAAACATTTAATTAATAAATACTTAAATTAAAAGTCCATTTTCTAGAAAATGATATTTCACAATTGTATTCATGGTTAATTTCACATGTTCACTTTTAAAATAAATGAGTTGTACATTTAATAAATATATTTTATACAATATAATTGTTTACACACTTATTTATTCATGGACTATTTTATTTAAATTCACTTTTTTTCACTTATTTAAATTCACTTTTTTTAAAATTTAAACTCACTTTTTTTTTTACCTGCGCATGGCAGTAAATCAATCTTGAAGATAATAATTTCCGATTAGTACATTTCTATATTTAGATTTTAATTCATGAAGGTACCATTGAATAAATCATTTTAAGGAATGGATTCTCATTTCACATGTAGGACATTTCTTAAATGCAAAGGTGAGCACTCACAGCGGGAGTCGTGACATCATCCCTAAAGATACGGAGATGATGCCATCCGCAACGTTGTAAAGTTTCGCTCCAGAGATCAGCGAGCCCAGCAGCATCTCCAGAATCACAAGGCCCAGGAAGAAAGGGTTGGCCTGCACGCACGCACACACAATCATGACTCAGCAAGTAAAAACAAGACATCCAGCGTTGCTTTTTGAAGGACTATTTGCTTTGGAACAGCTGAGAAAAAAAAAAAGGCAACTTTCAAGAGCGGTCATCCGTGATGTTTGCTTCCCAGCAGCACCAGCCTGGAAGAAGCTGCCAAGGAACACACTGGATGAACATGGACATTACCCCCCCCACCTATAAAATCATAAAAGAAGAACAATAAAAATAACTAGATGAATCTACTATATTTACATCATATGTAATCCAACCCTTTACTGCCACCAACATATACCTGTATGTTCGCCAAGCACGTTTTTCAAGCGGCTTTTCTGTGGATTGTAGACCATCGCAGTTTTTGAGTAGAAGATAGAGATTAGGAGGTGAATCTCATCGTGTGACGTCAATTTTGAGGGAGAGAAACATGATCAAGTCGCACAACGCCTTAAACCCAAACAGTATGTAATTGTATTCGGGGGTTTGCACCTCTCCCAGAAAAAGATCATTTGATATATCTCATGATACATCGGGTGTAATACGATCATTTAAGGATGGTTTATTTTGAAGTGGAACGATTCCACCCAGTTAGCTCGAGTGGGATCACGATTCAATTTGAAATGGTACAGCTGACTTTGAGCGAGTTTCCTGTCATTTTATCATCTGAATTGTCCGAGAGAGAAGTATTCCACTCGTGGTGGCAAACCAGATGAAAATTGTCATTTTATGCATGTTGAGCGCATCCAGCCTTTTGTTGCAGGGACACGCCCACCTCTCCGAAAAAAACATAGAATATCTTAATGGCACTGTCAAACATGGAACTAATTACTGCTGCTCAACTTTATCTGCCAGACACCTAGCCACAGCAGTAACACGTGTGTTACGTGTGTGAATGTGCGTGTGTGTCGAGCAACGCCAGGGATTCGTCAACAGGCGCAAAAATTCCAACATCTGGTCGCAGACCTCTCGAAACACGTTCGAGTCAAAAGTCCCTTCCCCCGTCCACTCCCCCGCAAGCCCCAGCAGTAAAGTTTAGTTCACAATTGTTTTGCATTTCCATTGTAAAAATAGCAAAGCGAATAAAACAACACATTTTTGCTCAAACGGCATAGTCGACACCCTTGATCTTGAATAAATGCTCAAAAGCGTTCCATTATGTATTACTTATATTTGACTTATAATTTCCATTAACCACTATCTTACATCTAGGTGAGTGCGGTAGACCAGGGGTCCCCAACCGCCGGTCAGCGGACCGGTACCGATCCGCAGGGCATTTGGTACCGGGCCGCACAGAAAGAACTTGCCTTAATTCCGTTTTATTTATTTCAGAATACAAAAGATGTTTTATTTTGAAAAATTACCGGATTCTCCGTTACATCCGTCTGTGTCACGCTTGACTCACGTCAAGCTACGCTTCTCCGTCACGTGAACGATTACGCTAAAAACAAAACGCTGGAGCTCGCAAAAAACTGCTGGAGATCGCAAATGACGGCGACTTTATGGCTGAATACTCTGAGATTGCCACAATAGCACTGTTGCTATTTCCGACATCCTAACTTACGAAGTAGACTGGACATAAACTACACACTTGAGGTGTCATTGTCTCCTATTACCCCGAGATGGGACCGTCTGGTTGCAGAAAATCAAGCTCGGGGCTGTGGTGAGTCGTCATTTTCATGCACTTTGAATTTGCGTTGTATCGTATTTTGAAGGCATTAAATATTACCATAGCGATCAGAGTGTTGCGGCCAGATTAGACGCTCCTTGTGTTTATTATTATATTTTGAAAACACCACAGTTTTCATGCAGCTCATACCATATTATTTTGTTGTATTAATATTGTCTGACATAAACCGATCCGTGGGGCAAAAAAGGTTGGGGACCCCTGCGGTAGACGGTATATATTTGGCTTGCACGATGCCGTTTATGGAGGATGTCGTCGTATCGCTGATTGTGAAAATGGGTTGAATCGCATCTAAACACGATGCTTGAGGAGCTGACACCTGCAGTACGGTTTATATTCATGTTTATGTTCAACCAGCCGGATAGAAAATGTAGTGGGTCGACGGCAAACATCCACCTGTCTTCCCTGCTGCTCAGGAACTACTGGGGGAATATTTGGCGCGAAGCTGAAATGCTCTGCTAACTACGACCTTGAGCTGGCTAGCTAGCGCAGCTAAACACTGTCCTTCCAGGGAGTGAAGCTGCTTCTAGAAGTCTCCAATAAGCTGAAATACTCTGCTAGCTACTACCTTGAGCTGGCTAGCTAGCGCAGCTAAACACTGTCCTTCCAGGGAGTGAAGCTGCTTCTAGACGTCTCTAATAAGCTGAAATGCTCTGCTAGCTACTACCTTGAGCTGGCTAGCTAGCGCAGCTAAACACTGTCCTTTCAGGGAGCGAAGCTGATTCAAGAAGTCTCTAATCGCCGCCAGCAAATAAGCTTCACTTTTGGCATATCAATATCATGAAAGAAGGACGAGGAGGAGGCATGCGACATTCCAAGCAAGAGCAGCGAACCGGAGAAGATGGAGTCGCTACGCTAACCACTAAACGAACAAGAAATGGAAAGCAGTGAAACACCAGAATAATTGGGGTACAGTATACTTTTAACAGAGGTCTGCACTGAGTTACAGAAGAGATAAATCAACTCATGTAAATATGCGAATCCCAAGGTGAGGTCAACTGTACAATACTGCCAACCAGGAGGAGGAGCCAAACAGGTCAACAGCACACGTACAGCAGAGGGCCCACGTCCGGTCCTCGAGAGCTCAGATCCAGCCTGTTTGACACGTTTCCCCCTCCTCCATCACACCTGATTCACGATGATCAGCTCATCTACAGTATATAAAGTCTATGGAGCAAAATCTAAAATAGCTTTTCATCGCCAAGTCGATTCGACACTGTGTGCACTTTTGAAAGCCTTTGCGCACCGCTTTTTCTTGGGGATAATTTGGTTCCTCGCGTGGAACATTTGCCGACCAGATGTGGGCGCCTTTCCCTTCATTCATACGTCTCGCCGAGGTCACGCTTGACATAAAACATGGCGGCTGACAAGACACTTTTATCCCTGCTTTCACTACCGCAAGAAGACTGTAAATCTAAAGAGGTCCACTATTATACGGGTTGATTTCTTTTTCTTTTTCCCCCCCCCTCAAGAGTAAACTAATTAAAGACATGGCAAACACGCATTGTTGAGTGTTCTTCTACGCCAAGCAAGTGAGTTTAATTGCAGTTCGCGAGGCCAACTTACAAACAGCATAAATTATAAAGTTCCCTTCACACGCTGCCAAATGACATGCAGTCATTAGGGCTTTAGGTGGATAGTTTAAAGGATAGGTTGCACACGGGGATAGTGAAAGAATAGAATACAGTCATGAGAATGTAGTTTAGTTTGTGCCGTGACAGCGGTCATAATGCAAACACTCCTATCTGAAATCATCTTACGCCATTGAAACAAAGGGAAATGCCAAACCATTTCAGGGTCCCGCCGAAGAAATAACAAAAACGTCTTTTTTTTAATGGGAAAATGCACTCTTGGTTGTCAAATGTCCGCTTATTAGTCGTATTTAGGAGTACAGTCAAACCTCGGTTTTCGAACGTCTCGGTTCTCAACCAATTCGGTTTTCGACCAAAAATGTCGAGTTTTTTATGCCTCGGATGACGAACAAATTTCGGTTCTCGAACAAACTGAGCGCACTTGAATGCACCATTTGACTCCTCTCGCCTTCCTACACGAGGAAGTGACGCTTCACGAGGAAGTGACGCTTCCTTGTGTAGGGTTCCATTGTGAGCAGACGTGTTCAGTGAACATTTTTATTTCAAAAAGCACGTGGTTTCGGTTTTTTCGAACAATTTCGTTTTTCGAACAGCCTTCTGGAACGGACTGTGGACGAAAATCGAGGTTTGACTGTATTACGTTAATGTCGGACAGACGCAATGCATTAGCCTATCAGTGGCGTTTTCCATTATGTGATAGCATTAACGGTACGTGATTGATTTAAATACGACATGCGACCGTGAAACAGCGTGAAAGGTGCATCACGTCATAGCAATAGTTTGTTAATTCCGAGAAAGTGTTGAATGTAAAATATTCAGTTCGATTTTACACTTGGAGGGGAAAAACACATAAGATGCAAAAAAAGTAACTTGTGGTTTATTTGTGTCAAAGTACCACTCTTGTGGTACACTCGTGGTTCAGTTTGCCTTAGGTTTTACTTTATTTCCCCCCCTTCATTGTTGCTCTTCGACACAAAGGTTTTACTGTTGCGGCCCTTCAGCGTGTGAATTATGAGTCATTTGACTGAGTGTAAACACACTCTTCACGCTGAGAGAATCTCTCTATCTGTGACAGATCACCCGAAAGGAGGAGATCATGCGGAGCACAGGATCGAACAGGAAGATGAACTCAAAATGACCTGATGAATATGAGCTTGAGGGAAGTTTTTGGTTGGGGGGGAAACAAAGAAAAAGCCGCGACGAACTGGCCATGGAAGCGATTTTTTTATTTGTGGTGAATACTCATAAATTAAATTTAGCATCGTCTGTCAAGTGTTCCTGCTTCTAATTTGGCGCTCATTTTGGTGAATGTCAAAGTACCGGCCCTGGAAATTCACCCAAAAATGACAGCTTCAAACCAAGATGGCCGTTCAATTTCGGCCATTGGGTCCATTTCGGCTTCTCTTAAATCAACAGTGTGGAAAATACTTTTTGTTCCCAACGAGTTGGGACGCCGTTTGTAAGATGTGCTATGAGCGTGTAGCATACCCAGCCATGGGAAACACTACGAACATGTCGGCTAGCTAAGCTAGCTCACTATTTCAACTGTTTCGTCTCAAGGTGTCTTCATTGTAGGGTATTTCACACTTTCAAAACTTCTACTTGTATAAAGAATACTTGTTTTATTAATAGTTAGCTGGTCTAAGATCATAAACGCACTGCCATGAACCAACTATATTATGATGTTTTATGCTAATATGCTTGTGAAGTTCGAGATTGTTTAAGCCGGTTTGTTATTAATAACTGAAGCTTTTGATACAAGAAATGCTAAGTTCATATTTGTTTGAAATTGCCCGTTGGAAAATGTTTTTGGACAATAAAATACAATTTGCTGCTATGCACAGTGAATTTAAGAAATTACAAAATGTTGATTATATAAAAATGGAAACTAAATGAAATGTCTTAAGTAAAAACATAGGTTATACCTGATTATTCTATTGAATTTTCAGTCAAATAACACCACATCTGAAATATTCGACAGTTTGCACTAAGTCTGTACTACAACTTGAGTAGGACTAATATTTTGGAATGACATGCAGGACAAACAATATCTGAATATTAAAATTTTGAATACAAATTCACAAAATTGGTTCTTTCACTCAATTTGGATTTACTGTTGAGCAGTTCTGTGCCATTCTTGAATGTAAATTTTTATATAAAAATGCTTTTGCACAGCACCCCATTAAATCGCAGTATGTAGTTATTTTTTACTGGTTCAAACCCTTTGTTGTTGAAGGCTTGATCTTTGGTACATGCATTGAGCAAGAATATACTGCGATGTACACCGGTTCAACAACAACAACAAAATACCAGACATATGCACGTATTTAAATGGCATTTTTGTCACACATCTAGTTCGGAAATGCTATATGGTTCACCTCCCCCCCCCCCCCCCCCTGTAGTGCTGACGAAACATCCATCATTTTAACTTGCCCGTCCCTGTCATGCATCCAAAGGCCGCCGCAGGAAGTCTCTGGCCAGCCGCATCAAGATGGGGATGTGGCTTCAGGAAGAAGGCCGGAATTGTTTTGGCACCCTAAAGCTCGTAATTACAGCCATTGTGTCGGCCATGTGACGCACTGTTGACTTTGATTCCCCGTAGGCCAAAATGTCTTATTTTATTTTGCACTTTGTATAAGCTAGGTTGAGCGGTGGATGGAAAGCCGAAGAAAACCACCATCCTTTGCATCCACTTTTAATTCAACTAAGATGGTACATTGTATTTTGGATGGGAGTGAACTGAAGTTAGCACACCGGCAAATAAATTTGTGACGACTTTAAAAGAGCATGTTAATGTTGGAAAGGTTCGATTTTACACTCCGAAATCTATCCAATTATCTACGTCAGAGGTGTGAAACTCATTTTTGTCACAAGCCACATAAAAGTTACGGTTTCCGCAGGGGGCCATTATGGCTGCGAAAATAAACACAATTTGAATATCCTCATATTATTTTAAATACAAAATAAATGATAGATAACCTCTTTCAAAACAGATGGCTAGGATAATATTTTGTTGAACTATTTAAGTTGTTTGAAAAAAAAAAGGACTTGGCAAGAAAAACACTTGCAGTATCTTCTGTGTATTATTATTTTTACAGATGAAATTCTTGGAGAGGTTTTAGCGAGAATCAATGACGTTGAAAGATTTGATTTGCAGGCCACATACAATGAAATGGCGGGCCGGACCTGACTCCCGGGCCTCGAGTTTGACACTTATGATCAATGTTATCTTTTTTTGTTGTAGTTTAAACCTACATTGTGAAGCGCACAAGTAGTCTGCCATTTTGGTTTGATCGAGACAGATGATGATTTTGGAGAGTGTTGGATTTGTGTGTTAAAAACATAAGTGCAACCAGCACAAATGTGTTCGATTACACAAAACCCTCGTGTTTAACATGAAACACACACACACACACACAAAAAAGAAAATCCTATGATGTGAAACGCTTAAAATCTGTCCATATGCACTCCATACGCAATTATAAGAATCAATAAATGTGCCATTCTTTAGTTGCTAATGTAGTCATCATAGTATGGTGAACTAGTGAAACATTTTCGTCAAATATAGTAAATACATTGATAGTATATTATGATACAATATAAAGAACAGTCAATATATTTGAAAACAAATTAAAACTATTTGGAAATTAATACAGTCATTCATAAGCAATGTCAATATTGCAGTATTTTATTGCATTCACTTTAATTACAGTGTGTCGAGTTCATGTTTTCTCTTGACAAACCTGACAACGTGTTTATTTAATTCGCTACTTGTCTGTCTTGGTGCAATGCATTAAACCACAGCTCAATAGTTTCTGTCGAGTGATTCACTGGTGCGTTTCTAAGACCCACCTGATGGACGTACGCGGGGACATCGTGCAGCATCTCGAAGGACGACTCGTTCGGCGTGAGCAAATAAAGCATGGCCCGTAGCCTCGCCGGTGCCGGGATGAGACGTCCACCGTCCGCCATGATGAGACGTCCACCGTCCGCCATGATGAAGTCCACCTGCCCAGGTAACAACCACAAGAGGGACGAAAAGAGGGGAGCGAGGAAGAAGGTTTCACTCCTCCGCCACTTCGCCCTGATCGGTGTACTTGTCTTGTTTTTTTTTTTTTTTTTTATTTTGTATTTGCTTCTTGGGAGGCAAAGTAGGTCAACTGTGCAGGAATCACACGCTCCCTCATAAATATGGTGATCGCCATGTTAATGATCGTTGGATCGGCCCATCATTATGCAAAGAGGCGGGAATTGAATGCAGCAGGGAAGAGAGTTACGTAAAAAAAAAAAAAAGGTGACTTTTACAATTTGATATGGCGTGTTTGTTTAGGACTACTGGTTTCCTTATAATATTGTCCGTTTTTTTTTACAACTGTATTTTTGACGTAAATGAAATTTGATTTCCCCCACGGTAAAAGGGGGGAAAGCGGGGGTGTAGTGGTCAAATGGTGGTAGGCGAAATCAGATTTTAAAATGTGTTATTTAAAAAGTAGCATCAGTGAGAGAGGGGGGGGGCTTTGATCACAGCTGTTGTCTCCCTGCTACCACGAATGACAAAGTAGTCCCCACAGGAATCCGCATTAATATTGCCAATGTATAGCCATCTATTTTCTAATCTGCTTGTCCTCATAAAGAGATTTATTTGTGTTTCATTGATTTATTGTCAAGAGTAAAAAAAGAATAAAAACAAATAATCAGATATGCTTTTCCTCAAGAGGGTCACGGGCACGCTGGAGCCTCTCCCAGCTGTCTTCGAGTAATAGGCGGTGTTCACCCTGCCCTGAAAACCAGCCAATTTCAGGGCACACATAGACAACACTGCCCGAAGACTGCTGGGATGGGCTCCAGCGCCCCCCGCGACCCTAGTGAGGATGAAGCGGTTCGGAAAATGGATGGATGGATGGACATAGACAACAACCATTCATGCTCACACTCATACCTAAGGACAATTTAGAGTGTTTCATTAACCTGCCATGCATGTTTTTGGAATGTGGGAGGGAACCCAGGTAGGCACAAGGTGAACATCCAAAATCCACACAGGAAAGCCGGAATTATTTAAACATGATTAATATTTTGAATTATTTGTGAAAGTACAGTGAGCATCCTTGTTATATTAGTTGTCAAGATGTCCACACGCATGATTGGTGCTCTCACCTTGCCCCCATTGAGGGTCGCATACTGTACACGGCTCACAGAGGCATGTCTTATCTAACATTCTTCACACGATGGTACCGAGGGTTGAAGCGCTTTAGTGGTTCGCAAACTTCCCTTTTTGACAAATTACACACCACTGTGCTTTTATTGAGTATCTTATCATGTAATTGAAGTTCTTCTGAATGTGGTTTTTGGTAGCCGTTAGCAACATGTTTAGCCCACGGACTTGTATATAATGGATTAACAATTGGCTCCGTGTGGCTGAAGCCGGAGGGCAGCCAACTTACTTTGCCGCTGTTACTGACAACTGTTTGTGTTTTTTGTTGAAAAGTCTATTTGAAGGAGGCGTTTTTTTGGTGATTGTAGCCGCGGTTTGAGGAAATAATCTTGCACAACAAAGTAAGTCACAAGTGTAGTCGGTCAGTGTTTATTACGGCACAAGGCGACGACTGCGGATACAAACGTATAAGAATGCAGTTTATTTATTTACACATCACTGATCATCACCGATCTGTCGTTAACTTGGCAATTTAAAGTCCTTCCAAAAATGTACAGACAGGTGACAAATTACGCAGGCCACCGCGTTTCGAGTTCCATGCTTAAAAACAACCCAAACGGAAAGCAACAACTCCAACCAAATGACCTCTTGGAGAGAAAAGCAACTTTTGTGAATTGCATGCTTGACGAGTGTGACATTGAATCACATGCTGCGGTCAACAGACCCCTCGAGATGGCTCGCTTATCAGTCCCTTCAGGATTTTACACCAATTCTCCCTCATGTGAAACCATTTTCACACAAGCCTTGCCCAAACTTTTCCTCATTATCTTATCCCTGAGTAGCTGATTCCTGTTTGTCAACTCTCCAATGAAACAAATATTCGCACGTGTGAGAACAATGTTTGTTTGTTTTTTAACAAAGTTGTGTAATTTTGGGGGTTTTTTTTAAAAAAAGAGAAAAAATTAAAAGTTTTTTGGGTGATTTTTATAAAACAAAATCGTTTTTCACAAGAATATAGTCCTTTTTTTTTTAAAAACAAAGTCAGAATCTTACAGGACTCAAGTCCTATTTTTTCGAGGAAAAAGAGTTTCAATGTTTCAATATTGCGAGATTGACATGTTTTTTTCTGATAAAAACAGTCCTAATGTTCCGAGAATGTTTTATTTTTTAAATATGTATATTAAAAAAAAAGAAAAAAAAAAAGTAAAATAATAAGGAATCTTTGACCATCCAGTTAAAATTTTCAGGAGGAAAAAGTCTGAATCGAGAAAAAAGTTGTTTTTCCCTAAATTAACGTTTTAGATTTTTGAGAACAAATCAAAAACAGTTGTAGTATTTTTTTTCCAAGCAAAACCGGCATAATTATGACAAAATTAAAGTAAAACAATGTACGTGAAAAAAAAAAAAAAAGGATATTACGAAGTCAGGGTACCAAAAATTGCCAAAAGTAGGAATTCATAAAATCTTGAAGGGACTGATTTATGTTATCAATATGTACAAAATGGAATGGACGTACTAATTTTAACGAAATACAGGAACACATTTATTTAGTTATTTATTTTAATGAAGAACACATAATGGGAGTCAGCGTCATGGTGAATGTTTGTCAATGGTATCTGCCATACCTGGACATCACGCGTTTAGAGTCTCATCACTGCCCCTGTGGTTTTTCAGGTGGTACTGCAACAAAAACCGTAAGTTTCCAACGAGGAGTCTTCGTTTTAATCTATCATGGAGCATAAACGAGCCTTACGAGGGGCTATTTCTACAGGTTAAATCTTCACAAATCTGACGGTGGCCAAATCCAACAGTGCAAATCAAACATGGAATGTTAACATCAGTGTAGCCAAACGGTCACATTTCAATATTCTGAATACAGTGAAACCCCCGCTATATCGCGCTTTATCGTTCGCATCCCTCGCGAGAATTTCTAGTTGGGCACCTACAGTGTACTACCACATTATGCCACAACATGCTGAGCAGCTCTGAGCTCGGCTGGAAGACATAGCATGATTAGCAGATTTGTTTGTAGGTGTCGCTGCTTGAAGGTTTAGAATTATTGTAACGTTGATGCTAATTTCCAGTACGTAATGTCCAATTCCTGTTTTTTCTATTATGTTTGGATTGTATATATTGCTGCGCTGAGTGTTTTAAAGTAGCGGTTCTTTCAAGGGTAATGATGACCTGAACAGCTATGCTAATTTTTGTCAGCACCATCAAGAGCCTTTCACATGTGTTAGCATGACGATACTTCAGATGAAATGAGATAGTTTGGGTGTTGTTCTGTTCGCTGTCTGTCTTGCTAATCAGTGTGTGTTAAAAGTACCAGTTGTTTGAAAGTTAATAATTACGCTAACAGCTATGCTCGCGAATGTTAGCCCAGCGATGGCAATTCCCATTATGCTTTAATATGAAGCTAGAAGGCTCTCGCTAGACAAAATGACAGTATGGTTGAACATTTAATTTTTAAACATCCAATGTTTAATCCTCTTTTGTTACGTTCTCTGTTCGCATGTGTTGCTGTTCCGTGTGTGTTAAAGTAGCAGTTGTTTGAAGGTTTATAATTACTGTCGAATATGCTAACGTCTATCAACCCGTCTATTAGAATCCAGTGAACTTTGACAATGATACGTTTTTATTGAACATTTTGGTGTTCAGAAAGTGGCGGCCCGGTAGCCTAGTGGTTAGCACGTCGGCTTCACAGTGCAGAGGTACCGGGTTCGATTCCAGCTCCGGCCTCCCTGTGTGGAGTTTGCACTCCGGTTTCCTCCCACATTCCAAAAACATGCATGGCAGATTGAACACTCCAAATTGTCCCTAGGTGTGAGTGTGGCGTGGACTTTGACAATGATACGCCTACTGCCCGAAGACGGCTGGGATTATTGAATCAAGCGGTTCGGAAAATGGATGGATGGTGTTCAGAAAGCATTTTTGTCTTATTTAGAGAAGTCTGCGAGCGAGAGTCTTTGTAAAAGTGCTCTTAACCATATGTGAGAACAGGAATATTGGAAGTAAAACTAATTTGAAAAAAGTTTATTTTATCTTGTCTCGCCGATATTGTTGATTTTTACTCTTCACGGGTGGGATGGAACATACCCCTCTGCGATAAACGGGGGGGGGGAGGGAGGGGTTCACTGTACTCGTTGTTTGTCATCATTTAATGATGTGGCTTTAATCATAACAGAGGGTGTTCGTCGCTCTGGTCGCTGTCGTGACTGTCGTCATTGGCCAACGAGTCCGTGGAGTGGCGTAACGCCGCCATGCCGGAGAAGTCAGAAGGTAACAGCGTTCCTTTTTTCACGTTGACCAGTTCTTTTTCTCTCGCCGCCGCCCCCTGCTGGCCGCCCTTCACGCGCTTCCACTTCATCCGCCGGTTCTGGAACCACACCTTCACCTACGCCACACATGAACGGACAGAAATAACATGTTATATTATGTATTGATATTTTTGTGTAGTTTTGAGCGGAAAAAATGTTTTTTTTTAAAAATAAAGTAGGATTTTCAAGAAAAAAAAGTATTAATAATAACAGTATTGCTTTATCTTTTTAAAGCCCCCCTCCCTCAAAAATGTAAGTCTTAATATCATGAGAATTAAGTTATCTCATTGTAAAAAAAACAAACCAACAAACAAACAAAAACACCAGGCAGTGATGGCGAGTGAGAGGTGTCTTGGATGTATGAAAATCACTCCGGACTGCTTTTGAATCACGGGGGCCTTTTCCGCATGAAGCCCCAGGTGCCCTGGACACTTTCCAGACCCCAACTTCCCCTCCTGACCCAACATCACCTTACGTGACCTCTCCACACCACCTCATCCACTCAACAATTAGCACAACTCAATGCTTTTTATTTTTTTTCTTCGAATACTGTCATTTTACTGTGAGGCAGGGACTGTGAAATGGTGCAAATTTGTGTTAACGGTCCATCATTGTCTGCACTCATCAAGCGTAAAAGATCCTCTGAAAGCGCACATTGCTGAGAGGTCGTTCGAAATTATTGTGGAGGGGGAAAAAAAGAAATGAATGTTAGTGAAGACTACTCGTCCGTTGCATTGGAGGAGGTTTTGAACGGCATTTTGTCAGCAAAAAGACATGCATTGTTAGTTTTGCATCACAATCAATACGCCCTATTAATGGGCAACCACATTAACCGCTTTTTTAAATTGTATTTTTATTTTTTTTGCAGGAATACATTGTAAGTGCCAGCATTAGTCAAACAATGGTACTCTGATTAATATTACTGTACTATATATACATACATAATAATTATTATTGTGGAATAAAAATAATAACTAAAACAAATTGAATCAATCAAGAACGTACATGCATGGCCAGTTTTGAGGAAAGCCACAGCCACAGACCAAAACGGATTGGTAGGAAGTGCAACGGTGTCAGGCTGTCAGCTACAACGGTAAGTGTGCAGATTCATTTTGACCTTAATGAACTACCTTTGAAAAGTAGTCCAGTAGGCTGTCACGAACGCACCGAGCACACAATACAGTACTTGCAGCTAACCACTAGCCGCCAACAGCATGGAATTCTCATTTTTTAACATTTAAAACTGTAACTAAAGTTTGAATGATAACACACTTAATTTAAAATTAGTCCATTCTTTTTATTTTAAATTATTTTCCAAAACCTCAAAAAAAAGTTTAAAAAAATCAAATGACACATTTAAAAAATTGAAGCATGTAAATTATTTGGATTGTTTAAATATAGCAACAGATGGTCAACATTTTTAATTAAAAAAAAAAGTTTTCCACTAAAATGTTACATGTATTTAACATTTTAAAAAATGCGAAAACATGGCAAAATAAATTTGTCACACAATTTAAATTTGAAAATTGTTTTGACTGTAAAAGACATCAAAATTGGTAACCCCATTTTTAAAAATTGAAAAAAACTAAAAAAAAGTTGAATGTTACAATATATAGCGCCTTCAAATATTTTTGATACCTGTCATTAAAATATATTTTTTAAAAAATCCAATGATTAAGAAGATAGGCTTCTATTTCTCAGTACAGTACATTTCACAAGTGGAGCACAGTGTCTCCAAAACAAAAACAAACAAAAAACGCATTGTGGGGGTGTACATACTTGTCTCTCGGTGAGGTCGAGATTGACGGCGATCTCGTAGCGTCGTAGTCGGGTCAGGTAGTTGTGGTGGGCGAACTCGGCCTCCAGCTCTCGGATCTGCTCCTTGGTGAAGGCCGTCCTCTCCTTGCGCGGTTTGCCGCTCAGCTCGCACTTCAGACTGCCATCCTGCGATTCTGCCGAATTATTACATTTATTTTTAGGCTTTCTAGAAGTACCTCGTTTGTTTAAATACGGTATACCACAATATAACTGCAATCGGGACTTTCTCCGAAAATCCGAGTCACGGTCCGTAAACAATACTGCACGGTACTCTATGTGGTCATCGTCAAAAGAAGCTTGATGTGGCTTGCGTTTATTTTCATCACGACGCACGGCTTTACGTGCGTTTTAGGTCTTTGATCCGCAAGCCCTTGACGAGTCATCTTATAGGATTTAATTTGAGTTCAGTTTATTTGTTCTACTTATAATGGAGTGAAAAAGGGGAAAATATGTACTGTATGTGCCCCCTTTTCCTGGATAAGACAAGCTAGTTTTTGTGCCTTTTTCTGGAAGTACTTGGGGAATATTTTTTTGCCAGCTCGCATTGCACAAAGACACGTTAGTCAAACCTCACTCAGTCAGAGCCAAAAGAGTACCAGCAACAATGCTCCTAAATCACCCACAAATACTTGTTTACAGCGTCGTGTGGATCAAAACATTGTAATTTTTTTCCCACGATAAAATGTTTATTTTAACAAATAAATGGAGATAAGATCAGATTTTAAAATTATATACAGAAAGGGGTAAGGATGTCATCATGGCAATATCGCGATACCGCGATAATACAATTGCCATGATATCGTCGTCATCATGTCATAATATTAAAAGCAGCCCATCTGTTAAAAAGGCCGGATTTTTTCAGATTGTGTATTTCCAGCACCTTCTGGTTGTGACTTTATCAATGCAGTTTACGTAATTTGAATTGGGCATGTTTTGGCCACACACGCAGATCGTCAGATGAAGGGGAGTGTAACACGTTTGAGTTCCACCACAAATTGACCCGATTCACAACGTGCGCTTGGATTAGCAAGTGCCTCAAAATTCTGTGATAGTAGGTCGTATTTGTATCATTTTGATTTTGTAGATTTTATTTGTATTTGTGTCCAACAGAAGCACACACACGCACGCACACAAAGCAAATGAATTGAAACAGTCCAAAGAGAAAATCTGGTCTGATTTGTGCTCACATGAACACTATAAGTGTTCCAACCGGACATACTGAAAGCTGTTATCACTCCCATAAATCAATCATACCAGCAAATATTTTTCAACATCTCCCGCCCCGCTACAGCCGAACACAGCATTGTGAACGACATAACACTTTGCGGCGCTGAGCCAATAATCGCAGCACTTGGCAATAATGGGACTATTTTATTCATGACTTGCTTGCATACATACTGACTCACATCCTTACATAGTTACTCTCAAACTTATTTACATAAATACCCACTTACACTTACTCACATACTACCTACCCACTAAAGTTGGTTGTACACTACGTACTGTAGACAGTGTTTTCTAGCGTTACAAAAAAAAAAATCGCCATCAAATTTGAAGAGACATTTGGAGTTGCAGCGCTGTACATTGAAGCTTAGTCGCAACAGGTTGTTTGAAGCAAAGCTGCGGCTATTGCAGGAGTTCCCTGAATTATGAACTGGTGGCTAAAACAGTGAATAAAATTAAAGTTTTATCATTACAGTGTTAAAAGTTTTATATATATATATATATATATATATATATATATATATATATATATATACAGTCAAACCTCGGTTTTCGTCCATAATCCGTTCCAGAAGGCTGTCCAAAAACCGAAACCACGCTCTTTTTAAAATAAAAATGTTTCCTAAACACGTCTGCTCACAATGGAAAGCAACACGAGGAAGCGTCACTTCCTCGTGTAAGGAAGGCGAAAGGAGTCAAATGGTGCATTCAAGTGCGCTCAGTTTGTTCCAGAACCGAAATTTGTTCGTCATCCGAGGCATAAAAAACTTGACATTTTTGGTCGAAAACCGAATTGGACGAGAACCGAGACGTTCGAAAACCGAGGTTTGACTGTATATATAAATAAAGTCTAGATTACAGGGGTGTGGAACTCTCCTGTTCCACGAGAGCCTGTTTTAGAGCGCTCCCTATTCCAACGCACCTGATTCAATTGATCATGATTGTTTCAGACTTCGACACAGCTTGCTGATGAGCTGATCGTTTGAATCAGGTGCGGTGGAGTAAGGAGGGATCTAATACACGGCAGGATATGGCTCTCGAGGAACTGGAGTTCCCTACTCCTGGCCGAGAAGGACTTAAAAAAAAAAAAAGAAAGAATTAAAAAATACAATCATTTATGTTCAGTGAAATGCACAAAGACTCTTTTTTTTAATTTTTTTTTTTAAAACAACTTAAATTAAAAAGGGCTATCTTTATTTATTTTTTTAAGAAAAAATAAATAAATAAAACGTGACTGTTAAAGATGTATAAAGATGATAAAACCGGTTATCTGCCAAAAGTAACGAATAAAGTCATTTGTAATCTAACTTGGATACTTTAAAAAACAAGTCATTTGTTGAGTAACTTTTAAAAGCAAGGAATCAGTAAGTAACTACTTTCTTAAGGTAATGGTTGCAGCACTGCCCAGAGGTTGTTTTTTTTTTAACTCTGAAGTGGTGAGAAAAACAAGGTTTGAATGAGAGCATTGCAGTTTCTCATGTAACGCGTGCTAATGCGATGGGCCAAAGTGTAAATGAGCCCCGAGAATTGGAAGCCAGATTCCCCAACGGTGCTAAGCCCGATGTCTTCACCTCGGGGATCAGTGCAAAGTGGATCGCCCTCTGACGACCACGCCATGTTTTCCAAATCGGGCCTCTCATTCTTTGTGGCGGTAAACACTGCGTGAAAGCGCCATAAAGTCAATCGTACAAAAACAAGTGAGGGCCATTTTCAAAGCAATTACAGCAACTTGCAACCCACCACAACTGAAGAGGAACAATACGAGAGAAAAACACTCAGGCGCTGGAGGGAAAAAAAAAAAAAAAAGTGTTTTTCTTTTTACAAGAATGGAAAAAAACTGTTTTCCTCACGTGATATCATATTAAGACATGCACGAGATGGACAGGACCCATTCAAGATGTTTTCCTAAAACTTCTTCAAGATGGAAAAAAATATATAACAAAATGGAGTGGAGCACAAGTTCTTTTCCACTTAGGAAAGGACACAAATGGAATTCCTCCCTCACACAAGGTTGTTGGGTTTTTTTTGTTTTTTTTTAACTTAACTTTACAGGGGGAAAAAGCTGTGAAATTGTTTTCAAATTGTCCCACCTTGTTACTTTTTAGTGCTGGCATTGAAACAAATTAAAAAAACAAAACAAAGGAAAAGCCCCCAAAATAATCTAATTTGACCTAATTGTGTTTAAATTGGACCCTTTTGTGTTGTAAGAAATAATCACCATCATCATCATCATCATCATACACAACATGGTGAGTGTACTTGTACATTTATAAAGAATATTAATTCAAATTAATGTATTACCGGTATTCTAAAATATGTGTGTGTGTGTGTGTGTGTGTGTGTGTGTGTGTATACATACATGTCCGTACATGTGTGATCAACTTACAAATGTATAATTTGGTGAGATAATACAAATACTGTACTCCCCACCCCCAACCCTACTATGATTTTCTCTTGCCTCTGTGTTGCTTTTTTGACTCTTATTCCACCGCCACCCCCCCCCCCCCTCCCAAGTTCCATTTTATAGTCATCTTTTGGGGGTGCCAGATGGTGTAACCGGAGCGGGCTGATATTTGGACACCTGACTGAGTGAGCAGGTTACGTGCTAATCAGTGTGCTAACTGCAGTTATGAGGGGGAGGGGGGTGGGGGGTAGCATGGTGGGGAAGCGACAGGGGTCAAAGATCAGCTTGTAAATCACTTAGAGAAATAGGATGTGTGTGTGTGTGTGTGTGTGTGTGTGTGTGTGTGTGTGTGTGTGTGTGTGTGTGTGTGTGTGTGTGTGTGTAGGGAAGTATTTTAGGGCAGTATTTTTGGAAGGTGATGCTACATAAAGCAAAGTCACCTATTCTTTTCCTCAATAAGCCAACCTTGTTACTTGCACGAGAGATCTTGTTTTGTTGACCTTTTGAGTGAAAATGTGTATGGTTGCACAGTTGCACCTTTCCTCGATAAGCCATCCTTCTTTTCTGGAAAAAAAAGCAATCACTGCAACTATAACATTTTACGAAAAACAAAAATCATGTTCCTCGATAAGCCTTCAATGTTTTGGTTTTTTTTTACAAAAAAGTTAATTAGCAAATAAGATGTTTCACTTTTCTTTTCGATAGCCTTATACTGTATATGAGCCACAATACACACAAGTTTCCCTTTCCTCGACTAGCCATCTTTATTATGGAGTCTTTCCCTCAAAAATGTGTAAGGCTAAGACTCGAAAGTGTGATCTCCCAACCCCCGCCCCCACACACACAAAATAAAGAATTAAAAAAATGTAAGTTTTCCTCGATAAGCCATCCTAGTTATTGTCTCTAGCAAATTGTAACTTTTACCAACAACAAAAGGCCAACTTGCAAAGGAGACATTTCACTTGATTTCATTAGCCCAATATTCGAGTCACAACAAATGCAAGTTCCCTTTTCCTTGATTAGCCATCCTCGTTTTCATGCCCTTTCTAGAAAAATGTCACTTTTAATAACAATAACATCAAAAATGCCAATCAACAATAATTAAAGCCTTTCTGCTGATGTATTAAATAAGCTAATGGTTGGAGTTTAAAAACAAAACAACAAATGGCCTGTGCAAAGGAGACCTTTAAAGGGGCAGCGTAGCGAAAAGCGGCACGGCGAGATCACATTGCCGGCGAGGACGCCTATGAGGCGACGGCGTTCGTGATGGATGACGGCGATGAGGGCAAGTGGGAAAAGATCCCGTAGGTCAGCGGGGACGCCTGCAACCCCTGGAAGACCAATGTGGGTGCGTGCGTATATCATGCACCGTCATGTGTTTTATATGGAACATCACGCTCAGCTCATTTGAGGGGGGGGTCACAAGTGTCCCGAGACATCTTTGCCGAAATGGGAAGATAAATACAGCTGACTGCTCACTGGAATCAATGACACATTTTTAAAAGGTTTGTGCTTTCAAGTATGGAAAATGGGGATATTTGTCTGCAGTTCATTCGCGTCGAATTAGAGCATCCAAATTTCGGGTTTAGAAAGTGAGACATTTTTTGCATTATGAGTGGATAAATAATATGATATTCTGCATTTTCAATCATTGAAATAGTCAGCTTTATGACAGATTTGGGTATGAAAATGAATAATATCCGAATATAGTGATTGCAGGCAAATATGGGAATCTTGTTTGTTCTTGTTGTTCTCCCCCAAATTTTCTAGAAGAACCTTAATAATAAATGATCTACCTAATGTTTGTATAACCAAAACACATTGAAGATAAGTACACATTCATTTTCCTATTAAACAATGCAACTATTCTGATGCAAGTTCAAAAATATTAACAATACCATTGGATTCACCAATTTGAGTTATTTTACACCCACGCTTACTGTACACACACACACACACACACACACACACACACACACACACACACACACACACACACACACACACACATACATACTGTACATATAAATTAACCTTGAGGCTGCCCTTCTTCAATTAGCCATTGTTGCTACTGTCATTAATCCAAAATATAAAATACTGTATATATAAATATATAATGTAAAATGTATGTATACAATTTTACTTGACTTTTCTCGAGTATTCCATTTTTTTTCAGAAAAAAATTACATGACTGGAATAACTGAATAATCTCAGGATGCATATCTGTAAAATGTCCATTTTTAGCGAAGAAAAAAAAAGCGAGTTCATTTGTCTTGATTACACTTCCTGTTACTTCCCAATTTTAAAAAGTGTGATTATATTGAAATAGGCGGCCCGGTAGTCCAGTGGTTAGCACATCGGCTTCACAGTGCAGAGGTACCGGGTTCGAATCCAGCTCCGGCCTCCCTGTGTGGAGTTTGAGTTTCCTCCCACATTCCAAAAACATGCATGGCAGGCTGATTGAATACTCTAAATTGATTACACGATTGGCTGGCGACTGATTCAGGGTGTCTCCCGCCTACTGCCCGAAGACAGCTGGGAATTTTAGCGGTTCGGAAAATGAATGTGATTATATTGAAATATGTACATATATCTATACAATTACTAAATTGAGGAAGTAACTTTTCCTGCATCAGCCATCCTTGTGTCTTAGTGTCTACTTTTCTAAAAAAAAACAACAACAACCAAAAAAAACCCTTGCTCTCCAAGTCACCCTTCTAATTGTGACTTTTGCAAGAAAAACCTGTGAACCTGAAAGTGAAATATTTCATTTTTCCGCCTCATATTTGAGACACAACATAAGTCCCCCTTTTCCTCGATAAACCACCTTTGTTTTGTTTTTCTCTTTCTTTTCCTTTTTTTAAGAGCTGCCAATTTGGATTGAAACACCCACACGCCGCAGCATTTTATACCGCCCGCTAACGCAAATAAAAGGTGTCAACTTCATGTTTCGTCCTTATCTGGTTTGCTCATTTTGGCAGGAAATCTGGACCAAAGTGCCATTTTTAACCACATCTCCAAACACTGCGTATTTATAGATTTGAATGCCGCTATTTTCTCATATCCGAGGTCCAAGTTCAAAACAATACATAACGATCAGGTCCTGTTGTATTTCTTTATAACTTATTGAGATGATTATAGAGTCAGTAATATGATATGGACTGTGACGAAACAGGAGAATGACACCTGTGTGAGTGTCACCACTAGACACTGATGCCTTGAATCAAACACACACACACACACACACACAATTATATGCAAGGAATTGAAATGAAATGTTAGCATTTGTACCTGAGCTGTCACTTTTCCTCTTCCCGTTCCTCTTTTCCGCCTCTGCCGGTGACAGCGTGGGCCTGCCAAACTCTGAGGCGGCCCCAGTGGGGGTGCTGCTGCCACCCAGGCCGGGCGTAGTGGCACCCATCGCAGGCCCGCCGGCGTGAGCCAAGTCCTGGGACGTGGGCCCCCCGTCGTGGGACAGGTGGGAGTGCGGGTGGCAAAGGCTGGCCCTCGCGCCCCCGCCCCCAGGAGACATCTGCGGGATGTGCCAGGCGGCGGGCGTGTGGTGCTGACTCTGCGGGGCCGGGTGGTGGCCGCGGTGGTGGTGGTGGTGCGGGTGGTGCGGGTGTTGCTGCGGATGGTGGAGAGGGTGGTACAGCCCGTCTTCGGGGGCGTAGCTGGAGATGATGCAGGTGGACGGCGAGGACGTGGAGGACGAGGACGAAGAGGAAGCCAGGTCGGGGTAGGAGACGTGGTCCGAGCGTCCGTGCAGGGTGAGCGGGGACGGGGCGAAGGCGGCCGGGTGTAGACCCTGAGCCGGGGCGTGGGGGCTCCGCAGGCAGCCGAAAAGTGTGTGATCCATGGCAAACGCTCCTAAAGCAACCAGCGGCGCATATCCAAGAGCTCCGGAAAAAAAAGTTCCAAAAGAGGAGAGGGGCGGCGGCGTCCTTTCCTGGCGTAATCCGCTTGGGTCTCCGGGCCGGAGCGGGATAAACCGAGTCGAGTCGAGCCGAGCCTCTCGGATGTCAGGGGAAAGCGTGGAGGCTGGGAGGAGGTCCCGGGGAAGTCAGGGAGCCTGGCGAGGGGCTTGTTATAAATAGGTTGTAACGTGAGAGGGAGGCTGGCTCACCGAGGGACAGCGTGCATGCAAAAGGAACGCCGCCATAAATCTGCCGGGAGCCACAAGGAAACGAAGGACGTTTTTAGAGAGTAAGGGCCCTCTTCAAGCTGCTTGCTTTGGTTCACGGTTATTTCTCCAAAGGACAAATAAATCAGAAAGCCAACACGTTTGACAGGTGTGTTCAGCCAGGTGAAAATCGACACCCATCAAAAACGGGCACCTGAATTCCTTTCAAATTCAGCACCCCAGTTCCACTTTGCAACGTGAAATTTGGTACGCTTGTCAATCATGCATAGAGATATAAAAAGTCTGAAGAATCCAGCCTGAAAATGCACAGGAAGTCAGCCATTTTAATTTGAGACAGCCATTTTGGGGACATTATGGCCAGTTTCGGGGCTACGTTGAAATGCTTTCACAATTTAGTATCCGTTGCCCGTTTCACATAGTAACAGGAAACCTGGTAGGCTTGTCTATCATGAGTAAACTCACAAAAAAAATCATCACAGGAATCCATGGCTGAAAATGCACAGAAAGTCAGCCATTTTAATTTGAAACAGCCATTTTGGGGACATTATGGCCAGTTTCAGGGCTACGTTGAAATGCTTTCACAATGTAGTATCCGTTGCCCTTTTCACATAGTAACAGGAAACCTGGTAGGCTTGTCTATCATGAGTAAACTCACAAAAAAAATCATCACAGGAATCCATGGCTGAAAATGCACAGAAAGTCAGCCATTTTAAATTGAGACAGCCATTTTGGGGACATTATGGCCAGTTTCAGGGCTACGTTGAAATGCTTTCACAATTTAGTATCCGTTGCCCGTTTCACATAGTAACAGGAAACCCGGTAGGCTTGTCTATCATGAGTAAACTCACAAAAAAAATCGTCACAAGAATCCATGACTGAAAATGCACAGGAAGTCAGCCATTTTTGTTTGAAACTGTCATTTTAAGAGTCAATTTCCAGGGATCCTTTGAATGGTCTGAACAGTTTGCCCCCAAAGTCAGTCTGACTTCGCAGCATTAAATTTGTTAGGCTTGTCTATCATGAGTAGCCCCACATAAAGCCTCAAGCGGCAATATCCGAAAACACACATGAGGTCAGTAATACAGGTTTGAGGCGGGCATTTTGGGTGATTAGCGAGATGACTGACGCTTAAAATACAAAAATACTGACTTTTGGTACAGTCAAACCTCATTTTTGGTCCATAATCCGTTCCAGAAGGCTGTTCGAAAACCGAAATTGTTCGAAAACCGAAACCACGCTCTTTTTAAAATAAAAATGTTTACCGAACACGTCTGCTCACAATGGAAAGCAACACGAGGAAGCGTCACTTCCTCGTCTACCCGAGGAAGCGTCACTTCCTCGCGTAAGGAAGGCGAGAGGAGTCAAATGATGCATTCAAGTGCGCTCAGTTTGTTCGAGAACCGAAATTTGTTCGTCATCCGAGGCATAAAAAACTCAAAAATTTTGGTCGAAAATCGAATTGGTCGAGAACCGAGACGTCCGAAAACCGAGGTTTGACTGTATTTGCATGTGCGCTGATGTGCTACGCGTGGCGTGGAACGAGGCGTCACCTGTGACTTCCCTGAAGGAAGATGGCCATTGTTGTCATCGTGGTTGCTTCCTCTGGAGCACCCCTCACGCGAGTGGGCTCCACTTCCTGTTGGACAAACGCCAGGTAACGCATCACTGTTGACAAACACGGGATAAGCTTTATTGCATCAAGGAAACTCCAGCTCCAGAATTTTTTTTTTAATGAGCATTACAATGTTTTGGTTTGCTTATTTAACAACGGGAAAGGGTCAAAATATTGGCAACAGGCACGTTAATCGAACCAAAACGATAAACATACAGTTGTGAAATGAATAGCTCAACTTGTCATCATTATTTTGTAAATGCCAAACTAATGTGAAGTTTTGAGTTCTTTCAGTCGTCACGGTGACTGCAAATGTCTGCACACTCAGGGCTGGACAGAATTGTTGGGGGGGGGGGGGTGGGGGCAAGCGGGTGGGCCACGCCGGGAGGAAATTAATTCCTCTTTGCGAGAGAAAATGACTTTAGCAGAAGGCCACAGCTGGAACGCCGCCATGGTCCTGAGACGGAAGAAGAAGACGAAGAGGAGGAAGCAGGAGCCGCCTTTTCATTGTATTTTAATTTTTTTTCTTTTTTTTTTCAACTGTATTTTCAACCTTTTTCTCGTAAAATATTTTTTTCTTTTAAAAGTAAAACCTTTCAAATTTTCTAATTTAAAAAAAACACAAAAACAAACTTTTTCCACTAACATTTGGATTATTCACATAAAACGAAAACCTTTCCATGTATTTTTTTTTTTTTAATGGAAACTTTTTCACATTTTCTTGCACAATGAAAACAAGCGTACTTGTTTTGTTTGTATGTGTGTGTTTTGTATTATACCCTTTAGAATAACGTATTAAATTATTAATTATTTTTTGGTCTTTGTGGATCCGAACTTTAATTTGTTTGTTTTGTTTGTATGTGTGTGTTTTGTATTATACCCTTTAGAATAACGTATTAAATTATTAATTATTTTTTGGTCTTTGTGGATCCGAACGTTAATGTGGAAGTCAAATCAAGCATTTTCTTTACCGTAAGATGTTCGATGCAGCCCCTCTAGTCCAACACGGCATTTTGATTCCTACTGCGTTTGTGGAATATGCCTTAAAACTGAAAAGTCCACCCATTTTTTTTATCCATCTGAGGGGACAGCCATTTTTCCACTGCTGTTGACTGCAAATGACATCACAGTTGCTCAGGGCTCAGGTAACGACCAATCACGGTTCACCTGTTTTCCTTTTTTTGTGGTGTTTTTTGAGGGTTGATTGGTTGTTAGACTAAAACGTGTGGATTTTGCTGCTTCGTTTTATGTTCCATACACACAATATTAATCAGAATGCCGTGTTTAGACGAGTGAGGGTGCATCGAACATATTCTTGTCAAGAAAATCTTCAAAATAACAAATTAGCTAACATGAGCTATGCAAGGAAAGCTACATCATTATTTTCTTCATTTGTTTATTTTAAAATATCTTGCCACGAAAATGTCTATCTGGAAGCGACTTCATTCACTAACTAAAAAATCCAATAAAATGTCATCTTTTTACCTTAAAATGCCAATTTTTTCCAATAAGATTTGTACTCGTGGGAGTGCATGGCAAACCCTACACAGTGTTTGTCTTACAAATGGAGGCTATTAGCAAGTTAGCGGGTGCTATGCATGGGTTTAGCGCACACACACACACACACACACACACACACACACACACACACACACACGTGTTTCCAATGGTACCATTGGTGGCCTGTGGAGAGCTCCAGTCATTTTGAACCCCTTTTTTTTTTTGGTTCGCCTTCTGAACCCCAGCTGTGTGAATTTATCATGTGTGTCAGCTCAGCTCCAGGTTTTATTTATTTTAATACAGTGAAACCTTGCTATATGGCTGTTCTTCGATTGCGCGGATATTTAAGATATCACTTACTTGTTGTTCCCATAGAGAACGTTGAATATTTGTATTTGCCTGTGGGTATTGTTGTACAGGTATGCTCTGTTTGTAGGCGTTGCTACTCCGAAAAACAACCCAACTGCCAACTTTTATTTTCTGTCTTTTGTCATTTTCGGTTCTGTAACCTCTGTTTTTGACACCGAGAAAGTACGGCCAGTAAGAAATACTTCTTAAAAGGTGTCTTTTAATAAGTTTAAATGTGCTTCATGTGTGTGGGAAGGGGGAAAACTTATATGTATATGGTCTCTCTCTCTCAATAGTGAATTTTAAATGTATCGCGGGTGGTTTCGCAGGTGTGTCTGAAACGCATCGCCCGCGTAGTCACTGTATGCATACTGCAAATAAAGTGTATCTGTTCATAATTTGTTAGTCTTTGAACACACTTGCACCTATTTAGTGATGTCATGCTCTATAAAGGGACCCTGGCTGCGTCCTGGTGTGCTTCTTTTCGTCTACTACCCGGTTGCCCACCCGTCTCAAGGCTTCATGCAGACATTTGGTGGGATGCGGTGCAGAGGCCCTCGCCGCACCTCAAACAATCTCGGGGTCACCACACTAAAACCTCCATTTAAATCCGGACTGGCCAGCGACCACCAAAACCACGAGGGAACGGGCGCCCAGGACACCATGGGTACCGCGGGGGCACCGGTTTACCGCCAGGCGCATACAGCGTGTTGCCGAGCCCGCTTCCGGCCGGCCTAAATTTGTCCGTGCCTTACCAAGATCGTGCCAGGTGGGGAAACACTTCACACGTCCCAATATGGATGAAGTGAACCAGGACAGCTTTCATGTGGCCGAGCGGACCCACCCGAGAGCGCCACACATCCTAGTGGGGCCACTTTAGTCGCCGTAATGCATCAGTACAGTGTGCTGTGTCGCTCCGGAGGTCCGCTAAGCGAAACCATTCAGGAGAGTGAAGTCACCATTTTAGGATTTAACGGCTTCATTTGCTTTTTAAGCTTCCTCTACTTTGTTGAAGGTTCCAAAAAAGCTGGTAGTCTGCCCATGCATGGACTGTTCTAAAACCTTTGAAATAAAAATACAGCACAGTTTTTCCATCATGACATCGAGCCACTTTGCTCTTCACTTCTCCTCACTGTTAACCAACGAACAACCAACAGCTCAACTAACCACCCAACTAAGAAATTGGCTAAATCACAGTTTAATCAGAAACCACACAGATAAGAAACTAACAAAGCAAATAACTTACCAATCACCAACTTAAACAATATCTAACAAATTAGCTACCCTATAACCAATCAAAATGACAAAAAACTAAAAAAACAGCAGAACAACTAACAAACTATTTCACCTATCGACCTGAATAACTTAAACCAATCTAAAAACTAATTAACCTGCTAATTGATTAATGAGCAAAACAATGAACACATTTTAGCTAGCTAACAAATGAGTCAAAAAAACACCTAATTAATGACATTAATCACCAAGTTATTTACGAAGTGGTTTACTGACTGATCAACTAACTAACTAATTAACCTAACTAACTAATTAACTAATTAACCAACAGCTTAGCCAACAACAATCACATTAAAAAAAACAACTAACAAACTAGTAGAGCAACTAAACTAACTAAAAAGCCAACTCGCAGTTTAACTCACAACTAACAACAGATATCTAACCAAGCAACAGAACAACAAACTAAACAATTATCCACTGAACAAAACAACGAATTTAATGGCCACTTAACTAACTAACCAACCAAATAATTAACCTACACATACAAATCAGTCAGTTCAACCAACAACCATTCAAATATTTGACAAACTGAAGAAAAAAAATCTACCAAAATGCAACCTGTGTAATTAACTGTGATTATCTAGCCAGCTGGCCGATTAACCAACCAGCAAAACAGCTAACTGACTGACTAACCAACGCACCAAGGAGCCAACTAAGAATGGAATCAGCCAATAACCACTCATAGGACAAACTTACTATCGAACTGACCGGCCAATAAACGCTCCATCCAACAAACTAAACATCAACTAACTCACTAACCAACCAAGCCATCTTCAGAATTTAAGCAACCAAGTACGGATGATGTACAGGTGTCAAGTTGATGGCCACAGGTGCTTTGACTTAAGGTCAGAACCACTACTTCCTCTCCTGTTGTGGTAGCTGGTCTGCTTCTGATATAAAGCTGGAGATATATTGCGTGCTTATCCCTCTTATTAGCAGATGAAATGTGATGACATCATTCGCCGCACACGCCGTCTAGACAAATAACCACAAACACCTGGACCGAGGGATTTGACGCTCATATTACCTCCTCTCCTGCGCATCGACCGTTCTTTGGCGACTGTTATACTACCAGCAGCATCATTCAGGTTAAATAATGAGCTGCAACTGATCACTAAATCCGATAAACCAGATTGTTAAATCAAAATAAAGCAAAACTGCCTCAAGATTGAACATAGGTACTTTTGTTGTCTTTCAGACAGAACTCCAATGTTTATCGACAAATTGACGAACCACGAGTCAAGTCACTGGACCCTCGTTGCCCACTTTGTGGGTCAGAGGACAGTGACGGGCAGAGCCCACAAAAACCAGACGATTTGTCGTTCCACACCATATTATTGTACTGTAGTATGTATACTAATAATATGTTTAGTGAGGATAAGTGCGACAGATAATGATTTGACGGATGCGATCCTTCTCGTGAGAGTGCCTTGGCCACCTGGGGACAGTATAACACAGACAACCGGATATACAGTACATCAAGAAGACAGTCACAACTCCTCAGTCAGCCGCAGTAGTAGTAGTAGTAGTCATTTTTCACAGAGGATAAAGAATATATTGGACTGTTATTTTTGCATCGTGTATCAGCCCCTAATCATGGCACCAAAGAAAGCAAGTGGAAGTGGTGAACCTGGTGAAGAAAGGAGGAAAATAGTGTGCAAAACTATAGAATTTAAGAAAGATTTAATCGCAAAATATGAGTCAGGTGTGCGTGTGTCTGTGTTGGCGAAGGAGTTCGGGATGCCGAAATGCCCCGCCATACTGCCTGCTGACAGCTGGGAGAGGCGCACGCCCCACGACAGATAGAGAGAGAGAGATGTTCCTTCAATTTTTATGTTAGTATGTTAATGTTAAAATTGGTAATCTCCCATTACATTTGTACAGTTTACGGTGTGAAATTGTAAAAAAAAGTGGTTTAAAAAAGTTGCTTTCTTGACTTGGAACGGATTAAAACATTTTACATTGATTTCAATGGGAAACATGGTTTCGGTTTCCGAACAATTCGGTTTCCGAACAGTCTTCTGGAACGGATTAAGTACGAAAACCGAGGTTTGACTGTATGACCGTAAATATTGTTATATTTCTGTCATATTTGGTTCCACCGTTTGTGTACAACTATTCATTGTACTCTGCTGGGGAACAGAAAAGGTACCTTCCCCAAACTACTGTCGCAAAGTTAGAAGCACACAATTGCCTTTTCAAATCATTGATTGATTCATTGATTGATTAAGGTGTCTGTCAGTGCATGGCCATTAAGTCTATATTTAAGGCAATCGCACTTTTCCCTGGTGAAGCATCCATATTTCTTCGAGGCCCATTAGTCAGCCCCATTTGCGAAGCACAAATGTTTGCTTGACATTTATCCGCCTGCAAATAAACAGCACCACACCCCAGCGGGCCGGGGGTTCAAGGGTTATTGTTGCTCGGTGTCAGTCAGATTTAGCTCTCGGACAACCCCCCCCCCCCCGCCCCCCCTTCCCCCAACTCCTACTGCATATTTTTCACATCCCTCCCGCCTCAAGGGACAGCTTCTTGCTCTGCTGTCTCCTGTCGTTCCCAAGGATTTCCCCCTCCCAAGTCGGGCTGTGGTCCAGGACAATTCTATGTCGTTGCCCAATTAGGAGGGTCTTTAAAAAAAAATAATAGACGGGTTTGTAGCTATGTGGACGTGACGCATGGCCAGGACAATGGGAGGATATAGACGCATAAAAACTGCCGTCGTCATGACGGCAGGGGTTAAATAGGTAACCCGACAGTAGACTTTGAAGTTCAAGTGAGCCCCAAATGTTGAACGATTTGGAGTCGAAGATTGTCAAAATGTTAACGTGACGTAAACAGACTCGCATTTGAAGCAGAACACAATCTTCATGGTGAAATATTCATCCTGCTCATCTTAACGTAGATGTCATTTTTGAAATATTTTGATTTGATCACAAATATTTCGATTTAGTTTTTTTTCGTCTTTCGGGAAAGTGATCGGTGTTGTCGTTCATTAATATTTTGTTTCATGCGCTGTCACGTTAATAGTTAAATACCACTTGGGAACCTCTCCAGACGATGTAAGCGACGCGCTTGCAAGCTTTTATATTGTGGTTTTGCCATGACAGTGGTTGTATTAAGAGGTGGAGGGCTTTGGTAACAAATGCACAAGGATTTATATGGCCTGTGTCACCACATCTGGGGGGGGGGGTCGTACTTTCAAACCGCAAGCTGTCGCCGTGGTAACCCTACGGAGAAGCGGGTATGTTGGGAGGGTCTGTTTGTTACAGCGAAAGAGGAGGCGGTTTGGACGGGATGGGCCACGTTCGGTTCCAGGGCTTTCCAGAACCTCCCGAGGGCTTCATTAAAACAAAAGAAGGAGAAGGGGAGGGAAAGGGGATGGGTGGGTGGGTGGGTGTTGGGACTTCCTGTTGGAAACGATGCACACCGACACTGGCCCTGAAGGAACCCGTGTGGGCAGAAAGCTGCAGTCATGCATCGGACTGTTCCATCTACATCAGTGGTCCAGTTATTTTTATTTATTTATTTATTTATTTTTTACATCAAGTACCACTTCAAAAAAGTACGTAGCTCTCCAAGTACCACCGAAATGCCCACCATTAAAATCCAGTGCCGTAGTTGTAGTTCATACAAAATGAGAGGCAGACGGTTTACTACTGAATGGTCAATTGCACCGGTGTCAAACTCAAGGCCCGTGGGCCAAATGTTGGCCCGCCACATCATTTTAAGTGGCCCGCTAAAAGCAAATCAACGATGACAACTTCCATGATGCTCGCTAAAATCTGTACCAACATTTCAAATTTTCACATGTCATAATTCAGTGACATATTGTAAAGTGTCCTTGGGTGTTTTGAAAGGCGCTTATAAATAAAATGTATTATTATTATTATATTGTAAGCAGTTTCTTGTTACTGAACCCCTCATTACAGTTACGTATACAATAAGTGAATAAAACATGATTCTTGACTTCTTTATATAGTTTCAGTCATCAAGTCCCTCCAAGGGAAACGGTAATAATAATGTGGCCGGTGACAAAAATGAGTTTGACACCACCTGGACTTTAATAGACTCTATTGAATGATGATTGGGTGCCACTGTCTGGTCATGCACAATTTAAACATGAACAAAGCACTTCAGGATGGAAAATGTCAAGAAAAATGCTTGATGATTCAATTAAAATTCAACATTCATTTTGAATAATAACATTGTCACTAAGTGGCGGGAAAAAAAGGATTCAATTCAGAAAACAGATTTCACAAAAGTCCGATTTTACGGGGGAAAAAAACAAAGTTGGGCTGTACTGCCAACCACCGCGCATTTCATCTTGCTTGCAGAATAAAGTGCGAATAGTTGGTTTCCGCTTGATCTGATATGAAGTCTTTATAACATTCTGCTTGTTATTGCACGCCAACGCTTGGATTAAAAAGATGTCCAATGCCAAGGCTTGTTTACAACAATTGTAAACAAGCCTTGGCTTTGTACAATAGTACCATTTTGTTCCCACTTCTTCATTTCCCTTTTCATCATTCCCACTCCTTCTCATCTCCCACAACTTTTTACAGTCCGAGTTGTGGTCCAACCGTCATAAAACATTGCGGCATAACAAGAATAACGGTGTGCACCCCCCCCCCCCCGCCTCCCCCCTTTCCATTGTCTTTGACTGCTTCCGAGCTGTAAATTGTCTCCACGTACAAACAACACCGACTTGACTTTTCCTCAACGTACAGTATATTCTCCGATTTATTTGTTGCTCAGAACGGAGAAGGAAAAAAAGAGTACGGAAGCGGCACCTGGAGCCTGACAGGCGCATTAGTGATGTTCATCATCCAGCAGGAAACAATAGAGATTCCTGAACCACGAGTGGGAAGATCCCACACATTTTTCCATATGAACAGCAACTGCGCGTCTCAATTTGTCTCCGTCTCGCATGTACTCCTGACAAAAATGACAAGGAATCAAACGGCAAATGACACAAGTGGGAGTATGAGAATTTTGGAATTATCTGGCAAACATCTGTATTTTTGGGTGGGTAGGTGGGGTGGAAATTGGGGGGGGGGGTCTAAAATCCCCCACTGTTGCTCAAGTAGACTACAGAAGTACAATGAACTATAATACAGTGAAATATAACATTACTCACAGGCATATATTCTTGATCATCTGCTCATAAAAAAAGACTTAAATCTGCACCTTATTGATTCGCCGTATTCTGAATGTGAATACAGGAACAAAGAACAGAGGGACTCTGGACTTTCTCGGACCCGCCCTTGGTATGCTGGAATCGCCAACATGGTGCACAATGATGAACCAAATTCCCAAACAGGTGCAATGAGGCTTGCGCCTGCATGAAAATCAGAATACGCGAGCATTACTCCATGCGGCGTATACGAAAATTGAGGCCTCAATCTCAAAGGGGGAGGTCAACTCGAACATTTTCTTTACAAGTAATTTGTTCTGTGGACCTCGGCTAGTCTAAAAATAGGAATTCTCATGAATATTGCATTTGTGGAATATGAGTTAAGGAGTACAGGGGCGGCCATTTTGCCACTTGCTGTTGAATTAAAATGACATCAGTTACGTGAGTATATCATATATATATATATCATAGTACATATTACTGAAAAGATAGCTTCTCCTTTAAGGCGTCATAATGCCGCATAGCTCCCAAATAAGTTCTAGAATTTTCTTCTGGTTAGTTTTTATTTTGTTTGGAGTTTTGATTTTAAATATAATTAGTATTAATTACTTTTCAGGCCAAATGTGTTGGTTTTTATTTATTTTAGTGTTAGTTTTAGTTTATAAAAAATGTATTTCTTGTGTGCAATTATTAAAAAAAAAAAAAAAAAAAGAAATCACAGGAAGCATTGTATATCGCAAGGAATGACAAGGAATCAAATGGAAAAAGACAAGTGGGAGTTTTTGGAATTATCTGGCAATCTTCTGCATTTTTGGGGGAGTGTAAAATCCCCAACTGTTGCTCAAATACACTACTGGGAAATGGAAGTCCAAAAAAAAAAAAAAAAAAAATCATAGTGGGAGATGTTGGCGTCATTAGCCTGCAATCATCTTCGTGCTGAATAAATAAATAGTACACTCAGGGACCAGAATATCGTGTTGCTAATTTGTTTTACGTTTGCACGACTTGCACAGGTTAAAAGTTACGCACGCACGCACGCGCACACACACACACACACACACACACACACACACACACACACACACACACACACACACACACAGCTGCAGTTTATTTTTTATTGTCTGTCAACCAGAGGCCATTTTGGGAAATTGGCCCTAAAGTCGTTCATAGCGAATAGTGGTACAGTTAAATGTGTCAATACTGTAGAAAAGTCTTATAAACCATTTTTATTGTTGTATTTTTTTTTAAATCTAACAACATGATACAGGTATGATGTATTTTAATTTTTTTATGATTTTAATTTTTTTTCCTGGGTCACTGTAGACAAGCGCTGGGGCTTGTCTATGCGTCAATAATTATCAACAACTGCGGGTATGAGCTACTGTGGGGGTCACCTCAGGAGAAAGGTTTTGGGAAGAAGGCCAGTCTAGAATTTTGTTAAATTACAAATATGTGGAGGATAAAAAAAAAAAACAACAACAAAAAGTAATGGGAATAAATGGATGCTACTGGTTATACTGAAACATTTTTGGGGGGGTAATTTCCAAGACAAAGATTCAATGCTCTTTGACCATCAGCGATAATTGGCCAATTTTCTCTGCTAATGAAGTGTTACATAAGCAAGATGTGTTTATCCTCTGGACCCTGATTACAATCGGCTAATCTCACACGCACAAACGCCTACACACAAAAGTGCACGGGGAACAACACGCAGAAACGACGTGCACGCTGACAGACCCGCACCAGCAACAAACCCACAAATCACATCTGCACACGTAGTATACAGAGGAGACTGGGGGGGAGGGGGGGGGGGTCGTTAGCGGTCTGGCGCGAAGCATCGAAAGTGATCAGAGCAACAAAAGGTTGCAAGCGTAAATAAGTCGTTAATCTTTCCCACATCAGCGTAACGTTCCCCGTAAACACAGCCGCTGATGGAAAAACGGACCGCATTCCTGTTGCTCTCCACAAGAAAGAATGAGTGAATGAAAGAAAGAGAGACAGAAAAAAAGAAAAAGAAAAGGAAATTCAGCGGAAGAAGGAAAAAGTCCTCTCGGGGTTAAAAAAAAAAAAAAAAGTAACCTGGACTTTTTGGCCGCTTTCCCCCCTGCATCTGCGACATTTTTCGTGACAACAAAACGCTTTCCTCCAAAGGGGAGAGGCGGATGGGGGCGGACGAAGAATTGGTCATGGGATGATGGATTGATAGGAGAATAGCCATTCACTTTCAAAAGAAAATGGCCATAGTGCCTGAAGACCCAAACATTTTTCCCCCCATTTTTTTGCCCACTCTTTGCTTTGACTTATGAGCACAAACTTGAGATGCGAGGGGTGTATGGTGACAGGTGACCCAACTCCCTTCACAACAAGCAGCAGTTTGGTAGATAGAATTAGTTAATATTCTTCAAAAAAAACGAGAGAGAATCCAATATGTTTATTTTCACTTTCAGTCAAAGGTTACTGTCAAACTAAACATAAAACTAAGAGAATGACATTTTGTGCATACTGTATTATGGTTATTATTATACTAATATTATTTTGAAAACCTGATGTGCGAGGGGAAAAAAAGGGGCAGATTCAAAATCAGCGCACGCACACACACACACACACACACACACACACACACACACACACACACACACACACACACACTATATAAATAGATTCTCTCTCTCTCTCTCTCTCTCCCTCCCTCCCTCTCAATTACAAGGACAGGATTTTGGGCTATTATGTTCACACTATGTTCCCGGTGACCCTGTTCCAGGCCAATATCTGCAAAACATGATGGTTTTTGAGACAACGCGGAGGAACGTGATGGGAAAATGTGACAGGCTGTTAATGTTGTGGATGCCTGCCGTACCGCTGAATAATGGGCTCTTTTGCATGTTTTGGTACAATAAATGGATTCGTGACTTAATTGTTGACAGAAAGCTAACGTAAAACATTTCTTTAGCTGTAGTCCATGCCACCCCCCTCTGAAACCGGGCCTGGCAAGGGGAGTTTCATTCGACTCCTCCTAGCATCCTCCATTCATCCATAGAAAGCCAGAAAAGATGATACCAAATGAGGAACCCCTCCAGAATGTGACAGGCCAGGAGGGAAAAGTGCTAGCATGAATGCTAAACCACAAGCTGAACCGTAGTGTACCTTTGAGCCTCTCGGATTCAGCACCCCCTTAGCAACTTAGCAAGACTTAAATAGAGAATAAAAAAATGGCCAACGTTCGACAGCGCACGACATTTCGGGCAAACAGCAGGCAGGCGGGAACAGCGTGTAAACGTAGCCTTGGCGAATCTTTTGTATTTGTCGGGATACAGAATGTGGGGGGGGGGGACCGCATGAATTACGGAGCCGCTTATATGCATTTTATTTGTTTGTGCGAGAGTTCACGCGGTCGCGCTATAAACCTGGAGGCCAATTTGCTGGTCAGCGTCAGGCCTGTTCAGTACAAGTTGTGATTTGTGGGTGGGAGCATGTGGAGGTGGGAGAGGACTTGGAGGGAGGGGGGGGGGGGGGGCAAAGGGTTTGAAAAGTGATCCGCCGCCTTTTAAACGTTCCAACGTGGAGGCCGAATTTGTGAGGAGGCCAAACTGATCTTTAGGCACCTATTGGTGTGTGTACGTGCGTTTGGCTCAGTGTGTTCGTGTGCATGTGCGTGTCTCTGTCTGTGCATATTTGTTTTTACATGTGCCTCCGTCTGTGTGCTATGTGAATGTGTGAGTGCTTGTGAATGTGTCAGTGTGTCTGTACTTGTGTGTGTGGGCGTGTGTGTCGCGTGCGTGTGTCTCCATCTGTCTGTGCGTGTACATGTGTGCGTATGTTTGTGTAGAAAGTGAGAGTGTACGTGTCCTATATGCGTGTGCATATTTGTGTGTGTGTGTGTGTGTGTGTTTGCGCGTGACATCTGAGGCGAGGGGTCAAGTGAGGAGCAATAACCTGGCTCACTTCTATGGCTCAAATTAGCAGAGGTTTTTTTTTAACGGGATGGGTGGTGGTTGAGAAGGTTGTGGGGTTGTGGGGTTGTGTGTGTGTGGGGGGGGTGCCTCCCACACCATCGTCTCCCCAAGAAAGAGCCTCATTATCGGCTTCGCTCCTTGGCACAGACGACCACGCCTCCATCTGAAGAATAAAAGTACCCCATGACATAAAACAAAGCAAAGGCTTTGCCAGGGGGGGGGGGGGGGGGCACTAGTGTTTAGCCGCACTAGGACATAAATTCTCTCTCATTGTACGTAGTGGTGGTCGGAACAAGGTAAAAATACTAACAGTCAATACATTTTTCAAGCATCAATATTTGAGTGTTTATTTTCCTGACTATTTCTGACTTTGACTGTGTGCGCATTTGAAAACAGACATTGGTACTTGGGACTCCATGTCAAATAAGCTCGTTTTTTCATCTGCACGGATTGAGAAGAGAGAGAAAGTTTGAATCAATCGCACAAAAAAATGGACCAACTAAGGTCACATAATGCCTTTTGCATGTGGGCAAGGAGAGCGCTTTCAGCCATTTATAGAACGGTACAAACAGTCAAACACACGAATAGAAAATGGAAAACGCTTCCCAGGAGCTGCTGTACATTCTTGACGCTCATGTAGACTATCCGGCCAAGTTCCTGACATCAATCACTAGACCGCGCCCCCTTAAAGACACACATACAACACACAAATACTGCCATACATACAGTAATTGCATTTTTTTTGTTTTTTTTTTTTAAATTTTTTTTATATACAGTCATACCTCGGTTTTCGACCATAATCCGTTCCAGAAAGCTGTTCGAAAACCGAAACCACGCTTTGTAAAAAAAAAAATCTTTATTGAACACGTCTGTTCACAAAGGAACGCTACACGAGGAACACCCGAGGAAGCGTCACTTCCTCGTGTAAGGAAGGCGAGAGGAGTCAAAGGGTGCATTCAAGTGCGCTCAGTTTGTTCGAGAACCGAAATTCGGTCGTCATCCGAGGCATAAAAAACTCAACATTTTTGGTCGAAAACCGATTTGGTCGAGAACAGAGACATTCGCAAACCGAGGTTTGACTGTATATATATTCTCCTACCATAGTAGTATTTCAGTATAGGATCTGAATCAATCAGTACGTCAACTTTTTACCACGGTCTACCAAGTATCCATACTTGTACTTCAATTCAGAGTACTTTTGCCACCTCTATTTGTAAGGTTTGTGGCCGTCTTCAGGATAGAGTACCGCTGGCTCCCGTTTCGGAAGAATCAGCCACTCAGACATTACCACACTGGATTTTTTTTTTTTTTTGGTTTTTCAAAACCACAGGCCCCATTGGGCCTCTTTCTTCCACTCTCTAATTAGATTAACTGGGTCCATCCTCAATCTGGCAACCCGGGGCTTCCAATCTGGCGGGCCCCTGCCATCGACGGCTCGCTTCGGTCCAAGCGGGAGGAAATGACCTAAATGTGGGTCTACACCCATTGCCCAGCTGGGTAATGAAGACATGACGGATGTGGAGGGAAGGGATTTAAAAAAAAAAAAAAAAAATTGTGGGCCAACCGAGGGCCTGTGGTCGGGGCGGACATTTTGGGAAGGAAGCTGGATGCACAGGCCACCATCACAGCAATAAAAAGACCAACGAGGACTAAAGGAGGGAAGATACCATTAGTGAGCAGTCACGGCATCAGAAGCACGAACCTCCACTTACAAACTACCATTTTGGTGTCACAAAATGGTTTCATTCTGCCCAATGGTCTATTCTTTTTAACATTAGACTTGGCTACACTTCCAGTAGGTGGATGGAAGATTTGTCCAATCACATTTCAGCCTCTATGTGTTGCCATGGCAATCTTATCCAGTAGTGCTGGCCCATTGAATTGGAAGATTATTACCAATGACATTTCTTGAACCTATCACATTTCTTCACGGCCCTCGGGAAGTTTCAGTGTCGTCAAACGTAGTTTAGCTGTCGAATGTTGGAATGGAATGGAATGGAATGGAATACAACTTTATTGTCAAATGTGCTGTACGTATGTGTAACATCAGATGACATGTTGTTGTGTAATGTACTACACTCTCTAAAGTACAACTACAGTCAAACCTCGGTTTTCGTCCATAATCCGTTTCAGAAGGCTGTTCGAAAACCAAAATCACGCTCTTTAAAATAAAAATGTTTACTGAACACGTCTGCTCACAAAGGAAGGCAACACGAGGAAGCATCACTTCCTCGTCTACCCGAGGAAGCGTCACTTCCTCGTGTAAGGAAGGCGAGAGGAGTCAAATGGTGCATTCAAGTGCGCTCAGTTTGTTTGAGAACCGAAATTCTTTCGTCATCCAAGGCATAAAAAAACGAATTGGTCGAGAACCAAGACGTTTCGAAAACCGAGGTTTGACTGTACCTTACAAGGTAGGTCACTACACAACAGCTACACAACACTACAGCCCCGATCCCATTGAGGGGTGAACAATTGCAACTGTCGGCGAAGGTAGCAAAATGCACGTCCACGTCAGAGTTCTTTCAAGGTCGCAAATGTGAGCAAAACATTTTCGTCGCATATGTGAGCAAAAGAGTTTTAGGGATTTTTCTTGTTGCAAGGAAATTTGGATGGCGTTCAAAATTCCCTTGTGTCAGGAAAAGTACGGGCGAACGTACATATTGAATGTTTATCAGCGGGTTTTTTTAAAACAAATTTTTGGGGTTATGAATGTTTATTTTATTTGATTTTATTTTCCACACAATGCATTTCAATGAGTGTCAAGTATACGAGAGTTCTCGCTCTATTATGCAGGGCGGGCCGGTCCCTAACTATCCCCTGCGAATATTGGGTGGCCATGGTACACTACACTGCAGTCCAACAAGCACAGTTCACCGAGCAACGCCTGCGGAGAGCCGGGTAAAAGGAGGAAGTAAGGGGCGCACGTTCATGGGAAAGATCATCCGGGATTGGTCTCTACGGCGTCGTTATTACGCCGACTTGGGAGAGAGACTTGGGGCTTGATTTGGTGCTTTTAAAATTCCATTTGAAAATCAAGTATGGGCAACAATAATATAAACAAAACTTATTTTCATGTTTCCAAAGAAATTTAATTCAACATAGCTAGCACTGGCCAGCAGCTAAAACTTGGAACACGGAATTTAAAATTTGCAGGTTAATTAAAAAAAAAAAAGATACAAATCTGCAGTCAAATGTTTGCAAAAGACATACAAAAACTGGAATACTAGCAATACATTTACAGTCTTAAATTTAATAATAGTGTAGAACAAAAGAAGAAAAAAAATACAATAATGTAATATAATGTATTTGCATCTTAAAACATTACTTTTCGGATCCATCATTAGCATACAGTATATTTTAGTGTCAAAATGTTTCAACCTCCAACCTTGAAAAATCCCGTCAATCACCAAACTAAGCACAAAATATGGAATCTAACCTGGGTCAACCATGCCAACCACTTCACCGCGAGGCCCGCGCCTTACCGAGTCCGGACCCCCTCTGCGGTGAAGCACAACCCGACACCGCTGGCCGCCATATGCTTTGTGGACCACCACAGAACCATCCAAGACTCCAGGGGACAAGCCACATGGAGGACAAGGCCAGAACACAGACAGGCGTCAGGTACAAGCAGAAATTAAACCACACAACAACATTGAATATACTTAGAGGCATGCAGAACATGAATAATATGAAAATGTGTTTAGAACATTACATATACTTTAAGAATGGTAAATTCAGGCATACAGCAGAAGTATTCTGTGTTGTAAGTCGATCTATTTTTCTTGCATTTTTTTAATTGAGGCGACAATGTAATGCGGTGGATCTAACATTTTTGTACACAATTTTTGTTATTTAAGTTGCGGCGCAAAATATTTTCTTCTTCCTCAGTGGGCATAACAGAAAATAAGTGAGGAGCACTGCATTATAGGCATAGGCAACATTTAATGTATGTAAATGTGGTAGATTGTCAGTATGAAGAACCTTAAATATGATGTAAAAATGTCAAATATATAAGATTAAATAAGGTGCAGATGGAGCAGTGACAGCGCTGGGAGTAGAGAAATGTGGAATTCGTTTGGCCCTTAGGGGTTCTCTGGGATGGGAGAAATATTTGGGTGGGAACACGCAGGCCAGATTGGGCAGCAAAAATAAGAAATTATCAACGAATATAAATATAAACGCTGCTGATGTTTGGGGTTGGGAAACTTTTATCTTTCTGTGTCGCGTTCTTCAATGCAGCTATTTATCATTTGAAAATACAAACTCACACATTTGCAGCCAACAGGAGTCAAACACATTCTAAGATGTCACCATTATGAAAAATAAGAATAGACTTTATACGTAAAGGTACGGTATATACGTGTACATTTGTAGAGACAACACTTCATAGTTCAAAAAATTAAGTGCTCCAACATCAAAGGATCAACTTTGTGTGCTCGGTTTTGCTTTTCCTTTGGCGTTTTTAAATGGAAGAGGTAGATTTTTTTTCTCCCCCTTCAGCCTTTGTGTGTTGCTATGTCAATCGAATATTATACAATAAGTACCGTTTATTTAGGTCAAAGCTAAGAGTTTCTAGCTAACCCCAGATGGCAAATGGACTCAAATGTACGTGTTCGTCTTGAAGAAATAAACTTGAACTTGATCGTTTCCCTTTGACGAATGGACCCGAGGAGATCTCCTTGAGAAGTGCAATTTCGCCATCTAGTGGGCGAAACTGAAAAAGCAACTACGAGAATAAAGTAACGGAATTGATCAACAGATATCGCCGTACCCCCCCTAACCAAATAAATAAATAGATAAACAAATAAATAAATAATGGACCATACTTGCCGTCATTCGGGATATAAAGTGTAAGGGTGGATAAATAGGCAGTTGGATCGAGAGATAGAAGATAAATATAGAAATGGATACATGGACGGATGGACAGAGATAGATACATCGGGGCATCTAAACTTATGAGCACAATTTTAGATGAATGGATGGGTGGCTGGATGAGAACAAACAAACTTTTCATTGGACGATTTGCACGTTTGAAGCACTCCTCCTCCTCCGCCTTATGGCTCAGGTTCATTGACTGTTGACTGTGAACATAAGAGCGTATGTACGCCTTTTGTGAGACAGACAGACAGACAGACAACCCCTCTTACCCCTAAACCATAATTCGGGTTATCCATTTTTAAAGTTAAGAAAACCTGTATTTGTCTCACAATGGAGAAATTCCCAATTTATAGCAGCAAAATTATGAAAGGGAGAAAGTAGAAGACAAAAAGTCTATAAATAAATAATTAAAAATGGGTGAGTGGGGGTGAGTCGAGGTTTTCAGGACCGTCTACTATTCAATAGCCTGACAGCAGTCGAAAGTTTCATTCCATTCCATTTTAAAGGGGGAGTGAAGTCAATAATATGTTCTGCGCACCCACGGGATTCAAAACAAAGTCTTTGAATTAATATTACGTTTGTGGAACATGAATTAAGCAGAAAAATCCACTTGTTCGTCTCCACCTCAGTGGGCGGCCATTTTGTATTGTACTGCCACTTGCAGGGAGACTGAAAATGACATCACAGTGTCCAGGCGCTCATGACCACATCACATCACCAAACCCACAAAACAGGTCAGTCATGACGTTCGAGCATTATTCAATGACCTGAACGTTTTGGTGTTCAAGGCTACAATGTTTCATGCTCTTTTTTTGCAGTCAACTGTCACTTTTCACTTTAAGAAGTGCTGCAGCATACAGTTGCAATCCATGATATAGAAATAGAGTAAGACTAATAATATCCTCAAGTCTGTCTTTTTTTTTTTTAATCAAATACAAGAAGTGGGTGTTCTCCAATCTCATGACCCACCCAAACAGAAGCACCTTAAAACCCCTCCTCCGTATAAAACCAGCTGCAATATCCTTCTCTTCATCACTAACTCCCTCCTCCTCTTCTTCTTCCATCATGCACCAAGAGTCCTTCTCCCACTCGCTGCTTTTACTTTGCATCCTCCTGAGGAGCAGCCAGGCCCTCAACAACGACGCCACCGAGCATGCGGGAGGCCTCTTGCCCGACGTCGGGCCGCCGCAGGAGGATGCGAAGCAAGGAAATGTATCCCTGAACCGGGCTCGAGCCGGCGGGAGAGCGGCAGGGCGGGACCGAAGCGGTAAGATGAGATGAAGGAGAACCTGACTCCTAAAATGCCATTAACGTGACATTTTTTAAAAATACAACTATATTATGTTGGTTTGCATCAGGATCTGGAATGTATTGACATACATTAAGTCAAGACAAAAATTTGCAGAGAAGATGTTAACTATCTTCGCTTGGATGATTTGGTAACTAAGAATTAATGATACTTCATTGTTTTTAATTCAAAGAATGACCATATTTGATTTTAACATCGACAGATAGGGCAGCACAAAAAAAAAAAGAAATAAATGGTGAAATGTAAACATTATTTAGAGATGAGTGACTAAAAATTAAAAGCACTATTAGTACTACAGAAAAAGGTATCGTGGATTCCATGTTGATTAGTCGTGCTTTGTAGATGAAGTAAAAATTCATAACAAAGGGAAAAAAAATGTCATGTCTACATAAAATGTTATTGTTCAAAGAATTAATTCACGTTGTTTTATTAATTAGTCATGAAACAAATGTAATTACACTTAATGCCTATTTCACAGAATACAAAATAAATATAAAATAGTGCAATTTAATAATTCATTCTTTATTATTCATACCAGTACTTAATGTATAATTCAAAACAATAGAAAGATGTTAAGTGTATTTGTAAACTTGTTATAATTTGACTATTTGTTATTCTATGTCCACAAGAAATCACAATTATTTAATTTGATGAATCCATTTTTAAAAAGTAATGAATGCATTTGAATTAAATAATATGGGAGGGGGAAAAAAACGAAAACCATCATATTGCTCGGACTGAGCAAAAATCTCCAATGTCCGAATTGGTTAATTTATTTTTTCCCCCACATATCTAATTATTATTTATTTTAGTTACGTACTCATGGTTAGCGCGTCGACCTCACAGTTCAGAGGTACCGGGTTCGATTCCAGCTTCGGCCCGCGGGCATGTTCTCCCCAGACCTGTGTGGGTTTTCTCCGGGTAATCTGTTTTTTCCCCACATTCTACAAACATGCATGGCAGGCTGATTGAACACTCCAAATTGTCCCTAGGTGTGAGTGTGAGCACGAATAGTTGTTCGTGTGTGTGTGCCCTGCGATTGGCTGGCGACTAGTTCAGGGTGTCCCCTGCCTACTGACCGAAGATGGCTGGGATAGGCTCCAGCACCCCCCTTGTGAAGATAAGCGGATCGGAAAATGGATGAATGGATGGACTCTTTTTTTTTTTTTTTTTTGCAAATTATTGACCAATTTGAAATATTGCTCTCTGTCATCCATCCATCCATCCATTTTCCGAACCGCTTCATCCTCACTAGGGTCGCGGGGGGTGCCGGAGCCTATCCCAGCTGTCTTCGGGCAGTAGGCGGGGGACACCCTGAATTGGTTGCCAGCCAATCGCAGGGCACACAGAGACGAACAACCATCCACGCTCACACTCACACCTAGGGACAATTTAGAGTGCCCAACGAGCCTGCCATGCATGTTTTTGGAATGTGGGAGGAAACCGGAGCACCCGGAGAAAACCCACGCAAGCCCGGGGAGAACATGCAAACTCCACACAGGGAGGCCGGAGCTGGGATCGAACCCGGTACCTCTGCACTGTGAAGCCGACGTGCTAACCACTGGACTACCGGGCCGCCCTGCTCTCTGTCAGTGTAATGTTAATGGATCAACAGACATGGTTTTTTTTTTCCTGAAAAATGATGGCTTTGGATATACAAAGATGCACTGCATATATGGTGATGCATTTTGCTCAAAGCAGGGATGTACGGTGATGTTTTTGTTTTTTTTCCTATTTGGAGTTTTTAGTAAGTCCTTAAGTGAACTTAACTCCTGCTTCGGGCACCGAGACCACAAGAGGCCGCCAAGATCAATTAATGGTCAACAGAGCCCAGACGAGTACAGTATTTTATCATTTTATTTTTATTTGATTATTTCTGTCGTTGTATTTCTCTAGTAGTAATGAGGAAGAACACAATTATTATTATTAATCATAGTAGTCGCCAAGCAGTATGTTTTTTATGATAGCAAATGACATGAAAACAAACCATAACCCCTCTCACTAGTTGAAATAATGTGCATTTCGAATAGCATCATTCCATTTGATGTCATCGACTCAGTGATGACACATCTCCTGTGGTGAAGTCATTCTCGATTCATCAACCGCTGTCATGGAAAGGCGGCCATTGTCAGGGAGGCGTGTGATGTTATGAATGGATGCCGGTTTGAGTTACAGCAGGGGACAATTTGCAGCCTGCAGCAAACATTCTCTCGTTTACTTGTCGTTTGGATTAATATCCAAACTCTTTTTTCTCAAGGGGGGAAACTGTAAAAGGGATGTACTTTCGGGGGTATTGCGTTTTGGCCCTGAAAAGTTCTGAAAAAATGACCTTTGAGTTTCGTCATGATTATTTGGATTATATTTGCAATTTAGTCCTACTGTAGTTGAACAGTTGATCAGACGTTGTGGAATCTCAGCAGCAAATTGTCCCAAATATTGGTTGGGGTTTTTTTGGTTGACTATACCATATCGGACTGAGCAGCCAGGACAGAGAAACCACAACGGTGACACGCCACTGCCACCACTGATTCTCATTCTCCCCCAGTCATTTTGTTGAATTTGGATTCAGCTTTCAAGACACACAGAATCTTGCGGACTGCGACAATAGAAGCGCCGAAGCTAACAGAAGAAAGAGGAGAGGCTCCTCTCTCATCAGAAAAAAAAAATGTTTGCAGCCTTTTCTGTTTTTAGTAATCAACAGTAAAACATGTAAACATTCATGTAACATCACAAATTCAATCACCGGCAGTAGAAAAGAGCACTAGCCAAACAAAAGAGGCATATATAGCCTTGTGAATGAGACTTTCTGTCCCACCCATAAATCAAACAACCATTCAAGCCTTTCTCCCTGTTTTTTTTTTTTAACCACGCTGCCTTGGTCAAATGACACAGAAGGATTTGTTTACTAGCAGAAGCATCGCAGAACTCATCGGAATTTCGCCATCCGTAGGAACGTGTGACATCATGGTGAATTGTCTGTTTATTGACCGGAGTTTTGGGTTTGTTCCCCCAGAGCGAAGCCAGATGGGTTGCCGAGAGCTGAGGTCTACCAAGTACATCTCAGACGGCCACTGCACCAGCATCCACCCCATTAAGGAGCTGGTGTGCGCCGGCGAGTGTCTTCCGGCTCAAATGCTTCACAACTGGATCGGTGGCACCCACCAGTCCAAAAAATTCTGGACTCGCCGTAGTACAGCTACCGGTAGTAACCCTGACTGGCGCTGTGTCAATGACAAAACCCGTACTCAGCGCATCAGGCTACAATGCCAGGACGGCAGCACCAGAACATACAAAATCACTGTGGTCACTTCCTGTAAGTGCAAGAGGTTCTCCAGGCAGAACAATGAGTCGGATTCGGGACACAAGTTTGGGGTTCTGATTCCCCCACAGACGCAGCTCCCACATAAATCCAAGAGCAGGAAGTCGCTGGGAAAGAAGCACATGAGCCAAAACTGGCACCAGACTGCACCATGAGGACTGCAGGCTTTGAGGCCGTGCCAGAAGACTATTTCATGATGTTTGTCAAAAATAGGCATGGGGCGGGGGCTACTTCCGGGTGGCAGAATGCAAGTGAACCCAACTAAATAATTTAATTGAAAAAATACTATTGAGAATATATACATATATTCAATCATGAAATGTTTTCTACAGTTATTGTCAAACATATATATTTAGAAACAAATCTCTGAATTCACCTGACAGGGTTTTTATCCATTTAGGAACTTTCTTTTTTTCTATCCTTGAATCAGTTCACCTTTTGAAATGTAAATTACATCTTTCCATCTCAATTTATCTCATGTAACAATTCAGCCTGATTTCCAATGACTCTGCCTTGGTCAAATGGCATGAAAGGCTTCGTTTACAGTTTGTACCATCGAAAATTGCTGAAGACTCTGCCACTTGGAAGTACAAGTGACATCATGATGAAAAGGTCTACATGGATTATGGCGTCTCTCAAAAGGCTGGACTTGATTTTTGCCTGATTAGAGATCTAAGGACTTCCTTGCCATTTTAATAATGTGAAAAAAATATTTTATTGAGACAAACATGCATTGTGTCATGTAGTGGTGCTAATATTTTTTTTGGGGTGACCACATCCAAAACCAGTAAGTGGCACCAAACAGTTAATAGGGTTACAATTGCAGGAATTTTCAAAGTTGGAAACTTTCCATGATAATTAATGTGAATTGATTGGAATAAACCAGGGATTAAAATAGTTAAGGTTGGCTCTCATAGATTTTAAGTTACACTGGACTGCCTATTCATGTGGGCAAGGAGAGCTATTTATTTTGTGTCCATATGTCTGCTTCTAACAAAACTAAATGTCCATGACTATGATCCTTAATTCCCAATTAATTCCCATTATTTCCCATGGAAGGTTTCCTCCATTTTAAATTCTTGTGGAAATTTAATAGAAATTTTATGGACATTTCCTACAAGTGTTCCATCGCTCTGCAGCCCCAGTTTTAAACCACACTTGTGTAAATACTTGTAGACATACATATACAGTCTGTCAAATTTTTACCACCCTCCTTTTTTTTGTGGGTGGGGAGGGGCCATTTTTGGTTTTCCTCCTTAAAACATGTGTATAAAGACAATGATGTAATATATTCTATGTGACTCTAATGTGTAGAAAAAGATTTGTCAATAAAGTTTTAAATCTATAAAAAGAGAATCAAGGACCTATAACATCACAGACAGAAATGTAATGCATTCCAAATAAAAAATGAAGAAAGTTAAGGTGATTTATTTATTTATTGTCTACTTTTACCATTATTGTTAATATCACCAGTAGGAGACCGGTGTTATATCATCTGAAATAACTTTAATTCTGTATCATATTCCAGATTTTAGACATTAATTAATAATAACAATGATCAATCTAATTCTTACTGTTTTGACTCATGTTTCAAATAAAATATAAGGTTACTATAATCTAGTTGGACTGCAGTTATACATAATTTTTCAAACACGAAGGTAGAAAGTCAAATCAAGTTTTGGGGACACGAAAAGGCGTTCGGTCGTCTCGCGAGATGTGCGTGATTCAACACAGACAAAACCACAATCCCGCGAGAACCCCCCACCCCAATCCGCTTTATGTATACAGTACAGTTCGCCGAATTCACTAAAGCGAAAATGTTACATTTTTAGGTTTACTAACTGAATTTTCGAATTAGCTGAACCAGAACTATTGCTTTAAATTGAAGCACTGGAGATAATTTTGGTCGTGGTGAATGGGACATTCTATTATTATATTTCTTGGCAAATATTCTTTTTTTTTAAAATTATATCAGTACTTATCACTAAAACCAACCAAATATATGTTTGACATACATAAATATAGCACAGAGAGACCACGCATATAAAGTAGTGCACTTGTATTATGAGAGACGAACGCGTATTATTTTGAAAGTGCATGGCGGAAGTAAAATGTAACATGAGCTACAAACTCCAAAATCATCCAAGTTAGTAATATTTACCTCTTCTACAATTTGGGATTTATCGGGAATGGTGTTCCGGGACATTCCACCCAGGAGATGATGGACGTGCCCTTTGTCGACATGTTGCGCGAGGAACCGGGCAGGCCCGCACATCCTGAGACTTTCCTTTCCAGCCAACGCGGAAAGAACGGCCTCGCGCCGGTCACAGTTGGCGTGGACTTCCCGGTGTGTGTGGTTCTTCCTGCCGGTGGCAGCGGAGAGAGGACCGGACTCCAGACACCCAAACAGTTCTGCTTGCTATTGGGCAGACCGCTTATAAGCTACACGATTCAGGGTTTGAGAGGTATGGACACACTTGAAGTGGGGAAACATTGTTTACATGTCGGTGTTTTAAACAAGTGTAAATCAAGTCAGTGTTTCACTACACTATAATAGCAACCATTTGGAGACGTGATAATTAGTTTTCACTCTTTAAACATGTTTTAGTGTCTTAGCTTCTGCTTGAGCAAAGCTTTCCTCAAAATTCCAAGAATCAAGAATTACATACACGTTTTCATGTACTATTTTCGCCGTGCTGAAATCTGTTCGTTTTCAAGTCTGCAGTACTGTTTTACGGCCAGCCCTGGTCCCGCCCCCACTTAAAGCTGAACCAATAGCGAGGCCGGATATGGTGAGATCGTCAACCAATTTGATTGATGTGGCAAGTGCAATGTTTCAAAGTTTGTGGCGGGCGGCTGCTACCATTCAGGCTCTAAATGACAAGTATAATATCATCTCATTAAATGTTCTAAATTTTATAACATTATCAGAAGCTAATTATAATTAGCTAATGCTGCTAATCATTAGGTAGGTCGCTTACAAACACATTTGAAAGGGGAACTCGAGTCCAAATTTTCTTCCCGCTATGTTCTATTTACTGCTACTAGTTAAAACAAGGTGTTCCGAATAATATAGTGCTCCTGGAATAAGAATTATGACAATTAATCTAGCCACTTTCAGTTATCTCAGGAGGCTGACAATTTATACAGCCTGAAAACCAGAAAACAGGTGGGCCATGACGTTCGCAATGCAAGCCCAAGGGCACTCGGGCGTCAATTTCAATCGACAGCAGAGGACTGTAGGATGCCAAAATAAATGCCCCCTGAGATGGATAAAAACAGGTGGATTAATCTGTTTAATTCATATTCAACAGAATACAGTACCAAATTCAGACTAGTGGGGCTGCATTTTTGCAAATAACTTTTTGGACCGATGTTCCGTTTTTAATATTTTTTGCACAATGCATCACTACCTCCCACTTGTCATAGTATATGAGGTTGTGAGTGCCCACAGTAACATATGTCTAAACCTTTAAAACGCACCAGTGACTGAGCAGTGGTGTGTCCTCGCAGACTATCATGGATCCACAGCATTGTGGTTATCGTGGCCCAAGAAAACATGGACCTGATGACGGATATCATTGGGCGCTTCCAGCACACCAAAGTCCGGCTGGTGGCGGGCGGCTCCACGCGTCACAGGTCAATTTGTAATGGAGTCATGGCCCTGGCTGAGGAAGATGAGGAACAGGAGCGGGAGAACAAGGTGGTCATCATCCATGATGCCGTTCGTCCTTTTGTGGAGGAGGATTTCCTGTATCATATTACCGTGGCTGCTCGGGAACATGGAGTGAGTATGATAGTACTTTGTAGTTTTGTATCACGAGTCATGCCAACATTTTTTTTTTTTCCCGATAGCTTAAAATTAAACTCATTCTCTCCCAAAGACGCTTTTAAACGTCTTTTCAGACTTGGTCCAGAATTGCCTGGTACTTGTACATGTATGAAAACACAACAAATTTGTGTAATATTTATTTGCTACACAAAATAACTAAACACAGCTGGTAATGTTCAATCACTGGAAACAAAAATGAGTACACCCCTGAGTGAAAATGTACAATTTGGTGTACTCACCTTTCAGAGATCGCATATGGAAGCAATAAATAGAGTCAATAGTCCTGTATGACGACAACAAATTGAAGTCAACCTTATTTGTGTTACAAACTGCTGTCCACTTAACTGTTCCACTCCCCAAGGCGTCAGGGGCCATCCGACCACTCGTCTCCACGGTGATAGCCACTACGTCGGAGGGCTTCCTGGATCACTCACTGGAGCGAGCGAAGTACAGAGCCAGCGAGATGCCTCAGGCCTTCAAGTTCAACATTATCCATAAAGCTTATCAAAAGGTGCGTAGACTCGGAACACTCTCGGGGACTCATTGCCCCAAAGTATGCCTCAATCAATTGGTTAATCTTTAATTGTATTCATATTGTGCTCGTGACGATAAGCGGTTCGGAGAATGGTTTGCTGGATACCATTTCAAACAGCGAGGACTCACAAAGTGCTTCACATGGTTAAAATACAGAATTTTTTTTTTATTGATTCATATGTGAATCCACCAAATTCAATAATTAAATAAAATAAGACATTTAACATTTACATAACAGTGAACACAACGGAAATCAAAACGAACATCATGGGTGGATAAAGTAAGGCATCTCAATTTTTTTCGGTGTGTTTTCCAAAATATTGTTTTCATGTATTTATTTGTGTTTCATTGATTTATTGTCAAGAGTAAAAAAAGAATAAAAACAAATAATCAGATACGCTTTTCCTCAAGAGGGTCACGGGCATGCTGGAGCCTCTCCCAGCTGTCTTCGGGCAGTAGGCGGGGTACACCCTGAACTGGTCGCCAGCCAATCACAGGGCACACACAGACGAACAACCATCCATGCTCACACTCACACCGAGGGACAATTTAGAGTGTTCAATAAGACTGTCATGCATGTTTTTTTTGGAATGTGGGAGGAAACCGGAGTACCCGGACAAAACCCAAGCAGGCACAAGGAGAACCTGCAAATTCCATGGACTGTGAGGCCGACGTGCTAACCAGTCGACCACCGTGCTGCACTCATGCCGTGCCATCTTGTTTAATTCATTCTAGCTAAATACCTTTTAAATCTCTTATAAATGCTTGGTGGGGCGCATTAAAGAATGGAATGGGCGGCATTTGGCCATCGGGCCATATTTTGCCCACAACTAGACAGACTTGTAATATTGTCTCCTTGACCAAAGTAAAACGTTCACTTTTTGAAACATGGGAAAATATCCCGGCTGGCCAAGAGAAGTGAAGGATGCGGTGCCGCAGATGAAGATGTTTTCATTGTGATCCTCTGCTGACGGCAATGGGGGATGAAAGGCGGCAGATTAGCGAGACGCTTTGGTGAAATATCAGCAGACACAAAGTATTAGAGAGTTTTCACAAGACAACGGGATGATGCATGAGCAGACATCATTTCGCTGCTTGTGAACTACTCCTTTGATCTGCTTTATTCATCGTTTCTTTTAATGTGACACTGTTTTGCTTTTGAGCTGTGTGTAATTTAATGTGCATTAAGCATTTGGCCAGGCTTCTCTTCTGTCTGGGTCACTTTTGTAATACAGTGAACCCCCGGAAATCGCAATGGATGAGTCTCAGACTCCAGATGAAATATATTTTTTTTTTTTAAACGAATAACCCATTTTACAAGTACAGTCAAACCTCGGTTTTCGGCCATAATCCGTTCCGGAAGGCTGTTCGAAAACCGAAACCACGCTCTTTTTAAAATATTTTTTTGAACACGTCTGCTCACAATGGAAAGCAACACGAGGAAGCGTCACTTCCTCGTCTACCCGAGGAAGCGTCACTTCCTCGTGTAAGGAAGGCGAGAAGAGTCAAATGGTGCATTCAGGTGCACTCAGTTTGTTCGAGAACCGAAATTTGTTTGTCATCCGAGGCATAAAAAACTCAAAATTTTGGGTCGGAAACCGAATTGGCCGAGAACCGAGACGTTCGAAAACCGAGGTTTGACTGTATTCCAATTCTAAAAATTATAGTATTTTAATGATTCAGGTGATTTTTTGGGGGACTGGGGGGTGACTTATAGTCAAAGGAAGCAACTTGACACAGAGTGAACAATTCCTCAAAAAAGAGGCTTCAAGCTGTTCATTGCCAATCCCAGTTGAAGTTTACCATCAAACTAAACACCAAACAAAGAGAATTACACGTTCAGTATTTAGAACAACGATGGAAAATCTTTCAGCTGAATGCTAATGCTAACAGACAACGCAAAACACATTCCATGCCATTGATGGCGAGAGACGTCAGAGCTCCATTTTTACTGGGCTAGCAGTAAATAAGTTAACTCATACACTGCTACTGACAGCTAAAAACAATTTTAAAGCCCCAAAAATATTTGAAAGGGGATTTTTATTTACAATATGATCCATGCCCCCATTTTCATCCATGTCAGGGGGCGGCCATTTTGCTACTTGTTGTCGACTGAAAATGATATCACAGTTGCTCAGGTAATGACCAATCACAGCTCTGCTTGCAAACATCACATCATCAAACTCAGAAAAGAAGTGAGCCGTGAGTGGTTGTTATCAGAGCACTTTTGTAACCCGCGTTTTCAGCGAAATACCTGTTGTGGTGGTTGTAACGTCATCACTTTCCTTTCCCTCAGTGCACTGAAGCCGACTTTGCCTTTGGTACCGAGTGTCTCCATCTGGTGCTGCAGTACTGCGCCACCAACGCCAAGCTCATCGAGGGCCCGCCCACATTGTGGAAGGTGACTTGCTCACATTGATTCCCATGTTACCGAACTAATGATGGGTAAAAAAACAGGGGTGTCTAAGTCCGATCCTCGAGAGCCCCTATCCGGCCTTTTTTTTTTAGATGTCTCCCTCCTCCAACACGCCTCATTCAAATGATCAGAATCGTTATCAGGCTTCTGATGATCTGATCATTTGAATGAAGTGTGTTGTAGTAGGGAGACATTTAAAACAAGTTGAATCGGGACTCTCGAGGCACCCCTAAGTAAGCGGGTTCAATTTGATGTACTTCAGGTCACCTACAGACGAGATTTGGCTGCTGCAGAGTCTGTTGTCAAAGGTGAGCTACGTACTCTCAACATCTAGTTTTGTTGTGTGGTCATACATATAATTGGGGAAAAAAAACAATTAATTTTTTTAAGTGCTAGAAATGGCATTTCAATTTATTACAATGGTGGACATTGATTGGATAAGAGTGTAAATTGAGTTACACGCTTGGACACGGAACAAGTTAACTTGTAAGTCAAGGTACCGCTGAGAACATCGAAACCGATCACTTTTGTTAGCTTCTGAAAGTCACTTGATTGTTGCTTTACAGGCGTATCCGTACTTTCACATGTAAAATACAGTGAGCGAATGAAAACCGACAAGTCTCCAAAAGGCAATTGTTAATAGTTTAAAAAACGTAGACTGTTTGCTTTCTTTGGGCCAGATGAACAATCGGAACCATCTCAGAGGGTCGCACAGGGTTCTAAATAATCTCGAATAGGGAGCACCTGTGGCAACAATCACCTGTTTGATGGTGACGCCAACGTGCCTTCCATTCCCACAGTGAATGAGTGCATCGCAAAGTTCTCACGTCTGTCAGAGTGATGGAGTGTCGAGCCTTTTGTGTGCTTGTCTCAGATTGCGTCTTCTGTTTCTGCACGTGAACCCCGCCTATACACGCTTCACTATTCACAAAATTTGCCAGCAGTTGTACCTTGACTTTAGCGCTTAACCCATTCTCGGACCAAGCTCATGACTATTTACACACATCAGAGCAAATTTCCCCCAATGAAATCAGTTAAACATATTGACACTAATCATTGTAATTTCTTTCCCCTCAATATTGCGATGCACAGTAATCCCTCGTTTATCGCAGTTAATGGGAACCAAAACCACCCACGAAAAACGAAAATCCGCGAAGTAGCGACCAATAAACATATTTAAAAAACAAAAAAAAATGGCCCCACGTGGGCATTTGCGCTTGAGCAGAGCGCACTAACACGTGCGCACACATTAGACAATTAAGGATGAAAGAGACCTGCTTTTGTTCTTATAAGCCCTCTCTCTCTCTCTCTCTCTCTCTCTCTCTCTCTCTCTCTCTCTCTCTCCGTTTGCAGACTTTTTGCGGATTTCAAAAATTATTATTATTATTATTTTTTTTTATGAATATGTTTGAAAAAATCCGCGATGCACCGAAGCCGCGATAAACGAACCGCGAAATAGCAAGGGATCACTGTAATATGCGACGATGGAGTCAGCTGTTCTTTGCACGCAAGCGTTTTCATATTGTGTGTGTGTGTTGGACTGACTATCTCAGTCAACAGGGTTCCCACTCTTCCACTTGCTTTTTATTTATGGACCTTTTAAGGACTTTTGAGGGCTAATTTAACCATTTTTAAGGACTTTTTCTCCACTCAGCAGGGGATTCACGGTGGATTTAATTAAATTTAGAAAATATAAAACAAGTTTATTTTTGAATTAAAAATATTTTAAGGATTTTTATTGATTTTAGAAGCTTTCCCTGAAAATTAAGGGCAATTAAGAACATCATTTTACAACGTCTTTTTTATGGATTTTTATGAACTTTAAGGACCCGTGGGAACCCTGGTCAATAAACAGCTGAAAATGTGTCATAACCGTGGCTCTCCGTCCTGTTGCATGCTTTCCCCTCCAGACAAACTATCTCGATCTGCCTGCGTGATCAAAGGCGCATGTTCGCGTGCTAGGACGCTGGCCGACTCCCTCCACGAGGCCTTTTGTAGCCTAGAAATGGTACGTAAATCGGAGCCATTAACATGTCTGTGTCGCACGGCACCCGTTTATTTTCCTCCGCCGTGGGAGCATCAATGAGCCCGTGTTAATCTGAGCGTCATCGGGGTGGTCCGCTGGTGAAACAACTGGCCTGTCTGTGGTCAAACAAGTAATGAAGTGTGACTGGATGCATGCAGGAGAGCAGATGGCCGTCACATTTGCTGAACGGCGGTACTTTTGTTTGATTAATTGTGGTGTGGGCGGGCGGCCTTCATTCCTTTGTTGCTTGCTGGCTCATGTTACGACCTCGCAGACAGAAGTGGGGAGTGGGGCGGGGCAGTCACATGACTTGACTGGAGTTCGACTAAAGTTGCCAACTTTATGACTTGAGATTTGCTGGGCGAAAAATTTCTGAAAAGACTGACGTCGGGTTGCAACGATTATTCAAATAATACTTCTGATCCAATTACGAAAGAAGTCGGAAGGAAGGTTTTCCGACACAAACGACAGGATTTTGGGATCTTGAAAAAAGAAGCCGTGGGATTACGACTAAGCAGAACAGGTTTACGCAACTGCACGTCTACGCTAATTAACGCACTGACTGGCGAACGGCTAGTCACTCCAAAAGCCAGCCACTATCTTGAATTTACAACGGCCAACTCTACACTCCCATGGTTGTTCGTTTCTGAACCTGATTCTGTCTCGGACCGACCGGGGGCAACGTAGGCCATCGCCCCGCGCTACCGAACTGCGTTCGCCCAATCCTTAGAACCGACTGACCCATGTTCAACTGCTGTTCACACGTAACCCTTCTCTACTTCGGCCTTCAAAGCTCTCTTTGAATATTTGTCTTGGCGTTCGATTAAGAGTTAGGATTCGAGCCCTGGGTAAGGGTCACGTGTTAGATTTAGGATTAGAAATTATGGATTAAATTTCGGGTTAGATTGTTGACTGTAGTAGATGGGGCTCTAAGGTGGGTGATTGGTGTGGTGACAAAAACACAAACTGGAAGGCTTTTAAGACCTTAAAACACAGGTGTCAAAGTCAAGGCCTGGGGGCCAGATCTGGCCCACCACATCATTTTCTGTGGCCCGCGAAAGCAATTAAAACCTGGCAAATTCCAGGAAGCTTGCTAAAATATGTCCCAAAAGTTCTAATTCTCTTATGTAATAAATGAGAGAGACACCCCATTACAATCACTTAAACAATAATCCCCGAAACTATTATTCTTGACTTCTTTATATAATTTCAATCATAATGGCCCTCCAAGGAAAATGGTACCTAAAATGTGGCTCGCGACGATAAATGACTTTGACACCCTTGCCTTAAAATTTTACATTTCATGAATACCGATACGAATAACCTCTGCGGAATGTCTCTGTCTTCCAGGAGCTGGACATCATCCCAGATGTAATTGGTGACAACGGCAGGTATCTGCACAAGACCTGGAACTTTATCCAATTTTTGGTACGTTTTACATTTTTTCACAGGAAGGGAAACCTCAGTTCCATCAAACAAATTTACTATCTGGCCGCATAACAGAGGAAAAACCACATCTGCTCTCAAAGATGTTATCTTGATTTGGATTTTCTCGGTGTTACAGATGAATGTCTCGGACTTGGCTCAACTGGAGACCACATTTGCAGCAATAGAGGCGGCCGGTCAAACACTTCTACACCCGGTGGTTGTCATTGTGGTGAGCGGTTCTGCATCCGTATCGTACACGGGACAACAAACGGTTATCTTTATATGCGTGAAGGCTGAAAAGAAGACTCAGGGCAAGAACTGGCTGCATCTGACACATGACAACAGTCTGGCACATTGTTCATATGCCGGGGAAGGAAACTGAAATTTCAAAATGGCCGCTGACTACTGTCTGTATTCTACAAGGCACAACCATCTCCCATCTTTATACGGCTTGTAGGGTGCGAAGGGGCCTACAGCAATCGCTGGGTATGATCAACATGCGACAACAGTATGGGTCCCTTGAAAAGTGTGAAATCCGAGGTATTATTTTCAACAGCTATGTCCTATAAGGCAGCGCTCCCCAACCTATTTTGCCCCACGGACCGATTTAATGTCAGACAATATTTTCAGGGACCGGCCATTAAGGTGTGACGAATAAATCCAACAAAATAATATGACATGACCTGCATGAAAACTCTGTATTTTTGTAACATAATAGTAAATGCGAAACACGATAAATGTCATATCTGGCCGCAACACTCTCTGGTCACTACGGTAACATTTAAACAGGCCTTCAAAATAAGAGACTGCCAATACAAAGTGCATGAAAAATACGATTTACCATCGTCGCATATTATGCAGAGTGGGCTTGGTGCGTGGGATTCTCCCGTTGGGATAAATCCGTATTTTAAGTAATAAATCCTGATACTGTCTATCAAATGTAGCCTTTTTTTTTCTTGAAAGTCGTCTGTCTCTTGGCTGGGCCTTTTCTTCTTCCCCAAAACGTTTTTTTGCTCATTTTGCTAGCTCCTGGGTTTCATTTTAGCGGTAACCTACCATGTGACCGAAAAGCGCGCCTTGACCTGCGTCAAGAGTGACACATTGTAGACGGATGTAACAGAGAATCCGGTATTTTTTTCAAAATAAAACATTTGAGATTCCGAAATAAATAAAACGGAAGTAATGTAAGTTCTTTATGCTTTCTGTGCGGCCCGGCACCAAATGACCCACGGACCGGTACCAGTCCGCAGCCTGGGGTTGGGGACCGCTGCTATAAGGGGCAACAATCTCCCATATTCTTCATAGGGAAAGAAAAAACAGTTTGGCAGGGTGATGAGGTACGGTGGCAAGACGGAATCCATTCGTTTTGAGGGAAATGCCATTAAAAACCAAGCAAAATTACCCAGCCTGACCCATTTCGCCGGCATGAAATCAGTTGGGGTAGTTGCGACTTTGAGAAAAGTTCAAACGGCCTCCCGGATTTCACGCGTTTAAGCGAAGCAACCCAAAGTGTTTGTCTTAGGTTCTGTGTGGCAGCAGTCAGCCTGTTACTTATCACAGCTTTGGTCACATGGTAACAATCAGAAGGAAAGTTGTTGGTGGCGCAGCCTGCCTCTGGGGCGGAAAAAAAGCAAGCAGCTGGTTGAGATTCTTGTTTTGTCTAAGAAAATTGGATTGAAATGAAAGCGGCGTGCCCGCCCCTCAAGTCCATGCAGTTTGGGTACCAGTGGTGCAATGGAAGTAAGTCACATATGTGCAAGTCAGAAGTAATTCTTAAATCCTAATCTTGAAATTTCAAGCAAGTCCCAAGAGACTGCGGTCAAGATCTAACAAGTGAAGAATTCAAGTCCCGACTACATTTCCAGCAAGACGAGTCAAGTCATTTTTGGTGTTAAGAAAAGCCAACTACATTCATATTCATTCGCACATTAGCGACTTTGCACTCAATATCTTTTAACTCAAGTCAAGTTATGTGATTCGAGTCCCCCACTTCAATTGTGTACAGTCAAACCTCGGTTTTCGTCCATAATCCGTTCCAGAAGAATGTTTGAAAACCGAAATTGTTCAAAAACCGAAACCACGCTCTTTTTAAAATAAAAATGTTGACTGAACACGTCTGCTCACAATGGAAAGCAACACGAGCAAGCGTCACTTTCTCGTCTACCCGAGGAAGCGTCACTTCCTCATGTAAGGAAGGCGAAAGGAGTCAAATGGTGCATTCAAGTGCGCTCAGGTTGTTCGAGAACCGAAATTTGTTCGTCATCCGAGGCATAAAAAACTCAAAATTTGTGGTCAAAAACCGAATTGGGCGAGAACCGAGACGTTCGAAAACCGAGATTTGACTGTATTGGCCCGAATATAAGACGGCCCTGATTATAAGACCACCCCCTCTTTTTCAAGACTCAAGTTTGATAAAAAACTTTTTGAACACCAAATGAATTTTTATACAGAAAATAATTACAGTACATCTGAAACAGATGATTATAACAATATATTTGAAAGAAAAAGCATGTTATTTTGCCTCATTCAAATCTTAATATCTGAACATTTAAATATGTAAACTAAAGTGCCATCACATTTGTAAATGAATGGCTTCTGGTTTTTGAAATGTAAATTACATCATAACTTCTCCTCAGCTGCCGGTTAACCTGGCCGATCTTCGACCCACTTTTCTCCAGATTGTCGCCACGTTTCTCCATTTTCTGTTTTCTCTTCTATTATTTTCTTCTCTTTTCTTTCTTACTGCTATTTTTTTTATTTTTCTTCTTCGTGCTACCGCTATTTTTATATTTATTCTTCATGACAGGGGTTGACTTTGGCCTGGGGAGTCAAGTTCAGCATTCGCTTCAATGATATCTGGCGCCATCTAGCGTCGTGAATTGGTATAATGTCTAGACCCCAAATATAAGACGACCCCCATTTTTTCAGTCGTATTTCAATGCAAAATACACTGTCTTATGTTCGGGCCAATACGGTATTTGGACAACGTAGCCACGCTTTTTGTTTTCCACAGGTCCATTTAAGCAATGCGGAAGGACGGGCAGCTGAGCCGGCAGCTTTTGCCGAATTGGCCTCGACAGCCAAGCTCCGCAATATTCTTTTGTACGGTGTCCATGTGCAGCAGTCAAAGGTAAAGCCCTTCGATCTTTTCATGTCTGACTTTTCCCAGCCTGCGCATTGTTCCCGAGCGATGGCTCTTTTTAAGAGCAGCCAAACTAAACACGCCGCTCTTTTGTACATGATTTGTTGTCATGTCTTTTCTCAAATGAATGCCTGTTGCTGGTTTTTATCAACCGGTCTAAAAGGCCTCCTTGGAAATTGATTCATTTTGTTGTCATTATTCTTATGGGCCCCCACCCACCCAAAAAAAACCTTGGAATTAAAAACATAAATCAGCTCCCAAAGACGGCATAAAATTTGGTAGGCATGTCTATCATGATTAGACCCTTAAAAAGTTCCCATGAAGGGTAGGAAGAAAAACCTTTCTCATATTCTGGTTTGAAAGCAGCCATTTAACGTTCAACATGTCAATTTCCAGGGTGCTTTAAAAGTGAATAACTGCAATAACTCCTCTATGGATGCTCTGACTTCTTTCCAACTCTGTGTAACTCCCATCAAATTCACCACTCTTGTGCTCACGAGTGGGACGTCAACGTTTCACCTCTTTCTTGAACCGAATGCTCAACAAGTCGGCTCACTTTGCAGTTTAAAGCACTTTGACCTCCGCACGTGTTGTGAGAGTCATTGGAAAGCATGCGGTCGACTTCCAGGTTCGAAACTCATCGCTTGGTAATTAGAGTGGAGTTATCTGTCGGAGCGAATGAGAAATCGCAAGCTTCACATGAAGTCAGATTAGGATTTTTTTGATTTTTTTTTGGGACACATGATACATGTTCAAGAGGGACTTTGACAGTGGGATAAATGAGGCTTCTCGGGCTGATCTGTCTTCATAAATCAAATCTGCTACGTGTCGAGGATTGATCTGTTCTGTTCTCCAAAAAAGAAAGAAGAAAAAAAAAGAGGAAGGACAAGATAAAGAAGTTGTCTTCTCCGTGCAGACATCTGCGTTTGATTTGACGATCACACGTTGGACGTTGCGGCTCTCAATTACGGAGATGAATGCTAAAGTGAAATCCACGGCGACACTGCAAAATACAGATTGGGATAAATCTCTGTCCTTTATGATCTTAAAATAGATCATTCTTTCCAGAAGCTGTGTCCCACATGGGACTACAATCTCACACATTTTCCAGAAAGCAGAGAAGAAAGTCGCTCAAGCAGACTGTGAACAGGTCTACAGCACGGAACCGTGTGTCCAAATGTGACAACAAGCTTCTGCATCTGAGAGGAAAACTGTTCAGAGAAAGTGGATTGAGGCCTCCAGAAATCTCTCATAATTTTCATAGGTACAACGGCTTCTGCCATATATGTGAGAAACAATCGTCCATATCGCTCATCTGCTTGGGAAGAAAAACTGGGTGAATAGTAAAAGGGAGTGGGTGGATGCATCTCAACACGGAGTGGCATAAATCCGCCCTTTATCGTCGAAACTAGATCATTCTTTCCAAATGAGGTTTGAAATGACCTCGAAGGTCCTCAGTGAACCACTAAAGTCCCCATTTAATGCATCAGGCAGGCTGCTTTGGCCAGCATTGTGGTGGTGGTTAGCTGGTCAATTTGCAGCACACTTGCGCCTCTGTCCAAAAATTAAGAAATCATTTGGCCTTGGAAAAGGTCTTCGTTTCACTCTGGCCGCAAATTAATAATGGAGTGACGTCTGCGTTAATTTCCTGTTGAGTCAGGTTTACTCTGAAAAAGACATTTTGAAAGAGAACACAGAACTAGTGTAACAATTCGCTCTGCCAAGCTGGCCAGAATTTGTCAGATTGCATTCGATGGCTTTTAAAGCATTAAACACGTCATCGGAAATCAATTTGGAGGCTTTGAAAAAAAAAAAAAAAAAAGGCAAGTTGTGATCACAACTGGCTTCGGTTTCGGAGAAAGTCAAACCGGCAGGAAAAAATAAACTGCAATTTGATTTCTAACTGGGGAAAAAAGGAGTTCACAACTGACAGTGGTTTGTTTTTATGGATTCAATAAAAACAATACATAATGTTCAGTAGGTTATGATCATCATTATTATTACTCTCATTATTATAATACAAGGTGCTATACTTACCTGTTGCCAACTTTTTTGTATCTCCATATATTTTGTAATATTAATGGTATATTTCTTCTGGATGGTTGTATTTTATTATATTTGATCATTCATTTAACATTTTTCTTGTTTTGGAAAGGTAAGAAAAAAACGATATTACCGTATTTTCGGCACTATAAGGCGCGCCTAAAAGCATTTGATTTTCTCAAAGGCAGACAGTGCGCCTTATAATCCGGTGCGCCTTATATATGGATCAATATGCTGATTTCTTGGACGTAGTATTTTAAATGTTCTGGAAAGCGCTTTGCTACAGCTGCAGCGGTTGTGAAAGCTCGATGGATTGTATTGTATTCTTTTTAGCGTAGCTCCATCTAGTGGTTGCGTAATGCAACCGCAGCCAATATTGTAGCTTATAATGTGCCTTATAATGTGGTGCCCTCTATATATGAAAACAGTTTTAAAATAGGCCATACATTGAAGGTGCGCCTTATACTCCGAGGCGCCTTATAGTGCGGAAAATACGGTAATCAATATTGGCTGATATGAAATGCTTTCAATGTGATTTTCAGCAGTCTCGCCCAGCCAGATTTGAACCTGTATTATTTAGATCTCCATTTTATTTTATACAAAGACTAAAACTCAAGGTGTTGTTACTTTTATTTTACACTGTTGTGAATTCAATCCCTTCAAAGTATGTTGTTTGCGCTTTCATGTTCAAAATTACCGGGAAACACTTTTTCAAAGCAGTTTCCCACATATTCCGAAATGTTTCGGAGTCACGTGACTGTTCTTTCTAGAGCCATGGCTAAAATTACACATAGGAACGATTTTCAGATAGGCCGCCGGTTCTGCACAGATGCCTGCATATGAAGAAACTAAATGATTATCTATATTCATACTCATATGAAACCTAACCGTAAATATCCCCGTGATTCCCATAGAGTCCTATGTCAAGTTTCCAAATTGGGATATTCAAAAAATTCCCGATATTGATTTCTCATGGCAATTTACCAGTAAGATCTCTTCTCTCTTGCAAAATTTCAAGTTCAGGGAAACATCTGATCAAAGCATTTCTCTGTGGGTGTTGTTCCACCCTCTGAGGACACAGCCAATCGTCAGGTGTGCGCTATGGTGTGAAAACTTAAAGCTTCATACTCTGACATCAGACCCTCCCCCTCGCCCTGAAAAAGAAAAAGTGACACCGTGTTGTGAAAGCGTCGGCGGTATGCGGCATATTGGCGTGGATAGGAAGTGTCACAGGATCCTTCCCCTGAGCTCAATCCCTCTCTCTTGTCACCCTCTCAAAAGACACTTGTCAGTCCGATGTCAGGCCTGATGCATGGCTGTTGTAATTAGCGCAGTGAGAGCCCTGATATTTACCCAAGCCCGTATTTCCTCCCCGGCCCGGGAATCCTAAACCTGTGAAGAGATTAGCCGGCACGGGGAAAGAAAAGAGCAGCAGAGAATGGAGACGAGCTCAGGTGAAAAACATTCCGCGGGGTCTATTCTCCCGGACCTGTTCACATCATCAAGGTCTGAAAGGCAGACAGGTGAAACTCGATGCCACCCAAAGAATCTCTTACCGCAACACCCTCCGAGTTGCACCGTGGTCTGGGTCAAGGGAGATTAGGGACAACGGGAATCTCTGCGGTTTCAGCACACTCCCCCACTTTTTCTCAGGCTAAATCCCTGCAGTTATCACCCATGTTCAATGAAGCTCTGGTGTTAAATGGCGAGGAAGCGCGTAGCCTGAAAGTTTATCTCTTGTAGGAAGCCGCAAACACATTCTTTGAACCCCCCCCCCAACCCCGTGTCAAGTCAGTTGCGGGTGCTCTTTCTGTATTTAACATACACAAGACGCAATGTATTATCGGACGCAGGCATGCTAAAACGTACGCTAGCTTAAACAATACGGTAGCATGTATGGATGCTAGCATATGTTTTTAAAAAGGCAGCGGGAGCAAAACTGAGTTTGGTTGTACTTTAATGAAATATTTAACAATGTATTCATGTTATTTATTTATTTATCTATCAATCAATCCTTATTCTCAAATCCATCAAATGTCCTCATCTTCTGTATCGGAAATGAACAGCTGGGCAAGTTCATAATCAAACACGCCAGGTTACCTCGCGTCACTGTCAAGTCTCTTTGCCGTGCGGCTCTTCGGAAATTAATTTTGGGGGTAAATGTTGAAAAGTGCTCCGATAGCGTGTCTGAATTTTTTTTTTGTCCTGCGGCAGAAGCTACGGAGTTGTAGTTTGTGTATAGCGTTTGGGGGTTGAACTAGCACTATGCGGCACATGTGCATGGTTATCAAGCCGGATCTTCTGTGAAAAAAGAGAGCCAGCTCCAGATGTGTGAAACCCGAGCGCCTCAAGTTGGCTCTGAGAATTGCTTATACCAGACTGCGTTTGCTCAGCTTTGATTTGTCAAATTAAAAAAGATGGAACTCAATTCAGGCATTGAATCAGACAAGTGATTAAATTGGGTTCCGAAAATAAAAGCGGAATACAATGTCGTGACATTTGTGGGCATAGCTACTAATTTAGAGATGTTTCTGACCACCCAGCTTCTTGCTATTCCTCAATTGTCATGTCGCGAGGGAACCAGAGATTACGCCCAGTTTTTTTGGGGGGGGGGAGTGGGGGGGCGTAACAATCACACGTTTGTTCAGACAAAAGAAAATGCAACCAGATGCCCCAAATGCCAACTCGTCGAAAAGATTTGATTGGACCTGCGGCAACGTCAACACAAAAATGCTAACACAACTTCACGCTCCAGTTGGAATCCTGATAAACACTTGCCACCCAACGTGAATTTCAGGCATTTCCCACCATGGAAAATTAGACACAACTTCGAGTTAGTAGAATACCTTGTCGTGAAACTCTCAGGGCAACGAGATAGGGACTAGCACGTTGATTTCGTGGTTAGCTAGCTTAGTTGTTGTGCACCTGTTCCTGCCACCCTGCCACCTTTGCCCTACCGCATACATTCGACAGTTCCGTGCGTTCAGGCTGTCGTGAGCTGATAAAAGGACAGGAACGAAAGCCAGGCCAAAAGACGGAATGTGCCATTTGTGTGTGGAATTGTGTCACTTCATCCATCACACTCCGAGCCTGCGTGCTTTTCTCTGACTCCCACTAAACATCCAGAGTTCTGCTCCTTGTTGAGCGGTATGTCCGTCTAGTTCTTCACTTCCCCTTGGAAAGTATCCGTGAAGTTCATACCTCCTCACTGTCTAGTTTTGGCTTCTCTCAAAAGACGCTGAACATTAAGAGGTGATGAACGAACTGCTGTGTTGAAAGAGCTTTCGCGAAAGGCTGGGATGCTTGCGGTTGTTCTCACCGGGAGGTCCCAAAAGTGACAGATTTGCTTTCTTTACGGCCGGAAAGAGTCTTCATTTTCCTAGATTGCAATCCCTTTCAGGTGAAGCGAGGCGGAGTGGGGAACCACGCGGGCGTGTCGATGCGCAGTGTAAAAAGACGGTGGGGTCGAATTGGAAAAGTCTTCCTGTCGGTGTGTCAAGGGGTTATCAAAGCCCTTGATGTCAAAGACGCAATTCAAATGACTGGGATTACTGTCGGTTTATTATTATACACACTGTATCTATTATTTAAACTTTAAAAACACACTTTATTCCTGAGCATCGCACGGTTCACCAAATAAGGGGCAGAGCATGTCACATCTAGTTGAAGTTGACTGTAAAACTGACACATTAAATACAAACACCACCAAATTGTTCAATCAAGTATATTATATTATGCTTAACACCATTGGCGGGGAAACGGAAATTAGCAGAAATGTTACAGTACACGACTGATTGGAGGAAATCGTTAATGCCGTATTTTTCGCACTATAAGGCACTTCGGAGTGTAAGGCACACCTTCAATGAATGGCCGATTTTAACTGTTTTCATAGATAGGGCGCACCGTCAGTATAAGACGCATAGAATAGAAGCTACAATATGGCTGCGGTTGCGTTATGCAGCCACTAGATGGAGCTACGTTAAATGGAATACAATACAATACAGCTTTATTTATATCGAGCTTTCACAACTGCTTCAGCCGTAGCAAAACGCTTTACAGAACATTTAAAATACTACGACCAGGAAATATTGCTCCATATATAAGGCGCATCGGATTATAAGGCGCTGTCAACTTTTGAGAAAATTGAATGCTTTTAGGCGTGCCTTGTAGTGCGGAAAATACGGTAATGTAGATTTTTTTCTTAATATAAGGTAAATTAAGTCACTTAAAACGTGTATTGTAAATCGTGCCGTCGCAATTTTGCGCGGAGTTGCAATCTTTTTCCAAGCGCTTTTGTCCTCATTGTCATTTGTCAACAACCTCAGACCTGTGAGGCACGTCGCTCATTTATTCGCCTTTTTTCCCCCGCCGCCCCCAAAAAATTTAATTACAATAAGTCACTTGAACGAGTGTAAAATCCAGCCTTGGTCATAAAAGCAGACTTAGCTTCTTCCATAGACAACCGACCGTGAACAAGCTTTAATAAACCGACATCCTGCCAGTCAATTCTCGTACAAAGGCAACATTTTATTTGCCAGTGGAAATTTTCAAGTCTCGTAAATGATGCGTTAAACACCAATCGAGTGCCTCCATCCATCACAGATTCTGTTGGTCACCGGGCAGTTGCAATTTATTCCAAATGGCACCCTCCGAGACCGGCCACCCCTCAGGATACCAAGGTCGGGGGGCTGGGGGGGCTTTTGGAGAGACTTGCGTACACATGGCTTTGACTAGTTCGGCGAAAAGCTTGAAGACGCTGATAGGGATCAAATACAGGATATATAGAACTGTCAGAGCCAGTGGAAAGTGGTTTTCCATACGTAAATCAACCTTGGCATTAATGCGACTGCAACTGAAGGTTTTGAATTCCTTATCTTGGTAAATCTTCTCATGAGAGGATTGGCTGAGTTGTGTGCGTAACACGCATGAACTCTAAACCCCACTTTTCTATATAAACTGTCTGCGGTTGCTTGCACACGAGCTGTCAGCACAGGCTTAGTCATTACTAGACATATTCAGTCCTGCCTTGAGGTACAAATGACCCAACTTAGGCGTTTTTGGAGATACTGCACGTGCCATCATTCGGACAATTGTTTGATTTGACCCGTGAACGCAAACTTGAGACTGGAGCCATGTATGGTGGCTGTGAACTCAACTTGAAACTGCCTTCATCAGACTACATAAATGTCGCCCGATTTTGACCCGATAGACGTGTCACAGACAAACCTATATTGTCTCAAAGCCGATTTTGAGTTGTCTTGTGTTACGTGACATAATTCAATAAATGGTCGTGAGACATCTGGGACGCTTCACGACCACGATGACGAAAGTCAAAATTTTTGATTCGTCTTTCCGCTTAGTGCGACATGGCCTACGTCGTACTTCGATCGGTTCATTGACCAATAGGAAGACGGTGCCCGCCTACTTATGACGAGAGATTGGACGTGGCACCCAACATCACAATGCGTGTACAGTCAAATCTCGGTTTTCGAACGTTTTTGTTCTCGACCAAATCGATTTTCGACCAAAAATTTAGAGTTTTTTTATGTCTCGGATTACGACCGAAAATCGGTTCTCAACCAAACTGATCGTGCTTGAATGTGCCACTTGGCTCCTCTCGCCTTCCTTACACGAGGAAGTGACGCTTCCTCGTGTTGCTTTCCATTGTGAGCAGACGTGTTCAATAAAGATTTTCGAACAAATCGGTTTTCGAACAGCCTTCTGGAACGGATTATGGTCGAAAACCGAGGTATGACTGTATTTAAAAAGTGACTTGAACAAAAGTATACAAATATCGAAAAGTATACGTAGCATTTCAACTCATGCTATGTTTGCTAACTGCAAAGCTAGAAGCTAATTAGCAAATGTGGTGTCATTAAACAAATTATCGACCTCAAGCTCTTTGTACGTCCCCCTTTTGAGATTCCAGACTGCGGGGAAATGCACTGACTGTCAAACCTCTTCTTGTTATAAATAGGCCAAAGATTAATTTAACCCTTTCAGGGACGGCGGTAACTACAGTGGACGGCTTACTGTGTTATCGAGTTACCGGGTGCATGAAAGGGTTAAGGAGGCCATAAAGGCTTTCTAAAAATATAATTCTCGGGGGCCCTGGGTATCCCTCTCTCACGGTTTGGGCATCCCACCAGTGGTCTTGGTGAGCTGTTATTTAATTAGGACTCTTGGCTCATCTTGAAGCAGAAAAAAGCAAAGTGGGAGCCCTCCGAGAACTTGGGCGAGGGGAACTATCCAACTTTCTAATTACCCAAAGAGACCTTTTGGACTTCAAATCGTCTATTGCGTTGGTGGCATTTGAGGATAGGGGCGACCGCTTACTGTGTGGTTGCCCAGTACGCCCCCCCCCTACCCCCAATCCTCCTTCGTCTCGCTCCCTCTAAGACAGGGATGTCAAACATACGGCCCGCCGGCCGGAACCCCCAAGAAGTTCGTTCCGGCCCGCAGGATTATTTACAAGTGAAAAAGATGGATAAAAGACACGGAATGAATATTTTTAATAAGGTGCAATTCATGGAGTATCCGCTAGGGGACACACTGTTTTGATCAGAGCAAAGAAAAGACATGATATTTTGGTTATTTCTAGCAGAATATGGTATAATTTTAATGGTCTGGCCCACTTGATATCTACCGAGGCCGTATGTGGCCCACAATGTGAATAGAGTTTGACACCCCTGCTCTAAGACCTGTCCAGAGTCCTCCATGATTGAGGTCTCATCAGTTAAATAGTTGCAGTGGTGGCATCAATAACAATAACAAGGCCCTTTTGCTTGTGTTTACGTATACGCCGCACATGGGAATGATTGGGAATCGTTTCGCTTTGAGCTCGTGCCCAATCTTCCATCTACAGAATATTAAATCAATGCCGTCACCTCATTTGGCAAAAAAAAAAAAAAAAAACGGGCTCCGCTCAGTTGAAGACATTTTTTTTTTCCACCCATCAAATGACGTCTGTGTAGCACAGTGGCAATGGTTTGCACATCTGTAAGGATCTGTGTGGACTGGACCGTTGCAAAAAAATTTTTTTTTTAAACGGCAGATGGTGACTCACACCTGCTCAACCCGTTGGTGTTTTGTTGTTTTGTTCCTGATTGTAAAGTGTCCTTGGGTGTCTTGAAAGGCGCTTATAAATAAAATGTATTATCATTATTATCATTACATTGAGCCATTTGATCGATGGATGCGACGTGAAAGGAAGAGAGCCCGCATTAGTCTTATAAGGCTGTACATTCCGTGTATCGTACTTTATCACTTTTACTAAGGCAACAAAAAACTGCGGAACATTCTCGGAAGAAGCGGGTTTCTTAAAGAGTGAGGACGGGTTTGCGTGTGTTGCTGCTCCGTGTACGTCAAACTACGTAGCGGTTGTTTGAAGCATCAGTAGTATTTCATGTTAAATGTTCTGTAAAGGGTTTTGTTACAGTTGCAGCTGTTGCGAACGCGCGATATAAATAAAGATTTATTTCATCCACAGGAGACTATATCGTTAAGTATTGTTGTAAAGCACCTATGTTTAATTTAGATACTCTAGTTGTATGGTTTGGCGGCCGGCTGGATCTTGCTAGCTTAAAACCCGGATACAGTGAAACTCCTCTACAACGAAACCTACATGGGCGAAAATACCCCCTAGTGTGAAAAAAATCTTCATGCATTAATGTGTGTGTGTGTATGTGTTTACATCTGAGATCAAATTTGCTACAGTGAAAAACCCCCTGTTGTGAAAATTTCTTGCTGCAAACACGATTTCGTTGTAGAGGAGTTTCACTGTATCTACTTTTAGCATTTGTGAAAGATCATTCGCATTTTTCGGCTGTAATCTACAACGGTGCTACACCGCGCAGCGGCGATTCGAATACTGAATCGCGGCAAAAAAAAAAACAGTTGCCAAGAGACTGGCACACTCATGAAACGGCGAAAGAGTCCCGTCAGGTTTCAAAAACATTTTCTTAATTCTTCCCAAAGTCCGAATTCCGAGTTGCACGCCTTCACTGTAGTACCACTTTGTGCCACAACATGATGGGCAGCACTGAGCTCAACTGGAAGGGATGCAGCATAAATGACAGCAAAGAGGCAAAGAAGGTCTCCAATCACCATCATATCGATTCCAATTCATGCTAAGCTAATTTCCGTTAGCCTGCCCTCGCAATGCTAAAAAAGTCCCACGTCAAGAGAAAGGACATAAAAAGTGCCAAGAAAAGATTGGATTAGTCCATAACGGACATGGCAAAGGACGGGCGGAAAATGTCCCGGTGCTCAGCCTTTATCCGAACATGCATCAACTAACATCTGCAATCGCACTCCTTCAGATTCGTGCCAATCAATAATGACACTTCTGGCTCGGGAGTCCGTGTACTGGGGCTTTGCAGTGGTGGAAAGTGCAGCAGGCGCTCGTCTTGTAAAAAAACGAAACCCCAAATCTTCATAAAAGCTCAGTCAACCTTTGATATCGGAAAAAATAAATAAAGCGAATAGCAACAAGCCGAAGATGAGTGGCTGGCCTTTAAACAGGTGAGGCATCGTTTTGCCTTCAGCGCTTACTTTGCGGTTTCATCAGAGGGATTTACAAAAAAACGGTTTGGCCTGCGATGAAGACGCGCTAATCCCACCGAGGATCACGTTCCCCCTGCCCATTCCGCGTCAGGAGCGGTAGCTTCCCCCCCCCCCCCCCTCCCGCCATCCACTTCCAGTCCCTTTGATGCCTCAACTCTTTGTTGTTGTTTAGTAATTCGACCCCCGGAGATCACATTTTTCGAGACCGACTGGTTAGTATTTGTGTGCCACCGTGCAAACGGCGACTTGATTCAATAACGCTCGGCTTTGAAGCTTGATTCAAAGACTGCACGCGTATTCGGGAGGGGTTGGAATTGAACGCGCAGCGGAGACTTTTCTGGGATCCTTCTCGGTGATCTTGACTTCCCCTTTTTTTTTTTTTTGGTCTTCTGTCGAATGCTAATGACTGTGAAACTTGGAGATTCCCAACCAGCGGGCATGAGACATTTGTACCTGGCTGAACAAAGAAACTGATTTTTTTTTTTATGATTAAAGATGTTGCTTGCTTCCCATTTTTAACATCTGGTCTCCGTGAAGCAGGATTTTCTTCAGGGACGATGTCCAAAACAAAAGGACAGTGCAGACTAGATGAAAGTTATGAATCATCTGTTCCATTCGTCCCTTTGTGAATTGATCCAGCCACCCAGCAGTCATCCTTTCATGTTGGTTGAATCACGTCATCATCCGTCATAGTCCTTAATTCATCAGTTCTTCCATCGGTCACTCACTCAAGAATTCCGTTCCGTTTATCGATGCATTCATCCACTCATCAGTCCATGACCCAGTCATCCATCAGGTCACCTCCTCCACCCTGGACTCATCGATACGGCACTAATACATGCATTCCTTTATCTATCAATCTGCCCATTATTCATCCATCCATTCATCAGTACGTTAATCCCATCAGCAATCGGTTACTCATTCATCTCTTTGCGGCATTTGCCTCCTTTTGAAAAAAAAAAAATAATCAAGTAACATAACCTTCGTCCCTGGTCGTGATTACAGTCTGCTTTGTATCATTTATCCACAGTCAGGCCCGATGATACGCTTCGCTAACACAACTCGTCACGTGCGCCGTGCGTAAAGCCCCGTCTGTCCAACTCTTCAAAACACACAAGACGCTCGGTCAAACTTTGACGCTGAGTAATATTCGTGTTTTGATGGCGACTCATCCAACGTCCTTTCAAAACAACAACTCAAATGCTTCCTAACGCGGCGTCATAGATCGGTATATCGGGTTCAAATTGCGGAGCAATATTGACCAAGAAAAAAAAAAATTTGGACTACCTTTGAAAACAACCCAAATTACCGTTAAATTAAAATTGCACATTTGCTGTACATTTTCAAGTGTTGACACTTGTTGTTTTGTTTTTTTTAAAATCTACTCATGATAGATTTTTCATGTTTTTGGGGGCTTAATTTTCTTTTATTTCCAGAAGGTACGACAGTATTTGGACAAGGACCCGTTTAAATGAACCTAAACTGGCTGCTTCAAAGGAAAAACATCAGACTTCCTGTGTCCTTTCAGACATCCGGAGGCTTTTTTTTTTTTATTGTCGTTTCCTCCTGAAATGTATGTAAATAAATTGCTAGATTAATTTTTCAAATATTCTGGAAGGCAGAACCATGCCAAGGATATTAGAGGAGGCTAGATTTCCTCCTTCTTCATTAATGGCTTATTGTGGGTCTATTACCAAATTTACTTTGCCACATTAAACTGGTTTTAGGAGATTAATTATTAGTGGTGAGTCAATGCCAACTTCACAGCCAATGACCAAAACAGAACCTTTTCACACTTTATCATTGCCAAGCTATCTTAGATATGTAGTTCAAATTCCGTAGTAATCAAACTTTGAAGGACCTCTGAAAATGTTCCAAAGGATTTTACATTAAAAAAAAAAAAAGAATTTTTTAATCGAGGGGGAGGTGAAATTTAAAAGAAAACTGAAGGGGAAGAAAAACAAACCAAAAAAAAGCTAATAGCAAAAGCAAACTCACAAGACTTCGGTGGTCTGTTGTGTTTAAATGTGACATTTTGAAAAGACCAAAGCGTCGTCATTTGGTTGCGCTATTCTTGGAAAATTGTTCTCACGTGTTGAGAGAATAAAAGAACGCGCAAGGCACGCACAAGCTCACGACGATTACTCTCATTAATCAACAACAAGGAACCAACCACCGCCCCATTTATCATACCAACCGCTCGTCCCAATCATCCGCTCGTTACATAGAATTGCCTCACAGGAATAAAAATTGTCGTCTTCTCTGTATCACCAATCATGAACACTAGATTTGTTGTTGTTCTTTTCCCAGGATGCTGAGCGATGGGCGAGGTCTGTGGCAAAAGTGGCCGAGCTGACATCAGCTTTGATTCGGGAGCGGAGCGAAGCTTTGGTGGGACAACTTCTTCAAACGTGACACACTTCAAGAAAAAAAAAAAAATCAATCACATTCAAATAGACCGGGAAAGCACAAGCTGCCAGTCATCTGCTCAGCCCGCCTCCACATCTTGATCGGAATCTTTTTTTTTTTTTTTTTTTCTCACTGTGACGAATAAATTGACTTGGACATGTGGAATTGCTGGAATGTCCCTTTAATGCCCTCCAGGCCGATACTTTTCTTTCATATTTAGGGTGCTTGTTCGAAAAGAAAGAAAAAAAAAAGGTTTAGCTGATTCACATGAAAATGCATTGGGAGCGGGGGTATTTTGACTCCCCCCCAACCGAAAATATTTCATTTGAGTAAAGATGATTAATTTGACCATACAAACATGGACAGACCACTTCTTTAGGTACACTTGCATTTAATTTACAAGATCTCTATTTTTTTTTTTATTATTTAATTTCGCAGTTAAAAATTTAAAAACTTCATATTTGTATTTTTTATATATATTTGTATTTTTTTTTACATATACACTTTGTATTTTTACATTTATATGTAGATATATAAATCCCCCAAAATAAATCGATACTGTATATAAGCCGTTGACGGTTCTATTTTTATGTATTTTTAAATGTGAAAATGTTGAAATAGAAGTAAAATGTTTTATAAACACTGAACAAAATATTTTTTTAAAAACATTTCAAATAAGTTCAATGTATTCTATTTTATCCAGGTACATTTTAGTGATTGGTAATAATTTAAAATAGACTAAAATAAAAGTCAATATTTTGAATTTATCTTTGCCCGTTTCAACTTTAAGGTTAAAATTTTTTAATAAAAGTAGAATGTTTTAAATACATTATAAAATATTTTTCATGGGAAACAGCTATCAATAAAAATAAAGCATTTGAAAGTATTTTATATATTTCAAAGTACTAAAAAATGGAAAGCAAACAGTTCAGGTGTTTTTAAACATTTGTAAAGAATATCGTAAAAATAAATAAACATTTCTAGGACAGTGTCGCTCATTCAAACTTGATTAAAGTGATTTGATTTTCGTCTTCTCTACAGAGCTGCACTTACTTCATCACTATAAAATGCTGCCCCCTGCGGGGCTTAAGTGGTCATTGCATCCACAGTTGATCCGCCTTGGAAGTTTCACTCGTTTCACACCACAAAAAGTTTGTTTTTTTTAAATCCCTTCAAGTCTCATTAAATATAAACGACAGAAAATAAAAGGTCAATATTCCCAAATGTACTTTCTCCTGATGATCCTTTGAAAATGTAGACTTTCATGGAAATGTTGTCAAGTTTATTTATTAAACGCACGTATGGAAGCGAAACCCTGACACACCACCATTTAAATGCACATACAGTACTGCGCTTATAAATATTTCACAATGTACATATTTTGTCTCGTCGCGTCGAGTTTCTCTCTCCACTCAAAGACGGACGGGGGCATCCGAGTTGCGCAGCGGACAAAATAGATGCAACGGCTCTTAAAATGTCCGCGGGAGCCTCAAGTGGTTTTGGATGTGTGGTGTTTTTTTTTGTTGTGTACACACTCGTTTGGGGGTCACTGATGTGCGGAGGCGGTCTGGCTGTTGGCGTCCACGTGAAGTTGCTTCATGGACTCCGAGGCCTCGTCCACTGCTTCACTCTCCTCTGAAACACACCCACACAACACAAAAGTGAATTTTCATTTCAATTCAAAAGGGTACACAGACTCATGATGTGTATAAATCCCGCATAGTCGATACTCCAGACTTCTGAGCAGCTGTCCGCTATGTTGACAGTTGTGCAATTTTGACATCAAGACTCATCACATAACTTTTTTGAAGAGCTGATCACTGTCGTGACTGATGTTCAACTCTAAAATCAAAAGATGTGTGCACCGACGGGGGCTTTTCGTGACTGATGTTAACCAACCTGTGACTTGGTTGCTTTGCGCTTGTTGCTGCTCTCGCTGCTCTTCAAGTTTCTTGCAGACTTTCTTATGCGTGAACCAGTGCAACTTCTGACACGCTTGGCCACAGTAGGTCACCTGGTGGCAAAAATGGACAATACAATGGAGATGAAATCAAGAAATACTGTGACCTCTGCCAAGGAACTCAACATTCCTCTTTCTTCATGGACATATTTCTGGCTACGGTTTTTGATTATTTTTATTATTCTCAAAGACGAATTAAGTTGAGATTTTTCTTTTTTTTCCTCCATTTTTTAAAAATGTCTCATTTATGTCATCTGAATTATCGTATTTTCCGCACTATAAGGAGCTTCGGAGTATACGGTGCACTTTTGCCGAATGGCCTATTTTAAAAACTGTTTTCATATATAAGGCGCACCGCATTATAAGGCGCATAGAATAGAAGCTACAATAGTGGCTGCGGTTTCATTATGCATCCACTAGATGGAGCTGCGCTATAGGGAATATAATACCATACAATATCGCTGCAGCTGTAACAAAGCGCTTTACAGACATTTAAAATACTAAGTCCAAGAAATTAGAATATTGATCCATTGATAAGGCGCATTGTGTTGGATTATAAGGCGCACCGACGGTTTTGAAGAAAATTGAATGAATGAAAGGTGTGCCTTATAGTGCGGAAAATACGGTACATTTAAACGGTCTTATTGAAAAATGCCCCAAAAATGCTGATAATATTTACAAATCATTTTTAAAATAAAATAACTTGAAGAAAAAATATTATTCAACTTTTCAATTTTTGCCTTATTTTAAATGTCAACGATTTTACATATTTTTCATCAAAATCTGGCGGCAAAGTGGTCAACCGGTTAGCACATCCACCTCAGACTGCAGATGTCTAGTGTTCGATTTCGGGCTCCGGTCTTCCTGTGTGGGTTTTCTCCGGGTACTCCGGTTTCCTCCCACATTCCAAAAACATGCATGGCAGTTGATGGAACACTCGAAATTGTCCCTCGCTGTGATTGTCAGCGCGAACGCCTGGTTGTCTATTTTGTTGTTTATCATTCATCAGAGGACTCAGTTGTAACTTGTAAAGATGTCGCCTATGAGCACATTTGCTTGTCGTGAGATCCAAGAAAGAAGCGAGCGCTCACCATTTTACAAATGGAGCATCTTTTCTGGGCTCCTTTGTCTCCACACGTGGTGCAGAACTCGGCGTCCATGAAGCCGACCTGACCCGTGATGGCTTGCGTCAGCACCGACAGAGCTGTGGGGTCGTTGCCCTGTTACGGTGGAGGGGGAGAGAGAAAAAAATAAAAATAAAACAGTATTCGTGTTGTGCATGTGCCTTTAAGGGGCAGGGCCTAGTGAGTGACATCAGTGGCTTAAGTCTGACTTTCTTGTCGCATAACCGAATGCCTGCTATTTCTGGATTAAACACCGTGTCGAGTTTGCTAGTCATAGTAGAGGTACAGGCGGTGAACTCACGATGCTAACTGGAGCGATGCTGCGCACCAGCTGCTGCAGCAGCGTGGCGTCGCAGAAGGGGAACTTGCGCACACACTCGCGGATGAACTTCTCCTGGTACACCGGGAAGCCGTCGCTGTCTTGGCCTTTCAGCAGGCTGCGGGGGAGGAAAAACGACGAGGGGTCACAAAATGTTCAATGTGAAGAGGATAAGAAGTCAACTTTGTAAGACTGTAGATGTAAGATGGCGAGAGCAAAAAATTACTTTCTTAGTACAGTCAAACCTCGGTTTTTAAACGTCTCTGTTCTCGACCAAATCGGTTTTCGACCAAAAATTTCGAGTTTTTTTATGCCTCGGATGACAAACAAATTTCGGTTCTCAAACAAACTGAGCGCACTTGAATGCACCATTTGACTCCTCTCAGCTTCCTTACACGAGGAAGTGACGCTTCCTCGTGTTGCTTTCAATTGTGAGCAGAAGTGTTCAGGAAACATTTTTTTTTTTTAAAAGAGCGTGGTTTCGGTTTTCGAACAAATCGGATTTCGAACAGCCTTCTGGAACGGATTATTGTCGAAAACCGAGGTATGACTGTACAGCTAATATAAAGTGAGCAGAATGAGGCACCACAATATCGCAGTTCATCTTTCGCACCTCTAACGATATTGTGTTTTGTTTTATTTTCTTTTAAATAACTCGTTAGCTTCACGGTGCACAGGCGCAGGGTTCAATTCCGGCACTAGCCTTCCTGTGTGGAGTTTGCAGGTTCTCCATGACTGTGTGGGTTTTCTCCGGGTACTCCGGTTTCCCCACACATTCCAAAAACATGCACGGCAGCTTTACGGAGCACTCTAAATTGTCCTGAGGTGTAAATGTGAGCGCAAAAGGATGTTCGTCTGTGTGTGCCCTGGCAACCAGTTCAGGGTGTCCCCCTCCTACTGCCCGAATATGGCTGCGATCGGCTCCAGCACACCCCGGCGACACGTGTGAGGATAAGCGGATCAGAAAATGGATGGATGGATGATTTCTTGAATGGATTTTTAAAAGAAACTTCCTGGAATGCCTCAAATGTGAGAAAAGAAGGATAATTGCTTATGTACTTTTCCACTGTTTATTGGACGCCTGGGGAAGAGTAAAAGACACTCAAAGGACACTCATGCGCAACCTGCTGTCAGCCGCAGCTGTCGCACAGACCTATCTAGTCGGGGGTTTGTTTCGTAAGCAGTACTAGTGGTAGCATTGTCGTTTTCCACTGAAATGGTTAGCGTACGTACCACCATTTTGGAATGGCGGTAACGTCGTCCACATCCTGTCATGTCACTGACCTTTTAATGAGTCCGTCCAGCTGGTCGTCGCGCTCGTTGAGGAAGGAGACGCACTTGGCCAGCACGCAGCTGATGTAGTGCATCTTCATGGCCAGCACTTCGTTCATGTCACGCTGCTTCATGCACTTCTCGCAGATGAGCTCCATCACGCGACGACACTTGTCCAGGGCCGAGGGCGAGGCCAGCAGCGGGTTCTCCTTCACCAGCAGCACCATCTGACACCGGGAAACGACGGAATCACTCAAACAGAGGAGGCGATTGGCCCCGTGCCTGCTGCGTCTCGCTTCACGTCTCGAATGTTTTCAGAGCCTTTCATGACACGCTAATTGTCCAGAGTCATGCTAAGGTGTTTCATATTTGGGTGTATCGTATTTAGTTTTGCTGACCTCATCAAAAAAAATAAAAAATAAAAGATACAGTCAAACCTCGGTTTTCGAACGTCTCGGTTCTTGTCCAATTCAGTTTTCGACCAAAATTTTTGAGTTTTTTATGCCTCGGATGACGAACAAATTTCGGTTCTCGAACAAACTGAGCGCACTTGAATGCACCATTTGACTCCTCTCGCCTTCCTTACACGAGGAAGTGACGCTTCCTCGTGTTGCTTTCCATTGTGAGCAGACGTGTTCAGTAAACATTTTTATTTTAAAAAGAGTGTGGTTTCGGTTTTCAAACAATTTCGGTTTTCGAACAGCCTTCTGGAACGGATTATGGACGAAAACCGAGGTTTGACTGTGATTGGTAAGACAAGTGGGCCGAAAGAGTTTTATTTTCTTTTTTAGCACGGGCGCTAAGCGAGAGTTAGCGTGTGGGAGAGTTGAAACGAGAAAAGACATTTTTAAATTGTCTTTTTATTTTGTAGATTTTCACCTATCGCGGGTGCGTCTGCGATATCCCCGCAATAAGCACGTTTACCTTTTGGATGCCCCATATGCATTTTTATGGCTAAGAAAGTCATTTCGCAGCACTGCTCTTGTTACCTTAACAGGGTTGAGGTTGGTACTCATAATGATCTTGTGAAGCGGTCCGGCCAGCTTCGGGGGCAGCTTGGGTTCCTTCTCCAGACCTTGGGCTTTGGTGTAGTAGTCCAGTCGGGTGCGAGAGAAGAAATTGTTGATCACCGTCACGCAGTCGTGTTGCCCTGGATAACAAGATGCCGGATGCGTCAGGGTTTATGTTCACACTTTCGGGTCAATTATGTTATTTTTTTTTAGCCCATATGCAACATGAATCAGATTTGTTTGTTTTTTCATGCAACTTCTACATTACAATTTTTCTTTTTTTGACCTGGGCGACTTTCATATGTAGACATAAATCTGACATATAACCAAAGCAACTGCATTATGAGCACTCAGGTCGCGCTCATGCGTAGAAATCCGACCAATGTCATCAAAAGCCCCTCCCCCCCAGCCCCCCGCAAAAATTCATGGAAAGAGCGCTTACAAAAATGAATTGCATATTAAATCGCAATAGTGAGGGGGAAAATGTACAACTGGATTTTTCAAAGTTGTTCAGCACGACTTTACACTAAGCAACGGCTCATAACTTCGAAAAAAAAATTACAATTATAAGTTTGGCGCGCTTATGTTTGTGGTGTCCACACATACCAACAAAGGCGGCCATCTGCGCTGCGGTCCTCCCCACAGAGTTGACCACGTCTGTCTCAGCCCCAGCGTCCAACATCATCCACGTGATGTCAGTCTTCCCTGTGAGCGCAAACAAAAACGGCGGGGGGGGTTGACGTGTGAGTGACGTGGCGCGTGCACCTTTTTGGGGGGACGCCAACCAACCCGAGAGTCCGGCGAACATGAGCGCAGTGTATCCATGCTCGTGGTGGTTGCAGTTGACGTCGGCGCCGTGTCTCAGCAGCAGCTTGCACATGTCGGCTTTGCCCTTGTAGGCGGCGTGCATCAGCGGCGTCATGCCGTACTGCGCCGGGAGAGACATTACGCAATGGAGAGCATTTACTATTAAACTGACATTTGATATAGATTTACAAATAAGCAACTTTTCTGGGGAGGGAGGGTCATCTGTTTTGTTTTGAAAATCAAATGCAGCCCTTGGATAAAAGCTCATCCATCCCTGGTCCAGATGCTCACTGAGCTGGAGTCTCACAAGATTTGCTGACATGTTGTGTGATGACGAATTGTGATTGACTTTTGAAGCATATTTTTCCAAAATTCTTGTGTTGAACTCCAAAGTGTACCACGGTTATTTTACAAGAAAAAAAAAAGAAAATGGTATTTAAGTATCAGAATATGGGTCAAAAATTCAGGAGAGCTTTGTGTGGACAAAAGGTTCAAAGCACCACAAAAAAACCCAACTAATTTTAATAACTATTTTTCTCAAGTACTTTAGTAAGCGGTAACGTCAAGATGGTAAAAAAAATGCTTCAAACATCTGACTATGACACAGGTGAGGACTTTGTAGGGAAAACAAAGACAAGAGAGGAAGTGAAGGGTTCTTCTACGCCTCCTTGGAGGACGCCAATGACTCTTTATAGCCATTCTTTCCCCCACAAAATCAGCTACTGATGACATTTTTATATTGGAGGCTTGATTATCATCAACACTTTGCTCAGATTCGAGTCATGATGATAGAAAACTCAAAAAGATGGCTTATTAAAGCTGGGAAAGGTCAAATTAAGCGTTTTCTTACTTCATCCAAGCAGTTGACTCTGACATCTTTGCAGCCCAGTAGTCTGGACGCCTCTTGGACATTTCCTGGGGGGAAAAAACAACAACAATTTCAAATGTAACCTTCCTGATACGTTTGTTTCTTCAGCACCACAAGAAAGAGGGAAATGACAGGTGGATTTGTGAGTTACAACATCTCCTTTACTTTCTCTCTCTCAATATGCTGGGCCGTCCGCACTAATGCAGCCTTTTGGCTATGATAATATATCAAGCGGGGAATATTTTCACTAATGCAACGCGAATAATGTAACTATGTGAGGAGATGGAGAGGAGAGCTGGTGCTAAAGTGAAGTCAGAGAACTAACTAGGACAGCAAAACTGAACCAAGCCTTCTGAATGCGTGTTACCTCCCAACAAACAACCCGTTTGACTTTAGAAAACTGAAGTTGTTTGTTTACCTTCAAACAGCTTGCATTACATGATGTAAACTTGATATAGCAGAGATTCACACGTTACAAATGGTATCGTAGACCGCTTAAAGGTGATTATATAAATATGTTTGTGTGTGCGGTTGTCGATGTGTAGCTCAAGAAGCCAGAAATGCTGTCGGTATTGGAAAAAGATGAAAATTTAACGCATAACTACAACTATAATCGATACGTCAACAGTAGGTAGTGGGGTTCATCGCGCAGGCTAAGTAGTACTAGCCGCATTGCATTGTGGGGCAGAATTTACCTGTCGTGATAACGTCAAACAACTCCTTTTCGCTGGGGGACAAGTCTCCCTTTTTGGCCGCACACATTTTGGCGATGTAAAAGGGACAAGAGCACTCAAACGCCTCGAAAAGACGAGTAGTGACGGCCTACTGGTTATTTGGAAAGATGAAAACGACGCCTTCCGAGATTCTCCGGCATGAGCAGCAAGGCTAGCTCAGCAGTTACTCTCGTAGGGGATAGACCATTGTGGATTAACAGTAGGGGTGGATTTTTTTTATTCGCTGCGTAATACAGATGTATAAAATATTTTTAGGTACTATGAATTGATTGTTAATAATAAAAAGACATATACTATAATATTGCACCAAGTGGTTGAAATCGTTTATTTGAACGGATTAAAAACTGTTGCATGTACCACCCTGCTCTTTCGATAAAGTACTCACGCCCATCCGTGACGTTCTGGAAAGTTCATTGATCGGTCCCGAGCCGTCCACGCAAATCCATGCAAGAAGGATTCTATCTGTAATTTTGATCAATCTAAATTGTATTTAATATTGAGGAAGAACTTATTACATTCGAGTATTACGGTGGTGAATTGCTCACTAAACATCTTCACTTGAGTATAATGAGAATTGTGAATAAGTGAGAGGTATTTTGACGAAATTACTAAACACTTGACAATCATTTCAATTGAATTGGGAGTTGGCCTAAAATATAAAGTACAATACAACTGATAGAGTGGTCTGTGGCTTTCTGGAAAACTACCAACCAAACTAGGAAAGAGCTCCTTTTCGAGTGACAGAATATTCCACTGAAGAGAATGTTCAGGGTATTAAGGCAAATAGTTGAGGATTTTTGGGGGTGCCCAACAGCCCTCTGTCTCAGAGTTGACCCAGCTCTGCACTTGACAGCAGCTGATTCAGAACCCCCAAAAAAGATCTGTAGTTAAGTGACCATTTTCTTTCTTTAGGGTCATTAATGTGATCTCATCATAAATCAGCCATCCAGCACAAAGTGGAACAAACTATTTTTGCCTCCATAGTAGAATTGTCTTTATTCCCCGAAATTGTTATTCTTTCAATCATAAATAGTTTATTTGTTATCTGCTATCTATTTTTTCTGACACCCTCCCTTCTCACTCTGCCCAACTCACCTTGCGACACATGTCTGTCATTTGTATTTTCCGCTTTTTTTTGGGGGAGGGGGGGGGGGGTTGTCACGTTACGTGTTGCTAAAAAATGGATGCCGGGCCACAACTGGATGTTATCAAATTTGCTGGCATCACTTAGTGGTAAGGTGTCGGAATACATTTGCATTTCTAATTTTGGCTCAGATCGCAAGGCAATAAATAATTTCGAAGTGCACATTCCAATCCGAGATTATAATGAAGTGCTGCCACCTACCGACCGAAATGGTAACACAACCCTTCTGTATTTATGATCAGGCCAATGTTCAGCACAAAGACAAGCATATCGTTCCTACAGATTATTTTAATAATCAAAGCTGTCAAATGGAGCGGGGTGGGGGGGGGGGTGAGCATCAAAACAGGACGGAGACGCTCTCAGTGAGCAAACAAGTAAACTGGAATGAGCGAAGTTCTGTAAGAGCAACATAAAAAGAACAAACTGGAACAAAGAAGGTAACAGCAGGGCAGGTGCAGTAGTTTTCGCAACAGCATAAAACACTTAAGAATATACAAGCCTTACTACCACATAACAGCGTGGCGCTCATTCACATTCTAAACGGTGAACATGCACAAATGGGCGGCATGTTTTCCTGTAACAGTGAGGACAAATCAGGGATGAAATGAAGTCAGGTGGCTATTTTTTCTCATTGTTCAACAGCAACATCAGGAAAAATTACACTTCCACCTTTACCGTTCCACATGGCAAGCCGTTTAGAGTATTTATTCCATCATCCTTCAGGTCCATGTACTCTTTGTCCTGATTATTAAGATAATTCAGTGCAAAGGAATATCCAATAAATGCTCAAAAGGCTTTCCATAAAGCCATCCGAATGTTTAAGCTATATTCCAACTACTGCACTAGTGTGTCCAAGGACTAGTATGCCCTTAGTTACAGCTCCAGCTTTGTGAAAGTGCTACAGAAATAAATATGTATTGACAAAGAGCGTATGAGTACACGGACCTATCAGGAATAACTGCTTTTGAGAATTTGCGCACACTAGTTTTCAGTCAAAATTTTGTGCACCTGTAGCATAGCAAATTGTCTTACTGTAGTAATGACAACAACAACAAAAAGCATACAAGAAAATGGACGTCAAGGATATGAATGAACGCTCAAAAGGCTTTCCGTAGTTCCATCGACAGGTTGAGGACGAAGCGAGGCTCCATTGAGGGATGAAGCGATAAAGAAAGCATCAAGATCGAAGGTTCTCAAATAAATAGAATAGCTCCAGAGAAGAATACATTCTTCTCTGGTGGAAATAATCATAAAATTCTTCTTTATAAAAGAAACATACAATTTTGTACACGTATTTACAAACAGAAAAAAAAAAAAAGATAGGAGGGAGAAAGCAAAGGCATTAAGTGTTTTGTTTCTTTTCCTCACACATCCTTCAAGTCTAACATTCAAAAGGAGTTCAGTTCAGTAGTCCGTTTTCAGGGAACGTCGCTTCCGGGGCCAGCCCAAGTCCCTGAGTTGCTTCTTCATCTTCTTCTTCTTCTTCTTTTTAATTATTGTTTCACTATTTTAGCCGCAAAAGGTCTCAGCCGGAGTCTGACTCACTGGTGTCCGAAGACGAGGATGACGAGGAGGAGGAAGAAGAGGACGAGTCTGAGCTGGAACTGCTGCCACTGAGGCGCGCGGGCTGTGCCTGGGCCTCGGCGGGGTTGGCCTTCTCCACTGACAAAAGGCGGAGACAACACATATAAGTCAGCAGGATGCTGCGTCTTCACGACCGCACGTGATATTTTACATTCTTTTTTTTTTTTTTTTTAAATGGTCTACACACCAAATAGTTAACGTCCATATAGTCGTATCGTATGCACTTCTCAATTCAGCCATTCACATTTTTTTCGTCTATATGCACATTTTATTGACATTGTTTATTGACGCCTGAAGGATTAAATTGACATGCGATTTGAGCTGACCTTTGGGTTTTGCAGGCTTCTTGGTCGAGTTCAGCTGCCCGCTGACGTCCTGCAGCCTCCGCTCCAGCTCCAGACGCTTCTCCAGGGTCAGCTGCTCTTTGGATTTGACCGCACCGCCTTTCTTCAGTGCTAACCGGAACACCAAGGCACAAAAAACAGCGGCCGTCAGGGAAAGGGTTGGCGAAATGAATCAGATTTTTTTTTAAATCGGATTATTTTACAGATTCTTTGCTCCGTTGTCATCCAACTGCTGTCCTTTGTCGCATAACAGACTGGGAGCTAGTTTAATCACGGATGTCTGGACTGGACACCATTTGGATTTTACAAATAGGCAGGGAAGCATGAAATGCATCAGTCACACACTGTGTATAAAGCTTGTCGCACAAAATTAAACATGTCGACTCAGGTTAGTCATTTCCATCATGACTCAAAGGAAAGAAAAGAACCAGAGAGGGGAAGCTTTTTTTTTTTAAGCCAAGGATTTCTGGCCACATCCTCCAGTAGTGAACAAACCAGGGATGTGGTCCTTCAAGAAGGATCCATTTTTCAATCACAGCGTGCAGTTCTGTTGGTTTGACTAGTTGAACGTAGTCTAATTCTGCGTTTTTTCATTCTTATCAAGTGTTCTGTGCTCTTATTTTATTTACTCTAATTTCAGAGGCGCAATGGTTAATTGACAAGTGATCGATGATGAAAATTCATCAATAATTATTTTGACAATCGTCCAAATCCTCAGAATTTCCACCTCTTATCAATATGTCTTATGAAATTTCTGTAGTCCACTATGAAACCAGAATAATTATTGTGTTGAATCAAGATATAAGCAAATGTCTTAATTTGGAAAATAATGATCAATATTTTGCCGACTTTTTTTTTTTTTTTACATTATGGACCAGTAACTGAATTATAATTAACTTTTTATATTTGTGCATTTTCTCCCCTGTCGAATTTGGCGTTAGACATCGCGCTTATCCTCATTAAGGTGGCGGGTGAGTCTAGCTCGCCTGACCTTGAGTGTACACCAAGAATACAGTCAAACCTCGGTTTTCGAACGTCTCGGTTCTCAACCAATTCGGTTTTCGACCAAACATTTTGAGTTTTTTTATGCCTCGGATGACGAACAAATTTCGGTTCTCGAACAAACTGAGCGCACTTGGATGCACCGTTTGACTCCTCTCGCCTTCCTTACACGAGGAAGTGACGCTTCCTCGTGTTGCTTTCCATTGTGAGCAGACGTGTTCAGTAAACATTTTTATTTTAAAAGAGCGCGGTTTCGGTTTTCGAACAATTTCGGTTTTCAAACAGCCTTCTGGAACGGATTATGGACGAAAACCGAGGTTTGACTGTATATGAAATGGCACTATGTACCGAGGTCAGTGTAGGACTTGCGCGGCTTCTTCCGCAGACACGTCATGACGTAGCGCTCCAGTTCCTTCAACGTGGACGGCTTGAGCGTCTCAAAGTCGATCTCGATCTCCTCGGGGTTGGTGTCGCGCAGAGAGGGCTCCCGCGACTGGATGATGTGCACGACGCGGCCCAGTTTCTCGCCCGGCAGCTTGTTGATGTCCAGGCTCAATTGGCGCTTCTCGTCGTACGTCATGGGTACGATTTCCTCCTCCTCCTCAGAGTCGTAGTGCGGGAGCAAGCTGGATGGCAGCGGCGGGTAGAACGACTTCTTGGCGCTCCTGATGAGAGGGTCAATCCGACATTAAATCAGGCAACAACAACACTAAATTTAAACGAATCTCTCAGGTAAGCATGATGGTGATACAAAATATAGACTATAATCTTTTCTCGCATTTTTTGAGATAGCTTTTTTTTTTTTTTAAAGCAACTTACAGGCAAGTGCAAATTTAGAGTTAGTGAAGTGTGTAGGACAGAATATAAATATTTTTGTGTGCTGTGTTACCTTTACATTGATGCTAATTTCTGTTAGCATGTCTATGGTATCTTGCACTTTATGTCAGGAGAATTTGGCTGGACAAAATTTTCCTTTTTGGTTGAACATTGGTGAGTTCAAATACACAATGTTTCATTTTATTTGTGGGAGTGACAACTGAAGAGCGTGACTTTGCTTCTTATGAGGATAACTGTGCGAGGAACTCGTCACTTGATGATATACGATCGTCTCCCATTTCTTGACAGAAAGAAAATACCTGCAGGAATACTGTTTCAAGTGAGCGGAGGGTTTAAAAAAAAAAAAAACCCAAAAACGTTTTCCCCCGTGACTTGGTTGTAAAGTTTGCCTTTTAGCTTTTTGATAGACCGCAAGAAAGTTGGAAGTTGTGCAAAAAGTACAGAAATGTTGGACATGCCTTCCAAAGTTTTACGGTCGAATTAAGTTCACCGGTCAGGGTTAAAGTGCATTTTAGAATCATCCTGAAATTTCATACACATGCTTCTAGATGTCAAATTTGGAGGGGGAGCAGTATTTACAGCATTGCAGTAAAAACGCTGGAGATTTTATATTTCATATTGCAATCCCACATCAGAGGCATAACCTATCAGTGTTACTTTGGTACCTTTCACACATTTGGCTAGTGGTCGCACAAACAACGATAGACACAACTTGTGTTTTGGCCTGCCCGCAGGGTACTAACTTGCTGCTCTTCTTGGTCTGGCTCTTCTTGGTCTGCGATGTGCCGGCTCTCGATGCCTTGTTCTTGAGCATTTTAGTGGGCATGGTCCACTCTTCGGAACCCGCTCGGCTTTTGGCTCCGCGGCTGCGCTTGTCCGGCTTCCTGCGCTTCTTCTTCTCTTTCTTGTCCTTCTTCTCACGCTTCTTCTTCGGCTTCACGATGGGGCCCTGGGAGAGCGCGGTCAGCTGCTCGTGCACGGCACGAAGCTGTGTGTGGTAGTGGTGGTGGTGGTAATAATGAATTAGGTGAATGTATGATGAACAATGTAACACAGTCAGAGTGATTTCAATACAGTCACTTCTTAATACTGAATGACTGTTGAGTAGGTTTGTGTTGAACTCATTCACTGCTGCTGACAGCTATGGACATTAAAGTTCCATTTTAACTGACCTTCAGCGATTGACAGCTATACAAGTCAAAAGATCCACTTCAACTGGGCTGATAGTGAATTAATTTAAGGCAGTATTCCTCATTTATATTTTGTTACGCACGCGCCAGGAAAAGGAAAACATTTTGCACTCCTCAAATCTCTGGCAAGACTATAGATAGCATCAGCGGTCTCTAAAATTGCTATAAGTACAGTCAAACCTCGGTTTTCGAACGTCTCGGTTCTCGTCCAATTCGGTTTTCGACCAAAAATTTCGAGTTTTTTATGCCTCGGATGACGAACAAATTTCGGTTCTCGAACAAACTGAGTGCACTTGAATGCACCATTTGACTCCTCTCGCCTTCCTTACACGAGGAAGTGACGCTTCCTCGGGTAGACGAGGAAGTGATGCTTCCTCGTGAGCAGACGTCTTCAGTAAACATTTTTATTTTAAAAAGAGCGTGGTTTTGGTTTTTGAACAATTTCGGTTTTCGAACAGCCTTCTGGAACGGATTATGGACGAAAACCGAGGTTTGACTGTACATCGCTTCCTTATTGTCATTGAAGAAATTTTTAAAAAAGAGCTGTAGACCAACTTACAACAAAGACTAACTTTATTAACACAATTTTTATAGTCTGTGCATCAATTTGCCTGAAAAATAAAAATACTGAAAAAATAAGAGCACCCCTGCTCACTTGCTCAAGTGAGTGTAAACAGGGTAACAAAATCATTGCAAAATCGCAACGTTATTACACATGACAATTTGATATTTTTCAGTGCAAGGATCATGCAAGTTGACACACATGATTTGCTTTCGTGGGCCACATAAAATCACATGGTGGGCCCGATTTGGCCCCCGGGCCTTGAGTTTAACACCTTTGATTTAAGTAATTGGAAGGGTCTTACCTGCGTGCATACCTGGTCCTGCAGTTCGGCCAGCCGGTGAGCTCGCTCCTCCTCACTGTCCGAGCTGGGGCTGCTCTCGCTCTCCTCACTCTCACTGCTGGGCTCGCTTTCGGACGTGGATGAGGAGGACGACGATGACGATGACGATGACGAGGAGGAGGATGTTGGGTGGCCGCTCAGGGACATGGTGGTGTGGTCCAGCTGTGGCTCGTCGGGCATTTTGGCAAAGCTGAACTCAAACACGTCCTATAAATGACACGCACAGACCAACGAGTAATAAATACATTGTTGTGATTCAATTTGAGAGTCTGCTGAGGAGCAACTTATGTCATGCAAAGGAACAATACCATATTTCTAGAGGGACCTCTAGATATGGAATGAAATGCATCGCGTGAAGCTGCTTTACCCAATAGTAAGTAAAGTGAGTTAATCTATTCCAGTGTCTTTCTGTGATGATGTCACAGACAAAACTTTTTTTTTTTTTTAAGTTCCAAGAATACACTTGCGGAATTAATTAGATGCTCACTGACATGACGCCTCATGTCACGAACGCCGACAGTTTCATTTTGTTGGGGCATGTCGGCTTTGGAGGTTCCGCCGTTTGTTGCCCGTCCTGTACTCCAAAAGTAAGCCTTTCACGGGGGGGGGGGTCATTATCGTCCGCACTACGATGACTCAGGGGAGCAGCAGCGCTCACCTGCAGCTTGCGGGCCATGCCCACCACGTCGTGGTCGGGCGGGTTGTACTTGTAGCAGTTGGAGAACATGAGGCGCACGTCTCCGGCAAACTGCTGCGCGTCGCGGTACTCGCGGCCGTCCATCTTCCTCTGCCGGTAGAGTCACATGAGGTTTGGGGGGGGTTGTCAAAAATAAATAAATATTGCGTAACGACAGTCCTTGACCACGAACAGAACGAGTGGTAAGGGTAATGGATGGAAAACGGGGGGGGGGGGGGGGGGGGATAAAGGCATGCACGTGTTTTTGGTGCAGTGATATTGTTCAGTAATGTGCAATATTATAGAGCAATCATTCCGTTTTTTTTTTGTTACAATTCATACATAGTGTTTTCCATGTTTAGCCTCAGATTTTTTCTCAAATTTATGACCAGGATTAAAACAAATAAAATTAGGAAATTGTATTCACTTTTAACAGGTACTACTGTACATTAAAAAATGAAATCACTCTTTTTCATAATTGAACAATAGTTGTATACATTAAGACTTGTATATTCTCCCCGAGTTCTGACTGTAAAATGAATTTATCATTGACAGTACACACAACTCAAAAAAGGTTGCTGGACTTTGTGGAGTGAAATTTCAGGATCAAGATAAAATGCATTAATCTTTATTGAACTTATGTTTCAGTAGTTTTTGCACAACTTCCTGTTCTTTAATAAAGAGCTAAATCGTAAAAATTCACAACAGGTGTTTGATCTTTGAACAGACGAATACATTTCTGTTTCTGCGCCTTTCTGTTAATCTCCCAGTCTCTGTCAATCATTGCATCTTTGAACTTTTCTGATACTCAAACTCAACGGCTAATTTGCAAATCTTCAAACAGGATATTCTGAGGGGGATGTTACCACTGACCTCATAGTGTCATCAGAAGGCTTCCACAGCAATAGAGAGACTAGAAGAGTCACAGAAAGAAATACAAGTCGACTTGCTTGAAATTCAAGGTATAAAAAAATCAATGTTCAGCTCCTTGTTGTCCAACAGCAAGTTGTGCAGAAAGTACGAAAACACTTAACAGCTGTGCGTGTGTACTCAAGTTGAAAATAGCCCTAACTTTTTGAGCAAAGTAGAACAATAAACTGCAATTGTGTATATGTCATGATAGGATGAGATGAATATGATACATTTCTATGCCTTTCGGAGTCCTAATCACTGAAGGATTTTAATACTACAAAAGTGGCATGCAAACAAAGTGAGTTTGACAACTTTAATATACTGCAGCCTCATTGTAAATAACAAGAAATGAGCGCTGCATGTCACCTTGATGGTGCTGAGGTCCATGGGACACTTGATGATGTCGTGATAGTCGTGCAGGCCGAGCTCGGCGGCATCCACGGGTTTGTAGAAGGGCCAGCCGTAGGCGGCGTGCTTCTTGGATAGCATGTCTTTGAGCAGCCCAATGCAGTAACGCATGGGCGGGCTCAGCTTGCCCTTCCGCGAGGGCTGCAGCTGCACACAGTCGGGCAGGTCCTTCTTGGGCGGCTTGATGGGGCGGCCGCTGCCCACGCGCCGCCCCACCACCGACATTAGGGGCTGCAGTAGTACGGGTCCGCCGGGGCTGCGGACCAGGCCCATGACGGGCGGCGTTTCCAGGGTCATGCCGCCAATGCAGGAGATGGCGTTCATGGGGGAGTCGTGGACCTGTCCGCCGTGGCCTCCTTTGCCCAATCCCACCAAGTGTCCGTGTCCCTCTGACGAAATGCCCACCGTCAAACCCATGGTGGACGGAGTGGTGGTGTCCGCCTTGCGCTTAACTCCCTTTTTCTAACCCAAAACAAATACCCCCCCAAAAAACAAAACAAAAAAACATTCTTGAACGTCGCCATGGAAACCAAAACAGACTCACCTTTTATTGCTGTGAATTATGTGTGTCGTGTGTCCGATTTCTGGAGCAATGCGCCACTTGAAATGTACATTGGAATGGACAGTCAAAGAAATCGCAATGTGTTCATTCGGCCCTAAAAGGGGAGCGCGAAATCGAGATTTCGACCAATCTTGCCAGACGTCATCACAGTGAGCAACTAAAGGTTTAACAGCGCTTGCTTTTTCTTGATGCCACCACAGAAGTGTACCTGCCTGCTCTGGGATGAAAATAAAAGAAGAAACTCACCTCCTAAGAAGAGTGATACTCTCTCTAGCTCGTTGTTGCATCCGTCATCAAAGAACATAATGTATTGCTCTAACATTTTAATACCTTTGATAATAACACTTATATGACAGGTGCATTATTACTTCACAAATTGCCTGAACAGGTTATTTGTATTTCTACTGGGGGGAAAACTGTTTCCACATTAGGACCTTAAGATTTTCCACTGTACTTAACTCGTGCACTGCCGTCCATTTTCAGAGCTGTTCGTCAAATTGCCAGTTATTTTAGAGCCTTTTGACTAATCTTTCAAGATCCACAGAATATTGTGTTATGTGATGATATAAGCAACGAACCGAAAAATATACCTTGGTGGTGGGCTGCGTGGGAGGCAGGCCCATGATGGTGGCCGGCGGTAAGCTCTTGGTCAGCACCATCTGCGGCGAACTGGCCGGCATGGAATCGCCCGTGTCCGAGGAGGACGGCGAATAGGCCGATTGCGACACAGCCGGCACCTGTTGCGCCCGCATGGCTGACGGACACACACACACAGGAAGACAGCATTGGTTAGCGCCATGACGGTAGGGGAAGAGGAGCTGCTCACGGTCAGGATGGATAGACACTCACGGCTCGTCTTGCGGCCGCGTCCTTGGCTGCTCTTCCTGCGGGGGGCGGGCACAGGGAGCTCCACCTCCTCCTCGGTCATCTGTGCCACCTTCTGGAGGAAGACCTTTTCCAGGGACTGGGCCATCAGCACAATGTCATCAGTTGGCTAAAAAGACAGTGTGCATTCCAATTAAGACACCACAAAAAATAGATCTCAAATAAATCATTAAGGCAGATAAAGTCGGCGATCTGGACGTGCGCGGTGGACGTCACTGGGTTTCATTCATAAAGATCACATCTCTTTCCATGAGCAAGGCATGTGATCGCTGAGGCCCACCTTGTTGTAGATGTAGCAGTTGGTGAACATGGTGTTGAAGTCCTGGATGCACTCGCTGGCGGAGCGGTAGAAGTTGTTCTCCAGGCGCTTCTTGATGGTGCCCATGTCCATGGGCTGCTTGATTATCTTGTGGTAGTCCTAACCCAGTGTGAAGAGAGGTCACATTTACACTGCATTTCGCTTGAGATCTATAAATAGGCTTTGAGAACACCTTGAGGGAGAGGCATTAACATTACTGTCCTAAAAGGATTGTAACAACAAAGCCAATTTCTGGGGGGTTTTTTGTTCTAGACCGAAGATATTTGGTTAGACATCAAATGATAAATATGAGTCAAGAGATCAACGGTTTGGCTTTTATTACTAGTTATTAACATCTGAACACCAAATCGTTATCTGATCCGATAATCGGAATCTGATCCACTTTGCTCCTCTTCTCTTTCATCTATAACTGCTTCAAACCACAAAGTGTATGCAGGAAAAGTGATTAAGATTGCACGACTGTCTTTGTCTTATGTGTAGTGTTATTATTTTGACTTCAAGATGGCGCCGCGAGAGAGGCTGCCTTTCCAGCAGCTGCCTATATTTTGTTCTTCTACTTCTTCCTTTCATAACTTTGCCGCTGTGAATTGGCAATTTCCCATTGCGAGACTAAGAAAGGATTTCTTACCTTATCTTATCTTTAAGTGAGCAAAGGTTGCGATGGACAGAACAAGGATGAGGACATTTTAAAGGAGTAGAAATGGTTCTGGCCAATTTAGGTTATTTTTTTAACCAACTGTTTTTCGAGCTAATCTGTAAGTACCTGCTGTCTCTGGTCTCATATTCATCTTTTCAGACTGTAGCAAAGGAAAAGGATTTGGCTTCATTGTTACAAAACTTTTGGAAGAGTGTGTACAATTGGAATACTCACAGGCAAACTGAGCCTGTGCGCATCCACCGGCTCGTGAAAGGGCCACGCGAATTGATGTTTCCAAAGGCACTTGAGCAGGGTCTTCTGGAGGTACTGCAGGTGATTAGTGGCCCGGCCCTGTCGGGACGGGTCCCTGACGGCAGGCTGAGGAGGGGCGGGAGGACCTGGAGGTATGGTGTGTGGCAGGGAGGGGCTCTCAAAGTCCTCATAGAGCAGAGAGGGCTTGCGGATACGCTTGCCGGTGCTAGCGTGCGGGTCCATGACGCCGCAGGACAACCCCACCAGAGAGCTATAGTGGAGAGCAGTAGACAGACATGCACACACTTGGAATAAAATCAGCTGTAGAAGCACCAGACACTAACAATGTAGAAAGTTCGACTTTTTTTTTACCCCATTTTAAGACCTTTAAAATGTCATAATTTACTTAATTCTTTACATTTTGATAAAGTTTGAAGACCGTTTGGTTCCTTTATTCAACCTCATTCCGGTGACGCCGGTCTTGCTGAAAAGAAAGTATTTGATTTTGTTGTCACGTTCCTAAACATTTCTTAATTTCGTGTCTGGGACGTGTTCACGCCATGTGTTCGTCCCGCCCTCCATTTGTGTTTGTAAACATTGTCTGGCATTGACAAGGACGGATTGTAGCGTACTGTTACCACAAAAAAAAAAAGTCACATGTACAACTTATTTCACCCACACAAAACTTCGCATGGTTCAATTAACCTAGGAAACTTAACGGCAACCCGCCAGTCCTCCCAAACATATATCTAACGTCACCGGCGAACGACAACGGCGAAGTAAACTAATAAATAGACGCCTCACGTGATGTTTGGCGTTGAAAACATGAAATCGTAAGAAATAAGGGGAAATTAATAGAACAGGAGCTGTCCGGGTTTGACTCGGCGGGGCGACGAATGAATGGAGGGCGGCCGGTCGAGGAGGGAGGGTTCGCCAGAGGTCGGTCACTAGGCTGTCAACCGCCCTCGCACCTAATTCCGAGGAGAGGGGATAATATAATGCCCTGGTGAATGAAATGTCTTCGAAAAATTAAGTTAATTAAGAAAGCCGTCCCTAAGTGACACTGACAGCTAGCTAGGTGGAAGCTAAAGGAGGATAGCTAGCAACGGTAACTAAGCACATTACTGCCTCGCCAAGGCTAACAGTAGAGATGGGAATACTGTATTAACTCATAAAGGGGAAAAAACATGCTTATGTTACCTTTCGTGAGGCGAACTAAGAGTTGCTTCCATCAGTCGGGGTGTTATGCAGCTATCCAATTGGGGAGAAGAAGAAGAAAGAAATGGGGGAAGAAAAAAAAAAGCTGCTGTCCGCTTTCGTCACAGCGGGCGCGGAGGATAGGATCGCTTGCAGCTCCTTCACGAAATGGCGCCTGACTACTTCCGCTTCAGTTGTTATATATGCCCACGCACGTCGAGAACACCCACTTTCTGTCAGGTGGTCGCCCATACTGCTCGTCGATTGGCTCCACGCGATGTCTGATTACGTCACAGTTCACGTCTGCGTTACCCAACGAGCTACTCTGGGCTCGCAGCTAAAGAATCTTATAAAACTACCAACCTCACACGTCTAAAGTGGCATTTTTTCGGGTTTTGCGTATACAAGCGCTATGGTGATAAGATCGCTCACGAGCTAGCTCACAGAATTATTTAACGTGTGCGTTTTTGTCGCTTATTTTAGCAAACATAAAGCATCGAAACTAAGTGCAAAAAATGCTAACATCATTCTGAGTCAAGGAACAGAAAGGAGCGTATCAGTTTGATGATAACGTGCTGAGCCCTATTGAGATAATATCAATTGCATTTGTTTTCTCTCACGCTTGTCCTCATTCACGTGACTGGTAGTGACGATTTGGGTTGGCCACCTTCAAAATAAAATCTTACAATTAATGCAAAATGTCTAAGCAGATAATATGGATGGATGGATAGATAGATAGATAGATAGATAGATAGAGGTATACACACACTTGTACAGTATATATATTCCCCAAAAATGCCAGTGGAAAAGCATGACTAGATGGGACAGCCAGAACAGCCAGACGAATACTTTATCCATCCCAGAAATTAAAAGGTCACAGAAGCAGTATCACAAATATACACATGTACAGTAATCCCTCGTTTATCGCGGGGGTTACATTCCAAAAAGAGCCAGTGATAAGTGAAATCAGTGAAGTAGGAGTTATTTAAAAAAGCAAAAAAAATGTGAGAGGGACGAAATTTAAATAAATAAATTTGACAATAAAGTTGTACTTGGTACTTGATAGTCAGCCTTATTTTTTACAGTTATTATAAAATACTAAACTATGTATACAATGCAGAGGTGATTGCTCTAAGACTGCAATGGAAGCTCAGCTTCCCCTAAAATGTCACAAAGTAAGTGATCAAATATATGTGTATACGTACAATTGTGTGGACATGGCATTGACTAAATATGCGCTACAATGCGCTCAACTTTTGTTCCGAATCAGCTTCTTATTACTGGTTACGACGCGACTCTCTTCTCGTTCATTCCCGCAGCTTCACTGTGCTTTAAACTGTGTGGACGCTGAGCGTCGACCGCACGGACGCTGGGCGTAGAGAGAGTTCAGGGTAGGTTGTCCCAATGCATTGAAACGAGACGAGTCATTGGATAAATGCTGGTTTTGTCCCGCCCATTGGATGCTCAGCGTCTCTGGGAGTCAATGGATAGTGGGCGTTTATAGGCTGGCCAGGAAGCTCGAATTTTCTGCATTATGATTGGATGATCTGTCTGAGGCTGATCTCTTTTTGATTGACAGCGAAATTTGCCAATCACCGATCTTATGGTGAAGGCATCCTTTTCATTTTTTTTTTGAAAAGGAACGGAGAGTAGAATTCACGTATAAATAAACCGACACATTTTATGATGTAGGCCAAAATTGAGCTTCCCCTCCTTGACAGACCAGCATCCGCCACTGATACAATGAAACCAAAGTTCCAAAAATTCGCATAGGTAAATTTGGCAAGCTGTACAGAGACGAAGTGCGGAGTCTGTTCATGTCGGTCAGTGCCTAAGCCAATCAGGATGCAGAACGCAATTCACTGTTTAAAATCATTTCAAAAACTGCACTAAAAAGATCAGTGAAACAGCGAAGCCGCGGAAAGTGAACCGCGTTAGAGCGAGGGATCACTGTATTCACAAATATACTGTACACGTGTATTTATTAAGCAGAAACAACAACATTGCATCGTAATGCATTGAATTTGAATGAAAATAAATTTAATCTGCACTAAAGAGTGGCCCGATACACATGGAATCCTTCCTTCATTGCGTCTCCTTTTTCACCAGTTGAGCGTAGAGCTGGCTGCTTTCCAGTAGCTGGTGGTGGCGGCCCTCTGCCTCGACGATGCCATCATTTAAGACGATGATGTGGTCGGCCCTCTCCACCACGCTCATCTTGGTGGAGATCAGAAGCACGGAGCAATTGTTGACACGTTTGCTCAGCAAAGCCTGGTAGACCTGTTGGGCACAACAGCCAGCCACATTACACTGAGCACAAGCGGTGCGTTTCTTCCATCTTTAAGTCAGGTCCACTCAAGATAATAAGTGTTAGGATGTTTTTTTTTTTAATTACCTTTTGTTCATTTTCGGAGTCCAAGTCACTGGTGGCATTGTCTAGTACCAAGATAGTGGGCTGTCGAATTAAGGCCCGGGCAATGGCAACACGTTGCTTCTGACCGCCAGATAGCTGTCCCCCTTTCTCGCCGGCATCTTAAAAACAGAACAGTAACTGTTATCACATTTCCAACATGCACTTGGAAAAACCGGTGGTGGCAAGGGTGGCAACATTACAACAATTTCCCATGGGAATTGACATATTGTCGCTATTGTGTAAAAAAACACATGTCAATTTTTGTCATTTAAAAAAATCTTTACATGATTGGGGTGTCCGCGTTTCGGACATCCCACTGGACAGCGTCAATATGGGATACATTCTGGTTGTAAAGTGTCCTTGAGTGTTTTGAAAGGCGCTTATAAATGAAATGTATTATTATTATTATTATTATACATGGGGATAGCAATGGAATTTACAAAACTGAATGAATCTTAATTGAGAACTTGAATATTGTTGGTTAATTTTCCACTGATATTTTCAAGCAACATGTCACGTTTTGCATGATGGCGGATGTTGTAGGACCCTAAAAAGCAGGGAGGCAGGGAGTAGCATGGTGGAGTGACAAAGATGTATTGAACAAAAATTGCAAACAGGCATAAACTGGAGAAACTAACACAAAAAAAAAAAAATCACTCAAATAAAGTCCTGAAATCACAGGAAACAAAGTAGCAAGCAAAACCTAAGACTGAAAAACAAAACATGACATGTGCACAGAGACACACAATGATCTGACTCTGATTGTTTGGGCAGGGTTGTCCTTTTAACCACAAACTAATGAAACAACGACCAACAGGTGTGCCACTGCAGGAGGAGCCCTACAGTGCCACCTGTTGGTCACAAACAGAACCACCCTAACACAACATTCCTTAAATGCTTTCCAAGTCTAATGGTGGCACCTGTGTCGTAACCCTTGGACAGCCCCAAGATGAAGTTATGGGCGCTAGCCAACCGGGCAGCCTGGTACATGTCTTCATCACTGACGTCCGGGCAGCCGTACTTGATGTTCTCCCGCACAGAACGGGCGAACAGGGCACAATCCTGGCTTACCACCGAGATCTGAGGGCAGCAGTGGGAAGTCGATTTGTTAAATGCATTTACTACAACTGCAATTAGATATAAGATGAACTGTATTTTTCATCAGGTGTCTTTGTTTTTTATGCCTTTCTGTTAAAAATATGTCTTTATGTGACACCATTTCGTGGAGCAAAAAAAAAAAAACAATGTTTGACCAAATGTACTCTCCTGAAAAAACGTGACTGACGTAATCAATGAATTGACTTCGATTTGACTTTGCACTTAATTAACTTAAGTATTTTTAAGCGGCTGCATGAAGGGTATTACGTCCCAAAAATGTCCCTCTTCCAAAGTGCAACAACTTTTTTCACTTTTAATTTTTTTTCACTTTCAACCCCTCAAAATGTTCAGTGGGAATTGGCCAAGACATAGATATACATCCTATGCAAAATTTCAGCTTCGTGGAGTTATTTTTCACTGTTTTGTCTGTGGTGTCCATTTGTCCAACAGTCCAAAATCATCCAAAGTGTCCGAAATGTCCAATTTTGGGATAATTACTGCATGGGGGTTAAATATCCCAAAAAGTTGTTCTCACTCACTTTCTGCCGAAGATAAGCATCTTTGTAACTGTCCAATGGCTCCCCGTCCAGAAGAATTTGTCCGCCTTGGGGTTGATAAAACCTTTCCAGTAGCTTGACACAGGTGGACTTCCCGGCTCGGTTGAGCCCCACCAGAGCAGTGATCTGCCCAGGTTTCATTTCCAGGGTCACGCCCTGGTAGAGAAAGGCCGGGTTTAGCATCAAGCAAGACTAAAGCAGCCTTTGACATTTGCAAAAATTAATTATTTAGGTCTGTTGGAGTCTGGAAGGTGTCCTTTATGTTGTGCATGTTGGATAAACTTGTTGTGTTTGTTGTCTAAAATATTGATTAAAAAAAACAAAAAACATATTCGGTCCATTTAAGGATTTGAAAGTGTCTTTCCATGAAAAACCAAGTTGAGTTGGTTGAAGACTGGAAGTTACACATATTAGGTTCATTGAAGACTAAATTGTCTTTGATATTTATGAAGACACACTTAAGGGGGTTGCCAATTCAATCTTGTTTTTAGAGTTAATTAAAAAAAAAAAAAAGAACAAAATGGCTTGTTGGAAGAATAAAAAATGTCTGATCTTTACAAAAATGTTTAAGATTTAAGATTTTTTTTTTTTTAAACAAATAAACATCTTTGAGAATTCAAAAGTCTCTTTGATGTTAACTCATTCACTCCCAAAGACGTTTTTAAACGTCTTTTCAGACTTGGTCAAGAATTGGCTGGTACTGAATGAGTTAATGTTTAAAAAAAAAAAAACAAAGGTTTGTTTGAGATTCAATGTTCACCAAAAGGGATATGTTAAGGTCACTGAAGATTAGTATTTGCTCTAAATGAAAATTTCCCTTAGGATCGCTGAGGATTCCAAAGTGTAGATGATCTCTTTGGAAAAGTCATGAAGTAAGTTCACTGAAAAGTCATTTTACAAAACTTTAGCTCCGATCAAAAATGTAAAATTGTCTTTGATGTCGAAGATAACGTACAATGATTTGAACATTAACAAATGTTGAGTTGTGTTTAAGACGAATTCATTTAGTAGTTTACTACTTAATTTGTCTGTCTACTTAATATCCATAAATTATTTTATTTTATGCTTAAGAAAACTTCAGGAAACGCCCTCGGGTTTGTTGAAGACTCTAAATCATCTTTTTTTTTTCTTTCTCATGCACGTTTGATGTGGTGAAGATTTCAAATTTCATGTCTTTGGTGTTTCCGAAAAAGCAAGACATATTCGTTGCGCTCTTGACGAAAACATATCGTTTGTAACGAACCTTGAGGATGAGATTGTCTTTGTCGCTGGAGTAGGCGAACTTGACATTTTGGAACTGAACGTTCCCTTCAGGTATTTAGGAGCCAAGTTTCCCTCTGGGGGTATTTGAGGTTTCCGCTCCAAATACTCAAAGATCTTCTCAGAGCCTCCCACAGCCTTCTTCACCTCCGGGTACGAATGCATTAAGGCCTGAAGAATGGCATATGACACATGATTATTTGTTATTTATAATGGATACAAAACCCTTTGAATTGATGGCTCACATCCAGAGCCGAAGCAAACTGGAGCTCGTAGAGGATAAAGGAGACAAGCTCCCCACTGCTGACAGTCCCTCGGGTCACCAGCAGGCTTCCGTAGTACAGGATGGACACCTTCATGAGGAGGGTGGTCATCTGGGAACACAACACAACACAATAATTAATTTGAAAAAGAAAAAGAAAACAATCAAAGAAATTGTCGCCATTGAAGCATTCAATTGTGTCTTTTGATATTTATGAAGAACTTCAAATTTGTTGTTGTTTGAGTTATCCAATTTCACTTCAGTCTTTCCAAATACACTTTAAGTTCACTAAATTATCTTCTGTGTTTCTGAAAATCTGAGGTTGTTGAACATTTCAAAGTGTCATTAATTATTTTTTTAAAACTGTACAGTCAAACGTCGGTTTTCAAACGTCTCGGTTCTCGACCAAAAATGTCGAGTTTTTTATGCCTCGGATGACGAACAAATTTCGGTTCTCGAACAAACTGAGCGCACTTGAATGCACCATTTGACTGCTCTCGCCTTCCTTACACTCGGGTAGACGAGGAAGTGACGCTTCCTCGTGTTGCTTTCCATTGTGAGCAGACGTGTTCAGGAAACATTTTTATTTTAAAAAGAGCGAGGTTTGGGTTTTCGAACAATTTCGGTTTTCGAACAGCCTTCTGGAACGGATTATGGACGAAAACCGAGGTTTGACTGTATTTGAGGTTTGGTGAAGCCTCCAAATTGTTTTCGGATTTTGCTATGTTTAGCTAGTGCTCATGTTCATTATGATATATGGACAAGTGATAAAGTTGTGAGTTTTGAAGCGGCCATTTCGATGAATGCTGACTTGGTGAAGTTGCAGCAAATCTATCGCTGTATTTTTTATTTTTTTGGACTGCTTATCTGCACGTTTTGTTTTGTTTTTCAGACAATAATATGTATGTTATATTCAACGAAGACAAAACTGTCTTTGCGCTTACTGCAAATGTAGTTTATGTCCATAGAAAATTGGATTAATCCTTTCAGGGACAGAGGTTACTACAGTGGACAGTTTATCATGTTATCAGGTTACAGGGCGCATGAAAGGCTGAAAGTATGTTTGGTGTGTTTGACAGTGCATGATCCTCACACTGTTGGCTGAAGTTCCGCCGGCATATGCCGCCGCCTCGGTCTTGTTCAGGGCGTACAAGTCCTCCATGCAGCGCTCGTAGCGTTTCGTCTCACCGTCTTCATTGGCAAAACTCTTCACCGTCTTGATGCATGAAAAGGTTTCTGTGGCCACCTGATTGGCTCTCGCTAGAGCGTCTTGAATCTTCACTGATATTCTCTACACAATATTTAAAGACAGCAAATTAGGTCACGGTGTCTTTGGCACACAACAAAACAAGTACGGCAAGTTTAGTAGAGTTAGCTTCATCGAAGACTCTCGGAAAATGAAAACGCTGTGAAGGAAGTGAAAGATTCTAAAATCGACAAAATGGAAGGTTTAATTTTGGAAGATTCAAAATTGTGATGAATCTTTACAAATAGACATACATTAGACTCAACCCTGGTTGAAAGGGAGTATGCCTGGATAAAACGGATTATCTTGAGCCGGATGCCATCCTCTTCTATAATCTTCTAAAGTAAATCTTGGTCAACAGAGTCGAGGGCTGCTGCTATGGGCGACTCTACCGCGAGTGTTGAGATGAGATTGGGGTGCTTCTGATACAGGTCTTTTCATCTTCTGTTATTCAGTCTCCGCATCAGAGTCCGAGTCTAAGTCCAATTTCTTTCAATTTTCTCAAAAGCCAACAGTGCGCCTTATAGTCCGATGCGCCTTATATATGGATCAATATTTTGATTTCTTGGACGAGGTATGTTCATTTACAGCGCTTTGTTACAGCTGCAGCAGTTGTGAAAACTCTATATAAATCAAGCTATATTGTATTGTATTCCCTTGAGCATAGCTCCATCTAGTGGATGCATAATGCAACCACAGCCATTACTGTGGCTTCTATTCTGTGCGCCTTATAATGCGGTGCGCCCTATATATGAAAACAGTTTTAAAAATAGGCCATCATTGAAATTACACCTTATACGCCGAAGTGCCTTATAGTGCGGAAAATACGGTAATTTTTGGATATTAACTTTCAAGTGGCCATGGATGTTTATTGTGTTTTTTTTTTTTGCTTTAATTTTTTTCGTCAGTTACCTCACGGAGGTGCGCGGTGAACTTTGGCAAAACCCAGATGACGGGCAGCCCCATGGACGTCAGCAGGGACAATTTCCACGACTGCTTGACCATGAAGAAGAACACGAAGAGCATGCGAAATGTATACCACATGAGTAGGCTCAGCCTCTCACTCAGTGCCTCGCTCATGGTGTTGGTGTCTGTCGTGATGCGTGACACCAGGTCACCTGCAAGAGCACAAGACAATGGTACCTTCACTTACAAGTTCAATTTGCTCGAGGACCAAGATTTGCAACTCATTTTACGCATACATCAAATCAGTTTTCCCCGTTAAAATGAATTGACATTCCAGGAATTTGTTACAACCTCCCAACCCCAAAAAACACTACATTTATATTTTTTGTCATTTGATTTTCATATGGAAAAAATATTGTCTAAAAACATATAAAAAGACAATATAAATTTTTTTGAATCGATGTAAATAGTAAATCCTTGTGGCGGATAACACTCGCTAAACGAGCAAGGCAGCTGGAGAAATGTGTTGCCACGAGAGGCAGCAGCAAACGACATACATGTCACATCAATTGCTATAACTACCTTTTTCTTTTTCTTTTCCATCTTCTTTATGTTCTTCTTCCATTTATTTTTCTACTTTATTATGCCGGTTGGCAAGTACTTCTTTTGGTGCAGTACTTCCGCTTTTTTTTAACCAAATTTTGGCTTGCGACGTAATGAAAATTAGTCAAACAACGATGCTAATTTCTTTTAGCTTGTCTATGGGATTTTGCATTACGCTACTGGATTTTTGAAACAGTATGTATGAACATTTTTTGTGTTCAAAAATACAATGTATAATTTTCTTTTGTTTTCTGTATCAGTGTTACAAGAAACCTTAACAGGGAGTGTGTTTCAGTGTGTTTTAAAAAGCTTGAATGCTTTCAAAGCATGGAAAACTTTAGGGGAAAACTTTTTTTAAACCTATACAGTCAAACCTCGGTTTTCGTCCATAATCCGTTCCAGAAGGCTGTCCGAAAACTGAAATTGTTCGAAAACCGAAACCACGCTCTTTTTAAAATAAAAATGTTTACTGAACACGTCTGCTCACAATGGAAAGCAACACGAGGAAGTGTCACTTCCTCGTCTAACCCGAGGAAGCGTCAATTCCTCGTGTAAGGAAGGCGAGAGGAGTCAAATGGTGCATTCAAGTGCGCTCAGGTTGTTCGAGAACCGAAATTTGTTCGTCATCCGAGGCATAAAAAAATCGAAATTTTCGGTCGAAAACCGAATTGGACGAGAACCGAGACGTTCGAAAACCGAGGTTTGACTGTATATGTTGCAGATTTTCACCTATCATCTGGAATGGAATAACCAGGAATAACCTGTAGGTGTGCTGTCAAAAAAGGCGATCTCCTGTTTGAGAACAGCCTGGAAGACGTCTCCCTGGACTGTAGTGTGAACGTTACTCATGGTGACAATGTACATCAAGTCCCCAATGAACTCCATCACCGCACTGGAACAAAACCATGGAAACGTCTCTTGAAATGAACATGCACAAATGGCATTTAAAAAAAAAAAAAGATCCTTGTTTTTACCTGACCGCTGTCATGATTGCAATAATTGTGATGGCCTCTGTGAAAGCATCAGGCGTCCCTGGTTCTGGATCCATTCCGTCACTTGACCAGTGTACATAGGGACCGTCATCTCGCCTGAAAACACAATGACATGTGTCAATCACAAGGCAAAAAACGGGAAAAGAAAACGTGTTCATGCAAATTCAGACAATTGTGTTTTGGATGTTGAAAAAAACATGTCTGTAAAGGTTTGTTTCGATTTTTTTTTAATGGGGCTCTTCCACCTCTGGGAATAAAGTTGCCGAGGTGGTGACAGTAAAAAGCAATTTGGGAATCCAGGGGGTAGAATTCCGAAATGCTAACGATGTTGTGGAGATGTCCCGGTTGTTATGGCTCTGAAGCTGAGAGGCAAATTTAGGCTTCTCTGCTTCGACTGCTAATCCCACAAACCCCAAAGTGAACCAAAATGGATGGATTACAGTTTATTAGGTTTATCGTAGACTAAATTGACTCAGATTTTTTTCAAAAACATGTTCTTTAGGTTTGTTGAAGACTCAAAAGTGTCGTTCATGTGTGTGAAACTGAATGAAAGAACTTACAAAAGGAGGAGAGCCCGACCAAAAGCATCACAGCCAAAAAGCAACCAAAGTGAGGCTGCATAAAGCTCATTAGTCTCCTCAAAGGCGAGGTGGCCTTCTTTTGGGGCTCTTGTTTGCTGCTCCTCGGCCTCCACACAGATGACACAGAGCGAGACAAAGAAAACAGCAAAGACTGGACGTATTGATTCCAGTAGGTCCACGACACCATCGTTACCAGGTAACCCTGAAACATCTGCACAAATGATTTCATCGTCAGTCTCTTTAACACAATTAGATCTCAGTCCCTAAAGTTACAAGAACATTTAGTTCTTGCAGGAAAGGAGCTTCAAGAACAGAATATACATGGAACTTAAGGTGAAATGTGGCTCTAGTTCCAGGAACTGCAAGTACCGAGAACTAAAGGTTACTGAAACCACATTTCCAACTAAAGTTCTGGAAACCTGTAGTTCTTGCTACTTGCAGTTTCTGAAACCAATGCCACATTTCCACCTAAATTTCAAGGAACCTTTAGTTTTGGACCCTTTTTACTTTGCAACAAAAATTCCACTAGCATTCCTTTCCCATCCAAACCTTTAGGTCTTGATACTTGTGGTAAAATTCAAGCATCATGAACTAAAGGTTCCTGGATTTTATACTGGTAAGTTCCAGGAACTGGATTTCCAATAACCTTTAGCTTGAAGCATGTGGCATTTCCTTTCCACCAAAATAAAGTACCAATAATTGAAAGTTTGTGGAAGTTTTGAGTTATGAAAGTGTTTATTTCTCACCCTTTCCCAGGAGTGCCAAGCCCACATCTCCTCCTCAGCAGCCCAGCCGAGAGCATGGAGAAGAGTCACGTAAACCGGGAGGTGCAAGGACAGGACCAGGATGCTCTGGACAGCCCCGAAGCCTCTGGCCCACGAGAGACCATCGGCACACAGCAGCAGCAGGAGGAGAAGGAAGACAGCTCTGATCAACTCTCCTCCCCATAAGGCGATGAGTGGCGGGCATGGGAAGAAGAGGGGGTTTTGTGGCGACAGCTGCAGGGAGCGCAGGACGCTCAGAACGCACACATCCATGCACGCAAAAAGCAACAGGAACAAGGCACCCACTTTGAACATGTCTGCACACACAAAAGATTATCCTGAGGCATGTTAAGTACACCTGTACAGTAAAATGAACCTTAACTTTGCCATTTTATTGTTTAGCACAACATCATGCTCAATGCAGCCGCAAAGGAGGATCTTTTTATTATCACTTTCACATTCACATTCAGCACCAACGCCCAGTCAGAAAGTTATTCACCTTAACAAAAAATCATAATAAAACTTTCGCACATGATCGGTTCGTGTAATGGTGTCATTGCAATACCGGTGAAGACGTGGAGAAAAAAAAATCAGGTAATACTCAACTCAACCATTACACGTGTATACTGGGCTGTACTTACTGTATATCCAAACGTCAACGGCGCCAAACAGTCTTCAGAGCTCAAATGAAATCCTTAATAGAACTTCAATTCGTTAATACTGTGTTAGAAAGATATAGTTACATTCGAAAGATGACAACACCTTCTCAAGAAACGGATAATCGGTTGTTCGCCGTCAAAGTGAAAGCGAAAGTTCACAACTATTGCAGCTCCTCCCATAGACATATATGGTTAAGTATCCGCAGTTGGAAGTACGTAACAATTTTGTACGGGATCCTTACTTGGACAAACTACTCTTCTGGCACTTGTACAGTCCAATTACGTATTAAATGTTTCTCTAATTCATATTCCTGCTCAGAGATCTTTTATGGTTGGTATTAGAATTTAGCCTCCAATATTATGTCATGCAGATGCAAATAGAGAAAAAAAAACTATCGAGTAAAAAATTATACAAACAGCTGGCTAGCTAATTAGCTAAGTTAATAGCTAACTTTAAGGTGGTTATATATTTATGGCAACATACTTATGTGGTGAGCTATTTTACCTAGGTTTTTGTGTATAGTCGTCTTTTTTATGATATTTAGGTCCACGGTTTGGGGGGAAAAAATGTGATATGGGTGTTGAATATTGGAATACTGTATTGAAATTGTGAAATTTAACATGTCCCAAAAGAAAGTACCGTAATGAAACAATTTTTCATTTTTCACGCGGTATATATATATTTGGCAGAGGCCTATTTATATTATTTATCGTCTTTGCAATACGCATAGTGTATGTGTCATTATTGCGCTGACATTTTTTTATATACAGTGCAGCCTTACTTAAAACGCCACATTTGATGAAGGGTATATGAGTCAAGTAGTGAAAAAAACTGTGGCACTAGCACAGAGCCTTGGAAGTTCCTTTGAATTTCAGTAAGTCCACTGACAATGAACTAAAAATATGTTTATTTCAATAGAAGATGAGCATTCTTGTTTTTTATATGTCAATGAAATGTAAAATGGTCATTTTTGTCGAAATGAACTTTTAAAACAGTATTGTTAACACTGCATTTTTTTTTCTTCTTGCCAATGCATTTGACATTGTGAGTCACAGACGCTCTATTCTTCTGCACACAGTGGCAGGAAGTCGTCCAGATATCCGCAAGAGCCTCCGGGAAACAACAAAAATGAAAAGGTCTGGTGAACAAACTGGAGCGGGTGTTGCTTTGAGAAGAAGGTGCTGCTCCTGTTGTCAGCCCTATGAGCTGTTAGAAGCGTAACACTGGATTGGTAAAAAAGTGGTAGTAAGCAGCTGGATGTGTTGAAGATGACGTGGACTCTGCCCATTTCCATTCTCCTAGGACTGACCTGCACAAGACAAGGTAACGGTCAGGAAACTCCCCACCATTGGATCATGTAATGCACTATTATATTATTATGGGGCAGGAATTTAATGTTTTGATTTTAAAACAATTGACAGATGAATGAATAAAAAAAAGAAAAATCAGTTTTATGGGGAAAGCTCTGATTTCTGACTGTCGCTCGATTGATGCATGGATGGATAGAGGGATGGATGATGGAAGGATGGATGGATGCCGACTGGGACTGAAAAATTAATCAAATTCAAATTAACATGAAAATGTAGTTGATTGTAATTTTGAATGCTTAAAACCTGCAATTTTGAAAAAAAAAGAAACAACTCCATTTGGGTCAGTTGGTAGACTTGTTTTTTTTGTAATAGATGTACTGTATAGTTTATTTATTTACGTTCAGTGCTTAAGAAGTGCACTCAACGTGTTTACAAGTCAGTGTTTCATGAAACATGAAAAGATGAAAGCCCCAGATTGGGTTGCATTCTTGTTCTCATCTGCTTTATGATTTACTGACTTACGTTTGTACCATTATTACCATTTTTGTTCAAATGAATGTTAACAGGGTAATAAAACGATTGCTAAATCTCAACGTTATTTATTACGCATGACAATTTGACATTTCTGCACAGAGTTTAGCAAGGATCATGCCAGTTGATACACAGGATTTGCTTTTCCGGGCCACATAAAATGACTTAGCAGGCCGGATCTGCCCGTCGGGAATTGAGTTTGACATGAGTGCTGTAAAGGATGTATAGATAAAAGTGATAAAAGTTCAATATTCGACATGTGATTAAAAATAGGAGTCAGCTTTTAAAAATGCCAAAAGACGATAGCTCTATATTTACAAGCGGTATACAGCAGAACCTCCACTATTGCACATGTCGAAAGTTTAAAAATTTTTGTTCAAGAAATGCGTGAAAATATTTTATGACACAGTCGAATACATATCAATGTTCCATTTGGGTCATTGTTGTAATTGCAACTTGACTCTCCACCTCGGACGTTGTATGTTTTTTGTGCCACGCCCACCTGCCAAGCCCCATTGTCCCTCTCCATCACGTACCCGGTCGCCACAGCAACCAACTCTGACCTTTATCCAGCGCCGTCTTGGTTTCCCGTTTGCTATTGGTTTCCCCTGGAAACTTCCTGTTGATGTCGGGTCCCCCTGGCCTCACTTCCTGTTCGCATTTAACACGCCAAGATCAGGAAGCACTCGTCACGTCTTGTACTGCATGCATGCTGAAAAACAATGAAAGATGTTATTTGTGTCGCCCACGCAGATGGTGCGATTACAAAAGAAAAACACTCGGCATATTTGAATCAAGTAGACAAACCAGTTAAGTCACTTTTGGTGATATGGTCTCAAAATAAAATCTCAGATTTCTTTTTTTTTTTGCGTTGTTCACAAAAATGATGGCATATATGCAACTCACAAAAACGAGTTTCATATAGTATCAAGTTGAGCTTTTGGGAAAATGTGTTGCTTGAGAGTTCATAAAGCTTACTTACTATGTTGTCAATACTGTGATTTTGTAGCTCCTCTCTGTTTACATCAATCATCTCAGTGCACATCAGTGAGGAAGTGTTTTTAACTACAAAAATTGCCCAATAAAACCTTTCACATGAATAAACTCGTATTAAGTGAGAAAATGGATTGATGGCCTTGTTTGTTGGGCTTCCGTGTTTCCGCAGTGGTGTCTAGTGACCCATGGGGGCAGTGTCCCGCCAGCAGAAAGTGTAAAGACAAATTTGGAGATGGGTCATGTGACAGAGAGTGCATGGAGCCCGAGTGTCTCCGAGATGGAATGGATTGCCTCAAGGACAGGGGACACTGCAAGTAAGACTCTTTCTCACCTCAAATCCGTATAAATGGACTCTTGTCGCAGAAATAGAATGTTATTGATTTGTTTTATTACCGTATTTTCATTTTCATTAAAGAAAAAAAACCTTTCATTTTGTGAATGATTCATTTTTAATGTTTATTTCAATTTTGAAATAGTATTTATTTAGTGTGTTTTCATTTTATTTGAAACATTTGTGTAAATATTTCATTTATTTAAAAACTACATATTCTATATAAAATTGAAATGATAATTTAACCATACTGAACCCATGATTTTTATGTAAATTATTTCATTATTTTGTTTCATTATTGTTATTTAATTAAAAAATGTAAGCTATATTTTTAAATAAAAATATATTTACTTTTTGGGGGGCTAATTTTAATATTTTATATATTTTTATATTCCACCAAAATGATTTTCAATTATCATAAATGTAATTTTGAGTTGAATGTAGTTTAAAAAAATATTTTTTCAAGCATTTTTCAATTGCTTGGCTAAAAAGAAATAGGCCAGCATTCATTTCTTACTCGCTTCTGCAAAGTGTTGCCACGTTAAGATTGTGCAAGTGTACTTACTAAATGTGACACTTTTTGCTTCTTAGTCCAGGCCACATTCCGTATTGCCGCAACCACTACGCCAACTCTCAGTGCGACAAGGGCTGTGACAACGCTGCCTGCGGGTGGGATGGCGGTGACTGCTACACACATCAGAGCGCCCTGTGGGCCAAGGGCACCCTGGTGGTGCACGCTGCCATCCCGCACAAGGGGGCTGGCTCCACCTTTGCCAACACGTCGCTGCTGTGGGCCCTCAGCATCCTGCTGCGGACACCACTGGTGCTGAGGGGCTCTGCGCCACTAGCCGCAGATAGGAGCTTGTTCGACTTTGACCCCCAGCAGCTTGTTGATCTGCTAGCTCAGACATCAGCAGGCGATGCTAATGGGTGAGCGCTGCGCAAAACGTTTTAGATTTGAGTAGGGATAATGGGTGTGTTACAGCTGCCGCTGTTGTGAAAGCGCTCTATAATAATGATATATTGTATTGTGCTTTAGATGAGGAAAAACAGTGGAACGAGTACATAGCCCTGGGGTTCTCCATTTCTGCTCATTTCAATGCTTTCCAATCTTTTAATGAAAAAATTAAATTCATATGTAAAGGTACCACTGCAATAAAAAAATATTGAATTTTGTATTGAAGACATTTTTCATGATAAAGCAATGATACTAGATCATGAGGGAAAATGGGACGGTACAAGTCGATATTGGTTTTTTTTCCCGCATGTTCAATAATGTCTCCATGTGTCCCAGCTCCCTGATTTTTCTCCAAGTGGACAACCGTCCATGTTCCCGCCAGCCCTCTACCTGTTTCCCCCATGCCACTGAGGCAGCCAGCTTCTTGAGGGCAGTCATATTGCGGAGGACCGTTGCCTATCCGGCTCTGCCGGACATGAAGGCCGTCATCGCCATTCGAGGTGTCCAGGATGAAATAGGAAGCCGGGACGAGCAGGAAGAGGAGGGGACCAGAAAACAGAATGTCAAAGGTAGCTTTGTCAAATGACGTTTCCTGTACGCACTTCAAAGCAAAATGACAGACTTCCTGTGTCTTTTCAGCCATGGCTTTTTGTGATTTTTTTTGTTATTCTAGTCGTGATAGACATTCCTACCAATTGTTGCTAGAATGTCGCAGAATTTTCAAACTCAATTTATTTTGTATTTTAGCAATATCACCACATCTACTTGCAGTTTGGCATTTGTGGCTTGTATTTAGCCTGTCCTACACTGTAATTAAAACAAAACAAAACTATTCATTGTTTTCATGCTCAGACATTTGGTGGTGCTTACCTGAGCTGAGGCGCTTCATTCCACGTCTCCCTTTGCCACCATCTTATGCCATCTGTACGCAGTTATTAACATTTTTTGATGGCAGGCTTCAGTCCTTAGACTCTGCCAATAAGAGGGTTTCACTATACTGTATGTGGTCCAAGTTGGTACTAATCAGACAAAATCGCTTGAACAAGTTTGTCTTCAAGGGCCTCTGAAAATGTCCAAAATAACATATCACACCTCAGAGTTGACGCATTTCTCCATTGTTTTGTATTCAAGAGCCGACGCCTGCGTGGCTGTGGGCTGTAGTTGCCATAGCGATGGGCCTGCTGCTGGCCCTGGCCCTGGTGGTTTTCCTGGTGGTGAGGCGTGTGAGGCGGCAGAGAGAAGGGAGCGGTCACAGAGCAGGAGGCCAGCGGGTGAGCCATCGCTCCACCACCACAGATGGCAACCCCAAGGCCTGGACGGCAACCGCCACCCAGCAGGAGGCCAAGGGGAGGCTGTCCCGGGAGAAGGACAATGATAGAGACAAGACAGGCCTAAGAAAGAAGAAGAAAGCCAAGGAGACCGAAAAGAAGAGGAGGAGGGAACCTCTGGGAGAGGACGCTATGAGAATGAGGTGAGACCAGTACGCACTACTTTCTAAAAGATAGGGATAGGTACTCGTACCTTATCCACAGAGAAGGTTTTAGACCCAGAAGGTAGGTACTATTTCTGAGAGAAGATCCTAGTTCCGAGAGAAAGTTATAAAACCAGATAAGGTTTTAATCCCAGGAGAAAGTGCTACCGGTAGTTCAAAGAGAAAGTACTAATGCCCAAGGGCGGTTTAACTCCTGAGACAAAGTTTTTGTCCTGAGAGAAGATTCCAGTCCCTGGGTAAGGTTCTAACTTCAAGAGGTTTTAATTCAAAGAGAAGGCTCCAGTCCTGAGAGAAGTTTTGAGTCGCAGGAGAAGGTATTAGTTCTGAGAAGGTTCTAATGTCCAGTGAAGATTATAGTCCCCAGTCATCTTTTAATCCCAAAGGACTGTACTGGCACTGAGAGGTTTTATTGCCACAGAGAAGTAATTTGTTCTCATGAAGAAGTTGTAGTCAATTGACAGCGTTGTTTGTCAGAGAGGAGCTTCTCATCTCAGAGGAAGGTACTATTTTTAAAGCCTAAGGTCCCTAGAGAATGTTGTAGCTCAGAAAGAAGGTGCAAGCCCCAAGAGAAGGTCCCAAAGATAAGATTGGAGTTCTCAGTTCTAGCCTTGAAAAAGGTTCCATTCCCCCAAAAAGATTCTAGTCCTGAAGAAGGTTGCAGTCCAGAGACAAGGTATAAATCCAGAGAGAAAGTCAAAGTGCTCAAAGAAAGGTCTAGGCTTTTTGGTTTGCTGTACCTAATGTTGACCATGTCTTCCTTAGGCCTCTCAAAAGAGACCAGGACATGGCCAGTGACACAGACTTCACACAGAGCTCCTTGGAGGACGTGAGGACGGTTGGACGCCAGGAGGACAACAAACACTACAGGGCAGGGGGATCGCAGCCTCGTAGACCACCACCAGGTGAGGTTACAATCAACACAAGACATACTGTACAACTTACTGTTATAAGGAGATGCAGGCATTGATGTCAAAGTTGTACATCAGTCACTTCAACACTTTTTACATTTTCCATCAGCTTCCTCCCTAGGCTGGGACCGGAACGCTATCCCTCCCCCTCTGCTCAGTCCACCTCAGCAGGTTTGCGCGCATGATTTTTATTCTTTATCAGACTACAATTGGGTTTTTTTTTTGGCTCAAATATAAATGTCACATATGGTCAGTCTGCTGAGTGGTGTGGCCCGGACGGTTCTGTGGTCTTGATCCGTGCGGTGCGCAGTGGACTGGATCGAGTGGTTCTTGAGCTGCTCAGAGCTGGAGTGTCTGTCAACAACACGGATCATACTGGTGAGATACTCAATACTCATTATCCTCATCAATACATTGGAAATATAAATAAGGATCTATAGTGAATATATAATAGTAGTTTCAAGTACGCAATATTGGCAGCACGGTTTGAGAGAGTGGGCATATGAATGCTAAAATGCTAACAGTGACTGCTACCGTTAGCATGATCTCCCAGAAAGTCTCATACAGACTGTTTTTAGTCAGTACTTGGTGTCAAAAGTTTGTGAACCGCTGATCACGACAGTTGCTTTTTAGATGTCATGAAACATTGCGCAATGCATTCGCAACCTTCAAATGCAATGAAAAAGTCCACAGTGACCTTGGAGAAGAGCAGCATGTGGCGACAATTCCTGATGAAGACGGAGTAACTTACCTCCTTCTTCCTTCCATGTCTTCCCCTCTTTTTCTCCTTCCAGCCCCTCTGTTGCCTCGCTCTGACTCTGAACAAAGTTAATCAAGAAGCATTAACTTTGTTTCCTGGCATTGTCCCCCTCCTCTTGGCCTTTTTCATAGACGCCCAAGTCCAAACACATCCCTCCTTTCTCGCTCTGGGCTCTGTTGTGTAATGGTTGTTCATAGGCTGACATACTCACTCACTTCTTCCATCCCCATCCCTCTCCACCGGGAACGCACATTACCTCTCTCAGGGAGGTCGGCCCTGCACTGGGCGTGCTCAGTGAACCATCTCTCCCTGACCAGGACGCTCATTCGTTATGGTGCTGCTGTGGACCTGCAAGATAATAAGGTACACTTGGTTCGTCATGTTAACACTGCACCCGATTCCAAAAAATATGAACGTCAAAACGTACGTAAACCTTATAAAACCGGTTTTATTGTATTCCTCGCGCTGGCATAGTTTTCTAAATCAGAAACTGTTTACTCCCTGTTGAAGTACTTTACTGTAAAACTGACACACAAAATGCAAGACAAAACATGGTTGAGTGAACATTTTGGTGTTTGAAACAAAAATTTGTTAATTGTGTATAAATGTATACTCCGAAGTCAGCCGGGATAGGCTCCAGCACACCTGCGAGAATCGGGAGGATCAAGCGGTTCAAATAATGGATGGATGTATGTATAAACATGGTTTTACTGTACTGTATTTTACCACCAGGGTGAGACGCCGCTTTTCCTGTCGGCCTTCTATGGCTGCTACGACACCGCCAGGCTCCTGCTCCTCCACGGTGCCAACTTGGAGCTCCACGACCGTAGGGGGCGCCGCCCCGTAGACGTGGCCAGGGAAGGTTTGCACCACCAAGTCCTGGAGCTCGTGCTGGCCCACCAGATTCAGAGGGGGCCCACCACCATGGATGCAGCCAGCGACATGCTGTGGGAGGAGCGGGCGCTTATGTACTCTCCATGGGTCGGGACACAAGGACGGAGTGCATCCTTCTCAGGGATTGTGCCACATCGGGATATGACACCGCCTCCACAGAGGTAAGTGTGAAACTGAGTGTGTGTGGGTGGTGAAAACCTGCTAAGATATAAGATCTACAACTGTACAAAACATTTGCCATTTGCATTTAAACATAAGTGGGCTAAGGACAGAGACTGGGAAACTCATGGTAAATATAACTCCACCCACAGGAGTCATCTTTCACTCTATCTGGCACCCTGCAGTGTGTCAAAATAGATGAATATCAAAAAACAAAACAAAACTAGTGTAACACAAGTGGGTTGAGGATAGAAGACTTGAAAACTTCTCCAATTAATCTTTTTTTCTCCCAGTTTTAGTTTAGAGGAGTTTACATTTTGTAATGGAACTGAACTAGTTCAGTACTAGTGGGTGAACAACAGTACTTTGGGGAACTCCATGGAAACCATTTGATTACAAGAACGGCATTTTTTTTTTACCCACTAAACCATTAGATCATATCAATTTGTTTTTTCACTAATCACAGTGTTATCTGGTATTTGATATAATGAATGTAAATGGGAACTGAAAGTGTGCTAAAGATAGAACCTTGGGGTACTAATTTAATATTTTATAAATCAATTGTTGGCAAAATTTGTCAAAGAGGATCTATCCAAGGATAATATTTGACTGAAATGATGTCTTTACAGTAACTGGTCCATGGGCAGCGTCCAATACCCATCCCCTCAAAACTGGCGACCACAGCTCAACCAATCAGCGACCGCTCTGGTGCCCCCCAGAGTCATGGGCCGCTCCCCTCGGCCCATCAGCACCTTGCAGGAGGTCACCTCGGAGGATGAGGACCGAGAGAGGCTGCAGGAAGCCCCCAGAGCACTGACGCCTCACTTCCTATCACCGCAGCCCGCTCCCCGGCAGCGTTCCTTCTCGTGTACCCAGCATGCATTGCAGCGTCGCTCCAGCTCTCACCAGTTGGAACCCAATTACGTGATTGTGACTGAACGGACAGCCAACGAGCACATAGAACGAGTGATCGTGTCCCCTCCGCCGGAACCCGCGAACCAGTCGGATCACCAGACACTCGTGAATGGCGGAAGCAACGACGGTAGCAGCGTCATAGAGCAACCTCATGTTAGCGCTTCAGGATCGGAGCCCAAATCTCGGGGAGAGAGGTCAAATAATGCCAATGATGCCACACAAACGGCCTTGTAGAACGGAGCAAGCAGACCCATTGAACAATATGCAAATTAAGTGAACTCCTGTGTATCGCAGTGGATACGGCTCCAGCACGGGGGTGCAAATATTGAACTGCAATACGGCAGGCGTTCACTGTAAGGACGATACTTCCTTTGCAAAGTCAGCCCAGTTCCATGTAGTGGTGTAAGCGTGGGGGAGGATGGGGGCGGGGGGGTATTTTGTCATCTCAGTGCCATGATGGGCCCAAAGATGAAAATTTCTCACAATTTAGCCTCCTCCATTGGTCTTGTGTAACTCATTTGTTGGTCTTAATCATATTTCATCCATTATGCATTGATCGTTATATTAAATATATTTGCACAAAATGATTCGGACTTGTTTTTATCATTACACCTTACCTCAACTCTTACCCTCTGTTTCCTCTTTGCGTCAGGGTCCACATCTACAACAATAAAGTCTGTTGCAACAAAGGCATGTCGAAGTAAACCCACAAAAAAAATATACAAAAAGCCATGACGGAAGTGAGCCATTTACGTTTGGGTCTGGTCAAGCTAGATAGTAACCGATGTTGTTTTTGTAAAAATGAAGCCAGTTTGACTTATTGCGACAAGAAATTTGGTAAGCATGTCCATCGAGAGTAGGCTCACAAAAGTCTCAAAAAGCCATGCTGGAAAATGTCGAGGAAGTGGGTCTTTTATGTTTAGGTCTTCTGAAAACCTCTTAGTGGAAATGAATGGCAGGGTCTCACAACAACCGTGCCATTTTGGTAAAATTCAGCTTCAAAAGCCAATCAGAATCCATTTTCCAATCCACTTCATCCTTACTAGGGTCGAGGGGCGTGCTGGAGCCTATCCCAGCTGTCTTCGGGCAGTAGGCGGGGGGACACCTTGAACTGGTTGCCAGCCAATCGCAGGGCACACATAGACGAACAACCATTGCGCTCACACTCACACCTAGGGACAATTTAGAGTGCTCAACAAACAAAGCGGGGGGGGGGGGGGGGGGGGGACAAAGCTGTTTGGTGATTGGACAGTTTGAACAATGCCGTGAAATTGAGGAAGTTTCAGTTCATAGTTCATTTCCAAAACATATGATAAACACACACACACGCGGAAACATTTGGATCAGAGTGTTTAATTCTCTTGAGGAAAAAATAGGCTAACATCCCAGACATTACATTCACACAAAAAGGAACATTGAAACAAGTGCCCAGAAACATGCCAATTATAAAATCAAAGGACCAAAATAACTCTTAAAAAAGACAATTTTGTTGCATAACTCAATTTTTTTTAAAAAGCTGATTTGACACACAACCATCCATAGGAATTGAGAATTAAATTACAGTGATGTGCTAATTTCCTAAATCAAACGTCTCTCTCTTATTGGCTGAATCACTCGTTCTTAGGCGTATAGCTACATGCTGTACCCGAACCTGACAGGACAAAGTGCAAACCTTTGGAGATAAATAGAACGAAATACACACCATGACAAGTAGTACCAATCGAAATGTGCAACATCTTCATCTGGTGGTTCATTTCCACGCCACTCACAGCGCATGTTTTACGGCCGAGATGAGGTCGTCTTGTTTCTTCTGCAAGTTGTGCTGAAGCTCTTCCACCTGACGGTCACGCTCCTCAGCGTCCTGCAGAATTTGCTACGATGGGGAGAAAGACAGTCATTCTTACACCTTGGCGTGAAACTTAACACATGAACGAAAACTCAAATGTTTGGCAATGAACGCATTTAAGTTAGTGTCAAACTTAATCAAAAAACGAAAAGAGCTGCACATTCTGTATTTAATCCCACAGAACTTTGCCTTGAAGTCCGCTAGCTTAATGCTAACAAATAATGGCAAATGCCCTAGATGGGCTAATAAATGCATCAATGAAACTGTGTTATCAGTCACGCTTTAAGCAACGGCAAATTGAACATTAGCGGTGCAACGACGCAATACTGTATAATCATACTTAAGATATATATTCTTTATCCTCGGCAAAAAACCCCCACAAATATTACTGCAGTTACTGAGTCACCTCCAGTAGTTGTGAAACTCTTCTTTGTGTCTGCATGACTACACCCTCATCTCTCAAAAGGGATTTTTTTTTTATTTGCACAACTATCTAGGTCCACTGTATTAAAAAAAAAAAAATAAATCACTGTATAGTGATTTGTACCTGTATGATTTGGTCCCTCTTCTCCAGACTGACTCTCAGCTTCCTCTCTGTGCTCTCTCTGTCCTCTCGCTGGGTGTTTCGCATTCTCTCAGCCTCCTTCCTGCGCCGCTCTTCATCACGCAGCGCCTGCCTGGCACCCGTTAGCCGAGCCGTCAGGGATGACGTCGTCCGATCGTAGCTCTCCTGCTGACTCTGTTCATTCATCACATTCCGATTAAAACCCAAACATTAAACTTTTCCTTTCCGACCCAGTGCCTCGCACCTGAACGACGTTCTGATACTCCTGCAGGGCGGCAGTGAGTTTGGTGACCTCCTGGCACAAGGTGGCGCTCTGTGTCTCTCGCTCCTCCAACATGGCCGCCAGGCGACTCTCCTTGTCCCGGAGCTGGGAGGCCAGGGATGCCTCAGCCCCGCCCCCTCTAAGCCTTGGCAAATCACGGAATCAGAGAGAGCCTGGGGAATGTAAAATAGTTAATGATGGTTAATGATTACAGAAGGCACAGTATGACTCCGGGAAAATTGTGTTATCTTTTATGCAAAAGTAGTATAAAGCATATAATATAAAAATATCAATCTAAGAAAGAAAGATTTTGAAAAACTTTTTGTATTAGTCATCAGTGTATAGAAGATTAATTCTAATTATTAAAAGTTTAAATGAGCATTACAAAGGAAAGGTATGTAACTTAACATAGAATTCTAAGTTTAAAAAAAAAAAAAGATATTATTTTCTATTTTCTCTAAAGACTTTTAAATGTCTGTTTCTTAATTTATTACAAAAAATGATTACATTACTTAATTTATTACAAAAACAGAAATAAAAGAAACACATCAGTATTTTATTTATTTCCATGTTAAATTTGTATTTTATTTATTTCCATGTTTTATCATACATTTTCATTATGAGATTCATTCATGGGAGGAAAAAATAATAAAGTGAAAGGGAAAAATATCCATGAACACCCATTTTTGTGTTGATTTCAATTATTTACTTATCATTCATTAAAACGCTTGACTATTAAATTAATATTGATACAAGTAAAATCAAATCAAATATTGGAAAAAAATAAATCAATAATTTTTTGGGGTTGTTTTTGTCCATCTGTACCTGAACATCTTTCATACAGCTCTCCAGCTCCACCTTGAGGACTCGGACCACTTCTTCCTTCTCGTGCATGGTGGCAGCCAGGGCCCTCTCCCTCTGCCTCCACACCTCTCTCTCCTTCTCCATCTCCAGCAGGAGGCGCTGTTTCTCACCCAGGGCCACACGCAGATCCTGGAAGGAGAACGGACAGTACAACGGACAAAGCTTGAACAGTGAAACCTTCGGATAAAGGTATATTTTTCTCATAGAGTTCAAAAATGAGATTACATCTATGATGTCCTGGTTGCACTGCAGCACCATGTTGAGCGTGTCCAGGTCTTTCTCGCGGTCTCCTGCCGCCTTTCTCAAGGAAGCCACCTCTTCCCCAAGATGCCGTTCTTTCTCGACCAACTCACGGACAAAATTCTCCATGGCAACCTGGGTGAAGATTACATAAAGTCACGTCTAGTGTAATATTGTTGTACAATTTTTAATTATTTTGTACAAGTACAGTAGCGCCAAGGGGATGATTTGTACTCGCAACCTGAATTCCTGAGTAGGAGTTAATCAATGTACGAGCCCTGAAATTTGTCCAAAATGTCTTCCAAAATGTGTCTTGTCGACTGGTGAAACTGGTGTTCAGGGCGATTTTATTGTATTTTTAAAATTCTCCAGAGAGCTCTCATAAATGTTTTGAGGTTGCGATGTTCGGTGTTTATCTATCACTGACCTTGTTGTCATTGACAATATCTTTCAGGTTCTCGCTGAATTTGCTGGCGATCTCGTCTGCTAACTGGGTTTTTCCTCCACCCTCCACACACACTCTTCTGGTCACACTCATGAGCTCCTGAGGATGAGGACAACACGCACGGATAAACACACACGTCCACTAACCAAATGAGGAACAGGATAAACAAATCAGGCGGTCTACATGCTGGAGGCATCTATGGTTGAGTCATTCACATTGTGTATCAAATGAGAATTGTGTATTTGAAAAACTACCTTTGTCTTTAAATTTGTTAGCTTAATGCTAAAACATGATGTGTTGCCGTGTTATAATCCTTTAAGCGATGGACATTTGAACAAAAACAGTGCTGACATAATACAACAATACTCACAGGGATACATTCTGTATCCTCTGCAACTAACGACTAACATTAGTGCAGTTCACTCAGGAGCTGAGCCGCCTCCATGTACAGTGATCCCTCGCTATTTCATGGTTCGTTTATCGCGGCGTCAGTGCATCGCGGATATTCATTAAAAATAATAATAATATTTTTTTTCCCATATACATGTAGTACAGTACTGTATATGTTCGCTCTATGTGACTCGCTGTTGTTTTGCTGACTTTCGCAGCTTCTCGCGGACCGTTTGCTGTATTTTGTTACTTCAAAATTTACTTCTGCATGCATGTATACCATTAAATTTGGCCTTATAAATATTATGTACATGTACCTATATGGATGGGGGGGGGTCTCTTCTTCACGGATTTTCGTTTATCGCGGGTGGTTTTGGTCCCCATTAACCGCGATAAACGAGGGATTACTGTATACCCAAATGGCTGTATTTTGCTGCCCCTGGGTGGCCAAGGTAGGAACAACAAAAGGTGCAGCACAATGGCCACCGAACTTAGGGGGGAAAAAATTAGCAAAACGATTTTATTTCTAACGTACTAACTAATCTACCCAATATCAACTCATGTATGTTAATGTGTGTTTCTATAAAAAACAATACAATTGAATGCTATTTCTCTCTCTCTCTCTGTTTTTTTTAGAGGTGAGGCTGGAATGGATTAATGGCCTTTCCATTCCAAAAAAAAAAACTGATTTGAGATATCATATTGAAAGCGGGGGTAGCCTATGCCCACAACACATTCCAGCAGCCCTCCAAAATGGCTGACTTGCTATGTAAGCCACTTTATAGTGGATAAGGAATGATTCCCCTTTGCTATTTAATAACAAAAATACTTCCATTGTTCCAGCATGTAGGAAGAGGCTGGCGGGCACATAGACAAACAACATTCCAGAGAGCTTAGCAATTGTCTGTCTGTCCTCATCATCCCTTACCTGGATAAGCCGATCCCGACTGTGCAGGCAGCGAGCGAAGCCGGGCAGCAGTGAGGCGCCGTCCTCCTCATGCGCAAGCTGGAGGGAACAAGACCAAAAATGTTCCGAGCTAGGGTTAGGCCATCAAAATAAACATGGTTAGGGTTTCCAATTAGAGCCTAAGGCCATAGGGGTTACAAAATAGGGTTAAAGCATCAAGATAGGGTGCCAAGGCAGGGGTAAGGCTTCACTTTTAGGGTTAAAATCAGGGTTAGGGTTTCAATTTGGGGTTCTAAACCAGGGTTAGGGGAGCAGGTTATGTTTTTAAAGTAGGGTTTGAAGTAGAGATGAGCGAGTATTGATACCAGGTATCGGGCCGATAGCGGCCTAATATCGGGGATTTGTGAAAGATGCAAAAATATCTGGCATTAAGTCTTCCTTGACATGAGTTGATGTTGGACTGCGGCCGTTTGACACGATGGTGAATCATCATGTGCATTAGAAAAACAGAACTGTCTTTGTTCGGAATTATCTGTCATGGTGTTCACTGACATTTGATGCATCATATTTACTAGTGGTATCAGTACCTGGTATCGGAGAAAATACTGGTATCGAACATCCCAAATTTGAAGCATGCAGTAAGGATTTCCAGTTCAGGTTTCAATACTGCTCTCGGGTCTCCACCCAGGGTTGAGGCTTGAAATTAGGGTTTCGAGAGAGGGTTACAGTTTCAAGTTGGGGTTTGGAGTTTTGAATTAGGGTTTGAAACCAACATTAGAGTTTTAACTAGGGAGTAGAATTTCAAACTAAGATTATCGTTTTGAAATTAGGGTTTGAAGCCAATTAGGGTACAGACTTATGATGTGAAGATTGGGATCTTTGCGTGAAACATTTCCATGCTGCTTTGACTCACACCTTTTTGAATACAAAATAACGAAATGCATCAAGTTGCAAATGTGCATGCAAACCATAGCGATTAGGTAACTTGTTCAAACATGTTTTGTGTCCATTCAGACGCGTTCCTTATTATGTCTTTTTTTTCTTTTTCCTTTTTCTTTTTTTTTAAACAAAGATATGTGTCTTTTGTCCCACTAGTAATCAGCCCGGGGCAAACTCCACTGGTCTGCCTGGATTCCACTATGAGTGTGTGTGTGAGTGTGTGTATGTGTGTGTGTGTGCGTGTGTGTGTGTTTGTGTCTGTGGTATGCATATATAAATGATCTAAAAAAAATGTTTTTTAAAGTGCGGCACACCCTTCCCGGGGCAAAACACACAATGCCAACACCTTTCATTCCTTCATATTGTGTACTTGCGTGAGTGTGTCAATAACGCGCTAAAGTGGGCGTCTGCTGTGTGTTGTATAATAAGCCGCCATTCTTTTTGGCACACCTGCCCAATTTTAAGACGAATGAATGTGCGATGTCGTGTATATGTGGTTAAAAAGATGCTGTCCCTAATGAGGTGGACTACAGACTGAAAATTTGAATTGGTTTGAAACGAAGGTTGGGCCTTCAAACCGAAGTTCTGGGTTCAAATTAGCATTTCAAGCTAAATTTAAGTTTTCAAATTAGGATGTCAAGCCTGTGTGATGGGTTTCAAATAATGGTTAAGGTGTTAAATTTGGATTGGAATTCGAAGCTACCAATTGGGTTTCAAGTATGTTTAGTGGTTGTAATTAGGGTTTCAAGTCAAGGTTAAGGTTTCAAATCAAGCGTGGTATTTCGAGCCTGGGCTGTGGTTTCAAATTAGCGTTTTAAAAATGGATTAGGGTTTCAAAGTAGGGGTTCAAACCTTGGCCGGGGTGGTGGTTTCAAATTAGGGTCTCAATCCGAGGTTAAGGTTTCAAATTTGGGTTAACGTTTTTGAATTAGGGTTTCAAGACAGAGTAAAGCTTTCCAATTGGGGTTAGGGCTTCAAACTAGAGTTCTAAGTCAACATTCGGGTGTCAAGCAGATGCCTTCAAGCGTGAGATTCATAACTGGGTGAAGTATTTACGTGTATTAGGGTTTCAAGACGGGGATATGATTTGAAGTTTGTCATCATGAAACGAAAAGCCTTTATTACGGCGCTTACATGCATCCAGTCCTGGCTACCGTCATCCTGGGATGTTCTGGGTTCCAGCTGGGCCTCAAGGGTCCTGACGCGGGCCTCCGCCTGGTCTAGCTGCCCTCGCAGATGCCTGATCACTTGGTGGAGCCTGCGAGAAGCGCTCTGCTTGGACAAACAATTCGCTGTTTAAACAGACGGGCAATTGAGGAGAAGTCCAAACGAGCACACAGCAGCTCTGCTGTTACCGGATGTGACAAACTGTGTCAATATTTAACGTTTAGGAAGATGTTTGGGCTTCTGCGCTCATTGCAGAAACACATTTTAACTACTAATGGCGCATTGCACACATCCAAGTTAGGGTTCGAAGCCAAAATTATGGTTTCAAATCAGCCTAATCTGTCATCATTTATCAAATTAGGCTTTGTAGTTGTTTTTTTTTGTAGTCATATGATTTCATTGCCTGCGGCTCGCCAAACGATATTGGAGCAGCATTGCAAAATGGCCGTCCCAAACAAGCAAGAACATTTCTGTCCCTGGCAATAGCTCAGCGCCAGTTTGAGAAACCGTACTACATTTTGGGGCAATATGACGGCCATGAAACTTTTCTGTAAATTCCAATTCCTGACCCACCTGCTTATGGAGCGGCAGGAACTCATCCTTCATCTCCATCAGAACATCATCATCATCATCCTTCTCCTCTTCTTCTCCATGGCGGTGAACGCCATTCTCCCCAAAGCTCGGGCTCTTGTTCACCACAGGGGACGTCATCTCACTAGAACTTCTCCTCTTGCTCCTCCCAACCAGGACAGGAATCCTGCTCCCGGCCGGCGAGCGGACCGGACTCGTTCCCAGATGACGGAGCACAATGAGGAGTGAGGAAGTGATCGCGCAGTCGCCGGGTGAGTCCCATGGTTCGCAGTCGTCCAGGGAGTCCAGAGACTGGACGGATTGGGTCCTAAGGGAGAAGGTGGATGCTGCCAGCGAGGAGGGACTGGAGCAGGTGGACGAGATTCTCTGCCAGTGGAGCGGCATGCTCCGGGATTTGTCCCGAGACAGAGGCAGAGGAGAGAGAGCCTGGTACGGCATTCGGCGAGGAACTCCGCACACCGACTCGTAATCCGAGTCGGACACGCGCAAAGAGTCGCAGCCTTCGCAGTTTTGACCCTTTCGGCACCTTTTACCTGCACGGCGCACAAATGAAGAAAGACATCTTAGGCCAGGAGGACCCAAGTTGCGGGCTACTGAAAAATGGATGGCGGGCCCTCAAATAGCCCCAGGCCGTCGTTTGGACAACCCCATGTTGTAAAGTGTTTAAAGCACGTTACCTGTTCGTATAAAGTAAGGACACGTGTCCCACTTGTCTGACCAGCACTCGTACTCAGCCAGAGCCATGTTGTCCTTCAGCAAGTCCCTATAGTCGTCCTTGTCATCATCACCGCCCGCGTCCTCGTCCTGCTCCCGAGGGTGCCTGTGGACGTAGTTGTTTCGCACCCAACGCCGGACACTGTCTCGCTCCTGAGTCAGCTTGTTGAGCCTTTCCGAAGACAGAGCCTTCACCCTGGCGATGACCGTGTCGAACCGAAAGACGCGCTCCAGGACGCCGGTGCACTTGCCGCACACAAACTCTCCATGACCGGTGCCACGGCACAGCGGTTTACCCAGGATGTGCGTGAGAACCGACAGAAGGTCCAACGACTTGGATGGAGAGTTGAGCGATAGCAGGGACTTGGAAAAGGAAGACGACGAGCCCAGGGAGAGCATGCTTCCTGCGGAGGACACACGCATGTTGTCCAAACTGGAATTAGGGTTTGCACTCAGGATTGAGGCATCAAATTAAGGTTGGGGTTTCAGATTAAGATTTGAAGGCAACATTAGGGCTTCAATTCATGGTGTGAAGCCCAGTTACGATTTCATGTTATGGCTTGAAGCCTACATTAGAATTTTAAATTGGGGTTTAAAGGCTCAGACCTGGGCTACTGATCAAAATATTTTTAAGACAAGATTGGTTTTGAAGCCTTGTTTAGGTTTTCAAATTTGTGTTTCAAGACAAAATTAGGGTTCAAAAATACGGTCTTTAGGTCGGGACTGGGTTTGAGTTTCAAACCTTGATTAAGATTTGAAATTAGGATTTGGAGCCAAATATCATTGGCTCAAATTAGGGTAGCAAAGCCTTAGTTGGGGTTTCAAATGAAGTTCGATGCGAAGATGATGTCTTGAAGTCAATATTAATGTTCAATCCACATTTCAGATTTTAGGACAGGTTTATGGTCTCAATTTAGAGTTAACAAATTATGGTTGCAAGACAGGGTCAGGTTTTGAAACAGAGGACTTACCAATTAAGATTTCCAGACAACAGTAGGGTTTCAAATTAGGGTTTCAAGTCAGGGTTAAGGTTACAAAGAAAGGTTAGGTCTTAAAAGTAGGATTTGAAGGTAACATTAGTGCTTTAAATAAGTGTTTTGAGTGACCTAAAATAGGGGAATTAAAAAAATAAAAAACTCACCCCAAGGACTATTTGGAGAAGACTGTGACAAGGTTGTTTCTTTCAGTGACCTTGTGGGGGTCTGAGGCTGACTAGACTTCCTGTGCTGGACCCCAAACAGCCAACGCCTTTGGTTACCCTGAAGAACTCCTCCGCAAATTAAACACAAGTCATTTGGGCCTCGGGACGACATCCTGGCAGCCGCTCTAAATGCACAAAAAAGAAATACTGACGTGAGTTTGCGGACTCACCGGAAACACTGCAGACTTGCTTGATTCAGCTGAATCAGTTCACTCACTGACTCAAATCAACTCGCGATCGGATTTGCTGCAGATTCATTTGGTGCACATACTGAGTAGAGACATTTCAATCAGTTCACTCACAGACAGAAGTGGGCAAACTGCTCGGAAACACAGATATTTCATTTGAATCACTCGAGTCAAGGGAGTCACTGATTCAATGGAATCGGCTCATTCACTGAGTCAAGATCACAAGCTCGCCGGAAACAACGCAAAGGCGCAGACTGATAATTTGGGTCAGTGATCTAACTTAACCGACTGAGATGATTCAGATGAGTGATTGAGTTAGCAGACTTTTCAGAAGCGCTGCAGGTTCAAGTAATTTAAAAAAAAATCGAAATAATTGGATTAACTGACTCACGCAGAGAGTTCCATTGAATCTGTTCACTCACTGCAGTAGAAATTAACATGAATCAGTTAAATTCAATCAGTGACTCATGTTAAGCAGACTCACTTAAGTGAAATATATTACAGGTGCATCAATAAATTGATTTTTTGACAACTAATCTATATGTACTCTAATCTATATATAATCTATTTTTTAACTTTAAAATATTTGGAAAATTGATCAATCATTTAGAGACCTAGTTTTACTTTAAATTTCATCCATTCAACATTAGCCTTCCTGTGGAGTTTGCATGTTCTCCCCTTGCCTTTGTGGGTTTTCTGAGGGTACTCCGGTTTCCTCCTACATTCCAAAAACATGCATGGCAGGTTAATGGAACACTCACAATTGTCTCTAGGTGTGATTGTGAGTGTGAATGGTTATTCTTCTATGTATGCCCTGAGATTGGCTGGCAACCAGTTCACTGTGTCCCTCGCCTACCGCCCGAAGACAGCTGGGATAGGCTACAGCATGCCCGCGACCCTTGTGAGCATAGGGAAATGAGAAAAATGGTTGGATGGATGGATACTCATCAATGGCAGTGAATGAGGGGAAATAATAGCTAGTTGTATCCATGAAATACACACAACCCAGTTGGTGTTTTGTTATGTAGCATAAATATATTTGTGACAAAGTAAAATACAGACAATATTGATCACAGACTCGAAGGAACCGGATAACTGTAACGAGCAACTCAAAGGACTGTTCTCGAATCGTTTGAAAAAATGTAACAAGTTTACTAGTGTTAGATAAGTCAAAGTGCGGAAGTGACTGCTGGCATTTCAAAATAAAAAAGAAAATGACATCACCAGTGAGGTTTTCCATTGATAGCCGTTCGTTATTGTTTGTAGTTTGATCGATACATTGGTAAAGACTGACGAAACAACAAATTCCTCCTTCAGAGTCACAAGTTAAAAAGTCTCAGTCGATGTTCACACGAGCACTCCCACGAAGCGACACGTTGACTTTTGAACACACAAATAATCCACTTTTCTCTGAGCGCGCTACGGAATCTTGGACCCCGGAACACTTTCGCCGTCACTTCTACCGCTATAAACGTATTATCTTTTGCCTTACAGTGCAGACATCTGTGCAGATTTAAAACGACTCACACGGTCACTTTGACAGAAAACAGCTGTCAAGTCAGAGTGTGGGCTATATGCTTCTTCCGAGGGGACTTGAAAGCACCATGCGCGCGAGAAAGTAGAGCCACGTCGTTACCTTTACAAGGCAGCAAGTGTTCCTGTTCTACAAAACAAACTTTACCTTAATAGCTGACGTTCTCTCCGCTTGGACGGGGAAAAGTCCACCAGACGAGAAAGCGTCACCTCGTGTGACTTATTAAACGAAGAGCAGCCATAAAAGTAGTTACCTCCCAGCGGAGAGAAAAAGAAAATCTCCACCGCTGCCTTGAGTGAAGTGAAGCGGCTCAACTCAGCTCGTCTCACAGTGGAGGAGAGGTGGTGGGTGTCACCTTGTGATTACGTCACCAGGCCTACCTGAGAGAGCCATCGTGCAAGCAAAATGAGGTTTCGATGTTGAATCCTTAATTTATGCTGAATATTTTATGGCATAATCAAAAATTCAAACCCCAATTTAAGATAAATACACTTTTCCCTCCAAAATAAATTAAAATCAAAGCTAAAAAAAAACAACAGTTTTTTATTTTTACCATGCAATTACAAATCTAGCAGTGAAAAAACTTCAGTGTTTTCATGGTGATCGCATGTCAACATGGTTCATTTGTTCCTATAAAAAAAGCACACACAGCAACATATATGTTACATTCTAAATCTATTTTTTTTCCAAATACTGTATACATTCCTGTATACATGGAAGAAATCACTCTTGGATTTATATGTACAGTATAAGAAAAATGGAAAGAATCCTGGTACATCAATGATGTTTTTGTTTCCTCCCTTTTTTTACTGCAGTATCGTCATCTGCATTCATTTGGAATGGCGGATGCTTATCCCCTATGGAAAGCCATTTGAATTTGTATTCCATATCTTTCCTATGTGCTGAATTGGCCTACTAGAAAGGACAAAGAGCATAATACATGGACATAAAGCTGGACATAAAGGCTATCTAATAAATCCTCAAACAATTCTCCATTGTCCCCCTTTCTCCGATCAAGTGAGCCAATTCTCGATGCAGTCCGTGAACACGGTGAAGTTGGAGTGCCAGTGTATGTGCTTGACGCCGGCACGGAGGCACAATGACAGGTCACCGCGAGCGCTCAGCGTCTTCAGCCCGAAGGTGTCATTCCTGTAAAACTGTCCGCATGCAGACAGAGCAAACAGCAAAGCCACAGGCATGTATTATTTATCCTCTGCGAAAAATGTCTGATATTACTGCAGCTTACATGCATGGTCTACTTCTGTGATTCATCATCAAATGTACATTTTATTGTCTTGATGTATTGTACTGCCACCTGCTGGCCAAAGCGCACACTCCAGATACGCAACGTCCATTGAATTAATGCTTGAAATTATTATGCTTAACTGGTTAATTCTTGACATTCAATTTAATTTTTATCACTGTATGATTTTCTAAAATACAGGACTGCAGTGTTTCAATTCTAAACATTTTTGTGTTTGTGTATTCTGGAGTATTTGGGGAGATAGAACGATTAAATGACATTTCCATTCATTTCAGTGGTGAATGATTGTTATGTAATAATAAATTATACATCTGATATAATTTACTGTAATACATATTATTTTGTTGTTTGTGTTTGTTTGAAAATACGCAAGAAGAGGTTGATGGCAAAAAAATGTTGCGTGTTAAATCACAATCGCAATATTGAGGGGTAACATTGCTCAGTTATTTTTCAAAATCGTTCTGCATTAATATAAATGAATGAACATTAAGCATTGTTATCTCTGTAAAGGCAGATGTGGTAGATGGGAACAGGGAACGGGAACAGTGAAATGAAACTCAGGAGTCAAAGCACCTCTTGGTTCCTCATTTCCACAACATGCTCTTTGCTGTCATAAAATCCAAAGTGGCTGCAAAAAAAAACAAAAAAAAAAAGGAAATGGGCATTAACATTTAAACACCTGAAAGCCCCAACCAAGCACTGCTTTATTTTAAGAAATTGCACCTGGTGTCTAACATCCTCTTTATTGTCACCGAGTGGTTTCACTTTGAGAAATCATTGGTACCATGTATTGATATTGTGCTTTTAAATAAGAGAAGCTTCATTCCAAAGGCAATGTTTGCTTTAAAAAATATACAGTACTGTAGTTCAAATGTGAGGCCCTTGCGATAAGGCTTCTAGAGCGTTGATGACTATTTTGCAATATACACCATTGAAAAATAAGAAAAAAGGTGTATCCCTCGTTTGCTAACGACTTAAAAACTGCAACAAAAAAAATCCCCCCCTTTTTAAAGAACTTTTTTTTTAATTACCCTGAAATATGAATGTTTTATCATATTCTTTGGATATCAAACAAAATATTTACAGTCCCCTTTGAATAATCCAAATGGAAGAGACAAATGTCAAACCTGGACTGCCAGGGAGTGATGACGCCGTCGTCCGGTCCGCCAATCAACACCAGCTTCTTGATACGTAGGAAGTTCTCCCTCCAGGCTGAGATAAAGATATATTAATATTATTTATCATTAGCACAAAATAAACATTTAGGCAGTGTTGGAAATTGCTCCTTATCCACCATGTTCTGCACTATATACAAAGTAGTTAGTTGGCTATTATGTAGTGCTGTTGAGAATGTGTTGTGAGAATGTGATTTTTTTGGTTTAATATTTTAATCGAGCCCAAACGCAAATAGGAAAACCCCCCAAAATGAACAAACCCCGAAATGAAGCTCCTCCTTTCAATTCAACATAGAATCCTTGGCACCAAAATGCCACAAGATGGTGCCAAAGCACCAATTTTCTATTAAACAGGGCTTTGGCCTGAGGACAAAAACTCATTCCCTACCCTTGAATCACTGCATCTGGATTTTTGGCAAACATTTTAGTCAACTATATAGAGTGAAAACCCACATATTCACGGTTTGGCTTGATGTTAGCTAATCAATGAGCCATATGTGAAGGTGGTTTGTTTGTGTTGAATAACTACTGAATACAGTTGTTTAGGTACACTTGTGTATGTTTATGTTTAAGTGAGCTACCACTATGTAAAAATCTAGTAATAAGGGAGTAGGGAATGAGTGAATGATTCTCAGCCAAGCCATGGTGTGTTATCTATGCAGATACAACATCAGGATTTGTGTATCATGTGCGAACCCACTTACATTTCAGTTTGTTGTGAGGTGTGTCACCGTTGAGTAGTGGAAGAAACTTGTTCTTCTTCAAGTAACTGGATCTGTGGTGCGGGTCTGTGGAATATAGACAAAATTATGATTCAAATTGATGATTGTTATCCCAATGTCAGGGTTTCTTGTAATGATCCCTGTGGGACACCGTAAAACAACCTTTTCATCCATCCATTTACTGTAGTGCTTGTCCTTGTTATGGTGACGGCTGAGCTGGATTCTATCCCAGCTGACAGGATGAAAAAGGGCACTACCATTCATTTTTAACTTTTCACATCATACATCAACACATTTTGGCTAATTTGTGCGGTTACTTATTTATCCATTCCTAGTTGTATTATTCGTGCTCTAGACAGTCTGCTGTAACGTTGCTTAACCCAGGCCTATTGTGAGACCACCTAAGCAATTCTCAGCAAATACAAAAACAATATCCAACCATTCATCTACTGTAATTATAACAAAATAATCCACATTGAAGTTGTTGAACTCAGATCCAGAAGCTCTGTAATTTGCTCACCATTCCAGTACTGGCAAATGGACACTTTTTGTCCCACTCTGTTGTAGCAAACCAGGAAGACTGTGGTTTTTATGCAGTAGGGAAACACCCACTGCAGGTAGTCCGTGTCTGTGCAAGACAACAGCACTGAGATGAGTTTCGCCTCATGGGCACATGCTGTGAGCTGTGCTTTGCTGTCTGACCTCCGTACTGGCCGGCCAGGGGCGATGATAATGCGATGAAGGTGTGGATGTTGTGGTTGGGCGTGGTGGAGAGGAGGGCTCGACATATTAGACCACCTTAGCAACATGCACAAAACCAATATTTTGTCACTGTCAATAATATATAGGACTGTTCATGTTACTAGTTAAATGTCATTTGAGAGCAATTGCAGTATTTCTTAATTGTAATGCCCTTGACCAAAAATATTAATGTATCTTCAATACATCAGGCTGCTCTATGAGGCAATGTAATAATTGTTGACTTGAAAAAAAATAATACAAATGCATATAAATGCATAATATGGAAAAAAAACAATAAAATGACTGAATAAATCTACTACCTAATAAAGTGGTATTTTTTTCTTGTTAACTCACATCCAGATGCATGTGCACACACGGAAACACACTCGCACACAAAGGGTGTGTATGTGGTTTGGCTAACCTTTGCTTATCTCATCATCTGACTTCAGCTTTAATCATCGATACAAATATTTTTTAAAGTGCGTGCGTGCGTGTGTGTGTGTGTGTGTGTGTGTGTGTGTGTGTACCTTACCTTGTGAAAAACACAGCATGTGTACCCCATCAAGTGCCTTCCTCATGATGGGCTCAATAGCCAGGTGGAAGTCTTGCACCTGCTTCCATAGCGGCTTGAGACTGGACATGTGCTTGTACATGTTCACCACTGTCACCTCTGTGCCAGGATGTGTCTGTAATGAGCAGAAATTCACATTCCATTCCGCTGTTGTGTGTTGATTTTAACCCAGCTAATCCACAAAGAAAAATAATGACGGTAAATAATAAAATAATCTATAAAAAAAAGTTGCTGTTATGGTTATTATTAGAACATTTAAATGTGTTATTAAATGTATTTTCACTTAAGTATACAGTGTAATTGGTTTTGTGTTCTAATGACAACAATTATTGAAGAAATTTCCCATTTGAACACACACACACACACACACACGCGCACACACGCGCACACACGCACACACGCCGCGCTCATTGAATGTAATATTCTGACCTTATTAATGAAGTAAACCATCTTTTGGAACTGTTTGGGTCCGTCAAACAGACCATGCACGATGATGACAGGCCGGTAGCCCTCGACGCGGCCCCGGGGGAGCAGCAGGACCGGCAGCAAGAGAAGCAGGATAGCTGCAATCGGAGTTGTCATCTTGGAAGTGATATCTGTTCGGTTGTGTGGTTCCTTTCCAATACAGTATTTGGACGCGGGTGGGGTGGTGGGTAGGAGCATCTAGGTTCCGCCTTCTTTTTCGTTTTTGACAATGAAATTTAGAATTGAAATTGTGTACAACATATATAGTTTTAATATTACACTGTAAAATATTGAATGAATATATATATATATATATATATATATATATATATATATATATATATATATATATATATATATATATATATATAAATTATTTATTTATTTATTTTTTTTTAGTAATTTGAATCCCACCAAAGTTTGATCGAAAAGGTACGATGATGATTATCTGGTTGTTTCGCTGATGGCCATGAGGGGGCAGTAACTCGTAGTCTCCGTCGTTGTCCTGCACTTTTTTCTTGAGCGGTGTAGAGCTTCCTACATGAGACATGCGAGGGAAGCTAGGTTAATTAAGAATTGCTTGTTTATGTGGTCAATTTCTCAGTTCATGATTGCTTATTGCGTAAAGTGTATGTTCGTTCACTCGAGAACCTTTCGAACATACTCATTCTGTCAGTGTTCGTAGCAGTTTTCGCTTATGGACTTAGTTAGCTGGCGTCTAACAGTGAGGTAGCTGTTAGCCTCTGAGTTTTGGAGTATAAACAACGTTGACTTGACGTTTTCAAAGCGGTAGGTGAAATTTGGATTCGTTTATTCTGCCTCTGATCAAGTGTCGATATTCTTCTGATATATACTAGGGAACCAAGGGAGTAAATTATGAAGGTGTGGCTTAGTGGCTGTCAATCAAATTAATCAATGGCCCCAGATATCTGTCAAATATCAAATATATTTGGTGCAATGCACAGGCTCCATCCACCAATAAGCAGCAAACTTTGCATTAGAGACACTGAGACCGTCATTAGAATTATATATTTTTTCTTGCACTCTCTGCATTCTGCCTTTCTATTATCCGTAAAGTTAAATGTGTCCAGATACCACTCATTTTCCTGCTGTCCCTTATTTTCTTCACAATCATTTCTTCACTTTGAAGATAATGCAGCTGCCTGTTTTTTTTGCTGAGCAGACACCATGGGGGACCTTGAGCAGTGGGTCAACGACCGGCTGCATGACATCTTAGGCCTGAGCGACCGATACGTTGCTCAGTTCATGATCGGCACTGCCCGCAGGGCGACCAGCTCCCAGGACTTTGTGAGTCGGCTCCAGCAAACGGGCACCATCGACATCGACCAGAGCGTCACTGCCTTTGCTCACGAGCTTTTTGACAAGGTGTGCAGACTCCTCTTAAAAACCTGAAATGTGCCCTCAATTATGACCCCAAAACACTTGAATATAATTTAATTTTTCAAATATTACCCTTAATGTTGTGCATCTCAATCAGACAAATTGATAAGCATCTCGATACATGGAGTATGATAAGAGCTAAGAAATGTACATTTCAAGTGGAAAAATATGGTTCGATTGACTGAGATTACTATTTCATTCGGTAGGGTACAGCGGTGGCTTTTGTCATTTTTATGAATATGTAACATGTAAAAGATCTCCAAATCCCTATCTATTCATATTAATAAAATTAAAAGAAATATCAAATCATCAGCAATATCGAACAAATTCGTACCTGGTGTGATGTTCGCAAGCTGATCCGTGATTGGTCGTTACCTGAGCAACTGGGATGTCATTTTCATTCGACAGCAAGTGATAAAATGAACTACCCCAGAGATAGTTAATAATGGATGTATTTTGTTGTTGAATTCATATTCCACAAACACTATTAATCCGAATCCATCTAGTGGGGGGCTTATAGAACATATTGTACAGCAAGATTTTGACATGTTAAACCTGAATGGTCCCTCAACTTACGAGTGATCTGACTTAAAGGTTTTTCTAAATATGAGCCATTGCTTGGCCAACTGGGCGTCTTGAGTTACATGCAAAAATTTGAGTTGCGAGCTCTCGCTGGTGGCAGTAAACTTCACAAGTAGCAGGTTGGCGGATAATGAACAACTCTTTCAAAAAAAAGGGGGGGGGGGACTTCAAACTGTTTATATCCATTCCAGTTGAAGTTTAGAGTCAAACTAAACATAAAACAAAGAGAATAACATGTTGAATATTGAAAAGAAATACTGTACACAACTTTGCTTTAGGAATTTCTACTCTCAAAACTAACAATGCAAAACAGGTTAACAAAACTAGCATTGATGCTGTGGTAGTTATAATTCTACTTATGTGTTGTTATAGTTACTGTATGTATCACATGAAAATTGTTTTAACTTTACTGTAAAGTTTGCCATAGTATGCCACCTCTAATACAACTGCTGTGTTCCAGATTCCTCGTAAGCAGGTCGTGGAAAAAGCCTCCCGGGTGTTGGAGCGCCAGGCCATTGAGATGGACAGGAAGAATCGCACGTACACTTTATTGGAGGATAGCGACAGTGCCGAGGACACTGTTGTGGAGAAGCAGCGCGGAAATAAGAAGAGCAAAGAGAAAGACAGAATCGGGAGCAAAGGGAAGAACATCCGGCGGAAGAAGGAGAGCGAGTCATCCAGTGAAGAAGAAGCGCCTGTTCGGCAATCCACAAAGTGCGTTTGTATAACTTGTGATCCATTCTAGGTCTGTGTTTTATACAGTACCGTGAATAGCGAAAATCTGGAAGGTCCTCAACTCACTTCATTTGCTCACTTAAACCTCCGGTCTATACATAGAAATACATTAGCCGTTACAGTGAAACTCCTCTACAACGAAATTTACATGGGTGAAAATACCCCCTAGTGTGAAAAAATCTTCATGCATTAACACCATTCCCACTTTCCTGTTTCAAATTTGCTACAGTGAAAAACCCCCTGTTGTGAAAAAGTTCTTGTTCCAAACATGATTTCGTTGTAGAGGAGTTTCACTGTATAGGGATGTCACTCTTGTTCCCAAATTTATTTTACTTGCACTCGGGTGTTAAAACACCACTGAGTGAGCAATTGAGCATTGGGCATTTTTTTTTCTACATCAGGGCTAAGTCAAGCCAGGACTCAACCATCAAGAAAGAGGATGAGGAAGAAGAGGAGTGGGAGAAGGAGGAGCGGGAGCGACTCCATGACATCGAGGAGCGAGATGCCTTTGCGGAGCGTGTTAAGTTGAGAGACAAAGATAAGACGAGAAACATCGCGGAGAGGACGGACAAAAAGGTGACAAGAAAAAGGGAGGATGAGATTACCCACAAAAGAGCTCAGAAAAATAAATACAAGCTACTTTTATTTTATTTTTTTTTCAGGCTTACGAGGAAGCTCAGAAGAGACTAAAGTTGGCAGAAGATGATCAGAGAAACATGGTGGGTGAGAAATATCATACGGTGCATTTTTTTCCCACAATTCCAAACGGTTCCCTGGTGTTTTAATTTTGGGGTAGAAATAGCTAGAGAACACAAGATTTAACTTGGCTATTTGATTTTGCGCTTCCCACAAGGAACGCAAATATCTTTCCTATCCTAGATAAATAATCCACTGAGTCAACAGACTTTCAACAATTGACCTGCAATCCTTTCACCGACATTGGAAAAGCTCAGCTTTCTCATTAGCTCATCTCAGTTGTTCACGTTTTGTATTAGACTCAGTGTTCATGTCAAAATTGAGTTGAGAATCATACACTGTTCCCGGGGTCATCAGAAGGTTGATTTTTGTCGACCACGTGACGTAACCTTCGGCCCGACTCGACCACACGCCAACAAAAACGATTCATTAAAAATCTCATATGGGAAGTTGCAAATGATGAATCACAATCGGCAAGGCAGTTTTATTTCCAACACATTTCATCCACAAGGCAACGCAATGTGCTTTTAGTGCGGTACAGTGATGGTTCATCAAATGCCTCCTTTATTAAAGTCAACTTGTGCAAAAATCTCTTAACCATTCCTGTTTCCCCTCCTATGCCAGTTACCCGAACTGAGGAAGCAGTCCCGCCGCGACTACCTGAAAAAGCGCGAGGAGGAAAAGCTGGAGGACCTGGAGGCGGAAATCATCGACGATGAGTACCTGTTCGCCTCCGACGACCTGACGGACCGTGAGAAGAAGGAGATGGAGTACAAGCGCACGCTGCGAGACCTTGCCAAGGACTACAAAAAGGCTGGAGCCAAGGAGCTGGAGGAGAGGAAGAACAGATACTACATGCCGGAGGAGATCAGGAGAAAGGTAAGCTCCACACTCAAGTTTCCCAGTTAAACCGCCGAATTTTCTTTCACCGCCAAATTGAGACTAAAGAAATTAACTCATTCACTCCCAAAGACGTTTTTAAACGTCTTTTCAGACTTGGTCCAGAATTGGCTGGTCCTGAATGAGTTAAAATAAAAAACAGTTCTCACAACCGCTTTCACTGATCGACATGAAATTGTGCGGACATGTCGATCATAACAGGACGCACGAAAAAGTCACAAGGACACGAATAAAATTGAAGAGCGTGTCAGACATTTTGTTTTGAAGTTGCCATTTTGGGGAATTCTAGAGTTCGTATTTTGGAAAATTTGAGAAAAAAAACAAAGGAGACTCAAACACCAGTTTTTTCAGATCAACATGAAATTGGGTGACGCAGGAAGAAGTTTCATGGGGCCATGTTCGAAAGTGAATAGGAAGACGGCCATTTTGTTTTGAAGTTGCCGTTTTGAGCCAGTCCTCGGGTTCCTCAAAAAGTGGGGAAAAAAAATTCCCCAACACAAATTTTACAGACTCAATCACTAAATTGAATGGCATTTTTGTCATTTAGGTTTGACGTTAATGGAAAGTTTCCAGTTAATTTCCAAAGAAAGTTAAAATTTTCAATCTACCAAATTTTAAACTTTTGAGAATTATGGGATTTAACTGGAAATTGACCGGAATGTTATGGGAGTTTGCAACTTTGAAAGTTCTTGGAATTTTGCAACCCCTTTTGACGTATCTCATCAGCCTTGGTCCCGTCCATCTAGGAGGTGCCCCAGAAAGAATTGGAGCTGGTGGAGGAGTTGCCCATGGAACTCGGCGGTGAGCAGGGCCGCTGGGAGGAGGAGCGGCTCAAGACGGCCTCGCTCAGCTTCGGTGCAAAGAAGGAGCGCGAGCAGGGCATGAAGCGCCAACAGGAGAAGTACCAGCTCATTCTGGAGGAGGACGAGATGATCGAATTTGTCAGCACCGCCATCACCATGAAAGGGACTCTGACTGAGAAGGTGAGAAGATTGGAAGGTGAGAAGATTCAAAAAAAGAAGTAGTGACCTATGATCTTCGTGTCAGGTTGGAAGAGATACATAGAGACTGGAGGAGTAACAGAAAGGCATCTAAGTGGATGTTCTTGGAAATATATTAGGTCATTAATTCAAAAAGTGAATTCAGTTTTTATTTCAGTAAAAATTTTGCAGGGTTCAAGGAGTGGAAGCTGTTTCTCTTTTTTTTATTATTGTTTGTTTTTAAATCACTTGTAACAAATTACCCCAGGAAGAGACTCCAGCCTTGTCCCAGTCAGAGCTGAAGAAGGAGTCCATGCAGGAGGTCCGCCGCAGCCTCCCCATCTTCCCCTACCGAGAAGATCTGCTGGCCGCCATCCACGAGCACCAAGTCCTAGTCATCGAGGGCGAGACGGGCTCGGGAAAGACCACCCAGATCCCGCAGTACCTCCTGGAGGATGTGAGTGATGCGTTACATATACAGTCCATGTTTACAGTGGCACCCTGACTTATAGTTTTTTTTTCCAGTGATGAGCCGTTGCCTGGTTAATTTTTTTTTTCTTCTTGCTGGTCAATTTTTTTTTTCTTCCTTTTTTTGCTTTTTGTTTCAAGACAAAATGTTTGTTTTGTGCAAGCTTCATATAGGCCACTGCTCGACCTGAATTGAAAAAAAAAAAAAGAAGCAATTAAGAGAGCCAACAGTAGCAGACGCCCTTTAAGCTCTTGTTTTGAACAGGACAAACTCACAAATGCAAGGAGTTGCTGTAGGCTGCAACTCGCACTAGACACTCAGACGCAGACTAACCTCCTGACATGACTCACAAGGCCACACCCCTTAAAGGCACACATCCAACACACAAATACTACAATAAGTACACTTAGAAAAAAAGGTTGATATTATCTCACACTCTTTTGTTTTATTGTTTTCATACAATGCAGATATTTTTCTAGATTAATCACCACAATTGACGGCTATTGTTAACTGCGACACTGGCGGTGGATGAGTTTAAAACGTGTCGCAAAAATGTGTTTTGTAAAAGGTTTGTGGATTCTATTCTCTTTTAACTTAACTGTTCTCCTCTTAGATTTTTGTTACCTGCAGCTGGGGCTGCAAATTGGCTACAAAGCTAATCAGGCACAGAACATCTATCCTCTTGAGTTTAATATTTCTTGACACAGTCTCTGACTAGTACCTGAATAAACTAAACTAAGCGCGCCGTAACCCTTGTGTGTCCTCTCTCAGGGTTTCACCAAAGGAGGGATGAAGATTGGATGCACGCAGCCCCGCAGAGTGGCTGCCATGTCAGTGGCTGCCCGGGTGGCGCAGGAAATGAATGTCAAGCTTGGTAACGAGGTAAATCAAGGTTAGGGGCTTATACTTCAATGTTGTTATTGTTTTTTCTCACTTTTTTTTTTTGCGGGGGGCGACCGGACATTTTCCTGGTCCAGGTGGGCTACAGTATCCGCTTTGAGGACTGCACATCAGAGAGAACGGTGATCAAGTACATGACAGATGGCATGCTGCTGCGAGAGTTTCTCACCGAGCCCGACCTCGCCAGCTATAGGTAACGTTTGTCGTTCATCAGAATTTCAACTTCCTCCTCGAAACCGTAGAACCTGCAAGGCAAGGCTGGGCAATAATTGGCTCGATTCGTTCTTTAATCTTTTCCACTGAGCATTTACATGATCAAGAGTCCTGTAATACCAATTTTTCTTTCCCTAAAAGTGGTTCGTTAAAATCGATCTGTTGACTGTTTTACCTGATTTGCCTCATGAAATAATCCATGAATTTGTTTATTCCGAATGAAATATAACATCAGTAAAACAAGGTGTTTCATTTTTATTTTCTTAAATAACTGGTGAATAATGATCATTACATTGGTTATAAATAATCAAATAAAAAAAATAAAAAAAATTACACACTATTTCTTTCTTAATCTTACATGTAAGAGAAATTAGCATAGATGTTGCGCTAATTATAGCCAACGTGGTATACGCCAAAATATTCATGAATATTATTAAAAATCGTTAGAAGTGTTCAATATAATGTTTTTTTTTGTCCCACTGAAAATAATTCAACCAGCAGTTGAAAGCAGTCCTTTTTCCCCCCTCCTGTTTTCCTCCTCTCAGTGTGATCCTTATCGACGAGGCTCACGAGCGAACTCTTCACACGGACATCCTGTTTGGCCTGATCAAAGACATCGCCAGGTTCCGACCCGACCTGAAGGTGCTGGTGGCCAGTGCCACCCTGGACACGGCGCGCTTCTCCACCTTCTTTGACGACGCGCCCGTTTTCAGGATCCCTGGCAGGAGATTCCCCGTGGACATCTTCTACACTAAAGTGAGTGCACATTCCACAGTTGGGAGGAATGTCACATGTTTGATTAGTGGGAAAAAAAAAATCTTATAGGACATTTTAAGTGATTGTATACGTCTCAATGGGTTACAGAAACCTGTTCACTCATCAAGGGGGAAATTAAACGTTACAGTGGTATCTTAGTTTACGAGTGCCCTACTTTGAGTTTTTTGAGCTGAGGTTGGCAATTTTGTTTAATTATTCTTGCTTTGTGTTTAGAATAACAAAATTTGAATAACAAGTAGGCTTCAGATACACCGTTGCTCGCCTGAAATGTAGAACAATGTAACAATTAAGGTACTCGAATCTCCTCGCGTGTGGGCCAGGATAGATACAGTAGCCATTGCACTTTCAGACATTTATTAAACTTGATAAAGAGTCAAACACACAAATACAAAATGAGAGCGCTTTGCAAGGAGCAGACTCTCACAATGATGTAATCAGCCACCCTGACTCACTCCAGTTCCGAACATCACTCACGACAGCCATGCCCCTTAAAGGCACACACTTAACACATTCTCCTGTGTTAAAAAGAAAATAAAAATACTGTGCTTTATTTTTATTTATTTTTTAAGCTGCATATTTCCATAATATCTGTAAACAGGCCATTCTGAATTGTGATCATTTACATGAAATGACTGCTGCACTGCAACTCTCGCTCCTGATCCTTGGGTTATTTTGTGAATAGTGTGTTCTGACTGGTTTTAAATTTTGGGGGAAGAAATAATAAGTTTCCTTTTTAATTTGAATTGTCATTTAGGCTCCGGAGGCCGACTACATGGAAGCGTGTGTGGTGTCAGTGCTGCAGATCCATGTCACACAACCTCCTGGAGACATTCTGGTTTTCCTCACTGGACAGGTACACAGCGAAAACTGGACTTAAAAACAAACAAGCAAAATAATGAAATGGGGGCTATATTATTTAATTCAAGTCAATTTACAATGTTCTGTGACAACCCTTAGGTGCCTTGTCAAAATAAAACTTGGAAACTCCCTAAGTTTTTTTGTTTTTGTTTAAATTAAACAAAAAAAATATTGATGCTAGAGTAATGGGGAAATTTATTGTCAGACAAAGAACACACATATTTGGAATTGGTTTGATATTTAGATTTGGTTCAATTTTAGCCTTTCCATCCGTTCATATATATGCCAATTGTTTTTACACCCTATAAGTAAATTAAAAGAAAACTGTCTGTTCTCCCTTCATGCAGGAAGATATCGAGACGTGTTGCGAGCAACTCCAGGACAGATGTCGGCGACTCGGCTCCAAGATCGCCGAGCTGCTCGTTCTTCCCATCTATGCCAATCTCCCCTCTGACATGCAGGCCAAGATCTTCAGCCCCACGCCGCCTGGCGCACGAAAGGTAGGATCATACAAGTAAAAAACTGAAAAATGTTCATTGAACTCTCATTCCCTGCATTCTTTTTTAGGTGGTGGTGGCGACTAACATTGCGGAAACTTCGCTGACAATTGACGGCATCATCTATGTCATCGACCCAGGCTTCTGCAAGCAGAAGAATTATATCGCCCGTACCGGCATGGAATCGCTCATTGTCATGCCCTGCTCTCGGGTGACTGCACATACCGCACATGCTCCAACTTCCTTGAGTTGCACCGCTCCGTTGATTTAAAGATAAAAATAATTTCATTCGCGATTGAGCGCCGAAATTTGAGTAGGCTTCGGACACACTGCCCAGTCGAGTCAAATATAAAAAAAGGGGTGGGGGTGTCATTTTCTTTAATTTTGTTTAACATTTACAATACAATACAATACATGCTGATTTATACAGCGCTTTCACAACAGCGGCAGCTGTAACAAAGCGCAAACAGTTAACATAAAGTAAAATTTCTATTTAATAATACAACAAAACATGACTTATTTGTGCATAGGACCAGGAACAGATAAATGCCATTTGACTTCATTCAGGAAATTTCATCTGTCCTATGACAGTACAGTCAAACCTTGGTTTTCGTCCATAATCCGTTCCAGAAGGCTGTTCGAAAACCGAAATGGTTCGAAAACTGAAACCACGCTCTTTTTAAAATAAAAATGTTTACTGAACACGTCTGCTCACAATGGAAAGCAACACGAGGAAGCGTCACTTCCTCGTCTACCCGAGGAAATGTCGCTTCCTCGTGTAAGGAAGGCGAGAGGAGTCAAATGGTGCATTCAAGTGCGCTCAGTTTGTTTGAGAGCCGAAATTTGTTCGTCATCCGAGGCATAAAAAACTCAAAATTTTGGTCGAAAACCGAATTGGACGAGAACCGAGACGTTCGAAAACCGAGGTTTGACTGTATTTATTTAATCTATTTGCTAACGTCACACTGTGTGCGTGTCCGCGTGCGTGATTTCCAGGCATCAGCCAACCAGAGAGCAGGTCGTGCCGGCAGAGTGGCCGCCGGCAAATGCTTCCGGCTCTACACGGCTTGGGCCTTCAAACACGAGATGGAAGATATGACCGTGCCCGAGATTCAGAGGACCAACCTGGGAAATGTAGTGTTGCTGCTCAAGAGCTTAGGTGGGTGTGAACAGTGTCGTGTATATTCTCATGAGACCACAACACATACACACAGTGATGCAGTACAGGGCACCACTGCAAACTATAAGCACAATAATAAACGCATTGTTATATGAATGAGAATTCAGTTTTATTACCTTCATAAAGGTGACATTTTGGATACAGCTTTTAGATTGCAATGCAATCAGTCTATCCATTACGTGTTCCAGATTCTGTTGCAGTTTAACTCATTCAGTACCAGCCAATTCTAGACCAAGTCTGAAAAGACGTTTAAAAACGTCTTTGGGAGTGAATGAGTTTAAGTAACCATTTAACATGCACGGATGCTTATTTCGCTATCCTGCCCTAAATCACAACATTCCACAGAAAGATGGCCTCGATTTGAAATGTGAGTGCTCCATTCTGATTATGGGACATTTTTGTACGACAGACATTGCTTTAGGCTGATCTACTCTTATCTATCGCTCTGTCTATCCATGTCCAGGTATCAATGACCTCCTCCACTTTGACTTCATGGACCCTCCGCCGCACGAGACGCTTCTGATGGCTCTGGAGCAGCTTTACGCCCTCGGAGCACTCAACCACCTAGGAGAGCTCACCACGGTACTCCACGAGCGGATACACATACAGTGGAATGGAACCCTTTGGTTTTCCAATTACCGTAATTTCCGGACTATAGAGCGCACCTGATTATAAGCCGCACCACTAAATTTTTAAAGGAAAAAAAACATTTGTACACACATAAGCCGCCCTGTCTATAAGCCGCAGGTGCCCATATTGTTACGTGAGATATTTACAAAGCGTATGACAAAAGTCGCGGCTTATAGTCCGGAAATTACGGTAACTCATTCACTCCCAAAGACGTTTTTAAACGTCTTTTCAGACTTGGTCTAGAATTGTCTGGTACTGAATGAGTTAAGACCCTGCATTATCATTCAAAATGACACGTAGTGCAATCCAAATAGCATATCCAAAATATTAGCACAACATATCCTAAAAAGTTTGAATACATTGAACCCCTGGTTCCAGATTTACCCGCAAAAGGTGGAAATCCATAATATAGAGACCCTCTATATATCTATAGAGAGAGAGTAAGTGAGAGTGGGTGAGTTTTACCCCTTCCATGCAACATAAGGCTTCTTTAGGGCTGGGGTTCCCTATCTTGCCACTTATCGCGTTGCTTACTATCCTCTTTGTGGACTTTAGCTGGGTCGCAGGATGGCCGAGCTGCCCGTGGACCCCATGCTGAGCAAGATGATCCTCGCCTCTGAGCAGTGAGTCTCCTCCCACCCAAACCTTTTATTTTATTTTATTTTTTTTATGTCCTCTTCACTCACATCATAGCCGCCTTTCCTCCCCCCTTCCAGGTACAAGTGTTCTGAGGAGGTACTTTCAATTGCTGCCATGCTGTCAGTGAACAACTCTATCTTCTACCGGCCCAAGGACAAGGCGGTGCATGCTGACAATGCCAGAATGAATTTTGTGGTGCCCGGCGGAGATCACCTGGTGCTGCTGAATGTGTACACACAGGTATGGAGAATTTTGATGATGACACCGAGCTTCCATGAGAGGGTTAGCTGGGGGGAATATTCTTAGTTTGGGAAAGCAACCTTGTACTGCACATCAATGGAGCAAGTTTATGACCAAGTATTCATTTCAAGAAGTGACTACGCTCGGCAAAATAGAGGAGATGATCTCCATTTTTTGTTGTTTTTTTTAGAGGTGAAAGCTTCCTCTGCTGGATGTAAAAAGACGTCCAATGGGTTCATACACTTTTTTTTTTCTGCAAATGTAGCTATGGACATATTTAATAGTTGTGAATGTTGGACACTTTCCTTCCAATCATTCATCCATCCATTTTCTGCTACTCATTTTTTTTTTTATATGGTTGTCTGCCTTAGTGGGTGGAGAGCGGCTACTCAACACAGTGGTGCTACGAGAACTTCATCCAGTTCCGCTCCATGAGACGAGCGCGGGACGTACGTGACCAATTGGAGGGCCTCATGGAGCGCATAGAGGTGGAGATGGTCAGCTCGCAGGGTGAAGCCATGCCCATTCGCAAGGTGGGCACCAGATTCTGTCGAGAGCAATGCATTTTTCAAAACGCACACACTATGTAAACACATTTCAAATGATAAAAACACACATAAACCTATTAGAACACTCCGTTTGTTGTAAGGTTAATTGCTACCATCTACGGTTGTAACTACCAAGTTTTGCTCACAAATGAGAAAATTGACCAAGCGATGGCTCATGTCTTCAAAAATGTGTCAGGCCACATATGTCAAGGTACCTCTGTATTTAAATGTTGAGTCACGTTGATATGAAACTCTTATCTTTGGAATGAATGAGCTTTTTTTTTTTTTTATCCAGGCGGTGACGGCAGGCTACTTCTACCACACTGCGCGGCTGAGCAAAGGAGGATACAGGACGGTGAAGCATCAGCAGACGGTGTACATCCACCCCAGCAGTTCGCTGTTTGAGGAGCAGCCTCGATGGCTCATCTACCACGAGTTGGTCATGACCACCAAGGAGTTCATGAGACAGGTCTGTACCATTGTTCAATGCGGGTACATCCACTCACCGTTGCAGCCGGCAGATTGCACAACTCATTTGACGTTTCGACGGGTTGCTTTGGAAGTACGACTTGCCCTTGAAAGATGCCTGAAGCAATAATGGAAGTAAAGTCAATTTATTGTTGAAAAATATTTATAATATAATTTAGAATATTTCACATATTTTGGGGAAATTAAAATAATTTAAAAAAACATTCAAAAAATAATGAATAAAAGAATGACAACATTATATGTAAATTTAGCAACAAGGAAAATTATTACGTTTGAAAAATGTACCGTATAAATAATAAACAAATCATCCAAAGATTAGTGATGAATACAAGGAATATTTTACAAGAAAATTTGGAAAAATGCTAAAATGTACCTTATGAATAGACAAAATGTAATTTTTTTTTAAAAAATCATATAAAATATTTGCTGAAATTAGTCAGTAAAATAGTAGTCTTGCAATATTAGAATTGTAGACAGTACAAAAAAACCTGAAACATTTTCAGACGAGGAAAATTCTGAAAGTAATACTTGTTGAAAAATACACAGATATTTGAGGAAAATAATACAAAATATTTGCCAAAACAAATCTACATGCTGGAGTCACACCAGATTTGCTCACACGATGACGCTTTGACCTCTGAATCAAATCAATTTCAAGTCACTCCTACCTGTTAAAACATTAAAAAATGCCTACGTCTTTTTAAGAACAAAGACGCACAGATTTTTTTTTTCCACTGACTCCACAGGAAAAATATTTGCTTGTCACGCTGACTCAGCACAATAGGAGGAAATGCGGCCAACAATTATGGGATAATCGATGCTGACTTTGCCTCCAGGTGGTGGAGATAGAGAGCGGCTGGCTTCTTGAAGTGGCTCCTCACTACTACAAGAGCAAGGAAGTGGAGGACAGCAGTAGCAAGAAGATGCCTCGCAAGCAGGGCAAAGCCAAGGAGGAGCTGGCAGACATGAAAAATGCATGATTAAGATGAAAAGTGGACACGCCTGGGCAGCATGAATGGAATTCCTGTGATGAAGAGAAATTCCACCAAAAAAAAAGTGGATGAAAAGCTCCCCACTGGTTTAATCATCAACCCGATTGCCTGCGGGCTGATAACGTATGACTCACTCACCTGTCTCATTAGTGACGCTCGGTCACACATACTTGAATTGTTCAAATTATGTGATTGCTGAGAAGCAATAAATTTTTACTGCTTTTTGTATTTTCTCTGCATATTCAAATACTTTGCTTTTGCCGTTTGAGTCTTCAACAAAATTATGGATCAGCAGTTCTCAAAATGTGGGCTTTGCTCCACTCATCTGTGGTCTTACCTTTTTGGGGGCTTGTATTGTGATCACCCGTTTATCTTTCTTGATAAATTCCAGACCCAGCCACTAAAGGGGAAAATCCTCGCTCTTGAGAGTCAATGTAGATAACTTTTTGCTCATGCACCTGCTGTATAGTTTTGCCCTTCTGACACACTCTAAACACATTTACATTTATTAAAACACATTTTAAAGCATACAATATCTTATAATATGACTCGTTTGCACGATTCTCCAAAAAAAAGCAAGAAGCAAAACTGACATATAAAACGAGAGCATCAAACATTGTATATTTGAACGTCAAAATGTTCACGCTAACCATGTCTTTGTGTCGAAGGAAATTATGTTAGCTTAATGCTAATGTATAGCATGAAGTGCCATTATTATTATTAGTATCATTTTACATTTTAATAAGTGGCGCATATTTGGTCGTAAATATTATGTTTTCGACATGGTTGCGGTGCAAGTATTTTTTTGCAGCTGCATCTGGATTGGATGGTAATGAAGTGCTGCCTCCGTGAAGGAAAATACAATCCATGCTGCCTGCGTGGGGGCTCGCTTTTTTCTTCCTACTCTGGACCAATCATAGCCGCTTCCTTCATCCCGACACCCCGGTCGTCATGGGGGGTACGTGAGGGGGGATTTGTGTGTCAATATGCGTGTTATTATGTGTTAGTGTACACTGCACCCTAAGCAGGTGGCGTGACCTCCATTACCGGAAGTTTGCAGCTTGCGATCAGAGCTCTTGCGACATAACTCTGTTTGTTTTCTAATTCTCATATACGTGCCTGGGCGCAGGTGCGCATACCTGCGAGTGCATATGTGTGCACGTGCGGTAATAGTCGATCGCGGGATGTTGCTTGGCTTAAAAAGTAGATCTTTGGTCAAAAAAAGGTTGGTTATCCCTGATTTAAATATCTTGTTTTAGCAAAGCAAACCATGTGATTCAAATCCACAGTTAGGAAGTATAATTCCCCCCACCTTGAATTGATTTGAACTGTGTAACTGTGTGGTTTAGATGTTTATCCACAGTGTTCCCAGCACATGGAGTGATGGCGGGCATCGGTAAATCGCACAACGGCGACACGTCGGTATGATGGGTATGAAGTGTCGGCCGACTGTTGCTGTGTCCTCCTCGATTTGTATCGCACATGACGCTGCAAATATGCGGCCAGCTGACATCCATCATACCCGACAGCCGATGGAGGTAAGGTACCTGCTGGAGTTACGCAACATCTAGTCCAACTGACTATGATGATGATATTTTTTATTTCAAGAAATGAAAATGACGAGATTGTCAATATTCATTCACGTTAAAAATATTATGGCGTAAAGTCAAAATAACACGAAGTAACCATTGCCAGGTTTCAAACGGGACGTTCTCAGAGGGAAGCGGCCACTGAGCTTCGAGTGTCACAGTGGTTCGCAGAGACTGGAAGCGTCACAGAAAGTTAGACAAGTGGATATTCTTGGAAATGAAACGGTGAGTAGTGTTCATATAAAATGTTAGGTCGAGCCTGACTGACATGTGCCTCGTGCACACATACACACGGCCGAGCAGGTCCGACTGGTTTGACCAGAGATGGCTGCCAGGCAGGCAGGAGATGGAGGGGGCGTGCCCCTCCTGAGGAGGCGGTTCTGGGTCACAGTGAGAAAACAAGACATAACTGCGAGACTTAGAAGGAAGGAGGAAGGCCAGCGCAGCCCAGTTTTACAATGTCAGGTGCACCTATGGAGCTGCTGTGGATGTGAGACTTCCTCCACAGGTGTGTTTTGATTTTATTACTTTCTTGCAGTGATGGAAAGTAAATGAGAAATTCTTGATTTCTGTACTTTATTTTTTTTTCCTACTATTTTACCACATATTTGTTTACATTGACGTAGTGCATTTTCAGATTAGCAGGAGACTATCAAATTAAGGCAAGGGGTTGTTTTTTTTCTGTTTTCACTCTGGCTCATGGAGCATTTTTGTTACTCAGTTCGCAAGTTGAGCAAATATGTTGTGATAGCTTGCCCGGTGATTTTATTTCCCCATTTCCTTCTTCACAATGCAACACAGTTGAAAAAAGAAGCGAATTCTGCATGGAGAAATATTTGTATTGGTTATCAAAACTGTTATTGGTCTAATTGATGATAACAATTCATTTTTATTTTTGTACATTTCAGCCTGTACTTTATTATTATTTTATAGGCATAAGGAGTTGAATCAGTACTTCTCCTTTTGCCAGTCCATTTTTTTTTTTTTTGACACAATTATTTGTACTTCGACTTAAGTACACAGTTTGAATACTGTGCCCACCCCTGCTTTATATATACGTGTGCAGTATATACACATACTTTGTCTTTGTTCCTCTGCGTACTTCTGACCTTCTGATTCAGTTCAAATTTCCAAATCCAAACAACAAAGTGGAGTTTTACAGCTCTGGACTTCTTGCAAACTGAGCACACTAATTGGAAATACAGTACCAGTAAACTGGTTGACTTCCAGAATGTTATTATTTCCCCAATAAAACTGAATGACCTACAATGAAAACTTCATATCAAGATCATACTAAAGCCAAAATGATCATGTGATCCGTTTGATAACAATTCGCTAATGGCTCAAATCCAAACACGAGGCACCCTCATTCAATGAAAGACAAAGCACTCATGTTCAAAAGTATAAAAGAGTAATTAAAAAAAGAAAAACACAGACATATTAGGGAAATATTAGACAAAAGAAACACAAAGATTAAATGGAAACATACACAATTGGATAAAAAAAAATACACAAACATGAAAAAAAATTCTAAAGAAATTGGTGTAAAATATGATGAAATCAATCACCATAATTAGAAAATTCTGCAAAATATGATAACATTAGAGAATGATAACAAAATAATTTCATGGAAAATTCATGGAATTATGTAACGTAAGACAAAAATGAACAAACATTAGAAAATAATACAAAAATATGAACATTGGAAAATATTGCAATAGGGCAAACATCCATCCATTTTCGAATACGCTTATCCTCACAAGGACGTGCTGGAGCCTATCCGTCTTCGTGGTAAACCCTGAACGGATTGCCAGCCAATCGCAGGGCACACATAGACACACCCGTTCACATTCACACCTAGGTACAATTTAGAGTGTTCCATGAACCTGCCGTGCATGTTTTTGGAATGTGGGAGGAAACCAGTGTACCCGGAGAATTCCCATGCAGGCACTGGGAGAACATACAAACTCACCACTGTCATGCTGGCTGTGAAAAATATACAAATGGAAAAAATACACAAAAATATATTTAAAAAAAATATATATACACAAAGGTATTGGTTGAAAAATACATACATATAATGAAAACTAAATCAAATTAGACCCAAAAAATTATATGAAGGACAATCCCAAACCATGAGATGGAAAAAAACAAACATAGCTGCTGCAGTTCGTGTCTTTCACTATATACCGCCGTAGCAATAATGACAATTTGAAACAATACGAAGCTTCTCCAGTTTTATCACAATTTGTCATAAACTGTTTCATTCATGGAAAAATTGCAATTCGGGCCACGGGGGTGGTCGTGGCTCAGAGGTACATAACAGCGGGTCATCCAGTAACCATATACGGTAAATCTGATACATTACTTGTATCTCAAAGCACTACTCACTTTCTGAGTCTTCTATCAATCTCCGAAACCTCACTTTCTGAGATGTTTGGCCCAATGTTGTATTGAAGAAACGGGAAAAGTCCTGCCCCCTCAAAATTGGAAGTATCCCTACAGGATATGGAGAAACTATAGTGTGCTAACAATGACTTTAGCACGCGATATAGTTCTCAGTCGCTTCTTCTTTCCCATCACTGGTACCCTACAAATAAAAAGGCTTACCTGTACAGAATATTTTGGTTGAACTCATGTTAAATTTGAAAATGTTCAGGTCACAGTGGATTCAAATTCAGGTTTGGGCTGTAATCTGAAGCACTTCCACCGCTGGCATGCACAATGACGTCTGTGTAGTATATCTTGAAAAACAAATTATCCTATGAGCTAACCAAAGAGTCAACGTAAACGCTAAAACAATGTTGGGTGTCACTCGGCCGGATGCCTCCTGCTTGTTTCCTGCTTTGCCAGTTGTTGGCACTCAACGGTTTGTGGTGTTGTCTGCGGACATGCTTGACTGGTAAATGGCAAAGCGGAGACACAGCTTAGACTACAATTTTGACAACAATTACATAAAATACTAGGTAAAAAGATGTCAATATATTAGAAATGTTAGAGCAACAGGAGTAGAGCAAAAATATTGGACAAATTAAAATATTTTTTAAAATTACATTGAAAAAAGATTTTATGAAAAATAACAACAAAATTATCAATAATTATTCAAACATTAAGAAAAATATTGAATGATGTTTGTGGATGTAATACAAAAATATTAGAAAATAAAATCCCCACACCAAAAATATTAGATGCAAAATAAACAAGTGTTACAAGACTACAGAATGTTTTTTTAAACTAAATATTGGACCAAATAGTAGAAAGAAATACAAAGCCAAAATATTAAAATTGAAAGACATATTAGACACAATTACTAGAAAGTAATGAAAACAAATATTGGGCCAAAAACATCAACAAATATTAGACAGTAATAAATGAATATTGTGATGAGAATATTAACCACAGATATTTTTTAAATCATTTAAAAATATTAGACACGTTTATTGGAAAATCAAAACAATTTCTTGGCCACAAGAGGAAAACTATTAGACCAAAATATAAGAAAATCCGAGCACAATATTAGGCCTGAGATAATAGACAGAGAATTGGAATCAATAACAAAATTCTACACAAAAATATTCTAAATTTGAATGCAAATATTTTGGAAAAATATTCAAAAACAAAAAATAAAAAACAGAGAATGATCTAAAAGTATTAGGCCCGAAATATTTGACTTAAAAAAAGTCAAAATATCAGACAAAACTATTGCAAATAAAATCAAATATTAAACCAAAAATATATGAAAATTCATGGAGAATATTAGGCCCAATTTAACAGAAATTTGAAAGTGACACAAAACTGCGAGACAAAAATATTGCAAAATTAAAATATGAAACCAAGAATGTGAGACCACTATATTATCAAACCATACAAAAATATGACACCCAAAATATTTTCCTTTGCCAGCTGTTTTAAGTTTGTGTTGTTGTCAGCAGAAACCCTTTACCGGCAAACGCAGACGGCCGACATGAGCGACGAGCGGGAGAGGCGGCGGCCTCGTCGGAGTCACAGCCACGATGCCCGGCCGCCCGGCAACGTCAAGCCCCGCATGGACAACCGTCGCCCGCAAAATTCCAGAAGGTCCAGGAGCTCCGACTCTGAGCGAGGTCGGCGGAGAGAGCAGCGCTCGGGCGAGCCCAACCAGCACCGACGTCGGCGCCAGCACGGCAGGAGCGGCGACACCGGCCACCGCCACCGGCCGCCCGAGGAGAGCGACGGCGAAGAGCCCGAGTGCGCCATCTGCTTCTGTTCCTACGACAACACCTTCAAGACACCCAAGCTGCTGAGCTGCGGGCACACCTTCTGCCTGGAGTGCCTGGCACGCATCAACGTGAGCGCCCCGGAAATCAAGACGCTGTCGTGCCCCGTGTGTCGCGAGATCACCGACATCCCGCACGGCCAGGATCTGCCCCGCCTGGGCAACAACCAGGACATCATCGGCAGGCTCCCGCCCGACATGCGCAGCACCAAATCCATCCGCTTTAAACGCAGCAAGGGCAAGCTCCTCTTGAAGAATCCGGAGCCCAGCAGCCCCGCCAACGTCGGGGTCCTCACCCTGCCGCAGAAGAGCCACGAGACCCAGGCGCCACCCGCCGACACTTTGCACCTGGAGGCCACGGAGGGCGGCGTGGCGCGCGCTACCGTGGTGGACGTGGGGCGCCCGCCCAACAGGGTGCGCGGGCGCATCCGCCGCTTTTTCCGCTCAGACCGCTGCTACTACATCACTGTAGCCAGCGTCGTCACCATCACGGTGGTGCTCTTGCTGGTGGGCATCCTGGCTTTTGTTATCATACCCAACGTGACCGCCAGACCGAGGCCACCGCCCGGGAACCAGACGGCACGCCCGCCGCCTCCACGGGACGCTTTCACGACAGGACCGTAACGAGGGTTGCAAAATTTCAGGGATTGTCATGGGAATTAGTCGGGGGGGAAAAAACGAATTGACCAAAATGGAGGCCGGCTCTTAACAGGCGACTAAACAAATACGCTGCTCACCAAAATTTGGGGATTCAGTTCGGCATCGGCCGGTTACCCGGATACTGCGGTTTTAAAAAGTCATGTATTTTTAAAATAATACTAAAACATTCCTTCATGAGTTCTTATTTTTGTTCAGTGTTTCAGTACTTTTTGCACAACAAGAATCTTAACGGCAAAATTCATAATTTTTTTGTTTTTAATTCCTAAGGACGTCCACTGATATGCCTTTCTGAATGATGCATCGTCTGTTTTTTTTTTCCGTCCATCCATACATCCATTTTCTAATCCGCTTATCCTCACAAGGGTCACGGGGCGTGCAGGAGCCTATCCCAGCTGTCTTCGGACAGTAGGCAGGGGACACCCTGAACCGGTTGCCAGCCAATCGCAGGGCACACAGAGACGAACAACCATCCACGCTCACACTCACACCTCGGGACAATTTAGAGTGTTTCACTAACCTGCCATGCATCTTTTTGGAGGAAACGAGTACCCGGAGAAAACCCACGCAGCCACGTGGAGAATATGCAAACTCCACACAGGAAGGTCGTAGCCGGAATTGAACCCTGCACCTCTGCACTGTGAGGCCGACGTGCTAACCAGTCAACCACCGGGCCTCCCCGCTTGAGTGAAATGGGGAATAAAATGCAATTTTGCACAGATAACAAAACAAAATGTTTATCTGTATAATTTTGCTTGAATAAGATCCCTTTCCATCAAATTACCAACTTAATTCCCATGGAAATTTCCCGGTAATGTTCTTTCCTTGTTCAAACCCTAACTGTGACGTTTTTGTTTTTTTTACGCTAAGCACTACTGCTTTATGTGTTTGGTGAGGTGAAGAAATGAAGCCCAACAAGGACGGGGACATTTTTCGAATGAAGGCAGCACAGACTTCAAATTGAACGCACAGTGGAATAAAACTGTGAAAGCCAAAGATGAGAAGACAGCATTGTGACCAACTACAAAGTATTGTTTATGGACCAGCTACCTGTACATAGCCATACATATATTTGTGATTTTTATTGTAAATACCCTTTCTGTAAATATGCAATCGTAGCCTCCCATAGGATTTTACTTTTGCAGGGATACTTACGAGACCCACTGGCCATGAGTGAAAATCCATCATCTAGAGACCACGAAAACTACTTTTTAAATATAGTTTTAGGCCACCTGTATGCTTTTATTAAAAGATTTAAACTGAAGAAGACACCCATGTATTCCTTCGCAACTGTTCGCTCGCGGTCAAAAATGGTAGACCGTCTATGACGGAACACTCACTTCCACAGGTCTTCAAATAAGAGGATAATTAGTTGGGGGGGGGGGGGTTCAGCAGTATTGAAACACCAAAATATTTAGTCAAATCATATCATTTTTAAACTATATACATTTTTAAGTTAGATGTTAGCTTAATGCTAACATACAGTATAATGTAGATTCAATGCTGAATTAGCATATACTGTACGTTACGGTGATTATGAAACTTTGAAGAAGTGTTACTTCAACACATGGAGCACAAATCTCTGTTCTGTGGGAATGACAACTATTTAAAAAAGAACTTTTTTTTTAAAACCGCCAGGGAGAGCCAAATATTAGAAAATTATACAAATAAAGGCTAAACAGAAAAGACCACAAATCTCAAACAATACAAAAATAATATTCAAAATAGAGTAAAAACACTACAGGTATTACATCCATCCATCCATTTTCCGAACCGCTTTATCCTCACTAGGGTCGCGGGGGGTGCCGGAGCCTATCCCAGCTGTCTTCGGGCAGTAGGCGGGGGACACCCTGAATTGGTTGCCAGCCAATCGCAGGGCACACAGAGACGAACAACCATCCACGCTCACACTCATACCTTGGGACAATTTAGAGTGCACAATCAGCCTGCCATGCATGTTTTTGGAATGTGGGGGGAAACCGGAGCACCCGGAGAAAACCAACATGCAAACTCCACACAGGGAGGCCGGAGCTGGATTTGAACCCGGTACCTCAGCACTGTGAAGCCGACGTGCTAACCGCTGGACTACAGGGCCGCCCACAGGTATTAAATTTTTTTTTAATTACACAACTGATTAGTTGTACAGATTTAGCATGCTAACGATATAGCCACGACGCTAGACCGCCCTCTTTCTAGCGCAGGTGCTCGTTTTAGCTGGTTTTCAAATCTCATTCGGCCAAAGCGAAGCAGGCCAAAATATAACTGACATGAACAGTGTAAATATACTATTGTGTCTAATCCAATGATTTTATTGTATAATACAGATGATTGCAAACTTGTACTCTGTATTTTTTTTTCCCCACTAAAAAACAATAACAAAAAGCTGCCTGGCTAATACGGACCTTTTGTGGAATGTGTCATGCGTTATCTGGACAATACAGTACTGTACTTTGTTTCCCTAACGGAGGCCAAACCTGTATTCACGTCATCATCATCATCATCATCATCTTGTTATTATTCTTGAGACATGTGAGCATGTGTTCGAGTCTGGTAAACACACAAGCCACAAGACTTGAGTTTCAAGTGAGTTTCTCTTTGCTCCTTCGCAGGCAACCAAACCAGTCCGACACATGAGTGATGCCTTTATGGATTGTTCAGCTTTTGACAGCAAGGAGATGGAGAGATGGGTGAGACAAAATGCAAAGCAGATTCACAAAATCACAAAGCAGAACTTGAAAAATATAAGAAGCAGGAATTCAATGCAAATTTGCCATCTAATCTTTTTGTAGGGAAATTCTATGTGTTTGGTCTGTAACAGTGGAAAAGTACTGTTTACAATGTCATTAAGGATTCCACCTTGGGGCTGTACTATAGCTTCTAGACTTCCTGACTTGCAAACTAAGATTTGTGATTTGAGTGCCTTATATTGGATCTCTTCTCACTACACAACATGCAGCAGTTTGGTAAATAATTCATTAAAAATAAAGAGGCTTCAAGCTGTTTGTTGCTACTCCCAGTTGAAGTTTACAGTACTACCAAACAAAACATCGAACAAAGAGATGCGTATTAAAAATCATAACCTTTAAGTCAGCGAGGTTGATGCAAACACATAATGGAAGGGATAATGACTAATATTACTGCGGCTTACTGAGGAGTGACCGTCTTCATCGAGAGTATACCCATATACAGTAGTATGTCTAACCATGCCGCCCCCGTGTGGCCAAGTGCCGCATAACAGAATGAGCAACACAATGTCAATGGACTAAAGCAAAAGTAGAATGCTACTTTTCTGACAAAAACGACATTTAAATAAATGTTGGTTGCTTTTGGTGGGAGGTTGGAATGTAATTATTGCATTTCCATGTGGAAAGATTATTTGAGATGGAATTTTTTTTTAATAGAAAAATGGATGCGATGTCATCTGTTAAAGCAACCCGCCCACAGCCAGAATCCAATTCTCTCCTTTCCCCGAGAATATCCAGAGTGTTTTATCTTGTCACGATAGGAGCATAGTTGCTGAAGTCGCATATGAAACAAAAAAAAATCACAAAACAAGAGATGTGACCTGGTGACTGAAAGATCTACACAGACAAAAATATTTTTTTAGCAAGTGCACATTTGTTGTTGTTGTTGTGCCAGTCAGTTAAAAGTGTGTGTGTGTGTGTGTGTATTACACTGTTGGCCTCACGGTGCAGGGTCCGATTCCGGCTCTGGCCTTCCTGTGTGGAGTCTCCATGTTCTCCCCGTGCCTGCGTGGGTTTTCTACAGGTACATGTACTCCTGTTTCCTCCCACAAAAAAAACCCATGCATGGCAGGTTGATTGGGCACTCCAAATTTGTCTGTGTGCCCGGCGATACTGCCTGAAAACAGCTGAGATAACCTCAGGCGTGCTGGAGCCTAAATGGATTAGAAAATGGAGAGATAGAAATAAAACCATAACCAATTACTTTAAAAACAAGTTAATATTTTGAATTCAATTTAGTTTTCAATGAATATTAATCATGAATCACATCAATTTTATAATATATTTCACTCTGTGTTCCACTTGGGAATAAATTATACAATAATATCTGTTCTATATTTATCGTCTCCGTATTAAAATGACACCGTCACCCCTCTGGGACTTTGCCAACAAGTAGGTCAGTCTTCCCATGGAGACCCCCTCCTCCTCCAAGCGGCCCCCTCCCCTCATCCTCCTCCTACCCTGTAACCACCACCGGGAGACAGAGCAGAGGTTGAACGAGTCCGCCGAGACTTGTGGACGCCGCCGCCCGCCATGGCTTCGACTCCCTCCGCCTCAGCCCTCACTTCCGTGCTTCGATGTCGCGGCACACTGTGGACCAGGAATCCGCCCAGCAAGCGAAGCTCCCCCTCGGCGTACGGCCCAGCGCTGGCCGGCGGAACTCGGCGCGACTCGCTCGGCCGCGGCAAGAGCGTTTTGTCGGCGTACCGACTGTCCGTGCGGTACGATTCACCACCGCGGGAGGGCGGCGGGGCCCACCCTTTGAGAAATCCGCGGAGAGGCGTCCCGGAGGCGGGCTCTTACGCAGCGGCGCCCACCGGCCTCGGAGCGAGCATGGGACGGCCCGTCGGTGCTCGTCAACCTGCCGCTAGCGTCGTCGTCACACGGCTGCTTCGACCATGTCAAATGAAAGTGTTCGTACGGGACACGTGTGAGCAGCCCCAGTGCGGGGTTTGGGGAGTATGCCGTGACGGTGGAGAGACGACGCCGTCTTTCGTGGAAGTCAGATGGTCGACTTTGAGGAGCACCTGCCGCTCTCTCCAACTTCTGCTGACCCACATTGTGTTACGAAGGCTGACCATGCTCTGCGGATGCGCCAGGGGGCGCCATCGCAAGGTGACGCACTACAGAACAATTTAGTGACGTTGAAGTACAACAAAAATAGTTTTTATTAAAAATGCAAATATTTTAGGAAAATTATACAAAGCAGACAAAACAAAAATCACAATTATGAAATTAGAAGGGACAATATATTATTACTAAAATCATTAGCCCAAAACTACAAAAATGTTTGATGATACTGTATCATAAATTATGCCATGCAAGTAAGAAGAGACATTCATCAAAAAAAAATATTTTCTTTAATGTAAAACATTTGAGAACGTTTCAAATATTAAGTAAATATTTTAAATAGCTAGGGAGAATGTCCACAAAAGACAGAGCATCCTACACAAACTGGTACGCTACAGGCATAGATTGTTTTTGCCAGCTCCTTTAAACATTTTTTTAATATTTGCATGAAATCTATATTCACTAATATTCATCTTCTCTGTTTTTCTCTTTTCTGACAGATTAAGAGAGATGATTCCCGACAGAAACCCCCCAAAAGCGGACCTGACTGATAGTCCAAGGCCTTGAACTTGATACACTGTGACCCCTGTCTTATTTATTGACTGTGTGTGTGTGTGTGTGTGTGTGTGTGTGTGTGTGTGTGTGTGTGTGTGTGTGTGTGTTTGGAATATTTCAGTAAACGCCCTCAACATGAGGTCCACCTCCAGAACATTTTGGTTATTTTCTGTCCACGAGTCTAACACATGGTGGTGCAGGTGTTCCTAAAGTTGCTGCCTGCGTGTGTATTTTGCACATTTGGACTTTAACCTATTGATCAGGAAAAAAAAAAAAAACGGTGAACATTTTTCCGTTGGCGAACAGAAAGAAATACTTGCAACAAGAGGTAAAAAAACATGTCGAAAAAATGTCTTTGTCTGCTGCTGGTGATGGCAAAAAAAGTGCCTTAAATTGCTTAACTTGACACTTTAAATTCATTTTTACGATTGAGACACTGAGAACTAGAGTGGATTAACTCTACTGAGTTAGCCCGCTCGAGTTCTCAATACCCACTAAAATATGCAGAGTTGTTTCCATAGCACACTCACTGGGTAGACATGGATTTTTAGCAGATTGGATTATGTTTTTACCCGTTGTTAGATCAAAATCTTGATTGTACTGTGTTGGTTCAAATTCTCAACCCAATGTACTGGGGTCTAAATAACCCAGCATTGGCTTGGTCCCCTTTTTGATCCCAGTGTTGGGTTATCTATTTCACTCAAGTTGGGTTACTTTGGACCCAGCAGTTTTAAGATTGTGGCTCAGTTGGATTGAAAATAATGATGTTGGCCTTTTAGCGTGGACAAGTTGTCCTGACTCATGTAAACTAGCCTTGACCGTATAAAAATAGTTGTCACCTGGAATGAATTTGATGCCTGGCAACATGGAAAATGTTCAAGACTTGGACAGTACCCAATGACCAGCTAATGTGATGTCCCAGTGCACTTTAACGTAATTTCTGCTCAGTTTTCTAGTGGCTTGCGTGGCATTTAAAGTATTAAAAAATCGATGAATGCTTAACGTGCCTTTCATGAACCACAAAAAAAATTGTGAGCGCCAATGATTGTCTCTGTGTGCCGTACCATTAGCTAGCAACCAGTTCAGGGTATTCTACGCCTTAACGATGGCTCTGATAGTCTCCAACACGCCTTGTGAGGATAAGCAGATGAGAAAATAGATGGCTGTTTTTCAAGTTTTTTCTATTTCCGGCATTCATTTTCGAGGCGGAAGCATTTCGCAACGTCTGAAGTTGAAAAGGGGGGCGTGGCTGAAGCAGGAAGTTGTCCAGTCTGATTTCGTCTCCCTCCGCCTCCCCCAACTAAAGTTGTCGGTTGTGAGTTGTCCAACTTCACTGACTAGGGCTGACATGTTGCTTCAGCCGCCGTGAAACGTTGTTCGAGAACGGCCTCGCGACGTCTCCACTCGCCGTTTGTCCAAGAAAAAGTGGCCGGATTGAGAAAATGGTCAAAAAGAGAGGAAGCGGCGGCTCTGTTTTCCGGGTAAGGGTCCAGTCTCACGCGAAACCGGTTCGTCTTTTCTAAACAAATCCAAATATCAGCACAACTTGGGGAAAAAAACCAGCGTATTCCGCGATTTCTTTTTTGTGTGTGGAAAAAGCGTTTTATTCGCATTCGGCAGCCGCTGGTGAGCAGTCGAGTCAACTTCCCAGTTTAGGTCAGGAGGGTGGGACGTAAATTGAAGTGTAAAAACGCACGCTGGCTGACATCTAGTGGAAGAGAATGTAAATGTCTCACTGTCTGGGTTTTTGTTGGTCAAGGGCCACTGCCTGCTGACGCGTTGCCTGGGAAACGTGCAGAATCTTTTTCTTAAGAAAATACAACTTTGAGAAAAATCTGTAAGAAATGCTGCTCGCTTCCTCCGATGAAAATGATCAATTCTTAAAAGATAGCTGATTCATCTAAAATGTGACTTCAAAATCTTCCCTCTTTGCAGCCTCTTTTTTGTATGGTTTGATTTGGGCGGGCTATGCTCTGTCAGCGAAGATCTGTGTTCCTGTACGGCACCTTGCTGTTCCTCATCTGGAACGCCGTGCTGGTTCTGTTCCTGCGGGCCAGGCTTCCAGACCAGGGGAGGAAGCAAGTGCCCAACAATGATTACAACACTGATGTGGTGGGCGAAGTGCTGCGCGTGGCCGACATGTTGGAGAAGGAGCTGGAGAGTCAGAACAAAATCCTAATGCAGATCCAAAAACTCAAGCCTGGGCGGTGGGCCGGGCAGAAGAAGAAACTGAAGCCGATGGTGTCCCCCGACCTTGTCATTCCTGTCCTGGTGATGGCCTGCAACCGGGTGACGGTGCGGCGCTGCCTGGACAAACTAATCGAGTATCGACCCTCGGCCGAGCTTTTCCCCATCATTGTGAGTCAGGACTGCGGCCACGCCGACACGGCCGATGTCATCCGCTCTTATGGAAGCGCGGTTACTCATCTGATGCAGCTTGACTTGACCGATGTGGCGGTGCCGCCAGAGCACAAAAAGTTTCAGGGCTACTACAAGATCTCCAGACATTACCGCTGGGCTCTCAATCAAGTCTTCCGCAATTACTCGGCCGTCATCATCGTGGAAGATGACCTTGAGGTATTTATTCGAAGTCTTGTTCGAAAAGCGTACAAAAGTACGACTCTCATAAAATAGAAGATTTTGTTCAAAATAGATTTTTCTTTCTCAAGATTTCAGTTTTTTCTGAAATATGCAATTTTTTCAGCAAAATACAACATAAATGTCTTCCCCCAAAACATCAATGAAAAAGATGAACAATTTCTTTTAAAAAATATATATATTTTCGAAGAAATACTAGTTATTTTTTCCTTTGAAAAAACAAAACAATTCTAATAAGAGTATTATACACACCAGATGTTTTCAATTGGGGAAAAACCGCTTCAGGTTTTTCCTTAAAATCAGATCCATTGGTGTAAAACTGACTTTTTTTCTCAAATATTGTACTTTTTTCTCAAAACAAAATGCTCCCCATAAAATAGCAAAAAAAAAAAAAGCTTCTTAGAGATATGGCAACACATTTTTGCCGCATTATTATTATTTTTTAATCGGATACATCTCGATTTTTTTTTCATGGATTCAGAATCTGCGCTTGTTTTTTCTCTATCACATAAGGCTTTTATAATAATAATAGAATATGTGTAGTACAGTAATATTTAGTAATTTATGAATTAGGAGTAAGGTTCAGCAACAGGTTGGCGCAATAGCGCTCACACAATAAATGTTAGGGAATACAGGTGAAGCGAATTGCAAATAATGGATATGTTGTAAAAAAATAAAAAAATAAAAGTGAAAAATTCACAAGAAAGCCAATTTGGCAACTTTCTTTCTCCAACAAAAGTTTGACCCTTCCCCTATTTTGTATGTAACACTCCACTGTCTTCCTTCAGGTTGCACCAGACTTCTTCGAGTACTTCCGCGCCACGCTGCCGCTGCTCCGGTCGGATCCGAGTCTGTGCTGCGTGTCGGCCTGGAATGACAACGGCCGGGAAGGCTTCGTGGACCCTTCGGGCTCTCGCCTACTCTACCGCACGGACTTTTTCCCGGGCCTGGGCTGGATGCTGCTCCGCGAGCTCTGGGAGGAGCTGGAGCCCACGTGGCCAGCAGCCTTCTGGGACGACTGGATGCGCAAACCAGAGCAGCGGCGTGGCCGTGCTTGCATCCGCCCCGAGATCTCACGCACGCTGACATTCGGCCGGCAGGGTGTGAGCCTGGGTCAGTTCTACGACAAGTACCTCCAATACATTAAACTCAACTCGGACTTTGTGCCTTTCACCCAACTGAATTTGACCTACTTGAAGGAGGACGTGTACAAAAAGAGCTTCCAGAAGGAGGTTTATGATGCCCCTGCTGTCACTTTTGAGGACATCCAACAGGGGGCGCTGGAGGGTGGCGGACCCTTCCGCCTGCAGTACTCCAGCAAGGTCAGCTTCAAAGTATTTGCCCAAAGCCTGGGCATCATGAACGATTTCAAGTCTGGCGTGCCAAGGACCGGCTACAGAGGCGTGGTCACGGTCTTCTTGAAAGGACGCAGGATCTACATAGCTCCGCCTCCGGGATGGACAGGGTACGATCCCAGTTAAAACGGACTGCTGCCACGACATAACATAAAGCACAACAAATGAAATAAGCGTTTGGCATAAAAGAGGTCCAAAGTTTTATTCCTCATTGTTTGGTTGATATTGCGTGTCAGTAGATGAGAGAGAATTTTTATTGATGTTTCCATTGACCAGTACGAGTTGTCATGGATAATTCAACAGAGATACATTATTTGTAGTAAATAATTAATTTGGGGGCCTATTAAGTGGAATTTCCTGTGGAACACTGGTTTGGGAATTACGGGTTCATCATGGCTTCATGCCAATTCACTCAGGTAATCTGTGAATAAAATGTTCCGATTGCTCCGCTCAACTGCTGTAATTCCACTCGAGATCAATTTTTATATATAATTTAAAATGCTTTAGTGGTTTCGCTGTGACAATCAAATGTTGTGGATGATCCTTATTTTTTTTTTGTTTTGTTACCGGAATATTTCTGTGTGTTTTTGTAATCAATTAAATCAACTTGATTTGTTTTCTTTTTACCCTTCTGATGTTTTGTTTCCACAGAACACGACATGCATGAAATGCATTTTTTTTTTTTAATGCATCGGCCCAAACTTAAAAGATTCACCTGTATCGAAACATTTCATTGTTGTTTCTCTTTACTTTTGTAGCGATGTGGAAGAGCTGCTGGTGTCATTATGACAACACTGAAAAAGAAATAGGAATGGATTGAGTTATATACTATACACATTACACGACTCACAAAAAGTTAAGAGACATTTGGTTTTTGGTTGAAATTTCAGACTGAGCCTAAAATGCATTAAAACCTTTCCAGGTAAACTTTGTGACCTTCTCTAAGCGTTTGGATGCACATGTCCTGTTAAATGTTTCAGTACTTTATTTTAACAAGTTGCTGTTCTCTAATGAGCTGAACGAAAACATTTCACAACTGTTGTTTGATCCTTGAATTGATCAATAATCCTGGTTCAATTAGACATTAAACAGTCGACCTCATCGTGCCATTTACATTTTGACATAATTTGATCAATGACAACCCCTAACAACGGATCAACAGTACCTTGCCATTGTGATGCTTCAAACAAGGCATTCTCAGACGGAACTGGCCACCGAGGTGAGAGTGTCACAAAGTGTCATCGGCAGGTTGCAACAGAAGTACCGAGATACTGGAAGAGTCACAGAAAGATGTACAAGTGGACGTTCTTTGGCCACATCCCATGCTGATGACCGCTACATTGTAAACAATGCCCCGAGAAACCGGATGTTTGCTGAAATCACCAGTGCATCCTTCGACTTAAATATCTTACGTTCATGATATGATATCAATGTAGCGTGAACTTTTGACATTTTTCATACATTCCATCCGAAAGCCAAAAATCCCTAACTTTTTGTAAATAGTCTATAATTAGATGGTAATTCTCATTCAAAGCAGACACTACTGCTTCTCGCTACTTCCGCGTGTCTACGTAAACTCTGTTGACCCATACTTTTTTAAATACTTCTCCTGCTGCTTCGCTTTATTTCCAATGATATTGTGAGGCACGAAGAGATATATTCGAAATATACATTATAAAAAATCGAACCTTGATGGGTGAAAAAAATTCGAAATTCACCTCTATCGTTTACGTACATGTAGCTACGGAATCCGTGTCAGCCCGAACTTCATGTGTTCTCAAAACTGCACCTCTGCTCCTTCGCTTGACTTCAGTGACGATGGAAAACTGCATCCGCCAGCTAGCTCGTTAGCTAACCCTGAATAACTCAATAATGACGCGTTTTAGTGTAAAAAGAAATAACGGCAACAGTGAACGGTCTCGTAATGCCGTTGCGTCGTGTTATTTACGGCACAAAGAAGAGCGTGGAGATGTTAGTGACGTTCCAGTCCTGCCATAGCGCGACATTGTGCGGGTTAGATTAGCTCCGGCTGCTCAGTGACTCGGTGTGATTTGATATGGCAGCTCGGGAACCAGCTAGCATCCACCACAACTCGACCCATTTCTTCATTTGTTTACACTTGATGACAATAAACCTTTTGAAAGTGTATCCGGTGTATGACTAAAAGTTACGGCGTCGGCCCTTTTGGCATTTGTTAACGAAACCGCCTGGCATGGAGCCAGGCGACTTGCGGGAGAGCCCCGCCGGTTCCGGAGAGTCCGATGCCGGCGACTGGAGGGAGGTTCGGCCCGGCGGGGAGGACGAAGGGAAAGCCGCCCACATTGAGCCTATGGCGGCCACAAAGATGTCGCCGAGAGACACCTGCCGCCATGACGTCGGGGGCGATAAAGCAACTAAAACGGGCGACCAGCTTCACAGCCCTTACGACGACGAGCTGGACCCCCGAATACAGGTAGATACGTTGTAACGAAGTTTAGGTGCACTTAAGTAATAATAATAATACATTTTATTTATAAGCGCCTTTCAAGACACCCAAGGACACTTTACAATATTTGTACTTTTACCTCAGTACAGAATGTGAGTATTTCCTCACCTCTACTTAGAGGACACTTCATTAGCTACATTTGCACGATACTATACAACTTGAAATCTGCATTAACCACGCTAGTACTGTAATGCTAAGTCTTGGGGCCAAGCATCCGAAAATATCGTGGTATTATAAGCTTTTAGTTGAAAATATTTACTTAATCATTAATAATCTTCCAATTCGGAATGTATAATTTATCTCTCAAATATCGCCATTGCATCCCCTGCCAGGGGCGATTCTAGGTTTAGAACAAGGTTTTGGGGTGTTAAAGACAGGTCTATGAGTGTGACAAAGACCGGAGGACAGGGGGCTGTGAGTGGGGTTTAGTCTGAAAAAAAACCCCATTAAAATATAGTAATATCAGAACATAAGACTTTTATTGACAAAAAATGTGTAGCTCATGTGAGATTACAATTATCTTTGTCAAAATTATACAACTTTGCCTTAAAAAATATGACTCACAATTTTTATGACTTTTTATCTGTAAAAATTGTTGTAAGTAAGGTTTTTTTCTTCATCGATCATTAAATCATTGATTGACAGAAAAAACTTCTCCTTTTCCCCTCCCAGGAAGAGTTGGAGCACCTAAACGAAGCCAGCGCTGAAATAAACAAGCTTGAACTGGAGTTAGATGTAAGTTAACGACAACTGCTTGAATCTTGAGTTCCATTTTTTGTTGTTGTGAATTTCTACTGCTAAAACACTCGCTTCATATTCCCATATGCTACTTATCAATATGCTCATTCCATTTATCGTAACAGTGAAACCAGAGAGCTTTGTGTTACATGCTAATAGTTTGAACATGCTGGAGTGCTTCCTGTCACACTCGAGTGCAAAATCCAATCATGGGATCCACTTCAGAGGAATCTAATCTTCTGCCTCTGGTGGTTCTCCCATCCAGGATGCCCGGTCGGGATACCGCAAGATTCTCACAGAGTCCGCTCGGAAGCTAAACGCTCACAGCTCCCAACTGGGTACCTGCATCGAGAAGGCCAGGCCCTACTACGAGGCCCGGCGGCTGGCCAAAGAGGTGGGCACAAGAAAAAAAATAAACATTTTCTCATTTTACATTGTAAGCAGTTATTTTAGCAGATCACCTATATGACAATTCACAATGACATTGCATGTTAAAGATTCTGGAAAACGAAATGTTCTGCATGGCACCATAAGTAAAGAAAGAGCCATTGAGAACACGGGAGATTGCTTGAGTGATGATTTCCACCATCTTTACCGTTGTACTTTGAAAGTGTGAATAGTCAGTCGAAAATAAGATGCTACTTGAGGTGAACTGTGACACAGTGGTGGCAGTAATTCGAAAAATTGATATGGTTTTCATGGTCATCGATGGACTAGCCTTGTTACCTCGGCTGTCATTTTCTGTTGCTTGGATTAATAGCCCGAAATGGTTAGCGCTGTAACTATACTTGACTCAGCTAAGATGAAACTAAAACTGAATTTGTTGTAAGGATGAAACCAAGACTAAAAAAACCACAAAACAATCAACTACAAGAGTAGTCACTTGCTGTCTACCATCTGAAAGTGTCACCTCTGCCTATTTAATACTAGGAATTGGCTTCTTGAAATATGTCTTGTGCGATAAGGTGGGAACGTTGTGGTCCTTGTGTGTCGGACCTGATAACGCGTGTGACTGTGTGTAGAGAGTGGTCCCCCTCCGTCTGATAACACTGAGGAACAATGCGATTAAAAAAAAAAATCTGTTGAATTCGATATGTATGTGATTTCAACTAAACTTAGCAAGATTATATTAAAATTGCAGGGATTTTTTTCCCCCCCACAAAATTCCACTGATTAGATGTAGTAAGACTTGGCAGCTTTTTACAATTGGACCCATCTACAGCCACGTGGCAACTTTTTTGTGCAGTCACAATTGAAACAGTGCAATCAGAGGTGTGTGCATACCCCAATAGCTCAGTACTATCAATGTCTGCAAACAGAAATAAGAATAAGAAAACCTGTATTCATCTCACAATAGAGAAATTCCCAATTTACAACAGCAAAGTTATGAAGAAAGCTAACATCGAAGACATTAAGCGAAAACATCGATCCTATGCCTCAAAAACTTGACATGATAGAGTATCAGTTGTGGATTCCGCAACCAAAAATGATTAAAAACAACTGTTAGACCTAACTCAACAAAAATTGTGTTCCCAATTGTATGTATTTGGTGGTCCCTGTCTGTCAAGTCTGATGACGTGTGTGTGTGTGCGTGTGTGTGTCTGGTCTCATAATGTGTGTGGTGGACTCCTTGTGGCGTCTGACAACGTGTCTGTGTGTGGTGGTTGTCCTGTTTAAAGGCTGATGTTTTTGGCGGTCCCCGTTTATCGGGTCTTAAAATGTGTGTGCTGTGGTCCTTGCGCAGGCTCAGCAGGAGACCCAGAAGGCAGCGCTGAGCTACGAGCGCGCCGTCTCCATGCATACGGCAGCTCGGGAGATGGTGTACGTAGCGGAACAGGGCCTCATGGCGGACGGAAAGAACACCCTGGATCCAACCTGGCAAGAGATGCTCAACCACGCAACCTCCAAGGTGACAACACACACACACACACACACGCACGCACACAAATTCCCCTGTGTGCGTGGGTGCGTCTTGCTGACTGTCTCCAGCGTGTGTTGCAGGTGAACGAGGCTGAGGAAGAGCGTCTCCGCAGTGAGCGCGAACACATGCGCGTTACTCACGCCTGTCAAGAGGCTGAGGCTCGTGTGCAGACTCTGCAGAAGTCGCTGAGGAGAGCCATCCTCAAGTCCAAGCCTTACTTTGAGCTCAAGGCACAATTTAACCACATACTTGAGGTGAGGCGCCGATCAAATGGAGACACGGGGGGGGGGGGGGGGCTCTGAGGAACTGGCGAGGGTTCAATGTAATTTCAAGCTTTAAAAGTGTACGTGTAGTTTGTAAAAACCCTTGGAAGTTCTGTTAGCCACATGGAGCCTTTTGTTTGTGTCTTTGTCGTGTGCGTGTGCGTCCCCCCAGGAGCACAAGACCAAAGTTCTCCAGCTGGAGCAGCACGTGTCCAAAGTCAAGATCCGCTACTCCATCGCTCTGAGGAACCTGGAACAGATCAGCGAGCAGATCCACGCTCAGAGGGGCCACGATGCCCCTGTGCCTGGAGGGCGCAGCCCCCCCGTGGGGGCTGAGTCAGACACCTACAAAGAGGGCAGAGCCTGCGGGGGCGCCGGCCCGCCGCCCGGCGACCGGCCGGACCCGGACAAACAACGCGAACGGGCCGGCTCGGACTCCCTGTCTGTCTTCAGCCTGCAGACCATCGCCTCGGATCTGGAGAAGTACGACTCGGTAGAGCACCTGGGCGACCTTAGCGACGCCGGCAGCGTGACGGGCGAGGAGGGCGAGCGGGACCAGAACCGGGTGGCGGAGCGGCGGGATAAGCTGAGCCAAGTTAGCGCCCGCCAGCGCCAACAGGAGTTCTCAAAGCAGCACCACCGCAGCTTCAGCTTGTAGTACTACTTCTCTAATCAAGTAAAACTACAAACATGACTGCCCAAGTGTAAATAAGCGCATTCGTGTTACGTACACTGAGGCTGTGTTGGGATTCACTCCCGAGCCATCGCATCGTGCCCTATTTCGCCAGTTGGCCATTTTGCAATCAAAAGTAGTGAACAACTAAACAAGGGGATATTTAGTGGACTGTCACTATTCAGGAATTTCTAGTAGACTTTTTAGTTCCACTAAATAGTCCACCATAGTCAAGTAGCATTGTAAGCTAGTTCAAATCTACAATTCATGTGCTACTTAGCTCTCATTCACTGCTGGTGGCGCACCTGGCAGGAATCCTTTACCATTGTACTACAGTGAAACTCCTCTACAGCGAAATCATGTTTGCAGCAAGGAATTTTTCACAACGGGGGGTTTTTCACTGTAGCAAATTTGATCTCAGATGTAAACACACACACACACACAAACGTATGTGTACACGCACACACAATCGTATGTGTACTCTTTATTTTTATTCCAATAGTGCATAAGTATGAGCATACACTTATTTGACACTTCATATGGTGAGTGTAGATAGAAAAAAAGGGAAAGAAATTGCAAAATTTATGATCAGCATTCACTTTCACTTCCATCAATTTCTTGGATAATATCTTTTATTTTGCTTCCTCCGTCTTTCATTTTGATCACGTTTCCCCTCTCTTCCAGCGTCAGAGCGTTTCTTGTCTTAGCTGCTTGACATCCAAAGGTCCGTTTTGTAGCCATTTTAGCAATGCAACGTTCATGCTGCGTCTGAATCGAACAATAACAGATACCCGGTGGCTTTTCTATCCACTATCTCACTGTCTCTAACTCGACCTCCCCTCGATCGCCACCCAAGACAGCGTTGCTCAGTTGATGTCATGCAATGAACTTTTAAGCCAGCCACGGGACTCTTCGTCGTCCTCGATGGCCACAGTTATCGCGATGGAACTCGCCTTCTCTCTAATTAGCGCTCCAGTTAGCGTAAGCTTTTTAGCATGATAATAAGTAAAGCATTCCAGGAAACGTTCGTTTATTTGAATGTCCGTCGAGCCATAAGCAATTTACTCTGAGCAGCTAATCGGATGCATTCCACGCTATCTTCCACGGATCAAGCTACAGTATCTACACACATAGACGGTGAGGTCCCTCTTGGCCAATCGGAAGCCAGGATGATGCGCGGTAAGCCAATGGCAAGAGCAGCTATGAGTATGTTGCGTTCAGGAAAGTCGGAGCTGTGTAAACCAGTGTGGTGGTTGCTTTTGCCGTTTCTGAACGAAGCAGTACAGGTCGCTGTTGGATTAAACTTCGTTGTAGTGAATCTCTCGCGAGGCAAGAGCATAGAAAAAGATTTGGTATAACGCAACGGGTTTTTTTTCGTCGTATGGGGGGCAGGAGAATGGGAATGGTGTTAATGTATGAATATTTTTTTCACATTAGGGGGTATTTTCGCCCATGTAGGTTTCGTTCTAGAGGAGTTTCACTGTACCTACTCCATGAATTCGTTTGGGGGGGGGGGGGTCTGTTTGCAGCACAAGCTAGTTTCAATGTTGACATGCACTCCTCTAAGGGAATCCATTCGCATTGCATGTTAAAACTAATGGGTGGTTAGCATGAAGAAAGGTGGGGGGTTGGGCGATTGATCCTGTAGCTGTTTATGTAATGCAGTGAAGCGTGTCATGTACGCCCCCAGCCCACCCGTTTTCAGAGTTTACGTATTTACTGGCATTGCTTGATGTTGCACACGTTTTACGAGAAAGTTATTTATTCTGGCGGAAACTTGAGCGCTGATGGCGTTTAACATGCTACATGACGATGCTCTCAATTTTTATTTTCAGCGAAATAACTCAAATGTCTTTAGTTCCAATTGTGGAGATTGCATTCGGAATCATTCTGTATTTTGTCACACACGCAACACACACGCGTGTGTTTGTGTGTGTCTGTGTGTATGTATCAGGGAGTAGGTTAATACAGTAGTGAACTAATCCGAACACAGAGGCTAGTATTTTTATTTACTTTGCCCTTTAGAATGATTTTTTAAATTATTATTGTTTTTTTAATTCAAAATTAGAAGTGTGCCTTGCCACAAACTACCAGTTTCAATGCTAGCCTTGCTATGTAGTTGTAACTGATGCATAGAGAAGTACAAATGTGTGCTCTTCGAGCGGTAAATGTTAGCACCGTGATGGATGATGGTGAATAATTTGGCAACAAAATGAAGATCACACGCTGTGAAAATTTCAATTCATGCTGAGAATAATATCATTTAATATAAAACAAAGCCATGAGAACAAAGTTTGACCAATGCAACAACAATGTTCTGTGACTGTGCAAAAACGTTGACTTTTGGAGGCTGTCAAGCAGATTCATACATTAGTCAACTTGGAGTCTGACATCAAATTCCGAAACGTATGAAAACTCAATATTTTTGATTTGGTAGTCAAAGATGGAAAATTCTGATCCTGTAGTAGAATCTTAATTTTTTATTTACCCTTGCATGAATATTACAAGAATTGATTCCACAATTTTTGTCCAAATTCTGCAATCCTGATTTTTATACTTATGACATTTTTTTAAATCTAAGATTATTTTAATTTTTTTATTGATTGTTATTGATTTTTGTGGAGTCAAAGATTGGAATTGATGAATTGTTCATCTCTGTTTTTTCCCCCCGCAGGATAATCCTGAGACATGAATCACGATTCTTTTGTCTCAAAATTGTTAACTTTAAATTCAGCGGAGTAATCAACATTATTTTTAAAATCCTCCGATCCATTATAAAGATGCCACTCAAACAAGGCAATTTATTTATATTTTTTAACCTGCTCTGTATGTTTTACTTTCTTGTGTGACCAGTTTTTATCTTATGAACACAACGTTGGTAAATAATCGATGGACATTTGACTCCTGCGAGTTGTTCAGAAAACCCTCATGTTAATACCACACCTCACCTTCATCGTCGTCATCATCAAATGACATGACTAAAATAAAGTTGTACATATTGATATTGGACAGTGGAACTTGAGTGCAGGTTGCTCTTGGGGGGGGGGGGGTCAAATGGAAGGATGGTGAAAGCAGTGGAGGCGGAAGTAAAGTCTTCCTTGGTCTAGCTGCAATTAGCCATTTATAGAACTATGAGAGCAGAGCCCGGAATAGAAAAAGGAAAGGGTAGCAAAAGCCACAAAACAGAAAGAAAAGCCTTGAATAGATTGGGTGAAAGAAGACAAACTGATAAAAGGTTGGAAAAGTCAGGAATAGAATAAAAAAACATCCATATTTAAGACAAGGACTAGTAAAAGGAATAAATTAAATAATGGGAATGATGAATAGAATTAGTTAGGAAAGCAAAAAAAAAAAAAAACCCCAAAAGACCAGATTGGATGAAAGAAAAGGAAGATAAAGACGGGAATAAAATGCGCGGGCACCCGCGGCGGCTCCTCTTGTTTGTTGTCTGTTTAAGAGGGAGGAAATTTCATCTGTGCTTGACAATAAAGTTGTACAGTACTTGATACTTGAGATTGTTGCCCGAAGTTTGGCACCAGCTAAAAATGCTAAGCGCGGTCGTTATCAACAACATAAAATTATATTCACTAATGCTATATAACAACTTTATGCCGTTCTAACATGAACAACGTACCAAAATAAATTGTTGAAAAACAAACGGTACTTCAAAGTGAATGCCTATCGAACCTACAAATTAATACGACTGAACTGCAGTTTGTCAGTTTTGTGATTGTGAGCGAGCCGAGTGTAGGGTCTGCACTACATTGACTATAATCCATTGCGGCTTTATCCGTTGGTCTTTTACTAAGTGCTTTAATTTAATACCACTGAACCATGATGGCCTGAATGTACCCCCATCCGCCCCTTGTTCTCCCTTGTCATATTCAACCTCATCAGCAGCACCTCGAACCCAAATCCCCCAAAAAACAAAACACCGCACTTGTTCCAAGATGGAGCCTAGACCTGACTTGTGCGCATGCGTGCGTCATCCTTAGGACGTCGACGGGGAATTTGCTCCAGATTGTAAGGGAGGGTGGAGGAGAGAAGAGGATGGGGCTTCTACCGCTTCGTCGCTGTATATAGTGCATGTCTGTCACATATATTTTGTAGCGAGCCATCTTTTTGTCTCCATTCGCTTTTATCGGCGTACCAACGTCCCGTTTAAGCACGCACGCGGACGTACATAGCGGCGTGACGCTCGACCCTTCAAAAGCCAAGGAAGAGGAACGATAATGTACATTTGCACTGTGTAGTTTAATGTTTGTATTCTTTTTTTTTTTTTTTTGTCCTTTTCAAAGTCAAGGTAAGTGCACTTTGCGTCACGAGCGTCTGTCGATATGTGTGTACGTTATGTTTGTTATTTTGACATAGTCAGGTTCGACTGATCCGCAGAATGATGCGTTTACGTACCATCAACACTGCTTAGCACACTGTCAACGTTTGGGCCAAGCTACAATGATGCATTTATGATCACGCGACGTTTGGGACAAGTGAGAACGGGCTTGCTCGGCCTCGGTTCGTGACCGGTCCAGGAGATTGTTTGTGGCAGCATACTTCCCGTGACCCCTCGCGCGCATTTTCGAGGCTTCTCCGAGCCCGGGTGAACGCGCCTTTTTCGTGGATCGCGCCTCTTCTGCTTCCGGCAGCTGGATGCTAGGTCGAGGCGAACCGAACCGAGCCTTCCCCAAGCAGCTTCCGGTGATAGCCAAATTTCCGAGTGTCAGATTTACTGGATGTAAAAAGTTACTCGGGGTATTCTATATATTTGAGTCAGGTGTCTATTGATACTTTACAGTTACAGAATGTAAGTGATACAGTATGTTGTCACGATATTGTGATTGCAGGGTAATCAATGATGACATCTGGTGTATAGACACTGCACTGTCAGAGCTGACGAGATCAATGTGGGTGACAAAGACTCAGTGGTAGAGTGGTCGTAACCAAGAGGTTGGTGGTTTGATCCTCACGTCAAAGTGTCCTTGAGCAAGACACTGAACCCGCAGTTTCTGATGCCGCCTCATCAGCAGGTGAATGAGGAAACGCTGTACACTACCCGAGATAGAAAAGTAACAGCCCAGTTACGTTGCCAAGGCAAGTAACTTAAATTACCAACGGGTAAAAGGAGCTACAAGCAATTCAATCAATTAGCATGCTGCTACAGCTGCTCTAAAATAGCCGCTGATTGTAATGGGTGACAGGTGTGTTGCCAAGGCACCGCCCACTCTATCTTATTTTAATTAAGAGAGACATCTAAATCCGTTAGCAGACTACTTACTGGTTTGTGAAGGATAACGGGCAGATTGCGGTGGCGGGCGGGGGTTAAAATGTGACTTGTAGATGGTTTGCGTAAGAGTTTGAATATTTCAACAAGGAGGTGGGAAAGCTGGTGGCACGCACTTCTGCGGCCTGCAGTGTTGTGGGGCAGAGACAGGGGGGCCTTGTCCACGCTTCTCAAGCTGTAATTCGCATTTCAAGCTTGAGGCCAGTCGACACGCATGCACGCACGCACGCACTTACCGCGCATTTTGCTTTCATCTGGCCCAGTGTGTGATGTGCTGCTATTAAAATCACTCCCGGTGGGTTGACCCATTCTTTCGTCCTCACTCTCCATCCTGTCCTCCCTTCTCCCCCCCCCCCCACACCCAACCCTTTTCGAGTGGGGTGGTGTCTACTTCCTGCACGCCTCCTTGTCAGCATAAGTCTAAAAATATTGTCGGCTTCCAGCAGAGTTTGTCTGTCTTCCACCGGTCGGCAAACCTCGCCACCATCTGTCTCCGGCACGGAGGTGTGGTTTTTTTTTGTCATTTTTCTAGGTAGGCACAAATAAACAGGGCTCCCACACTTTATAGCATATTTTTCTGCAATTGTGTTTTATGGGTTTCTACATTGAAAACGTGTAGCGTTATTATGAATCGGAGGATACGATAACGGAAGCTGTACATCAAGCAAGAATAAAGAATTCCATTTCCAAAAATTCATCAATTAGTGTCCTCAGTTCCCATTGTTTATTTATAGATTTAATCATTAAATAATACCATATATGTATGCATGTATCATGTATATACACAGAACTTGGTGTCATTTGAAGTTTTGCAAAGTTTATTATTCCAAAGTGCAAATGAGAAGCTATTTTTAGTGTCTTTGTTGTGTGCGAGCGTGTGTGTGCGTGTGTGTGTGTTTCAGCATGCTCGTGGGACCACTGTGTCGATTCAAGTCTTTGGACTTTTTAACTGCTTAGCATAATGTAGCATTTAGACTCTTGGTGGCTCTTCATGTGCCAATGTTGGAGCGTTATTGAATCATGACAGAAATTCAGGAATGTCAAGAAATCTAAGGAACACTAAAAATACCGGCAGTTAGTAGCACACTTGGAGTACTGGAGACTCGGGTGTTGAGGTTCTTGCTGCAGTGGAAACACACCCTAGAGTCCCATAGAATCACGTTGGGGAACAACGAAAAAGACACTACTTTGTGGCAGAATGAGAAATCCAGGAACACTTTGGGACCTGAAGGAAAACATCACGAGCTTTGGAATGTTGTAACACTACGGGTACTTTGTGTAAATGAATAAAAAAAAACAATAATAATAATACATCATATATGACTACTCGCCCTCTGTTTTGTCTTCTAGGTGGAGTCATGATGGCGCTTTTGTTTCTACTGGTACTCAACATTCTACCATCGCTTGTTGTGCCCATACATAATTCATCAACTGGAGGTAATTTGTGCATGTATGTGTGCGCGCGTGACTGTGCGTGGGATGATGGGAAGGAATGAAGTCCGTTGAGAGCACGATTTGTCAGCTAAATTGACCGTGTTTCATGTGTCGTGTTTTGCTGTAATTTATCAACCTCATCCGATGAAAGGCTTTTTCTTCTGTCATTCGTTTTTCTTTTTTCTTTTTTTTATTCCCTTTCCCAGGCTGTGCCATCATCCGGCCTCCGAGGGATGGAGGTATCCGCTACAGAGGCCTGACACAAGAGCAGGTGATAAGAAATACAATCCAAAACACAGTATATGCTTGTTTTAAGATTGCACAACATAACACTGAGAAAAGTAATTAACTTGTACAAATGGTAGGGCGTTAAATGTCAGGATAAAGGTATGGGGATAAAAATCTCAGGTTTACGTTGCATCCTTTTACAGAGTCACCCTAACTTATCAGTACTGTAAATAAAAAAAATAATGGCATTTTGGGATACTGTGCATGCAGAATTCACTTTTCATCTTTTTTTGTTTTGTTTTTGTTTTTTGACGGTTTGATTTCACCCTCAAAATTTGGCACAAAATATCGCATTAAAGATAAATTCAAAGTGATTTTTCAAAGACGTTTTCAAATGTATTTCAAAAATGGCGGTGTCCCACAGGATCAATACCAGAAACTCAAACCTTTGGGTGACACCTATGAATTTGAGAGTTTAGAGGACGACGTCAACTAAAAGATTTTCTTTACACTAATATGTTCCCTGCACCCCCAGTCGTCTGAACACAGCATTCTGATTAATATTGTATTTGTGAAATTTTAATTAAGCAAAAAAAAATCCGCCACTTGCTCTCGAATGAAAATGATTTGACAGTCTTTAAGGTCGCAGGTAACGACCGTCACGGCTCACCTGTTTTATGGGTTTGATCTTGTGACGTTGGCAAGCTGAGTCCAGAGGTACTGTGATATGGATAAAAACGGCTTGATTATTCTGCTTAATTCATATTCTACAAATGCAGGAAATATTAATCGAGAATATCGTTTTTGGGGGGGGGCTTATTGAGGAAAAAGAACCCTTCACTCCATTGAGTTTTAGTGTCATTCAAATTCTGTTCACACAAAAACAACTCTGCAATGTCTTATTTTCCCTGGTTGCCACCATATGGCAGTGTTTTGAGAGGACTTGAACGCATCTCCATGTAATTTTCATCACTGCCTTTGCAGATTCGTAGTGTTCAGATTTTACCGGTGGATTACGAGATTGAGTACATCTGCCGCGGGAACCGCGTGATTGTGGGGCCTAAAGTCAGGAAATGTTTACCCAACGGCACGTGGACAGACATGACGCAGCACAGCAGCTGTCGTGAGTACTCGAGTCTTTATTTGTATTCGGGTATGGGGATGCGAAGGCTGCAATGGTTTTCTTTCAGTTTCAGCTTTAACCGAACGCCACAAAATACAACACATCTGTCGTGACAGGACACACGAAAACATTCCATGCCTGAAAGTGAACAGGAAGTCTGCCATTTTTGTTTGAAACAGACACTTTGGGCTGATACACAAACAAGACACAACACGAAATTGAGTGGACATGAAAAAGTCTCAAGGAGCCATGTCGGAAATCAGACCGAAAATGAAGCATCTCACCCCCTCAAAACTCACTCAGGAGTGATTTGTGGAAAGTAAGAAAATAAAAAGCCCCTGACATCAGTTTTACTGAAAAAAACTAAAAAAAACCGTGGATCAAAAACATCCCTCAAGGTGGTTAAAAAAAAAGACAGTCTTCCGCTTAGTTATGTAAAAAAAAAAAAAAGCCAGTGTGAAATTTCTATTCGGGTCATGTTTTGGGTGCAGCGATGCGATGAAATCCTTTGTTGATTTTTATTCTTTTATGTTCCTAATAAGAATTTCCAGCGTCCATTACATTCAAGTAATGCTTCTTTTTGCAAAAAATAGAAAGCTGCAGATTAGGTGGCTTTCACAGAAAAAACAGTCTGTACACACACACACACACACACACACACACACACACACACACACACACACACAGCAGATTAAAAACTGCCGCCAGTTTCAAATAAGACGAACTAAAGGACACCGAGACTAAAATGTTCCAAATAATCTGTTAATGGTGCCTGTCACTTTAAGTGGGTCCCAAAAGACATTTTATTGAGTTTCACACCAATGGGAAATAGGTTTTCAAGTTATATTCATTTTTAGATGTTACTTTAACCGTGTGCTTTGGTAGCTATGTTAGCCTTTTAGCTTTTCTTGCTAATTTAACGAGCAGTACCTGGTTTGGGTTTTGTTGTATCCACAGCAGAATCAGAGCTAACGATGCCAATTCCATTAGTAAATTATATTATTATTATATGATATGATTTTAAATAATTAAAAACATCTTACAAAGAATGTGGCTAATCTTAATGCTAAGCATCAACATAGCAGTCACGTTGAGTGTGTTAACGTAGGCGCTATTAGCATTTAGCAATATTCAATCTTTCAATCCACAAATGACCCCAGATGTATTGGTTCGCTGTTAATATGGCTGCGAGGCGTCTAAAGATAAATAATGGTGAATCAGCACTAAATGAATGCTATTACTAACACAGCACAGGAGCTAAAAAGCAAATAGAGCATGTATGAAGATCATCTAAAACTAAAATGATGCTAATGCTATGTAGCTATTGCTAACATACAACTAAAAATGCTCATAACGATGGCATATTTGGGCAACTCCTTCAGATAATCAATGCTACGTGTAAAAGTATGTAAAGTGACGTTTTAAGCTTGTATCTGTTGTAGCTTGACTTGTTAGCCTCTTTAGCCGTGTGCTGCTAACACATGTGTTCTTTTTGTCAGTATTGCTGTGTCCTCGCGTGTGGACTTCTCTGGAGAACGGCCAGGTGACAGTGAGACCCCCAGGTCCCCCGGTTGAGGGCTCGGTTCTGCACTACCGCTGCCACAGTGGCTTCATTCTGGAGGGACGCAACGCCAGCCACTGCACCAAACTGGGAAAATGGGACGCTCCTAAGCCCATTTGCCTCTGTGAGTAACACTATGACACGACCAAAGCAAACAAAAATTTAATCCAGAACATCTGGAACAAGCACTTTTCATGCAGTTTTTGTGGGACTATCTTAATCCATAATGGAGGAAAATATTTTTTTCCTCCAATTTTGACTCCCCAAGCACCTTCGACCTTCAGATTACATGACCTCTATTTTATTTCATTTTTTTCCTAATCTATCTATCCATCAACATCAATCGCAAAGGGAAAGTCTCTGAGTGACAGTGATATATGATGATTTAGTGATCAACTATATTTTGGATTATACTATTATGTATTTTGCATGCAAAAAATCTCTCAATATGCATTGCGTGTATGCTTGACATTACGCACTGACGTCAGTATGAACAGAGGACAGTAAAGGAGTAATATACCGTAATTTCCGGACTATAAACCGCGACTTTTGTCACACGCTTTCAACTCTGCGGCTTATTTAATGAAGCAGCCTATATAAAGACTTTTTTAACGGCCGCCTGTGTACCATCTTTCTTTGTAAATATCTCATGTAACAATATGGGCACCTGCGGCTTATAGGCAGGTGCGGCTTATGTGTGTACAAAATGTTTTTTTCCTTTAAAATGTAGTGGTGCGGCTTATAATTAGGTGCGGTCTATAGTCCACAAATTACGGTATATAAATGGTGTAAACAGTGTACACATTAATATGCATAATATTGATTGTACATGGGAAATATGTTTCCATTATTGCACATCGTCTTCAAGTATTTTCCTCACATCCAGCGAGTAATTATGTACAGTAAGCGAATGGTGTAAAAGATGAACATGGTTTCTGACAGTGAAGCTGAATAAGTCTGCTGCTGCATAGTGTCGTGGAGAGGATGTTAATGATTTGTCCAAGATGGAGGGAGAGAACTTTGCTGAGTGTTCTCTTCAGTGCCCTGATGTCACCGGCCGTCTTGCAGTTTTTTTTTTTTTTTTCTCAGTTGCTTTGGTACGTTTCTCAGATCCGAATTGAATTTTGAGAAATTCAATTTTCACATCATTGTGTCACTTGTGCAGAAGCAAAAGCAGTTTCTCATTGCTTTGGAACAAATTTCAAATGCATTGGGTACATCCACGCAAATGATTATGTACAATACTTTCTGACTTGACCAGTTGCTTATGTCATGTTGGTCAAAATTGATTTTTTATAAGTGGAATTGTATGACACCCCAGAACATTGTGGCACTACTTGGTTGTCTTTACACACAAAAAAAAAATAGCTGAACCGGTTGTCATAACATGTCAAGTATATTTCTATACATTCGCCAAAAGACTTTTTTTTTTTTTTCCCCAGGCGAATCTCAATTCATGAAGGGAAATGTGGCATCCCTGATACGGATGCTGACGGCCCAGCAGATATCAGAAAAATAGATGTTATTTGCTATCATAGACTGGTAGGATGGTACTTGCTGTACACATTGAAACATCTGAGCTTTCTCAGAAAATATATTCTGCTCCTTCCCTTCTTGTAAATAGCATCCATGTCGGTGCTCCATTCCAGTCCAAGTTCAAGTGCACAATTTGCTCACATATGTGCAAATGAATGAGGATTTGGTGAAAGAAATCCACAGTTTGCCAGCTGGTTATTAGGGTTGCCGTGACAACCATTAAAGTTGCTATGGGAATCTTTGGTTTAAAAAAAAAAAAAAGCTCTGACAATGTGAAAGTAGGTTGCGTAATCCCGAACAGTTTGGAAACATGGTGGAGTGTTGTTGACTTGTTCTATATTTGGGGAAAGCTTGGAGTGAAAATTTCAAGGCCTTTGAATCACAGCCTGATGTGCGGTGACCGTCAATCATCAATAAATAATAAATGATGGCGGATCTAATACTGGGTATTTACTGTGAGGATGCGATGAGATTACGTAAAAGCAGCTACTGCCAAGGAGTTCTATTCCGCATGGGCACAATGACACCGTTGCTGACATCTGGTGGACAACAATTATTTGAATTGCGGTTGTACTCTGCATGAAGTCATCTTTTTTTGTATTATACTGAAATTCAACCTGAAGCATAAAAACCATTATGCATAGTAAGCATTAAGAACAAAAGTCAGACATATTTTTTTTCATGTCTCAGTTAAAATAGGACATTGTTTGTGAGGAGTATGTTTTTTATCTCAAAACTAGTTGTGTAAAACAACAGACTTATCCTTTACTCTGAAACAATGGTTCAATTTCATCATATGATGTTCTGGGGCTACGTCAAAACTTTATGTGTGCACTGAAGATGAACAGCATGTACAAAGGTATCTGTCATGACCGTGTTGTCATTGCTTTTTTTTTTCTTTTAACATGTTTTTTCCCCCCCTTTTTTTATGCTTCTGTCTCCCGAAGACGACAAAAACAACACAGGTAAGACACATTCCATTGTAATGAATTACTATGATTCATCTTTGTTGCCGGTTTGAAGAATCAAGATCAACAGAACGAATAGAAATTATCCACAAAGTCCAACAAAAGGTCCGCCCACAGGCGTATTTTGGAGAACGCAATGTACGCGGCGTTTAAATAGTGTGAACCCTCCTCTTGTCAGTTAAAGATAACCGCCACCTCGCACAATAAAAATAACCACAATAACTACAATCCACACATACTGTGTACGCTAACAGACACACAGTCGACTCAACTTTAGAGCTGTAATGCTGTTTATTAGCCACAGGAGGGCAGCAGAGTTACTTTCTAAGGTCCTGATTTGCGCACCAGGGAGCAGTGTGGTCTTTAAAAAAAAAGCCTACATCTAAACAAACGAGTCCTCATTCTTTTTTACGAGAAATCTGTCAAATAATATCTCGTTTAACGCTGTTAAATAATTTTTTTAAAATGATATTTTATACATAATTTTTTAACACTTTTTTAAAACTTACTATTAATTAATAGAAATTGTAAAAAGAAATGTTTGTGTAAGTCGAGGGGTTCGTAGGTTTTAGAAGGATTGCTCTACGTTTAGAACGGGCAAAAAGGGGAGGACGACTTCGTTTGAACGTCTGCCTCGTCACTCGCGAACGAACACCCCTCCTTCCGGTAACGACCCACCTTCCTGCTTTACTTTGCCAATCAGATGTAAGCAACATAAGACTATTTCAGAAAGTATTAAACAGGATATAATTTAGGTAACTGTAACATAAAATAATATAATGCTCAAATATAAAATGATAATAATAACAATTTAACAAAAACTTACATTGGTAAATAATAAAAATAAATGACGACGTTTCTAATATGAGAGCACTACCTCCAAATCTCTTGTAGCAAAGCACAGTGGTTTCATTGGGGGGTCATACTTAAGTGTGTACATGACAATGTAGACATTAGCGATATTGAGTACCTCCCCCAGGGATCGTTGTAAAATGGTGGTTAAGTGCCGCGAGGATGAGGACCATTAACTTTGCTCATCACTAAGCTAATTGTCATTCTCCAGCTCGATGGAGATTTGGGTGTCTTCATGAGATTGCCGCTAATTGCCTTGCGGAGGCAGGCGATGGAGAACGGGAATTGTCGCCATTTGAAATGTGACAGACTCGGAAGCAATTCCCCATTCTTTGTGGATTATTTCTTGTGCTGCTGTTTATTTCTGTTGTGCGAGGTGGCGGTTATTTTTCGAATTTTAGTCTGAATATGATGAATCCAATACCATAATTGCGTGAATGAACAGGTGACAAAAATGGCCACAAAGTTTTTTTTTTTTTTTGGCCCTGTGGATTATTTTGAGCTGTTGTGTTTATTTCTAATGGTTATCATGAAAAACAGGAAAGATATTCACAATAAATTTTGTCACGCATATATTGTGCAGATGATCGCATGACCGAGGATGTCGTGAACAATTTTTTTGACGTTGTGGATTACTTCTAGTTGTTTTTATTTCTTTTCGACAAGGTAGTGATGAGGAGCAATTGTATTGCCTCACTGTAACAAAATTTGTATTTGTGCGTTACGGAATTTGCCAAAGACTTTTTTTTTTTTTTACTGTGTTGATCATTTCTAGTCATTGTTATCATTTATAGTGCTGTTATTTATTTATTTTTTTGAGTAATTGCGTTTGTCCCGGTGTAAAGCCAAGAGGCAGACAGGAGCCCGGTTCCGGGTATTAACCTTTCTCCCGCTGAGGTGGCAGGAAGTGGGTGGAGGTGGCGCGCTTGGGGGTGGGAGGTGGCGGAGAGATGCAAAGATGGATGCTTGCAATTTGCGGAAATAGATTTCGAGCATCTCTGAGTAACTCTGATGGTTAGTTTGCAGGATGATGCAAAAAAAAAAAACCAACATCATGGATTGTTTTTTTCGTAGGCTAACAGTACAGGGTCAGTACACACAGATGGCTTGTGGGAGAGTTTGCTTTAGTATAACATAACTCATCTTGCAAAAAAAAAAAAAACTCCAGAGTACTCCAGAGCCTCAACTATTTGGATCGGAGAGCTGTAGGGAAAACAAAAAAACATTGGCTAACTTGAGTAAGTCGACAACAAGATTGAAAACGTAAAAACTAATAATGAAACCATATTTGCACAGCCCGGGGTAGTCGATTTCCTGAGTAGTCAATGGAATAGTCGTATGAAAAGATTAGTCAATAACAGCCCAATATCCAGAGGTTGAGATGAGTTGAGAATAAAGTGCCTTTTGCATGAATTGTCCCCCTTCACACGTACAAGGCGCAAAGCTCGAGATAATGCCAACCTTTAAAAGAACCATCCAGGCTACCATCTATCCCACCGGGGGTCTTAAAAACAGAAACACACACACGTAGAGCGAGCTCCAGTTGAGCTGCGCATAAAGTTCAGCGCTGAATAATTGATGGACGATCGGACGGTCGCACGAGGAAGTGGAAGGCAAATGCCATACGATGACAAGCGCCTCCATAGCACAGACACTCGGATAATGGCGCTTGGGAAAACCCGGCGTCCTCGTATCGCACTCACTCAGTTAGCGAAGTAAGTCATTTTCAAAGGACGCAATTTTGAAATGGAGGACATAGGTGTAAAGTCGGGAGTAGGGGAACGGTGAACCAAAAATGAAATCACAGTTGGGTACATGCTCTGGTTTCAAACCTCGGTTTTCGTCCATAATCCGTTCCATAGGCTGTTCGAAAAACCGAAATTGTTCGAAAACCGAAACCACGCTCTTTTTAAAATAAAAATGTTGACTGAACACGTCTGCTCACAAATGGAAAGCAATACGAGGAAGCGTCACTTCCTCGCGTAAGGAAGGCGAGAGGAGTCAAATGGTGCATTCAAGTGCGCTCAGTTTCGACCAAAAATGTCGAGTTTTTTATGCCTCGGATGACGAACAAATTTCGGTTCTCAAACAAACTGAGCGCACTTGAATGCACCATTTGACTCCTTTCGCCTTCCTTACATGAGGAAGTGACGCTTCCTCGGGTAGACGAGGAAGTGACGCTTCCTCGTGTTGCTTTCCATTGTGAGCAGACGTGTTCAGTCAACATTTTTATTTTAAAAAGAGCGTGGTTACGGTTTTCGAACAATTTCGCTTTTCGGACAGCCTTCTGGAACGGATTATGGACGAAAACCGACGTTTGACTGTATATTCATCGATGGCAAGAGATGATTGAATTCCAGTCGATGAACACACGTCCACGGCAACAAATGACTTCATAACACTTTCTTTGAGGTTGTTTGTTAGCATTGCATCCTTATGTTGCACACTGCTGACATCAACCAACCCCCCCAAAACCGGAAAAGGAATCCAAAATGTGATCAAATTAACTTAGACTCAGCGTTTGACTCATTAGCTAATCTTTCAGCAGGTATTGCACACACACACACACACACACACACACACACACACACACACAGGGGAGCGATGCAGTGCAGATCAGACGCCGCTTCCTCTTCCGCTGCAAATCTTTTCATCTGTTTTCAACACGACAGTCTTACAGGAGGGGGAGATGTTGCTTGCCTCCCTTCTGCTGCTATTTCCACTCCTCGCAACTACACACACACACACACACACACACACACACACACGACTGCTTTCTCTCTTGCGCTCTCTCTCTTTTGGGGGGAGCCAATGAGGTGGGGGCTCCAGCTTCTCCCAATCAACACTCTGCACCTGGTATCTCATTCGCGCCTTTTATTTCCTTTGCCTAAAAGTGGTGAATCTCACATTTGTCACCACATTTTATGATTGATGCACAGCAGCAGCAAGGTGGCGAGATTGGCCGAGTATTGTTTTTTTGGGGTGTTTTTTTTTTTTTTTTAGTTTAGTTTTCGTCCTGAGGTGACTTAGTGCTCAGTTGACTTGACTATGTAATTGTTGACGTTTGGGTTTTGCGGTCTTTATCGTCCACGTGTTGTCGAAGTGATGCCGGCGAGCCGGTGTCGCGCGCCTTTCCTCCGGGCTTCTCTGACCGTCTCCTACTTGTTCTTCTCGCTACTGCTGCTGCGCGCGCGGCCGTGCGCAGGCAAGAAGAAGCTGTACATCGGCGCGCTGTTCCCGATGAGCGGCGGTTGGCCCGGCGGCCAGGCGTGCATGCCTTCCGCCCAGATGGCGCTCGACCTGGTCAACAACCGCAGCGACATCCTGCCCGACTACGAGCTGGAGCTCATCCACTACGACAGCATGGTGAGTCCCGCTCTCCTTCTGGGGCTTACGTGCACGCTTTGTGTGTTTCGTTGCATGTTTAAAAAAAAAAAAAGGAATAAAATAACACAGGGAATGTTTGAGGGAGTTTGACAGGTAGGTACGCCTGCATAGTCCAGTGCTTTTGTTTGAGGAATTCCTTTAGCTGTAATTTGTTTTTTTGGGGGGTTTTTGTTACTATTGTTGCTCTGGTTTTGTTGTCTGGCAGTTTTGGGTTTACTACATTATTCTAGCAATTTAAAAAAAATTTAAAGTATTAATTTTTCATTTTGTTGTTGATTTGTTTATAGCTAGCAGGGGTTTAGATCTATTTGGGGATTTTAAAAAAAGATATCAAATCTGTACATTTTTTTTGTTGGTTAATGAGCGAGCAGTGGTTTTGATATATTTTGGGGGTTGTCATTTTTCTTTTGCAATGTTTATTGTGATTAAATCCATTCATTTTTTTATTCCGCTCCATATATTATTTATTTATTTAGAAACCGGGGTGCAGTTTTTTTATTATTTATTTATTTATCTTTGAAAACAAACCCTTTTTTTTTTTTTTTTTTCCCCAGGGGGCGGTGTGGGATCTTGGGGGCTATAGTTTTGTTGTTAGAGTGGGTGTAAATATTAGAAAGTACTCTTTTTGAGTCATGTTTTGTTTGTATTTTTTTTACAGTTTTTAAAATAATCAAAGTTTAGGATTTTTTGGGGGGGGCGCGGGGATATTTGAAACACATTTGTGGTTGGTATTTTTAGCAACATAAGGCGGTAAAAATGTCAGAAACTTTTTTCAAAAAGCTATTTTGTTATATTTAGACTTCTTTTAATCATTTAAAATGCATTTTTTTAAATGCATTAATTTTATTTCTACAAATGTAAATGTGGGATTTTTTTGGGCTACCCGGGAGTGTAAAAAATATTGGAAACCATCAAATTCCAACCACAATCATAAACATCTTTCAGTGCGCATTGAAGACAGCATTTAGCCTGTACCTAATGATGTGGCCAACCGGGCACCGTGTTGAAATGCTCTGTGACCATATAACCCATTTCGATGAACAAGTGCAAACCGAAATCCAATATGTTTCTTACCCAGATCTGCTCAAAACATGCAAATTGACCAAATTTGTGGAGGCAATGAATATTTGTCCAGTAGTAGTAGAGACACACTTGTATTATAATAAACATTGGGGGGTGGGGGTATATTGGATTTATATATATGGAATTAAGTGGATTGTTGACACAGAATTGTTCAAATGTAGGATGTGAGTAGTTGGAAGGGCAAGAATTGACCAAGAACTATAGAAGGAAGAGGTCAATATGTCCTTATTTGGGAATTTTGCGGTGGACTATTTGGGGGAAGTTATTTTAATTGCCATGGTGTTCTGCATTAGCGGAACAATTTGAAGTAGGACGGCTTTTCGGTCAAGTTATGTGGAAGGAAAAGGTCAACGTGTGAAATATTTTGGTATTTGAAAAGTGTTGAATTTGAAAAGGCGTTTTCAAGTCATTGACTGTAATGTTTTGCAAAAGTGGCAATTTTGGAAATGTCGTCAAGAATTCCTTTGTGTTGGAATGTTTCAGTTGGGCTGGAAAATGTCGAAGCCGTCGGATGTCCCTCGAATGGGCAGAACAATAATTAAAATCTGTTTTTGGGGCGGGGTCATACCTGACCAGATGTAATATTATTTGTCACATTTCTCCATGGTATGACGGATCGATAGCACAAGCCCCTCATTAGGCGTGCCAAAAGTCCAAACGCACTTCGCACGCCCATCAATCACGACTTGAAAATGTCACACGCAGAAATACAAGTGGAATAGGTCGCGATAAGTGGAAGTGGTCATTGCCCCCCGGCTTGCGTTTGTCAACAGCACTTTGAGTACGCTCTCGGGTCGCTAGACTCTGATTGGTGAGTGTGTCTCTGCATTGGAATCGCAATAAGAATATATGTATGTGTGTGTGTGTGTGTGTGTTTGTGTGTGCTTGAGCGTGCGTTGGCATGGCAACAGAGTCGCTCTTGCAGCAAAGCACATAACGATTAAAATGTGTGTGTACAAATCAAGACGTATGCGTCACTTGTGTGTGAGTGTGTTCCCTGTTCTTTTGTTGATGAATGCAAAAGGTGTGTGTGTGTGTGTGTGTGTGTGTGTGTGTGTGTGTGTGTGTGTGTGTGTGTGTGTGTGTGTGTGTGTGTGTGTGTGTGTGCGCCGCAGCTAACACCAACCTAAAGAAAAAAAAAAACCTTTCCATGTGCAGTTTCCACGGCGATCGGACGACAGAATGGCTGTCGCCCGCGGTAGGACATAAACACACACGTGCACACACTTAAACGCACACATTTCAACGCTCAAACACGCTTACGCGCGCACGCCCCTTAAACAAACACTTGGACACGTATAAAGTCTTGAAGTACGTACTTCAAGTCCAGCAATCTAACATACACACTGACGCACTCATAAACGCAGGGAGAGCCACAGGCACTAAACCGAGTCCCCTGACATTTCTATTGTCCGGATCGAAATCAAAGGTCGCGCGGCAGTGATTAATTTGCAGGAGGCGCAGTCGAACGTTGTCATCGGCTATTTCGCCTCCTCTGGCTTGTACTTGGTACAATTAAGCACATGCTACACTTAAAACACACTTAAACGCTCATATGAACTGAAACACACATACACTTAGAGTGTCACTTACACTCAACCACACACAACCACGCACGTTCACGCGAATTTACACGCACTAAAAACACACGCTCATGCTGAAAGACACATTCACACGTGTGTCGTCTCCGCCTGGCCACTTACTCATTTGTGTAAGCAAGGGTGTGGAGGCGGATAGAGGGGGGGAACTGCGTGTTCTCCACCTTTTGTAATTGACAAAGTGGAGTTGAGGTGGCTCGCATGGCAATGAGCGCCTTAGCCAGGATTCATTAGCCGCAATATTTCCCTTCCGGCTTATCATTGTCGTCGCTCACAAGCAGGCAAATATTCATCTTGCGGGATGAGGACGCTCGTGCCTCAGCATTCAATTGAAGTTGATATTTGAAGCCATTATAAGTAAAAAGAAATGGAATTGGTGTATTTCAATGCTTGAATTTCAGTATTCTCTTCTATTTTGTTGGCCCATTCGGTTTTAATATGAGGGATTGTCCCAGCATTCATGCAAAAACATATTACAGTCAAACCTCGGGTTTTCGTCCATAATCCGTTCCAGAAGGCTGTTGGAAAACCCGAAATTGTTCGAAAACCGAAACCACGCTCTTTTTAAAATACAAATGTTTACTGAACACGTCTGCTCACAATGGAAAGCAACACGAGGAAGCGTCACTTCCTCGTGTAAGGAAGGCGAGAGGAGTCAAATGGTGCATTCAAGTGCGCTCAGTTTGTTCGAGAACCGAAATTTGTTCATCAAAATTTTTGGTCGAGAACCGAGAGGTTTGACTGTATATGGTTTATCACAAGAGTCGTGCGAAGGCTTGTCTCTCAGCATTTATACCCAACGGTAGTGTGGACATGCTTGATTCTCACAACAGTATTCTCATGTAATAGCTTGATGACGCACCGCAATATTCTCATCTCTCGGCATTGGTGCAGACGGACATAACCGTGAAGCACAACAGGATTTGTGTAAATGCTCGTCTTTCAGTCCTGTGGTACCTCTTCTAACGAACAATCGAGAATTAAACACTGTGAATGTAAACATCAAAATGTTCAACCAACCCGTAAAGTGACGAAAATCATTTTAGCTTAATGTTAACATAATAACACCAAACGTCTTGGATGAGCTCCCGTTATTAATATAATGACGGTAGTTGTAAAACAACTCCTTCTGAACACGAGTCGCAACACATACAAACAGGGACACGAGGTCGGGAAATACTTGAGTGCACTCGAGTGTGAAGCATCGGGCTGCGTGTCACGCATGCAATATTCATGAAGCCCGGTGTTTAATCCTCCCGTGGCAGGGGTGGATCGGTGTATCTTTTCGGCTATTGAGGCCACGGCACCTCTCGATGTACATGGCTATCCGCACATGCTGAGACACCCGTCCACACGGCAGCCGATGGCCGTTGCCATGGCGACATCAAAGCCCAGACTGCCAACTTTGATGAATTATTAACAGCGACACAGCGAGACGGTGCAGATGCCGCGTGCGGATGCGGTGAGATGGGCTGCTTCTGAAGCTTTGTTTTCATTGATGGGCACGACCCCGCCCCCCACACCCCCCCCATGTGCTTGCCGGTCAGCCAGGTGGGACGCCGCAAATGATTAAGGGTTAAATTGAGGGCGGCGTACCATGAATGAGAGGCGGTGGCTCCTCCTCCAGGCTGTTAATTTTTAATTTTTTCCACCTGAAAAAGTGTTTTCATGAAATTAAGACTTTTTTTGGGGGGTGGGGGACAATTTCATCAATGACATTATTTTTGGTTAAAATAAGATGGTGTTGTTTTTTTTTTTAAATAGAAAAGTCTCACATTTTCAATACTAGTCATATTACTTGAGTGATGTTTTATTTTTCAATACAATGTGTTTGAAAAAATATTTTTCAAACAATAGTAGGTCTTTTTTCATGAAAAAAAGACATCATTTCATTGTAGGAAAAAGTCATATTTCACGTTTTATTTTCTAACGAGCAGTCGACAAAAAGTAAAATCCTGAAATGATTGAAAAAGTAATGATTTTTTCTATAAAAAGTAGCCATTTTTTAAGAAAACCAATTATTGTATTTGTCATAATTTTATTTATTTATTAATTTTTTTTTCTAAAAGATCAAATAAAATATAAATATTTCTTTTAAGTAACGTTTTGTCAACAACAATTTTTTTTTTAATTAAAAAGTAGTTTTCAATCTTTTTTTCGTGTAAAAAAAAAAAAATATATTTACGAATTCTCATGAGAAAAAGTCGAATGTGTTCAATTAGGAATCATGTGTTTTCGACAACAACAACAAAATGCTCTTCCTCCATCGCCCTCCCCCGTTCCAACATTCTCCCACCCCATCCCAACGCTTTGTTTTAATTGGCAGCGGTGACGCACTATTTCTCGCTTGGTTGCTGGTCAGCCAGGCGGGACTTGGCAAGTCGGAATTAAGGGTTAAATGAGGAGCATAGCACCGTGATGGAAAGGCATCCGCTCTCCCCACACGCCCTTATCTTAACACCTCGTGTTTCGTATATATCATCATTAGAGCCTATTAGTGGTGTCTTAGCAACTTCGATTGCTAAGTGCTACGTAGGAGATGTAGCTGAGACAATTATTTATGACGCGTGTGCGTCTGCATGTGTGTGTGTGCGCGGTCATATTTAACGTGAAAATGTCAAAACAGTTAGACGCGCGCGGTGATGATGACACTAAAGGGTTGCTCATTAGCATTTGTCGCGTATTAAGATTGTAGATTGTGACTTACACTAACGACGGTGAACTCCAGTTTATTGCAGTGGGAGATTTTCCACACACATCCGGTATGTATGTCGACACTCGCATACTTAATATGAATATTTTTGCATGAACCATCGTGAATCCCGAGCTGCTTTGCAGCTTTGTTGACATGAAGAAGCCTGCACAGGTTGATTGCGCTCGTCGAGCCCCAAAACCACCCGTGGGGAGGAAGTGGTTGTAGGTGTTGATTGATTGGAAGAAAAAATGCCCCTGCCGCCTCGCAGGCTTTGCGAAAATTGCAGCGTCTGGTTTGGCATCAAAACTGCAAAGTCAATGCTAATTCTGTTAGCACTGGGGGACTGCAGTACTGATGTGGCATGCTAAAATTTTGCGTTTACACTACGAATGGCTATGTTGGCCTTTGCGATGGACTTAGCGCGGGGGTTGGCAATGCGCGGCTCGCGATGCGGCTCTTTAGCGCCACCTTGTGGCTCCCTAGAGCTTTTTCCCCCAAAAACTTTTCATCATGAATACTCCTTGTGTATTTGTAGCCAACTTAGTCATGTTGATAGCAGGCTAATATAGCTCGTATAGATACATACAGCATGTGTTGCCTTCATTATAAGGCTTTTTTTTTTTTTTTTGCGGCTCCAGACATGTTTTTTTTAAAAAAATTTGGGTCCGATATGGCTCTTTTCAACATTTTGGGTCGCCGACACCTGACTTAGCGTTTCCAATCACGCATTTCTTGTGCTAAAAGTGTATGTTGTTTTTTTTTAGAGGTCTGCAACATGATCCCCCTGCCAAAACCCACTCAGTCGCACCTCCTAGAAAGTTGAACAAATGAGCCGCTGCCTGACATCAGTTAGACTGATCGACATTGGCGGACACGTCTATCACAGGCATGTCTCAAGGCTCCGTGACACAAATTGAACGGGAATTCCGCCATTTTGGTTTGAAGCAGCCATTTTGTGTGAATTTCAGGCCTTGTGTATGCCTTTCACATTCAATGCTAATGGCAATGCTTTTTTTTTTTTTTTTTTTTAACCCCCTACATCGTCTAATGTGGGCGGCGGATGAGGTATTTGATGTTCAATTCAAGGCTCTTCCATGATAAATGGGGTGTGAAGGCCCGTTCATCATTTCAATTATTACGCTCATATCAGCCAGTTTAGGTGATCAATGTCAATCAAAAGTAAGCACTAGTGTGTTTTTCCCTCAGCTCATTATATGACGCAGTTGCATCCTTTTGGCATGTGCATATTGCCACTATTTGGACTTTCATTTGCTTTCCTGCCTCGGGTGCTGTCGACGCTGCGGCAAAAAGTCCGAAAATTACGATCTCGCATTATTTATTTATTTATTTTGTCGTCGTCTCCCGCCGTGTTTCTTGCTCGCATGCGAGGACGTCGTTTTCACTCGTTAGCTCAAACGAGACAATCGGCGACGGTGGCGGCGAGACAACCGTCCTGAATTAGGAGCCCCGTCAGAGCCCGCTGATTGTTTGTGACACCCGTCAGGAGAGTCTCTATTGTGTTTGCGAGGCCTCCGCGGGGCTGAATCATCACACGTGTCAGGACAGTTTAGGAGTGACGGCGGCGGGCGGCGGGCGACCGATCACTCCTGCCATGCTGTCAATTACACTGAAAGCGTATCAAGCTCAAATTCAGTAAACCTCCTGTGAATAATTGACGCTCCTCATAAGAATTTTTATAATTGTCTATATTAATAGTTAAAGATGTAAATATACCACAAACGAGGATCCAAATGCCCTTGAATGGCCTTTCAATGTCATCTTGCAACATTATTAAAAATAAATGACGTAAAGATTAGATTTGGAGAAGAATGCAATTGCACAAACTGGAAGTGAAACAGTTTAAAATTGGAATTGTTTGGAATGGGTTTTTAAAAAATGTAGAAATTAGAGGATTTTAAAAAAATCGAATATTTCTGCTTTTATTTTGAAATTTTGAAAAAAATGTGGTAGGGATAAGCTGAACAGTGTGAAGTTGGAATGGTCTGAATGGGTAAGAATTATGTAGAAATGAAAGAGGGATACATTGTGGCTTTTATTTAGAAATTTTGAAAAAATATGGTTGGGGTAAGATGAACAGTTTAAAGTTGGAATGGTTTAAATTGGTCAAAAGAGTAAAAATTAGAGGGGAAAACAAAAAGAAATATGTTTTTTCTTTTCATTTTGACATTTTGAAAAAAACCCATCTACAATTGGAATATGTTGAACACTTTAAACTTGTAATGCTTTTTATTTGTATTAATGCTTTTATTTTGAATTTTGGGGGAAAATGGAATAAGTTCAACAGTGTAAAGTTGGAACAACGAGAAACAAAAATTGAAGTTAAAAGTTTAAAACCCCAAAGTGTAATTTTTGGCTTTTATTTTGATATTTTAAAAAAAAAAGATTGTAATCGGGATGTGTTGAACTGATTAAAGTTTGAAACGATTAGAATTGTCAAAAAATGTGACACCATCTAGTGGCGTTACAAGCCATTACGTAAATACCACAAAATCGGTGCTATCTTTCACTAAACAGTGGAGGGTACGTTGCGGCACAATGTGGTATTACACTAAAGGGCCGCAACTCAGAACTTTGGACATTTTTAAAACGTGATATCGTGGGGAGACACTGTCCATCCGCACTCGTTCTCCTCATGCTTTTTCTTGTCCTTCCAGTGCGACCCAGGCGAGTCCACCAAACTGCTTTACGACCTCCTGTACACGGAGCCCATCAAGATCGTGTTGATGCCCGGCTGCAGCGGCGTTTCCACCATCGTGGCCGAGGCGGCTCGTATGTGGAACCTCATCGTGGTGAGTTCACCGCTCGTGGGAAATAAGATGGAATTGGACTGTGGGTACAGAGCGGGGGGGGCGGGGGGGGGGGGATAAGTCAGACATGTGCAAGTCATAAGCAAGTCTTCAAGTTTTGAGCAAGTTCCCTGTGACTGTGATCCTTTCTGCGAAATCGCTCCCCTGAAATTGAATGAACCCAAGTGTTACGATTAAGTATCTTTGACTCGCCACCATTTTCACCGCACACTTTCATACGTTGTCAGCTGTTTTGACTGATTTTTCAAGACCCAGAGAATCCTCCAAGGCTGGGACCGCTACCTCCCTTCTTGCAAGCTAGCTAACTGGGCTAGCTCTTGTCATTTGATACGCTTTGGTGGGTTTTGTTCAACTTTCTCCCTTCCATTCCGTCACGGTCGCCGTCCACCTTAAGCACTTTCTTCTTTCCGGCTTTTGGTTGTGGCGCTGCCTTGAACATTCGTGTGGTTCCTCGAGCTCAGCTATCAGATGCTAATATTTGCTAATGAAGCGGTTGAGCTTCCGCCGCAACCGAAGTCAATTAACTAGCCAGTTCTTGAAGAATCCTGGCAGACCACATCTTGTTTTTTTTGTGAATCAATTTAGCTGTCGAAATGTAAATCATAGCCACCGTTTTGTCTCCCCGACGAGCAATTTACTTCACTTAACATCTTCTCAACGGACACTTCTGTTGTTTTCTCAATGGCTTGGGCTTTTGCCAGCCGGAAGTGCGCGTGACGGTGACACTGCGGTAAACAAAAAAGTACTTTACATGGATTCAATTTGCGGAGACGTTCGGTTTGCAACGTTGTCAAACTCAAACGTCACGGCTGTTTATTGATTTTGAACGAGGCAGCTCCACAAAAGACCCTGACGAGGACATAATACCACAAGACAAAGCGTATTGTCCCATGTCGCATACTGCTTGTCAACATGTTGGGTTTTTTTCCCTGGTTTTGGCAGCAAGTTCTATTTTCCATCTTCTGTCACTTGGCTCTCCATTAACTTTGTCTGATTGTCTTCAATGTTTCTGACGTTAGTCATGGAGAGTGATGGCTTCTAGTGGTTAGCATCTGCCCCTCTTTTATCCTTCTCAAATATTCGTGATTCTCATGTTTCCACCTGCAGGCAGTGATGGGAAGTCAGGAAGCACAAATACTATCTGTATCTCTACTTTTGATTACCGGATTTATACTTCCGGCAACTTTTTACTTGTACTCATGACAGATACAGTATCTGTAAAACTGTTCCGGTTGCACGTGTCTGCCTAAATGTCTGTCTAAAAAGATGACACTCTTGTCACTTTACTAAATTTAAGAGATCAATGCAGTGGTAGTAAGTAATAAAATATTTCTTTTTCATTGTAACGACTAACAGATGCATATAGATAGATAGATAGCTAGCTAGCTAAATAGATAGATAGATAGATAGATAGATAGATAGATAGAGCTCGCTAGCGAGATAGATAGAGCTAGCTAGCGAGAGATAGATAGATAAAGCTAGCTAACTAGGTAGCTAGAATTTGACTTGAATCAGATGACTTTGGGGCTTATTGACAGTAATATCGAGTAATAGCATAGGCTCATACCATTTTGTTGCTTGTTATGCCAAATTTCAGCTTTTCAGCATAATTTTCTAGTTGAAGTCAGCACAGCTTTTGAGGTGAAGATAAAATCAGTGCCAGGTCGATTATTAAAAGGATGACAACAAGTTAAGCAAGTTTAGCAACCTCACAACCCAACAAAGTATTCATCAACAGGAATATGTGTTGTGTGTCGTTTTGTAGAACGTGTGCGTGGTGGCTGAGAAAAGATCACACAATTCAAGAAGTGAATAGTCGATGAAGTTCAACTCGAGCCGTGAGGAGATCTGCGTCGCTCACGGCGCGTTTCTTAGTTGTGTATCTGTCGATTAAATTATTTTGCTATCAAAGGCAAAGCTGTCTCAGCCTTGTTTTGTTTCTTTTTTATAGTTTGTGGTGTCATAAAAGCATTAAAAAAATATACTGTATGTTTCTTTTCACTAAAGGTTTGTTTTCTCCAGTTTTTTGGTCAGTTAAGTGATGTTTTTTTTGGCGAAACCAGCCCATATTCGACTGCTGATTACTGAAAATGGAAAAAACTTGAAACAAGCTTTTATTTCAGGTGAAATAAGAGAGTTCCTGTTCTTATACTGTATTGTCACCGAACGCAATATTCTGTGAGTCACAATGCTCGAAAACATCTGGCAAGAAGCGCAAATCTGCTTTGAAAACGACTGCCACTGAATGAGTTGATATATTTCATACTCTCCTTTTTTTTTTTTTTTTACTTGAGTTGAATCAGTACTTTTACCAGCCACCCCCGCCGCCGCCATGTATTTGTATTTCTCTTCAAGTAAAGAGCGTGTATACTTTTGTTACCACAGCCTGCAGGTGCCTCTTTTGTAACACAGGCAAAGAAAAACCTCTGGTTCCTGCTGGATCAAAAAGAGGGTATTAATCATATCCGTTTTCACTCTTTTAATGTGATCCCGTGTATCCGTTTCTAAAAGCACTGTTGAGCATTGATTGCCGCTTGAGGGCTGAAGGAGACCCGATGAGTTAGAATGAAAGGATTTTGTTTGAGGTTGAAATATTGTGCTGAATGGCCACTGTATTGGAGAAAAAAATCAGACCCACATTGAAATGAATCAAAAATATAAGGTCAAAATTGTACAACCAAAGCGATACTGCACCACCATTTTAATGGCCCCTAATTAAACAAATAAATCGACTGCAATGACACCAGGACCTCCTTGATGGAAATCTGAGCTCTCCCTGTTGTCATCTCTTACATTTCTCTGCTCGCACCTCCAAATTGTCTGACAGCATCTTTGTTCAAATTTTCCATCACTTAGATGCCATTAGATGAACATTATCTACTCGCCGCACTCTCGTACGCATTGTCCGCCGTGTCTGACATCCATCACAGAAGAGGGAGGGAACGTCTGTAATGGTTTCCTAAATGTCACCTTTCTCATTTTCAAATGAAATCTGTCAAGGTTTTTTTTTCCCTTCCACTTGTCACTGTGAGACTAATTGTTTGAAGCAATGAACGTTTGGCATTTTAGCGCTGCCCCGCCTTGCAGACCTCTCCCTCCAAAATTTGTGTTGTTCCGTCTTCTTCGCAGCTTTCGTATGGCTCCAGTTCGCCGGCCCTCTCCAATCGCCAGCGTTTCCCCACCTTCTTCCGCACGCACCCGTCAGCCACGCTGCACAACCCGACCCGGGTGCAGCTTTTCCAGAAGTGGAAGTGGACCCGCATTGCCACCATCCAGCAGACCACTGAAGTCTTCACCTCAGTCAGTACCTCACATCACCCCACCGTAGACTCTCCTCACAAGTTGAACAATTACACAGGTGGACCCAAACCCCCCCCCATATTAAAAAATATGAATAAATAAATATGTATTTATATATATATATATAATATACATATTTATTTATTATATATATGTATATATATATATATATATATAATATATATGAAAAAATATATAGATAAATAAATAGTGTGGTCCAGTGGTTAGCGCGTCGACCTCACAGTGCAGAGGTTCTGCGTTCAATCCCGGCTCCGGGCCTCCCTGTGTGGAGTTTGCATGTTCTCCCCAGGCCTGCGTGGGTTTTCTCCGGGTACTCCGGTTTCCTCCCACATTCCAAAAACATGCATGGCAAGCTGATTGAACACTCTAAAAATTGTCCGTATGGCGTGAGTGTGAGCGCGGATGGTTGTTCGTCTCTGTGTGCCCTGTGATTGGATGGCAATCGGTTCAGGGTGTCCTCTGCCTACTTCCTGAAGACGGCTGGGATAGGCTCTCGCACCCCCCGCGATTCTTGCGAGGATAAAGCGAATCGGAAAATGCAATGGAAGAAATAAAAAAACAATCATAAGAAAATGGCCAAACTGCATGCTGACAAGCCACAAAGCTTCTGGGAGAATGTCCGATGGACAGATGAGACACATTTTTTTTGGGGGGGGGGGGCAAGTCACATCAGCTCCATGTCCACAGAAGCATACCAGGGAATAAACAACATTTGTCCCTACTGTTATGTTCTGAGGCTGCTTTTCTGCATCTAGCACATGGTGTCTTCAAATCTGTGCAGGATACAATGAAATCTCAAGACTACCAAGTTATTCAAAAGACGAATGTTCTGCCCAGTGTCAGAAATCTTGCCGTCCATGTGCAGGTTAAAGGTGTTGCAACAGCAGAATGACGTGACCCAAACCACAAGTAAAAAAAAAACCCCATGGCCAAGAGAAAAACTTTGGATTTATTCTGAAGGTCGCTTCTATAAATCTTAACCTTGCTCGGAGAGTCAATTTTTTTTCTTTGTGTGTGTGTGTGTGTGTGTGTGGTGTATTTGTCAATGGCTGTCTTCAATTCTGGAAATTACTCTTGTTGAATTTCATCATAGAAATTGTATCCTCTTTTTAGGGAAAAGGCTAAACTTATACTGACTGTATTTGGAAGAAATGTTTAAATGCAATCACAGGAAAATAACGAGCAGGCAACCAACCAACCAGTCATGTTAAACAACAAATGGATGCTAAATTTGGTTCATGTTTTAATCACTTTCTTCATATGGTTACATTGATGTGGTTTGCTTCATACAGGGTTGGTTTAATTAGCCATTGAGCGTCTTCTTGGTGTTTGTTTACCGCTGCCGCCGTGTTGCTCTTTCCAGCGATCACTCACGGTAATTATCGGACTGCTTTTTCAACACGTTCGTCAGAATATTGGTGGCGAAAGCACATTGATCGCGCCGCGCGTTTCTCGCTGACGCGGCGGTCAATACGGAGACGCTTACTGTGCGCCGCTGTAATGGAGGTTAATGATCCGCTTTTTTTTTTCACCACCGCCGCTCGCGGTTTTTAACTTTTGTCTCCTGATCCGGCATCTTCTTGAAAGATAACTCCTATTCTGCCTTCGATGTTTTCCCCATGTCTTTGTTTTCATCTGTCCATCAGACCCTGGACGATCTGGAGCAGCGAGTCAAGGAGGCCGGCATCGAGATCAGCGTTCGCCAGAGCTTCCTAACCGACCCGGCTGTGGCTGTCAAAAATCTGAAGGTGCTTTGATTAAAAATTCACCTCAGCTGTCAACCAGCCCTCCTCTAGCATCAACCCCCCGCCACCCCCCCCAACATCCTCTCTTCCAGGCACTCTCACATCACAGCTGCAAATATCATTAGCATGGACGCCAGTTGGCAGAAATTAATGTGCAGTGTTAATGAGATGATCCTGAGCTTCTGGAATGCTGAAGATCGAATACGAGCCGTCATTTTGCACTCGTTTTGCACATATTTCTATGTGTCTGATGTGGTACTAAAACTGACCTGCTTGAGGCAACGATGTATGCCACAAGGCATCTGTACTGAAAGAAAATACAATGATGATGATGAAGCTCGGCTAGTTGTAGGAGTGATTAAGAGGCTTGCAGCTCTTGTTCACCCAACCGGAAAGTTTGCCATGATCAAAGAACTTCACGTAGTACCTGGACTGGCCTGCGAGAGGAGGCAATGAGCCGCAGGGGATTCTGACTCGGGGAAAATATGAAGAATAAGAAGCTAGATGATATCTTAAGAGTTGTTCATGTAACCTGGCGTAGTGCCCCAATTTACCTGGCAGAGGCAGTTTTTCTTTCCAAATGTTCTGTATCAATCGCACATTTTGTGGCAAACAAAAAAGGACACTTCATGAAAATTGTGAACGTTTTGTCCCTCCCAAAATGGCCGCCATGGAGGCATGTTGGTTATCTGGGCTTGCTAGAGAACGCTGGTGTAGCAGGTCATCATGTCTGTGTTTGGCGCAATCTGGTGTAGTACCTAGATTGACATGCGAGAGGCAGCAATGCGCCGCAGGGCATCAAGACAATCCAAAAATTACATTAGAAGAAGGAGCTAGCATACCGGCTAATATAAAATAAGAAACATGCACATCACACTTTCGTTGATTCAATCTTTTCGTGATTTATTTATTCATTTTTATTAATAAAATATCAAAACGATTAGTAAAATAAACAATTTTACATGTACTGCACATTTAATGTTTCTTCTTGATTTTATGATTGGTTTCTTTATGGTAAATGTCAATACAAAACATTTGGTATAAGAAAGTATTTTACATCTGCCATCACCATTTTTTGGGTTAATTTATGTACTCTAAAAATTAAAACAATATTAGTAAAATGACCAATTGTAAGTGTACTGCAAATGTAAGATTTTTAATCAAACAGTTGGTAAACAGTTGGTTTATTTATTGTTGATCATAATATTTTTTAGATTTCACATAATTTAAGTAAATTAATTTTAGAAAATGTATTAAAAACGCAATAATAATAATTATGTCATTATTGAGATAATCCATTTGACTTTTTTTTTTAATTTAATTTTATTATCATTTCACATACACAAAGATTTTTTTTTTCGATTGTTATCTACAGATGACCTATTCCATCTGTCTGTTTTCAAATCAAAAATGAGATTAACCCGAAATCACAACCTTTTATTTTTTGTATTTTTGTTTTTTGATTTTGATCTAAAAGTATTTCTGTCTTGTTCTCAGCGTCAAGACGCCAGGATCATCGTGGGTCTTTTTTACGAGACTGAAGCTAGGAAAGTGTTTTGTGAGGTGAGCGCCTGTTTTTCTCCGCTCAATTAATCCCAATACACTTAAATTCCCCAGACTTTACTTGATGAGCCAATTGACTGACATAAGGTGACACTTATTCATTTATTTTATTTTATTTTTATCAGATCCTCATACATTGGGGGGACTTCATCCTCCTCTCAGTACCATCACTGTCACGTTGCAAATATACAAATTACTAATACGGTACAAAAGTGAAATATAGCGGCACACAACTGTGCCATTGAGAGTGAACCCTCACATATTCTCAGTTCTCCATTCATATATTCGCAAATTTGTTTTCACTAAACCTATCCTCATTTATTCACACACAACTAATCACTGTTTTTGTACTCAGGCATCTTGTTGACAAGAAACTATTTTCAACTGAGTTGAGAAGCTTCATTCAGACAAAATTAGTGCATTGCCACCATCTTCTGGCATCTTGTTGTCAGGGAATGATTTTAAAGTGAGTTGAGGAGCTTCATTTAGATAAAGGTAGTGCTTGCCCCATCTGGTGGCTTTGGCTACACAGCTGTCATGCGATTTTATATATTTTTTGGGGTACTCCGGTTTCCTCCCACATTCCAAAAACATGTATGGCAGGTTAATGGAATACTCTAAATCACAGGTGTCAAACTCAAGGCCCGGGGGCCAGATCTGGCCCACCAGATCATTTTATGTGGCCCGCGAAAGCAAATCAAAGATGTCAACTTTCATGATTCTTACTAAAATATCTACCAAAATGTCAAATTCTCATTTGTAATAAATAAGAGTGATACTGTAAGCATTTTCTTGTTCCCAAACCCCTCATTACAGTCACATAAACAATCGGTGAATAAACTGTTATTCTTGACTTCTTTATATGGTTTCAGTCATAACGGCCCTCCAAAGGAAACTGTCACTAAAATCTGGCCCGCGACAAAAATGAGTTTGACACCCCTGCTCTAAATTGTCCCAAGATGTGAGCGTGAGCGCGAATGGTTGTATGTCGATGTGGGCCCTGTGATTGGCTGGCAAGCCGAAGAAAGCTGGGATAGGCTCCAGCACGTCCGCGACCCTTGTGAGGATAAGCGGATTAGAAAATGGATGGATGCATGGATGTAGTTCAGTACTTTGACCCTGCACGGAAGGCCTTGCTGCCCTTGACCAGCACCACTGATGGACCCTGACGCTCTTCCCTCCCTTCCACGCCGCCCCCTTGCAGGTGTTCAAGGAGAAGCTTTACGGGAAGAAGTACGTGTGGTTCTTGATCGGTTGGTATGCTGACAACTGGTTCAAGATCAAGGACCCGACCATCAACTGCACCGTGGAGAACATGACGGAGGCCGTGGAGGGTCACGTGACCACTGAGATCGTCATGCTCAATCCCGAGACCGTCCGCGGTGTTTCTAACATGGTAGGTACAAAGAAACACTATTTTGGTTATCTTACCCTACTTGTCGATCATTACTTTTTAGATGCATAGTGGGATTGAGGCCACAATATCCTGCTTAACCGACACATTAGAGCAGCAGAATAAAACAAGGGAAACTTATTGTCTAGGACACAATATAATTAATAGGGAATGAAAATGCCACAGTTTTTTTCTGGAAATTTTAAATGTATTTTCATTCATTTTGGGGAGAAAAATAGGGTGGGTTTATTTGAACATACCATTGAGCCCTTTAATTTCCACGTATTTTCTGTATATCTTATCATCGGTTCGTGACGGCTCGTGGGTGAGTTGGAACCTATCCTAGCAGACGGAGTACACCCTGGACAGTCAACAACCAGGCCACCGTTTAACATCTAAGTAAACACGATGGAAAAATACATCAATTCGGACAGCCTGGTCGCCAAAGTCCATTATCACCTGGAGGTTTTTTATTTATTTATTTTTTTACACGCCGATTGTTAATGCGGTGCCATTAACGCAGTTTATTAAGGTTGTAGTCAGGTCTGGCCGCGGGAAGAATCGCCACTTTAATTGGATGGTTTGTCGTAAAATGTATGACATTATCATTAATATTATGATACCCGGGCAGAATTTTAATGACTTGGCTCTGACTTTGTCCTCCAGTAACAGTTTGGAGGATTTGTGACCTTTAAGGCGGCCAAATGAGCACAGAGATTGTCTTCTGAGCAGTATCACCGAGGAGATGCTCTCTCGTTAACATTAGCATGAGGTGCCGCTAGCTATTATGTTTGTGATTTTTCAGAAAGTAAGATTTAATTCCGAGGACGAATGTCACATTTTATACATCTGCCCATAAAGTCGTATGACAGCCAACATTAAGTTTAAATATTGCTCAGGATTAGCCTTTGGTGGAAAAAAAATGACTTCATTCAGATGTTAAATATCACATTTTGCTTGCTAACTAACATTGGCTGTCTGGATGCTATTAGCCTCATGGCTCCATAACAAGCAAAAATACATTGTACATATACTGTAATAATAGACATTTTACATTGTGATTTGATAACTAATATTAACTTTAGGTACGACTTACTATTAGCATTGTTTTCTCATTTTCTAACATTTTTTCATAGTGATTTGTTTACTGACATTTGCCCCAGGCGCTACTCGCTACTAGACATGTGCTTTCTTGGAAAATATGACTTAATTTCGATTATAAATATCACATTTTATTTGGCGGTCTGCAAGCTAACATTAGCGATAGGTGCCGCAAGCTAGTATACTTCTGTTATTGCTGAAAATAAGACTGATGGAAGATTATCACTGTATGTTTTTCCCCTTGATATTTTGCACTGTCGGCAATAGTTTAGCCGCACTCTTGCCAATGTGAAATTCATTCAAGTATTCATTGTCATGTAAAAGTGTTTGCTTGCACAGATGATTAGCCTCAGCGTTTAGCCATCGATAAATATTCTGAGCGTTTATCAGCAATGTTTGCTCAATCTCCCCAACAGAAGGAGGATTTCCCCTCGAGGGAAAAATTCACGCTCGCCTATTCAATTTTTGTTGTTTCATTTTATAATGTTTTTTTTGGTCAGCATTTTCCTTTTGCTCATCTCCGCAGTGAAACAATCTAAAGCCTCTGAAGAGGGGTGAGCATTTAGCTTTTTCTAGAAAGAGGACGCCATACTCAAATGTATTACCATTTGGTGACCTTTGTGGCCAAAAAAGTAAACAAGCAAAGAGTGCTTTAACATTTTTTGTAAATATGTCAGTATTGTTTTCCTGTTTTCTAAATTCCATAATCAATTTCAGCCCTGATCAAAAATTCTGTCATTTTCAGGATTGTAAACTTTAAATGCCAGGTCTATTATTTTGAATGATTTATTATTTGTTAACCCTTGGGCTGTTTTCAATGTTACTTTTATTTATTTTTTTACCTCTTTTTATGGCCAAAAATGGCCACAGAAAGGTGTACTTTTAAAGAGTTTTTGGATGTTATGTGCTCCTTCTACTGCAAAAATCTGTAATAGTAGTTAGTAAGTCGATTACTCTTTATTTTTTTAAATTTTTTTTTTGCAAAACTATTATTTAAAAAAAAAAAAAAAAACATCAAAATTTTTCAATTCTATGGTGGCATAATGTGACATGGCTCCCACAAAGTCAAGGAAGAACTGTGGTGTGTTCATTTGTCTGTTCTCAAGTTATTTTTGACACTTTAAATTTCTTAATAAGACATGGAAAGAACAGATGAAGTGGGGACATACCAATAGTATCTATTTGTGAACAAATCTGAAATTAACCATCTTTGGACATACAAAGTTTCTGTATTATGAGAAAAAAATAATTCAAGCTTCATGTCTTCAAAGTTTTTGAAGCTTCAACTCTTCTAATTGACCTTTTTTGATTGCCGCTCAGTTGACTTTTGCTCTTCATGTTTACCCGCCTCGTCTCGTCCGTGCAATTTCCCCCCCCCCCCCCCCCCCCCCCATCAGCAGCTGTTGTTTGTAATAAATAGCGCACCTGCCACAACCTGCTGCTACCTGCTGGTTTATCGTTGATGCACTCCTCCACGGGGCGTTCCGATAGATGCGTACGCGCAATCACTCTATTTCCGATTCAATTTGCAAGTTTGAAATTGGCATATTTCTTGGCTGGTGTGCCAAGCACTGGAGGCGGTGGGATCGCACGTCACGTTTAAATGCCAAGGTGGAATTTTTTAATGAATTGGACTTGTCAGAGAGCCGAATTGGACTTGTGCGTGGGCCTCCGGGGGAATCCTCGGGGACATCTTGATGATTGCGAGCAATAATCTGCCGTCACACAAGAGCACTCCCGGATTAGCTTAATTGCTCGCTGCCGACAGGACGGATCTGACAAATCACCCGAGGCTCATTTATGCCCCAAAACAGGTGGTGAGGTGTTTTGATGGAATTCGATCAGACTTAATGCGGTTATTTTGTGGCCATCGTTACATCTCAGGTTCACGTGACACTTTGTTGACAAATCCTGATTAATTGACACATACTGTCCTCCTAGAGTCATGCTCCGGGAACATTGCATGCCCAAAGGTGAAAATTTGGCTAAACATGCATCTTTGTGACATTGGTTATGCCATGACCTTTTTTTAAACAACCCGGCCATATGTTGGTGCTATTATTAGTCTCCAAAGTGACCTGAATCAAGTCAAGCTCGATGCACTGAACAAAACTGAAATGATGGCAATTTAAAATAATTGGCCCTGAACCACTGCATGCAAAAATGTGAAAATTGGACGCAACAAAATACACCCATAGTTAGTTAATTTTCCAAGCAATTGACCACATGGTTAGCTCCGTAATTAGACCCCCAAATTGATCCGAGCCATCCCACTGCTCACAACAATTTGACATCAATTCAATGTTACATTTTGGATTTTGATGTCATTATTGATGTTGAATTGACTTCGGATGCCCACTGAAGTTCCGAAGTTCTCGGAGTCAAAAACTCACATGATCTTAAATCTTAGCACTTTTGAAACTTCTGCTGCTTTACTACGACCGACAGAAATGTGAAAAATGGCCAAAACTCAAATCTCCACAGCTCTCTCGGCTGTGCTTTTACCTCAATGCTCCCCACAAAACTTCAATGTGCGCTCTTCTGCTCCTGAACCACTTCATGCTACAAAGTAGAAATTTGGCATAACAAGCAACAAAATGGGATGAGCCTATGCTATTACTCGGTATTGCTGTCAAGAAGAAGCCCCAAAGTTACCTGATTCAAGTCAAGTTCTAGCTACCTAGTTAGCTAGCTTTATCTATCTATCTATCTATCTATCTATCTATCTATCTATCTATCTATCTATCTATCTATCTATCTATCTAATCCCTCTCTCTCTAGCTAGCTAAATAGCTAGCTAGCTTTATCTATCTAAAGCTAGCTAACTAGGTAGCTAGCTTGATTGATTGATTGATAGAGAGTTTTAACAAATATGACAAAAACGGCTTTGCTTTGAAACACCAATTTTCCGTATCTAATTATTTTCTGTTCGCCTTTCGGCTCAAACAGACATCCCAGGAATTTCTGGCTGCCTTGATCTCCCGTCTGGGTGTCAAGAATCCCGAGGAGACGGGCGGCTTCCAGGAGGCCCCGCTGGCCTACGATGCCATCTGGGCCCTGGCACTGGCCCTCAATAAGACGGTGGCGCCGCTCAAGGCCAAGGGGCGGCGGCTGGAAGACTTCAACTACAACAACAAAGACATCACATCTGAGATCTATCGGGCACTCAACACCAGCTCCTTTGAAGGCGTTTCGGTAGGTTTGGCTTCAAGACGCAAATCCATTTTCTAAGTCGGAAACATGCCAAGGGAATTGACAGGAATTTATTGGAGTAACGCAGGAATGTACTTAATCGAACGTTGGTTTTTAAGTACTGTAATGCCCTCATATGTAGGCAAGGAGAGCTGTCTGTTTGCAACAGATGTCTATTTATGAAAAACAGAATGTGTCAAAATGATTCCTTTTCGTTGAATGACTTTTTTTTCAATTCTTTCCCATAATTCCCATGGAAAGTTTTCGATTTGTGGAATATTTTCAAAGTTCCCCATCTTAACTAAGAGGTTTGCTTTTTCCTTTTCTTTAGGGCCAGGTGGTGTTTGATGCACAGGGTTCCAGGATGGCCATGACCCTCATTGAACAGCTGCAAGGTAAAAATGTTCATTTCATTTGAAAACTAAAGAATAAAATTTGTGTCGAAAATTGCATGTGAATGCAGGGGGAGCTAAAGCTGAACTGAAACGCTACCATGTCAGAACAAATTCTTTTTGGGACAATATGGGGTCGCAAACATCATCGAACCGCCCTGTGTATCTTCTGTAATTGCACTGAGCAAAGAACGTGCTTGTTTTAGTTTGATGCTGGATTAGCGCGATGGGCCACCAGGCTACATTTTGTCACTTAACGACTTTTTTGGGATGATTACATTTCTCACTTTCTTCCTGAAAAGATGAGCCTCCTTCACACTCCAGCGTCACGTCAGGCTGTGTGGTGGTGTCAGAGGTAATTTGGCCCGCACAGTGAAATGACCTGACATGAATCTGCAGGGGGGAATTTTTTGCGAGAGCGCTCATTATTATTCGCGGTCAAGGCCACCACATGAGCTCCTTTTTTTTCCCCCCCTCACCTCCTCCTTTGCGTTTGTCCTTCTCTTCTAGTTTTTTCATGCCTCCTTTTCCTCTTGCGCATTTTCATTCTTCACATGAAAAGCACTGGAGTGAGGAGACTTATTGGAGCGCTCGTCATTGTTTGCACCTATTTCCCCCCTCCAAAGAAATATGTCAAGCAGAACAGATTTTTTGCTTTTGTGGCACCTTATTAATGGCACTATGAAAGAACAAGACTGAGAAAGGACTTTTAATGACAAGATGATTAAAAAAAAAAAATATATATTTTTTTTTTTCTACAGATGTGCAATACAACTTAGAAAAGCGCTGTCAGTGACACTTTGTTCGAGTGTGGCTTTTTTATTTTGTTTACACTTTTACCATTTGCTCCATAAATTGCCATTCCCCCCCCCCCCCCCAAAAAAAATTAAATTAAATAAATAAACAGATCAAAATAATAAAGAAATACATAAAAATGGCATAAAACAAGTACAAATACAATTAGATCATGAAATAGCTCGAAAATAAGTGCAACTGTCATAAAATCCATACAAATGCTTCTAAATAAATACATAATCACGCTATTTAATAATTACATATGCAATCAAAATATATATTTTTAAAAACAAACCAAAAACAATAATACCTGACTCTCTTTATCTGCAACTTTTGAGTTGTATTTTTCCTGGAAAATATTCCGTTTGATTTATGAGGTTTCTAATTGTACTTAAACGGATACATTCTTTTATCCCCCCCTAGAGGGCAGCTACAAGAAGATCGGCTACTACGACAGCTCTCAGAAGAACCTCTCGTGGTTCGGCAAGGACGTCTGGATCGGTGAGTTGTGGAGGAGGTTCCTTCTGTTCCTTTGTTGAAAGTTTCTCAACTCAACTCAACTGTGTTTATAGAGCACTTTAAAACAACCACCGCTGTATCCAAAGCGCTGTCCATGGAGCCAAAAAAAAAAAAATCTAAAGCAACAAACAGTAAAACAATAATTTAATAACAAAGACAGTAGAAAGCACAAAAACAGTCAAACGAAGAAAAAAAAATCAAGTCTCTCCACTCCTCCTTTGATTTGCACCGAAAAAAAAATGCGTTTGGCTTCCATTAGATGCTCGCACGAACAGTATTTGTTCAGTAATATGACATGAAACTTTTTTTTTTTTTTAGATCACGTACATCACTCCCACCAAAGATGCTGATCATTCAATACATTTAAATGTGTGCAAAATGCTGTGGTTGAATAGAGGGACGCACGTCAATTTAACTATCCGCGTTTGTGTCCCAATACTTCTGTTCATTGACTGCTGTGCTGTTTTTGGGTGCACCCGGACTGATTTAGGTGGTCCCCGGTGCGCTGACACATTTGGCCGCTGCGCTCCACGAAGAGCTGGCCTTTTTTTTTTTTTGAAGGACTTTTGAAGGAAATGATGTGTTCCTGTTAAAGGCAGAAGCGTGCATGGCTTTACTCAAACGCACATGGTAGCGAGCAAGTGCGGATGGAGGAAGTTGATGCCCGCTCAGTGGGGGCGATTGTTCATTCCACTCTTCACTTCTTCATTCAGTATTTCCTTCCTTTCTCTGGGCTTCACTACCTCCTTTTCCCTCTTTTACTGCACACCTTACTTTTTGCGCTCGTGGACGTCCTCCATCACAAATTCCTTTCTTATTTCCTTCCACTTCTTCCTCTACCTTTGTACCCTCCTTCACTTGTTACTTCTATCCTTCACTTTTCTCCTTTCTTTACTACTTCCTACCCACTTTACTCTTTCCCTACACTGCTTACTTCTATCATTCCTTCTCAACATACTCCTTCCTTAACTACCTCCTTTATTCCTTCCTTCTCTGCCTCCATTATCCCCTTCATCACGCCTTCAATTACTCCCTCCTTCAGCTCCACTTCCATCCCTTCACTTTTCTTCCTTCCCTTCTCCATTATCCCCTCCCATGTAGCTTCCTGTGAGTCCCTCTTCCTTCACTACTTTCTTACCACACCCTAATCCTTCATCATGATTAATTTCTTGACTCCATCATTCCCCCTTCACTCCCTTATCTCTGCTCCCATCACTCCTCCTCTCCCTCGCTCCATCAATACCAACCTTCCTGTCCCCTTTCGTCCATTTCTCCACCATTCCCTTCATTACCACCTCCTTCGGTACCACTGTCCTTCCGCCACCACTCCCTCACCTCGCCCTCTATCACCCCTGTCCACTGCGTCCTTGACAACCTCCTTTACACTCTCTCAATCACTCCCTCCCTCCTTCTCACCTTCCTTCCTCCCCCCCCCCCCCCCCCCCTCTCTCTCTCTCTGTCTCTCTCTCTCTGTCTCCACGGTCGCCCTAACAACCACTTCAGCTCTCCTCTCTCCTCTAATCGCTGTGGCAACTGCTACGGAGCTGCGTCTCCATGGCAACACTCTGTTCTCGTTTTTTTCACTTTTCTCTCCACTTTTTTTTTTTTTTTTAAGTCAAGGACGCTCGATGGTTAACACACATGTACACGATGACACACCCACATTTGTTGCGCTCGGATAAAACTTTGTGTAGCACCTCAACCATTAAAATTGTTGCTTAAATATTGAACGTAGAATATTTGATCCATCGCCAGAGCCTGAAAGTAGTTTTAATTTGAAAAAAATAAAGTTTGGGGGCTGCTACTACAAATAAAGTACATCAGTACTGTAAATGCAGATTAAATAAAACATAAACTACAAAAAAAATAAATGCTCATTAAATATATTAAAGTATATTTATGTTGAAGTAAATACATAAATCTAAACATACTAGTCGTTCTTTGCAAATGATAAAAAATACATGCATGTAAGTATTATTATCTGTCTGCATGTGTTGCGCTGCCGTTTGTGTTCAAATTGCCACTGCTGAAAGCGATTTTATTGGGCTATTTATTAGCCTGTCTCTGGTGTTTTAGCCTTTAGCTTAGTGGACTTTCCTAAGACGAAGCTATGTGGTGGGTTTGAAATACGTACACACAATTCTCTTTGCTTTATTTTGAATTTGACAGAAATCTTGAACTGTGAGTGGCATTAAACAGCTTGGATCTTTTTTTCAAATAATTGATCAGAAATAATGAACAAAACTGTTCATTATTGTGAAGTGAGTTAAGTTCCCTGCCCATTTGCATCTCGAATTTCTGCTCGTCAGTCAAAGTGAAAACAATGGCTGATAGGGGAAAAAAAAAGACAAATCTGACTGGGAAAAAAAAAATCCCCCTCACATGACTTTTTGTCTCACATGTCAAGCGGCGGGCTGGTGTCATGTGGGAAGTAGATTTTGTCAGCCGTCAGACAGATGGCGCCGCTGAGACATCGGTTGTGTTACCGCGGTGACGTGGGGCTGACACTCTGACACCCGATGCTGACATTTGACACATAAGCTTCACGTGGCGCTCACACTCACACACACAGTCGCACCCAATTTTTCTGTCTTACATCGACACATAAATCTATATTTGACTGTACATCAATGCTGTATTGTTAAAAAAACAAACAAACAAGATACACTGCATCATGATTTCATGAACACACACTCGCACACGCATACGCCGCTGTGCACAATTTCTCTCCCTGACGTAGACCCAAAAATCTGGATCACGTATTCCTACTGTCTCCAAAGGGAAAACAATGTGGTACATCACGATCTCAATATTTTGTCATTTTTTTCATCTCCCATTCATGCGCCAGCTGACTTACCCCATTTCTCTCTTTCATACATAATATTCGATGCATGCCTTTCAATATTGTATCAGCTCTTTTCATCAAAATACACACACACACACACACACACACACACACACACACACACACATTTGTGTATTGTGAGGCTAGAGAAAGAAAAAGAAAAGGCAAAACAAGCTTTCCTTGGTGCATCTGGCCCTCGTTGAACTTCATTAGTGAGCAATGAAGCTGGTTTGAAGCTGGAGCACGTCGGGAGCATTTGCTGTTAACTCCACACTACACGCTCTTATTTAGCACACAACATGCCCACTCACTCACTCACTCACTCACTCACTATCTAGTACTGTGTGTGCGCGTGTGCGTGTCCGTTGAAAAGTTTTCCCCAGACCAGTTCACTGACAAGGGTGCTGACTGAATGTATGTGCTTATTTTTCATTAATAGCTGACTAACTTACGACTTTATGAATTGTATTGAAGAAAAAGAGTAGAACTAAATAAATGTATCCCTAAAAATAAGGATGTTGGAATTCAACATTTTTACACCAGAGAATTATTGCATCTTCTTGTATTTACTGCATGCTAGTTTTATTCATATTCAGTGCACTATATAGATGTGTGTGTGTGTGCGTGTGTGTGTGTGGGGGGGGTCCTCACTGTGCCACAAGTACAGGAATGTGTGTGTGTGTGTGTGTGTGTGTGTGCGCGCGTGTGCGCGTGTGTTGAATAATAAATAAATACTCCAATTGATCTCAAATCAGTTGGAGTATTTATTTGATATCCTACGAGAGTGCTGTTAAAAACAGAGAGCGTACAAGTAGCAGCACATGGATCTTAAAGGGGAAGTCAAGTCAAAAATGCTCTTTATAATTATGTCCTATGCGCCCCCACTCGTCTAATTTCAATAATGATGTTATAAAATGTTACAGTAATATGCTCTATGCTCTATGCACCCTAACTAGGCTAAACACGACAGTCAGAATAATATAACGTTTGTGGAATATGAATTAAGCAGCAAAATCCATCCATTTTTATCCGCCTCAGGGGGCGGCCATTTTTGCTGTGTACTTCCATCTGCCGTCGCTTGAATATGACATCACAGTGCCTTTGGGCACAGGTAGGGACCGTCAAGACTCACTTGTTTTCTGGGTTTGGTCATGTGATGTATGCAAACTGCGACCTGGTCATTTTCAGTTTTACTGCACATGGAAAAATGGCTGCTTAATTCATATTTCACAAACGCGTTTAGTCGAATGAGGGCGCATTGGACATAATTTTTGCAAAGGAAACTGTTAAATTGACGTCTCCTTCAAGATGGACATCTAGAATATCACAAATATCCACAAATGGCTTTCTCTAGACCTGTGTGTGCTGAATTTCTCCGTTTAGGGGCGGGGCCTCCAGCGGATCGCACGGTTGTCGAGAAAGAGTACCGCTTCCTGTCGCAGAAGTTGTTCGCCGCCGTGTCCGTGTTTGCCGGCCTCGGCATCCTGCTGGGTGTGGTGTGTCTCACCTTTAACATCTACAACGGCAACGTGCGGTAAGAGTTCACGCATATTATCACCACTTGGAGCTTCCTAAGTTACTGAATACTTGAATTTAGAGGTATGGCGGCACGGTGGACGACTCGTGAGCACGTCCACCTCACAGCACACAGGTGCAGGGTTCGATTCCAGCGCTACAGCACCCTCGTGAGAATAAGCGGATAAAAAAAATGGATGGATGGATAAGTTATTTGATATTTAATTTCCCATGTTTCTTAGCCTCACGTTCCCAGAACTGGGTGGGCGGCAAGGTTCTTCACAATCCCAGCAGGTAGCTTAAGGAAACGATCGCACCAAAATCCTTCAAAAATGCCTTTTGATCTGCAATTTCTCTGCGGTCTATCCGACATGCTAAATTTATGTTTGACCTGGACACGCTGATCTCAAGTCCAATATGTCGGTGAGCTCATCAGGAGTTTTCGGCAGTTTCCGCGGGGGTTGGAGGAAAGCGGCGGCGGGATCTCCTCCGGCTTTGATTAGATTTCACACGCAATTTGGCTGAGGGAAGAGTGTCGGATCACATCAAATGTTTTCATTAAGTCGCTCTCGGTTGGAAGTCTCACACTGACAAGCGACTTCACGTCCAATCGGAGCATTTAGGCTTGTCAAAAGTCATTACCTGGACAAACCAGTACGAAATGTTTACTCAAGTGATTACATGCTGGCTGAATAGAGTGAACCCTGATTTATTGCGCAGGATGTTTCAGACCACCCGCGATCGGTGGAAATACTTAGCATGGGGAGACCATCATTCTTTTTATTTCTTAATTTTTTGTTATATACAGTCAAACCTCGGTTTTCGTACTTAATCCGTTCCAGAAGACTGTTCGAAAACCGAATTGTTCGAAAACCGAAACCATGTTTCCCATTGGAATCAATGTAAAAAAATTGAATCCGTTCCAAATCAAGAAAACAACTTTTTTTAAACCACTTTTTTTTTTTTACAATTTCACACCATAAACTGTACACATGTAATAAGAGAGCAGGTAATATGTGAAATACTGTACAAACAAACTGTAATATGTTTTATTTTCACCAATTTTAACATTAACATAGTAACATAAAAATTAAAAAATGCGTGCTGCGTTTGTCATGAGGTCGAATTATTGAACAATACAAAAACGTCTGCTCACAATGTAATGAGGTTACGCTTAGCAAGTGCGCTCACGAAATTTGTTTATGCATAAAAAACTCGAAATTTTTGTTCGAAAACCGAATGGAGAGAACCAAGACATACAGTCAAAACCTCGGTTTTCGGACGTCTCGGTTCTCGACCAAAAATTTTTTTTTTATGACTCGGATGACGAACAAATTTCGGTTCTCGAACAAACTGAGCGCACTTGAATGCACCATTTGACTCCTCTCGCCTTCCTTACACGAGGAAGTGACGCTTCCTCGGGTAGACGAGGAAGTGACGCTTCCTTGTGTTGCTTTCCATTGTGAGCAGACGTGTTCAGTAAACATTTTTATTTTAAAGAGAGCGTGGTTTCGGTTTTCGAACAATTTCGGTTTTCGAACAGCCTTCTGGAACGGATTATGGACGAAAACCGAGGTTAAACTGTCTATATACTGGATAGTTTTAACACTCCGACCCATTTGGAACACACGTAAAACTCATGAAAACTAATTAAAACACAATTTTAAATATTCCTTCGCAGCTGTTCTCACGAACTTGATCGATCACTTCCCCAAATAGGAGGCCCAGCGTGCTTGCTCCAAGATCGATTATTTCTCACTCCCATTTAATGATATGTAAAACGGATGCAAAAAAAAAAGACTAACTCATTTACTGCCATCCATTTTCCAAGCAGCCATATTGACTTTTCCATTTTAGAGCATTTTCAACAAGCTTTCAAGACACACCAAACATATTTTGTTCTGTCACAACATAAACACCAAACCGACCAAAAGAATCTGATTTGTGTCAGTGACGATTCGCGTATGTATGCTATTGCAGCTACATCCAAAACTCTCAGCCGTACCTGAACAACATGACAGCGGCGGGCTGCATGATGGCTCTGGCCGCCGTCTTCCCGCTCGGTATCGACGGACATCACGTACACCGATCGCAGTTCCCCGTCGTCTGCCAGGTACGCAAAGCACCACCGCCAGCATGACTTGCTTCAAACCAAAACGTCAGACTTCCTGTTCAGACTTGGGATTTTTTCCTGGTATAGATATTTCCACCCAATTTCCTTGTCGATCGATAAAACTCAGATTGGGTGCTAGTTTTTCCTAACTTTCCGAGAACCATTGAAATGTTCAGCAAGTGCTTGATGCCGTTGGCCACTAAAATGGCTGCTTCAAAATAGAATGGCCGACTTCCTGTCCACTTTCAGCCATGGGTTTTAGAGACCTTTTTGTCTGTCCTGATAAGATCGACCTGTCTACCTAATTTCCTGTTGATCGGTCAAACCGGTCTTGAGATCTGATTTTTTGTTTTTTTTTCTCTTACCTTTTATGGTCGCTAATGTGCAAGTGAATTTTACTGACGTAAAATGAAACTTTTTTTTATTTTGGGTTGAATCCAGATGGATTTGGTTGATGTTGAGAATGTTATTGGAACATTAATTTGCCTTTTTTTTTTTTTTTTTGCCCTTTAGAACTTAAAGTAAAATAACAAAAAAGTAGAAATGGCTAAATTGCTTTTCCTCTAAAGTATCTTTGGGATCTACACAAGTTCTGTGCTAGTAATTACTGGTCCACCTTTGGGGTCAATGACAGATGAAGTTTAATATTCCAAAGTCTAATATTCATGCTCAGGCTGCACCCGAAGGACTCCTCTTTGCTCTCAAATTAACATTTTTTTTTTTTGTCTTCCCTATCCTGCAGTTCCGTCTGTGGCTGCTGGGTTTGGGCTTCAGCCTGGCGTACGGCAGCATGTTCACTAAGATTTGGTGGGTCCACACCCTCTTCACTAAGAAGGATGAAAAAAAGGAAAAAAAGAAGGTACGGCTTTAAAAAAAAAAAGGTTTCAAGCCAGGGTTAGGGTGTCAAATTAGGCTTTTTAAACAGTGTGTTGAATGAGGCTTTCAAGACAGATTGGGGCTTTTAGTCTGGGATAGGGTTTCTATTTATGGTTTCGAGCCCCGGTTTGGGTTTTGAATTATAATGTCATGTTTTAGGGTTCAACGGTTTCAAGTCAATATTAGTACTTCAAATTAGGGTTTCATGCCTGGGTTATGGTTTCGAAAATAAGGTCAAGGTTTCAAATTAGGATTGCAAAATTTTAAATTCTTGAACGCACCACACTTATCTTCAGTTATCTTGGCCATGGTTGTCCTCAACTGGCCTTTTTTTTTTTTTTTTTTGGTGTTTGTGGATATAATTCAACCTGAAGGCCCCGCAAGATACACTTAACTCCGCTTCTTAATCTGAAGATGGCGAGTGCAATATTTATGGATATTTATGAATATGGATGAGTATTAACAGTCTGGGGAAAAAAAGCTGCTTGTGAAGAAACGCTTAAAGCCGAAGCCGGTGCTCAATGCTCATGCATTCAGAAGCAACACTTAGGCTGGGAAGTACGTTTATTTGGTTCCTGAATTTCGTTGATTTTTCAGGTAGTTCTACTTTCTGTACATTTTTTGTACATTTATGAAAACAAACAGTTTTACGTAAAAAAATGTTTCTATTTTATATTTTGCCCCAAAACATTGTTCCTTTATGATTAGTAGATTCTTTATGAAATGTACAATAAAAAAAATAAATAAATAATGATAATGAGCATGAATTAATATTTGTGTTTTAACCCTTTCGGGGACAGCGGTTACTACAGTGGACTGTGCTTATCATGTTACATCTTAGAAAACCCATAAAATGATCTGGTTTTGCTCAAGAGTTTTTAATAATAATATGAAATAATACAAATAAACCAATTGTAAACTTCACCATTGAAAAATGAGCAGCAAGTATTATTTTACTGTTAAAATGGAAGGTTTTACACATTTACTTCCATGGCTGACATTGTTTCTTTTTTGTCGTGTGTCGTTTGCTGTTTGTGCGTTTGATTTAGCAACAGCTGGAGCCATGGAAATTGTACGCCACGGTGGGCGTGCTGCTGGCCGTAGACTTTTTGTCACTGGTCATCTGGCAGATCGTGGACCCGCTGCACATTACCGTTGAGGTAAAATAATAGCGCAGTGCACTACATTTTCCACAGATTAGAGAGAATATATGCCTGTGAGTATTGTTGTATGCTTTTTTTTTTAGTTGTATGTGTTGCTGCTCTTTCTATGTCCAGGTGGCAATTGTTTGAAGCTGTATAGTTGCAATTAGCCCATCTATGGCGTTTTGCACGTCAGCGTGAAGATAGTGGACCTTCATTCGGCGAAATTACTGTGTATGCCCCGTTTGACATAAAAGTAGTGCTTTGTTGCCATCGTGTTGCATATTGGCAAAGGACTCTATGTGGTTCAGTTATTTAGGCCATAGCCCCGTCTAATAGGAAAATTGTGCTTTTCTGCCATCTTGTGGCATTTGAGGGTGCTTATAAACTTCCGTGGGGGCGGGGGCGGGGGGTTGTCAATTACTCGCACATTCTCTCAAGTGTATTTTGACTTGTTGCGTTCAGCGACTATATAAGCACCAGATTGATGAAAAACCAAGAAAAAAAACTTGGGTCGGTTTTACTCAAGAAACACTCTGACTTGAAAGTTTGGCGGTGACTTTGCCGCTAAATATTTGTTGTCTTTGTGACACTTGGAACTATCAATGAATAAAAACAAAAACTCCTCTCCTATCAACTCCCCATCTGGAGCAGGAGTTCACCAGGGAGGCCCCCAAAGTGGACTTGGACGTCCTGATCCAGCCTCTGCTGGAGCACTGCAGCTCCGAGAAGATGAACACATGGCTCGGTGAGTTTTCTCCGTCATGGTTTTGTTACTCCTTGCGTCTAATGACAGAACAATGGCGCTCACATTGAACTCCCTATCTGGGTCACAAAGTAGGTCAGGGCCTCGTAGCGTTTCACAAGCGTCGCACCAGATGAGACAATGGACAGCGGCAAGACGCCTTTGTATTTTTTTTTTCTCTCCCGCTGCTTTTATTCTTTTTTTTTTTTTTTTTTTCTCTCTGTCAGTCAGCAAGATGCCGAGTGACTTCTTGCACTTTCAACTTCCAAATAAGAGACAGCTAAGAACAGGAATCAAACACATACAGACTGTATAGAGAGAGCGCAGACACATGGTTAATTCACACGCTCAACACGGTTTATGTCCCAAGATTTGAACTCAGATCACTGGATTCAAAGTCCAACCAGTTCAGAGTGTACCCCGTCTATTGCCCGACGGCGGGTTAAAGCACGCCCGCGACCCTCGTGAGGATAAGCGGATTAGATATATTGGATGGATGGATCGTTTTGGATGAGCAGCATTTAAGGTTTCACTGGGATGTGAACCCTCGGCAGACATCTTGCGCTTGTTCAATATTATATCATTTTTCAAAATTCTTGACATCGCCGTGAGCCTTTTCTTTGCCACCAGCTTCTTTTGGGAATCCGGTTTTCACATTCAAGGTTCACCTATCCTCGTGTTTTTTTTTTTTTTTTAAACGTGTTATCGTCTACAAAAAACTCCCTGAAACGCCCTAAAATGCCTCAAGATGCTCTCTGAATAGGAATAGTAGTACAGTTGGTCCAAGGTTCGTTGAAGAATCTCCGCATACAGTTGTACCTTGACTTTTAAGTGCATCAACTCGAAAGAAGGGGATAAAAACGGAGCGATTAAGGTTCTGTCATGCCCTCGCGTGTGGGCAAGGAGAGCCACAGTCACTGTTGCGCTTTTTAGCCATTTATTGAACGGGACAGTCCAACACACAAATACAAAATGACAACGGCATGGAAGGAGCTGCTGTCGGCAGAATTCACGCCCGTGCGCTCACACGCGGCCACTTGAGCTCCTGATGTTGCTCATGAGGCCTTGCGCCAACATTTGTCGTTGTGACTCGGTGTGTGCCAATGTACAGTTATTACATTAAAACCATTTTTTTCAGCATATTCTCTTTTGTGTTTTATTATCTTTTTATTTAATACAGTGCTTTTTTTTCTTAAATAAAAATAGGTGTAAAAAAATTGTCCCACACTGCCCCCTGCAGGTGTGGTTTACGGCTACAAGGGTCTGCTGCTGCTGCTCGGCATCTTCCTGGCCTATGAGACCAAGTCCGTCTCCACAGAGAAGATCAACGACCACCGGGCGGTGGGCATGGCCATTTACAACGTGGCGGTGAGTCACCGGCTTACTGTCTGCACATTTGGAGCCTTGGTGGGAGGTCCTTGCTCAAACTGAATCAGTCTGTGCCCTCCCGCAGGTGCTGTGTCTGATCACGGCGCCGGTGACGATGATCCTGTCCTCTCAGCAGGATGCCTCTTTCGCCTTCGCCGCCCTGGCCATCGTCTTCTCGGCCTACATCACCCTGGTGGTGCTCTTTGTGCCAAAGGTGAGAGAGTCAAACTACAGCAACGTTAGAATTGCAAGGGAAACACTGCCCTCTGCAGGAATATCTGAGAAATGCAACTTAGCAGCTGACACTTTTTTTTTTTTTTGCCTTGATTGACAAAGCATAATTCATTCGTTAGTACAGCCAAAGCTTGGTTTCGTCCATAATCCGTTCCAGAAGGCTGTTCGAAAACCGAAACCAGGCTCTTTTTAAAATAAAAATGTTTACTGAACACGTCTGCTCACAATGGAAAGCAACACGACTAAGCGTCACTTCCTCGTGTAAGGAGGGGGGGAGGAGTCAAATGGTGCATTCAAGTGCGCTCAGTTTGTTTGAGAACTGAAATTTGTTCGTCATCCGAGGCATAAAAAACTCGAAATTTTTGGTCGAAAACCGAATTGGTTGAGAACCGAGACGTTCGAAAACCGAGGTTTGACTGTGTATGACATTTCTTATTTGCACTTTGTTATATTATAAAAGGTTGTGAGATCAATACGAAATAGTTTACGGGCTCCAATAAATTATTTCACACAGTAAGAGTTTTACTTTTTAATAAATAATCATCTTATTTTCATTTTTGTTTGGTTTTGACTGAGCTAATAATAACATAAAAATGCTCCTTAAATTATGACTAATAAACATTCTCACTATTTTTCTTCACTGATTATGTGAGACAAATGTGATTTTTTTTTTTCCTTCATTCGCGTCCTCCTGCGCAGATGCGTCGTCTGATCACGCGCGGCGAGTGGCAGTCGGAGCAGCAGGACACGCTCAAGACGGGCTCGTCGACCAACAACAACGACGAGGAGAAGTCGCGGCAGCTGGAGAGAGAAAACAGGGAGCTGCAGAAGATCATACAGGAGGTCCATGCCACGCAACAACGCAACACTCTGTCTGTCCCTGTGTTTGTGTGTGTGTGTGTGTGTGTGTGTGTGTGTGTGTGTGTGGTTTTGTGCACGCCAGTAAAAAATTATGTCTCCATTTGTGGCTTAGAAAGAAGAGCGCGTGTCCGCGCTGCGAAACCAGCTGGCCGAGAGACAAGCTCTACGCAGTCGACGCCGCCCGTCGACCGGCCAGAACCAGAACCACAATGCCCCGCTGCCGCCGCCCTTGTCCCAGACGGACCCCAAATCCCTGCTGCCCCCGCCGGGCTACCCGAGCGCCGACAATCACTCGCTGCCGCCGTCCTTCTCCAACTCGTCTAACTTGTACCCGGCGGAGAGCAAGATGAGCCGCAACCACTGTCACAACAGCCAGATTCCGCTGCTCTACAAGTAGGCCGGACCGTGGGGAAAACGCGGGGGACCCTGGTACGCGTTACGGGGGGTGGGGGGCGCACCGGGACATCAACACCACCTGACAGAGCCGGCCCAAGGCACAAGCTAGCTAAGCATCTGCCAAGGACCCCACGACCACTAGGGGCCCTACATGAGCAATTAACCGTCAGCGGATTTTTCATTTGTATTTTTCCTTTCTTTCCTTTTTTTTTTTGGCATTATTGGGGAGGAACAGAGTAACATAAAAAAGATTGTTTGGATCAGCTTTTATTTACAGTGTTTCTTAAACTAAAGCTTTTGCACATTTTTACTGAGCTTTAGGAGGGAATTATTTCTATTTTGTGCATTTACATTTCATGTGCATGTCTGTATACCCCCTGTGTGTGAGTGTGTGTGTTTTTTAATTGTAGTGTGTGTTCCGGGTATGTTAATGCACATCTTATATGCTCTAAGGAAGCGTGTGTGTGTGTGTGTGTGTGTGTGTGTGTGTGTGTGTGTGTGTCTGCGTGCATGTACGTGTGTGCTTTTTTCACCTTATTCCAGGTACCTCAGTTCAGTTCTATGTATTTGTTCAAAAATCAATAACGAGTGATCAATAATCAACATTATTGGCACAAATCGAGGGCCCAATGAAAGCCGTTTGAACTTATGGTCCATGTACTAGTACACTCTCTGTTGCCAAAACAACTCAGTCCACTTGGAAAACAACTTTCTTACCACTAGCAGTAGTAGTACTCATCACAAAATATTCTACTAGTTGACATCTGGCACTTTTAGTACAAAAAAAAACCGTGAATAGCACGACAAGTTTGTTTTACTACTGCGCTGAATCGTCTTACTAGCGAGTACAAAGCAGACTAGTACATGGACCAAAGTCGAATCAAATGTTGCGCGATGGAGGCTTGGACCGGCTCTGCCACCTGACACTGTGACGGGATATCAGGCGCTTGGTCGCCATGGCAACAGCAAGCACATCTCCAGACTTTGCAGCACAGAAGTCCCCCATTTTGAGATTTTCGGGGAGACATTACAGAACCTTTGTGTCTTTAATGTACGCACACGCACACCTCTGTGGTCCCGTTGTCCTGTTTTTGTCACGTGTGCGTGTCAAGACATTTTTAGCCATAAACACTGAAGAAGGGACGAGGACGGCGTTACACATTTTTAACCCCGACTACGGTAACGCCGTAATTGAAGATGAAATGTACCCGCATGCGCAAAGAACTTTCTACTTGTGTACATATAATGAACACGACAAGCACAGCTGAGATTCTTTACCTTACGTTGACATTTTTCCTCTTTTTGGTGAAGTAAAGCGGTCACACGCAACATGACAACTTGACGCGCTGTTCACACAAGCTCGACAAGTTAGTTTTAAAAAGCTCTTCCATCAAAAGTTTTGTTACACTTCTTTCCAGGTTCATATTCTTTGACACAAATGGTAAAGTGAAGTGAAGTCACGTCCCCAACGACACCATTTTGATATTCTGTTTTATTTCATTTTTACACCTTCAATTAGCTTTGTACACTTTGAGCCTCTAAGGCCAGTCTTCTTTGTTTTGTTTTGGCTAAGTGACACAGTCACATGACAAGCACGGTTCGGATATCACAGAAATTCAGGATTATTTTTATCTGAATTAATTTCACAGATTTGTTTCTACATAATTGGGTTATTTTCTTTTTATTAGAGTAAAACGACATGATGTTGGTCTGCACATCCTGCTCACATATTATAACAGGCAAATCTTGTTTTCTTTATGGTAAAGTGAAGCAGTCACATGACATGACAATACATCCATCCATCCATCCATTTTCCGAACCGCTTTATCCTCACTAGGGTCGCGGGGGGTGCCGGAGCCTATCCCAGCTGTCTTCGGGCAGTAGGCGGGGGACACCCTGAATTGGTTGCCAGCCAATCGCAGGGCACACAGAGACGAACAACCATCCACGCTCATACTCACTCCTAGGGACAATTTAGAGTGCACAATCAGCCTGCCATGCATGTTTTTGGAATGTGGGAGGAAACCGGAGCACCCGGAGAAAACCCACGCAGGCCCGGGGAGAACATGCAAACTCCACACAGGGAGGCCGGAGCTGGATTTTGAACCCGGTACCTCAGCACTGTGAAGCCGACGTGCTAACCACTGGACTACCGGGCCGCCTATGACAATACAGTATTGTTAATTATAATAATAATAATAATAATACATTTTATTTAAAAGCGCCTTTCAAGACACCCAAGGACACTTTACAATCAGGAACAAGAACAATAAAACACAATGCGGGTTGAGCAGGCAATTATGATGATATTGACCCCAAACGCCTAATACATGGTTTCTGTTTCTTCGTATTGTTTTAGTTACACATCCTCGTATTTTACCTGTTTTTTTGGGGGGGTGGGGTCATAAAAATCATTGAGGGTTTTTTTTTTTTCCTTTTTGGTAAATCAAGGCAGTCAGATGAAGATTATTCGAAATTCTCAAAGGCACTGACTTTTTCTTTTTCTTTTTTCAAGCGCTAGCTATGGCTTGTAGATTATTTCAGAGGGCACTTTAACAGTTTACTTTCGTTATTGTGATCCACGTTAGCTCAGGGTGCGGGAGTGGCTCGGCAAATTAAATTAATAGGCCATATTTATATATATTTATGAAGCGTGCAGTTATATCACAGTGTATCATAGACAGTGCGTCATATGAATGCAGAACTACTCTGGTAAATCTTGCACATGTATGACAATGTTTGTGGAAAAGGTCATATTTGTATTCACTGTATTATCTAAGATCATACTATAAATGTTAATATATTTCAGTATATGTGTATGCAAATAAGTGAGTTTAATCAATAAAATCAGTTTTTCTTTAATTTCTTTTAATGGAGAGCAAATTATGTCAAATTATAAATGAAATGGCTTCATGGGTGCTTAACTTTATACTCATTCTTAGACTATGATTTTATTGATAGATAGAGTACATTAAAATGATAAGAAACTCAAACTGTTCTTAATACTTTTTGACACAAAGGTGACTGCACATCACCGGACGTGTCCACAAGATGCCGCCATATTAGGTTGACATGCACTTCAATGAAGTCGTTGAAACTTCAAGTCCCACAATGCATTGGTGATATGACGTGGCACATTTAGGCTCCGTTTCATCTGTTGGCGGCAGTGTTGCCAACTTGGTGACATTCTCGCTCTATTTAGCCAGTTGACTGACCCCTCTAACGACTCCTTTTCAAAAAAGCGCCTAGCGACAAATCAATCGACGTATTTTGGTGTTATTGGACACTTTGATGTGAAAGGACTTCTCGTTCTAATTGTTCTCGACATGCAGCGGGTGCTTCCGTCGGCATCTCCACCGTCCCAGAGCACTCACAGGCGGCCCAGTCCTCTCGCAGCACTCAAAGGGGTTCTGAAAAAACAAATGTAACCATTTTCTCAACTGCCATTAAAATGTGTTCTATTGCCTCTTTTTGGATATATCGTGAATGTAGATTGTATACAAAAAAAACAATAAGGTTAAAACGTTCATGTTTCATTGTGACCAAACCAAACTTAAGAATTTTTTTTTTTTTAGAAGGAACTAGAAAAAAAAAGGTAAAAGCCCATTGGTTCATTTTTGCCGGTCCCAAGCCCAGCTAAAGGAGGAGGGTTGGAATTGTGACAATAAAAGAAACAAGAATAAACAGAAGAAAATTAATTTGTAATTGTAAACATATTTAAGGTGTTTTTTACTCACCTTTTGTCCCTCCCACGACGTTCTTCCACTCCTTCAGCGTCCATTTCAGGGTGCACATGGTCAATTATGCAAATTGGGTAATGACATCATTTAGCGACAGCTACTTTCCTTTCTGAGGCGTTGGCAACGCTGGTTGGAGGTAAGTTTGCACAGTTAACTGTTACCGGCATACGTTAATGCCTGTGTTGCTCGTTTGCGGTCGAGTCTGAGTTTTATTGTGGATAACAGTAGCACAAAGTTCTGAGTCAAAACACTTGTCAAGTGTTTAAATGTTCCCTAAATTGCGCCACTACTTCCGGCTAGCTCTGGAAATGACGGCTAGCTTGGTAGTTCCTGGAGTAGGGCAAATTGTGAGAGTTGAAAGATGTATGACTAAGCCTTAACTGCACTGCAAAAATAATAAGAAAAATAGAAAAGAAAATACAGTATATGGATCATAAACAGAATTTATTTTACAACCGACGTCAGCGTGTTTAAACATATTCTGTTTCCTCTATAAAACAGGAGTTGATTCCGGAATAACAGATCATCAAAGTAGAGTACCGGTAACTGTCTTTTATTCAAGCATTGTTCTGTTGTTCACTTTCTAGATTGGTGTACGCAAACAGGTTTTTTACGGCAAGAATGCCATCACCACTTCGATTGCCAATTACATCAAGTGGATACCTGCAGGATTGGGTTGCAGTTTTCAAGTATTGATTAAGTATTGATAAACCCGCCCTGCGTCATGACCTCCTTGGCAGAGACTACCAGGATGAAACCGCAAGGAAGAAGAAGGAAGGCAGAGGTGGAAGGAAAAATGTTGCTGCAAGAACAATGAGTGAGTCGCACACTTTGATGATTGATTTCACTGTTTATAGACACTTAAGAAATGTTTCTAGAAAGTAGACATCACAATATTTATGGGTAGCAATACATGATTGACTATCACTGACTTGAAAACAATGACAAAAACTTGTGTTTTGGGACTGCACTGCCAGATATTTCCCCTTAAAAAAACATGATGGTCTGTGACAAGTGGATGTTTTTAAAAGCCTGCTCAATAAAACCAGAGACCGACATGGTCTTGTTGATTTTTTTTTTGTGCTGGTCTTGTTGGTCCCAGCAGCAAAAGAAAAGTAGCTCGGTTTCGAACACTCGAAACTTGGCTCAGTGTAAACCATGCTAGTCTAAGCTGTTTTTTTTTTCTAGCAGTGTAGATGTACAGAGAAAATCTCCCAACATAGTAGGCACTTCTAAATGCGCAGAGTGGCAACCACAATTCCATCCTCTTGTGTTTAGAAAACATTTTCTCACTAGTGGGCGTGTGTGTGCGTGCGTGCGTGTGTGTATATACAGAGATGGCTGGATAGAGTCTACGTTCAATGATTTTCACACATTTAGCATATTGTGTGACTAACTGGTCTGTGACGTTTGTTTCCCCTCCTTTTGGGAGGCACTGCAGAAAATAAAACCTTTTAATTCCTTGGTAGAAAGCCACAATCCTATCAGGACTGCAGCATAATGCAGAAATCAAGGAGTTTTTGTAACGTAACCCTTTTCAGGGACAGCGGTTACTACAGTGGACAGCTTCTAAAAATGCTGGCACGATTTACAAAATCTTGAGTGACTAAGGTCGTCTCGCGCTAAAGAAATCTATTTTAAAAAAAAATGTTTGTGGTCAATTGAGCATGACCACCAGAGTCACAGATAAAGATGACTGCCTTATTCCATTTAGGCGCACCGGTTTTTGGTCAAATGGTCTTCAGTCATCCGTGGCAAATTCTCGAACAATTTACCAACACAAAGCAGGGAATGCCCAACAGTGAGCATTTTTATATATTTTTTCTTGTAAATGGTGAACAAATAAATAAATCGAATCACCCTGGACTGGTTGCCAGCCAATGGCAGGACACGTGTACTACAGACAAACAACCGTTGGCAATCACATTCACACCGAAGGACAATTTCGTTTCCAATGAAGCTAACGTGCGTGTTTTTGGGGCATGTAGGAGAAAACCCAATCAAGCAAAGGGAGAACATGCAACCATGCCCCAATGCCCCTTGTGTAAACACGTTTTTTTTTTCCTTTTGTTTTCCTGTATTTTACCATCTTGTTAATGTGGAAACTACGCATCATGTTATCATTGCTTACAATAATATTGCATGTACTTTTTAGAAAATAAAACCTCTGCTTCATTTTTGATGAACATTTAATTCAAAGTATTTTATTTACTTATTTATTTATTTATTTTTGGGGGGGTGGCACTTGGTGTAGAAAGTCTGAATAACCGCTGGTCTATGACACAAAGCTGACTACAGAGGTGGTATGCGTGGTAGGTGCGCGGTTTGGTGAATATGGGGTGGGAAACCCCACTGTGGGCTGAGGCTTCTCTGGGCCTTCATCTGACACTGCACTCTTAGAGGAAATTCCCAATTTTGGCCAGACAAAGGGACTGTTTACTTCCCGTGCAGGAATTTGGAGCTCATGTGTGTTTGTGTAGGGGGCCTGGCCGGCTGGAGCAGTTTGACAACTTCCCCTCGAGGGAGTGATTGAGTGCATTTTTTATTTTGTACCAGACAAGACATACAGGTTCACATTACAAACGTGACTTTGCATAAATAACACCATGCTCCCAGGCGGCTTAAATAGACAATAAATAGAAATAAATAGAGGAAATTAAGTTAAAAAAAACAAACAAAACTAAAACTGTTACAGTTCATATAAGAGTGTTTGCTCGAGGTCATCTCCATTGAGATAGAAGCAGTTCTCAATCACCGTTGTACGATGAATAAAGTCGGAGGCTATGTTTGGTATCATTCACTCATTCCTTGCTCCCGAATTAGTATTTGGGATTTTTGGATAGTTGGACCCTAAATAGTTCCTCGAAAAATCCTCACAAAGTGAGTATGAACAGGGAATGACTGAACGATTCTGATCGCAGTAACTCAATGTCGAGATTTCTATGTAGCGGACTATGTCGTTGACTCGGGGGCCGAAACCATGAATCGAATACTCCCTAATCATCATATATAAAATGTGGTGGACTCTGCACTTGATATCAGGTCTGAGACCATTAATCAAATACTCCCTAATCGCTATTTAGTGATTTTTATGTAGTGGACTCTAGGGCAGAAACAATTAATGGAATGGTTCCTAATCACGACGTAGGGATGGTTATATAGCAGACTATGTTGGTGGCTGTCGGGCTGAAACAATTATTTGAATACTCCCTGATACAATGGACTAATAGTTAACTCTAGGGATGAGCCGATTAATCGAATACGCCCAAATCACTATTTTAGGGACTTTCATATCGTGGACTATGAAGTTGACTCTAGGGAAGTGATGATCAATTGAACACTGCCGAAGACTAAGGATTTTTATATAGCCGATTCTGTAGTTAATTCTAGGGCGGAAACGATTAATCGATTAATCTATTTTTTAAACAGTGGACTATGAAGTTGACCCAAACGGAAAATCATTTTTCTGTATGGGCGCAATGCATCATGGGGGGATATTTCACAGTGACCATCGGTTGCGCGCTACTTTCCAAGATGCATTGTGGGATACGTTGAGGGCACTATAGACGAAAATACGGCCAATTCACGATATCAAAGTGTACGATAAACGTGGCTAGGGAGTGATTTCAAACACGGCTATAGACCGGCTAGTCTCGCAGCGCCATCAGAGAGCAAAGACGCCGAAGAAGGTCTTGCCGCCGTCCGTTTCCAGCTCGGACAGCTGGTTGGTCTCAGTCCACAGCCGGTCATCCTTGTTGAGCTGGAAGACGGCCCCCAGGTACAAGGCGTTGTACCAGCCCTGCTTTGTGCGCTGCTCGTCCTCGGCCGAACTGCTGTGCTGGCACGCCGAGCGCACGGCGCTCATCAGCGAGGCTTTGCGGCCCACCGAGTCGGAGTAGCGCCACACGCGGTGGCTGAGGGGCGCCAGGCGCGTCCCCGAAGACGCCGCCCCGGGCTCCAGGCCTTCCTCGCCGCTGTTGTCGCTGCAAGACACGCGGAAGGAGGCCTGGCTGTAGACGAAGTAGAGGCCGGTGTGCGGCACCACGATCTGGTTGTTCATCAGGGTCAGGCCGCCCTGTGCGAAAGCCTGACCCTGGCCGTTACGCCACTGCAGCTTCTCCTTGTCACTGTCTCCTTCCTCGTGAACACCTGAAAATGCCAGACAAATAAACGCATGTTTAAGCATCACTGGTCACCTGGTTGCATACACATGTACAAGCAAAAAGGATATATATATATATATATATATATATATATATATATATATATATATAATTAGTTTAAAAATATATAGTTTAAAAAATATCAATATTAGTTTAAAAAAAATATATATATATATATACTAGTTAAAAAATATATATATATAGTTTAAAAAATATGTATATTTGTTTTTTAAAAAAAAAAATATATATATATTAGTTTAAAAAAATATATATATATATAGTTTAAAAAATATATATATATAGTTTTAAAAATATATATATATATATAAATATATAGTTTAAACATTTTATTTTTTTTAACGAACATTTTTGTTCATTTAGTTCATTCGAAATGACCCATACATTTACAATAGTTACAAAAAAAACGTGTCTTTCTTTTCCACCTCACAATTCATTGTATTTTTCAAAACTGAAAATTACAATATAGTTAGTAAATTAGTAAAAAAAATAAGTAGTGGTTACTATAGTGGGCAGCTCTTGGTGTTTTCTTACATGAATGTATCTAAATGTCACAGTTGTGCATCAACTACTACGATGGACCCTTACGCGTTGCGGTCTACCGCCATCCTTATTTTTTCATGCCGGAAGACTAATAAAAACACTGATATAGGTTAGCATTATTTGTGCATGAAGGTGTTATCTCAACTCAACTGTATTTATAGCGCACTTTCAAACAGCCATCTCTGCTAGAAAGCACCAAACAGTAAAACTAACATCAAATCTGAGTCATGCTGAGTCAAATTAAGAATAGCACTTGGACACTTTTTCAGTGATTTCTCTGAAAAGATTTTTGTCACATCGTTGATTGTGAACAACCCGCATGTCATGTTTTATTTTCCCCCATTTATTTCTCTGAATTCCTTTTTAATATACCGTAATTTCTGGACTATAGAGCGCACCTGATTATAAGCCGCACCACTACATTTTTAAAGGAAAAAAAAAAATTTGTACACACATAAGCCGCACCTGTCTATAAGCCGCAGGTGCCCATATTGTTGCATGAGATATTTACAAAGAAAGACGGTACACAGGCGGCCGTTAAAAAAGTCTTTATATAGGCCGCTTCATTAAATAAGCCGCAGAGTTGAAAGCGTGTGACAAAAGTCGCGGCTTATAGTCCGGAAATTACGGTACTTAAAAATTAGAATGCATTCAATTACGACTAGAGCATAAAGACACTTAAAAGAGTCCAAACTGTGAAATAATAAAGGTTCTACCAGAAATGTATGTTACATATTGTATGCATAGTGGAACCGTGGTTTTTTTGGGGGTGCCCTATTGTACCTCAAAGCAATTGCCCTCTGCATACAAGCCAAACAATCAATGGGGTACTATGTCGCGCCACACTAGATGAACCCGTATCAATGTAATCCGTTAGCGCGCTCTGCAATTTGAATCCTTCCAAGTTTCCGAAAGAACTACAAATTTGCAGAATTGTGGCAAATTTGCCAGGCGACATCGGGGACACCCGCACGTTCCAGCTTTTGACTGTCTCGACGTCTCACCTTCGAGATGAATGGCCGCCTTGGCATTGCTGCTGATCCTCTTCAGTGTGTAGTGAGGGTCTGAGTTCTCATCGTCGGCCACCAGCGCCTGCCTCGGGCCTGCCGAAGGTGTCTAGATGGGAGCGGGAAGCATTAGAAAAGATTTTTCTTTTTTTTCCTTTTTTTCTTCTATTCTTCTTTTTGTATTTGACAAGCCTCTTCGTACCGTGCTCTCTGCTCCTCCGTGCCAGTACCATGCGAAGAGCAGCACCAAGCCTAAGCACAGAGCAGCCACCAGGAGGCCTGCAGACACCTTCCACATCCAGGCCGTGTACGAGCGCCTCTCCACTACCACCACCGTCTCCTTCTCTTCCTCCTTCAGGCCCACTGCCGCCTCCAGGTCGGCCGGCGTTGGCGTGTATGCCACCATTGCTTCTTTTGAGTTGATTTGGTTTGAGCACCAATCCTGTTTGCCGCTACTGCTGGTGTGAGTGAAGTGTCTTCTTGTCAGAGAGCCTGTTCTTTTATTGTCAGTGCAGGATGGGAAACTCCCATGATGTCACAACTGAAAACCGAGAGGCTTTTGACCGCATACAAAACGCATTGCCATCCAGAAAAAAAAAAAAAACCTCAAATCCTGCATGTGCACATGTCAACCACAGCTGGGAATTTTATTTGCTGGCATTTTTTTTTTTTCAGGATCAGCCGAGCAATCCACCTGAGCCCACCAAGAATGAGCTGGACCATTTACACCAAAATTTTTGGTGTAAAGACCATTTACACCAAAAACAATTTTTTTAAAAACACATTCCCATAAGATATAAGTCAAAATTAGCTGTGGCCATTAACCCTCTCATGCACCTTGTAACCTGAGAACATAAGCCGTCCACTGTAATAACCGCTGTCCCTGAAAGGGTTGAAAAAAAACCAAAAAACTTGAACTCATTCTCTTTGCAGAATAATGTGTTCCGTAACAATAGAAGCACAAAACCTACCAAAACGTATGGACTCTTTTGTGTCCGGGGGAAAAAAAACGTTTCTACCTTTTTTTCCCCCTTTCTTTATTCATCAGCAATAGAACATGTGTTCCTTTCACCCAAAACATTAGTTTCTGACCAAAAAGTGGCAGAAAAATGGCTTTGATAATAATCTTTTTTTTTTTTGTTAGTTTGTTTGTTTTTATGACACCTCAAATGTAAAAAAAGGCAAACGCAAGACTGAAAAGGGGATCAAAATTATGTTTTAATCAACTGTATGTTATGCAAATGTTTCGATCACTTTGACGTTAATGTCATTTAATTAAGATGTCAAATCAACAAAATTTTAAGAAGCAAGCAATCAAACAATTTGGTAAACAAAATCAGGAAATCAAACAATTTGGCAAGTTTTGTCACATTCTGAATTGTTGACTAAACTGTAAAACAAAAGGTGTTCCATAGGCCGACTGTCATCAACAAACCTTTTTTTTTTTTTATCGACAATTCAAGTCACATTTTAATGTTCTGTATTTTAGATATGTATTGATGTGCAACTGAATGTTTTGACAAAAATCTGGTAATTGCCTTGGGTTTTTTTTTTTGGGTCCTAGGAGTTAACGTTCCATTTATGAACGCTGACTGGGAATTTTCACAACTATTACCGGTATTTTTCGCATACCTTTCAAGCGGCACGTATTTCATGTTATTTCCTTATCTGATTTTCAAGGAGGATGATGAAAGCAAGAATTTAATGAATGTGCTCCTTCAACCCTTCCTGTATGATGGAGTTGACTTCCTATCGTTTTGTGTTCCATGGCCAGTCATCAAATTCCGCAATTTTCCTGAAATTATTTGACTAGTTTCGCCCACCTGACCTGTATATGTGGCTCAGACTTGACAGCAATCGGACAAAATATCGATGAGCTGTGTCTTTGAAGGCTTTGAATGGCTAAAATGTCAGACTGGAGATGAGTTTTCTCCGCAGCTCGGTCATCCGGGAGGGGCTCAGAGTCGAGCCGCTTCTCCTCCACATCGAGAGGAGCCGGATGAAGTGGCTCGGGCATCTGATTAGGATGCTTCCTGAACGCCTCCCTGGTGAGGTGATCCGGGCATGTCCCAATGGCAGGAGACCCCTGGGGAAGACCCAGGACACGCTGGAGAGACTATGCCACCAGCTGGCCTGGGAATGCCTCGGGATCCCCCAGGAAGAGCTAGAGGAAGTGGCTGGGGAAGAGGGAAGTCTGGGCTTCCCGGATAAACGGTAGAAGATGGATGGATGGATGATTGGGGCTTCAGCTAAATGCACATTTTCATTCAATCTGAATTTGCCATTTAAAGCCCGTAACTCAAATGGAAGAGAAGCATTGTAATTAATAGCAAGAAGTCGTGGCAGAGAAGGGTTAGCACAACTACACTCAAGTAAGAGTCATTGTTGCCACAGAGCGTAGAATACCGCATATTTCTTTGAGGATGGTTATGCGCTGTGGTTGTGTGTGTTGCGGCTCGGCGAATGTTCACCAAACTTGTTTGGCGTCAACTTACCGTAAGATTGATGCTAATTTTCCTGAGCACTTCAATTATAGTTGGCTCTCGAAGAGTGATTGATGCCGAAAAGCGGGAACTGCAATTTTGTGTTTTGGCTTTGATTTGGTTTTGAAAAAGCCTCACAAAAAGTCACTCCTGGTGAATCGAATCGTTTCACGACACAAGGAACGGTAAGCGGGAGGGTGAAGATATGACGACGGCAAAACCGCACAAAGTAATGAAAAAAACTCTTATTGTTTTCTTGTCTTTCAAAATGTGACGCATGGGTCACCCCCCACCCCCCGCACCCCCCAAATAAAAAGCAACGAGCAACAAGTTATTCTAAGAGTTTTCAAAACAAGCTGACAAACGTGTGTCCCTAAAACTCAGGAACAGTTAATTCCTCCGCACTATATTTGTTGAAATGGTCGGAATGCTAGCATATTTCCTCAAGCGCTTTGTTATCGTTGTCGAATTACTTTTGATTCTTTGCTATTTATTGCAGGACTTCAAAGCTGGTTATACGATCCCATTTTCCCCGCCCCCAATGGCTTTTGTCCACGTTAATGTGTGTTTCATTTCACTGTTTGCACGTGACTTTGGATTCGCACGTTCCAAAATGCTACCGCTTGCCTCTGTGCTTTGTACGCATTTTATTGTTTTCTTTATAAAGTGTGTGATTCATAAATAAATGGGGAAAGATGAGAGATAATTGTCGTTCATTTCATGTAGGGCATGATTGCCAATTGGGAGTTTTTATCAAGTCCGATCTTTTTATGTTGCCGGTCACGTTACCAAGACAAATGCAACTTCGAATGCGAGCGGAATAAATCCCGGAGGTGACCCCGCACACAAAACGTGACATCACATGGTAAATGTGGCCCACGTGTCGGGAATTTCATCTCATTTTTCGATTTGCGACTTCCTTGTCCTCGCTCTTCTGTTGACATCACAGGTGTCAAACTCGAGGCCCGCGGGCCAGATCTGGCCCGTCACATCATTTTATGTGGCCCCCGAAAGCAGCTCAAACGTGTCAACTTCCATGATTCTTTCTGAGATGTCCGCCAAAATTTGTAATTCTCATTTATACTAAATAAGAGATTTTCTTGTGAGCAACCCCCTCATGATTGTAACTTAAACAATGATTGAATCAACAGTTATTCTTGACTTCTTTATATGGTTTCAGTCATAACGGCCCTCCAAGTGAAACAGTAACTAAAATGTGGCCCGCGCCATAAATTAGTTTGACACCCCCCGTCTACATGTTAATCAGGGAGATTTACAGAGGAGCGGAACGGCAGAACGTAGACGGAACGGCCCTTGCTGACATCATGGCATGCTGACGTGTGCTCGAAATAAAGGCATGTCATTGGCAAGAGTGGAACTGAATTGGAATTGCACTGTTCCTATTGCGTGAAAAAAAGAAAAATCATCATCGACCTCAGTGTGAATGTCGCCAAAGAAATACTTCAAAAGGTGTCGTTTCATAAGCATTTGATGACCATGTGGGAGGGGTCAAGCTATAAATAGTTTCTTCCATGCCGTCTATATTATGAATCTACGTCTCGCGCAGGTGCGTCCGAAAAGTATAAAAGGGTTCACTGTATAAAAATCACGCCAAATGATTTGGGTTTTAAATTAATCACGCGAAAGAAAAATGAAGACGCGGAAAATGTTGACTTTCTGTACACTTGACGCTTGCCAGCACAACCGGGGGCGACTAATGCCGCCCCAATTTGTTATGGACTGCAACAATGAACTGAGTCAAACAGGTTTCCACTGTTACGCAACACCATTTTCCTCGGCGTGTCGGATTGTGTGAATGCTTAACCAGTCCAGGCAGCTCGTTCTCAAAACACCTGTCTTGCATTCATAGGTATTTGTTTATCTATTGTGCGTGGAGATATGTGTACATATGCGGTGACTGATCGCTCAACCTGGAATATTTGCTCAATAATATTCCCCGCAGCTTGTGGTACTTGTGTAACAACAAACTACCCCAGGGAGACAAAAATGGCTTTTCATGAACATGAACAGCATCCAGGTGGATCCTGGCAAACTTTTTTTTTTTTTCCGCCTTGAGCAGATTCTTGGCACGCCCTCAGTGATCCATGGCACACATGCGCACATAACCAGCGACCAGTTGTTGTGTAATTTGTATTGTACGAGGTTGTATGCATTGGCGCCCCGTTAGCAGTGCCGTCAACATTTTCTGGGGGGAGGTAAACATTTGAGCAAGTAGCCTTAATGGAGTTACAAAGTACATTACCCTTTATTCAATGTTCATAAAATTCCTGCGTTGTTTTTTTTTTAAGTCATTCAATCCCACCAACTAATACGACTGTTTTGTGAATTTAGCTCACAAGTGACCCCTGCTTAAACGCGAATTCAAGTTAAAAAAAAAGAAAAATGCCAATAACGATGTCAAAAAATTTTACAATAATATGCTCTGTGCGTCCAAACTAAGCTAAACATGGCAGTCTGATTTAATATTGCATGTGTGGAAGATGAATTAAGAAGAAAAATCTACCTGTTTTCATCCCATCTCAGGGGGCGGCCATTTTGTAACTTGCTGTCGCCTGAAAATGGCATTACAGTGTCGAACGGCTCCGTTAATAAATGACCAGTCACCGCTCGCCTGTTTTTTGGGTTTGGTTCATGTGACATTAACAAGCTGAGAAATCGAGTTCACGTTAAACCCTGCGCATCAAAATATCAATATAAACAAACGACAGAATTCATTCGTACAGTAGAGTCAAGCTGGAAAAAATTTCTGAACCAAAATACACTTTTGTCATCAGTCCTTTGCAACGGAAGAGAAATTCATTAGCGGAATCATCTGGGAAGCAAACAAACGATTCCTAGGAATCTAATTATTTGGAACCGGTTCTGAAAAAGAACCGGTTTTTGTATCTCATCCCTAGTTGTTGAGTTGTAGCATTTATGCGTATTATTGGGATAATCGTACCACTTTTTTGGGGGGCCAGTTATGAGTTTGCACTTAAACTCATTATGTGTGGTCCCAGTTAGGTAAGAGTTAGGATGATAACGAAATTAGATTGGTCGGGCGAAGGGTAGATTTGGTTTGAGGTTAAGGGTTAAGGGTTGCCGATGTCAGAGTTTGGTTCGCATTGCCGGCAATAAGTTGAAATCGTTTCCAGTGAGGGTTGGACTCCGCCAAGGCTGCCCTTTGTCGCCGATTCTGTTCATTACCTTTATAAACAGAATTTCTAGGCGCAGCCGAAGCGTTGAGGGGGTCCGTTTTGGTAGCCTCAGTATTGCATCTCTGCTTTTTGCAGATGATGTGGTACTGTTGGCTCCTTCAAGCAGGGCTCTCCAATTCTCACTGGAGCGTTTCGCAGCCGAGTGTGAAGCGGTTGGGATGAAAATTAGCACCTCCAAATCTGAAACCATGGTCCTCAGTCGGAAAAGGGTGGAGTGCCCACTCCAAGTCGGGGAGGAGATCTTGCCCCAAGTGGAGGAGTTTAAGTATCTTGGGGTCTTGTTCACGAATGAGGGCAGGAGGGAGCGAGAGATCGACAGGCGAATCGGTGCAGCAGCTGCTGTGATGCGGACGTTGTATCGGTCTGTCGTGGTAAAGAAGGAGCTGAGCCAAAGGGCGAAGCTCTCAATTTACCGGTCGATCTACGTTCCAGCCCTCATCTATGGTCACGAGCTATGGGTCGTGACCGAAAGAACGAGATCCCGGATACAAGCGGCCGAAATGAGTTTTCTCCGCAGGGTGTCCGGGCTCTCCCTTAGAGATAAGGTGAGAAGCTCGGTCATCCGGGAGGGGCTCAGAGTCGAGCCGCTTCTCCTCCATATCGAGAGGAGCCAGATGAGGTGGCTTGGGCATCTGATTCGGATGCCTCCTGAACGCCTCCCTGGTGAGGTGTTCCGGGAGACCCCGAGGACGACCCAGGACACGCTGGAGAAACTATGTCACCCAGCTGGCCTGGGAACGCCTCGGGATCCCCCGGGGAGAGCTGGAAGAAGTAGCTAGGGAGAGGGAAGTCTGGGCTTCCCTAAAGCTGCTGCCCCCGCGACCCGGCCCCGGATAAGCGGTAGAAGATGGATGGATGGATGTTAAGGGTTGAATGAATTGGATTCGGTAAAGAAATGAATTTAGTTCAGGGGTTAAATTTAGGTGTGGGATTTGCTGCACAAGATAGGTTCGGGTTAGCGGGATTAGGGAAAGAAACTTTGTTGGTAGGGCTAAAGATTAGGCATCAATTTAAGGGTTACGGTGAAAGTCAGTGTTTGGGTTAGTCTTGTACACATCAGGGGTTCGGGCTGGATTTGAGAAATAAAGTCTTGCAGCATCCAGGTAATCCCCGATTTATTATGGAGTAATATTGTATCCACGGTCCAGTAGTTTGCGCGTCGAGCTCACAGTGCAGAGGTTTAGGGTTCAATTCCGGCTCCAGCCTCCCTGTGTGGAGTTTACAGGTTCTCCCTTGCCTGCCTGGGTTTTCTCTGGGCGCGCCGGTTTCCTACCACATTCCAAAAACATGCATAGTAGGCTAATGGAACACTCTAAATTGTCCCTTGCTGTGACTGTCAGTGTGAAAGGGTTCATCTCCGTGTACCCTGCGATTGGCTGGCAAACCGGTTCAGGGTGTCCTCCGCCTGCTGCCCGAAGACAGCTGGGAGAGGCTCCAGCATGTCCCAAGAAACTTGTTAGGATAAAGCTTATTAAAAAAATGGATGGATGGATAATGTTGTATCCCACTTGTTTTGATTTACATTTATGTTTAAAGGGTTTGTTAAGAAACCATTTTTGGCTCCTCTTTGATTGAATTTGGCACCACCCCTGAGTTAGAAAAAGAAACAAAGATGTTTAGGGTTGGAGTTTAATTTTAGCATTATGGTTAGGGTTGGGGTTCAGTTTAAGTTTAGGGTTCAGTTTAAGGGTTAGGAGGTGAAGCGTTTGAGTAAGAATTTGGGTTACATTAGGATTATATTAGTTGCTGTTTGACAAGGCGCATTGAGTGAAGACCTCAACCGCTACATTAGCTTCCTTTGCTAACTGCCATCTGCCAAATGGTTTGCTGCCTGAAATTCGAACTGCCTATCCTCAAGAGGGTCGCGGGCGTGCTGGAGCCTTTCCCAGCCGTCTTTGGGCAGTCGGTACACCTTGAAGTGGTCCCCAGCCAATCAGGGGGAACACATAGACAAACACGCATTCACACTCACAGTCTCACCTAGGGACAATTTGGAGTGCCCAATCATTTTGGAGGATTGGCATTGTGGGAGGAAACTGGAGTACCCCGAGAAAACCCACCCAGGCTCGGGGAGAACATGCAAACTCCACACAGGAAGGCCGGATGCGAATCCCTAATCTCTGTACTGTGTACAAGTGTCGTTGAACCAAATGTAAGGGAGTAAAAATAATGTAAATCTAAAATTGAGATTTGAACATTTCTACAGACGCAGACGCTCTACTTTTACACGTGTGTAAGAGAGGCATTCCAGAGTATTTTTTGCATCACCCGTGAATAGACTTAGCTTTATCTTCATGATATTTCTTTACTAGAAATTAATTTTTCTTTAGCAATGTTCCTGATGTACACTCAGATTTTGGGGGTGATTTACTTTAGTCATTAACTCATTCATTGTGTTGGACGTTTATCTTCGTCAAATGGAATCCAACTGTTTTCGGCCACTGACAAAAATATTCATTGAGTATTTATTTTTATTGTTACTTTTTTATGGTTAGGAGTGGAAGAAGGTCTCACCCAGCTTTCCTGTGAAATTCAAGTCTGTGAAACCACAGCTGTGCAGATGGCGGCGGCGTAGCACAGCTTTTGAGTAGAAGATAAAGATGACGGGGGCTGACGCTCCAACGGGTTGGAAATCAGACACAGGGAGGAGGGAATACTCCTAAAACAATCTCACATTTACAAGAGCACCAGCCATCGCTCTTTGACAAATTCAAGGTTAGAAATGAGTGTTTGCAACCAGCTATGAAATGTATTGTGTCTACAATTGGTGAAATAAATACCAAGGCAGATAACTAGGTAACCAGACAAACAGCAAAGTACTTCGTAATTTTCGGAAAAATGTTTTATTATTGTAGTACTGCCATTTTGATTTTATTTAGAAAAATGCAATTGTTTATTTTCCTTTTACGTTTAGTAATGTACTGTACCTACAGAGCTTGTTCAATGTAAAATTATTATTCCAAACATTTAAAAAAAAACATATTAGGGCTTTAATTGCAATGCAGTTTTGCAGTGAAGCTGCAATATTTTTGCTCACAGATATTATGGCCCGTGCCGAACTGTATATCTTTTTTTTTTAAATGACCATTGTGCCATTGAAAGCACTTTCTTTGTCTTATTATCTTTTTAAAGTTTGAGGTGTCACAAAAACAAAATATTACCGTCAAAGTCCGTGTTCAGCTTGACAAAAAAACAGAAACGGGTAAGAAACCGGTGTTTTTGGCAAATCCAACCCATGTTCTACGGCTGAAAACGTTTTTGTTTCTGAGAATTTATGCTTCCTTAGGACAGTTTTGGTGCTTGCATTGTCGCAGAACACAACAGTCCACGGGTCTCAAATTGCTGTAAACCAGCTGGCAAGATGTGGAACTCTGCTCTGACAGCGGCTGGCACAGATGGGTTAAAGTTTAACCCATGATTACCGTTAAACAGATGCACGTCAGGAACAATAGCCAGACACGCCGCCACTTGACAGCAATTGCGTAGTTTAATTGCACAGGTATGTATGGTCAGTCATATTTACGTAACAGCAAGTATCGAGTGTAATCGAGAAAATGCTTGGAAAATAATATTAACAGCGTTTCATGATACTTCTCTTTCAACACAATCTTCATGTGCCAACAGAATTGCATCAAAATGTCTTTTATTTGTGAAATCTAATAATTTACAACGTATTCCTTTTACATCTCGGAATTGATGCCAGAAGGCTTTTTAAAAACACGCCTCCTCTTCAGTCCGTGGGCCGATAGGAAGTGAACCAGGAATCTGTGACGGGCGCGTGAGGAAAGCGATGACAACAATGCTTTGCTATGACAAGAATACAGGGAACGTTTAGCAGCTTGTCCATCATTTCAGGGGTCATGGGAATTTTTTTTTTCAGTATCACTGACTTAGGAATGAACATGTGACATCACAGTTGAGGAAGTGTAGCAAAATGTGAATTTAGCGAACGCCCCGTTGATCGAAAAGTTGCACAGCCATCCTGACATTGTATTTTTTTTTTTCGAGTATATAATTGACACTTAAATGTATTCAAACACAAAACAATCACCTACAAATTTGCCAGATATATAGCGGGGATTGAAAACAATGAACCGCAATATTGGAGGGGGGGGGGGTTCACTATAACTGCAAAAACTAAATATTAATTATTGTCCAAAGTTCCAGAACATTAATTGTGAATAATATGTAGAACAAATATATATATAATTTATTTACAGTGAGTATTCCCACCTATGGACTTCTGTCAAACTCACCCGGAATAAAAACCTATGCAATAAAATTTCGACTACGATTTGACATTAACGATCGATTCATAACAACGGAAGTTCCGGTACACGGAACCCGGAAGCCATACGGAAGCCCGCAGTAGCGCAAACTCAAGCAAATCTGTCTCGAACTGTGTCCCCGCCGCTATTTTTACTCTCATTGGAGCCAAAACGGCGACATCTAAGTGACTCTATTGGCATGAGTTTTGCTGGAATCGGGAACGATTTTCTATTTCATTCATTTACATGTACATCCTGTAGATTGTGGTATCCAAACGAAGAGGAGCGGTAATGACCGTGGAAGAGAGAGTGGAATGCATCCGATTAGCTGCTCGGAGTAAATTACTTGTAGCTCGACTAATGATGTAATATATATTATAAATAGAATATATTAACACTATATAATGCTAACTATATTAATTGCAACAATTTTTTTTTTTAAATAATTAATTGTAAAAAAAAAAGTGTATTTGTTGTGAAAAATAATAATAGATTAAAATCTACTTTTTGTAAAAATATTTGAATTTCTTTTAAAAACGGATGACGTTACATGATATTTTTCAATTATTTAACAAGAAGAATGCAATGCAAAACTATAAAATTGTGGTTTTCGTAAAAACATACAAATACTGCTGTAAAAAAAAATGTTGCAGTGATATTATATTAAATGTAAAATATATTCATTGTATATTGTACACAATAGACTGCATACACGGTATATGTAATGATTGGTTTTTCCTTTCATGATAACTTGAGTTGATTATTGAATGTTATGATGATGTACGGCGGCCCGGTAGTCCAGTGGTTAGCACGTCGGCTTCACAGTGCAGAGGTACCGGGTTCGATCCCAGCTCCGGCCTCCCTGTGTGGAGTTTGCATGTTCTCCCCGGGCTTGCGTGGGTTTTCTCCGGGTGCTCCGGTTTCCTCCCACATTCCAAAAAACATGCATGGGCACTCAAAATTGTCCCTAGGTGTGAGTGTGAGCGTGGATGGTTGTTTGTCTCTGTGTGCCCTGCGATTGGCTGGCAACCAATTCGGGGTGTCCCCCGCCTACTGCCCGAAGACTGCTGGGATAGGCTCCAGCACCCCCCGCGACCCTAGTGAGGATGAAGCGGTTAGGAAAATGAATGAATGAATGAATGATGATGTACTTGATGCAAAGCTGCTGAGTGGCAGGGAGCTTAGCCAGCTGTTAAACTTCTGGAAGGACCAGTTCTGGGCTTGCCAAATGGGAAGGCAATTTTCCGTGACGTGCAATTTGATGCAGCTTGCAAGATGATACAACAAGTTCATGCTTGAAGAGGAAAAAAGGTGTGCTTTGTCTCAGGCGAAATCAGGCAAAGGGGAAAAAAGTTAAACTTGTTGAGATTAGTCAATTAAAATTTGGAATCATTTCTGTGGGAATAAATCAGAGATTTAATTTATTATTAGCATGTATGGTAATGAATTCATACACTGTACTTTTTACTCGAAAATTAAGCAAATTTCATTGTTTACTATTTTTTTTTAAAAGCACCTTATAATATTTAAGGTACAATAAATCAATAAAGCCTTGCAGTTTAACTTATAAATATATTTAAGGTATGATTACGATTTTATTAATGTCATCATATTTTACAAATAAATAAATTTCCATGGTTTTTTTGTCCAATGAAGACGTGTATTTTTTGGGGGTGATGCATTTCACGTAAATTCTCTGTAAAAATGCAACATTCTCATATCAGAGTTTTAACATTTAAAAATGCTTTTAACCTATGGATCCAAATTTATAGATAACCTTTTAAAATATCAACATGTAATAATCAAGATTTTGCATTTCCATTGTTTGCTTTTTAAATATCAGGATATGAGATATAACGTTCAATAAATCACTCAATAATAACCTACTAAAGATGTTAAAATAAATATCTCACTACTTTGTAAATATCAGCAAAAAAACCCTATCTAAGATACACTAAATCCATTAATGCATTGCAGTTTTACATAGAAAAAGACCATTTTCACTGAGATAAAATCCTTCAAATATGTATTAATTCTAATTACCAGTAATATTAAACATTTCAAGACCTCACAAATGACTTGCAACGTGACCTATAAAGGTGAATAAAATTCATATTTTAATGTTTTAAACAACACAATATAATAATTTAAGTAACCTATCGAATTCACAACATATCTTACCTGTACGTTTTGGGTTGGGGTTTTTTTTACACAAAAGAGTATTAATAGAAAAAATTGTACTTACTTTTATACTATATACAGGGAGGGAGAACGTTTGTCCATCGTGATTACAGGTGATTCATTGCCACTCCTTCTGGTGTGTGTGACCTGGCCACTGGGGGGCAGTATAATACAGTTAAGCCAAGGGTCGGGAACCTGCCGCTCTGTCATCTCTATGGTGAGGCTCTGAGCGGCTTGGACAAAGAAATGATAAATGTCCGACGGAAGTGGAGTATTCTGAGATAAAAGTGAGAATCTTGCCAACCTTTTTTTTTCTCCTTCATTGGCCCTAATCCTCTTCCGTACTAGTTCATGTAATTTGTCTCACAAACGTGTTTCGCTTCTGTTATGTTCTCTGACTGTACACTAGGCGGCAGTGTTGTTATTGAAAATACTGTTGAGTTGAAAAGTGATTTTGACATTGACTTTAGCGTGGGCCTTTGCAATGTTTTAAAATGAAACATGTCCCGTATTTCAATGTAATTATTTTTGTTGTGAGTTTATTTTTACCTTAAACTCCAACTGGGGCGTCATTAAACATCTTAAAGCACACACATGTTGCATTTGATGACAGTGTCACAAATGCAACATGCTTGCTATGCACACAATATGTTGCATTTGGGTTAATTTCACAACGACGAGTTGCAAAGGCACCACTCTGCTCTACACAAGTCAAGTCAAAGTCAGGTTGAATCTTTCATAAGTTTTAGACACCAAAGTCCGAAAATTAAAGACTCAATTCTGAGTTTCGTCAAGTCAATTAACACAAGTCCTCCTCCTCAGTTAATGGATCTGAAAGGCACCCCAAAATGTGTCCTCAGTCAAGAAGTCTCCACTGATATTTATACTAACGCTGTCCCCCTCCTGGAGCTGCACCATCTTGGCCACCCACACGGAGCCGTGGGTCGCGGCCGGGTAGGAGCCCTCTGCCAACTTCCTGACGCTTTTGCCGGATGTGGCGTTTCTGGTCACAATGACACTTTTGCCTCCCCCGCCTCTTATGGATTGTTCTGTGAAGGTCACGTGGGCATACAGGAAGTAGACGCCGTCCTGGCCAAACAGGATGGAATCGTTGCGCAGTGCCAGTGTGCACCGGTCGCACATAGGTGAGCTGGACTCCCAAGGTTGTCTGTTGGATGCTGTGGGAAAAGGACATTTTGAGAGCCACAAATTTCCCTTTGTGCTTCAGTTGGACACAAATAGCACATTTTGGATTTTTTTTTCTTCTCAGTATTATTTCATCGGGGTTCCCTAACCTTTTTGTATTTTTGGGTGGGATTGGCGGAGTATCTGTTCTTCCCATAATTATTAGGTTTAAAAATGTGTTGTTTTTTTTCACTGTATTTTCTAATGTGCATCAATATATGCATGCGGCTTTTTGCTTTTCGCAGGCCAGACTACCACGAATAGCAGGGTTGTTTTCAATATACATATTTGTTATCAATTTATGTTTAGAAATTGATTTGTTTTAAAATAAGTATTTATGTTTGTTCAAATCAGTGTGTTATCAATACATGTTGCAAACATCAGTGTATTTTTACAATGTGTTAATATACAGGGTGTCATATAAGTCTCCATACATGGGAAAAATACAGCTTGCTGAACTGGCCATCAGGATGATTTCAATTTGTTGCTCTATATTCAAATGCATTGCCTGGATTATCTGAAATATAAAGAAATAAATGTTAGAACCATACATGTATGGAATGTATTATTTCTCATATGTATGGAGACTTATGGTACACCCTGTGTATTTTCCTATAAATAAACAGAAGTCATAAAATCCTGTAAAATTGTCTTTTTTTTTTCCATACCTAAAGTTCAGTTAAAATCTATGACTTTTGCATTAAACCTGCAGTGTTTAAAATATATTTATTTTGTATTTTGAAAATTACATTTTTACAACGATACTTTCTTAAACGGAGTTAATATTTTTGGTGGCAATCCTCAGGGCTCCCTTGCGAATCCCCTCAACGTATGACACCATGCTAACCAGGTACTTGGCTGTACGTTGGACCATTGTTACGTGGATGTCACGATTGCTTTCTACAAAGCCACATTCATAATGCAAGAAGGTAAATCCACAAAAGAAAGTTCTGTCTTACATTTCATGATTTGTATGTATGAATGAGAGAAACCTGGAAAATCCCCAACGGACATGGACGGAGCTCCTGTAAAAAGAAAGATGTCCGATTCAGTGATTTATGACAGCAGACGAGTAGAGCGGTAGACAGAGGCGTCTTGTTTCCATCGTGCCATTATTCACATCAGGAAAATAAGTGTTAAACTAAAGATACCCTAACAATCTTCTTAAGTACAGTAACCAAGTACGTATCTATACTTGATTACTTCCCGCCCTCGCGGATAAATGAACGTGGACGTACGTGATGGATCGTAATGATGTATGCTGCTCAGCGTCGGGCCTCCGTGTGGTTCCGCCAAAGCCGCTTTGTTGCCTTTAGCGATGATGTAGGCGAGTTGTGCGCCCATGACAAGCATGGCCACGGTGAGGAGACTGAGCCATACCTGCAGCAGAACCTTCTTCCTAGAACATGGCTGGGGATCCATTCTGTCACATGACCACGGCAATAAAATTCATTTTTTGGCTTCATTTTCAACGGCTTATGCCAACATTATTGATAAGTGTTTGAAACTCATTGGGTTTTTTTTTTAATGATAGAGTTGAGCAACTTCAGTGCAGTACTACAGTAGTAGCAATCTATGTGCACCATACAGCACAGATGAAATTTCTTCCCTCTCAACCAGACAACAAGAAGTTGTTTACAAAGTTTGTAAAAACAAGATGTTTTTACAATCTTACGTTTTACAATCTGCTTACGTTTGTAAAAACAAGATGTTTTTACAAACGTAAGCAATAAATTCATATTTATTACAAAGAACAATATCATATTCATGATGTGGTACGTAAATGTTTCGGCCCTATGGGTTAGCCTTATGTCAAAATAAATGCGAATTAAACCATTCATTTCTCTGAAAGACAGTTTTTAACTGACTAAACACTTGGACTTTTCTTTGTCTTTTAAGCGTTCGCTACGGCAAATCTACAAAATTCTCCCCAATAAATAGCACCAATGTCTATATGTCATAAATCAGTTTACAACGACAATGCAAACAAATCGGTGGCTTTATCACTTCACCGTTTCATGTTTATGTCGACTGCACTTCTTAAGCAGTGAAATTACCTTGACACTGTACTGTGTGTTTTATTTATATATATATATATATATACTATATATATATATGTATGTGTATACTGTGTATATATATATATATATATATATATATGTGTGTGTATACTGTATAACTGTATAACTGCTCAGCATTCAATGGTACGAACAGTTACTTACATGTTAGCCCTGTTAGAGGTCAAATTCCCATTACATTCCGATGGACCAAAATGATGCAAAACTTTCTCCCACATTGCAGCCTTGGCGATTTGAAAATTCCATTCTACGACATTGAGATGTTGATTTAAATTGTTCAACCTTAGCTACTAGTGTGCCTGACTTTTCAAACTTGTGAGGACAAAGAACTTATGAGTCCATGGTTCTTAAGGTGGATATCAAGGATATTGAATAAATGCTCAAACGGCTTGCTGAAAAGCCGTTTGATAACTTTTTTGGCAGCGCACTAGGTTCGAATCAAAGTTCGGGGCACTATTAGGATCGTAAATAAACGCTCAAATGACGAGCCAACATCATGTGTCTGAGAGCATGTCTACTCCTGAGTAAATGCTCGCCGATGGATAAAGAAATGAATCAAGAATAAGGATGGATATAAGAACGGCAATGTGACCATCAATCACGAAAAAAAACATTTAAAAATAATCTCCGATCAAAACAAAGTGCAGAGTGTTGTCAGAGAGTTGAACGATACAGGATGAAATTGTATATTGATCTTTCAAAGAGAGTACACTCACCTGTCGCTCTCGCTGCCCCAATTGATGTGATGGCTGTAGTTTACATTTTGCACCAGATTTCCTTCATTGTGGTCATGCAGAGGGGAGGAGGGAGGCTGTGGTGAGTATGTAGGTGGCTCCGATTCAAAACTCGTCGTGCCGTTTTGGCTGAAACTGAGAATCAGGATGTAAAACCTTTATTGGATACGAATGTTGAGTGAAACAAAACCAAATTGTTGGGGTTTTTTTTTTTTTAAGCGGAAAGAAAGTGTGTGGGATTGGCAATATTTTGCTGACCTGAAAAGATGTACTTGTGTTGTGTGTACCCTTCGTATCAATGTGGGTGGTGTGAGAAATTCCCATCTTTATAGGTCACCTTGTTGTTATTTTACCACCGAAACGACCCTTCTCGTTCTCACTGTGGTAGACTGAACAAAATAGCAATAACAACAAAAATTTCATTCATTTTGTATTTGTTCAACTTAAAATTCAATGTCCAGTATGTTGTATTTAAAACGTCTGATAGGAAACCAATGACTCCTCCTTACGTTAACATTGGGCCAATTAAAAGCTCGACTAAGATTGTGATGGGTCATCACATAAATCTTTTGCTTGGTTTCTTTAAGATCAAAAGGAATTATTACAACCACAGTTTCCTACTTTTTCCCCCTAGGACACCGATGTCAAACTCAAGGCCCGGGGGCCAGATCTGGGCCGCCACATCATTTTATGTGGCCCGCGAAAGCAAATCAAGCATGTCAGCTTCCATGATGCTTGCTAAAATCTCTACCAAATTTTTAAATTCTCATATGTAATAAATAAGAGACATATTGTCAGCATTTTCTTGTAACCAAACCCCTCATGACAGTAACAAACAATAGTTGTATAGCACATTTGACAATAAAGTTTTATTCAATTCAATTCAATTCATTATTATTGGCTTTTTAAAATTTGGTTTCAGTGATAACGGCCCTCCAAGGGAAACGATAAAAATGAGTTTGACACCCCTGCTCTAGAATATAGCCATATTTATTTATTTCGGGTAAATAGACTTCTTTTCCAGAGTATCAGGCATTTTATTATGTGAATAAATTTGGTTTTTTGAAAATTGCAATTCACTTACATTTGGCAATGCTATTTTTTTTCAAATATTGTAATTTTTGTAAACCTTGAGAGTTAGTCCGCTTGTGTACCTAACAAACCCCAACGTTCTTTCTGCGTCAACAATGCGCATGCATCAACGTGACGTCATCTTTGTTTACAAACTGGAAATGGGTCAATGGTGAGGTTCAAAAATTTAAATTTGTGGTATCCCCAAAGGGCTCTATTCCAGGTCTTCTCCTATTTGTGAATAACTGTCATGGATGGCTGTTTCGATCTTATAAGATTAGAAATGATAACTAACATGCATTTAAAAACTGCTCTTTGACAGGTTCAAAGATCAAGATGCAATTGAAGCAATTAGATTGAGGGGTTGTCTAATTTGTGATCGTTTGTGGTAAATGTATGATTGTTTTAGTTCTCTAAGAAATTTAAAAACTGTCATTAGATTTTGATCATGGTCAAAAATTAAAATGCAATCACCTCATTTAGTCTGTGGCGTACCTCAAGGCTCTATTCAAGGTACCATGTATTGATCATTGGACTCCACCATGGCTGCCCTTTCTTACCGATTCTGTTCATAACCTTTATGGATAGAATTTCTAGCCACAGGTACTTCTGGTACTTTTGGCTTCATCAAGCCACGATCTTCAACTCTCACTGGAGCGGTTCACAGCCGTGAGTATGAAGCAGTTGAGACAAAAATTAGCACCTGCAAATATGAAACTGTGTTCCTCAGTCAGAAAAGGTTGGAGTGCCCTCTCTAAGTCGGGGAAGAGAGGCTACTCCATGTGGAGGAGTTCAAGTATGGTATTTTGAGGTCTTGTTCACAAGTGAGGGGAGGACGGAACGGGAGATCGACAGGCGGACCACTGCAGCATCTGCAATGATGCAGACTGTGTTTTGGTCCGTCGTGGTGAAGAGAGAACTGAGTCAGAAGGCAACGCTCTCTAATTACCATTCGATCTACGTTCCTGACCCCACCTAAGTTGCCGGTCGTGACCGTAAGAATGAGATCCATGCCATAGTATATGTTGTTTTTGAGTCCCGTAACATCATTGGCTTGTGACGAGCTTCTGTGCTTAGCATCCTCTTCCAAATCCTCTTGTGCTGGCAAAATCGCTTTCACCAAGAGATGAGTCAAAAGTTTCACTTCACTTTTAGGTGCTCTCAGTGGGGAATTCCCCAGCATCCATGCAGCGTTCTCTTGGATGATGTAAAATGTCACCAGCTTTCTCCTTACTCATCTGTGTCGAGTCGGGCACACATGCTCACAAATAAGCACAACAGACGCCTCCGCCATTCACAGTGGCGGGCTTTCTGTTACTCACTAGGTGCTGTCCCTGCTTAGTTGAAAACATTTTTCATGAAGCACATGGGTATGATGGCCATTTCCCTGTTTACTGAATGGCGTGCCGGTACATATTATATTCATTTTCAAGTTTTGGGTATTTTCAATCAAAGAGAGGGCATTGAAAAGTACAAAACAAAAGTTAATATTAACAAATAATAAAATTCATCTGATTAATTGCTTGGGCAACTGACTGGTGACCAGTTTAGGCTCCAACAGTCCGTGACAGTGAACAGGATAAGCTATTGTTGAGAAAAGATGGATGGAGGAATTTCTTGGGGAGAGCTACAGCACCCCCAAGAGCCCCTCTGTTGCTATTGCTGTGCCTTCAAGGCCACTCCTTGATACAAAATAAAAGATACATGGCAGGCCGTCTGAAGTTAGTCTAAAAGCACCTTAAGGACTCTCAAACCATGAGAGAGAATATTCTCTGGTTTTATTAAATGTATACAGTGCCACACAGTAGTCGCAAAGCTGTTCCATCCAACAGAAAATGAAAGTGACTAAATGTGAAAGTAATAGTGGTGAAGCTGTCAGTATGAGTCAGACGGTAAATAGAAATATTTTTGTTGACATTGTCAAATATATAATACATTAATTATTATAATTAATATATATTATTAATTGTGGAGTGATATTGCAATTGCCTTAAGTTTGAGAGTTGTGCCCAAAAGTCTCCCGAAGACTGGGATGACCAACTTATCTTTGCAGGGGGCGGCATATCGTAGCCCACGTCCTGTTTTTGTAACTAACAACCCATGTGTTCCTTGACTGCCATTACGTAGTGTGTGACTGTCCTAAAGCGGATACTGGATAGACTGAAAGACGCGGCTCGCTCTCATTTACTTTGGTTGACCCAGTGATGTGCACGGGGCTTGGTTAATTGTTTTTTTTTTTTAACCACAGGCTTAATTTATTTCATCCAAAACTTACAGTTGTTCATGTAACACACAGTGTTGACACATTGTGTACTGTACCTATTGTATTCCATTGACTTGGAAGCAGCCAGCTGTCTCTGGCTCACTTAAAAGTCAACAAATGAGCGTGCGCAGTGGAGTATGAGGTTCTGAGGAATGGAGCCACTCAACTGCAAGGCCTTGAAAAAAATGTGATGGAAATGTGACCGCACCAGGCTACGTTCTGTGACAAATATGCTTGCGAAATCTCGACTTTCAAAAGTGGAGACACTTGATAATTTTGGAATAGATTTTATTGTTTGTGTATTTGGCTGCGTATGTGATGGTTAGTTTGACTTTTTTTTTTTTTTTTTTTAAAGGTAAGTTAGTCACTTCTGTATTTGCTGTCAGGATACATTTTAAGACGGCATAGAAAATGAAAACACTTTTTTGGTATGGATTTTACTTTCTTACAAACATGATGCTGACCGCACATGGCTTGTTCTAGCGGGCCGAATGCAGTCCCCCTCAGCCTAGAGTTTGACACCTGCGTCCTAAGAGTCCCCTTTGAGCACGGTCAGCAGCTCGCCGCTCTCATGAAGCTCCTTGACAATGTCTAGACCCCCAACGAGCTCGCCCTTCGCGTACAGCTGCGGGTAGGTGGGCCAGTTGGAGTAAGTCTTGAGCCCTTGGCGCACTTCTTCGTCCTGCAGGATGTCAAACGTGTCGTAGTCCGCGCCGGTGCCATTCAGGATCTCCAGGATCTGCCGGCTGAAACCGCAACGCGCGGCTTCCTTGCTGCCCTTCATGAAAAGCATCACCGGGCTCCGATTGATTGCTTCCTTGAGTCGGTGCTCGAGGGTGACCGCCTTGGGGCAGGCGCTCTCCAGTTCGCCGGACTCGGCCATCTCCTTGGCTATATCCAAGCCGCCCAAGAGCTCGCCGTTGGCGTACAGCTGCGGATAGGTAGGCCAATTGGAGTAGGTCTTTAGACCCTGGCGCACGCCTTCGTCGGAGAGAATGTCGAAGGTGCTGAACTGGATGTTTCTCTCGTTCAGGAGGGCCACCATCTGCCGGCTGAAGCCGCAGCGGGGTTCCTGCGCGGTACCCTTTATGAATAGCATGCATGGCGCCGCGTTGATCAGCTTCTTCAGACGCTCGTTTAGGTCCCCCGGGCCTCGTTCGGGCTCCGAGCCCCCGCTGGTAACCAGGCTTTGTACCTTCTTTGTGAGCTCCGGAGCGTGTGCCCCGTCCACTCGGTCCACTTGCACTCCGCCTTTGAAGAGGACGAACGTGGGCACGGAAGCGATTTCGTACTTCTCTGACACCTCCGGCACAGCTTCAGCCTCTAACTTGACGAACGTGCCGTGAGCGTGCTCCTTGGCCAGCTCGGCCATCACCTCGTTCATTTGGCCGCACTGAGGAGCCCATGGCGCCTGAAAGTGCACCACTGTGAGTCGAGAGTCGCCCTTGGCCAGGAAATCCTCAAATTCCGCTCGAGTTTTTGCCTCCACGAAGTTCGCCATGTTGCTTCGAGCACCGCTTCCGGTCTTCTGCTAGGTGACGCAACTGTGACGCATTTTTTAAACCTCTGGTGAAACTTAATTAATTAAAACAGGAGAACGTAAACACTTCCCATGGCTGGACCATTTCCATTAATGTGTTTATTAAGATTTAACCGAATTGCGATTCGTTTACCGTGTTGCTTTCAGTACGACTTCCGGTCTTTGGTCGAACAACCACGATGACGTAACTGTGACGCATTTTACAATACTTGTTAAAATTAAACAAAAGGGAAGACATTAAACACTTTCTATGGTTGTGTCATTTACATTTATTGTGTTCTTTTAAAAATGTAAGCAACTGTTTATAATAATTTTGATGAGTTCACCATGGGGGCGGCCCGGTAGTCCAGTGGTTAGCACGTCGGCTTCACAGTGCAGAGGTATCGGGTTCGATCCCAGCTCCGGCCTCCCTGTGTGGAGTTTGCATGTTCTCCCCGGGCTTGCGTGGGTTTTCTCCGGGTGCTCCGGTTTCCTCCCACATTCCAAAAACATGCATGGCAGGCTCATTGAGCACTCTAAATTGTCCCTAGGTAAGTGTGAATGGTTGTTCGTCTCTGTGTGCCCTGCGATGGCAACCATTAACTGCCCGAGACTGCTGGGTTTATAAGCGGTTCGGAAAATGGATGGATGGATGGATGGAGTTCACCATGTTTCTAGGAGTACCTACAGCCGATTTAGACGCAAATGTGACGAAATGCTGCCCCTGTAAGGCCACGAAAGGAATTGGTAGCCACAGAAAATCCCTAAACCATAATGGACCGTGCTCCCTGGATACAGTATCAGCAAGTGGTCTGTAACGAAACGAAATAAAAGAATAGATAAAATGACGGATGGCATTACAGGTTTCTGAATTGTGTTTGGGAACACAAACGATGGAGAGGGTATGAAAATTCTAATAAAGATAACGAAGGTAAATACGACACTACATTTGAGCCTTTTTTCCGGTGAAATTTTAACACGCCATTTATTTCTTGTTTTATTTTGTTTTTACAAAAAGTAATTTGATGATTTAAAAAAAACAAGTACATTTATAGATTCTTGTCTCGACATTACGTCACTTCCACATACCCCGGCAAGTGCTAGCAAGCTAGAGACGCTAGCCGGAAAGCGTTTGGAATTTGGTGATAAGAAACAGAAGTGTATAACAGATAAGTGAAACTGTCTGAGTCGCCATCAAGGTAATACTATACTTCCTGTTCTCCCTAAAACTATACCACTGTGATCGTTATTTGTATCTTGACATTAAAAAAAAAACCATCTCGTTGGTGAATGTTAGCTCGTTCTTGTTAGTTAGCTTCGTTGCTAACTTCTTTACCACACAGGAGAGGTCGGTCGCTTCCGTCAGCTAGTATGCGGAGGAGACGGCTGGTGTTTTTGCTCAATTATACCCCTGCATTGTGTGTCTTTCAAGCAACATTTAAGTGGTATTAGTGTTGCTTTGTAAAGTCGAGTGTCCTTCTCGGCTTGGTCGATGAATCCAGAACGTCAACGTAGTACATCCACTGAGGTCTGAACAACAGCGGTCATGAAAGTGGTAGCGAGCGTTTCTAGAAGCGCTGTGGGTGTTTACTTTTTAAGGGGAGATTTTTCCTTCATTTTAGTTATCACTTTCGTCTAATGAATTTCTCTTGGGGTTGATGAAAGAATCTATCGACTTTCGAAAATGAATGACGTAACGAAAAATAACCAGGTCATTCTAATAATGTCCCATTGTTACAGTAATGTCGAATTGCCACCTCAATAGAGGCAAATTTGGTTCAGTTTATTCCATTCCGTGTATCATAGTAATTTGATCCTAAGAGTTGAATATTTTTTTAAATATGACTATCTATTAAACTGTCAATTTTGCAACCATTAATATTCAAATTGGATAAAGGTGAGGAAGATTTGACAAAAACAACAAGAAAGAATGCTGCTGTTTTTTTTAAACAACACATCTACTTCAATTATCTACCTCAATTATATGGTATAAAATTACCACTTTTGTAACAATGTAGTCATCATTAGATTGAATTTAATTAGAATTACATGTGTGCATAAGTGTATATGTGTGATTATTGCTGACATGACCATTTGTTTATATTTCAAGTTAAATTTTTATGTGTCTGTCCATCAAGTTATTTATGAATTATTCACCATATTTGGACTTCTAGGGGCAACCAAATGTTCATTGAGCAGCCATTATATCCTAAATAATCACAAGGTAAAAGCATTTGTTGAATATTAGCCTGTCATTATGTTTATGACCCTTGTTGCGTTTTACAGGTATACCATGGAGGAACCAAGTGCAGACATAGAAGTGACAGTGAAAACATTGGACTCTCAGAGCAGAACCTACACTGTTGGCGGTCAGGTAAATGAGGACATAACTCCATACTGGATTTTCCGTTTGCGGGTGGCTTGATCTGATCTTTTTTTTCCTCCCACCTCTTGTAGTTGACCATAAAAGAATTCAAGGAGCACATTGCATCTTCTGTGGGGATACCTGTTGACAAGCAGAGGCTCATCTACCAGGGCAGAGTCTTGCAGGATGAAAGAACCTTGGCAGACTACAGTGAGTAATCCTCATGTTGTGCGTCACTTAATTTACCGCAACTGGAAAAGCAAGCACAGAATGCAACACAATTCAGTCGAAGGGTGAACGTTAACTGTTCTCGCAATTCGAATCAATACCATGAGTCACATGAATTTGCTATAGGGATACACGATAATTATTAGATAGATAACTATCAGGCAGATATTGGGGAGGTGACATTCATCAGTTTGATATAAACAAAGCTGGTCTGATAACAATCCATCAGCATTGGTCTGATAACTGTGATTTTAAGAGCGTCTGAAGAACTGATTTGAACTTGGATTTTTAAAAGACGGGGATTAACACCCCCTGGCCCCCAAAAAATACGTTAAAAAAATCAATTAATAGGTTCATTCGCAAGTACTGAACTGCGAGTGTGTGTGTGAGAGGGGGGGAGATCTCTGGTTATAATTAACACTCCTCTTCTCCAATGTTTTAGATGTGGGCGGTAAGGTGATTCACTTGGTGGAGCGTGCACCCCCTCCGCCCTCCCAACCCGGCTCGGGTGGCACCTCAGCTGATGGCGGAGGTAGCTCATCATCATCACAGGACGGGCCTCAGGCACCTCCGCACGACCGCAACGCCAACAGCTATGTCATGTTGGGCACCTTCAACCTCCCCGTCAACATCATGGACCCCCAACAAATACAGGTACCACCCGTGGACCTTTTTGGTTCTCATAATTTTTTTTGTTTCCAGTTTCCAGCATTGACATTTGTTTCCCGCTCCTGTTTAGATGTCAGTACAGCAGATGGTGTCCGGCATGGGAGACAATGCGAGGAACGCCAGAGTGACAACCAGCACTGGGGTAAGTCAGAACACACACTGCAGGAATGATGCGTAATGAGTGATGCGGCCGATCACGACAAAAAACGGCATGTATGAAGAGTGGCTGACCAGGGGGCACAAAGTAAAATGTACACTTTTTTTTGGCTTATATTATACCGTACACTCATTCCCATTATAGTGAATAATTCATGCCCACACCTATTTGGCACACCAACATGAACACAGGATTAGTGTCTAATCAGTTTCACCCCGCCACAACCTTTCCTGGTAATTGATGGTGAACTTTTTGGTTAATCCGACTAATTGAAGAAGCTATGTGTTTAGTTTGTGTGCTTTTCCGACCCGCCAGTCTGTTTTATAATCTACACACGTGAATATTCTCCTCCACGTTGTCCCTTTCAGAGCAACGGATCAGTGAACGTGCACGTTGACATGGATCAGCCGGTGCACAGCGAACCTCGGCTGAGGTTGGTGCTCGCTGAGAATATGCTGAGGGACGTCAATGATCTTATTGAAAGGATGGAGGTGAGACCCCCGGCGCACCTTGCTTCAATGTCCCATTAATCCCCTTCATTTGCAAGGTTATTTTAGTTTTGATTTTTCATCAGTTTCAGTGTTTTGTTTCTTTTGACTTTTTGGGCTTTCTAGTTCAATAGTTGCTTTATTTAACACGTGTAGTATTCAAGCCGCCTGTTTAAATACAACATTCAATTTTGTAAATTCCTGCAATTGCGCCTGTGTCAGGGTCGGGCAGACGACCCGTCTGTTCACACCCAAAGAGGGACTCCATCCACCGCTGCCCCACCACCTCCTTCCTCTTCGTCCACCACCTCGACCCCTTCTCCCTCTGCTCAGCCCATGGACACCTCTCCTCCCCCGGTGACGCCGCCGCCACCACCCCCGCCGTCCTCCGCGCCTCCTGAGGGGCCGACACCTCAACCTGGACCCCAGTGAGACTCTCACACACATGTAGTTATTCACAATTGGCTCGTTGTGTTTATATTAGAAGTAAATCGGTCATTGTTTTTCTTCAACGAGACATCCCAGCCCGACTGAGCTGGCCGAGATGTTGTCAGAACTGCGGCGGGTGGAGGAAAGGCTGCAGCCCTTCATCCAGAGAGCCCACACCATCTTGGAGACGGCCACGTCCGCAGAATACAACAACAACACAGTAGGACTTAATCTATCACATCAGCCTGATTTTTTTTAATGTTTTTTTTTATTTTTATTTTTTAATGTAATTGTAGGGGAAATGATTGCTAATTATATTACAAAGGGCACATGCTGTCTGCTATGTTTCGCCCGTCATCTTGCTTCTATGGATACCAGAAGTAGACAGACTTAGCGAACGTAGTTCCTCAACGTGATGACTAAAGCATGTGTAACAAATGCCAGGCCACTTCAGCCATCACTTGAGGGAATACTAAAAATCGTTTGGGATGACATTTTGCTTGCACCTTTGCTGAAGAAATTGGAAATAGGCTTGTGCTTCAAAGCTTCGAGTTTGCATTTTATGTCCTTCCATAAGGAATGGCTTCAACAATGTATAAAACCTCAACAAAAAAATGTCAACTGTTGAATACTCACTTAGATTTTATACTGCAAAAAAAAAATGAAAAAAAGTTACAACACATAACTAATATTTTCTTAAAGCCTTAATATAAAGATGCAAAATATGAAGCAATCATTGAAACTCATCATATTATATGACTGTACAGGGCCACAGCCACTACAACATATTGTTCGGAGAGGCATTCCACATCAGCTGTGATGCGCTAATAACTCCAGAAGCTGCATAAATATACTCGAAATAATCAATAAAATCATTCAAACCCAGCCTTAGACCGGTGTCTTCTTGATGTCTGCAGGAACGAGAGGACGACCAGCAGACACTGGTCCTTACCTGGGAGTGTCTGCGTCTCTTGGGCAACGCCTTGGTGGCCCTGAGCGACTTGCGGCTGAATCTCCTGAGCCCAGTGCCGCGCCACCTCCACGTGGTGCGGCCCATCTCCCACTACACAGTTCCTGTCACAATGCCCGGCGCCGTGCACCACCATATTCCCGTGCAAGTAAGTTTGAGAGTGGCCAGTGATGGAAGAATAACCAATTACCAACACTTTGTGACTTAATTTGATGTTATTTTGACTTCCCCATTTTGAAACATCTGTACTATATACACAGGAGGGCTGGGAAAATAAATTGGCCAAAAATGTTTACTTGACTTCCCCTTTAAGAGTCTCTCGACAGAGCGCGAATACTTTGGCCTCTGCTGAGTGTGACTTTGCCTTATTGGACCCAGCTGACTCAAACCTGCATTCCCCCCATAGATGAACCTGGGCGCCACCATGTCCGCACCCAACGGCACCGAAGGACAAGCCCCGCCCGCCCCGCCGTCCGGCCAGTCGGAGCAGGCAGGTCAGGGACAGACCTCTCCCCCCCAGACTTCCCCGTCCAATCAGCAGGCTGGACAGGGTCAGGGCCAGGGCCAGGCCGGCCCCCGGGTCATCAGGATCAGCCACCAGGCAGGCCCGGTGGTCATGATGCAGATGAACACGGATGGTGTGTTGTCCCCTGCCTGCCACTGATTGAATGTTTCTTTCACATAATTGCTGCCAATGCAGCGTTTTATTGGATACATGTGATTTTTCTACCCCTCTGCAGGATCAACTTAAGGTCATACCAGTGTTTGTGATTCTTCTACAAAAAATTGTTTGTTTTGTGATATTTGTGTGTGTGTGTGTGTGTGTGTGTAGGCACTGGTCCAAATCCGACTGCTGGTCACCAGATGCCAGGACAGCCAGGTAAAAATGTTTTCCCAGTCAGAGCAACTATTTATTTATTTATGTATTTATTTATTTATTTTTATAAACATTGGCTAATTGAAGCCAGATTTTTCCCAGTTTGCTGTGTGTAAGGTACCAACACGAGATGAGGGCATTCAGTCGTAGCATAAATTTGCTGGCTTTCTATGTAGCATCAAGAGAGGCGGCATACCATACTTCCCGCTCTATTCTTTAGTCTAGATCAAGGGTCCCCAACCTTTTTTGCCTCACGGACCGAATCACGACACGAGGAACGTCCTATCTGGCCGCAACACTCTCTGGTCGCTATGCTAATGTGTACACGTGCCTTCAAAATAAGATAGACCGCAAATACAAAGTGCATGAAAAATAGGTGCGTGGGAATCTCCCGTTGGGATAATTCCATATTTTAAGTAGGACTCTTGACACTGTCTATTAAATGTATCCTTCTTTTTCTTGAAAGTCGTAGGCTCCTCCTCTGTCTCCTGGCTGGGCCTTTCCCCCTTCCCAAAGAACCTTTCCAAAGACCTTTGTTTTTTTTTTTACTTATTTTGCAAGCTCCTGGGTTTCATTTTAGCGGTAACCTGACTGAGAAGCGCGCCTTCACCTGCGTCAAGAGTGACATATTGTAGACGGATGTAACAAAGGATCCTGTAGTTTTTCAAAATAAAACATCTTTGAGATTCCGAAATGAATAAAACTGATGTAAGTTATGTATTCTTTCTGTGCGGTGATACATGAAGTAAATGTATATATGTGATTATTCCGTTAATAATGACGACATTCATATTAAATATTGCAATGAAGACGGCCCATCAGTTTGGACACAGAAATGACTTTTCAATCTGATTTTGTTTTCCTTTAGGTGGTCTTCCACCCGACTTCATGCGCAATCTCATGCAACAGATCACTCAGTACGCCACGGCCGTGGCGACGAGCGCCGCCACCGCTGCCGCCACGGGCCAACCGGTCCCGCCGCAACCCACCCCTCCCGGCTACAATTCCACGGCCAACTCCTCTGCCACAACCACAGGTCCCAACACCCCGACCACCACGCCCACTGCACCGCCGCCGCCCCCTCACGCCGGCCCACACCCGCAAGCCAGAGTGGTGTTCACCCGGCCCCCTTTCGCTCCAAACATCTCTCTGCCGGCGTTCGGCACCCGAGGGACCACCATCAACGTTAGGGCCGCCATGCCGGGCCAGCAGCCAGGGCAGGTGGGTAACATGATTTAGTAATGACTGTCAATTTCACTAAGATGCAATTGAAGAATTCAATCGTCGTCTTTACAGGCTTTCAACGCTGCAGCTGTCAACCAGATGATCAGTGCGGTGGTTGGACAGCTTCTGATGCCAGGACAAATGGGCAAGTATATACATTCATTCCAGAAACATCTTGAGACGACAGATTTAATGATTTTTCTTCTAAATGCAAAACCGTTCCCAGGTGTCTTAATAACTTGTCCGGGTGCATGCCTTTATCAAAATAGCCTGTGGGTGAAGACTTACAAAACACTTTTTACTGTGCCGAAATTAACCCATTTCAAGGTGCGAAAAATACCAAAACTCGGCCAAATGCCTTCCAAAGTTTACAGAGGGTGAAATGAACGTCACTTTGAACATTGTAGTGTATTTTGCACCCATCCAGAAATTTCACTCAAAAGCCAATCATCTGACTTGCCTTACAATAAACACAAAATGCCATCGATGGGCAAGCAACTCCCATTAGTAGCTGACTTTATATGGAGACTTTTTTGGTCATTCTGATTGAAATCATTCCGAGTGAAGATCTCTGGTCAACTCTTTACATGCTATGTGATCGATTCTGATCCACCATTTGCATATGCCACTTCGTGAACCAGAACAGCCGTTTTAGAGCTGTGTGACAGACAGCGATTGATGTAAACATCACTTGAATCATAAAGGGGGAGTTACTTTGTCTATTAAGCACAGTAGTTATGATTGTTTTAACTTTTATTAAAGCAACAGCTTAATTAAAAACAATTCACAAGTAGTTTAAAACAAGTTTTCCCATCGCAAACAAGCGGTCTTGATCACAGGTCAGCTTGTGAAAGTCACATGACCAAACTCTGAAAACAGGTGAGCTGTAATTGATCATTACCTGTTCCCTGAGCAACTGTGATGTCATTTTCAGTCAACAGCGAGTGGCAAAATGGCAGTCCCCTGAGATGGATTAAAAACAGGTGGATTTATCTGCTTAAGTTTAGACAATTGGGGCCGCATGGAATTATAAAAACATTTTTGAGTTGACACATTGCATTTTTAATGGCACCTCTTTATTCATTTCATTTGGGAAAGGAGATTTCAGATGTGAGTGTTTTGAGTTCGGACGATGCTCAAGGGACAATTTAAACTGGTATCTCGTGGTATCCCACATTTTTGGGGAACAGTTATGATCTGCTTTAAAAAGAAAGATTGCTGTCAGCCATCACCATTTTCTTATTTTCACAGCTGGTCAGACTGCTAATACCTCCGCCACCGCCCCAACATCCTCCTCCACGTCCTCTTCCACTTCATCCCACACATCCTCCACCTCCTCCTCTTCCTCCTTCTCCGTCTCGAGCGGCGACACCAACGCCGCCGGCCCGCCGAATCAGTCCGAGGGGAGCGGTGGCGAGCAAGCCCCGCCACCTGAGATGCACCCGGACCTCGGCCAAATGCTTGGCTCGCTGCTCGGCGCCACCGGCCAGGCGGGGGCGCCCTCCATCACGGTCACCACCTCCAGCATCCCCAACCTCATGCGCGGGGTGGCTGACTTGATGCAGCAGGTCTGTTTGCTTCTTTTTTGACACCTTTGCCATGTTGTTTTGTAGATCAATAAAAATGCTGCGCAGGCGGTGCTTCCACAAAGTTTTCCCCAGTACCTACAGCAGGCATCTGACGTTTGGGTGCTGATTTCCACTCTCCTTTCCACTCCACTCCACACAGCCCATCTTCTCCCAGCCGACACCGCCGCCTCCGCCGTCCACCGGCACCAACGGCGCTCCCAATGCAAGCACCGATCCCGCGACCAACCCCGCAGCGGCGCCTACCGACGCCCTCAACCCGGAGCCGTTTATCGGCATCGTGCGCGGCGTCCTCACCAGCATGATGGGCTCCTTGGGCCAGGCGCAGAACGACACGGAGAGCATCGCGCAGTTCATGCAAAGGCTTTCGCAGAGCACCAACATATTCATCAGCCCCGAGGAGCCATCTGGTTGGTGACACAATTAAGAATAATGGAGACGCTTTCCCAATTAATTTCGGACTGGCTTTGTACACTTTCCAGAGTGAGCCCCGTTGTTGTCTTGACGTGACGTCACACTTCCGGGTTTGTCGCTCGTCAGGATCTCACTTGGGGAAAATGATTATTTTTAATTTACGAAATAGAAATGATTTTTTCATGCCTTATTCAATGTCGTATTTTGTTTAATTACTTGTGACATAAAAATACAGTGAAACTCCTCTACAACGAAATCATGTTTGCAGCAAGACATTTTTCACACCAGGGGGTTTTTCACTGTAGCAAATTTGATCTCAGATGTAAAACACACAAACGTATTTGTACTCTTTATTTTTATTCCAATAGTGCATAAGTATGAGCACTTATTTGACACTTCTTATAGTCAGTGTAGAAAGAAAAAAAGGGAAAGAAATTGCAAAATTTACAATCAGCATTCACTTTCACTTATATTAATTTCTTGGATAATGTCTTTTATTTTGCTTCCTCCGTCTTTCATTTTGATCACTTTTACCCTCTCTTCCAGCGTCAGAGCTCTTCTTGTCTTAGCTGCCTGACATCCAAAGGTCCGTTTTGTAGCCATTTTAGCAATTCAACGTTCTTGCTGCGTCTGAAAACTAACAATAACAAATACGTCCTGGACTACTGCGCATGTGTAAACCAGTGTGGTGGTTGCTGTTTTGTCCGAACGAAGCAGTAGAGGTCGCTGTTGAATTAGACTTCATTGTAGTGAATCGTGTCGCGAGGCAAGAGCAGAGAAAGAGATTTTGTATAGCGCAGCAGGGTTTTTTTTTCGTTGTATGGGGGGCAGGAAAGTGGGAATGCTGTTAATGCATGAAGATTTTTTCACACTAGGGGGTATTTTCACCCATGTAGGTTTCGTTGTAGAGGAGTTTCACTGTATTCTGTTTCGGATTGTCTAAAATTAATTCACTTTTGATCTTGAACGTTCATCTGAAGGAGCCTAATTCCAATGGCTCCCTCATTGTGTGTCTGTTGCGGTCAGGGTTCTTCGGTGAGCTGCTGATGCTGGTTTGCCAGACGTTCACCATGTCAGACCTGGTCATGCTGCTCCACGGCCATCACCAACCGCTGGGCCGTATCCAAACCCAGCTGGCCCAGTTCTTTCACCAGAACTACCTCAACGGCCAAGAGCCCACCGATGCGAACATCGCTGTCAGTATCGCTCGTTCTCAGCTCCAATTCCTTTTTCGTTTCATTGCCACGCATTTGACTTGAACATTTATACACACAATTCAGGACAATCAGAAAAACGCAGAACAAGGGGAAATGAGTTGACTAAATAAACCAAGAATGTAAGACGAAACAAAAAGAAGGCAGATAATTCAACAGTAATCATTTCTTTCTTCACAGGCTGCTGCTGACGCCATCGTGCAAGAACTGGAGGAAGACATCACAGAGAGCTTTGTAAGTACATATATTTTTTTGAGCCAAGCTGTACTTGTCGTACATTCTTGTGGTGGTAATGTGTGTGTTTTCTTTTTCTTTTTGTTTTGTCTTTTTTGGTGGGGCGTGGGGCGGTTGCCGCACACAGAGGGAATCCTCGGTCACCGTGCTGGAGGGGGTGGATGTCACCCAGACCAACATGTCCTTCTTTAGACAGCAGCTGACGCACATCGCCACACACATCCTTCGTTGCACAGGTGCACTTCATTTTTGTGGCTGTTTTTTTGCTTGTTACCTATTGTTCACTGACCTCTACTGGCAAGCTACCACATGCTATGTGGGAGATGAGTAAAAAGTAGATTAGTTGTATGATATGTAAAATTAAGCTTTTGATTTCTTTTCTAAACGTATATTTTGTCTCTCGGTCTCCCAGATGATTCTTTCGGGCTTCGTCTGCTTCAGTTGTGCAACCAGGCTCTGTTTGAGTGTCTTGCACTTAACCTGCACTGCCTGAGAGGAGACCAGCGCGCTCTGACCACGGTCATCAATCACCGCATCGTATGGCAACAATTCTCACTTCTCGCACTCGCGCCCATATTTTCCATTTTATTCTCTTAGTTTGCATAACTTGGCTTTTACTTACTATGCGTGCTTCCAGCGGAGGATGTCGAGCGATGTCAGCCCTAGCCTGCTCAACTGGATGACCAGCATGATGACCATGAGGCTGCAGTACGTCCTGGAGCACCTTCCCATCACCACGGAGCAGATCCAGAATTACATTGTTTACACGCAGGTAAATGCCAACACTGCTTCAGTGGCATTGTGGCTCGATTCCATTTTAATATTGCAGAACTCAAATAAAGGTGTGTGACACAGACACATTCACAACATGGGACAGGGATTGGAAGTTGACCGGCCCTCACCTCACCCGCCCTGTTGTGTGTAAAGCAATTGTCCGAATTGTGCCACACAAGATGCTGGCATTGGCATCATCTGAGATGAACACTTTGCTGTTACTCTGTTGTATAAATGCCAGCAGATGGAAACGCGGGTAAATTGGTCCTTTTGCCATCCAGTGAACGAGCATTTAATTGTTCTGCCTCTCACTATATGTTGCTGGCATAGATAGATAGATGAACAAAGATTGGTTTTCCATAAAGACACATTATTTGTAGTACAGTATCTATCCATTTTTTTTCTTTCCGCTTATTCTCAGAGTGAAACCAGATGATTTGAAGACCTCTCATGGCATGGTGGTTGGCTGCTTTGAAGAGTGTGGGAGTATAAATTTGGGGACTGGAATGGATTATTTGCATTTCCATTCATCTCAATGGGAAACATGACCTTGACTTAGGGGTGTTTCAAGTTCCAAACAGGATCACGAAACCAATTAAGTTCATACCTCGAGATTCCACTGTTTACTTTTTCCTGCAGTTTCTGGAATTTAACCAAGTGAAAGAATGCTGCATGTTTTTTTTTTCAAGTTGTCTCAAAGTAAAGTTAAGTCATCCACAGGTCACATGCTGTATGTCGAGGAAGCGTTTCTTGTTATATCCTGTTACGTTGGCCATCTTAAATGCTCATAAAAAATAAATCACATTTTTTGTTTTCACAGAGGGATCAGCCCGCCGCGACTGACACACAGGAACCAGAACAGACACAAAGTGCGACGGTAAACCATCTGTCTCCTTCTCCTTTCTAATTCATTACTCAAACGTGATATTTAAAACGCCGCTTGACTTTTCCTTGCTTTCCTCTCCTGTTTTTTTTTTTTCTGCCTTCTTTTCCCCTGCCTAAAGATGAGCGAGACCCTCTCGCCAGCCGCCGCCACCACAGCAGAGGAGGCCATGTCAGTGTCCTCGTCCAGGGAGACTAGAGCGGCACCCGCCGACCTGGGCACCGCAGGTGGTGCTGCACCGTTGGGTGGTGATAAGGCGGCGGCAGGAGCCGAGGGCACCAGCGAGGTCTCGGCTGGAGAGTCGGAAGCCTGGGCAGCCACCGTACCTCCTGTGAGAACGTTTTCTTTCATTGGAACCCGGCAATTGTTTGTTATTTCGGATTTTGTAGATTAGTAGGAAGTTTGTCAGTCAAGGGTTCAAATGCACAAAGAAACGTGGATGTTGGCTTCGGAAAATGGATGGCTCGGTGACAGCTCCCTGCAGTTCAAGGGAAATGATGCATAGATTCCCTTGATCGATGATGATTTAGGTTTGTCATGTTTTTGCAGGAGTGGGTGCCCATCATCCGTTGCGACATGATGACCCAGAGGAAGATGAAGGCGCAGCCGCCGCTGTCCGACGCCTACTTGCACGGCATGCCGGCCAAACGCAGGAAGGTCAGGAAATTGCTTGCAGAGGAAATTGATGCAAAGTTAATTAACCTCCCCCCTCACTGCACTGCTGTGTTTTTATTTATTTCTCTCGATTGCTCTCTCTCAGACGGGACTGGGCAGCGGGAGTCTGGTGTCGCTGTCGGACGCCGTGAGCCAGGCGGCCAGGACAGCTGGCGTCAAGCCCATCACGTCCGGCGAGCGTTTGCAGGAAGAGCTGGACTCACCCCAGCTGAGAGAAGCTTACTCGGAGCAGGTAAATGCTACTCTTTACTGCAATTTAGCTAAGATTCCTGAAAAATTACATCACAAATGGCTTTTACAGTGCAGAGGATGCTGTAAAGATCCTCCTGCAATAGGTGAAAATCTGAGATCATTTAGAATCTGTTTTTGATAGTTTTACCCCTATGCAATGCTGTACACACCGTGAATAAAACACCCACATTTGTAAACACATTTTTTTAACGTATTCTTTAGCGTCACTTCCTCGTGTAAGGAAGGCGAGAGGAGTCAAATGGTGCATTCAAGTGCGCTCAGTTTGTTCGAGAACCAAAATTTGTTCGTCATCCGAGGCATAAAAAAATCAATTTTTGGTCGAAAACCGAATTGGACGAGAACTGAGACGTTCGAAAACCGAAGTTTGACTGTATATATTTGTTGTCGAGGGAAAACGCAACTCCAAATTGGCCCGCGACTAAAATGAGTTTGACGCCCGTGTTTTAGGTCCACCATCGATCGGCTTTTGTCTTTGTATGTCCACACAGGTGAAAGCGGACATCAAAAAGCGAGTGCGAGACGACACTGACTTCAGCGCTCAGCAATTCCCAGACACGCACAGAGCCTTCTTGTCAGATTCGTAGTACGCTTTCCATCGTCGTTGCCGACCCACCCATACCATAACTACGTCTTTCCCTCCTTTCCGCCTTCCTTCCCTGCTTACTTCCTTCTTCACTCCTTTTCTCTTCTTTTCACTCAGCCCAGTTCTAATGACAGGATGCTAATAGTGCCTATTTATTATTGTTCTGTGTGTCCTTTGCTCCCAACTGTTCTTAATGTTCTGATTTGATTTGACTGAGGCTGATTTTGTTGATTTTGTGAATCCTTTTTTTTTTTTTCTTTCTTTCTTGGAGACATGTTTTTTAACTTGAACTGTCTCCCTCTCGGCCATCTCTCGAAACTCTTGTTTCGTACATCAATGTACAGCAAAACCTTAATTTTAAACAATAAAAAAAAAAAAATCATCACACTATTAACGGCAAAGGTAAAAAAAACAAACAAATTGCTTGTGTCCAATGCGATGATGCATTTGTCCACCAGAAGGCGCTGTATTATTCCAGTTCTGCGCTCCCCAGTGCTTGTGTGTCACCTTTCATGGGGTTTTTCGTACATGAATGTACAGTAATGCTTAATAAAACAATCTTGGTTTAATAAACATTACAATTATTGTCACGCGATTGATTTAAAACATACATATATTAATTACATTTCATTGTATAGTAATCAATTGGGCATCCGTGAAAAGAAAAACAATTGCACTTCGATATAAAGTCAGAATTTTGAAAGAAGAAATGTGTAGTTTTGGAGTTAGAATACATTGTTTTTTGAGGTAAAAAGTCATTTTATAGAGTAAAGTTTGAATAAGGGGAAAAGAATTAAGTCAGACATTTTCCAGATTGAAGTTATAGTGAATAATCTGTGTAGCACCAAAGATTTCCCCCAAGGTTGCATTCATATCCCATTGCACCTTGTTTATCTTGTATTTTGACACCAATATAATCAATGTTCACGGTCTAATATTCCTTCCCTTACCAAATAGGATTTCTCTTGCTAGTTTTATGGCGCAGCTGACATGTGAAAGTACAAAACAGGTCAAACCACCTGCTCAACTTCCTGCTTGTCATCCTGTTGAGTAAGGTGTCCTCGTCCGCTTGCCTCACTGACAGACGCCACTAAGACATGACTCACATGTTGGCTGTGTCCAATTTCACAGGGTGCGTTTTGTGACATCACCTCCTCCTACGATTCGACCACATGCGGTTTCCAAATTTGAGAGTGACAATTCGCAGACTGGGTACTTCGACGCCTTGAAAGACCGAATATGAATTTTGACACCATGTGCGGTCTAGTCACATCATCGGCCAAAAATGCAGTGCTTCGGGTGACCCAGCCCGTAAATTTGGACACAGCTATTGTCTTTGACACAACACCCAGTATGACATTGCTGTTTTTTCACTCGCTGTAGAGGTAAGAAGGCTAAATTCCAGACCTCATCGTGTACATTCGAATGTCCAAAGCCTTTGTTATTGACTTGTTTGGCGTTAAAACATTGTTAGTCCAAGGTGTGTGTGGAAAAATGGAGTTATACTGAAAGGACTCCACATGAGACATTTATTACCGAACACTCCATTGGAAGGACATAATGAAGATATAAATCAAAATTTCAAGATTTAAACATGCACGCTTTTTGAATCCATAATATTGAAAACCCAAATAATCCACAAAAAAAAAACCTGAAGGTATTGTATAAAATGTTCCTTAGGTGTTGATATGCTGTAGTGTCTTAAAATTCTATCATTGTCAATAGATGTATGCATTTTCTGCCATAGCAGAATTCAGACAATTCAGGTGTGTGAAATATTATGACAGGCTAGCATCTTTAAGATCAGTTCAAAAGCCATTGAGCATCATTAGCTTAGACAGCTAACAGGAATGAGGAGCTGGCAGGGCTTTCGGTAGCTACTTTCAGTGTGTGAAAACCAACTGGTTAACTATGCTTTTTTGCATTATCCTTGGGGGGGGGGGAAAAACCCTAGATTACATTCAAGCCTACATGCAAGACTTTGAGCATTGATCGTGTCATCCACATGTGAAAAGAATATTTAACAGTATAGCTTAGAAGAGATAAACGTTTGTCTGACGACAAATGGCTACTATCAGTGTCTCAGCCTTAAAGCTAACTGTCCACAGTGCAAAGTTCGTCTAATCACCCCCAAAGTACTAAATACATAAAGTGAGCTTCTGGGGAATGTGTTTACATTGAAGCCAACATGCTAAACTAGGCTATGCTGCCATTTGTAGTGGTTTTGAGCACTTTTCACCAACACTTGAAAAGAATAGGAAACATGTCTTTAAATCATACACACTTCGCATTTGCCAACGGGAAAGCCATACAATGTAAATAGCAAGTATCATAATTACAAAACCAAGACAATTGATCATTATAGAAAGGCTCCGGGATTTGTTCGGGGGTCTTTTATGTTTCTGTAGCGACGGGCCAGCCAAACACCAAGCATCTGTCATGGAAAGAGAACATTGTAAAGGATTATATTTGAGAATTTTTTTAAAAAGGAAAAAAAAAAAAAGGTTGCATTGTTTTTGCTGTACGCTAATGGTCCAAAACATGACTCATATTGACCTCTGTGAAGCTGAAGAATAGTCCAATACCACCCACGAAGCGCAGTACTTCTCCGGCATACTTCTCGATGATGTCTGAGCATGTGGTGCATGACAATGGCGGCGGCTGTTTAAAACAAATCTTGAAGAGGGGGGGTATAAAAAAGGTATTTTAAGGAGGGAAAGCAAATGCAGTAGAGACACACAATTTCCCCTTCATTTTCAACACTGAATTTTTTATCATATATATATATATATATATATATATATATAGGATGAGATTGTACTGCTAGCAGCCTGGCCGGCCGGGTTCCTTACGGCGGCACACGATCTGTTGTAGTCCACATGGGAGAAGCCGCAACAATTCAGTGTCTTTTCCACATCCATCTGCATTGACTCTGACTTGTTCCAACCCACTTCAAGGAGATGATTCTGAGAAGACCAGCAAGTCAGTCAAGTTCATGCGACTGTGGAGCGAGGGCTCCGATTGGAACGAAGGCCTTACCCGCTGGTCTTCGTTGAGGGCCAGACAGGCGCAGGACACAGACAGCTGCACCACAAACACCAGCGACAGGATGATCATGTACTGTTATGTTAAGGAAACGCCACAGACTGATGGAAGTAAGCAACGACTAAAAAAGTCGCATGTTGGGGGCACGACTATTAGCCGTTTCGGCCCTAGAGCCCCCTTTGATCATTCCATACTGTACTAACGTAGATGTTTCGACTACTGTATATTTTGTCATCTATAACTCTGTTGGAGCTTAATTTTAAACAGTGCGTCGCCCAATCGAATTGATAAGTTGTCCTTTGCGGCCATCTTATGGCATCTATCAGCAATTACCTCTGTACTTGTACTCAAGTCCAGAGGTGAGTAGTTTTGCCGAAAGGATACGAAGAAGAGCAGCACCTGGTGGTGCCGTAGGGCGCCGCACAGCCCCACAAAGGCCACCAGGAGCAGGAAGATGCCCACGCAGATCACGCCCGCCACCACCTGGATGCTGGACACCAGGCCGAACCATTTGCCCCACGCCGCCACGCCCACCAGCAGCAGGCTCACCAGCTGAGGTGACAACACATGATGTTTTAAGAGCATAGAATTGGGGGGGGGGGTTGTGAAAAAAATCCAAAATATATCTTTATGATTAAAAAGTATGTATTTCTTGAGTTTTTAAAAAAAGGTCAGGCGCTCAAGTCTGTCATATGGACTTTTGGACCAGATACTTAAATTGCTGAAGAGGCTGGTTTTATACTGACAACTATTCAAAAAGATATTACAAATGTAACTTTCATTTTAAAATACAAAACTCAAACGTGTTTTTTCCATTTAGTTTGTTAACTTACTTTTTCAAATAGAAAAGGTATGGTGGTGCCTCGAGACAGGAGACATGTACTGTTCATCGGTTTGTTTCATCTGATCATTGCGGCACTACTAGTCGTTCTTCCCAGGATAGAGAATATACGACTGAGTACTCTTGTATTGGCAGTCTACGTGTGTTGCTTTACCATTTGTGTTCAATATATTATTGAAATGGTTAGAATGCCACAACATAGATCCTATTTTTTTTACGTTAGCATTAAGCTAGCAGACTGAAAGGCTTTATGGTCGTTTTTGAAATGACAAGGTGTAATTGTCTTTGTTCAATGTTTAGTTGGACACAAAGTTCAAACTCGGAGTAGCTATAAACGGCTTCATGAATCTTTTTGGAAGAATTGTTCACCATTTGCCAAAGTGCTTCTGAGTTCAGTTCCCTGCGCTACATCTGCGCTTGCAATGAAGGAAAAAAAGAAGGGGTATGAATAACAACTAGTGCCTCGAAAAACCTTGAAGTCAAGGCACTCGTGTTTCAAGGGACCACTGTATTCATCCAGTATATGACAGTTCTGTTCTACTGTGTATAGATTTGTCTGCATTTAAAATTTTGTTTCATCATTTAATTTAGTAAAAATGTATAATTAACCCTCATTTTAAACTCAAACTCGCATTCCGTTTAAGCCGTCCCAAATTTAAAGTTATGCAAAGGTCAATGACAATCCACACAGTAAGTCGAGAGGAAATGAACTCGTGAGACCACATTTTACCCTAAAACATCACCACAGCTCTGTAAATATTCCATTCTAAACTTTACGTAAAATACAAGTAAATGACGAGACCTATCCGATATCGTCATCACATGAATTGGGGAGAATACGACGTCAGACAAACAAATACATAATAATAAACGCAGCAGCATTATGCTGTGGAAGGTTGAAGTACAAAGATAACACTTAGCCGTATTCATGACGCATTTAAATAAACGTAAAGTACAGCACTTACCACGTAAAGTACATTGAGTGCGCAAAGGGAATTTTTGGTGCAAACAAATCCCCCGCAGACCATCTTTGCTACTCAACAATTTCAGACTAACTTAATTTTCCAATAACCACTGCCACCTGTTCACCCGATCTTGTTGTTTTAAATTCCTGTAATCGTGTTCAGGTGTTTTCTACGTGACGTGGACTCACTTCCTTGTTGACGTAAGCGCCACCGAAACCTTATTATTATTATTTTTTTTGTAATATTCACCCCTTGTGATATTATGTCGGGGTTTTTTTCTCATAGTTATAGTCAATTTTCATTATTAAAAAAAAACATTTGGAAATATTTCACTTTTTGTGACGTTTAAACGATGAAACATTTGTAAGATGGCGACGTCTGGCGGGCCTAAACAGACATTCATTCATTCATCTTCCGGACCGCTTTGTCCTCACTCGGGTCGCGGTGGGTGCTGGAGCCGATCCCAGCTGTCTTCGGGCAGTAGGCGGGGTACACCCTGAACTGGTTATCAGCCGATCGCAGGGCACACCAACCTTTTCAGCTACTTTTAAAAACGACCACGTCACAACTCTCTATCCTCGACAAACATATACGCTGTAATTATTTTCAAGTGTCTGGTGCATTCTTTGTATGTACAATGTATGTCGATGTACCTTACATAACCCAATGAGCCAATATTGCACAACACGCATAACAATTAACTTATTAAAATTCTTAGTAATTACCTGAGTTGATTATTTTTAAAGTCTCGGAACAATGAGTCATATGCTTCAATGAATGCCTCTTTTAACATCTTTCCATCTTGGAAGGACTTATTGTTTCTAACCCGGAACGATGCTTCGGTGGCGGCTTTCGCTTTTGAAGTTTGTTTAATGAAAAATTATTGCTGTCCAGACAACTTGGATTTTAGTTCCTCCACCTTTATCTTTTTCAGATGACTTTTCTGTCGGGTCGTAATTCCCATTAATAGTCCGAAAATGACAATGACGCTCCACATTTCCCTCTTGTGATATTGTGATGGTAGACTGGAATAATGTGGCGAATGTACTTCGAAAATGTCATTGTGACAAAACATTGCACCTCCAAAATTCACTCGTAACTAGTTGCTCTGTAGATCAATCAAGTGACCGGATGGATAACAGGCTGATATCTTTTTTATTTTATTGTTTTTTAATGTCGCGATCGACTTAATGATCACCCCTGATTTAGAGTGTTCTATTAACCCATCATGCATGTTTTTGGAATCTGGGAGGAAACCAAAGTACCCGGAGAAAACCCGCGCAGAGAACATGCAAACTCCACCACAGGAAGGCCGGAGCCAGAATTGAACCAATCACCTCTCCGCTGTGAGGCGGACATGCTTATGAGTCGCGCACCGTGCTGCCGCTAATAGGAATACTCATTATAAAAATAGGATTGGATTATTGGAAACATATAAATTCCTTTTCATTTATTTTATTGGTTAGTGTGCATTGTATATATATACACAAACACACATATATATATATAATTAAAACAAAATTACCTTTATAAATGCTTGTTTTTATCCCTTTTAATTGATTTAATTCGAAGATCTTTGAGTACATGTCGGAGATCACCACACCCACCGCAAGCCTGCCCACAACACCAAATCAAACCTCCGACTTGCACATTTTGTCTCACATCACCCGAAAAGAAGAAGAAGCAGCAAAAAGAAGAACTCGAGTGTTCTTACTCACACTTGAGTTTCATTTGTGTGCCTCAAAACAGCTCGTCTCTCTTTAACCCATTGCTGGCTGGGATGAGGTCAAGCCTTTTGCGGGATTAGTGGTATTTTTTATTTTTTATTTTATATATTTTTGTCCATTGAACGATGGCAGAAGGAGAAGTCAATTATGTGACGGTCAAGTTCAACTCTCACAGTGAGTCATTTTACACCATTTCTTTGAATGATTAATTTTGTGTTTTGAGGGGTTGTGGAAACTTCATTAATGAACCTAACAGTTAAGAGAGCTACTTGTATGATATGAAAAGGATCATTTGAATTTGCATGATAAAGGTGCACACAGATGGTGATTTTTTTTCTTTCTCTGTGTGTTGTGGGCCATTTTCAGATGAGTTTTCTCGAGAGTAGAGGACAATATCTCTGACTTTTAACAGTCATTAAAAAATTCTTTTAGGGGTTCAGAAATGACTTGGATATCAATGAATACCGATACAGTGGTGCCTTGAGATATAAGTTGAATTCGTTCCATCCTCCCCAAATTTTCAACAAAATGTTTGTAAGAAAAATAACGACTATAATATAGGATTTGATTTAAAAAACGAAAATCAGCAATGACCAAATTAAATAGAATGTAAAGAAATTAAACATTTTTTGCCATTTAAAAAAAAACTCAATGGACATTGTGCTACTCCTTCTGTTGTACATGACTTGGGAGCAGCATATGACAGACATATGAATAATCAGTACTGTACATGGAAACGGTCACAGCTCCTTTAGTAAACTGCGGTAATCCATCCATCCATTTTCCGAACCGCTTTATCCGAACCTACTTACGACCCAGCAGCACTAATATTACTGGAGTCTTTTTTTTTTTTGCAGAGGATAAAGAAAATATACCTGTGCTGTTGTGCATATTGTTAAATTGTTTGTCAATGTGTAGCTCCCCTGTTAGTCAACCAATTGCTTAAAGGGTTACTTGTAACATTGTGACACCAATGTTGTTTCTGAGGCATTTTTGTTATCTTCAAGCTAAATAGACTTTCTTAAGGCGGGGGTTTGTCGTCTTTTTCAAGATAAGTGTATTTCTCCGTTTTATGTTTAATTTGACGGTGAATGTAAACTGGGAGTGGCAATAAACAGCTCAAAATCTCTTTTTGGAAGACGACATAGGTGCCACGTCTCCGCTAAATGCACCACATGCACAGATCCACTCACTAATTGACAAAGTTTATCTGGGCAACTTGGTGATGAAGTGCTGCCTCCATGAGTGAAAACAATCTGGGGTTTTATTTTGGAGGGGGGGGGGGGTTGTAGAGGCTTTCTGTATGCGGCATTCATTTGCAGTCTGGATGCAGAGGGATGAGTCTTGGAGTCTCCACAACTCTCAGATGAGACCACAAAAAAAATCATTAGATTTGTTGTCGTTTTTTCTTTTTTATTATTATTATTTTTTAAATAGTCACAAGAAGGCTCAAAAAAGTGGCTAAGTTGCCTACGGTAGTCGACATCATAGCCGCTCACTTTGTCCATGTCATATATGAAAATATTATCATATTTTCCATTCATCCACAATACCGCTAGTGTATTTTTTTTTAAATTGGAATAAGCAAAGCAGTGAAAGTCAGTGTGGTTTCATTATTTGGCAAAGACAACACATGATCACTTTCGAATGAATACATTTGCTTCTCTTTCCAGACTTGGCAAATGACACCGTGATCTACGAAGACGTGAGGAGCGAGCTGGAGACGTGGCCACCCCAACGCTCTACCCAAGGTTTCCGGAAACTTCCCTCCGCCTTCTTTCATGATGCCTTTCATACTGCTGTCTACCATTTGCGTCTTTAGAAATTTACAAACGTATTCAAAAGTGTCTCTGTTGCCTCCAGAGAAGTGTGGCGATGTGGAAGAGATCTACGATGACGTGCGTTCCAAGGAGTTACCTTGCAGTGTGCCTCACATCTTCCAAGGTTCATGACTTTGTTTCAAATGTTGATCATTTATTCCCTATTGTCTGTTGTGTTCACTTGGTGGCTACACTCTTGCAGTACATCAATGCGGCTGTTAGATATTTTTGCCGATCAGATTGTAGTCTCAATGCTGCCCTGTCAATGTAATCTGCCCAGTATGTTCTTATTCAAGGTCAAGGTCAAGGTCATCTTTATTGTCAAATATGCTCTATGTAAAACAAAAAGCATAGATGAAATTTCTTTCCTCCCAATCCTCTGTGTAAACATGCATCAGTTATGTAGGCCCATTGAACACAAAGTATTTTGACTTTAGATGTTGGGCCATCAAAAACATTTTGTTTTTTTCCGCACTAGAAAATACTTGGAAATTACCGCTCCACGCGCCTGTCAGATTGGCGGCTGCTGCTCTGGGCTTCCTTTGTGTCATCCTCATGTCTGTCATCATCGCGCTCACCGTGCATTGTAAGTATTCTTCTGTTTTTTTTTCCTTCCACTTGACAGGATCATTCCTGCGGTCCATTTTCAATTTACTAGCAAAAATGACATGGCTGATTATTTTGTTGTTTGTTTTTTAATCGAAGACAAAAAAAAAAGAGGGACAACATTTCTCACATTTCAATTCCATGCTCAGATCAACAAAGCAAAATGTAAAAATTGGCCACGGGATGAAATTTTATTTGAATATTTAATTGGTTGGGTTTATGTGACCCAGAAATCAAAAGTAAAAATTGCACCAAAATACAGTCCAGGTTTAGAAACCAAATAGTTCCTAAAGATTAAATGCAAATGTGCATAAATATTAAGTTCAACTGAACTGTACTTATTAATTATAGCCTACTGTACTGGAATAAGAATAAGTTTGAGCGACTGTAACATTATGCAGTTTGCAATTAATTCAGTGATTCTTTCATGTACCACTAGAGGGAGCCCATGTACCTCACTCTCTGTTGTAATCATAAAATGGTTGATAAGTGGCGGTCGTGGTCAGGATTTATTGTGCTGCCTAACAAGCTAATTCTTCAAATGAGCCTCACCAAACGTCCGGGTCATGTAAACCAGAGTCAGAGCCTCAATTGAAATTAGATTTTACACCAACATAAACACACAACCAAATAATAAGTCACTCTTTGATTTTTTTTAATATTTGATGGCAAGTTCAAAATGAAAAGAAGAATGAAATAGTTTTCCTGTTCCAGTGAACAGCATCGTGGTCGAACAGCGCCGGCTGACCGTCAACCTGACGGCTCAAAATGGGCACATGCAGTCCGAGCTGGAGCGACTGCAGGAACGAGCCCGGGAGCTGAGCAGGGAACGGGACCAGCTCAACTGGACCATGGGCATGGTTCTCCAGTATGACAATTTCCCTGTCATCGACCACTGCCCACAAAAAGGTCAACACACGTGCCAGGGCCTTCGCAGGACATTTGTTTACAAATAGGTTTCCAGGCCGATGCCATTTTGTCGCTAAATGTAGTCAGTTGGGAAAATGATTAGCATAATAACTAAATGACCACTATATTATCAAAATAATTATTAGACCTCAAGGATTTTTTAAAAATTGAATACAATTAATCAATTCTAGTGCCAAATATATATCTTTTTTTCTAAATTATACAGTGTGAGGATGCATGATTTATTTTTATTTTAAATGTATTGAATTTCAACATTGTCAAATGTATTAGTGTAATTCTTTTTTTGTTGTATGATAAAATTTATGTCTGAAATTTACTACAATGCATTATATATTTTTTTAATTATAGCATTATGCAATGTTGTGTTGTTATTTGTAAATGATACAAAATTATGTTGTCATATATATGTTTTAATAAAATTATCTACTTTTTAATTGTTACAATAAATTGCATTTCGGGTAATATTAAAATAATTGCTATTTTTCATGAGTAAATTCTAATACAAATACTATGAAAATATTTTAATAAAATTATATATTATTTTTATAATGACTTACATTTTGGTATTAAAGCAAATCATATTAAATGTTTTTGTAAATTGTATATTAGAATCAGTAATATTATCACAAAATATTTGTATTCCTTTATTAAATATGCATATACTCATACTCATCAATATTTTGGTATATGTGAATTATAATGAACATTATGATTACTACATTTTAAATATATATTTATTCCAACAAATTACACAGATTTGATCTCAAAATGATTATTATTCAATGTTTTATTTATATGTACAATAAATAAAATATGTATGAACTATATGTTAACAGATAATGACTTTTATACTTATTATAACTTTAAAACACTTCATTTTATTTATAATTTACTTCATCATTTATTTTAAAGAACATCATTTTCATAATAATAATTTATTTAATACGGATGATTTGATGGATGTTGGTCATGGTCCTGACTGATTGCAGCAGCTAAACTATTATTGGAAACCACCGACCAAATAAATAGTAAAATCTCAAACTCAGTCCTGCGGATTGTTTTTCAGTTTTGTTCTTTTCACCTGGGCCTAAAAATAAATTATGAAAAGTCTGGCATTTTTAATTTTATGTGTGTGATAAAAAGAAAAAGAAAAAAAAGAAATGGGACATGGAAAGTTGTTTTTGTGTTTTTTAGTTTTAAGCCTGTGTCAGCCATGCGCGGACAACTGGCTGCCGTTCGGCTCCAAGTGTTACCTGTTCCAGCACTTCATTTACTATAGCAACTGGAGGACCTGGCAGGGAAGTATTGATGATTGCAGGCAGAAGAACGCGCACCTGCTGCTCATCGAAAGCCAGGAAGAACAGGTGAACATTATTCACTTCAGTAGTAGGGGTTCTAGTCCACATCGCTGTGGGATGACGTACATTCGGTTCAGTTCAAATCTATTTTATTTCTATTGTGCCAAACAGCTAATAACTGAAATCGTGAGCTTGGCATGCCAAATCTACCCTCTCATCCTAGTAAAATACCTTGTAACTAGCTGGTGAGCTCACAAGCTATGGATGTGTTCGGAAATTCACTCTGACGCCCTACTAATGCACGGGCGTCCAAAACTTTTTCTTTTAAATGAAGCATACAGAAAAATGGATGGACACAAGGGCCACTCTAAAATTCTTTGACGAGCTAAAACCAATCAAGCAAGCAATTAAATATTGTGGATATTTTCTAGTTAATTTGATAAACTACTCAAAGATTTTGGGGTGGCCAACGGCCCTGTATCCCACTAGACTAGATCCACCTCTGCACTGAACACCAGCAGAATCTCATCTCTACATTTCAGAACCAAAACAAGGGTAAACTGTAATGAGCTGACCATTATTAAATCTCTTGGTTGACGATCATTACTTTGGTATTGGAACTTGCATTGAGCAGACAATGGAGAAAACCATCATCATTGTCCTACCTGTTTCAGGAATTTGTCACAAACCATACGAAGTACTACAGTGATGACAAGCATGGCTACTGGATGGGACTCGGCAAGAGCGAACTCTCTAACAAGTGGAAGTGGAATGACGGACGCAACCTCACTCTGGCGTGAGTGATCAAACACCAAACAAAAATAAGAAAAGGCAGGATCAAATTAGCCAAGTAGATAGTTGGTTAGCTTGTACGAGAAGTAGAGCATGTGAAAGCTTGAAGCTAAATCTGTGTCACTTTCCAGTAGGTTAGCTTACAAGCTAAGTTGAACTAACTACAAGCTCGAAAACAAACTCTAATTCCGTAGCTAGCTGGTAAACCTAACTTAGTTGCTCATTTGTTTTCTAGCAAGCTAAGTAGCTTATGAGACAGTGCTCAAGTCTAAATCTCAGTTGCTAGATGGTTAGCTATTGTTCAAAATTTAGCCAAGCTGTTTGCTAGTTAGTTCACAAGCTAATAGCTAACCACGAAATAACGAGCAAGCCAAATCTATACTTGTTAGCAAGATGTTAAATGTAATTCAGAAGCTAGCTCATTTGCTTGCAAGCAAAATTACTCATGAGAATGAGACATTCTGGCAGGCTAAATCGCTAATTTACAAGAAGAAGGACAAAAAGAAGTAAAAGAAGACGTGGTTTTTGGCTGTCAGGGGCCACCACAATGAGTCCCGTGCATGATATGTTTGAGACTGTTTTTTCCTTCCTGGCCCAAACCACCCATTTTTATCAGAGTTTGGGACGAGCAATAGTTGGGAATTGGCATCTTGCATAATTGAACTTGCCCAAAATCCCAACTGAATGTTACCATTCACCCTGAAAGGGATTCTAATCCCAGTCCTCAAATCTGAAGCCAATGATGTTACTCACTGAACCATCCAGTCACTAACTAGCTAACTTACAATATCAAGAGATAGCTGGTTAGCTTGCAATCATGACAAAACTCTCGAGCTAAATCTAGCTCGACAGCTAGTGGTTCACCTTGAAACCTAATCTGAGCTAACTCAATAACTCTTAAAATTAATGTATCTCAGTGGCTAGACAACACAAAACACCTTTATAAGGACAATAAACCAATTAAATTGGTGTCATATTTTCTTGAAGCAAAGTAACAAATAGGTGACCTATACCTTTGGCCAAGACCTGCATAGATGTCTCATGGAGTCCATCTTTTATCGTGTGTAGATTCTGGAGAAATGAAAACGACTACACCCAAAGCAGCTGCGCTCTGACATCAAAGTCGCAGACGTCAAAATCCCTGGGCAACTGGAACAAAGCCAACTGCGACATGAAGAACAGATACATCTGTCAAACCCATGCGTTCACTAAACGAGATCTACACTAACACATCACCTCAATACAAAAAAAATACAAAATTTGACTATGAAGCTAGTCACGATATCTGTGTTGGTCTTAATAGAATTCTGACAAGAAAACTCTGGGTAGCTCATGATAAAGCTCTCACACAAAATGTTGCACAGTAGGGAGCTGATTAGCTAACTTGCTAAACCTATCGCAATAGCTCACTGGTTAGCTTCTAAGATAAGTATGAGAAGGCTCTCAGGTTTATTTTAGTGTAGTTATAACATCTTAGCTATTGAGGTAAGTAACCAAATACTGTATAAAACTTGCAGTTTGGACATAGGGGGCATTCTGAAATACGCTCAGAGCATGCACTGCTTCACTCTGAACGTTTACAAACTCAGAGCAATGTTCAAATGTGCCACTCGGTTATTCAGAGTGACCCAAAAATGGAGTGCTGGAGCGCACTAGTCTAGACACTCCAAATGGAGGCACGGTGCACCCAGTGCATCAAGCAATACAGATGGAAAGCGTTAAGCATGTGCTGCATGTTCATAACATGGACTGCATTGAGATATTAATAGGATGGGAGCGAGCTCTGCCGCTTTGAAAACACAAACTCTCAGAGTGATGTTGGGCCATCAGAGGGATTTTCCGAACACACCCTCAGTAACTAACGAGAATTCTCTTGTTCAGTTGCTAGCTGGTTCGGTCTTTGTTATGGCTGTTGTGGAAGCGCTAATTAAACTGAATTGAATTTAAACCTGTTGCTGGTTAGCTCACGAGTCAGGTAGAAAGCTTGTCAAATTGTGGCTAGGTGGCAATCGATAAAGCGCTCAAGCTAAATCTTGTTCAGTAGCTTTCAGGTAACTAACTTTCAAACTTGGCAAGTCAAAACTAGAACAATAGCCATGAAGCTATTAATCACCTTTAAAAAAATCTAGTTTGGTAGTTTGCCAGCTGCGTAACTACAAAGTGTGGCAAGATAAAGCAAGTTCATTATCTCGGTTGGAAAATAAGTAGCCAACTAGAAAAACTAGAAAGCTTTGCAAACAAAATCTGACACAGTAACTAGCTTGTTAGGTCTTAGCTAAATTTCTTAGTTGGTTGGCTAGTTTAGATGAACTAGGTAGTTAAATAAAAATCCTGGCAGATGAAATCTAGCTCAAAATGTTGCTGGTTAAATCACAAGCTAAGTTGAAAGCTTGCTAAATTGTAACTGGCAGAGTATCTCAAAAGCCACACTGAGCTAAGGAGGTAGCTTGCAAGGTATAGCAAATCTAGCTATAGGTCTACAGCCAGTTCGCACCCACACTAATCACACAGCAGCAAGAGAATTAAAAACTAAAGAACTGACAAAGTAGGGAACTTATTTATTTTGCTATGAATTCAGCCCACATTGACCTTCATTGATATTTTTTTCTGGACAATGATGTGTAGTAAAAGCAAGTATTTAGCAACCACGTGTTGTGCAACTTTGGAGAATAATCAACATATGGCCCAACAGTATCCAGCGTCATCAACGGTGGAAACGTTGGGGGGGGGGGACGGACGGACAACATTTTAAAGGATTGCTAGATTTATTCTTTAATAGAAAATACAAATATAGAAGTGAGGATTAAAAAAAAAGACTGAAGACAGAGACAAGGTGTTGTGTATGAATTTGTGTGGGTGTGTTTATCGACAAAGATTTTCAGGCACAATTTTCAACTTCCTCCATTTCAAGCTTGTTTCGGATGACACTTTCCGAGAAGTTGAGTTGCGCAACCGCCTTTGCGCCATGTCCTGTTTAATTTAACAAATGTTAACTAAAAATAATCTCAAGGCATACGTGAGAATAAACTGTCAAGTATCCTCTTCAGTCCTTTTTCAACTTTGGGTGTCCACTCTGGAATAGTCACGATAGATATGATTTACTCATTTAAGTAGACAATATATCCATTTAATGTGCATATGTCATATTGTGTGGCAGAAAAATCTCACCAAACTGGAGACTGGGATTTTTGGGGTCGATGTTGGGGGCTAAAACAAACAAACAAAATAGATAGAGATATCTGAGAACACTGGTATAAGCACTATGTATACTACACAATGTATACGGTTCATGAACATAACTATAATAAACTAAACTAGTTTTTCTTGCAGTTTCTCTGCTTTTGTTGCACTTGTCATGTTTTACTACTGTAAAATTGGTTCTTTGAAATTGATTTCTTTTTAAATGTATCTAATTTGACAACAAGGTTACTGGCTTAATGTAAATGTCATTTCGGAAAATAATTGTTTTCTTTTAATTATACAATACAAACATCAAAAATTGAATGATTAAAAAAATATTTCAGATATAAAATCCAATTAAAACAAGTAGGATATGCGGTTCAGAAAACAAATATATTAATGTAAAAAAAACACCCAAAAAACGTATTTTTAAAAAATTAATAAATCAAAAGAGGGTCTTGAGCACAAAATCATGGGGTCCATCGGGTCCAAGAGATACACGCCCGCAATAATAATGGTAGCAACAATTTGAAACATTTATTTAGAGTTAAAATGTTTAAAACAAAACCAAAAAAAATCATAAAGACACAAATTCATAATTGGATTTAAGACATTCTCAGTGCAGCTTGTCTGCGTTTTCGTGCTCGTCATGAGTCGGTAACCTTCCAACGACATGCTAATTGCATGAATATCTGTAAGGTAAATAATGGCAGTCTGCGAATAGAATTGATCTTTTGACCACTCATATCACACGTCTGGTCCTTTTCTGGTCTTATCATCGATAATGAGGCTGATGTATGGAAGAAATGAGTTTATTTGACGAATCCTCAGTCACTACAAAAAAACAAAGATTACTCTTTGGACTTTTTCTTCTTTGGTGGAGGTGATGCTTGTGGCTCCTCCCACATGTTTGAGTCCTTTTTGCTCTTTTTGCTTTTCTTTCTTGACTCGATGTTCGGAAACAAGCGGCTCCGACTCTGTGTGGTTCATATGCTCTTCTACTGCAGGGAGTTGCGGCTCTTTATTCTTCTTCTTCTTCTTCTTTTCCAGCAGAGGAGTGATGTCAAGCTCAGGACCTGTCAACTCTGTTTTTCTTCTTCTGCTTCTTCGTGTGGTTCTCGTGACCATTTTCTACGCATGTCGCTTCTTCTTGTCATCACTCCTTTTCTTTTTCTTCTTTTTGATTCTGATCTCAGACGGTTCCAAAAGTGAAATATTGGAGTTGTTTGATTCTTCAGTCATCTCCTTGGATGCCCTCTCGTTCTTAGGCTTGTTTCCTTCCCGCCTGTCTTCGGTCTTGTTACCGTATTTGGCCATGAAGTCAGCCTCCTGCTGCTCCAGCCGGGCTAGCTTAGCGCTCATGTTCAAACCGTGTCTGGCTCCTCTGAGGAAAAAGAAAAAATAATACAGTATTTAAGCATCTAAAACATGATCAGTGCTAAAGTTATGTTTCCATAAATGCACTGACTTGTGGGCGGTGCGTCCTCCGCAAGCCTTCACGAGCTCGCAATCAGACAGCCTGGAAGAAAACAGCACATGTGGCAAAATCAGTTTTTTTCCCCCTGTGGTTTAATTTTGCTGAAATATGTTAAACACTAGTTTGGCACTGCTTTAATTCTGGTGATTTAAGGCAGAAAAAATAAAAAGTTCTCACTTGGTAGTGGAAGAAAGATCGAGTTTGTGATCTTCCTCCTGGTCCGAGCTGCTGCCGTCACTGTCAACTGTTGGCTCTGGCTGCTCCTGTCCAGACAGCAGAGTCGCCGACTGAAGGGGGGGAAAAAACACATCCAGTCAAGCACGTCTTGAATCCCCAACTCCTCGTGTAAATCCTTGAAGTATTTCACCTTGACAAAGCAGCCGTAGAGTTTGGCTTTAGCCAGCAAGGCCTTCCGAGGTTTCTTGTTAGAAATCACACTGTCGTCTTCTTCATCGTCCTCAGCCATCTTCTTCAACGAAATGCCATTCTACATTAAAAAGAAATATGGAGTTAGCTCACTTTAATGCTCAGTGGGTAAACAGATAAAACACTAACATGCTGGCGCAGTAGCATCTTGCAAGATAACTTGACCCTGGAACTGATTATTTATATTTCTATAATTTGTTTCTGAATGAACATGGCTTCATTTTTTTTTTTAAACCACTGACCTGATGGGATTCCACCTGAAGGCTGGCCGAAGCCTTATTGAAGACGTGATCCCACCAGTGGAAAGTGAACTGCTCTCCTTCCTTGTGGCCCACCTGACACAACACACAAATTATTTTGTTGCCACTGTACATACTCACACCACTAACAACAACAACAATCAATAACCCTCACCCCGCCTTTGTTGCACTTCACTTTAACCTTGATGGCTTCCGATATGCCCTTCTCATCCCGACCCAGTCCTTTACCTTCGGATTAATAACAATAACAGACATGTTAAGATGCAATGGTTGAGATACGATGAGCACCAAGCTTCAATAACTGTACAACATCTGACCATGTTTCCAGCCGTGACGCTTCAGCTGCTGCTCGGCAAACCTCAACCCGTGGCCCTTGTCTTGCACAGCGTCAGTCATCTACACGAAGGAAGCAAGGTTTGTTAACACCTGCATGATGATGTTACCACCATCATGTTGCTAGAGAAAACACCTAAACATAGGACGTCTCATACGTGCTAACATTTTCACGGCGATCTTTAATAAAATCAAAGTGTTATTCAGTCGAGTTAAATCCGCAAACGTATTCGCGCCGTATATCATTCAATATGAAAAACACAGCTAAAACCTTTGGAGAAGTGTGACATGCGGCTTCAGCAGGAGGCTGACATGACACCGGAAACTCGTCACGCCTAGCGAGTACTTCCGGGTTTCACTCGTAATGTACACTCAAGAACAAAACTGTTCGCATTTGCCCTTTATTTCTCCTTTTGAAACTAATGAAAATCTAGTTTGTACTTTGATTATTGAAAAACTAAGGAGAAAACAACCTCAGGTTGAACATTTACGTGTGAAAAAAAGTTGAGTTCCCATCACGAATGTCGTCATTTAAAAAATGGAAGAAAAAAACCTCACGCATTTGGCTGCTAGAGCAACGGCAGGAAAACGTGGGTAAATCAAAATGTTTTATTTGAGTTAACTTTTTTTTTAAAGTTCAGTTGCATTACCCATATGCCTGCTAATTAAGCAGTGAGCCTCTCCACCTAAGCGTTTTTGTCGACGTCAGCAGTTTCGACATTTTCACTTGGGTTCGTGTCCATCCATCCAACCATCCAAAATCCGAACCCCTTATCCTCACGAGGGTCGTATTAGAAAATACTACCTCACATAAAGTGGATATATCTACACCGATTTTCTAACATTAAAGTTGCTTAAAGTGGTTCAGATAATATATGGATGGAAGTTCTGTGAATGCGTGTAAGGGATAGAAAAAACCGCTAGGTGATAGCATTGAGTTCCAAATACGTTAGACTTCCTTCTGACGTCGTTTTATAGGCAGTTGCAACTCATTTTCTTCACATCACATCAGTGATATAGTTATTGTATGGTGGTTGTGACTAATTTAAATATTTATTCTAATGATAAATGTGGAAACAGCTGGCACTTATAGTTCTCTTGTTCGTAGGTTCCCGTACGCCATAAGCGTACCTTGTACTGTACTCTGCTGTCTGTGGAGCAGTTCACAATCAATATCTAATACCGTGGTAAAACAATAAATAAAATATTCCCACTAGAGATGCAAATTATAAACGCATTGATATGGACTGATTGCTACACAAGTGTTTTGCTAATTGAAGTTAGAGTGTGACAAGTTTTGCTCCTAACTATCAGAGGGTGGGAAATACCGATGAATTTGAAACCTGATTGGTTAAAGAAATAGTTACTAAAATTAAATTAAATCAATCCTGTGAAGACCCGGGACAAATTAGAATGACATGGCAACATGTCGAGGCTGCAATCTGATTGGACGAATCCATCTACCCTCACATGCAGTGAAACATTTGCAAATAAATCAATTCAATTTCATGGAACAAATCTTCAAATTTGCTCCACTAGGATGTCGTCCTTCTTCTTCATGCCTGCATGAGGTCTTAATCTGCAAAGGATGAGAAGACAAGCAGTGCAGCAGCTGCTTATCAAGGCCGACCTCCTGTTTTAGGGAGGAAAGATGTCCAGCTGTTCTTGGGAAGCTCGCCGACGAACTGACTGGTGGTCTCGCAGGACTGCCTCAACACACAGCTGACAGTCAAGTGAGAATGTGACACACGCACACACCCACACATTAAAATAACACTTCTATCTATCTATCTATCTATCTATCTATCTATCTATCTATCTATCGATTTTCAGTATATTTAAAATGAGTGAAAACAGCAATCTTCCCTCCCTCCATCCCTCCCTCCATCCCTCCCTCTGTCACAGTTTTTCCACTTTGCGTGGTCTTGACGACCCTCCCCCCTTTTCCCTTTTTTTCTTTCTTTTTTTTTGGTGCCACACGACTCTTTCCTCTGTGGCTACTTTCTTATTTTCTTCCCCTCACCAAGTCCGCCGGACCCTCTTTGTGCAGCAAGGTCTCTACGCAACCTGTGGATCAACTTTTTATTCTTAAACAAAGGGTAACATTTTCAGGGGGGTTTTTCTGGTCTTTGGAGACTTTGGAGTGGAGTCGTACCCAAACAGGACCACCAGGCAGCAAGCAGAAGGGAAGGTGAGTACATGTACGATCTTTTATGACTTGGTGGGATGGGACAAGCTGTCAAAAAGGATAAAAACTTTTGATTGATACTGTCAAATACGTACTGATTTATCAATGTGTTTATTATTATTATTACAATTCTTGTCTTTGTATCACACTGTGTCAAATATTTTGGTTATTTAATTTCATCAGAAGAGTCTTATGTTTTGGATGTCGTTGTATTGTTATATTGTGCCTGATGTTGTGGCGGTTGTATACAAAACGTTAAATAGTAAAACCACTATAGTATTATTAAATTACTGTATTCGTATACTGTACCATTATACGTGTGATTATGATAGGGGAGGGAAACTAAGGGTGATTTATTACTCTTGGATGTGCAACCTTCTGTGTTTATTTAATGCTCCTGTTATGTTGCCGGTCAAAACGAACCACTCAAAGCTTTGGAAAAAAATCAAGATCAAAATATGTTTTTAATGTAAAATGTATCAGGATGAAGCTCGTACTGCTTTCCGCTGCTTTTTGCTTGTTGTGCCATATTCCTATTTTGATTATATGTTTGAAATAATAACAACAACAATAACAATAATAATGATGATAATAATATTAATAATAATACTGTATTGTCGTTTTAATGACCAAACATGCAGTGGGTTAGCTTGACACAAAGAAACAAACATCAAGAGGATTATTGATCTCGTGTTGCAATTCATCCCATGTGAGGCTGTAATGTCAAACTGGCTTCCAATCACAGCTGGTTGAGTTTTTCCGATCCAGAATAATTTCTGATCTTTATGACGCTGACTCTTGACAATTTCTAACCATTTTTTTTTTTCATGAATTTTACCCCCGAAGGAGCCCAGTTGTATGACTTCAGATCAGCAAAAGAGTTAACAAATTGAGATAGACCCTAGTGAGGATGAAGCGGTCGGAAAATGAATAAATGTATGAATGAAATTGAGATAGAATTGTCTTTGTAGCCTGTACACGTAGTGACTCGGGTCACTCATTAGCCAAAGCACCACAGTAGTCACGTTCTGTAGTCAGACTGGCCAATGAGTCCAAACTGACAGATAAAAATATGAACAAGATAACATCAAGCAAAATATAACAAGAAAACAAGGACAACAAAGCTGTGATGTTCAAGGCCAGTTGCGTGCTTGTATGTGTGTGTTTGATGACTTGACAAGATTTGGGGGCGGGGGGTAGACATTGCAAGCGTAGTGATTCACATAGCTGTTATTCACGCAGCTGGCCGGCATCAATTTCTACTCAGCACCGGTTTGATTCACAGCTGATCATCCTCAGTCAGCTGGTCGTAAGATAAGCAGCATAGAAAATAGTCTTTGGGATGAAGCCGAAACATTTCTTCAATTCTTTGGCTTTTATCACTTGGTGATGATCTGACGGAATCTTGATCGTATGGAAGTTCACGTCACTTTAAAAAAATTCAACGTAGAACTTTTGCGGAAAGCTCAGTGGAGCTGTAAAAGGTGTAACTCCAGGCTGTTAGCACGGCTCCTAATATTTGTCGCCGCGACTTGTTTGCAGATTTAATTCAAACACAATTCAAAATATATACATTAGATAAAAAGGCAATGGCACAAACGATTAAACGTTAAAACCTGTCAACTTGACCTGCCACCACTGTCACGAAAGTAAGGCAATGGCACGACAGGTCAATTTGGCCTATAACATACATTAATGAGGCTTGTTCAACACTCTATGGTAACTTACACAACAAATTAAAGGTAAAACTAAAAGGAGGAGTTCAAATGTTCATTCTTTAGGCAGCCCGGTAGTCGAGTGGCTAGCACGTCGGCCTCACAGTGCAGGTGCAGGGTTCGATTCGGGCTCCGGCCTTCCTGTGTGGGTTTTGCATGTTCGCCCCGTGCGTCCGTGGGTTTTCTCAGGGTGCTCCGGTTTTGTCCCACATTCCAAAAACATGCACGGCAGGTTAATGGTACATTCTACATTCTTAACCTTGTTAGAGGTGCCGAACCCAACCAGTTCATATGCACATTCACCGAACCCTTCATTAGTGAAAAACAAAAATATGACTTTACAAATTCAAGACATAAAACATGCGTTTATTAAAATCAGAAAAAAGTTTTTAAAAAATTCAAGACACAAGTGTACGTTTTTTAATTTTATGACGTATTATCACGACAGTCACACGTTGCCGACTGAACGAACAAAATTTCCCGCAGCATTGATTGGACAAGCAATGTCATGTGATCATCTGCAGCCAGTGATGGCCAAGCGGGCGTTTCATAACTCATTGACATGTTGATTTGGGTATGTCGTAACCTCCTTTGCAGAGGCTCCGTCGAACCCCTGAGACTGATTCACCGAACCACTGGGGTTTGATCTAACCCAGGTTAAGAACCACTGCTCTACATTGCCCCCAGGTGTGAGTGTGAGCGTGAATGGTTGTATGTCTATGTGAGCCCTGAGATTGGCCGGCAACCAGTTCAGGGTTCACCCCCCCCCCCCCCCCTCTACTACCCAAAGACAGCTGGGATAGCTTCCAGCATGCCCGTGACCCTCATGAGGATAAAAGCGGATTAGGAAATGAATGGATGGATAAACAAGAGGATATTTAAGTAGCCGCACTGTCAGAGAAAGAGAGAGAGAGAGAGAGAGAGACGTTGCAATTATCATTTCAGTAGCAAGGCATTCATTATCCATTCAGAAAAAAGTACAGTAAAGGAAATCTCTGCATTTTTGAATGGAGTGAAATAGCACCATCTAGTGGAAACGTTTTTAAAAATTATTGCTTCGGTTTCTGTTTGGAGAAATGGGTAGCATTGAAAAATGGCGTCTTCAATGGGACGTTTGTTTGACACTCGGATCAAATGTATTTTTTTTCTTTTTTTTGTTTTGTTTTGGGGGCGTTGCTTCGTTTTTTTCCAACTTTTTAAAAAGGGTCAAGAGGCCTTACATCAGCAAGCCCCTCGCTCTGCTCCATGTGTGCACGTCATAAATGTGAAAGAGGAGCCAGCAAGAGGCACGGACCACAGACGACTTGTACTGTGGTGAGGGTCTTTCCTGGACTTGCTTATGTTGGCACGTGTGCATGTGGGGTGTGCGTGTGTGCGCATGTGTGTAGCCACACTGCATGCAGACTTCGCTCGTTAAATCCGAAACTAGTTGAAACTTGACACGTGAAATAATCGAGAAATGACTTGGCCCCAAAAAGGACGCCAACGCCGAATTGCAAACTGTCTTCAGTTATTGTTTGTGTTATGGATTATTGCATAAATCATCTGATTTGCGGCTCTTGCTGCCCCTGAGTTGCTTTTTTGCATCCCAAAAACAAACCAGTCCCCAGTCTACGCTATGTCATGCTTGGCAGCATGCGCACGTGAACCGAGGGAACTTTTGCTGTTTTTCTTGAGCTTTTCTTCTCCTTCTTTTTCTTCTTCATCCTCCCACCAGCTGTTTTCTGCTCCCTGTCGTCCATCTCGTTTTTATGAGAGCGCTTATGTTTCGATTCCATCTTGCGAATCCACTTTTCCAAAGAGAAACGTTTGCGGCATGACTGACGATGGCCATTTATTCCACACAAAGTAATTTGTTAAGATAAACACACAGAATATATCAAACAAGTAGTTGGATGTCTTTGTTGACTCCATGCAAGCCGCATTGTAATTTACTACTCTAATAGAATATAACGTGATGTGACATGTGGAATGTATTTTTTTAAATGCAAGAGGGTAATAAACAGGAAAATCATAAACAACTTATACCATTTTTTGAAATGCAACACATGAAAAAGTGAGTTTTATTTAGATTTATTTATTTAGATGTGTTTGTATTTAAATTGTATTAATTATGTATGTATGTGTATATATATATATATATACACACATACATATATATATATATATATTTATATATATATATATATACATATATATATATATATATATATATATATATATATATATATATATATAAAATGTGTGTGTGTTTGTGTGTGTTTCAGGAACAGATTAATGGCATTTCCACTCATTTCAACTAGGAAAGATGCTTTGAGATTTGTTTTGAGTTACTGGCGTGGTCACTCCTATCTGAAGGAAACACTGTCATATGGAGCTTTTAAAATATATTGACAGTGACATTTCCCAGTGGTTAAATGACAGTTGCTGTCCTTTTTTTAATTGCCACATGATCCAAACTAATTGTCTTGATGACCATTCCTGTCACTTCCACTGCATGCCTCACATTCCCCTTGATTTGTTGTCCTTCTCCTAACACTCAGATCCCCCACCTACCAAACCATTGCCCCCCCAACTGTGTCATTTTCCCAGGATGTCCTGTGTGTGTGTGTGGGGGGGGGGGGCTCTCTCGTAACCCTTGACCCCCACTGGACCCCACTCTTCCTGTTGTGTGCTGTTAAATGCTGCTGACCACACAAGAGTTTGTGTACTTGCATCTTTGAAACAAGACGTATTTTGCATTTATGTTAAAATGGCAACTGCTTGAACACTGCCGCATGCTGCAGATGTTTTTTGTTGTTGTTAAATTTAACGTGTAGCTTGACAGTAAAATCAAGTTTGGAGCCTCTTTTTATAAGAATTGTTCACTGTGTGACAAACTGCTGCCTGTTGTCGGTTGAGTTGCGTTCACTGCTACCATCCAGTGTTTGTATCAGAATATGTTTTTTTTCTTTTCTAACAAGTCAAAGCAAATGGTCAGCGCAATGACGGCTCAGATTTTGTCAGGTGGGTCACTTGTATCTCAAGGCAACGAGTCACCACTGTGCGTTGTTTGTTCGCTTTGAAGTCAATTGCAGTGCCTCCTGTTGGCTGTGGAAACTGCAACAGCTTTGTGACAACCCAGGAAAAAAAAGGGGGTTCACCTTGGGGGTAGCACACGTGGCTCTTTTCTGTTTGGAATAGAAAATGAGCAGATTTGGCTTCCAGATGCTTACTCAATGGGCCCCATCTGGATAGAGAGGGGGGGAAAAAAGTCCGCTTTTCAGGGCTCTGAAGTGATCAGCGTAATAAGTTTCAGGTTCTACAGACACGGGCCGCGTACCACATGCTAGAGGTGCGGCGCTAAATCATCGGGCCCCAACGTTGAGCAAGTTTACTGGCTGAGGCTTGACTTCCTGTAAACGGTGAGAAGAGAGAAAAAAAAAAAAAGGAAGTGAGGAAGGTGAGAGCATGATTCGCCCTGCTTGTGATGTCTGGATTAGCGCGTTCTCCACAGTACCATTCCCAAAAACAGTCCTAAGGATGTAAAGATGCTGGTCTGGCATATTAGTTTCCAGCGGTGCCTTGTAAGATAGAAGTTGAAGTTGTCATAAAACTATACTTGTAAATCGAAACAGTTCATAACTGGAAGAGATCGCAGATTGGGCCTCCCGAAAATTAAGCTAACACTGGATTTAATAATAATGCTAATGTTAGCTTCCCTTAAATGAGCAGTTTTACTGTAATTCTCACAATAGGACACCAATCAGAAAGTGCGCATTTCACCATAACTACCCAGTACAAGTCCAACATTTACCAGCGTTGAGTTACGGTTGATCGCAGCTACCATCCGCTCACTTCACGAGTGCCGTCTTAATCCAAAGCAGATGTGCGGCGGTTTTCTTTAAATTGCTCGCCGCGTCGTCGAGCCGTCACTTGAAGAGTCGGGGTTCTAAAAGCCGTTGCATGGGAACCTCGGTCCCTGGGTGAATTTTGGTCACACTTCTTAACACCCCCCACCACCACCACCACCACCACCCACCCACACACACACACACACACACACACACACACACACACACACACACACGTCTCACTAAGGCATCAGTTCGGTCGCCATAGGACACCCAAGAAGGCGGGCAGGCCTCGTTCCTATTGCAGCAAGCTCTCTGAAAACATTTTGTTTCATACAAGAAGCCACCATTGTCTTTGATGTCTGCTACAATCTGAGGTCGATTGGGACTCAAAATTGTTTTGGATGTCAGCAAAAAAGTGTACATAAATGTATTCACCGTTTTGGGGATTGCGGTTACTACATTGGACAGCTCATCTTAGTTGAGACTTGAAATTATTTTCGAACACTGAGACTCGAAGATTTCTTTGACGTTTGAGTTCATCTGTACGTTGGGTTTGTTGAGAGTCTAACTCGTCGTTGATGTTTGAGTTCACGCGTTTGCAGATTTATTTGAGAAACATATTCGTTGTTAGTCACTGAAAAACGTACCTACTTGCTGTCTAAGTGCCTGAAAGCCCTGTGTAGTATAAAAGTAGTGCTTTGGGGATCATCTTGTGGAATCTAGAGATCATTATAAAGCTTCGGTTTATGATTTTTAAAAAAATTTTTTTCCGCACACAGATTTTTTTTTAGAGCTGAGTCAGGATCACGTCAAGGTCATTTGAAGTGAAGCTTTGTCGCTGAATATGCACAAAACCCAACAATCTTCCCGCTTACGTCTTGAATGGTCGCGTTATGCTTGTGTCTGTGTCGTCGTTGCGGTTTCATGTCACACCTCAAGCATTCTTTGGACAACAGGCGGTCCGCCCGTCCACCCTTTGTCTCCCAAGCAGTCCTCCCACCCTCAGCGAAGGTGAAGCGTTAGCAAACTGCGGCGGCCTCCTGCCAAAACCCAAGGTTGCATCGCGTCCTTGAGTACGCTCGATTATGCAGAGCGAGCGGCGTCTTCTTTGTGTGAGCGCACGTGTGTGTGTGTGTGTGTGTGTGTGTGTGTGTAGGAGCATGAGCACATCTGTGTTTATATCTCTCCAGTACACGACATATATGATGACTCAGCAGTCCTCTTGCTTCCCCTAACGTAAAATAATACAGCAGTAAAAGAAAGTGAAAACGGTCAAATGAATGATACTCACTAATTTAGCGTCCGGCGCCAGAAAACAATAAATCAGCGTCAGTCTCGTGTTGGCTTCAAAGACACGGAAAACGTAACAAAGACTCGAAATAGTCTTTGATGTTTCTGGGGGGGGAAAGTTCATCAAAAATGTGTGTTTTTGATTCATTTGAAAAATATACATCGGATCGGGTTCGCTCCATGGTCTTCAACGCTTCATTTTAAGTTTGGTGATGACTCTCGTTTGTCTTTGATGTTAACAAAAAAACGCTTTGGATGAATTGAAAAATGCAACGATTCGCCAGTTGTGAACATGAAATTGGTTTAGAAAATACATGCAAATAATTTCACAGGTCCAGTAAGAAGCACTACAGTACAAAACTTCTTAGAAATGAATATTTTTGGGCTTTGTTGTTGAGCGTTTACAAAAAAAAAAAAAAAAAAAAAATCCCCATCGCTAGCTTATCGCGGCTGTGAGACGCTAGCAGAGGTTATGAGTGTTTTGCTAACCTCTACTCAACATTTCAAAGGCACTTGACCCCTCCCCCCCGCGCCCCATCCCCTCCTCCTTGCTTGCGTTTGTGCTTGGGGACCTCTGGCCATGGCTATAAATGAACGACTTGCTGTTGTCATGCTTTTGCATCGCCGTCGTGTTTCCCACAACTTCTCTGACCTCCCAAATGGGGGAGAACGCACATAGTTTTCAGATTTCACCGTCAGTGGAAAAATAAGCAAATAATATCAATTTCTCAGAATGGCCTTTTTTTTTTCTTCCTGTAGGCTACTAGCGTAAAGTCTCGATGCTACTTTGTTTTGAAAACTGGAATGCGAGACACATGTCGAGTTTCCTGGCAGGCTTGGTGGACACGCGCCAAACAATAACATCCAGGAAGAGGACAACGTATGTTTGAATCGACAAGTCATTTGTGATTCACGCCGAAACTACGGCGAGAAGAGCGTTCCAGGTCGTCGTCAGGCATCACTGTTATTTAGAAAAGCATTAGAAACGGATGGTTGTTTTTAACGTGAAGCATCAAGGCCAGCCGAACATTCTTTCACTGAGCGTCATTGTCCCATAACCCTTTGCATGCACCCTGTAACCTGATAACATGGTAAACTGTCCGTTGTAGTAACCCCCGTCCATCCCTGAAAGGGTCAATCTTGTATCTTGCCTCTCAAAGCTCATTCATGGTCCCCGTCACAGAAGATGTGTACCTTTTTGAGCAGTGTAAACGCTAAATGCCAATTGTTAGTTTTGCCGAGCTCTTTAATGTCAAGGCAAGGCAATTTTATTTATGTAAAACATTTCAACGCCTAAAAGAATTTATAAACCCAACAGCTGAAGACATTCCGAGGCATAACAAAGAGAACAAAAGTAGCTCATTGAAATGCCTGAAGGAATGTACAGTGACAACATTGTAAGGCATTTACAAACAAAAGATTGAAAGATTTAAAAGGAAAGAAATAGCTTTCTCAAATGACTAAAAGATTTTTAAAAAATACTTAAAACAGCATAATCAAAACGTTGCATCTTCGAAACAAATCGAGCTGCATTGTTGTTGTTTTTTAAACGTACACTTTATCAACTCATTCAGTACCAGCCAATACTGGACCAAGTCTGAAAAGACGTTTAAAAACGTCTTTGGGAGTGAATGAGTTAATTCTTTTAACACTCTCAAAAAAATACAGACACGTCTCTGTCGACTACGTGCCTTCTCTCCTGCCCTTCCATTCGAGAGGCGTTCAAAGACCGCCTCCTAAAAAACGTAAATTAACGATAACTTCAATGACACTAAGAAAATGGAAAATAATGCACCAAAATAGAAAATCCAGTGAGGAAATCACAAAATAAATTCTATGGAAGAGGGGTGGGGGGGATCTGGGGGGGGGGTTGTGAACACACAAGGAGGAAAGGAATAAATAACATAGGCAATTCTGAAATAGTCCAGTCTCCTATAAAAGAAATGAACAAAACAAGCATTTCTACTTGGTGCTAACTAAACGTCTGTTGGCAATTTGAGTAGGTTTATGTTCAATTAGCATTTCCTGAGTGTATTCAGTGATTTATAGAGCAGTAGCAGAATCTTTAAAAAATATTCTTTGTCTGACTGGGGGCTAGTCTAAAATCTTTAGGACAGATCCATCCATCCATTTTCAACACCGCTTCACCCTGAACAGGGTCGCGGGGAGTCACTGGAGCCTCTCCCTGCTGACTTCGGACGGAAGGCAGACGACACCCTGAACTGGTCGCCATTGTTTACAAAGCACATACAGTCAAACCTCGGTTTTCGAACGTCTCGGTTCTCGTCCAATTCGGTTTTCAACCAAAAATTTGAGTTTTTTATGCCTCGGATGCCGAACAAATTTCGGTTCTCAACCAAACTGAGCGCACTTGAATGCACCATTTGACTCCTTTCGCCTTCCTTACACGAGGAATTCTGGAACGGATTATGGACGGAAACCGAGGTTTGACTGTACGCAGTTCTTGTTGTTTCCACGCATTAAGTTCAAGACTCTGAATGCGTCCCGATTGCCACCAAAAACCCCGTAGTTCGATTCATTGAGACCACCAATCGTTGTTGATGTTTACAAAAATGTGACGCGAAGGACGAACGTTGTGTGTGGCGCTTATTTCCCCCCCAGACGACAGGAAAGCAGCGGGCTTTTACACCACGGGATAACAATGAACAAACAAGGTCATAAATCCCAGTATGAAACGGACACTGAGAATGTCCTCCCAGGCTCAGGAAGCGTCTTAAAAGCGGCCGGCGTCCTCCCAGATGGTCCTCGTTGTCTCGACTGGAGGTCACAAACGTTTGTCGAGGTCCTGAGGCTAACAGCCGATGAACTACACCGTGACTTTGTATCGAGATTTTTGCACCCCCCCCACACCCGCATTTCCTGTCCGTACAGTTTATACAGAACATTGACCTGGCAAAAACAATACAGTGAAACCTCGGTTTTCGTCCATAATCCGTTCCAGAAGGCTGTTCGAAAACCGAAATTGTTCGAAAACTGAAACCACGCTCTTTTTAAACTAAAAATGTTGACTGAACACGTCTGCTCACAATGGAAAGCAACACGAGGAAGCGTCACTTCCTCGTGTAAGGAAGGCGATAGGAGTCAAATGGTGCATTCAAGTGCGCTCAGTTTGTGCGAGAACCGAAATTTGTTCGTCATCCGAGGCATAAAAAACGTGAAATTTTTGGTCGAAAACCGAATTGGTCGAGAACAGAGACGTTCGAAAACCGAGGTTTGACTGTACTTCCGATTTATAATTATCATTATTATTTAAACATTTTTATTATTAAACAGACCTGTTGTATTTTTGCGAAAGCTACCACCCACACGGAATGTGTTGATGAAGTTGATCCGCACATTTTCTGACTTCTGAGGTAGTAACATTGGCCGGATGGCGGCTGGGTAAAAAGTGGCAGCAGAAAACTGCAAACTCGGGATGGAAGTACACCTCAAAATCAGATTTTCCGAATGTCTTCACACCCCCATTCCATGTCCCTTTATTCCGTACTGCGACCTGAAATAAAAGTCGGAAAATAACTTTTTTTTAATCATGTCTCAAAAGTGCCACCAACTATATTAGTGTTGAAAAAGAAGCTCAAGACTGGCATACAATCTCCCGCAGATGGTGGAATATTGGCAGGATGAAATTATACCCCCCCCCCCCCATTTCCAAGTCTGAAACAGTGCACCATCCGGAAAAACAAATACCGTTGGAAAATTCTTGGGTTTAACAGGCGGTTCGACAAAGTGGCTTCAGATGGATACGCGTCGAGTACTTCTACTACCCGTATGCTTGATTTTTTTCATCTGTTCAGTTGTACACCTCGTGGGCAACGACCTGTCCTGTTGAGTGTCACCGGTGACAATTCCTTTGAGGCCACATTTGGTGTGACATTGCGGACGTCGAGGGTTTGTCGCCGGTGTTGGGAATGCGGGTGTTTATACAGCTAAGCTGTGTTTTCTGGTTTTCGGGTTTCCTTCAGTCAAAGTGTCTCGGATTATGATCCGCAGTGAATTACACCGCCTATAATTACAACCTAGTCTGGTCGGGTCCTCTTATAAAGTCATCCATTTTGGGTTTTCCGCCATTTCGCTGGCTGAATGTCAGAGGGCCGGTCCAAAGTGTTGTGAATGGAGGCCGTGTATTTCCAAGTCTTTCCGTTTTTTTTTTTAGTTTGTCTCCCTGACCAGCGGAGCCGCAAGTCATGCCGCCTGAGGTTTGGGTCGGCCCGTGTGCAGGCACAGGCGCAGGCGCTACGCACGTTTTTTTTTGTTTTTTGTTTTGCCTACAATCTGGCAAGAAGCCGTGAATTGAATAGCGGGCCACATGTGACGGCACACATCTGCAAAATGTAAAGACTGCAAGGCCGCATGAGGGTTATTTATTTGCTTTGTCATCTTCTCGTTTAATTTCCTTTTTGAGAGAGATGAATTTATGGCGCATGCGGTCGTCAGCATGATTATGGTGAGGAAATGAGATATTTTTGCTTGAAAGGATTTATCTGTGTGATTTAGTCATTAAATCAGTTTGCAAAAGCCCCCCCCAAAAAAAGGTACTTGTCGAATTGTGGTTTTAAGTTGCGAAAGCCAAAGAGGAAATTGACCGACAAATATTACGGCATCCGAGGTTTGCCTTACAATTTTCTTTTCCTTTCTTCAAGTGTACTTCAAAAATGAAAAGACAAAAACTGCCTGCGTCTCAACTTTAAAACTTTCAGTGGTGGCCAACGGCCCCTGAATCGAACCACATTCAAAAGAAAGCCTATTGAACAAGCCGCAGCGAACACAGTATCGGTTCATCAAAGCCTCCTAATCGTCTTTGATGTTTACGCAAATCATGTTGAATTCATTTCTTTTGCGGCGTGTGTGGTTGTCAACATCATTCAGGCGAGGAATCGATATTTTCTGTTTTGAAAGTTCAAACCGGATAATTTTGTGATGAAAACAGTTTGCGGTTAAAAGCACTCTTGGTCTTACGATTCAAAAGGCACATAATAGATTGCGGCACCCCAAAATCTGTCTTAGAAATTGCCTTTCCTGTCTTAAAATCTACTTGTGTTCATTAAAAAAGGAATATAAAATTGAATTTGTTTTGAAAAACTGCCCAAGTCTTAAATTTAGGGATTTACGGTTTGAGCAGTGCCACTGAAACTTACTAGATACGCTCCTACCGTGGAAAAGAAAAGACCACTGGATGAGCGACCGAACCCCTTCATAAGCACCAGTGCAAACTTATAAAACTATATTAACAATGAAGCTGAATCAAACTTTAGTTGGTGCTGAGTTACGGTGCAGTGCTTCGGATAGACTTTTGGTGACTTTGCGCAAACCCCTGCTCTTGACGTTCAGTTTTTTTCATCAGTGATGAAAAGCAGCTGCCAACCGCTGTGTGATTTGCCAAGAACTTATTCTGTTTTGAGAAAATTGGCATGTTTTAATTAAATTGTATTACATGTTAGCTAGAGCCGAAAGCTCAAACTAGCGCTAGCTTCTTAAACTAGCTTTTGAATTAATACCTGAAACGAAATAAGAGTTGTGTAGTAATGTTAGATTTACTATATTTGTGTTTGGCTCTGCCCCCATCTGTAAAGCGTTAGGGTGCTAAATATCTAAATATGACTTTTCAGTCAACATTAACCCACTGACTCTCGCCAAGGCAATGGCGCTTTATTTGTATAGCGCATTTCGTTAGCAAGCTAACTCATTGTGCTTCGCATGGTTTGCAAAAGAGCTTTTAAAGACAAAATAGTTTAAAACATGACACAAATTGAAAAATGTAGGACATTTTAAAGCAATAGAAGGGAAAAAAACGTATTACTTAAATTACTAAAAGAACGTATCACACAAGAACATGATTTTGGACAAATTGATGATAAAAAGGCTTCAAAATACCTTAATTCTAGTTACTTTAGCCAAAGTCTCAAAAGTCTACACTAAATCCATTAAAAACGAAATCATTGTGGATGTTTACAAAAATATACTGTATCTTTCGGGTGATTCCGATTCAAAATCGTCGTTGATGTTTGCAAAAAACATTTACTGCGCTCCTCTACTGGGAATTCCAAACACCCGCTTTTCAAATCATTCATCTGACGCATTTATTAACCCGATGGGTGCATTGGATATCGTTTTGACTCTTCCTTTCACCCTCGCTGCACTTCTTGTTGATGTCCTCACATGGTCCACAACATGAGCGTTGCCACGGCGACGTTATCATTCCGACGCTGTTATCCATGAGCTCTGTTCTCCATCACGGCGGTGGGAAAAGGAGGCGCTGACCTCATACTCGTAAAAGCCAGCTTGGGGAAAGGTGGGAAAAAAAATCTAGGAAGGAGCAATTAGGTGATCGATTTTATGAAGGAGGTGCTATTAGCTTGGAAGCGATCAAACAACAGTTTTGTGCCGTCCTTGAATGGTCATTTCTATGTAAGGGCTCTTTTGCTCTAGAAAAAAAAAATTATAGTGTGTGATTATTTTTGTCATTTGTTTCAAGCTCTCGTTGTCTGAGGATAGTGGATCTTTTATACCTGCATTGAAAATTATATGCTCATAAATGAAATATATTCAGAGCATGTATTTTTCACACCTTTTTTTTTAGCATTTTTCCATACCATGCTATCGTTGGTGCTGCTCTGTCTGAACGGAACGGGGAGTTGGCTACATGTTAGCATTTTTAGCCTTCCTTATTTGAAACTTTTTCAAGTCACATGGTGCTGGCGTGGTCGAAAAGTTATCCGAAAATGAATTACACACAACTCCGAAAGTATTGGAACAGACGGAATTGCGTCTTTTATCAACTCTGTGGTTTTCTGTTTGGTTACACAGGTGGGTCTTTTCTTCGGCAATTATCATTCAATGTTGTCATTCGTCCTCATTAAACTTTCAGGATGGTGATTTCGGAGGGGTTTTGTCATTTTGGTTGATGAGAACTTAAATGTGAAAACCTGACCGTGAATGAAGCAGACGAGCCAGGAAGCGGAGAAGTCACTCGCCGTTTCCTGTTTTTCCTGAAGTATTCCAGGCAGCCAAAAGAGTTGACCCGATTTGCCTTTTTTTTTCTTCTTTTCCTCTCCATAAAAGCTAAGTTAATTCACCAACTTAATCCCCTCTAACATGGTCATTGGGCATCTGACTTTGTCCTTGACATCATGCCTGTTAAAACTCCAAAACTCTGCTAGCAGAGGCAGCCATAGGAAGAAAGAAATCTTTCAAAGGCCCTGCAACTTGTTGCCTGGCAGATTTCATCTGGGCTCTATTTTTATTGCCCCACAGGCTCATTTTTAAAAAAAGCTGCTGTATTCGCAACATTGTGCGTAATCACAATATTCAATCTTTTTTTTTTTTTTTTTTTTACAACTGCAATAATTGTGACAACATTATAACGGTAGTTCGTTGTAAGGATTTCCAATAAAATGGCTGCCTACTACGATGTATAATACAATATCAACATTTATTGATAATACAAACATGTAAGACAGTATAAAACATGTCAATTACAAATATGTGTATACAGTGTGAAGAAAATATGATTTTGACCTGGCAAAAACGATACAGTCCAACCTCGGTTTTCGTCCATAATCCGTTCCAGAAGGCTGTTCGAAAACCAAAATTGTTCGAAAACTGAAACCACGCTCTTTTTAAACTAAAAATGTTGACTGAACACGTCTGCTCACAATGGAACGCAACACGAGGAAGCGTCACTTCCTCATGTAAGGAAGGCGAGCATTCAAGGAGTCGAGAACCAATTTGTTCGTCATGGTGCTTGATTCAGGGTCGCGGGGGGTGTTGGAGCCTATCCCAGCAGTCTTCGGGCAGTAGGCGGGGGACACCCAGTGCCAGCCAATCGCAGGGCACACAGAGACGAACAACCATGTTAGGGACAATTTGGAGTGTTCAATCAGCCTGCCATGCATGTTTTTTGGAATTGCAAACTCCACACAGGGAGGCCGGAGCTGGGATCGAACCCGGTACCTCTGCACTGTGAAGCCCACGTGCTAACCACTGGACTACCGGGCCGCCCTAAAAAACTCAAAAACCGAATTGGGCGAGAACCGAGACGTTCGAAAACCGAGGTTTGACTGTATATGTTTTGACTGTATATGTTTTTATTGTCAGCATATTCGGCAAATGGAAAATGAATTACAGTACGTGGAATCGGGCCTTTGAAATCTGAAAGTGTAAATGGTGTATGTTGAAAAAATCGATTGTATTTTACATAACAATATGCATGAAAAATATTGTTACGAGGATTACAGGAAAAAACACTCAAATCAAACTTTTCTACGTGCCAAATGCCCTCCCCCCCAAAAAAGGTGAAAAAAAATCCTGGCTGTTAGAACGAGGCTTCAGATTGCTAAATCAACATTATTTTTACCACTGCTACCAGGGCCGCCCCAGCGCTAAAAATGGACCCTCCCATTTTAGGTAGAGATCATCCCCGCACAAGTGTTCCATACATTTGTGTCAAGCTATGAATTCTATTCTATTAAATAGCACCGCAATGTCCCCCAAAGACAGCGGCCCACCGGGCATCTGCCCGCAAGGCTCGACGGCCAGTCCAGCACTGACTACTCCTTTGTATAATCTTTTCTGTCATCTATTTTTTTTCCCTTCCTTTTGACTTTTTTTGCTGCATCCCTCAGTTGGTTCCATGCTTTCCTCTGGATCTGGTGGAGCGACACCCCCATCCCCTTTAGTTCCGTGTCATCATCGAAATTTAAGCCTCATTTGCCATCTTTCTGTCTCTAGATCATCTTCTGTCCCGAAAACAGGTCCAGAACTACCCGGCCCTTTTTCCGCTTACCATCATTTTTCCAGCGCGGGGGTTCGGCTCCAGCGGCGCGAAGCTTTTTCTTTACCGTAAACACAGTACGATTTGTGGGTGTGTTTATTTCGTGCTCACATTTCAGGGTGTGGCGCAATGATTGTTTCTCCACAAGTGTGTTTGTTAAGGGTCTCAGAGCCCCCCCCAGCCCCACCCACCCACCCAACATGTGCCAATCCCACAGTGGTCTCAATGGGGCCCTTGAATCCAGATGAGAAGGATTATGGCTTTACAGTAACTCTGTTTTTTTAATGGCGGGGGAGGGGGAAAGGGGCTGCGGTGGTGGATGTGTCACATGGAAGGTGCACTGCTCCAGGGAGTTTTTTTTTTTTTTTTCCAACAGCAAGATTGAGTCACAAAGGGGAATGTTATGTGAATTTTATATCTTTTTTTTCCATACACATTTTATCATTGATTAGTCACTTTTCGGCCTATTGCTACGTTGATTTTGGCAGGAAAACGCATGGAAATGGTTAATAGTGTTGTTGAATATGATTATGTGTGCACATGAATTTTCCATTCTTTAGCAATCAGCAGTTGAACGTGGCTTGCTTTCACCAAAACCAGAAGTGTCTGACTAAAAAGCGGAGAAAACAAGCTTTTTGTGTCACTATTTGCATCAGGACAATGACTTTGACGCAAACTTTTTTTAAAAACATGTTGTCAACTCAAACTGTAAAACAACACAAAGTAAAAGAAAGTGCTCTTGATGGCAAAATAATCATTTATTTAACACATCTGCAACAAAGAAACAGTGAGCGATGCTGACTCACCACATGGCTCAACTAAAAAGTGGCTTTTTTACATGTCATTCATCATTCACCACATTAACCGCTTCATTTTTTTCCTCGCAATCGCGACACACTTTTTCTACCACCAATTGCACACATAGTCTGTTTACATCATACATATTCATACTCTTTTTTGTTTCAGATCTGACTTTAAACCCTTTCTCCCCATTATTGATGTGACAAGCCGAGATTTACCCCCTAATCTTTATCTTCCCCTCAAAAGCTGTGCTCATCTCGAATCCAAACAAAAATTCCGTCTTGAAGCGAATGACTGTCAATCAGATGGTCCAAGTGGTGCTTTGCGATGTCATTGATTTATGTGACACCACGACATAGAAATTCACTGTACTTGCCTACATCTCGCACCCGGAACACATTTTAGGGCTCTCCTCCGTGCTGTCTTCACGGTTGCCGCGGGAACAAGGCTGCGTACCACATAGATCAAATGCATTTTTGTGCCGTGGCTTCTACAAGAGCACGGCCACGGAATCGCTTTGAATAGGAAGAAAAACAATATTTTATTTTCTTGTCAGAGCAGCTTGATCCTCAACATGAACAGAATATTTGGCAGAGAAACACAGAGACTCGGCGGATAAATGAACATGTTGTCTGGTTGTGTTAGACAATCCGGTGTTCGATGAAGCTGTCCAAACGTACCATTTCAAGAGTCACGGCAAAGGATCAAAGGCTCCGCCCACACCCTTTGCAAAAATTTCCCGCCAAGTCTTATTGCACATTGTCCCCTGATTTCGATTTGAGCTCAATTTGGTCAAATTTGATGACACGCCATGCAATGCAAAATATAATCGGGATCTGAATTTATTGTGAATTGCTATTTTTTTTTTCGCCATCTAATTTGGTGCGATTGTCTTGAAAGTCGGGTTGCACCAAATTATTTCACTGACCAGTTGCCTAAAATGAACAGTTGTTGACTTTGAGGCCGTAGTTACTGTATTCTGTCGTTGTACCCCAGTGGCCTTGAATTCTTCCCGTTTTTGGAGCGATGTCACTTTCCGTTTTGCAGCTGCATCACATTTCAAAACGGGAGAATTAAAAGTGTCAGCACTTGCTCCAAATAAAAGAATCTTTTCGCAACTGCATGAGCTACTACTCGCTCGTCATTTTTACTTAATGGCTGCCCATTAATTCACTGACTTGAGTTACTCGCCGGCTTTGCTGTGTGTGTGTGTGTGTGTGTGTGTGTGTGTGTGTGTGTGTGTGTGCGTGTCCATTGACAGCAAATAATTCAAGTGAACTTCTTCAAGTGCTCGCTTCAGCTGTGTGAAGTCCGCCCTGCTGGCAAACATTTGTGGCGCTTGAGACGGGAAAAGAATGGAACGCGGAGCTGTCACTGTTGATGGAAGCGAACATCACGGCTACAAGTGTCTTTCGAGACCAACATGAAGCCAGAACATGTTTATATTTGGCTTTTGTTGTGGCTCCACTCCCCCGTGTACATCTGCAAAGGGTATTTCTGCGGCGCTAGCAAACAGCTCCCGCTATGTCTGCGTGTGTATGCGTGTGCGTATTTGGTGTACAGGCAAATATATGCTCTGATAGCAAATTCATTATTCCGCCCCCCCGCCCCCCCTTTTCTCTGAGCTCATCTAAGTTTGTTTTGCGTGTTGTCACAGCTTGAAATAGCCACAGTGGCCTGTGGGAGGGCATGTACTGTACTTTAGGTGTCTGATGTTCATTTATGAACAAAGCAGATCCATATTTACATGTGTTTGCAGTTTGTGTCACAATAATTGCGCCATGCAGCGTACAGTATTATAAGCAGGCATAGTAAGTGTATATATTGGGGCCAAATGAATATTTTGAGGGCCCTAAAGGTGACCCCTGTGGGATGCCAATGGGCATCTTCTGCACTCTGAGCTGCCCAATGTGAAATCTTATTATATCATACTACTATAAGCATTCTATTGGCTGCAGTTAGTTACTACTGTATATTTGATCAATGTAAATCAACTGGTGATTGACATCATGTCCTTTTGAAAGAAAGAACCAGGGTTCATATTGTCGGAGCATCTGGCTTGGATTAAATCTGTCTTGATTCAATTTGAATGGATTTGTTTTTTTCTCCCAAAACATTTGTTATTGAATTTAATGTTTATTAGTGGTTTTCGGAAATAGACTTTAAACATTTGCCAGGCTCTCATTTTTCTGCACGAGAATATGTGATGGTGCCACGTTGGTCGACTGCTTAGCACCATCCGGCTCACAGTGCAGAGGTGCAGGGTTCGATTCTGGCCCCGACCTTCCTATGTGGAGTTTGCATGTTCTCCCTGTCCCTGCGTGGGTTTTCTCCGGGTACTTTCCTCTCATATTCCTAGGACATGCATAGCAGGTTAACACTCTAAATTGTCACATGGTGTGGTTGTGCGCGTGAATGGTTGTTCCATTTTGTTTACCCTGCGATGGGATGGCAACTAGTTCAGGGTGTCCCTCACCTACTGCGCGAAGACTGCTGGGATAGGCTCGGGCACACCCAAGGCCCTCGTGAGGATAAAGTGGATTAGAAAATGGATGGATGGATGGAGAATGTGATGGCTTTCACGCTGGCCATCAAAGTGACATTTTTCCTTGCTTTTTCCAACAAGCGGTCTTCATGCAGACGTTACCATGCAACTCATTATGCAGAGAAACTGATATTTAAAACCCGAAATTCCTTGCCCAGGGAGCTTTGTGTTTAAAGAAAATGTCACATGTAATTATCTGAACGTGTAAAGTCGCAACGACTGTGTGAACCCTGTCGGCTATGGAGTCGTGTATAAATGAATGCAGATCATCGCGCCGCCGATGTCCCGTGTGAAAAGCACTGTTAGCTGCTAGCCCGAAAAAAAATGATTGGAAAAACAGTCCGGGAGAAAAAGATTCTTTTCCAAGAAGAATCAAGGTCGTCTCCTCCAAGAGCTCACTTTCCTCCACATGATGACAACACCACCTGGAGCTCAGCTTGTCTACCTGCAACCACCACAACCCCCCCTCGATTTCCTCCAGAACTCCATAACAACCAGTCTTTCAAGTTGTCTTCGTCAACATTCAAAAATCTCTCGTGCGGTTTTGGAAACCTTTCTCGAATGCAGCACAATTAAGAAGAAGTGAAGCTAATGAAAACTATAACCCGTCGAGTTGATGACTCCCCAAATAGGAGCCATATGCTTCCCCTAGTAAAGAAAAAAAAAAATCTCTTTTTGTTGACCCAGAGTCAATTAGCTCCTCGGCGAGTGTGAGAGTCTGGCAGCCGCGATATCCGTCAATCACGTGCGCGCAAATGACTGAAACGAGGCGCTGATGTGTTTATTGCGCACAAACACATCAAACAGACCACAGTATACATTGGCAACGAAACAATGGTGGCGACGCACAACAATGGAGGGACCAAGGACCTGGGGCGTACGTACAAAAAGGCGGCGTGACCCGCCTTTCCTCGCTCACGTTCAGATGTATGCAAGAGTGAAATGACCAGTGGAACGTGCGGTGCTCTACGCTAACTACTTGGATGGCAGGCAGTGGCGGGTGCAGCGGCGTGCAAAGCGCAGTAGCAAATGGGCAAAATTGTTTTTTATTTTTTGGGGCGACAGAAGTTTAATCAACAAGTGATGCCGCTTGAACCCTTTTTCGGCCCTCGTCTTTGTTTACGAGTATCTCCAGCTCACATTTTGTGAAGTTATTTTTTCTATTGGTGACTCATGACTTGATAATCTGATTTGTTGATCAGGGAAGGGTGATCGTTCCCAGCAGCAGCCCTTGTTTATACTTATTTGTATATTTATAGAGTGCCGTGGAGAGCGAGGCATCTGTTACTCCCAACATTTCCGCAATGATTGAGATGTACAAAAAGTAATGCGCTTGGATTCATGCGTACGCACATGCGTTTTTTTTTGCACATTGTACACCACTAGATGCAACGATCAGACAGGGCTGAAAGTATGCAGGCAACTAAATACAGTCAAACCTCGGTTTTCGAATGTCTCGGTTCTCGCCCAATTCGGTTTTCGACCAAAAATTTTGAGTTTTTTATGCCTCGGATGATGAACAAATTTCGGTTTTCGAACAAACTGAGCGCACTTGAATGCACCATTTGACTCCTCCCGCCTTCCTTACATGAGTAAGTGACGCTTCCTCAGGTTGACGAGGAAGTGATGCTTCCATCGTAAGCAGACGTGTTCAGTAAACATTTTTATTTTGAAAAGAGCGTGATTTCGGTTTTCGAACAATTTCGGTTTTCGAACAGCCTTCTGGAACGGATTATGGACGAAAACCGAGGTTTGACGGTACAATTAAAAACTAACACAGGGTAAACGTCATAAAAGTAGAAATCAAAACCACATACACAAAAACACAAATCTTGACACTGCCTGGATTTGAACAGGAAGTTTTATCAATCAACACGGAATTGGGTGCACGTCTTATAATGGGATGCTTGAAAAAGCCTCAACAAGACATGGCCCAAATTGAGCAGGAAGTCGGCCATTTTTGTTTGAAGCAGAAGTTTGGAGCCGCTCATACATCGATAAACTTCGACTAAGAGTTTGACCAAATCAGTAGTAGGCCGAGGGTCAGGCTTTTTGGATATGAATGGAAACCAGCAGAGATGTGGGGGTAAGGAGCTAGATTTACTCTGCTACCTTTATTGAAGTAAATTCGAGGATCATTTGTACTTGTCAGAGTAGTAATGCAAAATATATTCTCTTTTTTTTTAACATGGAGCAACATTCTTCTTGCCACTCATATTTTATCGACCGTACGTGTATACTTTATCTATTTTGGCTTCTGAGAGAGACTTTTTGATTTTGCAATCCTGACATATCATCAATCAGTAGACAACAACTGGGCCCACAAATCTGATGTCAACACAGCATTGCTCAAAGCTGTTGTGATATTCCCCATAACTTTTTTTTCTCCATAAGTCTTCCATAAGCACCTCAGCGAATTTCTTTTTCTGTAGAGAGAATGAAGAAAGGTATGGGGAGGGGGGTTGGGAAAAAACGTCTCCCTCTCGCTCCCTGAGAGCCTAACAGGGTCCCCGTGCCGCTCTCGCTCTCTCGGGTTGACGGCGTGTGATGAAATCCAGATGCTGCTGGAGCGAGCACCGGGACAGCAAGACCAAAAGCGAGAAGGGAGAGGAGATGAGCTTCTGATGGATTGAGGTCAGAATGGAGTTTGGAGTCACGTTTCCTGACCTCGCCTCCCTCTTCCTCTTTGACTCGTCTTCATCTGCTGTGTCAGGCTGTTAGCGTTTTGTGTGGTGGGTTGTGGTCTGCAAAACTCACGCATGACAAAACGTAACCCAAATTGATCCATTGTTTGAAAAAAAAAAAAAAAGTGTAATTTTCTTTTCTTTATTTTTTACATTTTATTTTATTTCTTGCATTTTGCACACACTCATACATGCTGTATTCCTGCTGTTGTGTTATAGATCAAATAGAACTATTTTAATCTTGGACAAAAAAAAAAAGTAAAATGTTATAGGTTGTAAATGTACTGTGTAAAATGTTTTTTTTTTGTAAAAATAGAATGGTTTTTTCGATTTACTCTGTATACTTTTGTTAGTTTGGTGTATTTACCGTGGTGTCATGTCACGAGTCAAATTGAATTAAAAATAAAAGAATCAACAACAAATTGTTGCAGAATTTTGTTCTTTTTATTCAATTTTTTTAAAGAACAACCACAATTTTAAATTTATTTATTTATTTTTTAAATTTTAATATTTGCTTTTTCCCCTGATGCATGCAGGACCATGTGGACCGCGCACAGCGTGGACTTCCTACTCCTTCTCTGCTTCCTGCTCAGCCTGGCCTACTCGCTCAACCCGAGGGACCCCAATGTGTGCAGCCTGTGGGAGAGGTGAGGCCCGCTTGGCTCAAACAAACCAATATACCATTGGTGCTGCTGCTACTGCTGCTGCCATGACGCGAACGCATACTTTCTCATCCGCCATGTGACATGATGGAGAGCACAAAGGAGCAAGGAGCAGCACTTAGAATGTTGTATAACGTTCTCTGGCTTTTTAGCTCCTTGTTTGGTGAATTCCAGGCCAAGAAATCAAGAGACGTTACAGTGAAAGGTTATTGCAGGAGATATGTTCTGCGATATAGAGAGACAATATAAAAGGAGCAATTTAGGGAAGATGTATCACACAATTTATCTATCGCATTTCATACACAATTCATTAAGCCTCACATCATTAAGAGTACAACAATTAAAAAGTACAGTATTTACAAACCAAAGAAAGACATTTCAAAATCAACAGCATGCTTGTTTGCTCCAAGCCAAGCAATATATTATCTGTAAAATAATGCTATGCTAGCTAACTGAAACGCTAACATGAGGCCTAGTTACTAATCATGGCTCTGGATGAAGCTATAAGTTTGCCCACATAGTTATTTAAATCAGTCTAAAAAAATAACAGGCACACCTTTTGTCTATTTCCATCTAAGCAACGTACTTATATTGAAAAATATGTTCATGATGTTAGCTCAAAATACGTAGCTCAAAACGTTATGCTAATATTATGCTCCTAACATGAGGCCACTTTCTTATTCGTGGCTCTAGCTAAAGCTAATGCGGTCATCCTCATAGTCAGTGTTATCTATCAAAAAGAATCATCAAGAGACCGCTTGTCCGTTTCAAGTTAACCAAAAACGATGCTATGCCATTAGCAACTCAAAATGGTAATTTCATGAGACTGATATGAGACACATCGGTGGCACTAGCTCTCTCTTTTGCTGTCCGACCTGTATGTTGTTAGCTTAGCATGTTGATTTATGTATTTTGACAAATTTCCACGCATCACTTTAAACTCTGAGCTGATTCATTTTGTGCTTGTTGCTTCTGTTCAGCTTCACCACCTCCGCCAAGGAGTCCTACTCGCATCCTTACGACCACGTGACTGAGGAACCATGCTCGGACCCTCGGAGCAACTACAGATGCCCCCGACACAGGTGGCAAAAACATTAATGGCAGTGGACATTGAAATGTTAGAATTGACGTGATCAATGTAGGTCAGCACTTCCGATCGTTTTCAGGTCAGCAGGAAAGGACTCGCTGAAATCAATGATACACTGATCCCGATCTGTTGTTGTTGTTGATTCAGAATCACCTACAAGACAGCCTACAGGCAGGCCGTCAAGACAGACTACCGCAAACGCTACCAGTGCTGCCCGGGCTACTATGAGAGCCGCGACAAATGCGTTCGTAAGTGAAAATACATTTTTGTCATTACGTGGCATCAGAATGGATTACAGTCATCCCTTGTCATATTGTAGCTCACTTTTCGTGATCACACTACAGCGTAGATTTTAAAATCATGAAAGTGAAATATAATTCTTGATCCTTGGACTACATGTATTTTGACAAATGTTATTTCGTATTCTATTAAGGTATATGGCAATGGTTTCAAATTGGGAAGGAAAATCGGCAAGATGTATCCTTTAAATGAATACCCCTTCTTTCCAATTTTCAGTGTCAACTATCGCCAGTCTAAATAGTGGTAGACAAAACTGTTATTGGAGAATTTAAAGGTTAAATTTTTTTTTTTTAAAGAAAATCTTCCTGACACATGAATCTCAGTTTGCCTTTCTTCCGCCCCATCGACATAAAGCACTTTCTCCAAAATTGAGGGTTTGGGTTCCATGCGGCTGTTTGTACTGGCTGCAGCCGTGTCGCGAAAAGCCCCAATACCATGAAGGAATCTTTCGCTTAGCATTTCAGTTGACTTGCAGGATTTCTCCAGATTTTCCACCCTCTGACTTCAATCAAGCAACGTGATGTGAAAATGAATCAGAAAATAACCTTTATCCACACCAAAATGTAATTCCAGCTTCCTTAGTCCAGGCATCCTTTTAATACTTTTGGTGGAATCGCGCTCATGCACACACAAAAAAAAGTGCCTCCTTGGTAGACGCTAATAACTGATTGAATCTCTTTTCCAAGAACTCTCAAGTTAATAGATTGTTATCTGTCTCTGTATTAAACATTGTGAGCCGAATTACATAATTCATTTTTATACTATCAATCAAAAATACTGATGTGCTTACATAAGTGTTTTTTTCTTCATGATTTCAATGTAGAGTATAATGTCATCCAGTTCAGGGTAACACGCAAAGGTTGAATTGAGAAACTCGACTCTTCTTGATTGTTGAATTTGTTTTTTTTTTCTTGTTTCACAAAAAAATTTCAAAGAAGTACAGTACCTGGCTAATTTTGCTTTTAGATCAATGATATTTTATTTAGAAAATAGAACAGGAGTTACTTACTTAAGTATGAGCAGTATGATGATAATATTATCTTTGCATAAATGCTCATTATATGATTCAATTAAATATTGTTCCAATGAAATTTGTATCTGTACTCCGATATAAATAATCTTTTACAACTACGATGAAAACTACTACAACCAAATTATTTTATTTTTGCAAATTTTCTGCACATTACTTGCAAAGATTAAAAATATCCAATTTAGATAATAATAATAAAATAATAAAATAAAATAAAAATAATAATAATAATAACAGTACAGACAAAATAATTGAGTCAGTGCAAAAGTACGAAGGATATTTTCCATTTCTTTTTGTGCGTTTCTATTGGTCGCTCTGGGTGTGATTATAGTACACGTTGCCTCCTGCTGCCTCCTGCGGTGACTTCTATAAATAAAGTGCAACACACAATCAAACATTGGCAAAGAAAATAGTACCTTCAGTCACCGGAACCCTCTCATCCAACATGTCACATAAGTGAGACTTGTATAATTGAAACATCTCTGGTCATGACATCTAAACGCCCCTTCATTCTAAACAAGGGCTTTTTTTTTTTTTTTTTTTAACCAGCCAATAAACATATCATTATGCATAACGACATGTTGTGTCCATGTGATGACATGTTGTGATACATTTCCTCCTACGGCGTCATTATTTGCCTCCGTCTGCCTTTTATCTTCGCAGCTCGCTGCACCAAGGAGTGCGTTCATGGCCGCTGCCTGGCTCCGGACCGCTGTCAATGTGAGGGAGGCTGGCGAGGCGACGACTGCTCCAGTGGTACGGAAACTTAAAAAAAAAAAAATGTCTCTCTACTTTAATCCCAGCTACTAATGTGACTGACACCATGCGCAAACATTCAACATTAATAAACAGCATAGGCATAAGGAACGACATCCCTGCGTCAGTCAAAGTGGCTCTGGGCCATTACAAACACTAGGCTTTTCTCCAATGGAAAAGGCAAAGTGAACTCATGTATTTCAGCTCAGAAAGACGCAAATTATATAATCGGTCGAGTCGCAAGTGTGTATGTTATGTGTTATGTTGAAATAGGGGACCTAATAGTGGTCCCTGGTGGACGCCATGATGGAATAGTCTAGTTCTCACAACGCCTAAGTAATAAATGATATCACTGTGTTATTGTTATGTGCTCCTTTGAAATTAAGGAATACGTCAAGTCGTGAAAATGCCACGGGCAATTTCAAAATAAACGCATACGGATAGTGTTAGTGTGGTTTCTCTCATTTTCAAATATATCACCCCAAACTTCTGGAGACCATGTGTTACATTACACAGAATATAATAATTGCTGTATGTCAATACAGTTCAAATTAGAGTGGAACAACTTGAATAATAATTAAATTGCTATTTGTTGTCACCCATTCTTACAAAGTACACTAGGCTGTAAAATGTAGTTTGTTGTTTATCTGGTGTGTTTTTTTCCCCAAAGCGAATAATGGATAATATAAACAGTACCAGTGGCACGGTTGCCGACTGGCAACCTCCACATATTCGTGTACAAATTATCTTGAAAATACCAAATTGATGGCCATTATCCCAATGTCAGGGGGTATAGTTGTCATCCCTGTGGAATGCCGCGCAACAAGTCTCGAAGTAAATTGTGATTTTAAGCAGTGTGGTGCTATTGCACTCCTGCTTTAGTAACATTCAACAACAAGTATCAAAGTGCTTCTCTATTTTTTTTTTTTTCTACGCTCTCATGTATGAATGAGACGGTCACATTTTTTGTTCTGGACGTCACCAAAACACAACAGAGTTGTTTTTCTTTAATCAAGAGTGAAAGCAGAAGTTCATATCATTGGCCCGCGTGGCTATTTTCCACAGCCTGCCTGAGTTGGGTCAAAAGTACGCCGCTTTATTATTGTTTTTCTCTGTGCAGCAGAGAGAGGGAATTAGCTTTAACGGGTAGCAGTTGCTGTCTTGACGGTGAGGAAACGGAAAAAATGAGCCCACACTTTCTTATTTTCACAGTTTTCTCCATCTCGCCTTTTGCTCCCTCTGTACCCTTCCCCCTTTATTTTTTAAACCTCTTTTTCTTGTTTTTTTGTTGTTTTTTTTAACTTTGTTGTTGCCCTTCATTTTCTGTTTTGGAGAACACTCCACGTGTGGAGTCTGTGAAATTGGAGGAGAGGGCTTTTTGAGGTTTGCGAGTAAGCTAAATAGCATGAAGAGCGATGGAAAATGATGGGGGATGGTTGTTGCAAAACAATCGTATTGGACCATATGGGCGATCCTGCTGCGTGCATAAAATGATATGATTTAATGTTAAAAAGCGTTCCAATGCACATTCACACACCCACACAAGCAGCAATTAAAATCTCATTTGAAATGACTGAAAAGTTAGCGTAGCGCAGCAGCTGGTTTTGAAGCAGTTTCCAAAATGCGCTCCTGTGGTTTTGAATGTTTGAGCTAGAGAGATATTACAGGAAAATGTGTATCAGGGTAGCAACGTCGGTCGAAAAATGATGAATCTTATGTGAAACATTAATACTGGGACTTTTTTTTCCATTTTTGGGTTTAAACATAAATAAAATACGTCAACCATTTACAGTATTTGACGTTGTCAAAACCAGAAAAAAATTACTCATCAGCATAAACGGTTTGCAGATGGTCGGAAGATAGATAGAGAGATAGATAGATAAGGGACGTAAAAAAATAAATAATACAGATCCCTGTGGGACACCGCTGGCATATACAATATGCTCGACCATGCACTTTCCTGTGAAACCTCTTCTTATTTTAGACCGGTTTTATGGTGTGTATAATTTTTATTCAATCTTCTCCAATTACTGTGCTGAAGTCCTAGTATAGGTCCTAATACTGATCCCTGTGGGACACCTTTAAAGAATGAACATCCATCCATCCATTTTCCGAACTGCTTTATCCTCACTAAAGTCGCGGGGGGTGCTGGAGCCTAACCCAGCCGTCTTCGGGCAGTAGGCAGGGGACACCCTGAACCGGGTGCCAGCCAATCGCAGGGCACACAGAAACGAACAACCATTCGCGCTCACACTCACACCTAGGGACAATTTGGAGTGTTCAATCAGCCTGCCAAGCATGTTTTTGGAATGTGGGAGCAAACCGGAGGACCCGGAGAAAACCCACGCAAGCACGGGGAGAACATGCAAACTCCACACAGGAAGGCCAGAGCTGGAATCGAACCCGGTACCTCTGCACTGTGAAGTCGACGTGCTAACCACTCGACTACCGGGCCGCCTAAAGAATGAACATTTGAACTCAAATGGTGCAGTAGCACATGTAGATACCGAATGTAAAAATTTTTCCTCGAAAAAAAATATGAATTTTTCTGCATATTGTTAGTTGAGCGATCATTTTTCCACATGATTTTATTATACTGTCGCCTGGATGATCTACAAACTGCTTGATTCTTCACATTATATTTAATTAGGCTATCACTAACTGTTTTTATAAGGTGTCATATAGCATATATTGTAGCGTACCATTTTTCTTATTGAAAAAAAATGGGGGGGGGTGGAATAGATTAATGACATTACCATTCATTCCCTGGTGTAAAATGATGAGATATGAGTTAAGATGGCGAGTTACGAGCATGGTCATGGAACAAAGTGAACCCTTTCAGGGACGGACGGCGCTTACTACAGTGGACAGCTTGTCATGTTATTGGGTTACAGGGTGCATGAAATGGTTCATATATCTTGAAGTACGACTGTAATTTCTTAGTTTCGTGTCTCTCTGTTGTGCTGCTGCCCTAATAAAGTTCCTTGTACTGATTCCTGTGGGATGCCTTTTGAGAAAGCAATTAATGTTACCGTCTGCTCCCCTATTTTGAGTTGTTGTTATCGTCTTTTGATGATTTTTAAAGGGCCTTATGGAGGTGGCAATTAATTTTACTGGAGTACTTAAGTAAGTTCGGGATTGTCACTTTCACTAGTACCGCCGCTACTATTTCTTTATTTATTTATTTCCCACTGAGTCACATCGGTAAATCTGCACGAGAAGGTCTGCGTCAACACAATGGTCGACACCAGCTGAATTTCTCATTACTCAACATGACAGAGCTGAGCCAAGTAACCCCCCCCCCCCTCCCCCCTGACCTCCCCTCTTCTGCCGATCCGTTTAGAAGAAGCAATAACGTTGGCCGCATAAACACTGGCAGCGCAGCTCAGTCCGAGCCAAATTTGGATCGAGTAGAACCTATTTTGGGAACCGTAGGTCTATAACAACAACGAAAAAAAAAAATAATACAAAAAGGGACTCGAGCCTCGATTCAGATTACCGAGTGATTTAAAAATAACACCCACAGAGGTCAACAAGATATCATTGGCACCATTTTTCATGTGACAGACGCCCCATCCATCAGTGACATCATCGTACGGACAGAATGCTCCCGGTAACTCAAACCCTGTGTGAATGTCCAACGCTGGATAAAGCCGTGTCCAGCTTTTTGTGAGCTCCATGCAAATCTCCCTGATGATTTCGAATCTCCAGGGTGGTAAAATGACACCCTCAATGTTGGATGACAGGAGTGGGGAGCGGGGGGGGGGGTTGCAAAACCACAATTGGTTGCTCGCTAGAGTGTTCTGTTTTTCATTTAATTGTGGTTAAACATACTCGATGAAATCATCAAGCGTTACCACGTCGCACTAAAGAGACGCCTTTCCCAAAAGTGATGCTAAAGGCTCTATTACTGTTATGAGGGAGGCTTTTAAAACTAACACCCCCCCCCCCCCCCCCCCCGTCGCTCCCCTCATACCTTCAGTGACGTGCCGCAAATGCCTAATGTTTGATTTTAATTGGACGGGTATAACAAGTTTGAGAGGAAAAACTTTAGTTCCCACCAACTTGTGAGCATACAATACTTCAGCATGTCTTGGCAAAATGAAGAATTCCTACGTAGGGACTCTCAAAGTGTTCTCGTTCATATTCGGATGGATGAGGTGTTTAAAAAAAAGGCAGTGGGCCCAGTTGCGATCCTTGTGGGACACCTTAAGCATGTGAATTTGACGAGTCTCAAGATGGATCTCTCGTTAACAAGTCAATACAATACCCATCTGTATGAAATGTCATGGGTTCCACTGACAATTGTTTGCTTACGAGCTGTTCATGATAACCTCCACCTTATGCAATAGAAATCAACTATACAACTAGCATGAATCCATTGTGAAAAATGTCAACAATGCCAGCACAATGTAAATACAAGTCATACAATCGCTGTAATACGATCGTTCCTTGGCAGTGGAGTGATGAAAACCTCCACCATTAGGAATCAAACAAACAACTCCAAATAATTTCCCCGTGTTCTTCTCCCCCCCCCCCCCCAGCCTGTGAGGACAAGCGCTGGGGCCCAGGCTGCGGCCAGCAGTGCAAGTGCGAGAATGGAGCACTGTGTGACCCGGTCAAGGGGACGTGTCAGTGCCCGCCGGGTTTCATTGGACGCCGCTGCGAGGAGGCGTGTCCTGCTGGAACTTTTGGGAATGGCTGCCTGCAGAAGTGCAAGTGCGGGGACGGAGGATCCTGCCATAAAGCCAGCGGAGAGTGCACGTGTCGGGATGGCTTCACCGGCACTTTGTAAGTTTTTCACGGCACAGATTCATGACCGTGAGAGATCATCATCACCTGTGCTGTAGGAATTTATTCAGTTTCATTTTTTTTTTTTCATTTAATTTCCATGATAGTTAGGGCGGCGTGGTAGTCGAGTGGTTCACGCCTCGACCCCACAGTGCAGAAGTACTGGGTTGGATTCCAGCTCCGGCTTTCATGTGTGGAGTTTGCATGTTCTCCTCATGCCTGCGTGGGCTTTCTCTGGGTACTCCAGTTTCCTCCCACATTCCAAAAATATGCATGGCAGGGCGTCCTCGGGCAGTAGGCGGGGGACACCTTGAACCGGTTGCCAGCCAATCGCAGGGCACACAGGGACGAACAACCATCCACACTCACCTAGGGACAATTTGGAGTGTTCAATCAGCATGCATGTTTTTGAAATGTGGGAGGAAACCGGAGTACCCGAATAAAACCCATGCAGGCAAGGGTTAAAATGCAAACTCCACACAGGGAGGCTGGAGGTGGAATTGAACCTCTGCACTGTAAGGTCGATGCACTAACCATTGGATCACCGGGCCATCTGATATCATAGTTTGTGGTACAGTCAAACCTCGGTTTTCGTCCATAATCCGTTCCAGAAGGCTGTTGGAAAACCGAAATTGTTCGAAAACCGAAACCAGGCTCTTTTTAAAATAAAAATGTTTACTGAACACGTCTGCTCCACTGGAAAGCAACACGAGTAAGCGTCACTTCCTCGTGTAAGGCGAAGGGTCAAATGGTGAGTGGAGTTTCATGTCGAATCGGATGAACAAATTCTGGAAGCACCATTTGACTCCTTTCGCGCTTCCTCGGGTAGCGGTTTGTTCGAAGAAATGCCCGTCAACCGAGGCATAAAAAACTCGAAATTTTTGGTCGAAAACCGAATTGGTCGAGAACCGAGACGTTCGAAAACCGAGGTTTGACTGTGTATTTATAATCGAAACTATGAATATAGGCATTTCTAAACATTTCCGGGCAGGTGTCAATTAGCCAATGAGCATAACACTGCGTATGCTCATTGGCTCTGAGACGTGAGACAATCTGATTGTAAAAACTGCATGTGCCTTGGCTCAGTAAAGATTAGGAATCGGGTACCCCCGCACAATGGAAATGAGAGCTGATAGATCTCGGATTGCATTTTTAGCTGTGAAAAGCCATGCTCCAGGAAGTGTCCAGCGCGCTGTCCGTGTCAAAATGGCGGCATCTGTCGGGGCAAAGGGATCTGTGCCTGCCCTCCAGGGTGGACGGTATGTCAAAAGTCGCATTCTGTCAATCTATGCTGTACAAAAATATCAATGCAACACTTTTGTTTGGGGCTCACACGTCTTATTTCTCTGAAATATTGTTCACAAATCTGTCAGACTCTATTTTAGTGAGCACCTTTGCCGAGATAATCCAATCCTCACAGATCTGCCCACAATAAAAGGCTACCAGAAAGTGGGAGCAAAAAAAACCCCCAAAAGTGTTGGCTTTTTGTTTTTGTTCAGTCTACTTCTACATCGCACCATGTTCAACTAACCTTGTACTGTAAACGGCTGCTGCCTTCCAGGGTTCTGTCTGCACGGAGCGCTGCCCCGAGGGACGATATGGACCCAACTGTGCCGAGGAGTGCATTTGCCATAACCGCGGCAAATGTGACCCTGAGACGGGACAGTGCAAGTGTGCCAAAGGCTTCACTGGGAACAGGTGTGTACTTGTCAAGGTCACCTGATGAAGTTAAAGTGCCGGTGATGTGCGCTAACCAATCACAAAGCAGTCCATAGATGAAGCGTATGTGTTTGTGATGCTTTTATATGGCAATGAGGTCACTTGTTACTAGGTAGAATTGTGAGGCTCAATAAGATTAAAAAATAAATAATAATCTGGGCATATGCTGTTTCCTGGGCAACTTGGAGGCATCCAGAAATACATTTTGTGTATGTACGTGTGTGTTCCTAATGTCACCGTTTGGGTTGTTCAGGTGCAACGAGGAGTGCGCAGTGGGTTCATACGGTCAGGACTGCGAAGGTGCGTGCGACTGCGCAAATGGCGCTCGCTGCTACAACATCGACGGCGGCTGCCTGTGCGAACCGGGCTTCAGCGGGCCCAACTGCAAAGACAGGATGTGCCCGCTCAGGAAATACGGCATGCACTGCGAGCGCACGTGTCTCTGCCAGGACAAACACACGCTCAGGTGAACACGCAGATAAAGTTGAGTTGTCTTGGGTGTGCACTTGACAAACCGCATATGCTGTCCAGTTCTGATAAAACTGCTTTTACGTTCGCGCCCATCCTAATCTCAGCCAAGGCCACTCCACCGTGTGTGAGTTTGCAGGTAAATAGTGCCCCCTGGCGACCACAAAAACGGAGCTGGGGCAACTCATCATGTGAATGGCATAAAGTGTCGTGCAAACGAGCTGTTCATGTTTAATATTCTTATTTATGATTTTAAAGCATGTGTTGGTGACAACATTGTTAATGTGTGTGTACATCTACACTTTTCACCCGTGTTTAAAATGGATACAATATTTTAAGTTAACTGTCATAAATTTCAGTTCAATAAAATTGTATTTTTTTACAGAATACACGAAAAGTTTGTTTTTAGCCAGGAAAAAAATATATATAGTAAACAAAATTAAAATATTTAATTTACATCTGGAGAAAAAAAAATGTAAATCCAGAAAGCAAAAATGTATTGTAATTTAACATTTTAAAAATCGCTGCATTAAAATTGGAATATTTTGGTTTTGAATGAAATGAAGTGGAGTTAAATTAATTTAAGTTACCTGTAAATAAAATTCTAATGAAATAAACCACATTTAAATGAAATGACTGCATTTTTTTAAATCCAAAACAAAAACAAATATTTGTTATTTGTCATCCTGGTAATGATATAAAATAATAGTAGATCATAAAAATTGTACATTTACTTCGTTTTTTTAATACAAAAAAGACCAACAACAAAAATATATATTTTCAATGCTATCCAAGAAACTAAAACAGAGGTTTATTTAATCCAGAATACAACTCAGTAGTTTTTTGATACCTCAAAAACAAAATTAAAAATCTTTACTTTAAAAAAAATGCAGAATACAATTGCTTTTTTTTTTTTTAAATTGACAGCTATTAAAAAAAAAAAAAAAAAGATTTGTTAAGTAGTTTGATTATGATATGAAACCTGACTGACTATATTCCCTTCAGCTGCCACCCAATGAAAGGCGAGTGCACGTGCCAGGCGGGCTGGGCGGGACTACACTGCAACGAAACCTGTGCCCACGGTTTCTACGGCGACGGCTGCCTGGAGCCCTGCTTGTGCGTCAACGGTGGCGTGTGCCACGGCGCCACCGGACTTTGTCAGTGCACGCCCGGATACACGGTCAGCAACCTGCCGTCGTCAGCTCACAACCACATTCCTGTGATGTGGCAAATGATCCAAGTACCCTTCATTTTTGGGGACAATTTTGTCTGGTTGTGTACCGTGCGAATTTCCTCACATGCCTTGGCTCAATAAAGGTTGGGAAACCGTGCTCAAGTTCATACTGATTGTGACCCCCCCACCCCCCAGGGAGTTCACTGCGAGAGTCCATGCAAAAGCGGCACCTACGGCAAAAACTGCTCCCTAGAATGTTCCTGCAAGAACTTTGTGGACTGCTCACCCATCGACGGCGCCTGCTTCTGCAAAGAAGGTAAAGCTTCCCCCCCCCCCCCCACACTATACGATCGATGAATCATGAAATTTGCCACCATCACTCTCATTTTTTTTTATGTCTTCAGGCTGGCGAGGGCCCGACTGCTCGCTTCCTTGCTTGGAGGGAACCTGGGGCCGCGGATGCAACGGTACCTGTCAGTGCGCCAACGGGGCGAAATGTAACCCCGCGGACGGATCCTGCACTTGCACGGCCGGCTGGCAGGGGGCGCACTGTGACCAGTCGTGCCCGGTGAGCTTTCTGCACTTTTACAGTCTATCCAAACTAAAAGCCAGATCGACAAAACCTCTGCATCAGAGGGTGTAGCGCCTCACGAGTTTGGCATTTTAATTGTTATCCACAATGTTTAATCCATGACAAAATGTTTTTATCCTAACGAGAATGACAAAAAAAAGGAACCTTTTGCCCCAACATCCAGGAAAAACAATCATCATTTTGAACCCGTAACCCGTTTTCTTTCATTATTTGTATCCAGATAACACAAGGTAATATCTAGAAAACAAGAAAATGCATCCAGAAAACAACAACAGCGATGTCATTTTTTAATGACGAAAACACCAACAACAAAAAAGTGTTTTAAAAATAAAATGAAAAAACAAAAGTGCCAGTGGTACGGTTATTATTTTCTTCCCAATATTTATTTGGCATGTATTACAATCTATCTGTTGAACTTTTGTCTAGCTTTTTTACAGTTTTGTAAAGCAGTTTTGAACCTGACCAATGCTGCGATGAATGAACTCTGCCTAGCAACAAGTGACCGTGTAGACAAGCCATCCGTCATGGCCAATTACCTGTTCTCCGTTGATGAGAATTGATGCCTCTACTCTAGAAAATGTTACTAGTAATTTAAATGGAAGCCTATCGCCTTGCCGTTGCCATGGCGACGGCCCTTCCGCAATTGTAACAATTTGCCCCAGCATTGGTCCAGCTGAGAGCCTGGAGTGACTCTCCTCACTGGCTTTGGTTCCTACTCGCAGATGGGCTCGTTCGGGCCGGGCTGCCTGAAGAGATGCGACTGCGTCCATGCTGACGGTTGCCAGGCAACCACGGGGGACTGCCTTTGTCTCCCTGGCTGGTGGGGTAAGTGTCCATTTTTTTTATACAATACAATAAAAGCCAGATTTATTAGTTAATAATGCTCACTTTTGAGAGGTATTAAGAGAAAAATATGTGTAATATTTTGGTTATAGTTAGATTGGGGGTTGGCTTCCCCTTTAAAAAAAAAAAGGAAGAGCGAATCAATCAATCAATAAATAATGATAATGATTTTCAACCGCTTTGTCTCCCTCAGGCCCACATTGCAGTGAGCCGTGCGCCGAGGGCCTGTGGGGGCGCCATTGCAACCAGACCTGCTTCAAGCACTGCCCCAACAGCGACACGTGCCTGCGGGAAACTGGGGCGTGCGTATGCCGCCCGGGCTTCAGGGGGGTCACCTGTCAGAACAGTGAGTGTCGCCGAGCGACGCCCCGATCACGACGCCAGTCCATGCCTGACGTGTCCCCGCCTCCCCAGAATGCAGATCGGGTACGTACGGAGACCAATGCAGCCAGTCCTGCCCATCCTGCGGCCAGTCGTATCGCTGCCACCATGTGACCGGGGAATGCGACTGCCTTCCGGGGTACACCGGGGATGAATGCCATCAGGGTGGGTCCAATAAAAGACAAAAAAATAAATTGACCATTCGGACATGTGTGTCCTTGTATTAGCATCACGGGTGTTTTCAAATTTGTAATCAATCAGTCAGTCAGCCCATTTAAAGTCGTCACTGTGCTGCTTGGTGATGTGGTGTGTACCACACTAAACATGGACCAGAGGAAGTGAAAGAAAACCTCGGTTTTCGTCCATAATCCGTTCCAGAAGGCTGTTTGAAAACCGAAATTGTTCGAAAACCAAAACCACGCTCTTTTTAAAATAAAAATGTTTACTGAACACGTTTGCTCACAATGGAAAGCAACACGAGGAAGCGTCACTTCCTCGTGTAAGGAAGGTGGGAGGAGTCAAATGGTGCATTCAAGTGCGCTCAGTTTGTTCGAGAACCGAAATTTGTTCGTCATCCGAGACATAAAAAAACTCGCAATTTTTGGTCGAAAACCGAATTGGTCGAGAACACAGACGTTCGAAAACCGAGGTTTGACTGCATTCAGAAATGTAAGAACCACAGGACAGAACCCAACCTCCCTGGACTTGGCCGGAGAAGGAAAACAGCTGACAAATTGAAACGGAAAATATAAAAGGGAACAAAAGAGCCCGGAACGACCTCCAAAGAAATTAAAGGCAGACTCCAAGGCCAAATACATCAATGTCAGATCACACCATCTGTTGCCATTTCGCGCCAAAGTGGACTTTATGGGAAGCAACAAAGGAGAACAGCACTGTTGAAAATAAACGGTGAAAAAAATTGCCAAACCACATGTTGATAAATCGCAGTGTTGGGCCGATTTCCAATGCACGGACGGACAAGACAAAATTGGAACTTTTTACCAAGGCACCTCAGCTCGATGTCCCTTCTGTTATGTTCTGGGGCTGCTTTGCTACATCTGGCATTGGACACAATGAAATCCCAAGACTATCAGGATATTCTCGAAAGCAATGTGCTGCCTGGTGTAAAAAACTTTGGTCTCCGACGACCCAAAACACCCAACTAAAAACACCCATGAATGGCTACGACCTGTTTTAATGTGTGTGATGGTTCTCATGGTTTTTTTATGTGCGTTTGCTGCAGTTTGTCTGTCCGGCTACTACGGCAAGGCTTGTTCCGAAGTGTGCATCAGCTGCGCCAACAACGCTACGTGCAACCACCGCGACGGCCAATGCCAGTGTCTTCCCGGCTGGACCGCCACAGACTGCTCCATACGTCAGCGCCGATTGATCATATTCATATTGATCATGAACTGAATTTCTTTCGTAGATATTTAAAAAAAATTTATTTTTTTTTGGTCTCCAGCATGCACTGCAGGACGTTTTGGCTCTTTTTGCTCCCAAACTTGCTCCTGTCCCGCCAATGTCTTGTGCGACCGGGTCACGGGAGAATGCGTGTGTGACAACGTCGACTGTCAACAAGGTACACACACACACACACACACATGAGATTCCCTCCACTAGAATAATCCTGACTAGATCCCATTATTTGTTTTCAGAGGCATCGGAGCCCGGCAGCGTGATGGTCCCGCTGCCCCCGGGCGAGAAGGAGTCGTGGGCGGCCATCAGCGGCGTCGTGGCGCTGGTCATTTTGGTGGTGGTGCTGCTGGTTCTACTGCTGCTCTACCGACGGCAGCAGAGGCTCAAGCACAACAACACGCCCGCCGTCTCCTTTTCCGTCAGCCGCACCGTCAACTCCGAGTACGCCGTACCAGGTAGGCAACGGCGCGGCCGCCGCGTGGGCTCGAGTGAAATTTTTGCAATACCTTTTTTTGCATTTTAACATTGAAAATTTGATTCAAAAAAATAAAAATGCATTTATAAAAAATCACACTGATATTTTTTAAAGTTGATCACGAAACTAAATTATTTTTCAAAGAAACTTCATTAAATAAATAAGAAATGATAAGAAAAAATAATAAGAAAAAAAATCATTAAATAATTAGAATAAGTATATCCAGGTTACAAAAAATGATAATAGATGTTTTTAAAAACTTTATGATTATCCAAAAATCTGAAATTCTGTGGGCTTTTATTTTCTTGTTATTTAAACAATTTTTGTCGCAACTTTTTCAACAAAATGTGAGTTAATATTTACGTTTTCATCCAAGGAATCAGCAAACTTTTTTTTTTCTAGGTGACACATTTTCAGAATACTTTTTGCATTTCAACATTGAAGATTTGATTCCAAAACAACAAATCTCATTTTTAAAGAAATCACACTGATATTTTTAAAAGTTCATCTCGAAAATAACAGTTATTTTTTTAAGAAACTTTTTTAATTAAAAAAAACATCACTAGTTAATTTTAAGTATATCCAGTATACAACAAATTCTAACAGATTTATTGATGGTTATACAGAAAAAAAATAAAGAAAAGTGACAGTTTGTGGGGGGGTATTTTCTTTAGTTTTTTTTTAAAACAATATTGATAGCAAATTTGTCAACAAAAAAGTGAAGTAATATTTACGTTCTTAGCAAGAAATCAGAATTTTTTTTTTAGGTGTTATCTTGAAAAGACAAAAATAAAAGCTGTTTTTTTTTTCTCAAATCCATAAATTGGTTCACTGTTTTTTTCAATTTTGATTTTGAAAACAAGAAAGAAAAATTCATTCTTGGAGAGTATTATGTAATTGATGTGGCCTTATTGATGAATGTGTGTGTGTGTGTGTATGTGTGTAGATGTGGCTCCCAACTACCAGCACTACTACTCCAACCCCAGCTACCACACGCTTCGGGACAACCGTCCGCCACTCCCTCACCTCCCCAATAACCACGACCGCACCATCAAGGTGACCTTCATCCACTCGGCTCCTTCAAGCTCACTCTTTGCCCCCCTTTTCTGATGACTTTTTTTTTTTTTCCAGAACACCAACAAGCAATTGTTCTGCAGCATGAAGAACACGGATCGGGAGAGGCGTGGCCTTTTTGGGGTGGAGAGCAACGCAACCCTGCCTGCCGACTGGAAACACCACGAAGCTCGCAACAAGGAGCCAGGTCAGACCACACCAGAGTTCAACACACATCTGGGCTAAGAAGGAAGTGCTGGCGAATAAGGGACAATTTTTCAGAATACATCCATCCATTCATTTTCTGTTCCACTTATCGTCACACGGGTCGCGGGGTGTGCTGGAGCCTATCCCTGCTGTCTTCGGGCAGTAGGCGGGGGACACCCTGAACCGGTTGCCAGCCAATCGCAGGGCACACAGAAACGAAGAACCATCCGAGCTCACACTCACACCTAGGAACAATTTTTGAGTGTTACAGGAAACTGCCACGCATGTTTTTGGAATGTGGGAGGAAACCGGAGTACCCGGAAAAGCCGCCCAGGCAAGGGGAGGACATGCAAACTCTACACAGGAAGGCCGAAGCCCGAATCGAACACTGCACCTCTGCACTGTTAAGACGACGCACTTTTCGGGATACATAAATCAGATGGAAAAAAACTAATCAGAAAAATTGTCCCTTATTATTACGCCAGATTAAAATATAAATCCAGATGCATGTGGAATTTAAAAAAAAAAAAAGCATAAAGCAGAAGTACAATGTTCCCCTGGATATTTGCTCCTCTCTAATTCAGATTTTTTTTGGAGAACATCTCCAAAATTTGAGAGAAAAAAAAATCACCTACACTCCCTAAAATGCTAACCAGCCTAGTTCGACAAAGAAAGGTTTCTAAAGTGGTGAGTAAAAGTCAAAAGCTTTCAAACAACTAATAATTCACATAAAGATAACAACAAAAAAAAGGGAGTGAGGTACACTGGCTCCACCTTGACTTATACTGTACATTTAAAATCAGCCGAACAGAACACAGCCGATTTATTGCTGTGGTCTGCTGGATGCGAATCAATCGTCTTGTTATTGTGTTGCCAAGTCTTTTTTTATTGGCTATAAAATAACATTGACAGTATTTCCTCGTAGAAGCGTCAAGAAGACTTGTTGAACACGGAGACGTCAAAACAACTAAAAAAAGTGTTTTAGATGATCTTTTTTTCCATCATAAAATGAGTCGTTGGCGTTCACAGGAGCGTTTGGAATCGATCGGAGCTACAGCTACAGCGCCAGCCTCGGAAAGTATTTCAACAAAGGTTGGTCAAATGTTCTCCATCCGCTTGAATGTGAGCTGCGGTTTGCATTTAGTGCTCACTCACACTCTCTAGAGGCACCGAGTGGAACTGCAAGTCTTTCACAACCAAAAAAATAAAAAATAAAATCCAGATTGGTTTTGACGTATTTTCATCCCGAAACAAAAGGGTGAAAAACTGAGAATAAGCAAAGAATTTATCCAGAAAACCAAAAAGGCCGTTTAAAATCTAGGAAACAAAGTATTTGATAATTTGAAGGAAAAAAACATTTTTAGTCAAGAAAAACTTGATTTTCATCAGGAGAACTAAATTCTTGATTTGGGTATAATCCCAAAAATGAGAACATAAAAAAAAAATGTATTTTAAATAAATAATTGCATTCAGAACTTTACAATAAAAATTTCACATTTTATTTTTTTCAATCCCAAAAACAAAGTAGATATTTTTATATCTACAAGACAACAGAAAATATGACGTTTTTAGTTTTTATTTGGAAAACGATTTTTTTTTATTTCACAAAAAATCAGAAAGTTGTTATCTAAAATATAAATTTTTTTTTCAGAATCCAAAATTGTGATTTACTTGGCTATTTTGGCAGAAAACAACATATTTAAAATTTTCACACAAAACACATGTATTTTTTATTACTATTATTCTGTGCAGAACAACACATTTAAATTTGGACATTTTAAAATGTAATAATGACGACTACAGTAAAGTTAAATAAAAAAAGGTTTTCTGTGTGTTTGTGATTTCGATGCATGTTTTTTGGTGGAGAATAATGACGATTTTTAATGTTGCAGTTTTGTGACACAGTACTTGTAGCAAAATCAGAAAATGTGATCTTAATTGTTTGTTCAGAACTGATAGAGGCCGCAGGCATGGCGAGCAGCAGCTCCCTGAATAGCGAGAACCCTTATGCCACCATCAAAGATCTGCCGGGACCCCCCTTCTGCCCTCCCGAAAGCAGCTACATGGAAATGAAAGCGGCCGTCCCCCGAGAGCGAGCGTACACCCAAAGCGCACCGCCGCCGCCCCCGCCCTTCAACGCCGCCTCTCTTCGTCGACGTGAGCCACACACATGACAAATTATACACTGGATATAAAAAGTCTACACACCCCTTAGCCTGATATGCAGTCAAAAATAACATGATGGGAACAGGAACATTCAGTGGTGACACCAAATCTTGAGATTTCTGCTAGAAAGCAAAAACTATCACGGAAAGCCTACTAGAACATCTGAACTTTATTTCGGGATGATCAGAGGCACTTTAAATGGTGGCAAGCGTGTGCTATCTTTCATTTCTTAATGAATGAATTCATAATGAAATGTTTCCCCACCCTCAGAGCGTCAGCATTCTGTGGGCCACGCCCCCCAGGAGGATCCGCAAGGCCACTACGACCTCCCGGTCAACAGCCACATCCCGGGCCACTACGACCTGCCGCCGCTCCGCCGCCCCCCCTCGCCCGAGAGAACGCTGCGCTGACCACGACGCCGACGTGACGGCACGCGAGGGCTCCCGAAACGGCATTGAAGACGCCGTACGCCCCCGAGAGGGAGGACGCTGGATTTTCACCATTGGTGGGGAGATCCCACTTCAGGTGGTATGCGCCAAAGTGGAGGGTTGAGTGGGTGGGGGTGGGGAGTGGGGTGGACTTCAGGATGGTTTGAAGACTCTTCAGTGAACTAACGTTCAATTTTTGAAAAATTTTTTTACAACTTCGGCTGGTTTCCAAGAGATATTCGCAATGTTATGATGCACTTTAGCACACACCCAAAAAAAAAAAAGTTTGAATTTGCTCACTTTTTAAACACGGTTGTTTTTCTACAAAGTGTATATCAATAAAACACAAGAAGAATTATGCAAGGGAAAACAATTAATTGTTTTTTTTTTAGACGATGGTGTAATATTGAGAGAATAAAAATACCAATATTTTTCAGGTTTTTGACAATCAAGTCCGGATAATACAAGAAAAAAAAAAAGTAACATTTATAATACGGAAAAAAAACAATGTTTGAACATGAGCTTTTTTCTTCTTTTACACAAGTGCTTGTCCCCCCCCCCCACCCCAAAAAAGGACTGTATATATTCTGTATATATTGTGGATTTCCTCATGAACTGGCCAGTTGGTGATTTAAAAAAAAAAACATTTTTAACTCTGCTGAGAGCACTTCGGATTTTAATTGTCAGCTTTACAGATGTCGTCTGTTTGGCAGCACTTTGTTGCCGTAGTAACTTTTTTTCTTTCCCCTCGTCGCCCTTTTTTTTTTTTTTAATCATGTCTCATTAAAGTCCAACACACATCAACTTTAGAAATGCCACTACTGTATACCCTGTAGGACACTGTTCAGTGTTTCTTTTTTCTTCTTTTTGTACGTGGTCATGTATTTCAGGATGTAACCATTTGTTTTTGTTGTGTATATTTGTAAATAAAAAAAAGCCATCATAGGTGTAGTCTTGTAGTTGTAACAATAAAACGTACTTCTTTTACGACAAAATTTCATTTTTCCACCAAATGAAATCAAATACCAACTACGAGATGAAGGTTTTATGAAAACAAAAAAATGTGACAATTGAGGAATCTAAAGTCGGGGAAGAAATGCAATTAAGAGTGGTAAAATATAAAAACATTTTTAAGTGGGACATTTTTGACATCATTAAGTCTAAGAAAAGCATGTTCCGAATAAAGTTAAATGAGATCAGTTTAGGCCCACAAAACTTCCATTATAAGCCTGTAAAACTTTACGTTACTTTCTTGCTCCTTCCACGTACGCATTTTGAGATGTAACCACATTTTTGTTGGATATTTGTAAATTTAAAAAAAAGAAAAGTTTATGGTGTATTCATGAAAATTGTTTTCCTTTTACACTTTTATTTGGAAAAGAAGCACAAAAATAATCCAATGTCTTTGATCAAGACAGCCATGATGTCTCAAAACGGCAAGCATTTCATTTGGCAGATTTCCAAACATTCAAAACATTTCAATTAACAGCGTTTATGTTACACATCAACTATGTTAATTGCAAATCTTTGAAGAGGACTGGAAGGAAGGCACTTTTAAGTAACAAAATATCATCAAAAAAAGCGACAGGGAAAAAATAAAGCCAAAAAAAAAGCCATCAAGTATTTTCCAATAAGCGCTTGGCGATGCTTTTCTTTGGCTGACAAGCTGCTCGAATACAGTACAAATGTGCCATCAAGGCAAAAGTTGCAAGTGTTTAAAAAAGCCAGCAAAAAAGCATCAAGACATTCCAAAAATCAATGATTGCGCAACTGCTGTAAATGCTAACGTGTGGCACCAGACACATACAAGGACACCCAATCCAAAAGTTGCCAATCTTTGGCGTTCTAGCACAACCAAAAAAGAGAGGGAAAAAAAACATCCTTAAAAACTACTTCCAGAAAATTAGGTCATGCCGGGAAATGGGGGAAATGCAAGTTGTTTGTTTGGGAAGGGGGTGGGGGGGTAGTCCGCATAAAAATGTTTGCCCTGAGAGTACAAAACATTTTATCTAGGCACAATTATAATCAAAATGTTGAAAAGGAAAAAAATGGTTTGTTTGAATTGATGAATGATTAGCCACAAGCTACGACGTCACAAACGAGCCTCATCGGATTCACTTTATATTTCTATGGTATGCAGAGTTGACAAAGACCTATTTGGACGTTTACAGAGAACAAGAAAAATTTTGTTTTTTGTTTTTTAACAAGTACACATATTGTGACAGAGAGATCAAAATATTGTCAATTGCACTATTAGGCTAATAATACCAATAAAAATGCTAAAAAAATGTTTTTTTTCTTGTTTTCCGAAAACATTCAAATATGACTTAAGTATTAGGTTAATGCATCCATGTGTCGTTCTGGAAAAATTTTGAGACCCACAAAACAAAAAAAAAAGTTAAATTAAAAAAGAATATTTGATTCAATCTATTTTGGGTATTTGGACAATTTTTCACTATCTACAAATTAACGCTCTGAATGAGAATTCCAAAGTAATTGTATTTTGCCACCACTTCAGTGGAAAAAAAACAACTGTGCGTGTTGACTTTTGACAGCAATAAACGTGACCTTGAGTGGATGCATTTGCCTAAGTGCGAGCGTGCGTGCATGTATGTGTCTGTTAGCATTAGCACAAGCATTAGCGCACATGCAATAACATACAGTAAATGGGTTATACACAAGCAAGCTCCTGTGGCCTACAGGCGAGCTTCAAGCAGCAGAGAGGTTTATAGTGGATACATTTTTTTTTTTAAAAAGAAAAAAATTGAAGGTAATGATGGGAAGAAAAAAAAACAAAACATCCCAGAGGTGTGATGCTCATGATTGCGCAACAGGAGACGGGGCCAAGTTTGCTTTTACATGACCGCGCAGTTCTCAGGCTTGACGCGACTCTGGAAGGACAAAGAGCAAGCGACAGCCTTAGTACCACAACATTTGGACACAAAAAAAATGTCTAAATTGAAAAATATGACCAGATTTGATTACATTTCCCTTAAAAAAAACACACACACACACAATAAAAAAAAAAAAAAAGAGTTGCAGTTTTTCCTTAGTACAGTACGTGTTGGAATATTATGAGGGGGAAAAAGTCAATATGTATTAAGAGGCATCACAATTTAAGAAAGAAACATTTTCAGATATAATATACAAGCAAACGAAATGTCAAAAAATTCAGAGTTGACAATTTAAAAAGTAAAGAGAAAAACTAACAAGTAAAATTTTTTTTCACATTTTCAGAAACCAATGTCAAACTATTCACAGGAAAAAAAATACTTTCAGATACACAAGGGAAAAAAAGTTATTTTATGACGAGTTCTTAAAAAAATACTTTTTTAATAATAAAAAAAAAGGAAAAACCTAGGAAAAAAAGTATGCATTTCCAAGTAAGCTCTGATATAAGTACGTTACCTGTCTGGGCAGGTAGTTGCCCACGAAAAAGGAATGTCCCACGAGGCCTTCGGGCCCTCCGCCGCCGTGGCTGCCGTGGCCGCGGTCCGACGTCTGGCCGCACGAGTCGCAGATGACCGTGCGACTGCGCAGGTTGTACTCATTCTCGCCGCTGGTGCTGTGAGCTCCCTGCGAGGGGAGGAAGGGGGGGGGGGGGGACGGGACACCACAGCGTGCTCATGAGTGCACATTTACTTTCACTATGATGAGGACGAGGTGGAAACGTTACCATGTCATCGTCATCCTCCTGGAAGAGGGTGCGGGTCACTTTCCTGCTGGCCATTTCCTTGTGGAAAAAGACAAACGTTATCATTTCTTTCATGATGCATTCAAAGACACTGGAAACTTGGATACCTCACACATTTTCATTTGGGTTTTAATTGTTTTGGTTTTTTTACAACCGCTTTTGTGGAGTGAAATTAAGGTGAGTTCATTGGAAAATAAATTTGAGAGTAATTCAGTGAGAAAATGATGAAAAAAAAGTTAGCATAAAACGACACGGTGACAACAAGCTGATTTTATGTGCAAGTGTGCCCTTTTTAAGGTTCACCTCTCCAGCGGCACTGATGAGGACGGTTTGCAGGATGTCGCCGGTGCCCCACGAATCCTGACTCTTCCACACCAGATCCGACGGGGGGGAGTGGTTTCCGCCACCTGATGCCGCCCACACCTTTGGAAAGGTTAAGGGTCAATTATGCTTGTAATTTATTTGCAGTAGAAGAGCAAAAATAAAATGGGAAGAAAGACTTTTGGGGGGGGGGGGAAACAAACTATAAAAAGTAATAAAAGACAGTTTGGGTTTTTTTTGCAAAAATAAATGTTGAGCAGTCATTTTTTAGAAAAAAAAAAAAGATTTTAGAAACAAAAATAGAAGTAGAAATTTTTTGCAGAAAGTAAACAAAGTAATATTAATCAGAATATGGTGTTTCGACTAGTGGGGGCCATCCCCTTTAAAGCGAGAGTTTTTCAGGAGATTAGTTGAGGCTAACGACTGCCTTACATTGTTTTGTAACGGTCAATAAAGGTGAATTTGGGTGGGAATTTTTGTGTGTGTGTGTATCTTACGGTGACGGTGGCTCCAGCCTTCAGGGTGTACTTGGGAGGGAACTTGTAGATGATGGCCGCGTCTCCGCCCACTTGTCTCTTCAACTGCCAGCCAGCCAGAGATTGCTCCTTGCGGGTAAGAAACATCACACGTGCTTGTTAGCAATAATAATAATAATAATAATAATAATAATAATAATTCCTAAATTGGCTGCATGTTAACCATTATCAATCAATTAAGAGTGACATGCAAAAATCGGCACACGGGCTTTTATGGTTGATCTGGAGTGTTCCCCCGATTCTATCCTGAACATTTGTGTCGATCCCGAGCGCTCACCTCGTCGCTCTTGTTGCTGAGCCTCACATACTTCCCGTCCTGGTCCACCTCGTCCACAGTGACACGTCCGCTGGCTGCGGCGTGCTGGATGATGCGCGTCTTGGTGACGGTGCCCCCGGCCGCCGCCAAGCTGGATGTGTCGCTGTCGTTGTCGTTGAGACGGCGCTTCTTGGCGGCTCCCGAGGACGTGCGGCTGCTGGAGGCGATTCCGGGCGTGGCGTGAAGCAGGCGGCTGTGGCTGTGGGACGAGCCCGAGCTACGCGTCACCGTCATTCGGCCGGTCTGAGGGCTGGGCGACAGCTGCAACCTGAGGGGAGAGGGCAGAGTTGGGAATGAAGCCGCTATCACAAAAATTTTTTTTTGGGGGGTTCCATTATCACATTTTCTAAAATTCAGTCAGTTTTAATTTGTTTTTAGAGCAAGTTTGAGAATTTTTTTAAAATCTGTATATATTTTTCTGAAAATGCTTGGCTTTAGTTTATTAGTTATAGTATTAGTTTTTGTTTTTTTTAACATGTACTTTTTGTCAAGTGCATTATAAAAAAAAAGTATTTATATTGTGAAATTGTTTGACCTTCTTCCGTGTGGATGTAAAATGAGCCCCAAAAGGTCATGAATAAACAAATCTGTAAATGCAAGACATTTTTGCAATTACTATCATTAGTTTCATCAACATAAGATGTAGTTTCAGTTAGATTTGTTTCTTTTGAAAGTATTTTAGTTCATTTACAAAAATTTTAGGTTGAGTTACTTCACAAACTCCAACAACATGGACTCACACTCGGCAATTGCAACCGTCGGCGTGTCCCTCACCTCTCCTCCTCGCCTTCCAACAGCTTCCTGTAGGCGTTTATCTCCATGTCCAGCATGAGTTTGATGTCAAGGAGCTCCTGGTACTCGTCCAGCTGCTGCTGCAGGCGCGCTTGCATTTTGGCCATTTCGCGATCCTTGTCCTCCAGCCTGCGGCGCATCAGGTCGCGCTCCCGGCTCAGCGTCTCCTCCAGCTCGCGCACCTTGGCTTCACTCAGGGACAGCTGGGCAGGGAGAGAGAAGGTTAAAATTGACATACAGTGAAGCCTTAAGATAAACGTGACCTCACCTAAGGGTTGGTGTTGTTTTAATGAATAACGGTCAAGACAGTAGCACAGTAACTTTACTGTACTACACTTTTGGTTGCAAATGGGCATTTGCCTGTGCAGATTATCTAGTCACCAAACAGTAGTTATTTCTACTCAGCAAGGTGGCAATTATCGTTACTAATTTCCAAGAGTAGTGTTTGTGTGTGTTGTGTGTGTGTGTGTGCCCACCTGTTTCTGCAGCTGACTGAGCTGAGCCGACATGCCCTCCACTCGAATGCGTGTCTGCTGTAGCTCTTCATGCGCAGCACCCACCATGTGGCTGTTTCTGTCAGCCGACTGCCGGGCATTCTCCAACTGATGAAGACAGGGCGAGATTAAATGTAGGTTAGTGAGCGCCGCCAAGTTTGCTAATGTGACCAAAGGAGTCGGGTAAGAGTTACTATTAGGGCTCAAGGTAATGAGGTTTTGGGTTAAACAAACACTTTTGATTGTGTGGCTCATTGAAACTAGTGTTATTGTTTGCATTCAACGTTTGCGTTTCACTCTTAGGGTTAGTGTTAAGAGTTCTGATTTGCATGTGTGTAGATCCGTTTAAAAAGTTAGCGATTCAGGTTACCTAGCGCCGCTGGTTACCGTTTAGCGGTCTGGATTCGCATTAAGTGAGGGTTAGCATTTAACACTTAGTGTGTATCTGTTTGTGTGAAGGTTTATCAGTTAGCCTAAGTGTTAGTGGTTAGCATTACGTTAGGGGAAAGGGTTAGCACAAGGTTTGTGATTAGCAATTAGGTCTAAACTTGGGCTTAGGGCAGGGGAGGGCAACTCCAACTCAATATCAGAATTCTGCAGAGTTTGCTGATGACCAGATCATTTGAATTGCGTGTGGCAGAGAAAGGAAACCTCTAAAACAAGCAGGATCAGAGTTGCCCACCCCAAGGTTAGGGGTTCACATTTGCGCAAGGTTTTAAGAGTCAGAGGAGGGGCTGGGTTGGCATTAGCCGCAGGACTAATTGCTAGGCTAATGTTAGTGGTGTCGAGTTATTACTAGGGAACTGTGGCTAACATTCGTATTGTCCTTATGCCTAAGGACAGAGGTTAGAGTTACTGGTTAACATTTACGTCCTCTTAAGGCCGAGGGCTTAGACTAGGGACTTGTTGTTAGCATTTGCACTGGAGTTAGGGGTTAGCTCTTCTATGTTAGTGGCTACAGTTAGCATAGGGTCACGGTAAGTGTTGGCAGTTAATACAAGTCTTTGGGTTAAAAGTTACCGAGTGGCCAGACTGATGAGTGGGTGGATCATGTTGAAGCTGTTATCATTAGCATGAGGGCTAGGAGTAAGTGGTAACCGGTTAGAATATGGTTAGCATTAGCATTACAACTAAGGCTATGGGTTGGGCTAGAGTTAGTGGTTAGCATTAGGAGATTAAAGTTAGGGCAGGGGTGCTCATTAGGTAGATCCTGATCTACCGGTAGATCTAAGACGGGTCCCAATTAGATCCGAGGAGTGTCGAGGAGAAAAAAACAAATAACCATTTGTGTGTCTTTGTACATGTTAGTAATATATTTTTTTGTTCATGTATGCTGCACCCTAATCATCCTATCAGTCTCATTTTCACAAAAAAATATTTAAAAAATAAAATCTTGAATTTACGGTGGCGCGATTACATCACCGGAAGTTGTTAGCGCTCGGCAGTCTGCAATTGCAGCTTGTGATCAGAGCTGTTGCGCTCTATCTTTGATCATCATTATTCTCATTCAGAGTTTGCTTCGTGTACAATTCACCGAGGGCACGGGCAAAGAATAGGAATCTAGGAGGGCCCAGGGAAGCAATTTAAAACGGTACGTGTGAGCTACGATAAGGGTAGATCCCGGGAGGTTAGTTGATCGAAAAGTAGATCTTCGGTCCAAAAAGTTTGGGCACCCCTGAGTTAGGGGTTAGCCTTCACAGTCATAAGTCACAGTTAAGGTGTTATGGGTTAGTATTAGGGTTTATGGTTCATGGCTAGGGTTAGGACCTTAGTCATAAAACACATTGAGTGTGTACATGAACACATTCTGCTGGAAGAGCCTACAAATGTCCTGACTTGGACAGCAGGTGGCGCCATGTTGCAGTTTACCTTGGCGTTATAAGTCTTCTCCAGCTCAGCTTTGTAAAGTCCAACCTGCTCCTCATGCTGAGCCCTCAGCTCGGCCAGAGCCTCTGCCAGTTTGCTCTCAAACTCCAGCTGCCGCCCACTGTCGATCTCCACCACGCGAGACTCGTGACGACGCTTGGACTCGCGGATTTCCTGCGACACAGAACGTCCATCGGTCAATTCATACGGCAAACGATAAGCTGGCGGCTGATCGGCCAAAGCTGACACCTCGTTGTAGAGGTTCTTCTGGAACTCCAGCTCCTCTTTCACTGTCTGCAGACGGTTCTCGGCATCCACGCGACGAAGCATCTCATCTTGAAGCTGGCGACGGGCGTCTGCCAGGGCGCCGTCCAACTGAGGGGTCGGAGAAGACCAAATACCGTAGTTAGTTTCTTTAACATTTCAAGGTGTAAGACAAATGTTGCTATTCCAAGCTAGGAAGGTCTCAAACAAACGCTAAATCCTAGCAGGAAAAAACAGGTTGTGGACCTGATCAGAATTAAAAAGGCAAAGAACTGTTCTCTGAGAGGAGGAATATAATGAAGGACAAGGAGGAAACAGAAATGGAAAATGAACTGTAGATACTTCCAGCATGTAAAATAATTTGTTTTACAGTCTATTTAATAATTTACAGCATATCAACTAACTACAGTATCTATCCATCCATCCACCCCATTATTTCTATTTGCATAAATCCTAAAGGGGAAAATCCCAGAACTGTGAAAAAACAAGTAATTTCTGAAAGGCCAGTAGGTGGAGCAATCTGGCAACTTTGGCTTCATTCATAAAAATCATACCAACCCTCAACCAGCAATTCAAATGTGCCAAAGTCTTTTGTTTACCTTGGCAAGCTGAGCCTTGAGCTCCTTGATCTCGACCTCTAGGGTGCGCTTCTCGCCCAGGGCCGTACTCAAGGTGGCGTCTTTGGAGTTAAGCAGAGCCTCCAGGTCTCGGAGGCGGGCCAGAGCTGCAGCCAAGTCGGACTCCTTCTTGCTGTTCCTGTCAGACACCACCACCACCAAGATGACGATATCAAAACCATAGTACAAAAAACTGAATATGTGTTGTGCATCATGATACTTCATTGTGGAAAATGTCCACTAAACATTCCAGAATTCATCATATTTGTTCCAAATGATTCAGTTTAGGATTTCTAATGCTCAAAAACCACACGGGGCTGCTGGGTAATGGTCTTTTTGTTTCCACCCTCTTCAAAAATCATGTGCTTGCTTTACACCGCATGACCCTAAACGCCTTGTACTTTAACACGTGTTCCACATGTCACCATCAACACGCTACAATTAGCCGGTAAGCAGCCATTAAGCTCTAGTTCTTCGCCGAGGAGAATTCATGTTTGCCACATGTGTGCAGATTCAGATAAGACTGTAAGCAGGAAAGAAGACAGAAACAAGCTCGCTGTAATTCAATTTGCTCCCGGGGGAAGCTCTTCATTGTATCTTGTTACTGTGACTTATTGTGAGCCACAATAAGTCACATTCGAGCCGAATGTGGGCAGACAGGGCCATGAGCTAAAGAGGCTAAGCTATCAAACGATATGCTAAACGCTATGCTAACAAAAAAAACAAAAAAAAACAGAAGAGATACTCCGTGCCAAGTTAGCGATTTGGTCGCAGTATTTATCAATTTGGCTCAGCCCTCGAGCAACTACTTGTTCAAAAATCAACTGGTGACCTTAAGAACACGAATAAACACAACATGAGCATAATTTTCGCATTGTACTGCATTAAACGAGAAAGGAGCGCAGTGGAAAGCAATCACGCTAAATATTGACTCATGGTGCCTATTTATACGTTATGCTAAAGCAGGCTTTTTTTCCCCACAGCTTGGAAACTTTTCAAGTACGTGTTTGTAAGCTGAAAGTACTTTTCCGAGGATGCCCCGCCTCATCAGTACAACGATATGTTTAGCGTGATGAAGTTGGAGGAGGTGCAGTGCTCGATTGGGAAACAGACGTATGGACCAGCCGAGCCTTCCAGTTTGATGGCACATTTTATGAGCTTAAGATGATGAACATATGAATGTATTAAGGATTGTACATGATTTAGATACCGGTACAAGTTTTGACAAAAAAAAAAAAAAAAAGGGTGGGGGTTTTTTTTTCGCCAAGGGGGGCGGGTTGCAAGTTTATGGTTGCAAAATGTCAAGAATTCTTCAACACTGAGACGAGCTGACAAAAAGCAGTCAGCGTCAATAAAGACACTAAACATGTCTCAAGATAGGAAAAATGACACCCGCTGTCTACTGATAAAGAATGATAACGCATGGTTCCGCCATAATGAGTTCACTGGAGACCCTGTATGCATGTTTTTGGCCTTTTCTTTTTTTTTTGGTTGAAATCATCACAAAATTAAAACCAGTGATAGGAAACAAGACGATAACGATACAAATCCGAAATGAAGCGTGGGAAAGCGGCACATTGCCCGGTCAATACAATAAGGTTGTCAAATTGGAACACATTGTACAAGTTGTAATCGAGTTCAGTTGTTTTTGCACTTGTATGACAGCCAAGGATGTTAAAAGGTTACCTAAAACCCACTGCAGTTAGTAGTTCATCCATCATTTCCGATGGAGAAAAACGATCTTCATCTTGCCCTTGTTAGACATATTGCATATGTCGAATAAATGAGATGAGTTGCAGTCACCAACAGAATGGACTGCATATGCCACTGGTTTACTACGTGTGTGTGCGTGCGCAGTCGTGTCCTTTGATGTCATGTACTATTTAGATCTTCACGAGTGTCTGTGTATGTGAGCTCTTCCCGAAGGCAAGACAGACTGTTTATATCATCTAAGTCTGATTTGTGTAACAACACAGCCTCTGAATAAATGACTTAGGAATGTCTCACTCAAGAGCGCTCCCCCCCCCCCCCCCCCCGGAAAGAAATTAGGATAAAATTCGGTCGACATGGGACGCACAAAAAAAATAAAATAAATAAATAAAATCTGAAGGACACATGTCCAAACTTAAAACAGGATGTCGGCCATTTTCACTTGAAGCAGCCATTTTGGGGCTTTGAGAAACTTGTACTACAGAATTTGCCCAAATAGGATACAGGTAACCTAGAAAGACAGACGATGCTATATTGCCAAGTTCTGTGCGTATGGAATTTAATATGGGCGGAGCATGGCGGCAAACTTTGCTCATTTTGAGGCTTGCGAATGAAATGTGTGGATTGGGTCTCTGTAAATTGTGGTTGCTGATGGTAACCTGAGTCGTATGTGACACCGTGAGGAGGGTAGAAGGGGTGAGAGAGTGTGAACAGAAAGACGGGAAAGAATAAAAGAGGAGAAATGTGAGGAGGACGAGGAGGGGGAATGTGTTGGCTCTCCTCCCAGCCTCAGCGATGACTCACAGGCAGCTATCTTTGTCCACCGCGCCAGCCACAAGCAAAAAAAAAAAAGAAGAAAAAAAACCTTCCTGCTTCCCATTCGGCCCAGGTTTGCTTTGGTGTTGCCAGGACAACCCAGGCCTCGACGTCAGGGCTACTAGCATGAGCTAGACGCGACATACTGTATGCAACGTGAAAATGGTCATTTTTACACCACGTTACAAAGAGGAGGGAAGAGAATCGCAGGGTAGGGCATTCACTAAGGGTGAGGCCTTGATTTCTACAAACGCATTTTTTTAAAAGCTGAATGCTAAGCTACAGTATGTGAAATGTATTGCATTTCATACAATGCCCGTCGCCAAAATTTTACAAAAACTAAATATTTTTTTAACAGTAAATTCAACGACACATTTTAATTACTGTAAATATTGCAATGGTTATATTTCTACAGTAGATAAAATAAAATATATTTTAAATTATTTTTCTATTAACACATTTTTAAATGGACATTCAATCGTAAAAATCAATGTGCCTTGTCAAAATGGATATTAAACTAAACCATTTGAATGAAAAATATTGCATTCATTTTGAGGATTCTTTGATAGTTTAAAAAAAAAAAAAAAAAGACAAACAAGTTGAGCCCCTGCTTCATTGATCTAAACAAACCGGGCAGGGCGCACCAAAAAGTCTCCAAGAGCCTTTGCCCAACTTGAGCAGGAAGTCGGCCATTTTGGTTAACAATAGTTATTTTGTGCAAATTCCTACACAAAAACCCCTTGGGAAGAATGGAAAAAAAAATAGCTCATAGGCCACTTAGAACAGACATGAATCTGGGTGGCCATTTTAAAAAAAAGTCTCAAGAACCCATGCCGCAAATTAAAGAGGAAGTCAGCCATTTTGGTTTTAAAGCAGCCACGTTGGACAAACTTCTACTGTGGAATTTGCTCCCAGAAGTCACTTACCACGTTCTACAAGAGACAAATTCCTTGTGTGTTGTTTTACATACTTGGCCAAGAAAGACTTCTTATGAGTGGGAAAGCAGCTATGCTACACAAATGAGATGCTAATTTGGTTCAAATGCAGACAATATGGAAATGGAAACTTTTTGTTGGACGCATGCTAGTTTGACACCAAGCCCACTCCTCCAGCTAAGGAGTCGCAGCACTGTTTGCACTTTTCACACTGACATCTATCCTCGCATGCCTGGATTGTATGTAATTTCGTTCTAAACGTGTGGTGTGCCAACACACAATTAGTATACTATACAGCAGAGTGTAAGTTGAATCATAAATTAATCCATTTACCGTCATTTCTGGACGATAGACCGCACCTGATTATAAGCCGCACCACTACATGTTTAAAGGAAAAAAACATTTTGTACACACATAAGCCGCACCCGTCTATAAGCCGCAGGTGCCCATATTGTTACATGAGATATTTACAAAGAAAGCCGGTACACAGGCGGCCGTTAAAAAAGTCTTTATATAGGCCGCTTCATTACATTAGCCGCAGAGTTGAAAGCGCGTGACAAAAGTCGCAGCTTATAGTCCGGAAATTACGGTAATTATTTGCCAAGCTTGTATGCCTCACGCCAACTAACATGGGTAGGTGGGGAGGTTCTGAGCTGATAATTTGGTGACTGTTGCTTTTTTTTTTTTTTGTGGAAGAGACCATTTGTTACAAGGAGGCCCACCAGCCGCCACCTCATGCTTGGACAGCTGGACCAGGCCGGCACACAGCCGTCTTGTTTGCGCCATTCCGGTTGTAAACAGTTGCCTACCAGGGCACTGCAATTGGGTGGAAAGCAGGCAGGGTTACCAGCTATTCATCTCAGTCACACACACACATCTGGTGAGCGTGTGCGAGTGTCTATGGGTGTGGGTGAGGTTTTCCCCAACGAGTACCCATCCAAACATAGGACGAAAAGGGTTTTCCCAAATTTGTATAGATTCTTTGATCGAATCACAGCTCAAAGATCTTGTTAGGTCACTTAGCAAAATGGAAGCAGTCACATGACCACCACTGATGGGTGGAGGACAATGTGCAGCATTGTGTGTGCGTGTGTATTATGCGGCAGGCAAAATGTACTCATGATGAGAACAAATGCCGTGGCTGTTTCCAGTTTCAAAAAAAAGCACCGCACGCCTCAAGGCTCCCTAGCTGTGGCGGAGTTGCTATTGGGAGGGGGGCAGTGTGGATAGAAGGTGTGGCAGAGAGCAGGTCGTGGGTCGTCTAAGAGGGAGGGTGTTGCAAAGTGGGTCGAAGGGCTGAAACAGAAGAGCGAGAGGGAGGTAGAGGAGTCTGGGTGTTGACAAAAAGAGGCGGCGCGATGCCTTTTGTTTGGTGCGTCACCATGAGAAACTCAGTCAACTTCATCTGTATGCAAACACTGTAGCTTGGCAAACACACAGTCACTCAACAGTGTGTGTGTGTGTGTGTGTAAAATACGAGGTGCCATTGTGCCATCCCCGTGTGGTTGCGCAATGATTCAGGAGAGAATGAGTCACGAGTTCTGACTCGTTTTTCAAATGTCATTCATTCATCCTGATAATCGGTTTGTCGTCACCTTCTGACGATTGTCATATCATAACAAAAATGTTCATCATAATGAACAGTACCCCCTTGAATTCACCACACAGCAATAAAAGATGTGGCGCCATTTTTTTTTTTAATGCGGCTTTCCTGCCATTGTTTGAAAATCGCCCAAGGTGGGATTAGATGATCTTTTTTGTAAACAAAATTAGTTCACAATCCCTCATACAATAAAGGTCATGCGGGTCAATAAAATACTATATTTTTAAGTTTAAAAAAAATAAAACATCTGTGGATAATTTTGCTATAAGTCAAAGCTGCTGCAGTGTACAGCCTTCTGGGAAACTACCCGTCGTCCAAATATAAAAGCGTTCAGATGGTTCAAAGTGAAAAGTTATTACATGTTACATAAGAAGCCACACTGAATGGAAACCCACCAGCTTTTTACCCGTGGCCCACTGGGAATATTCATCCGCCATTTTACAGTGATTTACGGTGACTCACAAAGAGCCAAGCTGACGCCAAACTTCCACGGAAACTTCTATAAACTCTCGCACGCACACAGACATGCACACACGCACACAACATCAACTCTCCTGCCAAGAACTTCACTTGCCAACGGGTTGTGCAGACCGAATCTCCTCATTTATACAATGTGGAGAGAAAAAAATGAAGCAGCTTTGGGACACATCTGCTGTACATTTCCACAGTAGACAACAATCCCTTACTGTTAGCGTTAAAAAAAAAAAAAAAAAAAAGGCAGAATTTCTATTTAATTTCTGACATGAGTCCTTGGGATTTTTTCGTGCAACCTGTCACGAACAAATTTCACGTCAAAAGGTACCAGGCTAATTTCTCTTAACTCTCCGAAGGACAAGCCATGAATGTGTCCAAAATGGCTGCTCCAAACCAAAATGGCTGACTTCCTGTTAAGTTTCCGACCTGAGTGCTTGTGATTTTTTTCCATGTCCGCTCGATTTTGTGTCACTAGGGGAAACTGGTGTTGGGGAATTTTATTTTATTTTTTTACAACTTTCTGACAATTGTCAAAAGGATCAAACTTGTCATGCTCCACCTACATTAGATTGCATGTTTAAAAAAAAGCTTCACAATCTCATGTCGCCCATCTGTTGAGGATAACTGCTTCCATTTGGGGGCTTATTTGGCTAATTCTCCAGTAAAAATCCGTAAGTATACAACGTATAACCCCCCCCCAAAAAAAGACTGCTTCAAACCAAAATGGGCACGTTTTTTGTTTCATTTTGGGCATGGGTCCTTTAGACTTTTATGTGTAAAAACATGTCCACCTAAATTGTTGTTGATCAAGTAAACAGATGATTTTTTTTGTTTTTGTTTTTTACTTGGCAACATTAAAAGTCAGAGCACTCGAATTTATAATTCCAGAATTTATGTCCAGAATTCTTATAATTCTCAATTTTGCTTCCATTGGGGACAATAGTGAATTTTCTTTTATACTTGAGCTTCAAGAAAAATTTGCAACATGATGAGGGAACTTTGCTGCCATTGTATTCAAACTCTTCACGTTCAAGCTTGTCCAGCCGTGGCGTGTTCATGAATCTTTTTCACGCCCTCCATTCTGCCGCCGCGCCCTAAAACCGCCGCCCTCCCAACTGGCAGGTTACACAGCAGGTAAATCCTTCTTTGTGAATGGCCAACTGATCACCATCAAAGAAACTTTACTTTGACTACATTAGACAGAATGACAAGCAGGGCGGGCAATCAATGTTAAGGTCCACTATAATGAAAATATCACCATAAAGCAACTTAAAAAAGAAAAAAAAAAAAAGAAAAAAACAATACATCATAATATTAAAGTGACTGAATGTTAATAAGGATCATCAATAGATATATGAAATAAATGCTACACATTGTGTAAAATATTTTTTACAATAAAGAAAGAAAAAGGTGTAAAAAAAATTAATAGAAAACTCAATTTGGCACAAAAAACATTTACAAAATTAGTTGTAAAGTATTTAAATAAAAAAACAGACCACAAAAAATAAGGAATATTTATACAAGATTTGTTGAAACAGCCAAGCCGTAGACAAAACAGATGAAAACAAAATTTAAAAAATCTATCATCGAAGAACTAATCTATCAAAATCTTTTAAAACATTAACATTCAATAGAAATTTGAGCGTATAAAATATCATAAATTAAAATGTGTAAAAAATGATTTTTATTCTTTTAATGTGTATATTAATTGCAATAAATCAATTAGTTAAAATCTAATATTTTACAAAAATATATTTTAAAACTGAAATAGTCCCCCCCCCCCCCAAAAAAAAACTTAAAAAGCTTGGATAAAAATACTTCCATTTATAACATTTAAGTGAAATTAATTGACCACTGGGAAAAAAAATTGCTGTATAGCAACGAGCTCCATCAGCACTCCTCTCCTTCCTTATTTTCATATTAAACAACTTTGAATGAGGAACCGTTGACACCAACAGCGCGCGCTTCTGCCCGAGGGCGGCCGTGCGGTTGGGGCCATGGTGCATGTGTTCTCTGTAGTAGTTCTACATTAACACTTTCTATTCATGCGAACACACACTTCACCATTTGCCCACATAGTCACTCATTCCAAACTCGGCCAATCAGATCGGCCCTGCTGAGTCACCGAGCACTCACGAGGGAAGGCTGAGGCTTGACTGTCGCTGGGGCAACCAAACACAAAGCAACCCAAGGCGCTGCTAGCTGTGCAAATGGGGTGATTCCGGACCGCAACTGCCCATCGCACGTCACGAGATTGAAGCTGATAATCATTTTGAGTTTAGAAAGAACACAACTGGAAATACAAAGCTTCTGCTAGCGGGAGGGGACAAACATTTCTAAGGGTCCACTATACTATATTTAGCAGCAATTTTCCTTTCGGGCCTCCACCCCGTGCTTGTAGACTGCTCCACGACATTCCCGGGATGCCAGTGTTACCTGCGGCATCCCGCAAAACAATCCGGCATGTCGTCACCCATGGGAGATGTTAATTTGACGACAATCCGCAGGCTGCTGGTTAGTCTCCAGACGTCCATTAACCCAAAGATTTTTACATACGCTCAGTACACGACTATAGAAAGCCTGAAGGTGTTAATTTGTTTCCCAAATTTGGGAGGCTAGAACAGATCACCCCTTAAAAGTAAGTCGCTAAATCAGAAGCATAAGGAGCTTAAAATGTCTGCTTCAAAATATTTAAAAATGGCGGACTTCCTGTGGGTGCGATAAAAAAAAAACTAACAATGTCCGCTTCAAACCAAGATGGCTGGCCAAATGCCATGTTGATAAAGTCAAACAGCCTGCAAGGAATGAATTAAAAAGAACAGTTCATTCCCATCTTTCAAGGAAAGTCCCAAAACAAGCTTAAAATAGCAGCTTCAAACCAAAATGGCCAACTTCCTTTGTGTTTTCCAGCATGGCTATTTGAGACATTTTTGTGGGTCTACTCATGATGGACATGCCTACCAAAATTAATGTGACCAAGACAAATTGGCTACAGAGACTGAATTTGAAAAAAGAAAAACGTATTCCTATCCTTTGAAGGACCCTTGGATATCGCCAAAACAAGCCGAAAAATGTCTGAAATCCTGTGTTTTTTTCAACCATTAGTTCTAAAGACTTTTTGTGGGTCTCCTCATGATAGTCAGCTACCAAATTGTGAAAATGTTGAATTAAAAATAATAATTGGTAATGTCGGAAGGAAAAGGTCAAATCGATCCTCGAGTAGCCTCTTCAAAAACAATTGGTTAGAATTGTGACTTTTTGTGCACGTCTTCTTGAGTCTTTTTGTTGGGCTTCTCATGAGAGACATTCCAACCAAATTTCATGTTGGTTAAGGAAAATTTGCTTTGCAGGGTATTCCCCACAAATTTGGCTTGCGCGCGCAAGTAATCCAACAATGGCCGCCCACTTCAAAACCAAAATGGCTGACTTCCTGTGTGATTTTGAGCATGGGTTCTTGAGACTTCTTTGCGGGTTTACTCATGATCATCATGTCCCCCAAATTTCATGCTGCCAATTGTACTTGGCTATGGAGTCTGACTCAGCCCCCCAGGCCTCCTCCAAATGGCAAAGGAAACATCCATCAAGCCTCCTTACCTGGCTTTGAGCTCCTTGTACTCCTCCCTGACCTTGCCCAGCTCCAGCTGCAAACGGGCCCGCTCCCTAGCCACCTGGTCCAGGGTCTTGCGGGCGTCGGCTAGCTCGGCCTCGTACGCCGCCTTGATGCCGCTCAGGTCTCGGCTGACATGCGACTCGGACTCGGTGATGCGCAAACGCAGGCCCGCGTTCTCTGTCTCCAACGAGCGCACCTTGTCGATGTAAACGGCCAGCCGGTCATTGAGGTTGCACAAGTCCTCTTTCTCCTGCAGGCGGGTGATCCGGGCCGGCGAGCTGGCACCGCGCCCACTGCGTCTCTGGGTCGACGTTTCCATGGCGATGGCGGCAAAGGCTTCGGATCGGGCCGGTCACTGCGGGGTTCGCAAAACAAAAAAAATTCTGTCATTCATTCATTCCCTTCTCTACTCCCTATTCACACTGTTGTTGTATTGCCAGTGAGACTTTTTTTATTTATTTATTTATTTTTTATAAGTAGTAATAAAAACTTTCCACAAGCCTCTAGGTTCAATTCATTTAAATGTCAGTGCCTGTTATTTTTATTTTTTACAACCTCTATTATTCTAGTGAGGAAGGCTGGACGCATTTCCTGGCTCAGTCGCACGAGAACAAGCGTCCATTTCAATGAGTCTTCCTGTTCAACCAGACCTGGGGAAATATGTGTCCTAAAAAAATGACACATTTTAGATTTTTTTTTTTTTTTTTTTTTTATGGACAGATTGGTTAATTCATCTGTATAGGAGGATTTAAAATTAAATATAAATTCCCTCATTTAAAATGCATTAACATTTTGGATTATAGTAGCTTTGGAGTTAGTTTTTTCACTTTAACGTTAAAAAAAAAAATCTGATTTTTTTTGGTGTATTTTTGTTTGGACTAATAATATTTATTGAGTGGAGGATTTTAAAGTTGAAAAATTTAGCGAGTTTTGTGAACATAAATGTAGTTTCAATTAATCTTTGTCTCTAGAAAAGCACTCGTTATTAATGAAAATGTGTTTTCAATCGTAGTTTTCGTTTTGCTGTTAACCAGAATAACCTCGCACGTTAACAAGCACAATCAGACTCGAGTTTCTACGGCAACAGCTGTCAAGCAGTTACTCAACATGCAGGCTGGCTCACAGGTTAGCCCCAGTGAACAGCTACCCAACACCACACTGTAATTTGCAGAAACCCATGTCACTCACCAGGCCAAGCCCCGCCTTTTAAAGCCACATACACTCGAGTGGAATGTGACGATCGCAATGCCCAAGTGGACACAAATCATACCTGCACCTCACATGTGCATGTTATTGTGTTTGAATACATAAACGCAAAGTAAATTCTTATGCATTTATTCAAACAATCTATAGAATACCTGATTCTAAAAATATTCAATAGCTGCAACCCTAATCACCAGTTATGAAACAAATTCATCAGTACATATCGCAATTTAACAACTGCCTTCTATTGAGAGATTTTTGCTCTTCAATACACATTTTAGTATCGAAAAAAAAAGATATTCCAGATAAATGTTGGAATTGTACTTTTTTACCATGCAGTACGACCACAGCATAACGATGCCTTCAGGAGCACTATCATCAGCGCTATCACCATTACACACCAGGACACCTACTTTGGGAAAAGTCCACTCGGAGGGGGGCTCCCAAGTGGGCGGCCAAACTTTTTGCCACCCACCAGCCTCACTGACATGTGCGCGCACAACACCCACATGAGCAGCCAAGTCCTGCGCTCTCTCCACACTCACTCAACATATAAAAGTGCTCATTAATACACAAAACCGCCCATTTAATACATCAAAGTGCTCATTTACACTCTTCACTCATGTGCGGCGCTTTTAACCAGCATCTACTTTCCAAACTATCTAACTATTTTTTCCCTGCCCATCTAAAAGCTGTTCCCGACCTCTCCCGGGCCACATGGAAAGGCTTCAAACAAAAAGGAAGGAAAAAGACGGAGAAGTTTAGACTTTACCTTTTCAGAGCTGCAAATGGAGGCAGAAGCTTACTCGACGTGTGTGTGTGTGAGCGTCAAGGAGGAGGAGGAAAAAGAAGAAGAGTACTCGCTTACTGGTTATGCGAGTGTGAGTGTGTGTGCGTGTGCGCGCGCGTGTGAATGTCTACGCCTGGAAAACTGGACTACTTTCCGGCTTGTAGGAAGGCAGGGAGGGACGGAGGGAGGCAACTAGGAGGAGTCAGGCTAGACTGTGTGAGACTGTGTGTGTGTGTGTGGACTGACTGTGTGTGTGTGTGTGTGTGTGAAGTGCAGCTGTTAAACTCTATCTGCGCTCACACAGACAAACTGACAGATAGACGGAGACCTCCGCAGATGTGATGACACTAAGCCGGCGCCCCCTAACTTAAAGTCTGTGTATGACTATTACAGTGAAAGCCCATTTATCACGGGGTTACGTTCCAGAACCACCCGCAACAGGTGGAAAATCTGTGATATACAAAGCAATCAAACACTCCAAAATATCCAACCAAACCATATCATTTGGTCCAATGAACACCTGCTAGCTTAATGCTAACATACGATGCAAAACGCTAAGAAATTCAATGTTAGGGTAATTCTAAACCTTCAATGAATTTCTACTTCAACACGCACAGAGCAGCAACGCTCACTACAAGAGTATACAACAATACTCAGAGACTACCCCCCCCCCCACACACACACACAGTTTTGATACAGGTGTGTCACATCAATATTATCACGCTCTGATGCTGAAACGTCAACACTGCATATCTACTAGAGACAGCAAAAAATATCGCTAGTGATGTATCATTGTGCCTTATGATACCGTGTCAACATAAAAATGAACTATTGGTATCGTATCGTTTGGCTTATGATGCAGTATCAATACCTGAGCGTCAATTGTCAAAATTGTTTCTCACTGCGTGTGTGCTAGGAGCAGGACATAATATGATTTATGGTTTTGGCTGGTGATACAGTATTGATACAAAACAGTAAAAAAAGAGAGATATTTCGGTATGGTGTCCCACAGGGATATATATTAGCACCATTTGTTTGTTTGCGCCAGAAAATAATACATCGTAAAAGAAATCTGCCTACTATCTATCAAATACACAACAAATATTCTTGGGTGACAAACAGGACATTCTATTTTAATGCATTCAATATAGTGTCAAGTACTCTAAATATAAACACTGGCCACAACATTTGTTCCGTTGTTATTAAAAAAAAAAAAAAAAAAAAAAGACAATCCTCACTTCTTTAAAGACATCCTTTGTACGGAATCGTCTGCGTCCCCATGAAGGAGCTTCTGGTGGTCCATTAAACCCAAAAATGGAGAACAAAAAAAAAATCCTGTAATCTGAAATTCCCATCGTGGATCCAATACCTCTAAAGTGGAATCTTCAAACGTCGCAATGAGGAGATGCTGAATTTGCTTTTATACGTTTTCTCTCTCTGGGTGGAGTTTATGGAACCATGGAAATGGAGAGGATACAAAGACAGGCACAGAGACGTGGACGTTTGCGTGTGTGCGCGTGTGTGTGGTTAAATATGGACCAAGTCCTGGTTTGGTCTGGTGGCAGGCGTAGTGGAAAGCAGCAGTCAAAGTTTTAAACAAACTCCTCCTCCTTTTTTCCCCTAAGTTGTCTTTCCATAAAATTTTTACTGACTCACCCGTCAACAACCCCGGACTGGAAGATGATCATCAAACATTGACGCCATGCCCAAAATGGCTGTGTCAAACCAAAATGGCTGACTTCCTGATCAATTCGGGAAATGCTTCCTTGAGACTTTTTGGTGCATCCTATCATGCTAAACATGCACATCCAATTTCATCTTAACTATGAGATGTGAATTTACCCAAGCTAGCAAGCAGGCTAGTGAAGTTAACTTGTCAGTATCTCGACATCAATTTACAGCCTGTATTGGGACTATAATTGCGGTGTGTAATACTAAAATCTTGATCCAATACAAAGTATATGTAGCACACCGCCAGTATTGCCTGTTCCAATACTGTTGAAAATCCCTTTCTAATATAAACTTTTAGAAATTGATGACAATCCAGCTCCCCAGACACTTTCTAGATTACAGATCTAGATTAGAGCGGTTGGGTGTCGAGCGACTGTGATGTAACACGTCAGACGAGGCGAGAAGCGAACACGAGTCGGGCCTGCAACATTCCAAGCAGGCACACACACTAAAGGTGTGTCTGTCATCTCTGACTTACTACACGTTCTCACACACGGAGGAATGTCAGCCTGAAATGTAAATGTGTTTGTAGAGGGGGAAGAAAAAAAAAAAAAGGAAAAAAAAGGTTTAATAAGCCAGGGCCTCCCGCTCCGGTTTTGAAACCTGACCTCCCGCTATTTTTTTTCTTTTTAAATTCAATAAAAGGCACTGGCAACAAAAATACAGCGATGAACATTCCCCAGTGGTGGGAGCTAACAAAGAACAGTTACTTTGTGGTACAAGGTGGCTGCACCTTTTGCAAGTATCGGTAATTTGCATGCCTCCATGTGAAAATTTATACTTTTGACTCCTTTGTCAAAATCATCTTGTGAGATGTATATTTTCAACCGTGGGTCAAAGTTTCATTGATTGAGGTCCTTGTGTCTGAAAAGAAACATTAAAAGGGGGAATTTGATGCTCCGACACCCCCAAACCTCCCAAAATGACAGCTAAGAAGATTCAGACGCAACGTAGAATTAGCAAAATTTTTGCTTGATGGGTACATTTATCTTTTTTTTTTTTAATGTTTATTAGTACATTTGAAAAATGTAAATTTCACACTGATAACATTTAGTGTTGGAGTAACTATTATGAATAAGTCATGGTACCAATTTCGCACCCATGGATAACGTTGGCCTTCTTACAAGAGGGCTGAACAATTTTCAAAGATAATTTAATTGCAATTTTTTTTCTTGCGATTCTTGATTTTTTTTTCAAGATCCTCAAGAAACAGAATCAAATTCATTAAACAAATGTTTTGAGTGAAGTGAATCTACATTCATATCTTGCTGGCAGTTTGATCAAGGCAAACTCTGCAATGCATCCAAGCTAAAGAACCACATTCGGGTACTGTAGTGTTTAAACCCCTTACTTTTTTTTATGTACTGGAGTACAGGGTGTGAGCAGTGACACTTCTGACATGCTCATTTGCCAGAGTGCAAATGTATAACACAAAGCGGGTTGTTCACATGTTAATGATTCAAAGAATCCTATCGCCCTCTCGTTACGATAGCACACATACACACTCACACATAAACAGAGTGACATGTGTTATCATTGTAGTGTCATTTTCCCTTCCTGGGTGGGGCCGCTGAGGACAAGGGCACGCGCACCCACCCACCCACACACACACGCACCCACCCACCCACACACACACGCCAGGGAAGTCAAACAGGCTCACAAAATCAGCGGGTCCAATCTTTTTGGATAACGCTAAATATGGGAAATTTAAACGCTTTATAGCGGTCTTCAATCACGTTCTGGTATCAATAGGCAAAGCGGAAATTTTTGGGCACGCACATAATTGTTTGACCTGGGGAGGACGGTTCAACATGGAATGCAAACACTCAAAGTGTACATTGGGTTCTACTGCTAATAGTAATGATGATGATCATGATGATGATGATCACAATATTACAACAAAACGGATTTTCTTTCAATTTCAGCATTTACATTTTGAATATATTAATTTGTGGGATTAAGAAATACAATTTATTTGTGAAAGTACAGCTTTCATCTAAAGAAAGAACAGTTTTTAATAAATGTTATTTTAAATGTGTTTTCATGTTGATACTAGACATCAGTTATTTTTATGCATATTTAAAATTTTAATAGCATTTTTTTGTTTTTTTCATTTTAATCGACCTTAGTTGCAGGCAATTTCTTTGATTATTTTAGTTGATTAATTATTCACCTTTATTTTTCTTTACACTATGTATTTTTTAGTTTTTTCAGATGTGTTTATTTCTGAAATTAAATGATTTAACTTCTTTCAAAAATATTTATTGAGTCACCTTTACTTTTTTTATTTATAAATAAAATGTATTATTATTATTAATTAATTTTTTTAGGTTTGTTGATTTAGTTTACGGTTTCGATAAATATTTTCGACATTTTTTTTTACCTCATTACATTCATTCAGTCAGTCAGTCCCATTTCCTTTTCTCGTTTTCCATTTAATTTATATGAATTGTTGATGTCTCTGTGACGCCCTCTGCCGACCTTTGACACAACCAACAAGCCCGTTATGATATCCGCTGGCGTCATCTAGCGACGGAGGAGCCAAAAGACAACATTCCAAATATATGTGCGCACTATTTAGGAGGTGACAGAGTTCATGACGTCACCCAAAATAAACAACCAGCTAATTTAAACAAATAGCGAACAACAAAAACCCGCTCCACGACCGGAAACGATACCTGACTTTTCTCAAATCTTCCTCGAGGTCGTCTTCCTATCCGGCGTCTTTGCCACGCGTGTTTTGCGTCAAACAACACTCACGCCGCAGTGGGCCCACTGTCACATAGCAGGAAAAAGCAGACACGTGAGGGGAAAAAAAACCCACGCGTTGAATCCAGGGAAGAAGAAGAAGAAGCCGCTTTGGTGCACACTGGCTGCAAAAACTAAAGACGCACTCAAGGAGGGAATGTTGTCTGAGTGAATGTGTGGCGTGGGAGTCGACTTGCTCGCTAGCTTTGCTTAATTGCACAGTGCCACCTGGCGGACGTAATTGGCAATCAGGGAGGTTATCTGGGGGGCGGGGATCAGGTGCCGTATTTATGGGAAGACGTTTCAGCATTTATTTTATATTACTGACGTGGAACCAAGCCGTTTGGGGCATTTTATATTTATATATTACGCACACAAAAGAAAACTAGCACACCATGAAATGTGTGCTTCATAAAAATACAGTTATAACAATCAAATTGAATTCAACAGAATGAAACCATTTTTATCACCCTGCATCCATTGGTCATTATGCTGTCTGACAAAAGAGCATCCTGTATAGTGATTCTTTGCAAAGTGTAAAGAATATATGACTGAGTTCTGTTATATTGTTTGTCTACATGTATAACTGCACGGTTTGTGGTTAGCCCGTTTCTTAAACTGTTACAGCATGAACACAGGGAGGCTATTTAGCATTAGCATTAAGCTAGCCGACTGGAAGTCAAAGCCATGTGGTTGTTGTCATTATTTTCTTATTTCAACTGACTGGGAGTGGCGTTAAACAGCGTGAAGCCTTGTTTTGAATACTTTAGGTAGGAATACAGGTAAAATAGTATTCAGAAAAATATATACTCAAGTAAAGCGCAGAAAAATCGATATAAGCACAGAAACACATCATTTGTGTTTTGTGTACCATGGACATCAACTCTATTCAGAATTGTTACATCAGGTCTAATAATATTACACTGTTTGTGTGTGTGTGTGTGTGTGTGTGTGTGTGTGTGTGTGTGTGTGTGTGTGTGTGTGTGTGTGTGTGTGTGTTTTTCCTCAACAGGATTTCAGTGATGTCATCCGCATGAGGTCATCCACATCCAGGAAGGAAGCGTTGAGGTGAGGAGTCTTCTTCATCATCTTCATGTTGATTGGAGGCAATGGAGAGACCGAGGAGGATTGGATGGCTGGGGGGTGGACGCGGGGGGGCGGGGGGGGGGGGGTATTCTGGGTGGCAGTGACCTAATGGCCGCAAAAAGCAATGAAGTCATCCACACTGACTCATATGCCCACATGACAGCAACATTAGGTCCAGTGCTAACTATGTGTAGACAAACACATTTTTGATTGTGGTTTAATTAGGTGTTTTTTTTCCAAGTATAGTTATTTTTATTTGTAATTATTATTTATTGTAGGTTTTTACTATATTTTTGAAATATATATTTTATACCTCTTCATGTTTAGTTATATTTCGTATGGTATTTGGGGTATAATTGTATTTTGAGTTAAATCTCTCAAACTCTCCGTAAAAAAAAAAAAAAGCCATTCGAAAAGTGCTGACTGAGCAAAAATTGACACTGCGCTGCAAATGTAAACTGTTGGTTATGGAAAGACTAAATGTAATATTAAGAATATTTACGATAAATGATATAATCCAAAATATGAAAGTCCTGTTTCTCTTTTTTTTTCTTCTTGATTTCGAAATGGGTCAATGTGACAGGCAACATAATTGTGGGGTTAAGCAGCCTCTGTGCAGCTCTTCAAATGGATCCAAAGTAATAAAAAAAAAAATGACATCATGTCTTTTTATATCACCATGATTCTCACGGTTCAAACTGTTACTGTTGCACACATTGGCTCGGAAGATGTTGCACTTAAAAAACACACACACCTACACACATTGAAGATTTTTGCCATTTTTATCATATCATTATATTACATTATATTACAAAGAGAATGTATATTTGAGAGTCATAGGCGGCGTCCTGTGGTGTGTTGTTCCTGTGGTTTTATATACAAAACCGTTTTTATTCAATTTTTTTTTAAGAGGCATTTTATTGTCTTCGCATTTTTATCACTACAGTACTTATTTTTTACTAGCGCATTGACTGAAAGCCTCTTACATATATATTTATTTTTCATTAATACATTGATTTTTTTTCTCAATTTTAATACGATTTTAATGATGATTTTGATGTTAATTTGATTGTGAATATTATGGGCACCTAAGATCATTTAAAAGAAAAAAGAAACATAAATAATAATTGAATTTAAAATATAGTACTTTCTTATTTAAGGTGAAACTAAATGACATTTTATATTATTACTACTACTACTACTAATAATAATAATAATGATGAGTTTCTAGAATTAGCTGTCAGATATACGTCCTCTCCTTCTGATGTGTTGCATACAAGCAGAGCCCCCCCCCCCAAAAATAATTTTACTGCCATCCAAATTGAGCATGATTTGACATTTTAGTCACTTCTCTTTGTGTGGGGGTACCTAATGAAAGGTCCCATGAGTCTACCCCCCACCCCCCCACCCCCCTCCACTACTATTTAACTGTAGCTCGTCGCCACACACGAAACCAACATCTGCATCAGGGCTAAGCGACTATAACGTTGCAAACGCTCAGCCCCCCCCCCCAAAAAAAGCTGAAATAGAAGCTTGACGTTGACCAAGCGGAGTTCTTTGTTGCGGGGAGTCTGACATCATCGCCCTGTTGAGCACGTGCTGCTTGGCCGAGTGAGTCCCTTTTGTGCAGCGTGCGTCTTTTTTTTTAATTTTTTTTATACAATATTTAATTATTGTTGGGGAAAGGAAATTTGCTGGTGGACACTCAGAAGGGACACTCATGAATGTCTTTGCACGTGGCTACTGTGGACAAGATAGTCTACGACAGTGGACAAAGAAAGGCCTTGTGTGTGTACGTGCGTGTGCGTGTGTGTGTGTGTGCAAATGTGGGGAGACAGTAACCCAAAGATGCCTTTCATCATCAGAGAGGGAGGGAGGAAAGGACAGTGGGGACCACTCTGACGGCCAGATGGTCCCAATCAGTAACCTGACCTCACTTGTACTTTCACAAGTATCCTGTAACTCACACAACACACACACACACACACACGCGTAAAAACCTTTGAGCATTTATTCAATTTCTTTGATATCCACTATATAGGCAATTCAGCACACTTGTCCAACAACTAGGACACACTAACAGAAACTAAGAATGCAATGTTTTTCTACCCCTGACGTCATTTTAGGCTTACTAGTCTGCCATTAAAACTGACTAGTAAACTATGCTGTGCATAACATTGCTCAGCCCAAGTAGTTGACCTTTGTCACACACCCTACTAGCACACTGTTTGTCCTCACCAGCAGGACAACTTTTGGCAGACTAGTAGAATGTCTTCCTAGTTATGATTTTTATTCTACTAGTGCTACTTTTAATCTAGCGGTATGCTAATTGCGTGAAGTATAACCATACTAGTAAACACCTGTGCTGCACCAGGTTCAACTAGTAGCCTCCTGAAGCTTACTAGTATAACCCAAAATATCCACTGGTAGTTTTGCCACACTAGTAATATGCAGGGCTCTATTTTCATGGTCCATTGCTAGTGCGTCCTGATTTTTGCGTGAGCATAAGACTCATTGTTTTTGTTGTCCAGTTTGGCAGATTAGTTTCCATGAAGGCCGGTGTGGTAGAAGAAGTGTCTTGGAGATGCACCTTGTGGACTGACAATTTATCCATCCAGCCATCCATTTTCTGATCCGCTAATCCTCACAAGGAGCCTATCCCAGCTGTCTTCGGACAGTAGGCGGGGTAAACCCTGAACTGGTTGCCAGCCAATCGCAGGGCAAAAATAGACGAACAACAATTCGCACTTACAATCACACCTAGCGACAATTTAGAGTGTTGCAATAACCTGCCATGCATGTTTTTGAAATATGGGAGGAAACCAGACGACCCGGAGAAAACCCACGCAGGCACAGGGAGAACATGCAAACTCCACACAGGAAGGCCGGAGATCGAACGAACCTTGCACCTCTGCACTGTGAGTGACAATTTAGTGGCAAAAAAATCAACCTAAAACTTACATCTGCTCAGACCGTGTAACAGGGTAGATAGCTGGTCTAATGTGACATATTTAATTTATGAATATGTGAACAGCGGGCATCAAACCCTCTGAATCATTGTACTGTATCTTTTAAAATCATGCCACTGTGGGTGGGGGCAGTCAAGACTCTGGTGTGCTGAATTTAAGGCAATGAAAGGAGTCGCTTTGATTGGTTATGGTTAAAGTCAGCTGTGATCACTCCAACAGCAGCGCATCCCTCCCTCTTTCCTCCTCCTTGCACTCAACTGAGATACGCCACACACCGTGCAGTTATGTTTTACTAGTATGCCAAATTTGTTCTAGAAGCGTGCAGAAATTACCGACAGTGAGGGGAGGTGAGCACAAAGTTTATTCGAACATAGACTTTTTTTTAAAGTTGGACATCAAGGCTATAGCGGGAGAACAAAAGATCCAATGGCTTTCTGTAGCTATACTCGTATGCCAAAAGCGGCACTCGTGGAGGAGAAAAAAAATGGACTAGTAAAAGAGTGGTTGTAGTCAAGGCAGAAACCTGATCATGGGTGTCCGTATTGATTTGGTCTCTCCTGTCGCAGTCCCACCTCCCCTTTCCTTCTCATAGAGTCACGCGACCTCTCGGACAAACGACACTTCACCCACCGCCCAATCCCAGAGTTTAAGGATTGGGGGCAGAATGGTGGGATTCCCTCCCCCTTACTCCCTCTGTGACTGCATGCATCACGCCATTCTGATCTCCTCCTGCTGCTATTTTTTGGGGGGTGGGGGGGGGGGGACTTTAATCCCATTCTCACACCAACACACGCACACAGGACTTCGAGGAGAAGCCTTTCCCCAATTGGCTCCTCCCATTTGCCCACATCAAGACTGTGATTATACACCTGCTCCATATTTACACATTTTCTTTTCTTGCCACAATGCAATTTCAATGGAACTTCAATTTATAATCTTAATTTCGGAGTTGGCTGCTATTAAATTCGAAACATAAAATCCATGTTTGACATTGCCGTTCATTTCATTTTCAACTCCGCTCGAGGGCCAAAAGTGTAAAAAAAGGGCAATCAAATGTTGTTTTTGATTAAATACAAGGGTTTTTTTCTGTCTAAGAAAACACCAAAACTATTTTTAAACACCGTGATATATTTCTTTTAAGTGTGGAATTTTTTTTAAAAGATTTTCTTTTTCACAGCACAAATGTTTGACTGTCACACATGTGTAAAAGTTGTTCATTTTAATTTACTTTGATTTAATAAATTATCACATAAATTACAATTAATTTAATTTTAATTTATTTTATTTAATTAATTAAAATGAATTTAATTGTAATTTATGATGGAATTAAAATTCATTTAATTTTAATTTATCATACCATTTTAAAAAAGCATGAATGCTAACATCTTGTGTGTGTTCAGTTTTGTGCAGTTTTCTTTGGGATATTTTTGGTTATTTTCTACATTTTTTGACTACACTTCGGCTGTAACTCATTTCTTGACGTATAACATCCAAAAAGTCTTTAAAAAATGATTCTTATAAAACTGCACAAAACATTTAATCACATGGTGCATGGTATCACGTTTGCTGTCAGATAAATTTGAATGTAAACAAACAACTGCAACTCTTCTGTCCCATTTAGTCCTCTCTTTTCTCTCACTTCAACGGACTTTGTTTTAGCGTTGGCTCTTGCCCCTTATCGTATCGATAAAGATGCATTCTTTGCCGAATGGAGAGGATGTCGGTAAGATCAATATTGGGGTAAAGCTCCTCATGGTTGTAACATTGTAAACAAGCGGGAAAAGTCCAATCAATAGAGCCAAAATTCTCCACCACATAAAATACCTCGGCCAAAAAGCTACACACATCCCAGCGTGACAAGGAAGAAAGTAACGGAGTTGTTGTAACAGGCTCCAAAAAAAACTCTCTGCCAAAGAATATCACGGCCAGAAATGCTGAAACAGTCCAAAACTGGTTAGCACAACATATAATGAACATTAAATGACAAAAAAAGGTAGAAAAGTACAAATTGGGGAGAAAACTAGCAGTGCTGTTGTAACAGACCACAAACTCATCCGTCCCTTTTTTGCCATTCAATCTTTCATTTTTTATTATATTTGGACAAGTTTCTTGAAGTAAGGTGGACCAAAATGGTAAAAAGCTATCAAGTGCTTATTTTAAACTTATCTTTACAATTTATGGTAGTTTTTTTTTAATGATTGAAAATAGTAACTTCTCACATGTAGTAGCAGCTCTTACGTTTTGTGCACATTTTTTTTAAAGGGATGTTTTTCCTGAGGATTTTGGTGGCTTTTAGGTGCCTGCCCCCCCCCCCCCACCCCTACACCCCCAAGAGTCAACTCGAAATGTGTGTGTTTCACAAGTGTACAGTGATCCCTCGCTCTAACGTGGTTCACTTTCCGTGGCTTCACTGTTTCACAGATTTTTTGTGTGTGCAGTTTTTTAATGCTTTTAACCCTTTAAATCAGAACGCGTCGGCGGGCCCGTATGTGAACAGTGCAGTATTTCCAAAAACTATTATAGTTATTTGTTGAAAACGTTTGTTTGTTTGTTTTTTGTAATTGGGCCTGAAAACGGGGTTTGGTCTTTGATTTCATTGTATATATAGTTAATTATTGTGTAATAACTGTAAAAAAAAATAAAGTTCACTACTTCACGGATTTCACTTATCACTGGTTCTTTTTTTTTGTAATTGGGCCTGAAAACGGGGTTTGGTCTTTGATTTCATTGTATATATAGTTAATTATTGTGTAATAACTGTAAAAAAAATAAAGTTCACTACTTCACGGATTTCACTTATCACTGGTTCTTTTTTTTTGTAATTGGGTCTGAAAACGGGGTTTGGTCTTTGATTTCATTGTATATATAGTTAATTATTGTGTAATAACTGTAAAAAAAAATAAAGTTCACTACTTCACGGATTTCACTTATCACTGGTTCTTTTTGGAACGTGACCCCCGCCATAAACGAGGGATTACTGTACACCATTTCCATAGTACAGTGGCCCAAAAGAGTCAAATAAAGTGGATGTATGTAAAATGACTTTTCCTTCAATATATTTTTCCTTAAATTTTATGTGATTTAAAAAAAAAAACAATTTCAAGTGCTTGATTTTTGTCGATATCTCTCAAGAGTCAACTGGAAGGTTGTGTGTTTCGGCTGCGAAAACTTCAAAAGTACATCACCGTGTGGCAGCAGACGAGAATTGTCAAGTAAAACTTAATGTCCGTTCCACACACACCCCCTCCCCCCTTTACGTAATTCCCCTCGAACGTAAAAAGGTGCCATCACACATTGCCGCCCTGGAGAATTGTTCATCATCCCTTTTTTTTTTTTTTTTGGAACAAAATGCTGTGCTGAAATGGAGAGGAGCCTTTTTTTTTATTTAACGCGCGTGGAGATGGAAAACATTTTAGTGATGAGGAGGAGGAGGAGGATGAAGAGGGAGGGAGCAAGGCTTATGAGCTTGAGAGTGTCATGTTGCTCATGCAGAGTTTGCCTTGTCATTCACATCCTTGTGCACACACATGGCCAACCTTGACTTTGACTCTGAGGAATAAAACAAAGAGGTGGTGGTGTTGGGGGAGGCGGGGGGGGGGGCAAAAAAAAAAAGCACGTGTAGTTACTTCTGTTCGAAAAACTGTACGTGCAAAAGCTTTTGTCTGTGTACGGCGGTTGAGGGGGTCTTTTGTGTGCTCCCACCAACATGCCGTCAGGCGTGGCTTGTGTGCGAGGACATCTTGTTGGGGAGTCTGAAGCAACGGGTGCGCTTCTTTTGTTCGCCGGCACGGCTGCTGCTTCTGCAAAACGCTTTTTTAATTTTTTCTTTTTTCTTTTTTTTTTTTAGGGAACTGGATGTACGGATGGCCGTATACGACCCCGTACTCGCCCCCGCCTCCTACATAGGCTCTGCAGTCTGCCAACTCCCTTCCCCCTAGTATATATTATATAAATATATATACAGACGCCGCCCCCCCCCCCACCACCACCACCACCACCTCAATCCCTCCCCCTCCTCCTGTGCCAGACACCCTCTAGTCTATACATAACATCCTCATGCAGAGACGACAACGTGGTGCCGCAAAGCGTGGCTACACAAGGTGGGCGCACCCCCCCCCCCACTCACAAACCCACCATCCATCCTCACTATAGGATTACTATTAAGAAAAATAATAGTACACACGTGAAGAGGACTAAAGTTGACGTCATCCTTTCCCATGGGCATGGAAGCTGATTCCCTGTTTCTTATTTCTTTCCAGTGGATTAGCCAAACTACAATAATCAAATATTCATCTTCACTAATTTAATATTTATACTGTAAGGGGGGGGAGTACACATATAATGGGGACTTAAATGGACGTCAGAAGCGGTTTCTCTATTTTTCTAAACAACAAAGAGGGGAAAAGTGTAACTATCCAAATATTTTCATGTTTTTATTGATGGGCGTGTGTGTGTGGGGGGGGGGGGGGGCTAAAACCCCCATTCAACCTCACTATTATTTCCATTAATGAAAATAAATAATAATTATAATAATAGTCCGAAAATAATGACACTCTTTCCCAGCACCTGAATTCTGTTGTTTCAGAGAACAAAAATGCTGATTATCCATATAATAATACAGAATATCACATGGTTCTTTCGGAGCATGAAGATGAGGAGGGGAGCGGCTTGTAGGAGCCAGACTGGGTGGAGCGTCGCCCCCACCCACCCCCATTCAGTCATCCCCCGCCATGCCCCCCCCCACCCGCGAGCCAACGGCAAGTCCAACCCGGGAAGAGCGCGCTGTCGCCGGCCTTGTTCTCCTCGCGTGTCCCGTCCGCCCCTGGAGCTCGTCGGCGAGCTAACTGGAAGTAGTAGTGTGGGGGTCCAGGGGGCGAGGGGAGGACTGTTAGGGGGGGCGGGGGTACGAGGGAGGGAGGGAGGTTCGGCTGGGTGACTGGTGGGTCGGTCCATGGGAGGGACTAGCGCAGAAAAAGAGGAGGGGGTGGCGGTGGAAGGAGGCGTCTGCGAGGAGGCTGTTTCTCTCTCCAGTCTCTTCCCCGTCGTCTTTGTCTCGCGCCACTCTTTTGTTTAGCCATGCCGAGCCTGCTGGTGCTTGCAGGGATCATGGAGAAAAACGGGGGCTACGGCGCCGATCTAGCCGGCTCCGGCTTCGGGGGCGAGGCGGGTCTGCTGGGGCCCCCAGACGACGACGAGGAAGACTCCCGCGCCCTAAGGGTCGCGCTCGGCCAGCTGTCGCTCCTGGGGCTCGGCGAGGGCGAGGACGGTGGAGGAGGAGGAGGAGGTGGAGGAGGTGGTGGTGGAGGTAGTGTTGTTATCGGCGGCGGTGGAGCTCCGACGAGCGGAGTGCAAGACCGGAGCAACAACAACAACAACAACCACCACAACAGTGGAGGAGGAGGAATTGGGGGAATCGGTGGACTTGGAGGCGGAGGGGACGCGTCGATCCTCCAAGGCAAGAGCAAGTTGTGCGCCTTGTACGAGAGCTCGTCCGGGGAGCCCAAAGGACGCGGCTGCAACATCACCGAATGCGTCCCGGTACCCAGCTCCGAGCATGTTGCCGAAATAGTGGGCAGGCAAGGTAAATCCCCCCCCCCGAAAATGTAAAAAAAAAAGAAGCATGCTTTCTTTGCAAACTTTTTTTTGTTCCAATGTTACCTTTAACAAAGAAAAGGGAGTGGTGGTAGTGTGTGTTTTTTTCTGGGTACCCCCCTCCCCTTATTTCTCCTTTTCCATGAGGCATCAGCCTCCCACTTTTCCTGCCTCATAAGTTCCATCACCATCCAGGAGCTTTTATTTATTTTTATTTTTTTTGATGATTTGTTCATTTTATCTGATCCCCCTTTTTTTTTCTAAGCAATCGTGTAGTGAAGCCAGAGAGTCTGGTGCATGATTCCACAATCCAACGCCATCAATGTCAGCGGAGCGTTGGCTTCCTTTGTCGTCTGGGACGCGCCAGACTGTTCAAAAGGCAACGTGCTGTTGCGAGGAGGGCGGTGGGGAGAGAGGGTGGGTGGCTGAGTGGGTGAAGGTTGGGGGGTGATATGGGGTGAGGGCTGGCAGTGTGGAGAAAGGAGGTCTGGCTTCCACCATGTTCTGCCTGGGATGATGTTTGGGGGGGGGGGCGGCTTGTCTATATGGCCCACTGACACATTTGGACAAAGGAAGCGAGCCATCCAGTCAGTCAGCCAGCGTAAACATGTCATATTATTGCTATTTTCCGTGATCATTTTTCCTCAGTTTTTGAATTACACAATGTTTATGTACAGTTAAAAAAAAAGTTGAGTGAAGTCAAAATATCAAGGCAACCAATAAAAAAAAAAAGAACTTGGGCAATTCAACAAAATATCTTAAATATTGCGAATGTCAAAATTGTCTTTCTCACCTTTTCCAAAAAGAAATTAAGAGTTTATCGAAGTAATTGTCCCTCAATTGAAAGATATACGTGAAAACAGCTCAGCAAATTGTTTTGGAGTGAGAACTTGCTTGCTTTGTTGTGCTAACACTGTGGTCATTGATGTCAATAATTTATATTTTCAAGTGGTTCCAATCTAAATTACTGTTTTAGCCGCCCCATTAAATACAAGTTGTGTTTTTACAGTGTGGTGATTTAATTTTCAGGGATGCTAAGGATTCATTTCATTCAGTACGTGGCAGAAAACATAACAAGATGTGATTAATAAAAACATTCAAATGCCAATGGGAATTCTGAACTTTTGGGCATTTTTAGACACCCTCCAAATTGTACGATATTTAGACTAATGACCCGAACAAACCTAATGTGTTTTATGTGGACGTCACAAGGACAGGTTTTGACAAATTTATTTACGTATGGGAGCACAAAGGCTGAAAAAGAAATTCCTAAAAAAATGGACAACTTGTTTCTTCACACTTTCAGCACTAAAGGTGCGATGAAAAAAAACAACAACAAAAAACAAAGGTAAAAATGTGGGTCAGTTTCTCATTTGTATAAAGTTTCAAGCCGTTTGAATTATGAAGGATTGCAACAATGACCATGGCTCATTTCAGTCAGTACTGTGGGCCGAAAGCGTTATTTAAAAAAAAAAAAGTCAAAATTGCTCTATATTTTAGCGAATGGATGGACACATGCCAAAAACAAATCATCTGTCTTCTTTCGACGAATTTATTTAAGAAGAGCGGCCCAAAAGGGTCAACAGATGTGACAAAAAATATTTTTCAAAAACATTAAAAATGAGATATGTGATTGAAGTTAAAATTTCAAACCTCTGTCCAATTTTAGGAGGAATGACTTCTTTGAACTAACCCCAGCAGAGATCAACTTTCAATGGCTGACAAAGTGTTCTTCTTCTGATAGCAAACTAGTTGCGACTCAACACTGCCTCTGCTGGTCATGACACACAAGTGCAAAATGTCATTCATCTATAAAGAAAAATTGGTACAATCAAATTGGTCGGATTGACTCGATTATTTGTTGATTTTCATTGTCCCTGCGACAAAAAGTTCTATTTCATACTATATTGTGTGTGTTTCATGAGTTTCAAAAAGTTATTTTTTTATTCTTTAATGTATATTTCTATATTACTTAATTACTAGTTGTTAGATAAACTAACAGAGGTGACACACTTTTGACTGTTTTTCAGTCAACACAAACCCACAAAAACGTACTTCTTTTGTGCCAAATAAAAAAAAGGAACTTTAGAAAAAAGTAGCACTCTACATTTTATGACACCTTAACCCTTATGGGCCACCATACATGTTTTTTTTTGTAGCATCATTGTATTAATTCAATGAAATTCTTTAATAATATAAAACTTTGCACTTTCCGGCCACTATTCTTCACAAAATAAGTCCTAGTTAGTGTACATAAGACACATGACCACATTCCTCTGGGCATTGAGAAAGCAACCAACATTCTGAGTAAAAATCTCCACCAAAATTGCATCAATATGCAGAATTGCTATCACACACAAAACGTTTTAATCACACACACAATACAATCAAGCAATTATTTAAAAAAAAAAAGTCAGAGCAATTGTGGAATCCCTCAAACAACAAAAACACAGTACAATTCATTTAACAACTAAATTAATTAAAATGCCCTTTAAAAAAATATGCAGCATTCCAACTGCCAAAACATGTTATCAGACTTTGTTTTTTACTGCTCTTTTTGAGCCTGAATACAATCAAGCAATTAATGTAAAAAAAAAAAAGTCAGAGAGATTGCGGCATCTCTCAAACAACAAAAACTCCGTACAAATTGGCTACAAACCAAATTTATTAGGATGCCCTTTTAAAAAAATCATTTCAGGCCACTCTATGTCCTGAAATGAGTCAAAAGAAGTCCCGCGGACACATCCCTCTGTCCATTCGGAAACAAAAACATTCTTAGGAACAAGCATTCCTCAAAAGGGTTCCAACTGTCACCTCACACACGATGTTGGCATGTGGTGATCTTTTGCATTGTGTAATTTGGAAATGAAACAAAATTGTACAACACTATAGAGCACCATATGCTAACATCTGGTGTGGCGTGGCCGTCACAACATTTTCCGGAATATTTTTTAAAAATCCCGACATATCAGAAAGACAATTCAGAAATTTGTGAATGATTACCAACATAGCCAAAGATTGTTACAATCAAAACAATGATGGCAGACCTGAGGTTCTTGCTGCTAACTTCTCGACTGTTTATTTACAAAATGTTATACAGTCATACCGAGGTTTTCGACCATAATCTGTTCCAGAAGGCTGTTCGAAAACCGATTTGTTCGAAAACCGAAACCACACTCTTTTAAAAAAAAAAAAAATCTTTATTTAACACATCTGTTCACAATGGAACGCTACACAAGGAAGCGTCACTTCCTCGTCTACCCGAGGAAGCGTCACTTCCTCGCGTAAGGAAGGTGAGAGGAGTCAAGTGACGCATTCAAGTGCGCTCAGTTTGTTCGAGAACCGAAATTCGGTCGTCATCCGAGGCATAAAAAACTCAAAATTTTTGGTCGAAAACCGATTTGGTCGAGAACAGAGACGTTCGAAAACCGAGGTTTGACTGTATGTGTAGCGTGTCTTTACATTGCCAACTAGTGGCCGGGAATGCGCATTACAACATTTTCAGTCATTTTTTAACACCCATGATCTGAACCGCTGTATCCTCACGAGGGTCGCTGTCATGCTAGAGCCTACCGCGGATGACTTTGGGCAGTGGGCGGGGTACACCCCGAACTGACTGACAACCAAACGCAGGGCACACATAGACAAATAATCATTCGCGCTCACAATCACACCTACGGATAATTTAGAGTGAACAATTAACCGAACGTGCATGTTTTTGGAATGTGCGAGGAAACCGGAGCACCCGGAGAAAACCCACTCAGGCACGGGGTAGAACATGCAAACTCCACACAGGAAAGCCGAGGGCCCTGAATTGAACCCTGTGCACTGTGAGGCATACGTGCCACTGTATATTTAAATTCCCTATTAAGAGACAACCTTCAAAGTTATTAATTCCTGGTTTAAACCCATTCCTTCAAATACGTGACTGTAACTCTCATGGAAAATTTGCAAAATGAAAATGTACAGAATTTTAGAGCCCTATGTTTTAATGGTATGTTGTTGTCAACATACACGTCACCGAGCAATTTGCCGTACTTCCACTTACATCATTTTGGAACGTTCCCATCGTTACAAATGAAGCATCTCGAGTGACTGTAAATTCTGGTTGTGTGATTGATTAATCTCTGCCCCTGTAATTGTCTAATTGGGACACTCATTTTGTACTGATTAAAAGGCGGCGTGCAGGAATGTGTTCCTCCGCGACACTGTCGCGTCGATTAGCCTCATTAAACCACCAGCACGGCCGGCTGGGGTGCCTCCACGGGGTGTTTGCAGTTGACGGGTTCGAATGGGGCGGGAAAAAAAAAACCCCAAAACAAATCCCCAAAGCTTTCTGGCGTAGGAAAAGAGCTGCCGATTTGTGCGCAGGTCCCTTTAAGAAAGGCCTGACCAGTCAATAACCAGGGCGCTGGCTCTCCCTCTGTTTCTCAATGGCCGGCTGAGTGAAGGCATGAAAATATCAAACTGGCCTCACCGCAGATTCACAAAATAGGCGTGAATCCCTCCACCACCAACGAACGAGCGGACGTAGGGCAACAGCTGGGCCAAAAAAGCAAGCTGCGAGTGGCCCGGTCGCAAGTTCAAGGGGAGGTCAAAACTCTGAAGGATGACCGTGATGCTGCGAATAGATCTGCAGAGGTTCCTCAGGCCCACCAGATCAGTAGTAAAGAAAGTGTTTGCTTTGGAAGTGCTCACACAAAAACGCGGCTGTTCTCAATAATCATACGCCAAAGGGGTTTGATCTGGCTATCATGAAGTTGGCTTGTTGGTTGTCAGTAAACCTACCGAAAAAAACAAAACAAATGTTTAACCCAGGGGTGTAAAACTCCATTTTACATTGTGGGCCACATACGGCCTCGGTAGATGTCAAGTGGGCTGGACCATTAAAAATTATACCATAATCTGCTATAAATAATCAAAATAATATGTCTTTCCTTTGTTTTGGTCTAAAGAAGCACAAGAATACAAGGAAAATGTTGAAATTTAATGAACATATCTTTTACAAAACATTTCATGAAGCACCTTAGATTTCCTTAGTCAAATGTGCAATTTACTTTTATCATTCACATATATGCAGTGTAACGGATCCCAATGACTGTACAAAGGCACAAAACCTTAACAAGTAATTGGTATTGAAAAATATAGTCATGCACTTTTAAGATTAAACGAGATTTATAAAGAAAGGAATTTTTAAACCATTTACACGAGCATATAAAATCTAAATGTAATCCCTGCCTACACCTTACAAACGAAGGAGAGTGCTATAATATGTGGAAAGAATAAAGTACCGTAATTTCCGGACTATAAGCCGCGACTTTTGTCACACGCTTTCAACTCTGCGGCTTATTTAACGAAGCGGCCTATATGAAGACTTTTTTAATGGCCGCCTGTGTACCGTCTTTCTTTGTAAATATCTCATGTAACAATATGGGCACCTGCGGCTTATAGACAGGTGCGGCTTATGTGTGTACAAAATGTTTTTTTCCTTTAAAAATGTAGTGGTGCGGCTTATAATCAGGTGCGGTCTATAAGTCCAGAAATTACGGTATTCACATGTCCTTGATAGCGTCTGCTGTGTTGGGTCTATCTCAGTGATAGACTGAGGCTGCTGTTGTCTTCTTCTCTGATCAAAACAATGTTATCTTTTACTCTGATCAAAACAGTGTGTCCCCCTAGCGGATACTCCACGAATTGCACCTTATTAAAAAGATTCATTCTTTGTCTTTTATGCATTTTTTTTTCACTTTTAAATTATCCTGCGGGCCTGATCAAACCTCCTTGCGGGCCGGTTCCGGGCCCCGGGCCGTATGTCTGACACCCTCAATTTAACCTGTTCAGGGTAACCTGGTGAAAATTCTGGATGACTTTGTTGGTGTGACAAGCAAAGCAGGGTGCCGGGTTCTGTCTATCACAGGGGGGGAATTACAAAACGGTGGTGCTTTGATAACAAAATATGCTTTTGAGGTGAAACTTGGTGACAAAAGTTTGAGAACCACTGCTTTAGACAGTCCTTTGCCCTGTTTAACCCTCATGCAGTATTTTTAAGCGGCTGCATGAAGGGTATTACGTCCTCGAGGATTGTCCCAAAAATGTCCCTCTTCCAATGTGCAACAACTTCTTTCACTTTAAAATTTTTTTCACTTTCAACCCCTCAAAATGTTCAGTGGGAATTGGCCAAGACATAGATATACATCCTATGCAAAATTTCAGCTTCGTGGAGTTATTTTTCACTGTTTTGTCTGTGGTGTCCATTTGCCCAACAGTCCAAAATCGTCCAAAGTGGCCGAAATGTCCAATTTTGGGATAATTACTGCATGGGGGTTAAAAAAAACAACAACAAAAAAAACCGCAAGGCAAGCTTCCTGTCTTGGGGTTGTTTGGACAAACCACCTAACCAAGTCACGTTGCATGAAACTGATGAAGCATTCATAGACGAGAGGTGAAACGTCTTTGACGACAAACAAAGCAGTCCAGTTGCGATCCGTCCCGGTTTGGTTCGGAAAGACGCCGAACCAATTTTGCTCGCATGACCTGATGAAGACTTCTCAGATTAGAGGTGAAAAATCCACGACAAAGAGAGCGGTTACGATTGATTCGATGCCGTGAGAAAGAAATGACCTGGACAAATGAGAATATCCACAAGCATTTTTTTTTGTGTTGGTGTGTCTGTAGGTTGCAAGATCAAAGCCTTGCGGGCCAAGACCAACACCTACATCAAGACCCCCGTGCGAGGCGAGGAGCCCGTGTTCTTGATCACCGGCCGCAAGGAGGATGTGGCCCTGGCCCGCCGCGAGATCATATCCGCCGCCGAGCACTTCTCCATGCTCAGGGCATCGCGCAACAAACTGGGCGTGTCCTTCAGCGGCTCCCCGCCCACCCCGCTCCCGGGGCAGACCACCATCCAGGTGAGGGTGCCGTACCGAGTGGTGGGGCTGGTGGTGGGCCCCAAAGGCTCCACCATCAAGCGCATCCAGCAGCAGACCTGCACGTACATCGTCACCCCAAGCCGGGACCGGGACCCCGTCTTCGAGATCACGGGCTCGCCCAGCAACGCCGAGCGAGCCCGCGAGGAGATCGAGGCGCACATCGCCTTCCGGACGGGAGGACTTCACGACCACAACAACGAGAACGACTGCATGGGTCCCAACGGCGGCAGCAGTCCGGCGGGGAGCAGCGGGAGCGGCGGCGGCGGCCTGGAGAGTCGACTCCAGCAAGTGTGGGGCCTGCAGGGGGGCCAGCGGAAACCCCTTACCAGCAGCTACCGCCAAAACTTCTCCGACGCCCTGGGAGGGGGCGGCGAAGGAGTGGGGATCTACAATAAGGGAAATTTCTCCAGCTCTGGAGAAAAGCCTTGCTCCTTTTTTGGCTCGGAGGGCGCCCAGAGTTGGGGTGACCCCGACTACCCCAAGCAGATGGCTTTCTACGCCCAACAGCGATCCAAGAGCTTCGGAGGGCTCCCGTTGCCCCTTACTAGACTCTCGCCGGGGCTGCCGGAGCCGGCGGCCAACTCGTCCGTCGGCGGCGGCGGCGGCGGCGGCATGGCGTCGGGGTCGCCGCACGCGCAGGCTCGCCGCGCCCACAGCGAGCCCACCTCGGCGGGGGAGGGCGGCTTCCCGGGGCGGCTCCCCGTACCGGACTCGCCGCCGGCCGTGCGGGATTGCATGACCTGCTTTGAGAGCAAAGTGACGGCCGCCCTGGTGCCGTGCGGCCACAACCTCTTCTGCATGGAGTGCGCCATTCGAATCTGTGAGCTCAACCACCCCGAGTGTCCCGTGTGCCACACGCAGGTCTCTCAGGCCATCCGAATATTCTCCTAAGGAACCGCGTCCCCTTTTTTTAGACAGCTTTTTTTTTTTCTCTTGGTCTCTCTCGTTTGTCGGTCGGCTAATTAGTTGCCCTTATTACAGTTGTTGTTATTATTATTCTTATTCCTATAATTGCGATACATTTTCTCATTTTTCCAGGAAAATTTTAAAACAATCAAGCAGCTATTTTAGAAGGCACTGCTTGCTTTACTAAAAAAGTATAAGAAATATTTTTCAGTTTTTCTTTTATAGACATATATATGCATATATATTTTATAAAAATTTTGTTTATAAGAGAAGCATTGTACCTTTTCAGGTTTTGATTTTTTTTTTTTCTTCATCTTTTGGTTTTTTTAAGATGGGACTGCTGCTGTTATTCCGAAACGCAGAATCACAGTGTAGGCCGACAAAATGTGAACATTTTATTACTGCTATTCCATTTTATTTGATTTTTTTGGTATTATCACATTACCATGAAGTGGGATTATATGGAAGGAGGATTGTTCAATTCACACCGCACCATACAATCATCTTGGGTCGAAAAGAGGGTTGTCAATCACACTTTTTGATGGTAAATGAATCCTTTTATTGTGCTTTGACAATAGAAAATGTGAATGGATTTTATTCAAAGCACTTCTTCAATAGTTATACTCTTGATTTTTTTTTTTTTTTGGGATGGGGGGGCGGCATTACATTATTATTCGCCATATTATCGGTGCCATTGTTTGGACCACCGGCTCCCAAAATGAGCGGATCTCATGGAGGAGGGGGCATTGATTGCGCAAGGCTTGCTGTAATCTGCTGAAAAGATTCAGTGATGCTCGCCTTCCCCTCGTGGTTTAAAGGACTCATTTTACTTGCCCAGGACAACCGACCCCCCCCCAAAAAAAGCCTTTGAAATCGGACCGGTTGGCCTCGACGAACACCCCCCTCCAAACCACTTTCTTTCTATTCTCACTCGTACATTCGTCACTAGAAGAATGTGAGCAAACGTCATGCAGATAAGACGAGAATTTGTTTTTGTATTGGGCGTCTGGCTGGAGCAGGTGTGGGGTTATCTCGACTGGTCCCCCCCCCCCACCCGTTTTGTCTCCCTTCTTTGACCACATGTTCCCCTTCCCTGGGCTGCTTACAGTGTGACCACCCCACACACCCCCTCGCCTCTCGGATTGAGGAGCGTTATTGTCTGCGGGTACTCGGACAGCGGGGCCTGGCGAGCGCTCTTTTGATAAGTAAATGGGTTTGGTCCAGGTGCGGACCGGAGGGGGGAATTCAACCCCCGCTGTCGTGCCCAACCAACCCCCCCCCCCCCCCCACAACATACGAGATTTGAAAGCCACACTATTGATGAAAAAACATGTGGCCATGTTAAAAAGAAGGCACTGTCACGAGGTGTAGTGTGAACGCCCCCAACCTCTCCAGCCAAACCCCTTTATTATAGCCGCCGCCCCCCCACCCCCACCCCACACACACACACATGCACCAACTGTGAAATTCAAAACAGGGTTTACGTGACAGATCCAAAAAGGCCCACCCACTGACCCCCCCCACCCCAGCTACTGTAAGGGACATCCTGCAGCTGCCCCTTCGCTATGGACACTCGGGGGCCCCAGCCAATGGGAGACCCCCGGCCTCCTCCTCCTTCCCACTCCCCTGCCCGAGCTTGAATGAAATCAGGCAATTGTAATTGACAGGAAAGCGGGGGAAACGCCCCATTTAACTCGCCCTCGCTCTGAATCAAATTATGCTCAGGGCCCAGCGCTGGGGGGGTGGGTGGTGTGGACAAATGGGTTATTGGGGGGGGCTTAAACTGTTGAATTAAAGAGGGGGGCTTGTCGGTAAGGGGTGGGAATGGTAAAGTCCACATTATGCAGAACGATACTATCTAATTACATTGTTGAGGTGTGTGTAGATAGCCACGATACATCATGACATTTACAGCACAATAATGACGCGAGTTAATAATAACACTCCCAACTTTTGCTGTCCCAACTATTGCCGGAAGAAATCACGATCGGTTTCCAATCAGATTGATCGGCTGTCTAAGCTGCTTTCAGACACAAGGGGGCCATATTTATATGATTCTGGGTGGCTGTAGTACTTCTTCAAAATATTGAGAACTGATGATTGGTGTATCCGTTCGCAATGTATCATGATATCAATAGGCCATCGTATCCCTATCGCCTCGGTTTAAGGCTTCAAACTGTTTTAAAGGTAATGGGGATCGATACCCAATGATGCAATGTATTGCAATATCACTTCCGCTTGAGCCTTCAAACTGTTTTAAAGGTATCGGGTATCAATACTTTGCTGATGATACACTGTATTGCAATATCGATACAAGGGAACACGTATCGCCTCGGCTTGAGCCTTTCAACTGTTTTCGATTCTGTTATTAAGGTATCAGGTATCGATATCTATTGTGAGTCTACTGATACAGTGATAATGACGTGATGTATCGCGATATCGATATCTTGTCCAACCCCCAGAAAAGACGTCTGTCTTATTTTAAATTGTGTACCAGCCACATCCTTCCCTCAAGAGAACCCCCCTCCCACCCCCCGCGCCCCCGCCCGTGGCCTCCTCTTAAGAGCCAAACACAAAGCAAAGCACGTGTAACACTTACAAAATAAAAGTAACTTAAACTCTAGGACAAGATAGTAGAAATAAAGAGTATCATTCTATGTAGAAATTGCACAGCACAGTCAAAAAAAAAAAATATTCTTAGTATTTTTGTTTTATGCCTTAATGTTACACTTTTTTTATTCCAATAATGCCATTCAGGCTGACACGTTGGCCTTCCATTGCACCAACCCCTTACAATAACTTTTCAAAGTTAAAGAATGTGAATCACGCTTGGCTAAGGAGGGGGTTCAGGAAATGACACCCTTAACCCGTCTGTTATGTCGCGGGTCAAATTGACCCGTTTTATTGTGAAAGAGAAGTCATATGAAGTCGTTTTGGGGTTATGAAAAGTCACATGTTGGCTGTGAAATGTTTGTAATGGAGCTAATAATGAGACTTTTTTTTTTTCAGTTTCTGACCCTTTTGGCTAAATTACATGTCACGAGTCAAAATGACCCAAGAACATTACTGCTGTTCCTGAAGACCTAACAGCAGGGTTAAAAAAAGAAAACACTTACACTTACAAAAAATAAATATGAAGAGTAAAGCACCTTATTTACTAAGCGAAGAAGCGCATTTCATGAATACCAAACCGACCACTGATGGTGAAATATTTCCTAGAATCTAAGACATGCACATAAGGATTCCCTTTTGTTTTTGTTTATGTTGTATTTCTTGTCGCTATCGCGACGAGAGAGGGCTGCCTCTTTATATCCGAGTATTCAAAGACTCTTTGTAAATAAATAACACATTTATTTGCGCATCGGACGTCCGGCTTCCACAAAGCTTTTACTACGCCAATTTAACACAGGAAAAAAAAGAGAAAAACTTATTATTATTATTATTATTATGTGTTAGCCATCACTTTGACTCGAATACTTTATGAGATAGATCCATAGGTTTAATACATATTATTTCAAGGGATTAACATAATCAGACGCTTCTATGATATCCCTTATGAAGCCTGTAACTGTAAAAATCTGAAAAACATAAAGGTTCTGATGAATTATATGTGTAATAACAATAATAATAATAACAACAATAACCCCTGAATGAAGACACACTTTTCTATGTACATTAAGATGAAGCAATAAACGGTAATATTCCATTCAGACTACTTTGACTATTAGCATTTAAGCATTTGGTAGCTTGTCGCAGCTCTTTGATTCGTAAAAAACAAAAAACAAACAAAAAAAAAACTTTCAGGAAAATTGCTGTGCTCTTCAGGGTCTTTTTTTTGCGTGATATGTTGAATATTAAGCACTCGTTTCAGGATTTCTGAACGGCAATGAAAAGACGAGATTGGATGCTAACAATGCTAATGACGCTAACGAGTGTCTTAGCTTTTAGCTTAGCTTCCAGATTTCGCCTCTGCTTTGTATTACGGTCACATGTAGCCAAAGACCAACGTATGACCAGAGCCAACTTAGTAGTTAGTGTTCTAAATGCGATATCGTACATTGTGAAAGCAAATCTGTGAAAACATATCAGGTCTGGGACGCCCCACAATCGAGTCATGTTTCATGTGTGGGTCACTATTTACACAATCGGGGTGACGTTAAAAACAAGGACAATTTTCAGAGTTGACTTTGGAGTTTTCCATTGCATGCTAGCAAGATATTGTATCGTATAGCTAAGAGTTAACTGCATACAAGAAGCTTTACGACCTCAAGGCTCACGTGGGGTTTTCCAAATGGTATAAAGCATCGCAGCATAGTTAAAATTGTCACACAAAAATAAGATTGCTAAGAAATGTGCGTAAGTTTCATTTGTGCAGCTCGCGCCGGTATGAAATACTTTGGATAGAGACACGAGTGACCTGAAACGGGCGGCGGAAACGGCTCACGGCGACATTTGAGTCGTTAATTTTTCCTTAGTATTATTTTTTACAATATTGTATTACGATTTTTTCCGTTGTAGTCAAAATAGGAATTGTTGATGTTTTTTTTTTTTTATTGCTATGAAAACGGACGTATGCATTTATATAGAATCCCTTTGAAGGAGTGATAGGAAATCCATATTCTCAATGGATGCACTTAAGCAATTGTAACCAACTTTTTACAAAAATCGAGCAAGTAATGCATTTGAATGTATGAACAAAACTCAACCTAATGCACTCCTTATTTGTTTTATTACCAGCTTTAAGTTTTTGTTGTTTCTTTTTCTCCTTTGGATGGAGTTTTGAGGAAAGAATTTGTGACGTGTTTTCAATATATTTGAGTTGTTCAGGATACATTTATAGAAAGTAAGTTAAAATGACAAAGAAAAAAAAAACATTACAGTTTTGTCAAATCTATTTTGCTAACATTGGTTTTTATTTCTTAGAACGCAGAGAGTGGGGGCGGGGGGGTAAGGAAAACAAAAAAAAAAGTCAGTATCTGGATGTTATTTAAGAAAACAAACCTATTTAAAAAACCTTTTTTTGTTTTTTAATTCAAATGACAAGAAGTTAATATATTTCTAAACAAGGTGGGGGAAGTCAGTTTCTACGTAAAAAAAAAAAAAAAAAGTTTTATTTATGACAGTTATGGACGCCGGTCGACACTCGTGCCACGCCCACGACCGCATAGACTATTTTTTAAGAATTTGGAGATATTTTAGTCACAGAGCATCAATCTTGTGCCTCGATTATATTAGTATTATTATTATTACTATTATTATTCATGTCCTGCATTAGTAACTCCCCCTTGCCGCTCCCCCCCCCCCATATACACATATGCCTTCAGCTGTAAGCCCATGGTACTGACTTACTGACTGCATTACACATTTCCTCTGTGATTCAAAATCCAAAATCAAGGTCTAAGGTCATGACTGCATACAACTTGTCATTTTGGACATCGCCAACTCCACTTTGTGTTTTGTTTTGTTTTGTTTTTTGTTTGTTTTGGATTGACAGCAACAGAGCAGCTTGACGATGGCCGATTTTTTATTTTTTTTTAGCGGGTTAGGCGGGCCCTCGAAGGCAAAACGGAGGCCCGGTGGTATTCAAGAGTAGTAGATCAATGTACTGTAACTAGATAGCACACATAACACACAACAGGTTCATTACTGTACTAGTTTGCATGTATGTCGTGTGGTCACTTAGGGCTAGATGTTCATAGTTGGGAGCATTTTCGGAGGTCAAAAGGAGGCGAGTTTTGATGCCGGGCAGTCCCCACGTCGGGTTATATGAACAGTGAGGCCACTTCCTTCAGTTTTGCTGAAAAACTCATCACAAATCAAGCTGAAGTTGTGTTTTTTTTTGTTCAATACCTGGAAAGAATAGCGAGTACGTCAGAAGCCAATGTTTCAGTCTATGCAGGTGTGTCAAACTCACTTTGGTTGTGGCCAAGTGCCAGTTTTGGCTGCCCTCAGAAGGCCGTGAATGATTGAAAATTACATAATCACCTCGGCATATTATTACGTGTACTCAATTTGCCCTGCTCATTTATATATATATATATATATATATATATCCATCCATCCATCCATTTTCCGAACCGCTTGATCCTCACTAGGGTCGCAGGGGGTGCTGGAGCCTATCCCGGGCAGTAGGCGGGGGACACCCTGAATTGGTTGCCATATATATATATTATATATATATATATATAATAAAATATTTATATATATATATATAATATAAATATATAAAATATTTATATAATATATATATCATATATATATTATATATAATATATAAAATATTTATATAATATATATATCATATATATTTTATATATGATATATATATATACAGTATATATGTATTTGAGATTATGAATCATGGAAAATAGTGACAACCAAACATAAATATGATTGCTAAGTTGATGTTAACTCACGATGGTGCGTTCTGCTTCTGTGACAATATGAGCAGCGAACCATCCTACAGGCATCTACTCATCATTACAGCGGGTTGAAAACTTGAATTTAAAACTTGAATTTCAAAGCCAAGCTGGGCGAGGCCCTCTTCCCACAGCAACCTGTTGAAAAACACGCTTGACGAATATACAGACGCGTGTGACAAGATTCAATGAATGGATTTCGGGTGACGTATACAAGCATCCAAGGCAGCGAATGAGTTCTGAGATAGGGAGAAAAACAATCAGTCATATTTGGGGAAAAAAAGTCCCGGGAAATTCAAATTTTTGTACAAATTTTCTGCTGTGATGAAATCAAATCCAGTTAGCAAGAAACTAATTTGACGCACTTGGATTTGTTTTCGAAGACCACTAAAAAACATAACGTCGCCAACCTTGAGTTTTGCGGTCAACAGTAGACCAAAAAGGAGTTTGCCTCACTGTTCCAATACTTTTGGGTGGCCTGTATACAGTATTTGCATTCACCTCACAGCAAATGAACTTGAACTTCCTGTGGTTTATGTATTTATTGGTCAAAACTTGACACATTTCCTGCTGTACGTGACGGGACCAAAAGGTGAAAACTCGCAATCTTCCTCCGAAGACGGCCGACGCGGTCGACAGTTTGTCTCTTGGTAGCGTTTTCCAATATTTGCAGCACAAATAGTATGTGTGTGTGTGTGCGTGCTTCATGCCGGTCTAATTGTGGTGGTAATGCGTTAGTTTACGGGCCAGCGTCATCAAGCTGGCGTTAGTTTCTGGTTTCTCTATAAACGGTGAAAAGAGGGTCACCCCATCCCCTTACCCCCCTCACGCGTGTGTGTGTGTGTGTGTGTGTGGCGCTCTGTGGCTGACCATCAACTTTTTTTGATGGATGGGAACAAAAATGACAAACAATGAAAAATGGAGAGAAAAAAAAAAATCTTTGAACTCTGTTACATACAGTGTGCCATGCACTCGACGAGGCATGTGATATTGCAGGTTTATTTCTTATAGCACATGTTTTTTTGGTGAATTACATTTTTTGGAAGACATTTTTATGATTGATTAATTATTATTATTATTATTATTAATGTATCTGCTCCATGTTAGTTCTGGTTCTTTGTTATTTTTCCAAGATACAAGATGTATTGTAAATGTTTCTAATAAAAAGAACAAAATGAAAACGATCCCGGTCATGGAGTGAGTTGTACTTTTGTTATTTTGAGAGTTGCAATGATCAGAAAGGTTTTTTGTTTTGTTTTTTTCCCCAAAAAGAACATTTACCTCAACAAAAAATAAATAGGCACGGGTCATTGTAACTTAATACATGTTTAACGGTTTGAAAAAAAAAAAAAAGATCGATTTGGGTGAAAATTGGACAATGCATGAAATAAAATCAATGACTTTTTCATATTTGTTTTTAATTCATTCGCTGTCAGCCATTTCCAAAGCAGAATTCAACATTTTACGATTTGTTTTAGAGCATTTTGATCAATCATTCACCACCAACACAGTGTACAGTCTCTTCCGTCACCCGAGTTTGTTTCTATTTTTCCGTCCTTTAGTACCGTAATAGGCAGTAAAATAGTTGATTTCACCAGAAACACCGGTTTCTGACCAAAAAGCGGGAAAAAATTAGCTTTTTGTGAAAAGAAACATGTTGAGCAGAACAGTCTTTTACGCAATTTTTTTTTGTTGCTATTGTGACACTTCAAACTACAAAATAACAAAAACAAGGTTGAGAAAATGCGTTTGATGGGAAAATAATTCACAGACGTGAGTACAAAAAGTGCCCTGACGCCATGGCTCGAGCTGAACATCAGCGGCTCTTCTAAATAGTGTTCCTCAGAAGAATATATTTGTCTGTGGAGGTAAATGGTTGGATTCCAGTTGACAAATCTAAAAGTCCACAGCCGTGAAAGAGTTCATGGAAAAAAGTGGACTTTTTTTTCCTTGCCCATTTTGAAACCTGGTCAATTTGACCCCAAAATAGGAGCAGGGTTAAAATTAATATATTCTCCTCAGCAATCAAAAGGACAATCAGTCAGTGAATCGAAATATATAAAATTCATGGTAGTAAAATGGCGCAGCGAAAGTGGCTGCTCCTATACTTTTTGTTCTTCTACTTTCTTCCTTTCATAACTTTGCTGCTGCAAGTTGGGAATTTCTCCATTGTGAGACAAATACAGGTTTTCTTAATCTTCTTAAAAATTGTCTGGCGACAACGTTAATATTCTCTTATTCATGCTCATTAAGTAACATCATTTAATTCCACCAAATGAAGATATAAAAGACACTCTACTACAAATCAGATTTATTTGCACATATACAGTCCAATATACATAATAGAATAGTGGTTTGCGTTTCCATTTTTTAAAAAAACAAACAATAAAAGCCCTGTCCTGCACCACCAAGTTTAAAGACCTGTGAAGGCCACACAGCACACACACACACACCAGCTGATTGTGTGTAATTTAAATCAAGCCCTTACTAACACACTCTAACAACTTTTTATTATTTTAAAAAGTAATAAACAAAAAAACCTCCCTGCAGGAAAGACAAGCAAGCGAGGGTTGACCTCTGCAAGGCAAAACTTTTTTTTTTTTTTTTTAAATGTCCTGGTCCAATTAAGACAGAAAGCAGTAAGAGTCTCCGGTATTTACATTTAAAGAAAAAAACAAAAAACAAAAGCGAATGAGGTTCCATCCATTTATCTCACAAAAAGGGGGAGATGTGCCTTTGAGTCCCCCACCGGTCCCCCAGACAAAACCTGAAGAAGTCAGACCAGGATCCAACATGTGCTTTTATGAAATACAGCTCCTTGTCGCCCCTCTTGGAGAGGCGGATGTCCTCACAAAGAATAAGCGTGAATTTTAAAAATTAATGCAATTCAAAGCATAAAACGTAGTGTTCAATAAATATTTTGGGATGAGACAATTGAGCAATTGAGGGAAGTGGCGACAGTCTTTGGGAAGGTTCGACTGACGGTGGCAGGAAATTAATGTGTTTTTTTTGGGGTGGGGGGATTATTAAACTAGTCATTTTAATTTTTACAGAGTGCTAATCTTCCTCAACCTCTCCTCCATTTAACCCCCGTCTTATGTCAAACCGACATTCAAAAGCAAAGATATGTAAAAAGGTAGGAAGTGTAGCGACTTAACTGTAAATCTGAAAAGCGATGGTGCATCACCATGCGATACAACTCGGGATGCAAAATCTTGAGAATTTTCAAAGTTAGAAATTTACCATGGGAACTAACAAACAAACAAAAAAATGGAGAAACAGATCAAATTGCAGGTTGGCTATTATGAGGGCACTTAAAACACATTGAGATTTTAGCCGAACCCTGACTGTTGTTTATGCGCTGAGAGGTGGGCAAGGAGAGCGATTTTATGTTTGCATGGGTGTCTGGTTATGACAAAAACAAAATGATTTATTTTCAATACCTTTGCAATAAATGACAGTGAACCACTCTAATATCCATAATGGCTTTGCCGCCATGTTGCAGTATTCAAGTGAAAGGAGGCACATCATTTAACCAGGCCAAAGCCTTGTCTAATAGAAAAAAAAAAAAAAAAAAGTATTTTGGGTGACATTTTGTGGTCTCTTAGTACCAAGGAAATATGTTTATGTGAGCTGAGGAGCTTCACACTTTGACAAATGTTGTGCATGGCCACTCTTGTGGCATATGCGGACAATCATGAAGCCTTTTGCGAGGGGTGGGCTGTGGGGGGGGGGGGGTTCTGTGGCACTGAACAGTAGTACCTTGACGCAATACACCACTGCTCAAACCAAGTGTGGGGAGAAAAAAATAGGGGGGCAATTAGGTCATGTGACGGGCAAGAAGAGCTATCTTCATAATTTGTAGAGGTGTCTGTAAACGACAAAACAAAAAGTTGATATTATGATACCTTTCCAGGAAATTACCCTCAATTTACAATGAACTCCCATGGAAAGTTTCCAAAAGTGCCCATCTGAGCCCCCCCTAGTAACTTTATGGAAATTTAGCCACCCTAGCTATAACCTTTAATTATTTTTTATTTGTTTTCGTAATGGTTCAAAATGACCAAAGGAACATTAACGCTGCTCCTGAGAACCCAAGGTAACAGGAGGGTTAAACATGGATAATGTGCGTACACCCACCCTCCCTACAATAGTTCTCGTGAAGAAGTGAAGTGGGTTATCTCTACCCACTTCTTGGTCTTCCTCACCTGTCTGTCTGTCTGCATCTAACGGTGGCTGTGAGGCTCTCAGTTGTTCTGGCAGCACATGCCCTTGTTGGACGCGTTCTGTGTGGGCTCCACCGTGATGGGCACCACATTGGAGGCGGGCGAGAAGTCCGAGTCGCTACGTCCCGACATCTGCCGCTGTGACACGATGTTGTAGATGGCTGAGCGTGGATACGGAGAGGGAGAGGAAAAAAAAAAGAGAGAAAGAGAGAGGGAGAGAGAGAAAGACAGACATTGGGGGGGTGTTTCGTACAGTCCCCTCCAAAACTATTGGAAGGTCAATTCCTTTGTTTTTGCTGCGTACTGGAAAGATTTGGGTGTTGGATCCAAAAATGAATATGAGACAAAAGTTCATAAATACAGCTTGTATCTCATGATCTTTACATTTAGATGTGTTAAACAACTAACGACAGAGCATCTTTTCTTTGAAGTCATCCACTTTTTAAAGGAGCAAAAATATTGGAACATGTGACTGATGGGCGTTTCAAGGTGCTGCGGTGTTGCCATGGTGATGTAAATACCACGGAGTCAAAAAGCTGGAATTCTGAACTTTGAACATATTCATCCTTTGATCTGAAACCCAAATGTCTTCACTGTACAAGAAAAACGAAACGAATTCACTTTGCCATTCCCCACTAAATACACACTCATGCTTTCTTTTCAACTCGCGGTGAGGCCGTTAGCAACATTAGCTGCCGCAGCGGCGGCTCATTGATGTCAATTCTACTTTCCCGAGAGCTGAGGTTGGATGCTGTAATTGAAGTTGAGGTGTCACAAAGTTCTCAAACGGCAGGAGATGCAAAAATCTTCAGACCAAAGTGAAGCAAGGTGGTCCGTTTTAGGCATTTTGGGAGGTCATTAACTCAATTCCAGTTCAGCTATACGACACATTAATCCACTGATGTGAATTAATACAAAGCAGGTGCAGGGAGCTGAGAGGGGTGCTTCCAGGTCGCCCGAGTGCACCCATCGATGCAAGAACACGATTATGCGGATGTTGCTGCCATCTACAGGCAGACAACAGATGGTGTCTGACATTGGGGGATTTTGTCGAGGGCAGCGATCCCCGAACGACTCCTGTGTTGTCAAGTGCGGCGTTAAATTATTCAAGATCTCGCAATGTGCCTTTCTTCAAAAATTTTCCAAGTCCATTCTTTTGAATCAGTGTCATTTGCTTGTAAATCTTTCAAAATAAACTGAAATTGATCTCTTTCTCTCTCTTTTTTTTTTTACTTTCAGAGAACCCTCCCCCATTAAATGACATGTATGTGTGTGTGTGTGGGGCGTAAGTTCCCCGAGTCGGAGTTTGTCAAAGTCCTGGAATTCACCCATAATTGGTGCAACAAGCCAAAATGGCCAATTTCCTTTTAATTTTTGGGCACAGGTTCTGCAAACATTTTTGTGAGTTCTGTTATGATAGCACCCAATCGATTGTGGGGGATTTTCCTCAGGTACGCCGGCAAACATGCAAACTCCACACAGGACGGCCAGAGCAAAGATTCGAACCTCGGAAATGTGAGGCAGACATTCTAAGTACAGTCAAATCAGTTTTCGAACGTCTCGGTTCTCGACCAATTCAGTTTTTGACCAAAAATTCCGAGTTTTTTATGAGTTCAAATTTCGGTTCTCAAACAAACTGAGCGCACTTGAATGCACCATTTGAGTCCTCTCGCCTTCCTTACACGAGGAAGTGACGCTTCCTCGTGTTGCTTTCCATTGTGAGCAGACGTGTTCAGTAAACATTTTTATTTTAAAAAGAGCGTGGTTTCGGTTTTCGAACACCCTTCTGGAACGGATTATGGACGAAAACCGAGGTTTGACTGTATTTGTGCACTGTGCTGCCGGCCATTCAAATCATTGCACTTAAGATGTCATTTAATTTAAAACATAATATAAAATCTCAAGGACCTGCCAAAAAACTGTAATAAAATAAAAGTCACCTGTGAGAATAGTCTGGAAGGCAAGCTCCACATTAGACGAGTCTAAGGCCGACGTCTCCAGGAAAGACAAGCGATGTTTTTCTATAAAAACAAAACAAACAGATCATGCCATCGGAAGCCTGCAATAATAAGCAAAACTAGAGAATGCAATATCTGTAGAAAGTGTGCGTGAATGCCGAAGAGCTGACGCTGAACGGAAACGCTGTGGAATTCATTGAACTGATGAAATGTAGAACGTGAGACTTGAAATTGGAATGTCTGAGTCAGTCTAGAAATAGTATAAATGTAAACTATTGATGTTTATTTATTTATTCAATTATTACATAACATATGAAAAATGTGGCAATTTGAGGATTTGAAGATGGATTGGGAAATGTAGAAGGAATGTAAATATCGGCGTTGTCGGGCAGAAATCTTATATGGCCAAATATGGTAATTTCTTACTTTTTCAAAAATCAATACAACAATCCCCAATTCCAATGAAGTGAGGATGTTAAACATTAAAAAAAAAAGTGCAAATCATATTCACCTATATTTAATTGAATACACAACAAGATGTTTAATGTTCAAACTGATAAATGTAACTATTTTTGGCGAATAATCATTAACTCAGGATTGCAACACATTCCAAAAATGCGCGCAACAAAGATTGAGAAAGTTGATAAATGCTCATCAAACACCTGTTTGGAACATCCCACAGGTGAAGAGGCGAACTGTGAATAGGTGGGTGCCATGATAGGGTATAAAAGGAGCTTTCCTGAATTGCTCAGCCATTCATAGGCAAAGATGGGGCAAGGTTCACTTCTTTGTGAACAACTGTGTAAGAAAATAGTCAAACAATTTCAGGACAATACGCTCCCTCAACGTACAATAGCAAGGAATTTCGGGATTTCATCACCTACGGTCCATAATAGCATCAAAAGGTTTCTGAGAATTTGGAGAAATGTGAATTGTGAAAAAATAAATAAAATCAATTCTCTTCAGCCCTGACGTAATGATGGATTCAAGTGTCAATGATCCGGAGGAGGCACCTGCAAAGTCCCGGGCCTCGTCGGTCGGCACGGCTCTCAGGTGGCGCAGGTCGCTTTTATTGCCCACCAGCATGATGACGATGTTGCTGTCAGCGTGATCCTGCAACTCCTTCAACCAGCGCTCGGCGTTCTCATACGTCAGATGCTTGGCGATGTCATAGACCAGCAGTGCTCCCACGGCGCCGCGGTAGTACCTGTGAAATAGCAACAGGACGACATTCAGCACACCTTTCCAGTTTTCCCACTAAATTGCGGCCCTACAACATAGATGTCAAACTCAAGGCCAGCTGTGGCCCGCCACATCATTTTAAATGGCCCGCAAAAGCAAATCAAAGATGACAACTTCCATGATGCTTGCTCAAATCTGTTCCTGTAAAATGTCAAATTTTCATATGGAGTAAATCAGTGAGGTATTGTAAGCATTTTCTTGTTACCAAACCCTTCATTACAGTTAAACAATAATTGAATAACACGTTATTCGTGACTTCGTTATATAGTTTCAGTCGTAACGGCCCTCCAAGGGAAACGGTAATTATAATGTGGCCCGCAACAAAAAATTAGTTTGACACTCCTGCCCTACAATGTCTCAATATTTTTTCTGGGTGGTACATATACTTTTTGTGGAAATCTGCAGTACATAGAGATCATTTTGTATGGGCTTTTATAGCTTTTTCCGTAAAGTTTTATTGTCCTCTTTGCTGCAGATTTTCTCTTGTTGTGGGTGGGTCCAGAGCGTCTCCCCCGTGATAAACCGTAATGCGATAAATGCGATTAAATATCAAATAAGGGCATTGCACTGACGCAGAAGTAATTGCCCGGTATCGCTCCTGTCCTGCAGTGTCCCAGATCTGCGCCTTGATGGTTTTGCCCTCCACTTGGATGCTGCGCGTGGCAAACTCCACACCGATGGTGCTCTTGCTCTCCAGGTTGAACTCATTGCGGGTGAAGCGGGACAGCAGGTTGCTCTTCCCGACGCCGGAGTCACCGATCAGCACCACTAATGGTGGAGGACAGGAAAGAGAGAAAGAAATACTCGTGTTAGCATCAACATTGAAATAGACCACCGCTGTTCACTGCTATAAATTGAAACAATCTATTTTGTTGTAGACATTTCTTAAAATGTTCAATTATGAATCATGACTCATTCGGTACTACTAACTTCCTCATATTCTGATTTTCTTTTGTCAGCCTGATGCCATCCTACCTCTTTACGAAATAGGAAGTTTAGCGCTACGGCTTGCAGCAACTGCATTGACAAACAAACCAAGTCATGTTTCTACACTTCTGCGATGTGTTAGTCAGAGCAAATATGGTGTCAAACAAACGGGCAATCGACTTTTATCTTGAAAACTTACCACCATTTGTCCTGAATGTTGGGTGGAGGAGAAGAATCATTAGGCAACCATTAAGACGAGGGTTACAATTATGTCTCTGTTACACGCCCATCCACGAAGCACATTGTTGACGTTTCTGACGACAAAAGATACTTTCCTGACTCCGCTTATATCAAAACATCAACCCCCCACACCCATTTCTAATGACGTGCCAGCCTTCCCCAAAGCTAGTGGATGCTCACCTGAGCTATGAAGCTAATTCTGGGAGGATGAACCTGTTTGGTTGGATTAGATCAGAGTCTGCTCTATATAACCCCCTAAATGATTCAATTGAAAAAGATTGTTTGAATCAGTTCACGATATGACAAAAATACTGCTGCACGTGTTACTAAATTACTTAAAATTATGATAAATCACAAAAAAAGGCAGTGTGATGTTGTAAATTTACTTTAGATAGTAAAATGACTTTTTATTGTCATTTAGGTTCATAGTGACGCATACTTATATGGAAATAGACAAATATGCCGTTTTCGCTTTGGATTTTTCTGGCGAGTGAAATGAAAGAAGAAGCTAAGGAAGCCTCAAATTGGACAGTTGTGGACAACTTCCTGTGTCGACTCAGAGTTAACAACATAGGTGCAACCCTAAAAGAACAAAAGGATAGGCGTAAAAAGTTCAAAAGCAATAAAACCTAAGGCACCTGACTGCCATCCGCACTTTGTCACTCCAATTTTTGCTGATGCCAGTCTGCCTGGAACCAAATCTCATCTTCTCTTTGCTCTGTGACAAAGCTTTTGTATGGCTTTAAGTGAACACACACTCACATTCACATTCACTTCATGCAGGTATTTCCAGTTTGACAACTTGTTTCAGGCTAAGTTCCTCTTGTTCATGTCAAGGTACAACTATGAACGACTGTTTGCACCGGCCGATGCCAGCCTGTTCCTTTTGACATTTTTTATGTGTGGTGTAAGCCAAGTTGCATCTGTGGTCATGCCAGCACTGGAATAAAAGGCATTAAAAGCCTTATCTGGGCGGGGGAAAAAAACCATGCAGTTCATTCTCAATGTTCTTAGTGAGTGAAATGTGGTAGGGGCCAAAAGTTAAGCTAGTGCTGTGTGTCATGGCGGTAGTATGAACTTATTGGCTCTTACTTAAATGCAAATGAGATTGCAAAGGTTTGTGGTCACTTAGAACACGTCGGTCTTAGTAAGTAAAACATCATCACGTGTGAAGTTCACTAATTTGTCTAAAAAATTACTATTTAAAAATTACAAATACGGCAGTGACACGTAGTGCTTGGATGGCAATTAAACCAGTGGATCCAATTTTTGTGACATGATATTTTTTTTTTTCTAGTGTAAAATATGTGCTTTGGCTCAAAAAAGGTTGCAAAAGATTGGTCAAGACTATATTTCTGATGAATCGAATGCTTGTGGAACAGCAGACTGGCAACATGAAGACTGCTACAGTTTGATCTAAGACACATGGGAGGCACTGCAGTTTTAAGTACATTTGAACACATTTAATTCCAAAAGAATATTTTGTTCATTATTAGTACTTTGTTATCACCATTTCATGATTTATTGTCATTTGTATCGGACCTCTATTATGTACAGCAATTTGATCCTCAACTCTATTTACATTACACTTTAACCTTAATACTGTATTTATACGTCAGTGTTTTGATTGGGGGGGAAAAATAGAGACTATTTCTGGATAGTCTTAATGTTATTTTAATTGAAGAAAATGCTTTTTTTTGGCTTTGATTTAAGAATAAAATACCTTCAATTAATCTTTACAGCGGTATAATACGTATGTGCACATCTCTATTGAGACTAACGTGATTTCCTTTAACAATAATTAAAGCACATTTCTATGTGACTCCAAACTTTAGAACGGCAGTGTTTATCCACCAGTCTCTTGAAATTGAACATAGACGGCCTCTATTGTCGTTTTTTGTTGGTAATTGACAGTTGTCACATGACATTTGTCTGAACTCCAGTAAATAGAGAGCTTTTTTTTTGGGTGCGTTTTAGTGGCCTCACGTTGTCCAAAGATGATTGCAATGTCAACCGGTTTGGGCAAGATGACTACTTGCCACATCACATGCCGGTTGGCTTAGCTTGACAAAAGTGATCTTATGTTAGGAGTCATGGCATGGTGGGGGGTAGCTTTAAAAGTGCTTACGTGTGTAGCAACAGGTGCCATCCCTCACCCTCAGATTGATGTAAAGTCATCGGAGGACGACAAGTTCGTCGTCACTTAAACGAAGGTAAGCTAAACGTAGCAAGCTAAAAGAATGGGGGCGGGTGGGGGACAAAATGGAGCGACTCACCTTTGAAGAGATAATCATATTCATCTTCCCGGCCCGTCATAGTTTCGCCTCACTCGACGCGCTCGCGTTCGTACCAGTCGAGCGAACTTCTATGACCAGAGAAACGATGACAGCGGGAGGCGAACGTCAAGCCGGTCAAACAACACGTCGTGGGCGGTGATGCCGTCTCGTCTCCCCCTCGGAAAAAGGAAAAGCGTGAGGCAAAGTTTGTCGTCGTCTTCCTCGTACGGTCTCCGTGTTCTTGTCACCACTAGTTGCCGCAAACCTGAGCGGCAGCAGTGGCGTGACGTCGACTGTTCGTCACGCCTTTGCTAAGCTCCCATTGGTCTGCGGACGGCAGACACCTGTCACGCGCTGCGACGGGATTGGTTAGCTGGCGTGTCATTTATGATTTGGGTTCCTGTGGATGACGTAGGTGGCTCAGAGTCTCAACAGGTGATATCAACCAAAGCAGCAGCCCTCAGTGAGCACACAAACACGCACTCAAGCAGTTTTCAGCTCAAATTTGTTTTTACTTGTGTACTGTATTTCTTCTTCTGCCGAGTTTTGACTTTCACTCCCTATAGTACCTTGATTTACGAGTTTAATTTGCGCCGTCACAAACCTGTTGACTTAATTTACTCGTAACGCCCGACCCAATCACAAACGACCTACCAAAAACAACCGCAATTTGTTGTCATGTTTTTTTGGAAAAATAGCGCTGTATGATTAAAAAAAAAAAATGATACTCAACTTGAAACCTGGGGCTGTAGTGTACATAAATGAAAATTTGACAACATTAAAACCATTGAAAATAACACAATTTAAGGAGGCAATTTTAAAAATTAAAAACAAATCAGATCCTAAAACAGGGGCAGAGTCTCAGGAACCAAAATGGCTTTTAAAATAATACTAATCATATGAAATAATTAAAAAATAACTAGATGGTGGTAAAGTGCTAATTTTGTTTAGTAAGTTCTCTCTCTCTCTCTCTCTCTCTCTCTCTCTCTCTCTCTCATTTAAGACTAAATTCCTCTTGTTCATGTCAAGGTACAACTATAAACGACTGTTTGCACCGGCCGATACCAGCCTATTCCTTTTGACATTTTTTTGTGTAGTGTAAGCCAAGTAGCATCTGTGCTCATGCCAGCACTGGAATAAAAGGCATTATAAAGCCTTATCTGGGGGTAAAACATTCAGCACATTCTCAATGTTCTCAGTGAGTGAAATGCGATAGGGGCCAAAAGTTAAGATAGTGTTGTGCGTCATGGTGGTTGTATGAACTCCCTGGCTCTTACTTAAATGCAAATGAGATTGCAAAGGTTTGTGGTCACTTAGAACACGTCCGTATTTTAAAGTAAAACACAATTTATTGATTTTTTTTAAGACAAGTGATTTCCAACCTGTGTCCCCTAAGAGATGTATGAAGTTCACCATCTTGTCTAACAATGACTATTTATAAATTACAAATATGGCAGTGACACATAGTGACAGGCAGAACTATTAAATGTTAAATCTAAATTACAGAAAATAGTCTCTTGCCTTAACATCCAGTAGTCAACAATTTGATCACAAATCATTTATTTAATCAGGAACACACACACACGCACGCACCTTGCACTCGCCACTGAGCGGAGCTTCCCCTCTTAAAATATGTACTTTAAAAAACATGAGAACAACTCTCAGTTGCAATATTTAAATTACTGCTAACCCGGGATGTACAATAAAGCAGGCAGGATATTGTATTCGTTCACATTTGACCAGCCTGCGCAGGTTCAAATCAGTCAATTTTAAAGAGGAAGCCACATGTCTCATGACCTGGCTCTCCACCATCCCCTTGGACTCCCAGAAGCCAACGCTCCCCCTGGGAAGCTTAGATGTTCTTGCAGCAAGGTTTCTTTTCCTCGGTGGGCTCCACTCTGGGGGTGCTCAAGGTGACGGCGCTGATGGAGCCTCGAGACACCTCCTTACTGCTCACCTTCTTGTGTATCTCTGCGTCAGGGGAAGGAAAGTGATCACGACACAAGAAATAGCTCTCACTCTCAAAAAGGTTGGTGATATTGACAATGAGGGTTTGGGGTAAGAGGTCAAGAGTTAGAAGGTTAGGAGTGACTGTTAGGGTTAAGGGGTAGAGTTAGGGACTAAGTTTTGAGAAATGGAAAAAAAGATTGCCGTGTGTGGCAGTTGGCCAGCACTTGGCAATGTGCATGACCGCCACCTACAGACTGGGAGTGGAATAGCATTGCCCAATAAATCAATTCAGTATGTTTGGCATTATTCAGCCTTGCTGGAGGTCTCTATTTATTGAGATTGAGCAGATGTTGTAAATGTAAGGCCAAGATAAAAGGAAAACTACTGGAATTACCTGTTAGGACAGTGTTGAACGCAGCCTCAACATTAGTTGACGACAACGCAGAGGTCTCCAGAAACAAAAGACCTCGTTTCTCTACATTAAAAAAAACAAAAAACAATTCATTCATCTCTTATTTAAAATTTTTTTTTCAAAAGTACTGTACTGTCAAGTACCTGCAAAATCCTTGGCCTCCTCCATTGGCACCGACCTCTCCGACTCCAGGTCGGACTTGTTCCCCACCAGCATGACCACGATGTGTGGGTCGGCGTGTTCGAAGAGCTCTTTCAGCCAGCGCTCCACGCTCTCGTAGGTCAGGTGCTTGGTGATGTCGTACACCAGGAGGGCTCCCACTGCGCCTCGGTAGTACCTGTTGAAAAAAGATCAAGGTTTATAATTGCCTATAGGTGCCACAAGACCTACGTTTGTCAAAATGAAGCTCCTCAATTCACTTCCAACAGGGTTCCTAAGCAACAAGATGCCACAAGATGGTGCTAAAGCATGTTTAGTCTAAATTAAGCTTCTCACCTCACTTAAAAAACGTTTGTTGGCACTAAGATGCCACAATATGGTTTTGTCTCTAGGTTACTCTTCAAATCACCCCAACATAGATCCTTGGCACCAAGATGCCACAAGATGGTGGCATGGCACCATTTTCTGAATGAATTTGTACTTACTCCAACGTAGCTCCCAAATGACTCATGACGGCAGCAAAACACCAATTGTGTCTCAATGAAGTCACTCAACTCACTTCAATGTAGTTTTGGAGCACCAAAATGCAATAAGGTGGCAAAAAAACACTACTTTTGTCCAAATCAAGCTCCTGAGCTCACTTCAACATCGTTCTTTGGCATCAAGATGGCAGGAATCACTACTTTTGTCTCACTATAGCTTCTCAATTAATTTCAACATCGTTTATTTGTACGAAAGATGATGCAAGGGCCCTATTTTTGTCTAAATGAAGTTCTTCATCGTCACTTCAACATATTTCAGCGTGACTTTTGTTTAAATGCAGCTCCTCAACTCACCTCAACATAGTTGCTGTGCATCATGGTCCCACATGATGGCATAGCACTACTTTTATCTGAATGAATCCCCTCAGCTGCCTTCAATGTAGCTTTTATCACCAAGCTGCCGTACGAGTGGCAAAATACTATTTTTATCCAAATGAAGCTCATCAGCTCACTTTGACATAGATTATTGGTACAAAGATGCTACGGGATGGCAGCAAAGCACTGCGTTTGTCTAAATGAAGCTCCTTGGCTCATAATAGGCAATGCAGTCCCATCCCAATGATAGCCGTGGACAATGCGGGTTGTTTGCAGGTAACGCGGTGTCGGTGTTTTTCCTGAAAACAGCCCGAAGCATGCGCGTGTGTTTACGATGTCAGCAGCGACTCACGCCGACGTGATGGCCCGGTAGCGCTCCAGTCCCGCCGTGTCCCAGATCTGCGCCTTGATGGTGAAGCCGTTGAGCTGCACGGTGCGCGTGCTGAACTCCACGCCGATGGTGGTGCGGCTGTCGTGGCTGAACTCGTTCTTGGTGAAGCGCGACAGCAGGTTGCTCTTGCCCACGCTCGACTCGCCAATCAGGACGACTGAAGAGGCCCCACCCCCAAAAAAATAATAAATGCTAAACTGGATTCGTTACGGTATACCGACTGAAGAGCAGCCAAACACAGGACACCAGGAGACTGCTTACATGTTCATATTTCATATTGTACAGTGAAACTCCTCTACAACGAAATCATGTTTGCAGCAAGACATTTTTCACAACAGGGGGTTTTTCACTGTAGCAAATTTGAAACAGGAAAGTGGGAATGGTGTTAATGCATGAAGGTTTTTTCACACTAGGGGGTATTTTCACCCATGTAGATTTCGTTGTAGAGGAGTTTCACTCTATATACATTTTGACTTTTTACCTCATTTAAATTAACTTACATCCACAGTACTGTTTTGATGTTTACCCTTTCAGGGACAGCGGTTACTACAGTGGACAGTTTATCATGTTATCAGGTTATCATTAGTGGTGCGTGATAGGATTAACTCAAGTTATGAGACTTGTCTTGAGTCTGATTTGAATCAAAAACACCACTGACTTTTGACAAAAACACATGACCAAAAGTGACTCTGCAACCAAATATATATTTAAACACGGAGAGGGGGCAAGGTGGCCATTAGCAAACTAAGGCTTGTGCTGTTGATGTGGACTCTAAATTGAGGCTAGCCCATACTCAGTCAATCCCAATGGGGAAAAAAAAAAATAGAGCTTTACATTTTCTTTTACCTCCATAGACCTGTCAAGCGGATTGTTGTTTTGTGTCTTTTTTTTTTCACGTATGCATACCGAGATGACTTTTTTTTTTGTCTTGTGAACTTCGACCCTGAGGAATGATATACCGGTACTTTCTCTGGTTTGGAGGTCACTGTTCACTCTGCGGTATTCATGTTGCAACGCCTGGCACCCTTCAGCCCTCCAACCGCTGCTGAATTGATAACAATGCTACATTTTCCCCTGGCGTCCTTCACCACTCAGTAACCACTTGTACAAACAAAAGCTACGATCCTGTGTGTGGGCAAGCATGAAGCTTTGTGCCGCAATGGTCTGTTGATTCCCAGGATTTTTTTTTCATTTTGTTTTTGGTTTTTTTACTGGTGATGATATTACCTTTCTTTTTCCCCTTGTTTGGTTGTTTTAGCAGGAAATGAAACAATTGAACAATCTGACATGATCTCAGGGGTACTATTTAATAGATGAAATATGACATTTAACGAGTGATTCATTTAGAGGTGGTGTTAATATTTAAAGAATGACTTCACACTCAAGCATTGTTGGATTTTGACTGCCTTTTCCGGTTGTTTGCTGCCATTTTCAGTTGAGAACAGAAATAATCTGTTCTTGAAAACATTGTTTTGATGGGATTTTTTTGTACTTCTTTTAATGCATAAAACTTTTAACTGTGAGCACTTGTAATTTGTCTAAAATATAAATTTTTGTTTTTGAGTCCTTCAAATTCAATTTGTTTGCACAATACAAAGGTTTTCAAACAACTTCAAAAATAAACTTGTCTTATGTTCTCAGTAACACCTTTGATCTCTTCCGTGTTAAGACAATCCCATTCTGCTGAAACTAAGACTATTACATGACACGTCCTCCTTGTCAAAAAATGGAAACATGTTATCAGGTAGAAAACATAACCAACAACAAAACTTCTGATATGTTACCATTTTTTCCCCAAATGATCATATTTGTTATCCTTTGTGATATCCTAAGGCCTACGCCCTGCAGCTGCTCTGCCCCGATGGATGCAAACACTTCCTGGAGTCAGTGGGAACAATACTATTTTTAAATTTTCTGCACTAAATGAGTGCTTCCCTTTGGATACACTTTGAACATCCCAACATGCAAATAAATTACGGTAATAACTACATAATAAAACTTTAACAACTATGTAATAACTATGTAGTGCCACAAATGTACACTTTTGCCAAATCATGAACAATCATCATGAAAAGTCATGTGAACGAATCAGTAAAAAAAACTATTGTAATAACTATGTAATAAGTGCACTAACTACTGTGTGTAATAATTGCAATTCCACAAACGAATATTTTATGTGTAAATAGCTAAATGGCTAAATGGCTAACATACTTCTGATGCTCTTCCAATGGTTTCCTCATGTTCCAGTCTTTCTGGTCCCACCACACCACTTAAAACGAGATAGCACAGAGTATTGTTCTCTCTGGAATAAACCCTAATTACCATGTCTGTCTGGTTTCAACCATGGTGTACTTTTTTTTTTTTTCCTTTTGGAGAGATGCTCAACCAGAACTAGATGAGGTAGTTGCTCGCTCTAATCTGCATTTTTTTTTTTTTAATTACAATGCATGGGCTTGCATGTAACGGGTTGGTTAACCCTAACCCTAACCCTTTCATTGTTGTACTTTTACATTATTTTGATCGGATTAGCTAAAATTATGATTAGTTAGTGTTAGGTTAGGTAGTTTTAGATTTAACCCTTTGAGGGTAGTTTTAGGGGTACAATGTGCATGAAAGGGTTAATGTAAAGCACTGTAGCTTTTGGGATTACATTTAGCAGTTTGAGACTATTATTTTAACCAAGGAGAGGGTTAGTTACTTTTACTTAAATTTTGGCTGGTGGTAGTTAATTTTTATTTTAGATAGGCTTACTTGCCTAACCTAACCCTAACCCTTACTTGAATTTGAGCTCTTATTTTTTTCTTTTTAAAGTCATCTAGGATTGACCGAACTCTGAAATAAGATTTCCACTATGCAGTCCATTTTGGCCCTTTGCGCACCCCAGAGCTAATAATTAAGACAGAAAGGTCATTTTGAGGCGACCATATCCTCTGGGGGCACAACAATGCCCTCTTTCTCAATATAGGCGCCTGCCAAGCTTATTATAAACAAGGAAGTGTGCATGGACAGCAAGGTTGTCCTGAAGAGTTCCATACACAATACCGTAATCCTTTCGGAATGCTCACTTGAGTATCACAACCAACGGACTCACCCTTGAAGACAAAATTGTAGGCCTCGTCCGAGCCCATGTTGTGACCATCCACTGCTTCCCGTGTCTCCACTTCTTCTTCTGAGGGAAATGACTCAGTCAGCAAGCGGCAGACGCCTCACCACTGACAGGTCCTCGTCAGACCCGAGGACGGAAACCATCCGGTTTTGGCACACAAACGGCCGTCCAGCCTTCCTGCCTGCTGGCTTACATTTCAGGCTTGCTGGGGTGAGACATGTTGAGTGCATATCCAGGTCAGGGAGTGGCCTAGCTGCGGTAATGGGGGTGTGGCACTATCAGGTTGGTGGAGGGGGAGGGGGGGGGTGCAATGCAGGTGGGAAGCCCAGTTTCTGTCAGACGCCTCCTGGTGGGAGGGATGAGAAGGAACAATCAGCAGACAACTTTACACACTAAATTTGCTGAGTCAATGTCCTTTGAGCATTTTCTCATTAAATTTGATTTGGAATTTCCATTTTATGAGAAAAGTGTTGCAACAGTACAGGAGTCCATAAGTAGGTTTAAAAGAAAAATCGTTGGCAATCTTACGACAAGAGGAAGAAGTTAATACGCATTGCAAAAATAAAGTTGACCTTTTTGGAGAGAAAAAAAGTTGAAATCTTAATGAAAAAATAGTTTCTTATACAAAGGTTTATTTTTCAAGAAAGAAGTAAAATTCTTGAGGATTAAGTCATATTTTCAAGGGAAGTTAATTTTATGAGACCAAAGGGTTTTTTTCTCAGTAAAAAGCTGTATATTTGTTAGATTGTTAGATTACTACAAGAATGCATTTTTTTTTGGTGCCAAAACAAACAAGAGATATGTGGTGAGCTAAAAACATATTCTGCAATTTTCTATAGCATTTGACGGATCAAGGTAATTGAATTTTATAGACTGAGGGAATATAACATAATTAAGACGGATAAATGTAATTTTTAAAAAGATGTATTTTCTTGAGGAGAATACATAAATTATGGAGAATAAATTATGCCCCCCACCCCAAGATGAAGATTTTGGGTGTTTCAAGTGACAAGGGGCTGTATTTAGTCAAGTAATAAAAGACATCCGGCAGCACGTCGGCCTCACAGTACAAAGGTGCAGGACTCGATTTCAGATCCGGCTTCTTGTGTGGAGTTCTCCCCGTGCCTACGTGGGTTTTCTCTGGGTACTCCACATTACAAAAACATGCATGGCAGGACAAGGGGACGCTCTAAATTGTCCCGAGGTGTGATTGTAAAGTGTCCTTGGGTGTCTTGAAAGGCGCTTATAAATAAAATGTATTATTATTATTATTATTGTGAGTGTCAACGGTAGGCTGGGAACCAGTTCAAGGTGTACCCCGCCTACTGCCCGAAGACATTTGGGATAGGCTCCATCCATCCATTTTCTAGGCCGTTTACAATGGGTTGGTGGATAAAAGAAATCCATCTGTATTTTTATTCCCCCACTGCTCTCTGTCGGACCAAGTCCCAGATTAAACAAAACTTCGACAAGATCTGTAATCAGAAATTGTTTATTGTACTCATCTGAATAAAATGGTAATTTTCAACTTAATTTACAATTCAACAACACTTAAGAAATCAATCTGAATGCTTTCATGAACCTTAATGACATCACGAGACAAAATTCCACAGGAAATCTAACTAAATAGACACATTTGTTGTTAATAACAGCAACACATTTACATGATTAAATAAAAAAACAAAACAACAAATAAACAAAAAGAGACATGAGATATTGGCTAGAAGCCACACCATGGACTGGTTTGGGCCACACAGTCCCCACTAGGATGCGGCTACTTGGGTCAAAGGTTCTTCCAGGTACTCCACCAGAGCCTCGGCCTGCTCGACAAAAGCGCACGTGAGCAATAAATTGAGGACGTTGTTATGGCGTTGCCTCACCTTGGCTTTGAGCATTCCGAAGCCTACTGTCTCTTTGGCGTACATGCATAGGAGCAGGTTAGCCACTCGCGTGATGGCCACTCTTCCCTCCTGTGACACAAACTGCTGTTAGGTGTATTTCTCCAGTAAGAGGCGCGCTTCGGCACGTACCGCACCTTGGCTTTCGAGTAACTGCTCCACATTGGGTATAGTGTGGAAGGAAATACTATGCACAGGTCCTTTTTTTGTGTGTAAACAGGAACCCATTTCATTATAAACAATTGGAACCTAGGAGTAGGCAAGAAAAACAGCACCCGATCCCTTACTCAACACATTTCTGGGGAATCGATACTTTTCTAAATTGCACTGAAAAATTTGAACACTGCACCCTTTAACGAGTAAAATATATTAAGTTCGTGGGGAAAAATGGAGACCACTAAAAGTTTCTTCAATTTTGCTATTTATGGGTTTCTTTGCATAAAATGAACATATTTGTAGTAGTCTAGAAATCTTATCCTTTAGGGTCGTGACTTGAACGTGTTTTAACATTAGTGGTCGGCAAAGATTTGCTGCCAATGTACTGTTCAGTAGGGTTCAAGTTTTAAACCATAAATAATATTACATTCAAAAATTAAAAACTAATTTTGGTCAAGATGGTATTACTTGGAGACGTAAATATTTTAGATGTGGTAAAAAAGTTTGAAAGCATTCTTGTTTAAAAAAAAAAAAAGATTAAAAAAATAAAAGTAAATACATGTCAAAATAAAAATGAATAAAAAAATAAAAAGATTTGGTTTTGTGACTTTATGTATTTGACAATAGCTGCAATGTTCACAAGAAGAAACTCATGTCTTACCATGCAGTCCATGAGTATGAATTTGAGTTTGTCCTCGTTGAAGGCCTGGTGGCCATTCTTGTCATAAGCTGCCCAGATGTTGCTGGCGATGGCGGCAGTGACCCGAGCGTCTGTGTCCCCGTAGCCAGAGTAGGCCAGGAGAGAGCCTTCGTTGTTTAGCAATCTGACAGTCGAATTTTAAATACACAAGAAAGCCACACTTGAATGGATTTTGGATAACGGAATATGCAGTGCAGAACACAAAAGATATGCACTAAATTCATATGGAATTGCATGCTTTTTTTTTTTATCGAACTTTGAACAACCAGATGCAACCTTAAATCTGCATCGCTATACAATAGGAGAACAGAACCGGAACAGGAAACAGAAAAGGGCATTACTAACGCTCAAGAACTTTAGATAAGAATACATTACATTATTTTATTCCCACATAATTTTAAAAAATATATATTTTTAAATATATATTAAAAAAAATCTTCGTTGGATGATAAAGATGTAATTTCTTTAGGAATCATTGATATTGAAAATGTAATAATGTAAAAGATCTTCGAGTATCATTTTAATATCTCGAGCAGAGTTTCTTTTTTGGAAATCAAAGTATGGTCACCCTACATAAAGTAATGAAAAAAAGTTGGCATTCGGCGTCTTTGGCAACCTTTACAAAATCATTTCATGTGATGGCAAAACGTTAAATATTGTTGAATAAGTCGGTATTCGCCACTTTAAAAGTTTTTAAAACGGCTGACAGGGTTAGCATCCGGCTAGGCTAGGAGTACTCACAGTGTGCTTTGGACTCCGTTTGTGTTGGCTTGGCTCAGAACCTGCGTCAAAGCCTTCGGTCGCAACATGGCAGCTGTCACTCTTGGACGTCAGACTGCTGTCTTGAAGGAAATACGGATGGAAAAAAAGTGGAAAACACTAGTCACGATTCTACTACAGGACTAGCGCATTTTGTGGCAGCGGGCTGCAGTCACGTTACTTCCTCTGGCAGCCAGAGACACCGGAAGTGGCAAGTGTCCGCGCATTCTGTGTTTAAATTAAGACGGCACGAAAGTTAAAATACCAAGGATGCCTGCACGGTCGAAAGGGTGAAAAAGGGACTAAGGTCAGCTTTTATTGTCAAATATGCTCAATGTGTAACATACAGCACAGATGAAATTACTTTGTATAATTACTTTGCATAACCATCATTATGGAGAAAGGTTTTTGCTCGTTTTACTTTATTAAAGATAATACCCAATTGTGGGTTGATGTTCAAATGTTTTTGGTAAGAAAAATAAACTCTTTAGGCAGTGGTTTCAACACTTTCAAATTTTATAATCTTTATTGTTTATAATCGGTATTGTAGAGTAATTGGTCTTGTTTTCAATAATTCTTTGGTCTGTATCTTCTTCGAGATAGAAATAATAACTCCTTGACACATTGTGGGAGGTGGAATGCAGGATTCAAAGATATCTGAAACGGTATCATACAGAGACAAACGTTTAACCGCCTGATCAAGTTCTGTTCTTGTTATATTGTATCGCCAGTTTGTTTAAAGTCGTTATCAATTTTAAGAATGCAAAATTACCGAGAGAATGTCCAATCGGATTTTCAAACTATCACCGAGCTCTTATTTTATACATGAATAATTACCATTTTAAAGCTTTCTGTGTTAATTAATAAATATTTTTTTTATTGTTGGATACATCACATTTGCTCCATGTACAGCACTTTTTATACAGCAATGGTTGTTTTAAAGTGTTCTACAATCTATCTTTGATCCTCTCCTCTTTCATCTATAACTGCTTCATACAACAAAGAGGATGCAGAAAAGTGGTTAAGGTTGCACGACTGTCTGTGTCTTCTGTTTTGTGTTGTATTATTTTGTTATTTTGACTTCAAGCTGGCGCCGGGAGAGTGGCTGCCTTTACAGCAGCTCCTTTATTTTGTTCTTCTACTTCTTCCTTTCATAACTTTGCTGCTGTGAATTGGGAATTTCTCCATTGTGAGACTAATAAAGGTTTTCTTTTCTTAAATACAGTTGAGTTTAGTTCTCACAGAAGTCATAAATCGTCCCCGCTCCAAGCTCTCCATAACCGTTCGTCAGCCGTAATCGAATACAGATCTTGAATTAAAAAAAAAAAAAAGTAATTCTGTGCTGTTAGAAAACAAACAAATACAAATTTTGAGACACGCACTATTCTACGTTTGACAACAGGCAAGTACTTCCGCAAGCAGGTTACACTTTGCTGTGATTGACCAGTTTGCGGCAAGGTGCATGCCGGGAAGGAGGCGGGTCCTCGTAGTGACTTGGTGGAGGACCGACGTCACTGTTTGTGTGCTGGTTTGGGGAAGATGGCGGAGGCTGCTGCTGTTCCCCCGCATCGGTTTTTCTGTCACTGTTGTAAGGGAGAAGTAAACCCGAAACTCCCGGTAAGACGTTTGTCTTTCAATGTCGATTGTATGTCGTCGTATTTGCTTGGTTGACAAGTTGGCGTCTTGTCCGATTACCGTGTGCTCCGCTTGTCTTCCTTAGCGAGGAAGCTAGCTAGCCTGCTAACAGTCAGCGGCGTTTGTTGTTGCAGTTGTGAACGCGGTATATACACCGGTAACAACTGCAAATGTATCTATCAATGGGCATTTCAAACAAAGTGGCCGATTTTTCTCTTATTTTTGTGCAAAAACAAGAGTTAGCCTCAAGCCACGATTTGTCTGTTCCGGTTGTTGTGTGTTGCATTAAAATACACCGCTGATCGAAATAAGGACATATGAAGCCTATTTTAACTGATTTCCCCACCCCCCCCATAGTTGGATCAGAAGTCACAGTCATTGACTAAGCAAGGGAGTTTCGCATTCATCAACACTTACTTTCAATTTGAAATTGAAACATGGGAGTAGCATGAATGCAGGCTTAAATTTAACACCACAACGAACACAAACAAAAAATCCAAAACATTGACGACTCAAAGCCAGTTGAGTTGTATTTAACTCTGTTCAGTACATTTGCATTTAATCTTTATGAATGGCTTGTGAAAAAATTTAAACAATTCTCTGGAATGTTCTTGGTGTAGTTTTTTTTGTGTGTGCTTACACCGAAGCACGGTGTTAATGTTCAAACAGTGTATAATGTTACAGTGGCTTTAGCAATTTGAAAATACTGTGCACTTTTCAGGAATAAAACTTCTGCCTCGTTTTGGAAGGACTAGTATCCTATTACAGTTTATGTTGGTAATTATGGTACTTGGAGAGCAAAGTTTATCTTAGGAGCTACTGTGTTAAGAAAAAGCTTGAGAGAACCACTGGCTTAGTTGACACTAAACTAAAATGTCCCCCGATAGGCTAGGAATGACCAGTTATAAAGCAAATTAATGTTCTAATGAAGTAAGAATTCCTTTTGGAAATTATCCGCAAAACTAAAACACTGTGTGGAACATTGTGGTTATAAAATAATCTACACCGTTATTCTCTTTGTCCCTGTAGAGCGGATTTATTTCAAATTAATAATTTAACAGTAGATTTTATTCTCATTACTTATAAAGCGCAGAACAAGTGATATTATAGCACACAAACAGTCGATTTATTACTACGCGCTGCAATGACACGACGTCTCCATTATGTGATGGCATCTTTACGAGACGTCTCCATGAAATGAAGAGAAAGAAGAGCATTGCCTTACTTCTCCAAAATAATTCCATCACCTCCTCTGTCGATACATGATGATAAAAAAAAAGGAGCCCCGACACGCCGGATCCTATTTACTTCTGTAAACACTGCCGCATGTCGTTCTCTTTTGCATGCGTCTGGTTAGAAACTACGCGTAAATGTAATATTCTGCACTGCGCCCTTATTTCCGAGGACTGCTTTTAAATCCGCGGCAAATTCCGCAATCGCGGATTCCTGCGAGGACGACTCTACTGCCATTCCTAGTTTAAAATTAGGGCTCATCGATATGGCATTAAAAGATCAATTTTGAAATATTTGAATCAACTTTTTCCCCTCCTTCCAATGTAAAAAAAAAAAATCCGCTCATGTTGTCTGTTTCTTAGCAGGAATTAGAGTCTGTTTTTTTTTGTTTTTTTTTTTTAGCAAACAAGCTGCAGAATATCAGGAAAATGTGGCACCACTGACTGTTCTTGGAAACTAGTTCCACTTTATTCACGTCTATAATCACGGAAGCACAAACAAAAATTGTGCTGACCAATGTCATTTAATTGGTCAAATTGATTCATCGCCCAGCCATAATTCAATTTAGGCCGTAAATGTAATGAATGCAAAGGAATGGGGCAAGAGTGTTTATGTGCAACACAAACAATGGTAAAAGGCAGACAATGTCGTGAACACAGACACCACAAAAGACAAAACTATCAATCGATCCACCAAGCTGTTTTATGTGTGGCGCCAAAGACCGAAAGATTCACAAACGGTGATACGCTCTGCCCAAAGGCTGAAAACGAGTCCCATGTGCATGCGCTGCCGCCGCCTAAATTTGCAAAATGACTTCATTTGACTGCCGCCGAGGCATTAGAGGACTCCGTTTACACTTGGTGGGAAGAAAGAAGCATAAAAAAAGTGCACCTGAAATCGTTATTCAACAGAAAACGTCATTCTCACCGGAGGTGCGATAATGAGATCGACGCGTAATTAATCGATTACTAAATAATTTTTGATCCTCGATTAAATGACTTTTTAAATTTCAGTGTTCAATTGTTTCTTCATTCATCTTAAGTGTAAATATTGATTTTTTTTTTTGTAGTCGTCCATGAAAGCGGACTGACTATCTTTGTCCATTATCCGAGCCGCGGTGTTGAATCAAAATGAAAGCATTTGCTTTTAACTTGGACAACAACCTATTTTCTGGCATATTACAGACCAAACCAGTTACTGAATCATAATTAATTTATTCGTGCATTTTCTGCGCTGCGAATGATTAATTCAAGGTCGCCCTAATTTTGCGTCTGACTTTTTACTGTGTGATGTAAATATTCTCGACACACGGAATCTAATCTTCCGACCGGACTGAATTGTTGTGTATTTGGCCTGTGCGAGGGCAATCCCAGCCTGCTTGTCTCATGCTGATGAGATTTCCTCCTTTCCAAGCCGAATGCCATCCACGTCTCCATGTCATTGTTCAAATAATACCCTAGGTGGCTTCCAACGAAAACATCCCAACCACGTCTGATCACGGAGCTGACTTTGACCTGTCAAAAATCACGTGAGCGCCGTCTGTTATGGTGTTGAACGTGCGTTAGGTGTGGTTGGCAGACCAGCTCAACCTCTTGGGTAACTTTCAATGACTGGAATACGCCACCTTATCATGTCACAACCGACTTGAACAGAAGCTAGCAACAGTGAAGAGAACGTATTGGAGAAAACAATAAACGTGCGTATCATATTTTAAAGCAGGAGTCGGCAAACTTTGGTGTTCAAGGGCAGCATTTGATTTTTCAAACAGACAGAACAAATCATTTGTAGATGAGAGGGATCGAGGGGGGGCGGTGTCACAAATAAAAATGTAAAATATGTCAAAGAATTTGTTAATACATTTCATTTATAACTTATTTTATTACAATGAACCTTATTTTTAATTCAGTTTTGCCAATGACTTTTGTTTATGTTCAATGTTTATTCTGGTCAACATTCAACACAAATGTGTGGAGTGTTTCTCACAATGTCTAAGTGTGCGCTCTGACTTTTTCAAGGAATATATCTGTCCTCGCTGTGACTCGGGCTTCATCGAGGAAGTGACGGAAGATTCCAGGTAAAAGACGCGACTCACTCAATGGGTTTCGAGTCACGATGAGCCGCCATTAATTTTTTTCCGTAATTCCAGCAGCCTCCTAGAGGGCGGCGCCAATGGACTAGATGACACAACCACTCAGTTTGCAGAGGTATGTTTCTTTCCTGAGTGACAGCCTGTGACTGAAACGATTAATTGAATACAGTCAAACCTCTGTTTTCGAACGTCTCGGTTCTCGTCCAATTCGGTTTTCGACCAAAATTGAGTTTTTATACCTCGGATGACGAACAAATTTCGGTTCTCGAGCAAACTGAGCGCACTTGAATGCGTCACTTCACTCCTCTCGGCTTCGCTCCCTCGTGTAGCGTCCATTGTGAGCAGACGTTTTTGTATTGTTCAATAAATATATTTATTTTTTAAACGAAAGACCATCTGCCCGATGACAGCTGGGATAGGCGCACGTCCCACGGCAGAAAGAGAGAGAGCGAGAGATGTTCCTTCAATTTTTATGTTACAATGTTAATGTTAAAATTGGTGAAAATAAAACATATTATAGTTTGTTTGTACAGTATTTTACATATTACCTGCTGTCTTATTACATGTGTACAGTTTATGGTGTAAAATTGTAAAAAAAAAAAAAAAAGTGGTTTAAAAAAAGTTGTTTTCTTGACTTGGAACGGATGAAATTTTTTTACATTGATTCCAATGAAAAACATGGTTTCGGTTTTCGAACAATTCGTTTTTCGAACAGCCTTCTGGAACGGATTATGGACGAAAACCGAGGTTTTACTGTCATTTAAATCATTCACTTCAAGATAAAAGTTGAAACTAAATCTCAGCCTCCCAAAGATTTGAAGTGATTTTTTGGACACAAACTAATGCTACTGCAGACACGCCCACAATTCTGTACAGAATAAGTTGCACAATTGACAACTAACCTGCTGTGTCGTGTTGTCATCGCCCTCGCAGCTCTGGCACCTGCTGTTAATGGAGCGGCCATTTTCCATCGACGGCGACCACCCCGACTCGGAACCCCGGCTCCCCGGCGGGCGCTTGGGCGGGCTCAGCGACTTTGGGGGTTTCGGAAGCGGGCCCATTGGGGGCTCCGTCCCCGCCGGCCTCGGGGGGCCCTTGGCGGGTTCGCTGGGTGCCGGCGACCACTGGGGCCCGGCGCGCCCCCCGCGCCTACACACCCAGAGGAGGTACAGGTCCAGAGTCAGCAGCAGGCCCGACCGCTCGCCCGCTGTCGAAGGGTAGGTTCGCATCAGCTGATAGGCAAAACGATGACATGATCTTTCTCTATTTAAATATTTCTACGGCAGTTATTTGGTGGTGCGCCGTGAGATTTTGCTCATGTCAAATATGTGCCTTGAACTCTACAAATGTGAAGAAACGATGCATTAAACTTTCCATTGTCCCCTACTCAGGATCGTACAACAGTTCCTCGCCGGCCTCTTCGCCAACTCTGGAGTCTCCGGCTCGCCGCCGCTGTCGTGGTGAAATGCCTTCACTAGTTAACTTGATTTTGGTCAGAGCGTGATTTCATCTTACAACATGACCCAACGACAACTGGTGCTTTGTGCTTCTTCAGGACAGGGATGCTGCATTCTAATCCAGGAGACTACGCCTGGGGACAGGGTGGCCTGGATGCTGTCATAACACAAGTACAGCAAATTTCGCCATATCTGTTATTCTTTTTTTTTTTTTTTTTTCCCGTCCTCATTGCTGAGCATTTTGTATGTGTGCAGTTACTAGGTCAGCTGGAGAACACAGGGCCTCCCCCAGCAGAGAAAGAGAGGATCTCTTCTTTACCCTTTGTGAATATTTCTCAGGAACAAGCAGGTTAGCCTCGCACATCGTTTCTCGCGTTATCATGCACACGGTGTCCTTCAAGTCAATTTACGTTTGACACAACTGGTGCGGTTTATTTTTGACTACGAATCTACAATGCCTTTTAAATGTATGTCACCACTGATTTTCACATCTGACCGGTAGAACTCCAGGGTTCATAAAAAAAGAAGTTGTAAAATTATGTTCTTAATTGTCCTTAATTTTCAGGGAAAGCTTCTAAAAATCAATAAAAATACTTAATCTTATTTTTATTTGAAAATAAATTGAAGTTTTATATTTTCTATATTAAATTTTTTCTTCGTGTACTTTATTTGAGATGAATTCAAGTTACCTATACAGGTAGGAAAATGAAAATATGACATACAGTATGTCAAATAAAAGGGTTAGCTGATTGCCCCTAAAAATAAAGATGTGCCCTTCCTTTGGCAGCAATGATTTGAACACCAGCTCAGTGATAAGTGGCTTTCTGTTCATTAAATCCAACGTGAATCTCCTGCTGAATGGAGAAAAGGTCCTTAAAAATTGCGAAATTAGCCCTCAAAAGTTCCATAAATAAAAAGCAAGTGGAAGAGTGGGAACCCTGAACTCAAGGACTCCTGGAGATGAGAGTAATAATGAAAGTGAAAAACTGCTAACAAATTACATCACCAAAAATGTTGTGCGTTAACTTTTTTCCCTGTCAGGGCACACCCCCATTAGCAGTGCAGCCAACAATAAAAATAGCCTGCCGTGGAACGACCTGAATATCTCTTCACATAAGAACTACATTGCGTGTCTCACTTTTTAGTGTATATTCTCCTAACAACAGTGAATGCTAATATGCTCACCTTGAACAGCTGCAGTTTAAAAGCAAAATGTCCGTCACCCCACTCGGTGTTCATCACGAATCCGATCTTCATCAGATGCCATGTTCTATTGCGGGACAGCAGGGTTACCCAAATACAATTCCTAAAGGGTCACAAGACAGAGGAGGCAAAAAAATATTTGGGTTGTTCAGAGTTCAAAACGCTTCTGAGGCGTCATCGATGGACTAACTGATCACATCCATTCCAAAGTAATGAAATGAGTGTTCAACTTGTGTGGGCAGATTGTTGTATGGAATGTCCAGTGTGCAAAGAAGACTTTGAAGTGGGCGAGGCCGTCAGACAGCTCCCCTGTAACCACTTCTTCCATTCGGCCTGTATAGTACCGTGGCTGGAGATGGTGAGTCACAACAAACACAAAAATTGTCGTCACGCTCGAGCAGAGTTAACGCCGGCGCGGTTGTTCCGCAGCACGACACGTGTCCCGTTTGTCGGAAGAGTTTGAACGGCGAAGACAGCAGCACCCAGCCCCCGTCAGAGTCCCCCACCCTCTCCATGGACCCCCGCACACAGGAGAGATGGTCCTTCTGAAGACGGATGGTGAAAAAAAAATTCTAAAAAAATACCACGCCGAGAAGACGGTTCTCGTGCCCCCCTCGCCTCTGTTGCCGTCACTTTTTTTTGTACTATTCTGTTCAATGTCTCTTTTCTCCTGAACCATGTACACGCCCATCACATCTTGTTTGTTCTTAACACATTCTGTGACATGCTTTAGTTAAAAGTCCAGGACATGGTTTTGGGGGATTCTGTTCCGTTTCATGCAACTGAGTCACCTCTCACCTTATACATGATTGTATACAAGCAATTAGCTCGTTCATTTCCATAACATGTCCCCTTTAAGGTCTCGTGTCCACTCCGGGTGAGGCCAATTCATGTTTACCCCTTAAGCCACTTCCCCTTTTAAACACTATTTGGGGCAAATGTCAAGCTTTTGTATCTCCCCAAGTCGCCACATTGCTGTAAACATATTCATAAACTATTTATTATTTGACGTTCCACGAGCGTATTTCTTTTGGCTTAACATTTGTTTTAAGCGTTCCTAAAAGGGAAATGACATCTTAAAACCTTCATGCCAATGAAATGACTCATCATAGTCATCAGCGCTCGCCCCACTTTTTCAATTCCACCTCCTTCTGCTGGTGTACATATTATAATCTGATGTCATCCCTTTCATTTTAGTCCTCTCTGCAAGACCACATTTTTACCACTTTTTTTTTTTTAAATGTAAATAATTGTAGTCCAAAGTTAAAAGGTTTGCTAAGAAAAACATCAAGAACGGAGACACAAATGTGAATGACATACATGGTTAACAAACTGTATATTATATAAATGAAATATGTCTATGATGTATTAATAAAGTGAAAAATTGGGTTTCCATTTGTCTCTCACAAAGTCAACCCAGGCTGAACAATACAAATGAAGTTTTATTTGAAATTAAATAGCAATACACGTCAAGTACAAAGTGCATGTGTCAAACAAAATAGTAATGTTAGGAATGTAAATAAACCATGCAAAAGATGGTTTTACATGTCAAAAGAATTTGTGGAGCAAGTTTACACAGCCTCATCGCGGGGGGGGCTTGACGTTTTAAAAGTTAAGGCAATTGTTAACAACCAACATGGCAACTTAAGTGTGGATTTCATCTCCAAATGTCTTGTTTTTTTGTGGACTAAGGCCATAATTTTTACTTTAACAATCGCAAAATGACAATTCTTCATATTTGACTCTTTTTTTTTTAATATTAAAACATTCTCATTTCAACATGTGATATTTCTATAAAATGAATTGTAAACACATTCTCATAATCCCTGCTCATTTTTTCCCTTCTAGTATCGCAACTTTTTTTCTTGCATTTTTACAAATTTATTCTCACATAATATTTACTTGTAAAATGTCACGTTTTTTTTCTTTGAAGAAGGTAAGATCTCATTTCAACGATCAAATGTTTTTATCATGAATGATTTTGCCTTGATCCTTGGCATACTTCCGAGTTATTCTTGTCGTCGCTATTTTGAGGTCCTTCAGTGTGCCTCGAATATACATAACTTTTGTAGGAAATGTGAGAGAACAAAAGTTTTATAGTAGTTTAAAAAAAAAAAAAGTCCTTAATGCTTACCTGCATGCGAACAACAAAAACATATTACATATTGAGTCCCGATGTGTACCAAGCAAGCGTGAGTAAGGAATGAGGCGGCGCTGTGGAGGGGATGTAGCCCACCATTGGGTCCCACACCTCAAACTGGATGGCCGATGATGACCTAAACGACACATACACAGTTTTTTAGAGCCAAGTCACAATTATTCACTCGCTCACATAGAGTGTAAGGAACCTCCAAAGTTAAACACAAACTGTTCCATGAATCTTATTGACTTGAGTTGTTCTACAAACCCCGATTCCAAAGCCACATTCTGTACATGTTACAACAGGGTGGCTTCATAATAAAAGAATGTGAGTACTAGACTGGCCTGCCAGCAGTCCAGACCTGTCCCCCACTGAAAACGTGTGGCGCACTTTGAAACGCTAAACATGCCAAGCCATGTGTTTGTTTTGAGGTAATTATCTTTGCCTTATGTTTAAATGTGAATGCCGAACGGCAAATATGCAGTTGTTCACTGGACCATACAACCTGTTGAGGATGATGAGCACCACTACGCCGTCTGGTCGGATGAAGGCTGAGAATGTCAGGTTTGTTTCCCCGCTGGCGGACACACCGACTCTCTGGGAGCCCTCAAACAGGAACTTACTATGCCCAAAGAAAAAGTATTAAAAAAAAAGAATTTGACTGCAGTCTAAAAATATTCCAACGATGAACTCATTCAGTACCAGCCAATTCTAGACCTAGTCTGAAAAGACATATAAAAACGTCTTTGGGAGTGAATGAGTTAATTTCCGCCTGACTACCTGAAGTGGGCCAACGCGTAGAAGGTTGGCTGCTTGTAGAAGACGTCACGCTTAGCGTCAACTATGACGGGGCTGTCCACGAAGTTCTTCACCCAGTTGGCCCGCCGGTCTGATCCAGCGCCAGGTTCCAGTCGGTCCAGCCCGTCATGTAATGATTTAAATCCTGAACATGAAGAAATAAACAAACTAGTCCCGGCTTGCAGTGACAGCCTGCGGGCTTGCTGACTCACACTCCCGGAACACCCGCCATCCTACCTCTAAGATATCATGCGTGTATTGTTCGGCCCTCTGCCAGCTGCCCAGTTTCACTCCCCGGTCTAGCGGCTTCCAGCCTGCGCAGGCCTCAGTGCCAAACAGATAATACTCCGGGTAAAGTTGGTGGGTGGATCCCAGGGTGGGCCCGGCGGGGATCAGGCCGTCCATGTACCAGTGCACCGCCACCCCGTGGATGTATCGACCTGCGTGGATGTCACTTAGCACCTGGTGGGAGTCACATCGCAAGTCTCGGCATTGAAAATATATTTTGGTGTGGTAGGTGAACATGCATTGGCACTAAAAAAATTAGGTTTTTTTTTATATACTGTTTTATGTCATTGCTAATTTACCATTCGTATTTCCAATTTTTTTCAGGGAAAATGGTTGCATTTTTCTCTCTTTTTTTTCCGACTTCCTCTTTTTCATGTTCAATTTTCTTTTTTGAATGTGTTTTGGCAAGTCAGCAATCACCTTGGAGCACATGAATGGCTTTGAGAAGAGAAAAGAGCAGCCTCTGCTGTCTGTAAAACAAACAAAAAAAATTCCAGTCTTTCTTTTATATACCGGAACAGTAATCCCTCGTTTATCGGGGTTAATGGGGACCAAAACCACCCGAGATAAACGAAATCAGCGAAGTAGCGACCAATAAACATACTGTATTAAAAAAAAAAAAATTGACCCACGTGGGCCTTTGTGCTTGAGCAGAGTGCACTCACACACACACACACACACACACACACACACACACACACACACACACAGGCCAGCGATCCCTCTTGTGCAGCAAACGTGTTTATGATTAGACAATTAAGGATGAAAGGGACCTGCTTTAGTTCTTATAAGCCTCCTCTCTCTCTCTCTTTCTCTCAGCAACACAAATACACTCACCTGCACGTGCCCCACGTGGACCTTCGCGCTTGAGCAGTGCACACACTAGCACGCATCGTAAACAACACTTAGACACTGATTTTTGCAGACTTAAAAAAAAAAAGCTTTTTTTTCTTTTTTTTTTTAATGAATATGTTTGAAAAAATCCGCGGTGCACCGAAGCCACGATAAACGAACCGCGAAATAGCGAGGGATCACCGTCGTTTGATTTTGATTATGACTACGGTTTTATGATTCGCATTGTGAAATTCTCTTTGTTCGGCATTTAGTTTTAGAGTAAACTTCAACTGGGTGTTGCAATCTTGGTCTTTTTTATGAGGGATTGCTCTGTCAAACAGCTGCTATTATAACTAGTGCTAGTAATTCAAATTTGATCACTAGATTATACCGTTTCTGTCCAATTCAGATGAGTTGCTTTTTAAAAAAAAAAAATTTACTTAATCCAAAAAGTCCGAAAATGCTGACAACCACCTTCAACACTACTTCACGACGCCATAGACTTCTATCTATTCCAACGCCACTGCATAATAATACAGGAGAAAAAGTATCCACTATGCTGCACTCACCACTTTGGCCCAGTAAGGCAGCAGCAGGCGGTTGTCGTCCAGCAGGAGGATGTGAGTGTGCGGAAAAGCCGAAGCGTGGAGGGCAGGGCCCAGGTCCAAGGCCACCCAGTCCCTCTGCTCTTCGGGGGTGAAGCCCAGCGCCTGGAAACTGCAGGAAAACAACATGCCGTCTCTAAATCTTATGCATTAGAACTCTAATATCCTGAGTGAAATATGACACCTGTAGTTTGTTAGCTGTCCTGCTGTCGGTTCATTCCCCGTGGTCACAGCCCAAAACGTCAAATTATACTTGGCATATTCCTCAAGGAATCTTAGAGGCACAAATGGTAACAATCAGAATACAAATATTACATGCTGTTATAACAACATGTCGTATGTACATCAATCACCGTATATAATATTGAGCCCAGCTTTTATGCTCCTTTCCACCGGGTTTTCCCTTCAAGGACCCTTTTCCTATGAGAGCTCCGTTTGTCTTCATCCAGGAGGGGGCGCTCCAGGCACTGCCCAGCAGAGACAAAGGTTGGGGAGCCATGGCCTGGGCTCTCTGCAGTAGAGGGATCTAACAACACAAATCACAGAGCATTCAGACATATAGGACTTTGTGTGTGTGTGTGTGTGTGTGTGTGTGTGTGTGTGTGTGTGTGTGTGTCTCGCCCTCTCTGGGAGGTGAGGTAAATATAAACTGCGATAACATGGTTTCACAAGTGTGCACACCCTCACAGCTTAGGTGTGGCTGAGTTCTGAACTGACCAATCAGCCATTTCAGACTTTCCGTATTTTCCACACAAGATGCACCTAAAAGCCTTCCATTTCCTTATAAGCTCACAGCGCGCCTTAAAATCCGATGCGCCTTGTGTATGGTCATTACGGTAATATGTCAACCCCAAAATGGCTCCTTGCGAGAGACATGCTTACAACGCAGAGTTCAAACTTAAGGCGATCGGTTTCGCAGTTGAGCACGGAAATAGAGCAGCGGCAAGAGAGCTCAACGTTAACGAGTCAATGTTATAATTGCTGTTGGTTAAGTGAACTGTGTCGCTGCTTTATTCAATAAGTTCTACTGACATCTGATCATCGCTATATAAATCAGGGTGTATTGTAGTGTAGTGTTCTGTTGGCAATTCCTTGAGCAGAGCTCCATCTAGTGGGTATATTGTAGATTGCAGCTTATAATGTGGTGCGTCCAATATATGAAAAAAATGACAAAACAGGCCATTCATTGAAGGTGCGCCTTTTAGTGTGGAAAATACGGGATGTAAAATAGGAGTCCGCACACACTTGCCACTGTTTAAAGTGCCTCTGATTAACCCTGTTTTCCTGACTTTTTTTTTTTTTTTTTTAAACATTTTTCAGCTTCCACATCGTAGGTATCTCAAAAATATCAGTCAAGAGAAGGGTATAAAATTTCCAAAAAGCCATTGCAATACACCATGGAACACAGTGATAGTCGTCATCAAGTATAGAAAACGTGGCACAACAGTGGCATGACCAAAAAGTGGAAGTCTCTCCAACATTGACAAATAGACAAGATTAGACATGATGGAAACTGGTTAGGAAGGATGCCATGAGGCCATAGCAACAGTGAAGGAGTCGCATGAATTATCTTCTGTCTCATTCTTTTGTCTTTCTTTCTGTATACGTCTATCATCCTCTCCCCCTCCATGTTTGTCTCAGTTTGTGTGTTTCCTAACCTTCATGTGTACATCTTCGGGGGCCAGAGTGAAATTGTGAAGGCTGTAGTCGTCCCGCGTGTCGGCATACGTGTACAGACGTGTGGAGAAGTCACAGCTGGCCATGGGCACACGCACCACAGTATAACCTATACCTGCCAAACAAAACATATTTCGAAAGAGCTTTCGTCTTTTTAATATACTGAAGGTTATTACTGAACATTTTCATTACCCCTGCATATTGTTCGATGAATATTATTACTATCTAAAAGTTGTTGTATTTCATTAGATGTGACGTACCTTCTTTAGAGAAGTATTGTTTCAGCAGTTGGTCTTGTGCTCCAGCTGAAAGCGACAGGATGTTCAGTGCTGCGGAGTCTGTCATCGCTCCACCAAATCCTCTCATCTTCTGGTACTTTTTGTTTGGAAGGAGAGTTAGTCTGAGGCCTGAGGGAGACACGTTGACATATTGTATGATCAACACACCCACACGTAGTCTCTCCCGCGTGCCTTGGGTCATCCTCGGTGCCTACTGCCGGTGGGACACCTAACCAGGGAGGCATCATCATCAGATGCCTGAGCCAACTCATCTGGCTTCTCTCAACGTGGAGGAGAAGCGGGCCACTGCGGATGACCAAGTTACTGAACTTATCTCTAAGGGAGAGCCCGGACACCCTGCGGAGGAAAATCATTTCGGCCACTTGTATCCGGGATCTCACAACAAATAGCTCGTAGGGCTTGAACAGATTAATTCGATTTTCACTCAGTTTATTTAGAAAATATTATTTGGCTTCGCAAACAGTTTCTGAATGAATTCTCAATTTGCGAACCCAGGGTCCACTGTAAAAGCAAGCGGTGGGCCACAGACACCTGGGAACTATTTTAATTACTGTACTTAAAAATTGCATTACAATCCACAGACACTAATAGTGACACTATTGTATACTTAGTAACTTTCAAATGGCAGCAATACAACATATATATAGTAATAAATGGTCACGGGATTTGTAGACACCCTGTTCATTACATTTTAGAAGTAACTTGTCCACCCTGCATGAGACTTACCAACACCGGTTTTGTTGGGTCTGACTGGACCTTGGGCGTCCTCCAGTCGGCTTCCGGCCATGCTGCTCAGGTAGGAGATGAAGTGACCCAGCGGGGGAAGAGAAACGGTGCCCAGGGTGTCGCAGTACGTTGAGTTACACTCACACACCACTGAGTCATGGCCGAAGCTTCTGGCGGCACACTTGCTGCGTTCTTGTTGGGAGAAGACACCGATTTAATGTTGCCACATTGAACACATTCTAAAGGAGGTTGCGTTTGTTACCTGTGGTGGTCGTTGTTGTTGTGTGGAAAATGGCTGCTAGCAAAAAAGCGTAATGCAATGACAGAAACATTTTGTAGAAGGACACTGTCTTATCTCTCGTCGGATATCACATGAGGCACGAAATTAAATTCAACCACGAGTATATGAGTCAATACGACCGCAAATTCATTCTTGCGCCATTAAAGTGAACTCTCGACAAGCTTCGTTGAATTGAAATGGTTTGAACTTTGCACAGTCTGTCATTTACTGTATTTGCTTCTAAGTTTACGGTTTGTTTTGAGGAAGCAATTCACGTGATATGCAATGACCCGGATGTGCCGGTATACGCCACGTGAAGTACCAGAGATGAGCCTGTAGGAGGTGCTGTTTAATCGCGAGCAAATGGAAAGGTTTTTTTTCCCCGCTCGAATGACAGTACTGTATATTAAAAAAAGGTATGGAGGTTAATTTTTTAGCATAATTATTTCAGGAATGCATCCTCAAACCTATTCTACTGAGTCATGTTCATACAAGTAATTAGTTGGCATTTTTGCCATCCATTCATTTTCTAAAACATTTGTCCCACTCAGCATCTCGGGTGAGGTGAAGCCTAATCCATTTGACTGCCAAGAGGAGAGGTACACCCAGAACAGGTCACCAGTCAATCGCGTGGCACGTGTAGACCGATCACACTCAAATTAACTTTTGGAAAAGCAAGACACCTTCAATTTAAAAAAAAGTTGATAGTTTGAACATTTATTAGCAAACAGTGAATGAATAATTTACAGATTATAGACATGAATATTGAGTTTCTGCATTTCTAGTGCGCACATATATGTGTGCGACATGAATGGTTGCTGTCTAAGAACTCATAGGAAGGCGCAAATTCTGTCGAATAACGATGGATTCCTGTTAGTCATGAAGATGATCTCTTTCTTGCCCTCTTCTGTTCGACCTGAAGAGGAAAGGTCAGATCAGCATTACATATACATGGTTGTATTTCAAAGGAAACATTCTCCAAGGGAGTAGCTCTTACTCATGGCATGCTGCAGCCAGTTGCGGTCCATGTAGTAGAGATAGCAGCTCTCAAACTCTTTCTCACTGTAGTAGGGCACCGACACGGGGATGAATGGGTCCATGTTGTCAAAGCCCCTCTAAATAACAAATGGACAGAATTTAGCATCACAGACTTAATATCTTCTCTCAGCAGCTAACATGAACCCTCTTGAACTAAACTTTACTGCCCTCATCCATGCACCGTCCTGAGGTGCAGGTATAAGTGCCTTAAGTTCACAACTTCATGAGTTGTGTTTCAAGTGAGCAAAGAATCACACTTGTGAACCCTGACCTCTCCGAGCAGCTCCTGGGGCAAGTACGCCAATTTGGGTGGGTACACAGCTCCCGTATGAGACAGAGTGGTGATGATGGCGCCTCCCGTCTGAAACAAGAAGCTGCATATTATAAAAAAAAAAGGGGGGGGGCGGGATTCGTCAGCCACACTTTTTGCATATTCTTCTCACCCAGTCGTTCCGCATCATTTCCTCAGGTTATATACCAGCGTGAGTTCCTCTGGATCCACCTGGTGACAAGCAAAAACACGTGAGGACGTAGCTGCAAAGGCGGCGTGAAGCTTACTTGGATTTACTCACCTCGCTCTTGTCCTCTTTTTGAATACTGGACTTGCCCCACAGGGCGTTGACGCCGTCCACGGCCACAGCCAGGTGGAAATCACAGCCCGGCTGCCCGCTCTGCTGCCTCAGCTCCTTCATCAGAGCTCCCACCACGTCGCTGCTGCTCTTCACGCGATTGATGCCCTGACGTGGAAATATGTCACATTTGAGTACAATAATCCCCCACAACGGTGGATTTAAGAAAAGAAAAGAAAAGAAAAAAAAATAGCCTGCACATCCTGCTGTTCAAACGAAAGGTTTTTGTGATATAAACACGGAATCAAGATACAGCATTTGAAAACATTTTCCACCATTAATTTGACCTATAGTTTACTGAAATCAATTGTTAAAAGCATATCTTTTTAAGAGTGGAAATAAAACATAAATAACAGAATCTCCTTGTGCCGGAAGATGCGACTACAAAAATGTCAACCAAAAAATATTAGAACATCTGAACTTCATTTAAAGTTAATCAGAGGCACTTTAAATGCTATTAGGTGCGTGCTTACTCCCATTTAACCTGAGTTTGAGTGTCACCAATTAATTATGAGCAAAACTGCAAACTACTTATGAGGGGTGTGCACACCTGTGCAACCACATTTCCTCATTTGTTCTCTTTAACCTCCCCTCTTGATTTTTTTTTTTTCAGTTGAGTTGTACAGGTCACAGGTCACATTACGCTGAGTGTCTCAAAGTGGCCCCACCACACAAGCCATGAGTCCAACATTCTCCTATGCAAGCTTTAATAATCGAATGCTTTAAAATGAGAGTCGTCATATTCTTATTGGAACTCTTAGTCAGGACGGTGCCACCTCTGCCTTAATTTCAGCCAGGAAAAACCCTGTAACCTCTTTTCAGGTAATTTTTTTCCTCCTGTATTTAAAAAATTAAATACAATGAATAGAGGATTCACTGTACATCTACAAAGTATGATAAGGGGCTTGATGTACGAGATGAGTGCAAATGGTGATGTGATGAAAAATGTCTGAGAGGCTGAAAAATAACAACCTGATCAACCAGCTGGCCAAGAGGGCTTCCCTCCTCAGTGAGCTCTCTCTTCGTCCACACGTAGCGCTGCCTTGTCTTTATCTGGAGACCAAAGAGTAAAGGTTTGAATACATTTTAATGTTACTTCCTCCACAAGACAATTTGTGTAGTGCTAAAGCAGCTTTTAAATGTTAAAACTTTTCACCAGAATTGCTCCTGTTAAAAGAACTTGCTAAAAGCATATACCGAGCTTTCACAAGTGTTTTGAGTTGCAATTGGAAAAACAACAAAAATGCCAGTTTTTTTTTTTAGCTGCAAAAATGCATTTGTATTATAAATTAAGAGAGTTTAAAGGAATTCCTGTCTCTTATCTTTTATGCCAAACGTATATTTAATGTTGATTTTTTATTTATTTATTTTTCTCAGATTTCAGTGACAAAAAGATTTTTACACTATCCCGCGCAAAGAGCATTTTAAGTGCAAATTTCAAGAATAACACACATTTGAAATGAATAGCTTGATGACGACTGAAAATTTTCAAGGCAGAATTTTTGATACTGTATTGAATTCCGTTGCGGGCGTACCAAATGAAAGTGTCCGCTGAGTGTACCAATATGTCTGTCCACCTGTACTGTATTTTCTATTTAAAACAGAAATACATAATAATAATAATAATAATAATAATAATACATTTTATTTATAAGCGCCTTTCAAGACACCCAAGGACACTTTACAATCAGGAACAAAACAATAAAACACAGTACGGGTTGAGCAGCGGCAGCCAAACGCGCCAGCGTTTCCTCAACCCCGAAAAGTCGGAAATAATAATACATTAAATACATCAATCCCTGGACGTCAATTATTCTATTTTAATTCAGCCAAGTAGATTGTGAACTGCCAAAGCACAACGACTTGCATCAATGTCTCATTAAATAATTAAGCCCATCGTGCCTTGCAGCTGCCGGCAACGCCTGCTGCTTTATGTGCATCGGCATGTAACCCGACCTGCTGTGACGACACAATCGGAGCCCCATTTAATGTCGACACGTGCCTTGTTAGTTGCCGCTTGTGGTGAATGCTGTCTTATATCACACAGCTATTTAATGTAACATTTGGCTTCTACCTTGGACAGGAAGGGTTCGTTGGTGATCTTGAAGTTGCGCAACCACTCGGTGGCTTGTAAAGGCTGGTCGAAGCGAGAGGCGTTGAAGGATGAAGGCAGGAGCTCCCTGCAGTTCTTCACCCAGCTGTGAGCTAAACGGAGAAAACAAAGTAAAAAAAAAACCCACTCATTTGACTAGAAATCGACAGGAGACTTGCTATTTATTTTTCTCTGAACGTTCTGAACACCTGCTTTCATGCAAGTCAGAGAGCAGGATAATTTCCCAGAGGAGTTGTGACATAACTTTAACTAAGGCGTATTAATGCCACCCTGAAAACAGAACATTTATTTCACGATGAAGGTCATATTTTCAAGAACAATTGCATTTCTTTTGAGAGAAAATGCGATGTCTTTCTGAATGAATGTCTTAATTTTACGAGAAAAAAGGTAAAAAGGCAAAGGTAGTATCTTCTAGATAAAAGAGTGGTATGGTTTTTTTTTAGGGGAAAAAAGTAGTGTACGTGGGATTTTAAAAAGTCCTTTTCGAGAAATTAGTCACACATTTTTCCTGATGTATTTTTTTTTCCTCCTCGGAAAAAATGTCAACACATTTTTAATCTCACCATCAGGTATATGCAGCACCAGCCATCCCTGCGTATAGCAAAAGTGGACGGCGTGACAGAGAGACAACGTCTTGCCGCCGCCCTTTAATCCATCTGAACAAATCAATAAGGTTCATACAGAAGGAGACTGCCTTTCGTTGGGTCATATTTTCCAGACAGTGTGACGGATTTCTCAAGGATACAGAACATATATCGCTGTGCGGGTTTGCTCATATCCGTTTCCTTCAGGTAGGAGATGACCTCCAGGGCGGGCTGCCTCACCATCACGGCTGCTTCGGTAAATGTCTTCACCTATGCACAAAAAGTTCTCACTTAAGACTTCCATTTTGGTCAAAAAAACAAAAAAAACAATCAATAATACAAATGTCCGTATATCTTAAAGAACCAACCTGCTGCTGATATCGTCGGGGGAGGCCATTAGGGAAGAGGGTGCGGATGTCTGCAGGCGGTATGGTGTAAAACTGTCCAATATGCTTCTCTGACTGACTAGCCTAACAGGAGCGAGAAAAATGACCGAATCAAAATCATGCAAATCCACGCACAACAAATGTTTTTCCACATCAGACACACACATGCTGATAAGTAGAGGAGAAGTAGCTCTACTTACCGGATCATTCTGCTGTGTTCTAAAGACAGAGAAGGGCTCAGGTTCTGGCTCAACCACTAACGCTTCCAGCTGTTGGCCCAATCCACTTGTATGAAGCCACCGAACATGCGTCACCTGTAAGAAAATATAAAGAGAGATAGAGAGCTATACAAGTTATTCTCAAAGTGTGGTAGAAGTACTGTACCACTCGCAGTACGCAGGCTCTCGCTCGTGTTTCACTCAACTCACTCTAAAGAGCAGTTGAAAAACAATCTTCACGACATACAGACTGATTTAGAGGGAGAAAAAGAACCACTCATTTAATGCAAATGAAATCTACACATTTAAAACATGAAATAAGCTAGTAGCCGTACATACAGCCTCTTAACAGTTTGTTTTAATGAGTCGAGAAGGGCATTTGTTTTACTTTTCATGTATGTAGTGCATTTTTTTTCCTTGAAAGTGCAGTATATTTATACATATACAGTATAGTTCAGATGTAATGAACTCTTACTGTACGTCCAATACATGATATTTGCATTTAATCTTTAACTATTTGTTTCTTGACAATTATTTTTTAAATATTTAACTTTTATTTTGAAAGATTTAACTGCAACATATTTTAGTGGAACTTTTGAGTGCAGTATCACATATCCAATATTTAAGTACAGTGTTTATGGTCAAACAGACAGTACTTTATTTCATTTTACAATGACACATCTACTTTAAAAATAAATAAACCTTTGTCTCGTTGATTTTTTTTTTTAATGAACGTTGAGGCCCCACTGTGTTGGTGTTTTTAAAACGGAGAGCTACGTGCTTCTTGAAGATGGAGAGATGGTTGAATAGACAGACAGATGGGTCACAGACCGAGAGACAAGACATGATTTGGCAAATGCAAAATCTGAAGAGATGGGTGCGTAAATTGAAGCTTTAAGCCCTGTAAACTCTTCCTTCCAAGCTTACCGTTTGCCGAAGCCTGAGGGACATTCTGTGAAGGGCCATCTTTTATAAAGGTGAGAATATAATACGAAATAAAAACAAGCGTTCAACCAAAATGTGTCCAAGATAACGCTACAATAACACCGTCCTGTCACCTTAGGTTAAAAAAAAAACGTAGCAGCTAGCTAGCTGACTAGTGAGTTACAGAAAACGCCATTCTTTTGGAATCTAAACGCGCATAAATACATTCATCAGCGCGCCCTATCTTAAAATATTGTTCAGGACAATGTCCTTCACGGGTTTAAATCCCAGGATAACGTGGAAGAGAAACCGCACGCACGACTACGGCAGAAGTCAATGTGCGAGATACGTCAGGGGCGCCGCCATCACGCAGCCTCCCAGACAGGAAGTGACGTCAACATTACCGCCAATCAGATCGCATCAGGCAAAACAACCGTAAAATGGAGTTAATGACTGTTTAAATGAGCGATTCAAGACTTCTGAAATAGTATTGGAGTGCAAAGATATTTCTATTTGGATTTCTACATGAAGATATAAGAAGAAGAATATTATTTTATTACTTGTACCACACTTTGAGAATCACTTGTCTAGCTATCTAATGTACTGTGGGACCCCAAAAAGACTAGCAGTGCCTCAGGACGGGGTCCCTAACAAATCAATAAATTATCTTTATTTAACGGAGGCATAATCTATTTTGTTATGTTTACTATTCCCAGCGGTCTTTATGTAATGACAAGTCTGTAGCTTGCTTTCTTAAAACACCCCAAGGATAAAGAAGTACACATTTCTACAGTATGTTTCTTGCCATGCTAAAATTGGCTCGTTTTTGGGGTAACTGCTTTATGCAATGAGCCAATCCTCACCTCTTCTCCTGCTGCGGCCAGCTGCTCGTTCCTACACTCCAAGCTGAAGCAGAAGAAGCAAGCGCCCAAGAAAATGAAAATAATTTTAATGGTGCAATGGCACATGCCAAGCACCAGCCCCCACCCTCTCAACAATTTCTCGAGAGTAATCAAGTGAGTGCTACCTGCACTGTTACTTGAAGCCTCCACTTGTCAATTTAATGATATCCTCTTCACTCGTGATGTCAGCTTTCATCACCAAGCCACCGAAGTGCACTGATTAATGGAGCGGTGCTGTTCATGACATTGCCACACACAAATACCCTCCCACCCTCAAAGAGGTTCTTTTGCACTTCAGTGGATCACGTCATTGGCTAAGAAACTCAATGTTGGTGTGGTTATTGTGTTCAAGTAGCCCCACTGTTTCATAACAGGACTCGTTCACAGAAACATTTCATAGTCTGACCCAACTACTCGATTTGGAGTTCCACAATCTACAATGAAAGCTTAATTTATTCCATATTTTAAATTAGTAGGGCACTAACCTTATATGACTGAGATTTAAAATTGTCTTCACTGTCATTCATCCATATGCCCTTCAAATGCCTAAACCTGCAGGATTGGACTTGAAACCAGTCACAGACGGCTGCTCATATTGCCCGTATACTGTCGGCTTCATAATCTACTCATCATGTTGCTGCAAGAAACTACAATTCTCTGGATTTCTTCCCAAATTCTTACGCTTTTGCAAGTCACAATAGCTCTGTCTGTCCTTGTTAATTGCTCTTGTTCCTCTGTACTTTGTGTTTTGGTGTCACATGGCTTCCTGCGGTGAAATATACAGTATAATACAGCATGGTCCAACATGGCTTTTCTTCTTCCAGGCAGCTTGTAACCCATGAAGGAATATAAAAAGTGTTGGAAACTTGTTTGCAATCTTTTTGGAGCCTCCATTGATGTAGAAATCTATTATTGGAAGCTCTTATAGTACATAAAGTGGATGTGAAAAGTCTCCACACCCAAGTTCAAATGCTAGGTTTTGTTTTGTTTTAAACTTGGGGGTTACAAATCCATTCAAAGATCCCAGCAGTCTCGGGCAAAATAAGCCAATCGCAGGGCCACAGAGACGAACATCCACGCCCACACTCATACCTCAAAACATTGTTCCACCATATGGGATGAACCCACGGATGAAGGACGTGCTTAACCTGTACAACTCAGTTGAAGAAAACAGTTTTTTGAAAGGGGCAATAAATATAAACAACTGTGATAATGTGGTTGCATAATTGTGCACATCCTTTTATTACTGGGGACGTGGCTGTGTTAAGAATCACATTATAACTTATTTTAAATGGCCTCGGGACACATGTGACAACGCGGACCCAATGTAACTTTCAGAAGTTCAAATTCGCTTTTCCATGCTCACTTGTGCCACATTTGCCAATTTTTTTTGTTACTTCCCTTGAAAAATATATTTTTTGCAATTGTCTTGTGCAGGTTAAAGATCACATTAACAGTGGATTTTTTTTTCTCCAATATGATTTATATTGGTCTCCTTTTTTTTTTTTTTAATATACTGTATCACAAAAACCTGGAATTGAACAGGGGTGTGTTTTGGGGTCAGTGTACTCAAACTAAAAGCGCAGCAAGCACACAAAAGGTGGGAGGCGAGGCGCTGGATGAAGATAAAGCATTAAAAAAAAAAATGTTGCTCAAAAAAATGTTGCTCCAGGGCCTCCTGAAGCGTTAGTTAATCCTGTATGCAAGGCTTGATTACCAACCAGGCCAAGTAGGGAAAACTGTCCCAGATACCAGAGCCCCGAGTCGGCATCTTTTGCAGTCATCAAATTAATACATATCCTCCCACAAGACCACAATATCACCGTCAGTGATAACAGTTGAGCGATAATGTCCTGCATTGTCTACTCTGGGATTGGGGAGGCTTTCGGTTCGGATTACTTACTTTTATGATTAGAAAGAATAATTGCATCGTATTACTCACAATGAGATAGTCTTATTGATCCCTGAAGTCAAATTGGTGCATATCACTAGTTAAACTGATGATTTGGGTTTTGCTTTACCGTTGGGCTTCTTCAATTCAGAATTTGACCAAAATATTAATGTAAATACATCACACAGTGGCACAGGACTTGGAACATATGAGACATCAGATGAGACCTCAGCATGAGTCGGGAAGGATTTACTGTTTATCGCGACACAAAACAGGACCACCCTTAACATTACTACGCCTTTGTCATTAAAGTTGAGACTGAGAGTCTTATTTGTTTAGAATAATAACAGTGGTCAATATAGTGTTACACTTGCATAATAGTCAAGTTACTTCCTCAAAATGTGTTTGTACAGTAAGTAACAGTTTTATGACATCAACAGACCACGAAACAGATGATCTATTTAGGACATCTCCACTGGGAGGCAGATGTGCTAACCGCTAAACTGTGTTTACCTGATGAATTATTACCATAATACGGTACCTGCAGAAAATGCACACACGCAAAAGGAGAAAATGTAAGCGTCACACAGAATGGCTGCAGCATGGATTTAAAACTAGCACCTCAGAATTGTGAGCTATTTTACCAATATTGTTGTTACTAAAACCAATAACGCATATCAACTGTTCTTCCATTAGTAAGCAAACTGACACTTTTTTGGGGTAAATTCACACAACAAAATCAATCCTGCAGCCCCGGGTTTAGTCACATTGTCGCCATTTTGTGTGGGTAAAATGTTCCCCACGGACCACATAAGGCCTACAAAGCGTTTAGATTATCAGGACTATTGTTATTCTAATTCCTCATTCGACTTGTCCCATTAAGGCTTGCCACAGCATGTCATCCTTTTTCATCTTCTCAACTGCCCTCATGACTTCCCTTGCCTCATCTACTGTTTCAACCTTCTCTTTGCTTTCTCTCTCCTCAAGCTCTCTCGCCTGGCAGCTCCATCGTCATCATCCTTCTTCAAAGAAATAGTACTCACTATCTCGCCATCCGATGAGCTCATTTCTAATCCCGTCTAACTGTGAGTCACTCCAATAGAGAATCTCAAAATCTTCATTTCCGCCAACCTCCAGCGCTACCTTCTGTCATCTCTCCAGTGCCACTGTCACGAAGCTGTACATCATGGCTGACCTCACCGCTGTCGGTATAAACCTCTTTCTTCATCCTAGCAGACTCTTATGTCACGCAATGCACATAATTCAATCCCCCCCCCTCAAATTGGTAAATTTAAATGTGTTATTAATCAGTTTGAGAGCTGCCGAAGACAGAGAAGGATGGAGAGAGCTGGTCAGCAGAGCGTCTGTGGTGCCCCAACGACCCTCTGGGGTTACGGGATAGACGAGAGACGAGAGAGAATCAGTTTTGGAATTAAAAGGCGAGAAATCACCGCGCCCAAGTCAGATCAACCTATCAAAGACAGAAGGCGTGACTAGCAAGCTATCAATCATTTGCTGTGTACTCTCTGGCATATTGTCATGAATTGTTATTTTGGAATGTCCACCCCTGAAAAAGAAAGCCCATCCCTTGTTTGATGAAAAAAAAAAAAATTGCTATGAAGGGAGCTCAAGCTGAACAAGATTCAGAACCAAAGCAGAATTAGCTTCTTGACCTGAAATGTTATCACCTCTTTTTGATTTTAATCAAATATCCATTCCAAAAAAACAAACTTTAAAACTGATAAATTTAGTATTATAGTTAACACTCTGTCACGAATAAGTCACTCATGCTACAAACATAACATGGCTACCATCTTATTTACAGCGCTAATGCTAACCTAGTATTTTGTTGGAAGTATACAGGGTGCTCTACGACTAGTTATCACAGCTGTTCTTGTTGTAATAATCTGAAATGTTTGCAGAATATATAGAAACAAAGCAAGATTTTATATTTAATGATTTATTTTTGTTTTATTTTCAGGTTGAGCCATGCTTTTCAGTCGCAAAGAGAAGTCATTTTGTCTCCCGGAACATGTTCGCACACAGTCACCCAAGACTGTGCAGTGTGCTTTCAATTCAACCTTTGGAAAAACAAATTTGGATTTATGAACTCAGTCCGCCAAAAAACTAATATATTCAACAACTAAACTGTTAAATTTTATTGAGCTCAACTCAGTAGTTTTCAAGATAATTGATTCAAAAATGTAAATTTGGGGGGCAGGCAGGGGACACATTGTAGTATTCGCATTTAACTTTTTTTTGGTTTTTTTACTTTACATGGGTCGGATATAATTACATTCATTATAAAAAATAAACACATAGTAGGGGGGAAAAAATCAAATACATTTCACACGTATTTATTTGGTTTATTTACACATTTTCCATACATACGGATTTAAAAAAATATCTATAATACGGCTAATCTGTCCATTTTAAAAATCGAATGTGCCGCTTAAAGGTCAACGGTTTGGCCACCCCTGAGCTCACGTTTAATAACACTCTTCCTCCTTGTCCGTGTGTTATGAAGGGCAATGCTGTGTTCACCGCTTCCCCCCCCCACGGCCACAATCACCCACCCCCTCCTCTCTGACACATGTACAAGGTGGTGAGGCGTTCGCGGCCTATGGGACACAACGCGACTCATCCCGACTGGCGGGAAACGACGCAACTTTTGTCAGCACGGGAAATGACTAAGAAAAAAAATAAGACCACAGTATTAGAGCTGAGAGCAACTAGCGCGCCCCCTAACGGCGAACTGAGAACTACCTACTGTACGATTATGAAAACACTCCCGCCAATGTACTAAAGCTCGCTCCGCTGGTGCTGTGTTTTTATAACCTTTTTTTTTTTACTCGTCTGATCCACGCCACGTCATTCACGCGAGGAGAGCAGTGAATCGTCACACGGGTGGGAGGAGGTGGCGGCACTGCACGGTACGACGGAGGCGGGAAAGGATCCGGACAGCAACACCTTCACCTCCCCGCGTCTTCAACGCAGTTTGCTCCGGGACGCGCTCTCTCCTTTTTCGGGGTTGTTAGGTAAGTAGCCTACGTAGCTTTTTGATTCCGGATTGTCACGGCTAAGATGCGTGGGCCTGTTAGCGCCACGCGGCGTTGCTAGTGTACACTTTGCGCTAATTTTATCCCTTGTTGCCGAGTGTGTCCTGCGTGTGCACGCTGATGTCTTTTCCCGCCAGTGAGAGGAGGGGAGAAAAACAACAAGGTGGCGCATTTCAGCTCTCACTTCCGTGTGCGTGTACGTGTGCGTGTACAGTGTTGGCGTTAAAACTACACGTGTGTGTGTGTGTGTGTTGTTGTTAAGTGCCAGTCAGGCGTGTTGTGTTGTGATTTTTGTGCGTGGACGCTCTCTTGTGACACTGACAGGATAGTGCGGCAACACCCCCGCTGCCTCTACTGGAAGTAGCTCCAGTGGAAATGTCAGCGAGCCTACGCAGCTGCCATCTGGGTACACAATGTACGCCCGACACACTCACAAGGACACACCATTGTGCGTGTCACAATTCAGACGATAAGTAGAGGATGGTACCTTCGTTGACAGAGCGGTTGACCGATTGGCTCTGTATGGTGTTCGGTCGGGGGTTCTAAAACTGAGGCTCGGGAACTAAAACCGGTCCCAGGTTAGTTTTTAGTAAGGATGCATCAAAAGCGATACCTGTACAATACTGTAGGCATGCACTTTATCTGTACTCAGAAAACTACGTTTTGTTACTATGACACTGATCCCACTTTGATGAGCTGTGTTTGAATGATTTATTTGCTTTGACTTAAGATACTCAAATGGATCAACTTGACTCAACTCGCTTCACAACAAGCAGCAATTTGGCAGATAATGAATAAGTCCCCCAAAAGACTTTAATCTGTTTAAATGGCACTTAAATTTTAAGTTTACTGTCAAACTAAACATAAAACAAAGAGAATAACTGTGTATCTCCCCGAACCACATGCAGAAAAATCAAAGGATGCAAGGGCCAAAGTTTTTCAACTTGAATTTATTCAACAAAAATCAGTTAATCAAGCAATTGTACGTTTCCATATTGCATTTCTTTCAAAAAATTGTGTTTATTTAATGTGATAAGGCAAAATAGATTGGAATTTTCCAAGATATTGGGGTGGACACCGTCCTGCATACCATTAGAATAGGCTGCCCTTGTACTGAACAGCAGCCTACCAAAACCCTTCTGTAGTCGGATTAAATATTTTAAGCAATTAATTGGAGAGCATTAATGTTAACAATTTGGACCTTGATGCAGAGGAGAAGGTGGAAGAGACCATTTTTGCTTCTACATATGCATCACCTGTTATTTATTTAATTATTTGTTTGTTTGTTTACACCGGCAGAGCAAATTAAAAAAAGCATGCCTGCGTTCAAAATGTACATTAATAACTCCGCAAATGTCAACACAAAAGTAAACAATAATAACAATAATAATAATAATAATAAATAAAGGTTATAATGGCCTTGTTGAACACTCTAAATTGTCCCTCGGTGTGAGTGTGAGCGCGAATGGTTGCACGCCCGTGTGTGCCCTGCGATTGGCAACTGTCAGCAATTATGTAAATGACAGACTTACGTCCAATCTTGCATATTTATATCATCTTGAATGACTCATCACTTTTAATCAAGCACATTCAGACCATGTTTGATGTCTGCAGATTGTAGTTTAGACCGTATTCAATTGTCTTTGCCTTCCTTGTAGTTTTGATTTGCAGCTGGTGTTTGTGAATGTGATGTATGAGCAAACACGGGCAATTATGCGAGATCACTCGATGTACTCCGATGACGTCGGGCTTGTATTGACGGTGTGTATCAGGTCAGTGAGTTTATATGCCGCACCTGCACTGGCAGTTATCAGATATATGATAGATTTCATCCCTTTTTAGAAGAGGACTGATTCAATCTGAAGATCGCTGATTCCACACAATTTTTTTTTTCCTAGTCGTGCTGCCATGACGCACAAACCCAATTGTTCCAAATGACAGAGAAAAAAAAATCGGAATTGTGTCCATGCAATGGAAATCCAGCCTTAGTTACATTGGGGGGGGGCCTATAAAAGAGATTTATGGGGGTGACTTGAATGTAGATTTATGGTACCAGTGACCTTTTGGCTCTGAGAAAAGTGCATTTGAATCCAACAATTAAGCCCACGAGGTACACTAATGTTGCTACAGTGGCTTGTCACTGGGTTGGTATGGTAAAGGTTCCATTTGTGTACACTTGACGTTTACAACTCTGGGAACATACCTGCCTCTTTTGGATTCTGGTTTAAGTGCTGTTAGCATCTGAACTACGGAAATGGCCTAATTTTTACAATGGATTAATTCCCTTTTTTACGGCTACCACCTAACCCTAATTTGCACGGAAATTATCATCGCTGTAAATATTTGCATAAAAAACACTTTCAAGCTGTAAATATGAAACGACCAAATGATAAACAGTGAGTAGGCTGCAAAGTGAGTGTGCCTTCTTGTGCTCGGTGACGACAGATTTTTAAGCCGCTTTTGCAAACTACTTCACGAACTTCAGAATGTTGTCAGTACAGTCGTAAACTGAGGACCCCCATTGCACGTGAATGTTTGACCTTTATGGGTAAAATGGCTTTCACTACGGTTATAGCGGCATTTTTAAAGGTTCCACTTTTTTTAAGCCCTGAAACTCTACGCTGGATTTGGGTACCTTGTGGTATAATAAACCATCAGAGGGTCACTGGTTTGCGACCCATGATGTTGAAAATGGACTATTGTTGATCAGCTATGGGAACAATTAACTATCGATTGCAGAGGTATAACAATTATTTCTTTAGTCGACAACTAATTCATCATCATCAAATTACTCAACAACTATTTTGTTGTTAGAGTAATTATGGAGAACCATTGTTTAACCCCCATGCAGTAATTATCCCAAAATTGGACATTTCGGACACTTTGGACGATTTTGGACTGTTGGACAAATGGACACCACAGACAAAACAGTGAAAAATAACCCCACGAAGCTGAAATTTTGCATAGGATGTATATCTATGTCTTGGCCAATTCCCACTGAACATTTTGAGGGGTTGAAAGTGAAAAAAAATTAAAAGTTAAAAAATGATGTTGCACATTGGAAGAGGGACATTTTTGGGACGTAATACCCTTCATGCAGCCGCTTAAAAATACTGCATGAGGGTAAATTTACAATTATCCGTATCTTCTGAGTTCAGCCTCTCAACAGTGAATCTTCTCAGATTTTTGTAGTCCTTCATAAAAACAGACTGATCAGTTGCAAAAATCGATAGAATCATCGTTTCTAAAAACACCGTCCTGATACCTGTCAACCTCAGCTAATACCTGCCCTTATAAATGATTACGATTCCCCTTACAAAGCAACAAAAACCCGTACAACGGCTTACCGTGCATGCACACATCATGCTTTATCAATCCGATCGTACGCAGCGATGAAAAAAATATATAAACGATTGAGGATTACTTTTGCTGGTCTGCCGTGACAACAGTAGCGATCGACGACGGCATTGTCGTTGGCTACCAGCAGGTGAGACGATATGGATTTGAGCCAAAATGGTCTTTGTAAGATCGGTTCACAATCGTTTTTTTGTTTTGTTTCCCTGTATAAAAGTTGAAATATGCCATACATGATTTGAAATGATAAAAAAAACTTATAAAATACGGGGAAAAGTACAAGTTGACAGGTATGCGTCATGTAGACTGTGCACCTCTCTTGCGTTGAATTTAAAGAGAATGAGGGGAGGCCCTTCCATTGGTCGGGAAATAAGCCAGCTGTGTTCACTCCCACAGCAGCGCAGTCGCCCATTTCTACCTGTAAAGTTAGACCGTGCTTTGTGCTGGACTTGCACTGGACACGAAAATAGGGCCCAAGCAGTCTATCCTGATAATTGTCCCTAGTGGTGACTGTCAGTGCGAATGGTTCATCTATGTGTGACCTGCGATTGGCTGGCAACCAGTTCAGGGTGTACCCCGCCTACTGCCCCGAAGTCCGCTGGCTAGACTCCAGCACGCCTGCGACCCTCATAAGAGTAAACGGATTAGAAAATGGATGGATGGATGGATGGACAAACCCATATAATCTATTGAGAGAGAGAGCAAAAGCAACGGATAACACAAAAATATTGGACAAACAGGATAATAATAATTTTTAAAAAACAGCTGTAGTCACACTTGTTAAAAAGCTATGCAATGTAGCAGGACCAAAAAACTGAACGGCGATATAGTAGGGGTTTTAGTGGTACCACATTTTCAAAAATTACTGCTACAATAAATCCCTAGCATGACAACAGGAATTCGGAACATTCATCCATCCATTTATTTTCCGATCCGCTTTATCCTCACAAGGGTTGCTGGAGCCTATCCCAGCCGTCTTCGGGCAGTAATCGGGGGACACCCTGAACCGGATGCCAGCCAATCGCGAGGCACACACGGACGAACAACCATCGGCGCTCACACTCACACCAAGGGACAATTTGCAGTGTTCAATCAGCCTGCCACGCATGTTTTTGGAATGTGGGAGGAAACCGGAGTACCCGGAGAAAACCCACGCAGGCCCGGGGAGAACATGCAAACTCCACACAGGGAATTGAACCCGGTACCTCTGCACTGTGAAGTCGACGCGCTAACCACTGGAACATTCACTGAGACAATTTCAACACCTAAATATTCATTACCTGTTGAATAGAAAATGAAGTTGATCAAATCAAATTAAATACGTGTCCGTCGTAGCTAGCTTACAAGTGCCGTGTGCGTGCCAAATTTTGAAACCTGCACGATCACATCCTGTAATTAGCCTGAAGGTAAGGTAGGGAAAAGTAATTGGTTTATTAATGTTTGTTTAGCTGACTGACAGTCGGCATACTTTGTTGAGTGATACAACATCCTAATTTATTTCACAATATTTTGTGGACAGCTACAGCTGGCGGCCAGGGGATCCCAGTTTGAGAACCGCTTTTTTTTTTTTCCACAGACACTTTTACAAATTCCAAAGGAATCGAAAAACTAGCCATGCGTGCTATTGAAATGCATTCTTGTTGTCTCCCTTTTTCCGATTCTCGTGCTCAACTTGCATGCGTCGGTGAGGCGCCCGAGGCTTCTTCGCACCACATCCATTCCTGACATCCAGCTGAGCTCCCGCGCTGGTGCTGTTGTCAGGCAGATGCTCGCAGTTATTGATGATAACGTTGCCGCCGCCATTGGATGCCGGAAAGACGGCGGGGGCCATTATCATGATTTAATCGTCGCCTCAGCGCTGCTGAGGAGCCCGAGCTCACTCTGTGTGTCAGGTCCACCCATCATCCTGTCATGGGAAATAGCTGCTGGTCCAACGTTGCGATAGTTTAGAGTTATGTCTGGGCGGAATAGTTCATCGAGTATAAAAGACTGTTCATATGCAATGCGGAATGGGCTTCCTTTAAGTTGAAGGGCCTGCCACGCTTACGTATACTGTATGAGTGGGCTCATTGTGTTTATGGGTTTTACTTTTCTCCTGGGGTCAATAAAAGACCACATTGGCAACTTTTCACATTTTTTTTAAGTGTACTGTAAAAGGCTTTTTTTTTTTTTTTTTAATGGAGTTTGAAAATCAGTATATTTAGGTGTGCTTTCTTGTAATGCTGTACAATGCCACAAGATGGCACCAAAGCCTTGGCTAATAGGAAAGTAGTAATTGGAGTCAAGGAGGTATGTTGGCGTGATGTATCTCGGGGAGTGGTTAAGATTGGCCGGGGTTGTTCGGAGAGTCTCCATGTGTTTGTTTTACCACAGCTGATTGGCTGTTAAAAAACTTTAACGGATGACAGAGGTGTTATTGCTGGGCAATTGCTATTTTTAAGACTTGTGACACACGTGTGCTGCACTTTTATCTCAATCAAATCATCGGTAAGATGTTTTTTTTCAGGCGAATGTTGCAAGATGAGTTTCAAATGATATTGACGTGTTTTGGGATAATCAGTTTGTGTTGTACCGTTTTTGCTAGGAATGTTTCGATACCAGCTTTTTTTCAGACCGATACCAGTATGATTCAACCGTTGTGTTAAAAAGCCGCGGTGTAGCTCCAACGACTGTCATGGAAAACATATTCAACGTCAGATTTTTTTTCAAAAAAAGTATTATTGCCTAATATCGGCATTCTTCACGAATACCCAATACCTTGAAATAAGGCCGGCATCGGCCCGATACAAATACAGTCAAACCTCGGTTTTCGTCCATAATCCGTTCCAGAAGGCTGTTCGAAAACCAAAATTGTTCGGAAACCGAAACCACGCTCTTTTTAAACTAAAAATGTTGACTGAACACGTCTGCTCACAATGGAAAGCAACACGAGGAAGCGTCACTTCCTCGTAAGGAAGGCGAGAGGAGTCAAATGGTGCATTCAAGTGCGCTCAGTTTGTTCAAGAACCGAAATTTGTTCGTCATCCGAGGCATAAAATACTCGAAATTTTTGGTCGAAAACCGAATTGGTCGAGAACCGAGACGTTTCGAAAACCGAGGTTAGGACTGTACCTTGAAATAAGGCCTGTATCGGCCCCATACAAATACCTGATCTCGGTACTCGCCCACCGCTACTTTTTACGTTTTCAACAATTAATAAAGGTAATTCGAAACATTTTACAACGGTTACTGTCAATGACTTTGCCTTTCTTTGCGATTTACGGCAAGGCTGGGTCCAAAATCACCACGAATAATGTACTTCTTCGTGATTTACGAGAAGGTCGTTAATGAAAATGCTTAACAGCGTACTTTATCCAAATTTCACAGCAGGGTTTGGCGGCGGAAATACTCTCCAGCGGTCTTACGTAACGTCTCTTACTGGAACTGATGTTGATTTGAGCTCCTCTGTCTGATTTGAGCGAATGCTTTTTGGGGATGTGTGTGTGTGTGTGTGGGGGGGGGGGGGCTGTAGAGGGTGGGGGGTGTTTCTAAATGAAAACATCTAGAATGCTCCCGAGGGCGCTTGAGTGGATGTCATAATGCTTTGCAAGGTGTTTTTTTTGTTTTTTTTAATTGTGAAATGAATGCCTCCCTTGATGCGAGCGTGAACGTTATGAAGGACGGTCAAAGGCTGGGTCCATTTGCCGTGCCCGGGGGTCCTCATTTGGGCTGAACCAAGAGCGAGTTTGTTTTGGTGGGGAGAATGTTGTTTTAGGGCGTGTTACTCGCTGTAATGTCACATTAGACGTCCATTTACAATGGGGGTCAATGAAAAGCTTACTTGACTCAGAGGAAGCAATGGGAGGAGAAGGAATTTGCGCTCCTTTCCAAAAATAAGTTTCCCCCCTTTTGCCCGACGCGGTGTTACCATGACTGAGAGGGAAGGAGGGGAAGGAGGGTTGTCGAGTATCGTGAATGGAGGGATTTAGGTTAGAAAAGAAGGAAAAGGATCAAGTGGAGGAGGAAATATGGTTGTGATTAACAGGAATATAGTGTTCGAGTGGACCATTCAGCGGTGTGGTCTCCTCGGAGCGAGGGAGTGAGCCAGAGAGCGAGAAAGAGAGAGAGAGAGAGAGAGAGAGAGAGAGAGGGGAGGGGGCTAATAGAGAATGCATGCGAAAGCTTGCTGCCAAAAATGAGACGGGGAGTTTTTTTTTTTTTTTTTTTCAGAGAGAAAAGAAAGTACAGCCCAGCCAGCCGCCAGGAAGGGAAGAAGGAGTCGCTGAGAGCAGAAGGCGCAAAGATGGCGGCGGCTTGGGTTAGAATCGGCGAGGTGTCTTGATATCCACGGGGCTTAAAAGTGAAAGTTTTTTTCGCAGCCGTAAGTTCTCCGTTGTCTGTTTTTTTTCTTTCAATGATGTGACTGACTGAAGTCTCGCTTCCAGTCGGTTGAGTGCGGGCATTCTGGGACTCGGGACTCGTGTTGATTAGACCCCCGGGTTTTCTGTGTGATGAGATCATCTCTATGGACGCACACTGTAGCAGCTGCCCGCTTGGAAGGGGACTTTCCTCCCCATTCCTGTGCTGCTGCTGCTGCTTCTGCTTCTGCTGCTGCTGCCGCTCAGCATCTGTGCTCACTGAAGTGACTAATGACTGGATTCTATTTTCCTCTCTCGCTGTTTTAACAGGCGTTTTGTCAGCTCAAGCCCAAAGGACAAGATCTTTCTTTCCCCGGATGAACGAGCTCAACTGAGTGGGTGTTTTTTTTTTTCTTCTTCTTTCAAACCCGCACCTCCACCTGCAGGAAAACTCCTTCAGTGGTATACTGGGAACTATTCAGCCCTCTTTTCCTCCCCCCTGACTTCTCTGATGGATCAGAGAATGAAGGGGGGCGCCCCTCTAATGACGGACTCCGCACTGGATGCCTCCCCTGTAACTGAGGACTTTGAGCAGGACCAGGGGAAACGAAAGCGTGCGGAGACGGAGGATTCGGACGCGGGGAAGAAGGAGGACAGGCGAGGGAAGAAGAGGGAAGGGGACAAGGGGGCGGTGCTGGAGTTGCTCATCGAGGGTCGTTGCGGGGGCGCCGGGCAGCAGCAGCTTCAGTTATGTGGCCGAGAGACCGGCTGCCCTGACGGGAACGTGCGACTCCGCATCGGCGTGCAGGCCAAGCGCACCAAGAAGCCGCCCAAGATCTTGGAGAGCTACGTTTGCAAGCCCACCATCAGAAGCTATCAGAGGCAGCAGGGTCGAGGGGGCGCCCTGCCCGCCAGGACCGCGACCGATGCGGGCGCCGCGGGTTCAGATGGCGTCCAGATTGCGTGTAAACAAACGGCATCTGCCGCTTTGCAATCATTATCAACACCGTCATCATCATCAGCAGCCGCACAGTCTTTAACGCCAGCAAATGTGACTCTTTCCACCGTAGCCTCAGCCATCGCGAACCCCGGGACCAAACAGGTGAGTTCAACCTCCTTTCATGACATCAACAAACTGCAAACAAAAATCCTTTGCTTCCTTGCGATATTCTAACCCGAGGTGCAAACTGTTGCTCGTTTACGCTTCCGGCATTCATGGGACACATTCATTCATGTGTCTCTTCAGCACGGAGGCAGGGCTGTTAAAACTGCACCACGCGAGCGGGCGGGGGGGGGGGGGACAATAAAAGTGTTGTCGCTAGAGGAAAAACAATGAGCTGTAACTCACTATTAAAGCTCAGTAAAGCTGATGGGGAGCCACAGAGACGGGCGATGATTCTCCGTAGGCTCGTCTCTACGAAGGGCAGACGCATACGAGAACGTCAGCTGCTGGCATCACAAACGATGATAGTGTATGAATGCCGGGTAACAAGCAGCAAAACAGCCCCCCGCCTGTTTTAGTAGCGAGTATAAAGTCGGAGCGTCATTTCGCAACACGTTTGAAAGAAAAAAAATGTTTAAAAAATGTGCAGCTTGTTGAGAAGAGTTACATTTTTTTGGGGTGGGGGTGGGGATTTAGGATGGACAATCCTCCAATTCTCTCAATTGTTGACTCAGGATATCTTAAAGCAGGGGGTGTCAAACTCATTTCACATTGTGGGCCACATACGGACTCGGTAGACTATTAACATTATACCATACTCTGCTATAAATAACCAAAATATCATGTCTTTCCTTTGTTTTGGTATAAAGAAGCATTGGCGCATTGATACCGTCTGCCGTGTTGGGTCTGTTTTAGGGCCAGATTGAAACTGCCGTTTTCTTCTCTGATCAAAACAATGTTGTCTTCTACTCTGATCAAAACGGTCTGCCCCCTAGCGGCTAATCCATGAATTGCATTTAATTTAAAAATATTCATTCTGTCTTTAATGCATTTTTTTTTTCATTTGGCCCCTATAAATTCTGCTGCTTAACCCTTAAATCCCAAAGGGTCAAATTTGGCCCTAATCCTAAATTAGGATTAAAACATTGAATATTTGAAAAAACATATATTTTGGTGTTCAGTGAACATATAGCGGTCATTTAATATATAATTCATCATTTTCCAAAGAAGAAAAGGGTTCTTGGGTTATATTATCCTGCGGGCCAGATTGAACCTCCTTGAGGGGCCCCGTTCCGGCCCGCGGGCCGTATGTTTGACACCGATACCTTAAAGCCTTTGCATCAAAATGGAGTGGACTACATAGCGAGTCAGTCTCACGATTTTACGGTCTAAAGAAGGTGATGTCAGAGACGGCCTGCATCAGGGATGGGCAACTCCAGTCCTCGAAGGGCCACGGCGCTGCGTGTTGTAGATGTTTTGAAGTCTCCCTCTTTGCATTTATATTTCAACCCGTAGAGAGCTTGCGTCTTTTCTGAGGGAATGACGGTTTGTCCTTCGAAGGATAAGCGGTACAGAAAAATGGATGGATGGATTGTTAGCGGAAGTTCCAAATGTGTACTCATACATTATTAATTGCACTTATGCACAGTAGCTGTGCGCTGCTTTTCGTTGTTGTTGTTGTTTTTGGTTTTTTTTGCTAACATTACTCGGCTATGTGGCGCGCCATCATAAGGTCAAATGAGCAATTGTCTCAATAGTGATAAGCAAGCGGCATATTTAACAAAACAGGACCTATAAATAGGACAGCGGCACAGCAACCACTCGGCCATTACAGGCATTGGTCCATCAGTCCTTCTGACGATGGCCTGAGGGGAAGCTTATTGCTTTCGCTGCGCAAACGCCACTCAAGCCGCCGCCTACCAAAAAATTAAAGGACAAGTACAAAATGTCAGGCCTCCTCATCTGTATGAGCGGCAATTTATAGCGACCAATCGCGTCGCTTTCTCTCGCCGGCCGACAACGCTATATTGGTCCCCTCTCTTCTATTTTTACGTCCCCTCGTTTCTCTACCTGCTCTCATTTATCTTTCAGTCCCTTTCTGTCCCCCATAGCACCCTCTTCCTCCGTCTCTTGCGTTGTGTCTCTCCTTTCTGTGTCACCCCCCCGCCACCCCTCCGTTCCCGTTTCCGTCACCTCGCTTCCCGCGCCCTCCTTTCTCTGCCTGATTGAGTCACTTTGTCCTCAGTCTGGACTTTAATGGGCGGACAAAAACAAAAGCATTTCTGTTATTGCCCGCCCGCCCCCGACAGTTAAACTGTTGTCAACGGCAGACATATTGGATCTGCCCGTCATTGCGATGCATGACAGCGATTGCGTGTTCATTCTCCGCAGGTTCCTCTCAAACTGGCGGGGAACACAGAGGTGACGACCGCCGCGTCGTTGGAGCGAGGGAAGAAAGAAAAGAGTCCGGGCAACCGCGAGAAGCCGTTCCCAGGAATCCTCAAACCGTGCTCGTCCGCCAACCGCCAGGAAGCTTCAGCGACCCTCTCCAGGCCGTGCAGCGAAATCCTCAAGAAACACAACGGCGCGGTGCAGACCAAGAAAGGACTTTTGAACGGGAGATGCGCCGAAGATAAACTGCGAGATGCCCTATCGATCAAAACCGCAAAACACAGCGGCTCCGTTCCCGCTGCGGACGCCGCACCTCCGGGTTCTTCCAAAACAGAGATTCGCTCGGCGCAGAAGAATAACTCCCCCTCGGTTACCGATAAATCCAAATCCTCCCCCGCTCTGGACGAGTCTCCTGCGCAGTCCCAAGTTCAGGAAGCTTCGCTGAAGCGCTCCAGTGACAAAAAGAGAGCGAAAGAGCGGAAGGTGAAGAAAGACAAACGAAAAGAACGAAAGCCAAAGGGAGATGGACTGGAAGCGGAGAGAGTTAAGAGTGATCATCGAAAGGAGGAACTCAAAAAGAAGAAAAAAGACAAAGGAAAGGACAGCAAATCGCAACTGGGTAAAGAGCATAAAAGCGGCGACGAATTGAAGACCGGAGAAAAGTCTGAGAAAAGCAAGACGAGTTCGGAGAAACACAGAAAAGAGGACCCGTGCTCGGGCGCCGTGGGTAAATTTGATAACCAGTATAAAGTAGCAGACCCAGGACGATCTGACCCGGGAGATCATATCAAGCAGGCGGAGCTCCAAGCTGCCGACAGCGCTCCAAAGTCAAAAGACAACGACGTTGTCAGGTATTCAACGGCGCCGCCAAAGCATCCGCCGTCATCCTTTGCCCCGCCCCCTCTGTCGCTGCCGCCGCCACCGCCTTCCTGCCAAGAGCAGGACAGCAGACCGCTGAAGAAACGTAAAGCCAGAAGGCCCAGCTGGACCAAACTGGTGCACCGGGCTCAGAGGGTGGAAAATAACCCAACGGATCCTCAACAGAGTTTCTCTCACAAGTTGCCCGCTCACTCGACTCCCTCTTGCTCCCCGACCTCCTCCGCGGCGAAACCGTCATCCCCGAATCAGAACCTCTCCATATCCGATCCGAAAGAACCCGTCTCCAAACCCGCTGCCACCCCGACCCGAAAACGAGGCCGACCCAAATCCCACGCCATGATCTTCGCCCAATCCCCTCTACGACTTTCCCCCGAGGAAGTCGCCTTCTTGGAGTTTGATGACATCCCGAAAAGCCCCGTGGTCCTGGACTCCGGCCCGAAGAAACGCGGCCGTCCTCGCAAGCAACAACCGCTTCATAAAACAGACGTCACCGACAACAACAGAGATCCTCCTTCTCCTCCTCCCGAGAAGGCAAACAGGCAGCTAAAGATCAGGAGGCTGATTAACGAGATGAAGAAACGGAAGAAGAAGAAGAAGAGACTTCACAATGTCATGACGTCCGGCAAGGAAAGCGAGACCGTAGAAGCTTTCGCGCGTTCTCCGAAAACATACAAGCCGATCGAACCTCCGACGGTGCCCACGCTCTCCGACTTGTCCTCCTCCTTTGGGACCAAGCTGGGCCCTCAGATCAACGTGAGCAAGAGAGGAACCATCTACATGGGCAAGAGGAGAGGCCGCAAGCCCAAATCCCAAACGGCCCGTCTGAATTCCCACCCCTACACTCCGTCGTCTTTGTTCAGCCAACCCACTGAAACGTCTCTCTTCACGCCCAACCAGCCTCCCGCCGCCGCTCACCCGTTCCCCTCGCCGTCCCTCACGCACTCCAGCGGGGCCCAGAGCCCTTACAGCGAGGGCAGTGTCACCGAACCGCCATCCGCTTTGCTTTTCCCTCCCCCGTTCTCTCTCCCGTCGCCGTCGTCCTCCTGCACGTCGCCCCGTCCCCCGTCCTGCTCCTCCTCCCTCTCCCCCTTCGTGAAGAAAAGTTGCCCGTGCCAGGGCAGGCAGCACTTCCCTTTCCACCAGTCGTCGTGTAAGCTCTCCTCCGCCGGCGCTCCTGCGCTCCACCCCACGCACAGCCCCCCCGCCCACTTCAAAGACGCCACCCCGTCGCCCAGGAGTGAATCGCACAGCGACGAGACGTTGCCCAGCGATAGCGGGATCGGAACGGATAACAACAGCGTCTGCGAGCGAGCGGAAATGAGGGGCGTTCGAGGCATGCTCGGGTTGGGCCAAGGGTCTGCGGGCGTTCTCGGGGGCCCCAAGCGCTCCCCCTCACTCGCGGAACCTCCGATAGCCAGACACAAGAATCCGATCGGCAACTCCGCTTCCGTCGAGCGGCAGCGACATCGGCACAGGCGGCGGGATTACGGCTGCCCCTCTTCCTGTAATTGCCTGTGTCCCTGCCCCGGACATAACAACAAGTGCCCTCATTCATCTTACTACCCTTTCATCGGTCACAACGCGCTGAAGAGACCGAAAAACAAACACAAAAAGAAACACCAGCAGCTACTCATGCAGGATCCGGAGTTTCTGTCCGAACTGGAAGAGCTCATCGGTCAATTCAGCGAAGTCCACATCGGTCGGCGCGGTTGGGCCAGGTCGGAACTGGGCCAGGCGTTTGACGGCGGCAGGCGCCATCACTCCTCGCATTCTCATCGCTCCAATATTTTCAGGATCAATCTGAACGGCTTCTATTCTCCTCACCCTCCGTCTTACGCCGCCAACCCCTCCTTCTCGTCTCAATCTTTCTACCCCTGCCAGACGCTGCATTGTAATAGAAAGCCGGAGCGCAGGCAGTGCGGATGCCCATCCAAGTTCCAGGAAACAATGGACAACGTGGGCTTCTACAGTAACTACCCGCCGGCCACGACGCTTTACCACCATCTTCCCGGCTCCTACCCGCTTCCCTCTCCTCACCAGTATGCCTCTCAGCAGCCCCACCATGCCCACATCCTCCTGAACCCCGCCAGGTTCCATCGGCAGCGGAGCAGACTGCTGAGGGAGGGCGCTCTCGGAGGGGAGATTGAAGGCAACGGAGGAGGCCTCAATTTGGGCTACGCGTCGAGCCTCCCGTGCGACTGCGGTCACAAACATAAACACAGACAAAGGCGGTGTGAACGTAACGCGGACGGGGAGGCCGCGTTGGAGCGTGAGGAACAGGAGGACGCGGTGGCGAGAGAGGCCTTCTCCGCTTCAAAGTCAAGGTTCGTTTTGGGGCAAGGAGGAGGACGGAAGGGCACGAGAGGTACGGAGGGCGTGCTGTCCAAAGAGTCGCCTTGGTTACGTGAGAATGCAAATAATTCCTTCTCGACTGGCGCGTCGCCATCGTTGGCAGAGAGATCAAAACACGCATCGCTCTTCTCCGTGGGACTGGGCTCCTCCCACTTGTCATCGTTCGGAGGGGGCTGGGGCGCCCTGGGGCAAAGTTGGGCCAAACTAAGGGGTGCGTCCTTCCCAAACACCAGCTGGGGATCTTCCGCCGGACGCGTCGGTCCAATGATTCCCTCTGACCCGGAGGACAACGACAGGGATGACGTTCACCGCCACTACCCGAGCAGGACGCCTCCATCCGCGACGCACACCAACCTGTTCACGTCGGTTGACGTGGCAACGGGGGGAGGACGCGGCCTGAGGAGCGGGTTGGCCGGGAGGAATCTCGGAAGCGGAGACGGGTCGTGGAGGACGGGCGAGTCGGCTTGGACTGAGAGGAGAGAAGCAGGTGAGATGCTGCTAAATTCGCCGGGAAACAACCTCAATCAGGAGGTTTCGACTCGAGATGTGCATTTAATCAGAAGTTAATCTTCAATTTTTAAACTACCGTCATTTCCGGACTATAAGCCGTGGCTTTTGTCACACGCTTTCAACTCTGCGGCTTATTTAATGAAGCGGCCTATATAAAGACTTTTCTAACGGCCGCCTGTGTACCGTCTTTCTTTGTAAATATCTCATGTAACGATATGGGCACCTGCGGCTTATAGACAGGTGCGGCTTATGTGTGTACAAAATGTTTTTTTTCCTTTACAAATGTAGTGGTGCGGCTTATAGTCAGGTGCGGTCTATAGTCCAGGAATTACGGTAGGTGAAGGTGAACATTCTTGGGAAAATAGCTGCACACATGAAAACATAAACATGGCAGACTGGAGGTCACACAAAAACAAACCCCCGCCAATTAAAAACAACCAACCTCGCGGTGTTAAATTAAGGGTGCAGAACCTTTTTCCAGGCAGGTGCCATTTAGTCCTCAAGAATGCCGGACTAAATTATGAACGGGTATGGCCCAACGATCAAATGTTATGACCATTGTGGTTTAAACCGGGGGTCGGCAACACGCGGCTCCTGAGCCGCATGCGGCTCTTTAGCGACATCTAGTGGCTCCCTGGAGTTTTTATAAAAAATGTTTGAAAATGGAAAAAGATTTTGATAGTAGGCTAACATAGCTCAAATAGATATAGATACATGTTGCAGCTCCGAAAAAGGAGAGCTGTGGTGTTGGCTTTTTAAAACGTACACTTTATTTATGCTTTTAACTCATTCAGTACCAGCCAATTCTGGACCAAGTCTGAAAAGACGTTTAAAAACGTCTTTGGGAGTGAATGAGTTAACATTCTCGACAAACACGGACACGAATGCGTCCGACTCTGTGCCTTCTCTCTTCTTGTTTGACTCGAGAGGCGTTCAAAGACAGCCTCCGAAAAACGGAAATTCATGATCACTTCACTGACACTAAGAAAAGCAAAAATAATGCACCAAAACAAAAAAAAAATCAAGCGAGGAAATTACAAAATAAATTCTATGGGGGCTTTTGTGAACACACACAACAAAGGAATGAATAACATAAACAATTCTGAGACAGTCCAGTCTCCTACATACATACAGCATGTGTTTCCTTCATTGTAAGTTTTATAGAAGGCTTTTATTTTTTTGCCATATTTGTTTTTTGTTTTTGTTTTTGTCCGATTTGGCTCTTTTAAAATTTTGGGTTGCCGACCCCTGGTTTAAACATAAAAAATTGTGGGCTTTCTTTCTCACACTACATCCATAAAATGTCATCTTAAGTGTTGCATTTGGTGGCCCCTGACCTTGGTTCTGGTCACATGATTACAAAAAAAATAATCGCTTTTAATGGGAAATTTGGGAAATGATCCCAAAATATCCCATGTCAACCATATGGAATGATAGACAGGCCTTTGAGTCCGTTCATTTTTTTATTAGCTCTGTGATATAGCGATAGATTGTAATTTTGCTACTGCATAGTTTAACAGCAAAAAAAAAAAAAAAAAAAAGTGACATTTCTTTTTTTTATTTCTTTTTTTCCTCCAAGACTTTTTTTAGGCGCACATTAAAGCCTGACGACCGATTGAGACGAGATCAGACTTGTCTTTTTATAGGTTCCTTCTGCTGCGCAGCGGATGTGTTTTACAGACACAACCGCTCGGCAACCGCTTTCTGTTGGAATTCCCCCCCCCCCCCTACAAAGTGTTATGGCATTAAAAACTTTCTTGATGAACTCCAGCCAGAAAATCTTCCTCGGAGGCTGTCGCGAACCGCACGATGTTTGAGCCCAAGGCTACCCAGAGAGCACAGTCATTAGTTAAACCACAAGAGTGGCTATTTAAGGATGGGCCGCCAGCCGACGGGGCCTATTTGACTTGGAGAGATTCAATAAGCAAAGAGTGGTCAGCCTTGTCGGACGCTGTGGAAAAATGGCAAGAAAGAGGAAAGATGAGCTCTAGAGTGATTGATGAAGGATTAGCAGGTCAGCGTGAGGTTGCTTCGGACGGAACGTGTGAGTGGAACATGTCGAGAAAAGAACGTGGACATCAAAACTAAGCGCATGTGTGTTTGGAGAGAAAGCACGCACACGCGGTTTGGGCGGACCTTTGGGAATATGTTGCACATTAGACAACTGCGCAAACAATGCGTTCACGTGTACGCAGAGGTCTGAGCGGCGGTGCCTTGAGATACGTTTTAATTGGTTCCGTGACATTCCTCTGCCATTCCAAACACATGCATTTCAAATCAGCTTTTCGCCCGAATGTTTGTCATGTAAGTCAAACCACGGTTTTCAAACGTCTCGGTTCTCATCCAATTCGGTTTTCGACCAAAAATTTAGTTTTTTATGCCTCGGATGACGAACAAATTTTGGTTCTCGAACAAACTGAGTGCACTTGAATGCACCATTTGACTCCTCTCGCTTTGCTTACACGAGGAAGTGACGCTTCCTTGTGTTGCTTTCCATTGTGAGCAGATGTGTTCAATAAACATTATTATTTTAAAAAGAGCGTGGTTTGGGTTTTCGAACAATTTCGGTTTTCGAACAGCCTTCTGGAACGGATTATGGACGAAAACCGAGGTTTGACTGGAATTCTTTTATTTATATTTGAAGATGATGCGACTGCTGACGATAGCATTTGCATGAATTCTGAAGCTCTGCAGGCGCTATTATCTGCTCATATTCAGCCGAAAGCTTTAGAACTGATTGAATGGACAGCACTCTCCAGTGCAGATGGACAATGACCCAAAGCATACTATGTTAGCAACCAAAGAGGGTTTTGTTTTGTTTTTTTAGGGCAAAGAAGTTGAATGCTATGCTCAAGTCAATCAACTGTGCATTTCACCTGCTAGCTAAAACTGAAGGGAAAACTTCCCAAAAACAAGCAGGATCTTAAGACAGTTGCAGAGCATCACCAGGGATGAAATCTAGCATTTGGTGATGTTCACGCATTCCAGACTAGAAACTGCGACTAATTAGTCTCATTAACTTTTGGCCCCTAAATAAGTGGGAGGTATTCATAACATACGGTACAAATTGTTGTTCCTACAACTCATTTGGATGTAAAAGGAGAAATCAAGTCAAAAATGTTCTATACAATAACAAAGGTTTTTCGAGTTTGGTCATGTGACATTCATGAGCTGAGCAGTGATTGGTCGTTTTCCTCCTGAGTAACTGTGATGTCATTTTCAGTCGACGGCAAGTGGCAAAATGGCTGCCCTGTCAGATGGATGATACATTGTGTCTTTATTTACGTAGCGCTTTCAAAACAGGTGTATTTTATTGCTTCACTCATATTCCACAAACATAATGTTCATCAGAATGTCGTGTTTAGTTGGACTAGTGGAGGCCGCAGAGAACATATTACAGTCAAACCTCGGTTTTCGTCCGTAATCTGTTCCAGAAGGCTGTTCGAAAACCGAAACCACGCTCTTTTTAAAATAAAAATGTTTACTGAACACGTCTGCTCACAATGGAAAGCAACACGAGGAAGCGTCACTTCCTCGTGTAAGGAAGGCGAGAGGAGTCAAATGGTGCATTCAAGTGCGCTCGGTTTGTTCGAGAACCGAAATTTGTTTGTCATCCGAGGCATAAAAAACTCGAAATTTTTGGTCGAAAACCGAATTGGTCGAGAACCCAGATGTTCGAAAACCGAGGTTTGACTGTAATAAAAATCAGCGCTTTTCAGTGTTTGGTCATGTGACATTTGCGAGCTGAGCAATGATTGGCCGCTTTCCTCCTAAGTAACTGTGATGTCATTTTCAGTCGACAGCAAGTGGCAAAATGGCAGATGGTATCATCTTTATTTACGTAGCGCTTTCAAAACAGGTGTATTCCACCAACGCAACATTGATCAGAATGTCGTGTTCAGACTAGTGGGGCCGCGGAGACTCTTGAAGAAAATTTTAGGGGTTGTCTTCCTTTAAATCGAAGCTGAGATGGAGTTAAAGCACATCTTGTTTGTGTCATTTCAAATCCGTTGTGGTGGTGTTTCGAGATGAGAATTTTGTCGACATTCCGAAATTTGCAGTGCGTACTGTAATTTAACAGTTTTTGGCTTCAGTATAACGCGCATTGTGCTGCTCAAGATGTTGCCCCGACGACATGTTCACGCGAAGAAAAGCTTCAGTGAGCTGTGTTTGTGTGCACGCGCGTATAAATCATTTTCCCAGAAGTAACGCTCGGCCGAGGAAATTCTGTGACTCATCTAATCTGTGGCCCATCTGCATGACTCAGCCTAGAGTGGTCTCAACTCACACCTCCTGCAGGCCTCATCGCCGATCCACATCTGTCTCATTTCCTCCCTGCCACTTATTATATCCCCCCCACCGCCTCTTTCTTCTCCGTTACACCGACTGCAGCTTTACAAGGTGACCCAAGAAGCCGCGGGCAGCTCAAAGGTGTACCAGAGACACGCGGCGCCGCAGGGAAAAACAAAAGAAGACCCGGCCGACCCCGAAAACGCCTTCTGCCCTCCATTTCGCCTCCCCCCGTGTTGTCGCCCGACCTCCTGCGAGAGTGCATCCGTCATGACGGCAATGCCGGAGGAAGGAGAGCGCTGTCGGACTGTGATGGAGCGGGCGTTAGCTCGGTGCAGCGGGTGACAGATTCGGAACCGCAGGCTAAGAGGAAGCGAGGACGGAAGAGAAAACATGACGCCTCTCCCTGTCATCAGAGGTAAAACACTCCCCCCGCCCCCCCCCCCCCCCCAAACGCTCGTTTCTCACAATTCAGCCTCTCATTGCTATGTAACATCTTCCCATATTAACCGGCCACATTTCAGCACTGTGTGCTAAACCAGTGCCTCTTCTTTCTCTCTTTTTTTTTTTTTCCTCCCTGTCGCTCTATCTCTCGCTTCATGCTTTCCCCCCTTTAGTGTCGCCGAGGACGAGACGGGGTGCGGCGACGCGCCCGCCGAATGTTTCGGCGAATCGGCCGCCGAGCTGCCCGCATCCCAACCGGCTGCTGTCCAAAGAGACAAGAGTGAAGACGGTCCTCCCAGGAAAACGTTTTTGAGAGCCGGTCTTTACTCTGACGATTACAAAACGACAGAGTAAGCCAATCGCTCCGTCAGTGGGATGACATTTATTTCGGGAAATCTCGAATTGAACACAATTTGTTGCGGGACGCTGGTTCGCGTTGAAAAGAATCCATTCCAGGGTCAAAACGCTCACCATCATAGAAACTATTGTGGATGGTGGCCTTCACCTTCAAATCCCACAAATTACCGTATTTTCCGCACGAAAAGGCGCACCTAAAAGCCTTCCATTTTCTTAAAAGCTCACAGCGTGCCTTAAAATCCGATGCGCCTTGTGTATGGTCATTACGGTAATATTTCGACCCCCCCCAAAATGGCTCCTTGCTTGAGACATGCTGACAACGCAGAGTTCAAACTTAAGGCGATCGGTTACGCAGTTGAACGGCAAGAGAGTTCAACGTTAACGAGTCAATGTTATAACTTGCTGTTGGTTAACTCATTTTAACCCTTTGAAAGCGTCAATTAACGCATAGTCCCCGCCTCCCCATGACGTCTAAAGGCGTCAATCACGTGTTTTCATGGGGGAGGGTGCAAGAGAGTCTGACGCAACTTCTCACTGAAGGAGCAGGTTTGACTGCAATGTTAAATAGTAAAAAAAAATGGCCAGCAGGGGGCAGTGGTGCAAAAGTCCACCATTGTTCAGTTTGCACTTTCGTTCATAGTTCAATAGTTTTGTGATGTGCAAATAAATTATATTGCTATAAAAAAAAATTTTGTCATGTCGTTTTGTAGGAGGAACACATTATTAAGGTATTTGAGCTGTCACAAAAGCAAAAAATAGTGTCAAACTTGAAATGAAGCTTTTACAAAAAGCTAATTTTCTCGGAATTTCTGAAGAAAATCGGCCTTTTCCATCAAATTTAGCAATTTTCTAATGCTGCTTGCCAAGGAGTGGAGAAAGATAGAAACAAACTTTTTTTTCTACTGAAAGAAGAGAGTCTCACCTTTCTTCTGACACGCATGTTTTATTTAGCCGTAGAACAGAAAATTCTGTGGGCCTTGCAAATCAGTCAAATGTGAGGGATTGAGGGGGGTTGCTCCAGTGAAAAAGGGGTGGTATTCAATGAGTTAAGTGAACTGTCACTGCTTTAAATTTGACGTTTTACTGACATCTGATCGTTCTGTTGGCATTTACTTGAGCGCAGCTCCATCTAGTGGATGCATTGTAGATTGCATCTTATTTAAAAAATGACAAAATAGGCCATTCATTGAAGGTGCGCCTCATAATCCAGTGCGCCTTTTAGTGTGGAAAATACGGTACTACTACTGTACTCACCAAACGGGTCTTGCGTGAAATCCTGATTTCGGATTGCAGAACTTTTCACAGAATTTTCTCGGAATTCCAAATTGCACCAACCCTTTTCAATTCCCACAATGGATTCATTTGTTCACCTTTTGCTTTCAGTCCTCCTTCTCAGTCTCGACCCCTCTCCAGAGGGAGTTCCGACTTCAAAGCGGGCGAGTGGGATTACAGCCTTTTACCAGCGCCCATCCATGTCGGTGAGTCTAGACGGGAAGTGGGGGACAAGATGAGGTGACGGGCTTTTTACTGTCACTCTGACCATTCATCCAAACGCTCATGCTTGTGTCTGACAGGGAAGTACTTGCGAATGAAGAGGATTCATTTCCAGTTGCCCTATGATGTCATGTGGCTTTGGCAGCACAACCAGGTAAGACGCGGCTCCAGCGCACACACACACACGCATCAGGGAAATTTCAATCCTGGCCCTTGGCAATGTTTCATTTGGGTGTCCGGTGGCGGCTGGGACTTTTTGAAAACGTTAACTCTCGCCGGAACCAAAATATTAGGATTTTGTGCACAAGATCTACGAGGTCCCGGAAACAAAACTTGTGCTGTGATGTATCGGGACCTCATTTGCATGGCATTTCAGCAGAGTAAAAAAAAAAAAAAGTGGCCTTTGCGCGTCATCTAAGAGAGGCTTGCGGTTTGTGGTTATTTCTGCTCGACACTGGAATGGCTTGTCATCTTTCATCGGATTCCAACTTCATCCAAAGAACAAAATGTGCAGCTCATTTGCGACTGCTGAGCTGTAATATTTCTCAGCGCTAACACTCATTGGCAGCAAAGCGTGGCGCTTTCTATTGCAAGATTGTCAAAAGGCGAGATCAGTGACACGATTCCGGTGGCGTCTCATTGATTGATGAAGATGCCTTTATTGATACCCCAATAGCTTATTGGGAATTACAGATCTGTGACAGACTTTTTTTTTTCTCCTCATTCACACGAGAGAAGATGGCACTTTCGGGTTATTTTTGTCCTGTCATTTTAATGTTGCGCAATGGCCATGTCATGACGCAACGGATTTAAACTTGATCAAAGAGTGCGAGTGTCAGCCAGGGCGGTGAGTGATTTACTGTTCTCTGTACAGTGAAACTCCTCTACAACGAAATCTACATGGATGAAAATACCCCCTAGTGTGAAAAAAATCTTCATGCATTAACACCATTCCCACTTTCCTGTTTCAAATTTGCTACAGTGAAAAACCCCCTGTTGTGAAAAATTTCTTGCAGCAAACATGATTTCATTCTAGAGGAGTTTCACTGTACCAACATTTCACTTCCGAAATACTTAGAGAACATTTGTATGGTCGACGGTCCACATATTCGGTCTCGAGGTGACGAATGATACGCAATTCCACATTGTGTTCACTCGGTTACCGCCATACTTCTGGTTTTTCATTTGCTTGTTTTCATCTCCGTTGGACGAGTGGTTTGCACATGTGCCTCATTGGTCTGAGGTTGGGGGTTCCAATGTTGGCGTTTGGGTTTTCTACCTCTTTGATTCCGCTTGGTTCATCGAAGACTCTTAACTCATTCAGTATCAGCCAATTCTGAACCAAGTCTGAAAAGACGTTTAAAAACGTCATTGGGAGTGAATGAGTTAATTGCCATGAAATGTGATTTTTCAATGGTTGTCTGTTGATACGTGCACTGCGATTGGCTGGCGGTCATTCCAGGGCTTATTCCGCCTCTCGCCCATATTAAAGCTGGGATAGGCTCTGACCTACCTGCGACCCAAGTGAAAATTAGCAAAACAGCCAAACCTCGGTTTTCGAACGTCTCTGTTCTCAACCAATTTGGTTTTCGACCAAAAATTTAGAGTTTTTTATGCCTCGGATGATGTCCGAATTTCGGTTCTCGAACAAACTGAGCGCACTTGAATGCGCCATTTGACTCCTCTCGCCTTCCTTACACGAAGAAGTGACGCTTCCTCGGGTCGACGAGGAAGTGACGCTTCCTCGTGTTGCTTTCCATTGTGAGCAGACGTGTTCAGTAAACATTTTTATTTTAAAAAGAGCGTGGTTTCGGTTTTTGAACAATTTCGGTTTTCGAACAGCTTTCTGGAACGGATTATAGATGAAAACCGAGGTATGACTGTATAATAAAAAACGGATGGATGGAGTTTTCATCACTACGTCATACAAACATTTTCAGTAAAGGGCGGCACCGTGTTCGACTGAGTCGCACGTTCACCTCAATGTGCGGGGGTGCGGGGTTCGATTCTGGCTCCGGCCTTCCTGTGTGGGGTTTGCGGGTCTGTGTGGGTTTTCTCCGGGTGCTCCGGTTTCGTCCCCACATTCCAAAAACATGCGTGGAAGGTTAATGGAACACTCTAAATTTTCCCGAGATGTGATTGTGAGGATGAATGGTTGTCCGTCTATGTGTGCCCTGCGATTGGCTGGCAACCGGTTCAGGGTGTCCCTCGCCTACTGCCCCGAAGAGGGCTGGGACGGGCAACAGCACGCCCGTGACCCTTGTGAGGATAAGCGGAGCAGAAAATGGATGGGCGGATGGATATTTCCAGTAACTATGACTTGATTCGCCGCTATTCCATCGATTAGAATAAGACGCCATGTTCCCGACTTAGGTAAAAATTTGGGTGACGTTCACCGCCAATGTTCCGTCACCAGTTCATGTCATTCCATTGTTGACAATTTCTGCCACAACTTTGAATTTGCAATCATGTTATTTCCCCACCAGCTTCAGAGGCAACCTTCCTTCCCTCTGAAGAGGAAGCGGCGCTACTGTGAGTATTTCCAGAACGACGTACTTGATGTTTTCAGATGAATGCGCTCAAATGGGATCTCACTGCCAACGTCTCTCGCACGCAGGCCGACTGAAGGAGAGGACGTTTCCCTCTCGGCGCGCAGCGGTGAGAGTCAATGACAAGTTGTTTGACAAGCTGCGCATAGGCTGCGACCTCAATCCGTATTGGATTTTCCTCACTCAGGAGGAGAGCTCGGGTGACTTGGCCAGCCTCTTTCCTCACCTCGACATGGAGCCTTTGAGCAGCGACGAGCGGTACGGCACTCGCGCGGTGACCCGCATTTTGGGTCAGAGCTACCCGACGCCTTGGTTGCTCACTTGATGTGTTCCAATGTGGGTCAGGAGCTTCGTGGTGACACATCGCGTGTTCCTGGTGAGGAACTGGGAGCTGGTGAGGGAGCGGCAAATCCGACTGAGGATGGAGGGGAGGCGAGAGGGGGACGGCGAGGCGGAGGAGAGGGACTGGCGTGTCGTGTGCGCGGACGGAGCCAGTGGGGACGATAGCTACATCAAGTCAGGTCCATGAAGCAAGTGTGTGTGTTAGTTTTTGTTTCTGTCGGTGTCACGCGCTCGGTATACACGCTGCCTTTCTACATTCAGACATACCTTCATGGGAGAACATTTTGATTTGTTCATATTTCATCAAATTTGCCTCATAAAAAAAAAAAACAGGGCTCGGCAAAGTGGACAAATAAAATCAACAATTTTTTCCCCCAAAATTCACATTCCCAATTTGCCTTAATTATTTCCCCCTTCTGCGATTTGTTTTATTTCGCTCGATACCAAACACATTTTTGCCTTGCACCAACCTACACAGTACTAGAACACAATCCTTAATTCTTTAATTCCACAAGACGTACTTGTACGTCTTTTTAAAATTAGGCCCCGCCTACCAAGGACGTACTTGTATGTCTAAGTCTTTTTTTTTTTTGCATCATAGAGAGGAGGAGGGTCTGATGCAATCCGTGAATGAGAATAAGCCGTTTGCATTGTAAATTATGTCAAAAAGCGACCAGTAGGTGGCAGTGGTGCCTCACGTGCTTGAAATGCATGCGTTTACAAAAAGCTCTTTTTCTCCGTTTTTTGGCCCAGGAATCGCCATTTTCATGAAACTTTTAGCAACTTTTAGCAATGCCGATTGCTGAAGAATGGAAAAATAGAAAAAAAATTTTTTTTCTGCTGAAAGAAGACAGTCCAAACTTTGGTAGGCTCCATGTTTATATAGCATTAGAACCAAATATTCTGTGGGCAAGATTAGTCAAAATCCAGTACAATGCTAGGATTGAGGGGGTTGCTCCAGTGAAAATGGCTCGGATTGAATAATACTTTGACAATTTACCATCTGAACGAACATTAACGAATGAATGAATGTCACCACTCGGCCGGTCCACATGCTAATTCACCGTTTCGGCGTAATTGACTTCCACTGGGCTCCTTCTTTGTCTTATGCAAAGCAACGTGAAAACAATTCTGTCCGTTTTTTTAGTGGGAATTTAATTCTCAAGTTGAAAGGGTTGGAAAAATTGCTAAATTTAGCAACCAAATCACGATATGGCAACACTGACTGCACTTTGATTTCCCGTCCCTAAAATTCACTCGATAGAAGTAAAAGCAAATAAAACTACTCACCGTTTGCAAATGAAGCGGGGTCGACTTCTCGAAGGCGGTCGGCTTGCATCATGCTGTCGTGCAAGTGTGACAAGAAATTAATCGCGTGTACCATTTTCATCACTACAGTTAATCACCGTTACAGTGTCGGTTACACGGTTAGCGTCACGTTTCCCTCTTAGCATCGCGATTATCCTACTGTGTTGACACCAGAGAAATCATATCGGTCTTGCATGACATCCATCATGCAACCGGTTGTACGCACTACCGGTTTAGGACTTGGACACTTTGCCATGCTATTCATGGCAAAGCGCATCCAAACTTTTGACTGGAACTATCTGGATACAAAAGAGTTCTGGTGATGTGGATGTCCTGCGTTCTTTTCCTTTAAAAGCATGCTTGTGTGCCGCTCTCGCAGCCCACCATCCTCATTGTTGGTTCTCTGCAGCGCAAACTAAAGTGCTTTTCCGACCACAGAATGCTTAAGCGCACAGAAAACTTTCCTCATCTCTGCCATCCACTTTTTGGTGTCCAAGAAGCGAGCAGGGAGCCCCCCCCCATCTTTTTTTATTTCTTTTTAATCAAAGTCTGCCTGACTGATTGCAATCAAGAGCAAATAAGGGCCACAAGTGTAGGTCCACCACCACAATAGAATGAGATCTACAACAAGAACTGCATTTTTTTCCACTGCTCCGACACTGACCCGGAATGGGGATTGGCAGTTTTCTGATTTCAGAGGCAGTATGACATCGACAGGGATTGGCGCCTGTGTGTCGGGGAATGCCGAAACAGGGGTGTGGCATTTGTCATGCGCTTCTTCAGCTATGTTGCATGCAAAGCTATTGTTAGCTTCCTTGGAGACCCTTCCATCGGTTCCCAAATACGGTTGTTTGAACCCTGACGCTTCTTTGGTGAGCAGTTTTGGGGAAAGACCAACCAGCGGTTTCTGACAGTAGAGCCACCACGGATCAGCCTACGACTTTCACACAGAATCCAAAAAAATGAGACTTTGCTCTGTGTCATTGTGTATTTCCACATTTGGGACGGTCTTAATTTTGTTTTGTTTGTTTTTGGGCCACAAAAAATAATAATAAAGAAGACGAAGTGGGGCTTTGCCAGGGCAGGAGAAGTGAGTCTCTAGTGTTTAACCCTTTCAGAGACAGCGGTCACTACAGTGGACAGCTTGTCATGTTATCGGGTTACAGGGTGCATGAAAGTGTGTGTGTGTGTTTACATCTGAGATCAAATTTGCTCCAGTGAAAAACCCCCTGTTGTGAAAAATGTCTTGCTGCAAACATGATTTCGTTGTAGAGGAGTTTCACTGAACTGTAGATAGATGGACGGGACCGTACCATTTGTGATTCTTAGGCAGGGGGTGGGAGGGTGAGCTGGGACACTTCTGTTGTGACTCAAAGGACAATATGAGAAAATGCCCAATTTGCTCACCTCCTGTCCTCTGCCTAATAGACCCAATCCCTCCAATAATTCACCCGGTGCTTTATTAACGATCACCTGTCACTGATCCTTAACTCAGTCACTCCCAAAGACGTATTTAGATGTATTTTCAGACGCTACACATTTAATCCCAGCTCCTCATTTTATATTGACTGTTCTTGAAAAGGGTCTGAAAATGGCCTTTTCAGATGAGGAGCTGGGATTAAATGTGTGGCGTCTGAAAAGACGCCTATATACGTCTTTGGGAGTGAATGAGTTAAACTCCCCTTCGAAATTGAAATCAATCATTCGAAACACCTATCTGTATGATGTAGTGCAGCGATACAGCACCGCAAACGACAACCGCACTAATCAAATTTGTTAAACGAACACATCTCTGAGAGTGCCAAGCGAAACGTATTATTCTCCAAGGTGTGCCGAATGTGTCCAGTGAGTCACGGTGATCCCAATTCGCTTCTTTCTTGGATCACCGTGACTAAAAAAAACTGTACAACTTCTGTCTATTCTCTTTCCAGATGTACCAGTTGGGGTGGCGGAAGTGACGATTTCCAGCAGTGACCCCCACCCGGGCTGCGACGACACCACCCGCTCGCTCAGCGCCAGCCCCCGTGTAAGTGCATTCCTGCATTATCTGGACACCAATTGGAAGATTGGTATCTTCCGATTTGTGTCCATGAGTAGTAGATGATTATCTTGGCGATCTTGTTCATTGCAGCCCACGGAGAGCCGGAACAGAGAAGAGGATGAAGATGAGGAGGAGGAAGAGGAGGAGGAGGCTGAGGAAGACAAAGTGGGAGAATGCAGCAGAGAGCAGCGGAGAAAGCGGCTGAACGATTTACTTTTGACCCTGCAGCATTCATAAGCTAACGCATGCATTGAGGCAAGTGGAGCGGGAGACACAATGGGAAACTTTGTGGTGTTTAGAGAAAGTCAACATGGCCTTGATAAAATACCATGGACAGAAGAATTTTTAAAAAAAGATTTCAAAACCTTTTCCAAAGTGCGCGTACAATTAGATGGTTGCATAAATGTTCCACTAAAACAAATGTTTGGTTGAAAAATGTTTTGCTTTCGTGACGACATTCGGTCATTCTGGGCTTGGTACGCAATTGCCTTGGAATCACTCCCCGACCTTTCTTAAACTTGAATTTTCCTCTGGCAGAGTTTTTTTTTTTTATTCAGTGATTTGGATGTTATGTTTTCACTCAATGTCATACTAAAAAGGCGAAATTCCTCTTTTGGGCCAAACCTGACTAAGTGGAACTTTTCAATTGTTCTTAGTGGATCATGCCAGCCTTTTCTGGCAATTCTTGTGTGTGTGTGTGGGGGGGTGGCACCAGTTCTTGCTGAAGCATGTGCCAGGTCTCCAGTCAAGATCATCTCTCCCTTTGATTGCGTAGGTTTACTCAACGCACTCCAGCTTCCTCCCACACTGCTGAAAACATGCATGCTAAGTTCATTGAAGACTCTAAATTGCCCAGAGGTAGAAATTCCAGAGTGTACGCAAAGTCAAGTGGGATAGGCTTCAGCTCACCTCTGACCCTATGTGTTACAAAATGGATGGAGAGATCCATCCATCCATCCATTTTCCGAACCGCTTTATCCTCACTAGGGTCGCGGGGGGTGCTGGAGCCTATCCCAGCTGTCTTCGGGCAGTAGGCGGGGGACACCCTGAATTGGTTGCCAGCCAATCGCAGGGCACACAGAGACGAACAACCATCCACGCTCACACTCATACCTAGGGACAATTTAGAGTGCACAATCAGCCTGCCATGCATGTTTTTGGAACGTGGGAGGAAACCGGAGCACCCGGAGAAAACCCGCGCAGGCCCGGGGAGAACATGCAAACTCCACACAGGGAGGCCGGAGCTGGATTTGAACCCGGTACCTCAGCACTGTGAAGCCGACGTGCTAACCACTGGACTACCGGGCCGCCCTGGATGGAGAGATATTTGCTCAAAAAACAACCATCCCCATAGTCAGTAGACCTTGACTGATCCAACATATGGTACTGTTCTGATGAATATTGCGTTTGTGGAATGTAAATTAAGCAGCAAAATACATATCTTTTTATCCATCTCAGGGGGTGGCCATTTTGCCGCTTGCTGTCGACTGAAAATGACATCACAGTGCCTCAGGGACTGTGATGTCATTTTCAGTCGACAGCAAGCGGCAAAATGGCTGCTCCCAAAATGGGTGGATTTTGTTTCTTAACTATTTTTCCACAAACACAATATAATCAGAATACCGTGTTTAGAATATATTGTGGAGGACATATTTGACTTGACCTCCCCTTCAAAAAGTCTTTGTAGGCATTGACTGCATGAATATGAAAAACAAGGTCCATCCATCCATTTTTTTTTTTGTGTACAATCAGCCTGCAAAGCATGTTTTGGAAATGTGGGAGAAAACCAGAGTACCCGGAGAAAACCCACACAGGCACATGGAGAACATGCAAACCCCACACAGGAAAGCCGGAGCTGGAATCGAACCTCTGCACTGTGAGGTCGATGCGCTAACCACTCACCACCGGGCCTCCAAGGCGTATTAAATCAATCTTTCAAAAGTCTTAAAAAATATAGACAAATAGTGAGATTTTAGGATTGTAAATAGTCTCAAATCTCAAAATAAACATTCTGAAGAAAATACTTTACTGAAAGACTTTAGCGGTAATATTGCGCAACCAACAAAACAGAGATGTGGTTTTAGTTGTGACGCTTAAAAACAAACAACTTTGGACAACGTGGGGACATTTTTCTTGAATTTAATTGAAACTGAAATTCAAAAGCCTTAAAACATGTTACATGTCACTTGCCTTAAACTGCAGGAACCCTGTTTTAAGACTAACGATGTTTGGAATAGCTGAAGCTAGCAAGGCGAACTACTATTCTCATCCACAACCATCTTATTTTCACCATCTTGAACCTGCCCAGATGTATGAAGGCTCTACCGCCATCTTGGTCGGTCATTTTGCTGCTCTACAGAGTGTTGCAGTCGGGCCACGGAGCAGCAGACTAGCGAAACAAAAGTCCTTTGCAAATTGGTTCCAAAAACACGCGAAACGCGTTCAACCTCAAAAGTCAACTCATCAACTTGTCAACTCCTCCGTTCAACTCCTAATACTCATTGTTCAAAGCGCTGATTGACTGACAGTATCTTCCCCTCCCTGTAGGCAGGAGCACTCAAGAGGAAAAGGGACCAGGCACGCCCGCCCTCAAGACACGCGGACAGGTGCTGCATTTGAATGGGGAAAAACAACACCCGTCAACAGCACCGACGCCGGCGTGGAGCAGAGGAGAATTTCAAAACGCGAGAAAGACATCACGGCGTGCTCTGACAGCCACTGAACCGAGCGCTCTGAAGGGCATCACAGCAAGGATGAAACCATGGCAACACATCTTTTGTCCGGGACGAAAGAGAGGGGGGGGGGGGGGGGGCGCGAGATAGAGGGAGGATCAACAGAAAACAGACCAGCTGAAATTAATTTGCACTAGTGCCCGAGCACGCTAAAAGACACTAAACAAGTGTGTATACTACCCCCCACTAAAAAAAAACACACACACTTGCAATGCTCCTACTTGGGCACCTTAAAGCAAAACTGGGGGGAAAGAACGTAGACCCTCGGTGGTTCTCGGACTACGGGCTGGGAAGGCAAAACTAGGTCACTAATGAAGCTTTCAAAGTCACATTGCACCTTGAGGGAAAGGGAGGAAGCGCGCCAGCTTAAAAGCACTTGTTTGGCTTTTCTTCACTTTACAAGCGAGTGAATCAGAAGACGCGGGTGGGGGTTGGGGGGTTCTGGGGAAGCGGGGTTCTTCATCATGAGAGGAATTTTGGCACTGCTGCAAAAGAATCTCTAATAAGGTTTTCAGAAAGATGTTTTTTTTGTGTGTGTGTGTGCGCGCTGAAGAAATCAATGAATACGAGGAATGTTTATTGTGAACTATTTTTTTTTCCCAAGTATTGCTTCCTGGGAAGAAAGGAAGGTCAAATGTGTCTTTACATACTTCAGACTGACTGCCTTTGAGAATGTTGAATTGACAATCAGAATGTCCCAGGGTGTTTTAAAAACTAACAGGAAAAAAAAGAGGAAAAAGATGGCAAATATGAAATGCTAAGTAGAAGTGCCAAGCTGTCTTGTGTCCAAGCAATATCCCCCCCCCCATAAGACTATATGTTACATGATATCGTTTTTATTCGTTATTTTTTTGTGTACAGAATGTTCATAGGTCGTTCTCACTTTAGGGGCATTTGCTCACTTCGTACAATACATAATATTTAGTTTTATGTACATAACAAAACTATATGACAAGAGATAAAAATCCCCATTGTGGTTTTTTTTTTTCTTTTACAGCTGACCAATACATGAGACAGTTGTCATTAGACTATGATTGTATACCTTTTTTTTTTTTGTAATGTTTTTTAGACAAGCATGTTTTTATTGGTCAGTGATTTTTAATTTGTCGTGGCTTTTTTTTCTTAACAAGCCAGAAAAGTGCAATTTCTTTGACTGTTTACATATCCTACACACACACATACATACATACATACATATATATTCCCCCTTCCTTTTTGTAACAGTGCATCGCTGCAAGTTATTAACTTTATAGCAAAGGTACACTTAAGTTATCTCGTTTGCATGACTTGTAACCTTTGCCTGCTGCCTCTAAAAACGTACACCTGAAAAATTAAACGTCATAGAAAGTACGGTTTTTGTTTTTTTTTTGCTTTTGACTTATATCAAATCCCATAATAAAAAGCATTTTATGTCTACCAGCTCCAATCCCTGCAAACTCTTTTGGTGCATCTGTTTACAAGGCAAGTGTGCGATGAGGGGGGGTTCGATTTTTCCATATTGGCCGAACAGTGGCACCTAGTGGTGTTTACATTGCTTGGGACGGGTTTGTCCTCCATAATGACCCATAATGGATGACGTGTGATCAGAGCTCCAAGGTGTGGGGGGGGGGGCTGTGGATCACTCTGGGGAATAATTCTCCTCTTACTGCCCTTCGGAAAACAACCATGGCCACTATTTATAGCGCAGAGGCACACAGAGGACATTTCAAACGGTGATGATTGCTTTTTACAAGGCGGTCTTTCATTTTCTACAAGGCTAGTTTGATGAAAGAAACAAAAAAAGAAACGGTCGTGATTTTGGGTTCTTAAGAGGCAAGTATTTAAAACTGGTTGGTAATGTTGGACGATTTTCGGAACGCTCACGACGCGTTTGACGTTTTGACAGGAAAGCGTGCGCATGCGCGACTAATATTCAACAACGGCTAATAATTAGCTTTTGTGCTTTGGCGCTTATACCATTGATTAATCTAATGTATACACTGCACTTGCATTACAGTCCTTACCAGTCTTAATTTACACGTCAATTTAATGCCTATTAATGGAATTTAAGAATTATAGAATTCACACGTAATGTTTCTTCATTAAGTTCCAGGTGAAAACTACTCACTTCATCACTTCACTTCATATCATATCGCACAGTGAGGTTTATGTCCCCGTTCATCCCAATATCCACTTTTAAACTCATATTTCGTCGTCAGAACAGCAGCAGACACGGGCCGCAGGTGTAGATGATAGGCTGGTTACACTGCTCCGACGCTTAGCTTTCAAAATAAAAGTTTAATGGGAAAGTCAAATCTAAAATTTTCTTCACATGTTCTATGCTGCACCTCTCGTCAAAACACGTAATTGTGATTAATATTGGGTTTGTGGAATATAAATTAAACGGCAAAATTCACCTATTTTTATCCATCTGTGGGGGCGGCCGTTTTGCCACTTGCTGTCAATTGGAAATTACGTCACCGTTCCTCATGTCGCAGGTAATGACCAATCACGGTCCAGCTTGAATCAGACAATAGATGATTAGTGTGAATACATTTTTGACTTGACTTCCTCTTTCAGCATTTGTACATCCATATCGTAATGACAACAATATTTACTGTATGTATGCCTCCCACTTTACAAAAGTAGTGTGGCCGCATCGAACATATTGTTTAGACAATGTCTGACTTGACTTCCCCTTTAACATGGAGCGCGTGTTCAATATTTTTCAATATAAGATTCAATTAAAAATGACAGACAAACAGGTTTGGTTCATATTGATAGGTTTTATTTGGTGTATGTACAAACAAGCGCATGCAGGAAGTGGACAGTGACGGGGACGCTTTAGGCCGTAATCAATAGTGGAGCACAGGGCATGTCTACAGGCTACATGACACCAGAGAGGAAAGGAGGAGACGAAAGCTACTGACTACTACCCATGTTACACTCCCATTTGCACACACACTCAAGTGAAATTCTACAATGTGCTTTCCCTGACATGTACACGTATGCTCACACGTTTCAAAACCCAGCAATTCGACTCAAAGAGCAATAAATAGTACATCCAATAAATAAAATGCGTGCAAACAAACGCATGGCAGTCATTACCTCACATGGGGGGTAATGCAAAAACAATAAAACGTGTCAAGTGATGTTCTAGCAAGACTGATCGATTCTTGTGAACTCGTCAATTTGACGGCAACAACTTGAGTCGTCAGTTATGAGCACCGGCCTAACTTAATGCTACTGTTGCCACGGTGACAGTAATGCTACACGGTCATTGACACAATAACAAAAGTGTTCCCTGATTTGATCAGTAAGAGAAAACAAAAAAGTGGTTAACATTTAAACTTTACCTCGCTCACTCCCTCTCTCGCTTTTTAACTTTTCCCCCACCCCCCCAAACATGAAATAGGACAATGACTCCTTTCCCTTCTAATCCCAGCTCAGGATACAGACGATGCAACCAAACACGTCTGGATGACTTTCTAGCAAATGAATCAACTCGACTGTACGTTTGTACATGAACCCGCGTGCAATGGCTTGCCAATGACACGAATGAGAAGAATCATTCAAATAAATGGCAAAGTAGTGTATGAACATCACTGCCACGACATGACCACTTTCTACGACCACTTTTGCTAATATCGATGACGAGAGAAGTTTCAACATGGCAGGCTCACAGGCTAAACGTGGATGCAAAAGCCAACAAACATTATTTTTTTATTACCATCGTCACACCGCCACGTACATGAGAGGGTTTTGCTTGCGGCATCGAGTTTAAATAGTGTTCAAACGTGAGCAAAGATTAATGAGCCCATGCCGGTTTGAATAATCGGGAGGGAATGAGTTAGCCTTAATAACTGCATGAGAATCACAGAATGCTATTGTATTTCCTCAAATAGCAGCCATAGTACTCAGCATTTTGCGAAGGGACCTTTATTTGAAGACTCATTGGTCCCAGAGAATAGAATTTGTAGCTACTTCCCAATAATATTATGAATTTCTCTTTGCAGATCAAGGCAGCATTTATTGTACCACCTGGGTAAAAAAAAAAAAAGGCTTTTTTTTTGTGGCCTCTTGTCCAAAGTCAGCCCAAGTTGACTAATAAAGACAAGCACGATTTAAAAAAAAAAAAAGCATGTAGGATCATAAATTCAGACGCGGCATCTATTTGAGCAGTGGCCACTATTTGAGGAAATGCGGCGAAATGCATTTGATTTTCAAGACGCACACGTGGGAAGGAAGAAATTGGATTTCAAACACGCACCCCCTTGTTACTTTGCGCATGTGTGACGGCTGCTGGAGAACGGATCCACCCGCGTTACGGTTGCGATGTTTAATGCAATATTAATGTCACTTGAAATATATATATATGTATACTGTATATATAGACCTATATACTTATATGTTCTATATATATATATTTATGTATATTTATACAGCAGTAAAATGTCAAACACAAATGAAACCGAAGGGGTAAAAGGGGAGTCGGGGTGGGTGGAAGGGCAATAAAACACACATGTACACACGGCTACGGTTTTCACTACATGATCACGTATGCAACAGGAGGTTCTGGGACGGTCATCCCAAAATGGCCGCCGCCTTGCGTGTCTACTTCGGTGGCGGCCGCTGATCTGATAGACCTGCCGGTGATTAACTCATTCAATACCAGCCAATTCTGGACCAAGTCTGAAAAGACGTTTAAAAACGTCTTTGGGAGTGAATGAGTTAAGTGCCCTGAGATCAGCGGCTGCCCAAGATGGCAGACAATACAGGAGTGCACTTAATGGGATATTTCACTTAAATATCATGAATTTGATGCCATTTGCTCCACCATACTAGATGGACTGCAATGAACATTGCCTTTAAAGTGAAATATCCCTTTAAGAGGACTAGAACCTTGTGAGAACCTCTCAGTGCTTGCCCCAAAATACATACATGTATATATATTTTTTTAGTGTTTTATTTTCCCATCATTAATTCATGAAGTGCAGCTGTTGTGGCGTCACATGATGAGTGAGGTGTAGCCAATCGGTACCAGCCCCTCTCGGTTTCCCTGTCGACAGCGGATCCAGTCTTGGTCGACACCGCCCAAGACGACAAGCTCTTCACCCTTGCGGAAGCTGAGCTCGGAGCCCGCTCCGGCGTGGTCGCACAGCGTTCGCACAGACCTGAGGTGCGGACCGCATGACATCATCACCATGAGTGCCACTTTAATTTCAAGGGAGGCGATAAATTAAAAACATTAGCTGGGGAAGCTAGTTTGGATTTGAATTTCATGTGTCTGTGTTGTAATTTTACTTTAAGAAGTTTGCCATTGAGCATAAAATGGTGGACAATATTATGTAACGCGATTTTTGTTCTTGATCATTCTAACTTCGTTTCAATGGCAGTGGCATATACAGTCAAACCTCGGTTTTCGTACATCTCGGTTCTCGACCAATTCGGTTTTCGACCAAAAATTTTGAGTTTTTTATGCCTCGGATGACGAACAAATTTCGGTTCTCGAACAAACTGAGCGCACTTGAATGCACCATTTGACTCCTCTCGCTCCTCAACACGAGGAAGTGACGCTTCCTCGTGTTGCTTTCCATTGTGAGCAGACGTGTTCAGTAAACATTTTTATTTTAAAAAGAGCGTGGTTTCGGTTTTCGAACAGTTTCGGTTTTCGAACAGCCTTCTGGAACGGATTATGGACGAAAACCGAGGTGCGACTGTAATCTATTTTATGGCCATGGTGACAACTTGTATCAATTGTACAGGTGGCATTTGTCGTAACATTTTAACATTCTTCACGGTTAGACGTGTAATGCGTAAAAAAAAACTGTACATTTACGTCATGTCACTTCCGGTTTATATTTTGTCTCTTCTCACCGTTTCATCCGTGGTTGAGGTTACTTCTTTTGGAGTAAGTGTCACAAATTAAGAACCAAAAAGTCAACAAAAAAAAAAAGCAAAACACAATTTCCAATGTTGAGCGATTTAAGAAGGCCATTTTATTTGGATTTTTTTTTTCAACTAAGGTTCCAATCCCGATTGCTCACTGCTGGTCTGACGTGTTGTCCCAGAATTGTTGAACCCTTTGAAGGACAGCGGTTACTACAGTGGACGGCTTATCAAGTTATCAGGTTACAGGGTGCATGAAATGGTAAAAGTTTGGGATTAAAATGACAATAAAATTACAACAGAGTACCCAAAAGTCTTCATATTTTGATATTTTTAGGGTAAAGACAAATGAAGGTTTTCTTATCTTGTCTTATCTTAAACTAAAGTTTTTAACTCAGCCATTCAAAATGACTTAAATAGGTTTTTTTTTTTAAAATAACTGAAATTCTTTGTATCATGACTGAATTTCGGTTGGTTGGTGAACGCCGGCGTGCAAAAAATACCTTGGTGTTCTTTCTGTTGTCTCTGGAGTGTCAGACAGAGGTCTCTCTGACATCGTGCGACTTTCTTCCATTGGTTCTGGGGTTTTCCTTAAAACCGGGGCAGAAGTGCTGCTCACCAATCGGGTGAGCGCCGTGACGCTCGGAGCCAACCACTGCGAGGGACGCCTGGATGGTTGTGAGCACACACATAAGAGATGTGATCTCATTCGTGGAGCCCCGATCCGAAACACTTTTAATGGGACTCGCCTGCTTGTCGCTGCGTGACCCACTGGACTATTGGGGCTTTTGGAGGCGGTAGAACCAAAGAGACGACCCAAACTCCAGGGCACCTGCGCGATAGAACTAACTGGGGCGAAGTCGCTTCCTGTCTGGGCTTGGTGATCTGCCAGACTGGTCTTCGCCTCATCCGTCTGCCCTGCCGCCAGGTTGAGCTCGGCCAGGTTCTGGCTCAGTCTGCCTCCCCAGCGCATCACAGCACCCCACCCCTGCTGGATCACCTGGAATTGGGAAAACAAACGTCAGCGCCGGAGAGTCACGACATGACTTGAGCTCCAACAGAAAGTGAGTACCTGTCCAGCCTGCTGAGTGAGGCTTTCCTCTTCCGTGTTTGGAGGAGGGAGTTCGCCAATCCTCTTGTCCTGAACCCACCGTAGCTGAGGACTTGTATGACCCAGAGTGAGTGGCCACCCTCCGTTATTCGCCGTAGTTTTACCCTCATCAGCTGCCTGACGTCCGGGACCTGTAAAGTCTACCTCCGAGAGGCTTTCCATGTGTCTGCCGCCGCTAATTTCAGACCGGATCGCCTCTGTCGACTGTCCCGCGTCTTGACTGGGGGGACTGCGCATCTGTGGCGCGGGGCTGTGGGGCTCCAAGTGGTGGTGCTGGAAGAGTAGGTCGAGGTTGAAGGTAAGCAGGCTGAGAGGCTGCAGTACCAGGAGCAGCTCCTCGAAGAGGGGCTGGAAGGCGCTCAGTGACAAGCGCATGAAGGAGGACGGACGGTAGTACGCCTCCAACACATCTGGGAATCGACAACATGACGGTGACTGGAGGGACGTCATACAGCAGATGATTCTTCGTTTTTTGTATGCAGTGGGACCGCTACTTACGAACGTCTCTTCATATGATATTTTCAAGTTACGAAACGCCTCAACAGGCAAATATGGCCTCTTTTTACGAAAGAAATTTCAAGATACAAAAGGTAAAAATACAGTATGGGCTGCTACGCGCAGCTCAGAGTTTCCTGAACGCAACATGCTCATAGCTGCCCTGCCATTGGCTATTACCGAGCATCTTCCTGGCATCCCATTGGCTAAAGGGATCTCTACCGAATGTGTCTATGCAGCGTCCTCGTCATTCACCCCTCGGGCTATGAGGTGTTCCGATAGTTTTACATTAATGTGAATCACCCAGAAAAATGGTTCACCAGTCGGGCGATCGCTCACTATGCTGATGTTGGCCTTGGACATTGTCGAAGGATTGTTAAAAGCCGACAAAAGCAAATGTCCTTGGATCAGTTATTTCCAAAACGCCAGGCAGAAAACCACTTCTGAGAGAGAACATGAACTAAAGAGGGCAAAAAACGATGAGGATGCAGTTAAACGTTAAATAACCATCAATTTTATTCTTTATTTTTTAACAAAAATGCACAACTCTCATTTATTGTGCCATAATCTAATTGTAACATGTATTTGTTACATATTTTGATGCATTTTTATGCTTTAGAAAACATTTATGTCTGAATTTTGGGGGTGCTTGGAACGGATTAGTGCATTTACATGGAAAATGCGTCTCGACTTACAAACTTTTCTAGTAAAGAAATTTCTTCCAGAACCAATTAATTTACAGTACTGTGCAAAAAAAATGCATTCCATTTGTTGACAAGATCATAAATTGGGGAGGAAGAAAGTGACTTTAGGACCCTCACACACATAAGCAACTTGCTGCAAAAAGAAAACGGCAACCAAAGTATTCCATTGACCGCGCTGTATTCCTTATTACTGAACCGCAAACAACATGCCATGATTGTTGAACAAGAAGTCTTTTTCATTGGCAGCTGTCACAATATTATAATACTACAAAGAGAGAGAACGGGCGAGAAATAAAGACGCGACTGTGGATATTTGAGAGCCGATTGACAATTTCTATTTTGGCGACGGAGATTCACAACACTTTTTTGAACAATCGAATAAGAAATTGCATAACAATGTAAAGTTGCGGGAACCTTCCACCTAAATGGAATTGTAAGCCGAATTAATTGCTACGGTCGGGATCTGTTAACTGACTTGCAGCAAAAGGCCATTCAAACAACAAACATTCTGCACGAACAAAAATCCCAACAAACTTACCACCGCTAGAGTGAAGGTGAGACACCCAGAAATCAAGCTGCTTTGAACTATAAAAAAAGAGAGTTGGATTTATAGACTGCGTTAAAAGAAATCATTTATTTCTGCCAGCGAAGCAGCACTTACTTGAGTAATCCGAGGACGAATGCGTTGAAGCGCTGTTTGCTCTGTTTGAGCTGAGGCAATTCGCCGACTCGAACTTGTAAATTGAACAGGGCTTGTGTTTTAGGACCTGAATGCGCACACACACACACACACAGACAAAATCTCAGTCAATTTCCCAGGGAGCAATCATGGATGAATATACTATACAGCTCGTGACAATGAAATCCAAGGATCTTTATTCCCGCAATACACTCTCCGACCTGGCCGCGTTGAAGCCAAGACCAAGCTCCAGGCTGAATTTGGCCTCCTGCCCGCAATCAGGTCACTCTGGTGGGGCTTTAGACCGTCCGTCAGCAGGCTGTGGAGGGCGGGGCAGAGGCACTGCAGCACCAGGCGACCCAGCGATGGATTTACCGTGCTGTCTCCTGATAAGGCCTGGAGATGGTGGGAGGGAAGGACGATATGTCAGTAGATGAAAGGCGTGATTTTTTGCTTTCCGATGGAATGCATGTGAGAGAGTCGAGCGTTGTTGGTTATTGTCTCAACAGCGGCAGTTTCCACGCAGTTTCCACGGCATCTGAAAACCGCCAGCGTTTGGCGCGACGCATAAAATACTAGTCTAGTCAGTGACAACTTTTTTTCAACGCAACGGCCCGGAGCCATAATTGTAGAGGTGGTCCTCAATTTATGTTTCGAGGTTACCAGCGGCACACGATGAGCTGTCCTTTGATACAGTATTTGAATGTCCGTCGAGCCATAAGCAATTTACTCTGAGCAGCTAATCGGATGCATTCCACGGCTCAAGCTACAGTATCTACACACGTAGACAGTGAGGTCCCTCTTGGCCAATCGGAGGCCAGGATGATGCTCGGTAAGCCAATGGCAAGAGCAGCTATGGGTATGTTGCGTTCAGGAAACTCGGAGCTGTGTAAACCAGTGTGGTGGTTGCTTTTGCCGTTTCTGAACGAAGCAGTACAGGTCCCTGTTGGATTAAACTTCGTTGTAGTGAATCTCTCGCGAGGCAAGAGCAGAGAAAAAGATTTCGTATAAGGCAACAGGGGTTTTTTTTTTCGTCGTATGGGGGACATGAGAATGGGATTGGTGTTAATGCATGAATATTTTTTCACATTAGGGGGTATTTTCGCCCATGTAGGTTTCGTTCTAGAGGAGTTTCACTGTAATGGTGTTAATGCATGAAGATTTTTTCACATTAGGGGGTATTTTCGCCCATGTAGGTTTCGTTCTAGAGGAGTTTCACTGTAATGGTGTTAATGCATGAAGAGTTTTTCACATTAGGGGGTATTTTCGCCCATGTAGGTTTGGTTCTAGAGGAGTTTCACTGTATTGTTAAGTAGATTATCAGTTCTCTACGACCGCGATTGAGCACTTGAGTGAAACCCCCCCCCCAAAAAAAACAAACAGACATTGCGCATAACCAACGCGAGCACTAACAACGATGATGTCCCTTATCCGCGACCTTGTTTCAGAGCTACTATTTAATTTGGCGGATCAGCTCGATGATTCATTGAGCGATAAGCAATCTATTACGTGACAACCCGATCACTGATTCGGCATCGAAACGCTAAATATCTGCCAATCCGCTCCGGCCGATCAGCCCCGAGTAAACAAGTCGACGGCAAAGCGATTCACCTTTTGAACCAGCGTCCGAGAAGAATTGAACTGGGCCAAGACGGCTTCAACCGCCACACTGACGGCACTGACGAGAGCTGGAGCAGAAACAAAAGTAAAGTTAAAAAAAAAAAAAAAAAAAAGACAACATAGCTTTACAGGAAAGTCGCAATAACACACCCCAAATTTTTTTTTTTTAAGTGCAGCTGCAATACCTCTCTTTTCCAGCAGGTGCAGAGAGGAGAGGCGATGTCCTCTCATCGGATGCGGCACATCTTCGCCCATCCAGGATGCGTCGCTTCTCTGCACAGCTCCAGCGAACGACACACTGCGGACAGCTGGCAGTGGCAGCAGTAAAAATAAATAAATAAATAAAAATAAATAAACAAAAAATAAAAAAACAAGAGGGATGACTTAGAGGAATTTTAAAAACTCATATTAACAAGCGCAAAAAAGAAGCCATGGCGGAGAGGAATATCTTAACTAAAGAGGTGTCATCAGCGATGAGGAGAAGAAGGCAGGAAAAAAAGCAGATGGCACTACGGATGACGAGAAGAGGGAGTGAGTTCATAGCGTCGCGGGACAAAAGGAATTTGGCCGTTTTACGGTTCTTCATCTCTTACGCTGTGATTGCCAACCACCGTGCCGTGGAGCAGCGGTGTGTCGTGAGAGATTATTCGATGTCATGACACAGATCATTTATTACATGACCAATTACCGCATCCCTCGAATCTTATTTTTTGGGTGTCACAGAGAGCTCAAAAAAAAATTTTTTTTAAAGGTTGTGATTAATTTCGTCATCGATTACTTGTTGACTAATCGTGCACCTTAAGTGAAATCACACCGAGTATGCATATAGTTTTTTGCCTTGCCTCACCCCCAGACATATGGATTTTGGCCTGTTTTACTGCCGCTTCTCCTCCGTTGTTTTTTTTTTTTTTGGGTGGTGTGCTGCAACATTTTTCGACAGCAAAACATATGCCTTGGCTCAATAAAGGTTGGCAAATACTGGTCGAGGTAAAATGTAGACATTACATTCAAACAAGCTGTTTTCACAACAACTAGGATCTCATCGAAAAGTGGCAAGGAATTAGCATAAACAGGTTTTACTTTATTCATCTAACACTAATCAAATACATTTTATGGCAACATGCCTAACCGAAAGTAACTAAATGTAACTACTGGACTTCATGTGATGGCTTTAACTACAAGGTTCTGGTGGCAAACTACAGCAGAGCCTTCCAATTTGGAAAAAAATTAGCAATAACCCCTACTTTTGGGAAACATATTCCTCAAAATTTGCACAAAAAGATTGCAAAAATCAAATGCGCTCCAATCTATCGCTTAGTTAAAGCACGGCCAAGGTATCAGATTGGACTCATTATCAGCCGATACTGAAAAAATAAAAATAAAAATATGGCATTCCAAATTTAAAGTTTTATGACGACAATCAGCTTGACACCAGAATGATTTTTTTTCTATTCAATTATTTCCAATCAGAAGAAATTCAATGGAAAAAAAATAGTGTTAAAATATGAACAAAATTGGAGGTTAAACAGTATTATGGATTGAACTTTTTCTTTTTTCCTACTGCAGAATTTCCACTGTAAAGCGCCCTACGTTCTTATCTGGACATGAAATGATAGCAAACCCACAGTGTTGCCATTTGCTGGCGTGTGTTATAAGGGCTACTCCCTGGAGTTTGTTTGATGGGAGGCTAAGCATGCACAGTGACTGTGCCATTTAAGCATACATACAACATTTCATTTCCCTCACTAAATCCAACGAAATTCCAACGATGAACATAAATTTCTCTTTAAAAAAACTCATTCACTCCCAAAGACGTTTTTAAACGTCTTTTCAGACTTGGTCCAGAATTGCCTCGTACTGAATGAGTTTTAACATCAAACAGTTTGGAGAAGCGCACTCAAACAGCCGGAGGTCAAATTAAGTTGGTGGGTTTTAGGTTCATCCTAAAATTTCACCCAAAAGCTGAATATCGAACTGTTTGTGAGCTGCATTATAATAATAATATATGACATGTTGAAAAGGCAAAAAGCTGAGGATTTGAACCAAAGTTGACTTGCCTGTCTTTGTTTGAGTACACAACAAAGCAACAATTTAAGAGTCGAAAAAAACAGACGAGTCACACAAGAACAGATGGACAGAAAAGGGACAGAGAGTAGCAAGAACCCAATCTGACACAAGCAGATGTCACCACACGCAAGCCTCTTCTCGCAGCTTTAAGAAGAACAAGAAAGCGCGAGGCGCTGCGTCGATATTTCTTTCACATTGATTTCGGAATCCAATCAAGACACCGCGTAGGAAATAAAGACAAAGTAGAAAGAGAACGACAGACATAATGTAACGAGGAAGAAGAGAAAGAGAGATCTTACTGGCCACGCGCGGCTGTCGAGAAGCCTGGAAGAGTTTTGGGGGCAGAGGGGGAGCACAGAGTGGCGTTGTGGGATACAAGTGCGGGTAGTAGAAGGGGGGGTTCAGGGCGGGAAGAGTGTGCGATCGGGGGAAAAGAGGCGAGGTGAGGCCGGAGCCCGCCGCGCCCGGAGGGAGCGCCCCCGAGCGCAGGGGAGGCGAGAGGGCTCCGATTGGGGAAAGGCGAGGAGGGGAGCCCCCATGCAGTGGGCAATGCTTGGAGCGGTGCAGGTAATATGTGGGCAGAGGGGGCAGGTCTTTGGACGCCCTGGTGTTGTTAGCGTTACGGTCTCTTTGGGTCTTTTGACCACATGGATGTGTTATCATGACGTCGATGTTTTTATATGGGGTGGTGCATGCAAGAGCATCGGCAGAACGGCCGTCTGCGATGCTCTGCTTGTCGCTGCAGTAGAGAGAGTCCAAATTACACCGAGAGCCCACCATCTCATCGATTCTGCAACCAGTGGAAATTTGCTTTTCTGTATTTTGCTTTAATTCCTTCCCACGTTTGGAAGAACCAAAATCTGCCCCGGACAGGTTGCTTAACACGGCGTCGGCATAAGCCCACTGCGGTCTTTCTTGGGTGTCGGAGGACTCTCGGCCGATTTCTGCCTGCGGCCTGGAATTAATACGGAAGTGGCCCTGTGGATAGGAAGTAGGGGCAGCGTGGAGGAAGTAGGGCTGGGTAAGGGATAGTGGGGGAGAGGAAACTGCTTATTGGAAAGGTGCGGAAAGCCATAAGCAGCGTAATGCGGAGCGGCGTGGACAAACAAATGGAGACATCAAAATTGAATTGGAAAGGTAATAAAGTAAAAAAAAAAAAAAAAAGTGGTAAACGGGAAGGAGAGAGATGCAGAGAATGTTAGTGTCTGTTGAGAGAAAATGCACACTTATGAGTGTACCACATCAGAAAAGACATACTTGAGGTAATAATATATCATTTAGACAGTTACAGTGATTCATGAAAAGCAGGAGGACACTTGCATTTTAGCTGGATGGAAACGGCAAGAGATGACACAAAAATAAAGGTGAACAAACCATGTGTCATAAATGAAACTACAAGTTTAACTTTCACTTTTCATGTTTGCCTGTGACTGAAAAAAAGAACCTCCCAAGTACTTTCAAAGAGTTTAAGATAACTGAATCATGTCGTTACCTGCTCTTTCTCCATGTACAGGTACTCGCATTTAGATTTCCTCCACCCCCACAGGAACACACTGAGTCAGACGTCAGATCGCAATATTCTCGAGACTACTCTTTCTCAATAACAGTACAGGTCTTTATCGAACACTGGTGAACGGCGCGACGATTTAATCATTAAATTCTGCACGATAACTCCTGGCATTCAAAGTAAGACCGAGTTCAACAAGTACAGTACCTCGTTTCGACACAGGTTATAAGTAAACACGCAACACTTCCTGTTTTGGGGGGAAAAGAGTGTCGGTAATTGGTCAAGCTTCTAAGCCCCGCCTACTTAAAGCTTAAAGGTGTACAGACTTAAAAAGTCACGTTTATTATTGACCGGAAATCCGTCACTGTACTTGTACAGTCTTGGTAATTGTGGATTGATGTAACTGTTCGAATGATTGGACTCAATTGAAATAAATCATACTTTATCTTGACAAGCTTCATAGTTTCTATTTGGCTTCGAACAGCACCGCGTGAGATAAGAAACCCGAGCCGAGCTATCTGTCCCCCTGGGGAGAAGAAGGCAGAGTACACGGGAAGAGATTTCAACCCAAAGTGATGGATTTAAAAATCACCAAAACAGACAGCAGACGAGACAACGCAGGTTCTACTGTATACTTAAAAGGGTGATTGAAATAAAAAAATCTGGTGAGCTCTCCAGAGGACTTTAGACCTTCTCCCTCGCTTAGCCAGGAGAGGCAATGAATAATTGAATGAGGCAGTGATGACATCACACTCTGATAACCAAGAACACTGGCTGGAGTCTTTCCAACCTTCTCCTCATATTACCTTCAGCATCCATCTCCCTTTCACACACAGTCATCCCTCACAGTTTGTCCTCTCATTATCTGTACGCATTGTGCATCATGCTATTCTGTGACTCATGTTCGTCCTCCATCTTGCCACTCCTGTTCTCTCCATTGTGTCCATAACTGTTACTTTAAATTGTATCAAACTGTGATATTATCAGTTCACTCCCAAGGGAGTTGATAAGCCAATGTTCTTCATCAGGATAAACATGAGTCATAAAATGAGGCACGATGCAACCATGGGACTATGCGGTATACATTCTCGGGAGCACAGTGAAAAATTGTTTAGCACGTCTGTCTCAACAGTCCGGAGTTTATAATCTCAGATCATGTCTGTTAGGTTCATTTAAAATGCTAAACTGAGTTTATAACCCAGAACCGTAGAACGGTGAGCAAGACGTGCTAACCACACTGTCTAGTTTTATTTCATTCCTCTACTTTGAAATTGACTTCTCGACTGTCCCGGTCATATTGGACTGTGTGGAGGTACTCGGTGAGGCAAATTATGTCAGCACCAAATCCCGCTAAATGTGCCTTTGTGGACCTTGCTTTGCACATTGCAAACAGAAAATTGCCTTGTCTAAATTGTTCCCATCATCAATTTACGATGGAAGCCTGTTTCTACGGTGGACACCGAACCTGAATAAGTCAGAACGTGTTGTTTACCCCCCTCGATACTCATCCAGTATTTGTCCTACACGATTGCTCACACATACACCTTAAATCTAAGATGAAATCATTGAAAATGGCTTCTCACCAGTGGTTCTTGACTCAAGTGTCCTCCCTCCGTCGGCCTGTCCTCGCACTTCCACCTCCTCTTCTTCGCGCCTTTCCTTGTGCTCCTTCTTCACCACATCTCGGCGCTCCCACTCTCTGTTGGTCGTCCACAGGCTGCCGTCACTGAGCGAGCAGCCTAACTTGTCACCTCTTCCGCTCTCCTCGTCCGCCCTCTGCAGCATCTCCTTCAGAGCCGCCATGGAGGTGAGGGCGGGCGGCGGCTGCATGAACAGGGCCTGGGCTTGTGAGGTATACTCCCACTGGCTGCCTCCGCTGCCCTCCTTCTCACATCTCCACTTCAGGTTGTACAGTATGTCGGGGTCCGGGGTGATGACTGAGGGGTCGGGGTCGGGGTCGGTGATCACCTTCGTTGCAGGGGCGCCACTTTTGTTGCGGTAACGCAACTCTTTGAAGCTGGTGACTTTTGGAACTGGGGAGTTTTTCTTTGCCGTATCCATGTGAGATTTTCTTAATTGAGCGAGCTGCGGTGGTGGAATGTCGGCCTCGGGTGTGAAAGCGATGAGCCAATCGAAACGCTCAGGCCGTGCGGAGTTAGCCAGGAGCGTACTAACTCTAAGGGGGGGTACGCTTGGTGGGATTGGGGGTAAAGGTCGAGGTGGAGGAGGAGGGGGTGGTGAGTCTAGCATCTCATCTGTATAATGGCGGGACTCAAAACTCGTGTGTTTTGCTTTCGTGTCCTGCGTGTGACTTAAAGTGGTGCTGTAGTAGGTGTCCGATGTCAGATAGCTGCTCTTCTTTCGTTTTCGAGCCATCTCTGAGAATGAGGTGGTTCTCTGGGCCTCTTTGAGTTCCTCGATCTTCCCCTCCAGGGTAATATCTGCCCTTCCATCTCCAGCTGACTTGCCTCTGCTACTACATCTGTCCTTTTCCACTATTTCGCGTTCACATTCCCTGTATTCTTCCGGTATCCTAAACCCCCCATCTTCCTCCTCGAACGCCCCGACGCAGTCGCCAAGTTCTGGGCTCAGTTTGAGGAGCTCAGCCTGAGTCAATCCTGCGAGCATCAACAGTTTATGGATCTCCACATCCAGAGCGTGGAACGAAGGCGGAGGAGGCAGTGCCGGTGGCGGTGGTGGGGGTAGACCCGGAGGGGGTAGGGAGGATGATAGAACCGGTGGCGGGGGCAAAGGGGGTGGCCGTGTGGCAGGAGGCGGCAAGGACAAGGGGGTCTTTTCCTGTTCTGCTTGAAGAGCGGCGAGGCGTTGGGCCTCCTTCCTGGCTAGGTGTCTTTTCCGAGGTGGAGGAATGGGAGGAGTCGGCGTGGGGATGGACGGAGAGGAGGCGGTGTAAAGGGTTAGGTACTGGACAGGTTTGGACGCAGGAAGGGGAGGGATTGACGGTGGAGACGGGGGCAAAGGTTTCTCGCAGCGAAAGGTGGTGAACGTGGGAGAGGAAGAGTTAGGTGAGAAGGTGGACAAGGTGGGCGTGGTGGACAGGGCCATGGAGGTGGTCTCCCGACTGATATTGATGTAAGTGTGGAGGTCGGAGTTGACGCTGGCGTGACGGGCCGGAGGCTTCGGGGGTCGAGGAGGCGGCTCCGCCGGGGAAGGGGTCAGGGAGTCCGGCGCGAGAGGATCGTCGCAGTCCGACGGAGCCGTCAGGTCCACGCCGGCGTCTGAGAACTCCTGCGATTCACCCATGAATCCCGCGCCGCTTTTGTACAGCTTCCAACCCAGATCGACATTGCCCATTTTATCCATGATGTCGGAGAGGTCCTGCTCTTCCAGATCTCCGAGATCAAACCCCTTCTCGTGGAGTCTGGCTATGTAGGCCAATTTGATTTCCCTGTTGACCTTCTCCAAGCGATCCAAGTGGTCCAAGCGATCTCTCAAGACATCCCAATTCTGCTCGCCCTCCAAATCCCAACGGGCCACTTGGATCACCTGACTGAAACGTTCCATCTTGCCAAATTCTCCGACGGATTCCAGGAAGTCAAGCAATCCCAGTTTGGTGACTTCGGGATCATCTTTGATTCCCAAGTAGTCTGGGGAAGGGGTGTCCAAGGCTGAGGGGTAGCCCTCATCTGGGGACGAAACGGGGGTGCGTGACGTTAAATTGAAGGGACTGCGACTGATTGGTAAGGAAGGGAGTGATCGGGAAGGTGGTTGACATTGCGGAGAAGACTCTTTGATGGACACCGATAGAGGATCTTGGGGTCGGGGAGTGTATTGATCTGCAGAGTCAGACTCTAAATCGGAGCAGGAGCTAATGGAAGTGGAGGAAGAGGAGGTAGAGGAGGAAAGCGAGAACTCCAACAGGGAGGGAGGGCAGTCGCAGCACGAGGGCACAAGGGTGTCGTCATCGTCCTCGTCATCGCGGTCGCCATCATCATCGTCCTCGTCGTCAATATCGATATCTCCGCTGCTGCTGTCGTCGTCCTCTTCCTCCGATTTAACGTCTTTCTTGTCGTCCAGATCGGCTTTTTCAAACACGACTTCGTTGGTGGCGGGTTGAGGAAGAGGCTCCGGTTTTGATTGAGCTGGGAACTGAGGCTGCTCCTCCGCCGCCCCCGTCCCGTTTTTCCTCTGGGGTGCAATGACCGGGGGCGGGGCAGGAAGCTGCAGTTGGTGCCTGAGAGAAACGGTGTTGTTGTTGTTGTGGTTGTGGTTGAACATGCTGTTGTTGTCCTGCGGCGAGCGGCCATCGCAGCACAAGCACGGCAGGCTCGGCTCATTGCAGTTGGGGTCAAGGGAGAGAACGGAAGGGGCCGGAGGAAGAGGAGGCGAGATTTTGTTCGCTGCCGCCGCTGTGCGAACACTCTTGGGTTTAGGTTTTGCTGATTTGTTGGGGACACAGCTCTGTTTTTGCGCACCTAACCTACTTTGGCGTAGCGGGACTCGAGGCTGCGCCGCCGGCCTGCTCCTGGGCGGGGCGACGGGCGCTTTAGTTACTCGTCTGGGAGAGGCTGAGGTGGCGCTGTTCATGTTTTTATCTTCCTTCAGAGAAGCGCGAGACTTTGGTGCGATGCAGGTCGTGGCCCGTCTGCTGAGGTCGAAACGCCGTGACTTGCCGAGTTGAGCGGAGCAGCCAGAAGATTGCATTGTGATGATTGGATTTTTTTTTTTTTGAAGATGAGATATTTTGGTTTTATTGTAAGAAATGCCAGGCCAAGCCAAATTTTGAGTGGCGTGACGATCACATGTTGGGATCACATCCTAGGCCCTGAAACATCAAAGGAAACATGGTGAAAATTGATGTTGCGCAATATATAACTTTTTTTTGCATCACGCTTTTGAAATTAAAGCAATCGTCTGTCTGTCTGTCGGTGGTGGAAAACGTGTGGCTTGTCAGCCATATACAAATCAAGCTAGATCAAGAGCATTTGATCCAGCATGTCATTTTATTTTAAAAACAAATAAAACCTCAGAGGAACTGTTCTAGAAATCAAAATGTAACCACACAAATGTTCATGATATGTAATAAACTTTTTTAACTGCAACTAGCTGGTCACCATTTCACGCTGTAGACTGCCTATTGCCCACAGTCAGCTGGGTTCGAGACCCTCGACTCTAATGACATAATAAATTGGATGGATGTGTCTGATCATAATTTTGCTTACATTTAACATGGCACTTGGAAATACAGTGAAACTCCTCTACAACGAAATCATGTTTGCAGCAAGACATTTTTCACAACAGGGGTTTTTTCACTGTAGCAAATTTGATCTCAGATGTAAACACACAAACACACACACACACACACACATACACAAACGTATGTGTGCTCTTTATTTTTAGTCCAATAGTGCTCATACTTATGTATGAGCATACACTTATTTGACACTTCATATAGTCAGTGTAGGAAGAAAAAAAGGGAAAGAAATTTCTAAATTTACGATCAGCATTCACTTTCACTTACATCAATTTCTTGGATAATGTCTTTTATTTTGTTTCCTCCGTCTTTCATTTTGATCACTTTTATCCTCTCTTCCAGCGTCAGAGCTCTTCTTGTCTTAGCTCCTTGACATCCAAAGGTCCGTTTTGCAGCCATTTTAGCAATGCAACATTCTTGCTGCGTCTGAAACTAACAATAACAAATACTTCCGGGACTACTGCGCATGTGCAAACCAGTGTGGTGTTTGCTGTTGCCGTTTCCGAACGAAGCAGTAGAGGTCACTGTTGGATTAAACTTCGTTGTAGTGAATCGCTTCGCGAGGCAAGAGCAGAGAAAAGGTTTTCGTATAACGCAACAGGAGTTTTTTTCGTTGTATGGGGGGCAGGAAAGTGGGAATTGTGTTAATGCATGAAGATTTTTTCACACTAGGGGGTATTTTCGTCCATGTATTTTCATTGTAGAGGAGTTTCATATCTATATCTATATTATCTATCTACAGCTATATCTATAGCTATATATAATATAGATATATACAGAAAGAGAGAGAGCGAGAGAGAGAGAGAGAGAGAGAGAGAGAGAGAGAGAGAGAGAGAGAATCCATTATACACACACAAATAATTACTACAATAATTTTTAGGGAAAAAAACCCTGAAAGATTTATAGTGCATGCTTTCAATGTTATCATACTTAATGTTACACCCTGAATCTAAACTAAAACTCTTTCTTATAATGCTAATCCAATTTATACACTAGTACTAATAATGCCACTCATCATGACCATCATCTGTTTGTCCTGCTCACTGCTGTTGTTTTCTGTCTCCATCTGTGCATCCACCCTCACCAGCTCACAATGAATATGAATGTGTGTGTTTTTTTTTTTTTGAAAGAAGGAGAAGAAAAGCACATCATCCCTTAAAGCTATGAGGAGCTGCTTTAAGTGGAGCATGAAATAATCAGGCAGCAGCAATGAGGCTGCATGAGAGGAAGGCTATTGCTCATTGCTGCACTGTGCCCTTTTGCGTCACTGGAATATAAATCTCACACATACACGTCTCATTCTCCATTGTAACGCCAAAGAGACACAAAAAAAAGGCAAAGTCCTTGGAAAAGAGGACGTGATGACAAGCAATTTGACTCCGCTGACTGTGTATTGAGCCTGCATCTATTGATCCTATAGACATGATGGAGACTGGGAGGAGGAAGAAGGTGGAGAGAGGGAGGTGGGGTGGTGGTACCATCCGCATCGCTCTAAAATGAAGGCCGACCCGCTCGCATTTTGCACATATTCCCACTCTCCTCTCACATAATGGTATAGTATTTACAATATATTTTAACCTAATGATGTCAAGCGATCGTTTTAAAGCGGTACCTGTGATACGTGAGAGTGGGACGATTCAACCGGACGACCGTTAGGAAATTTCAGATGCACTTCTACAACGATTTATATAGTTGAGGACTCACGTCAAAGGAGAAGGCGTCCATCTCGGGCGTTCCAGTCCGTGTCGGAATGGCTTTCTGCCGGACGTAAAGAGTATCGGCCTCCCGGTCCTCTCGCGAGCGTCGAGACGACGCGGACCGCTAAAAGGATGCGAGGGAGGGTACTCGGTCACGTGGTCGACACTGCTGGGCTCCGCGTGTCACGTGACTCCAGCAAGGGCGTAGCGGTCCGTTGAGACTCCGCACCAGCCCCGAGCATCAACGTCACCTTTGCTAGACGTTGACCGCCCCTTTACTTGTCTTGTCATAACATCTCATTCGTCTCGTTCGGTTTTCGAGATACAGTCAGACCTCGGTTTTCGAACGTCTCGGTTCCCGACCAAAAATGTGGATTTTTTAATGCCTCAGATGACGAACAAATTTCGGTTCTCGAACAAACTGAGCGCACTTGAATGCACCATTTGACTCCTCTCGCCTTCCTTACACGAGGAAGTGACGCTTCCTCGTGTGGCTTTCATGAGAATTTATTTGCAGCGACTTAGTTTTAATATTTAAGGAGGAGGTTCATTTTGGGGCAGCACGGTGGGAACTGGTGGTAGCCATGTCTGCTTCACAGTGGAGAGGTTCTAAGTTTGAATCCTGTGTGGAGTTTGCATGCTCTATGTATGTTTGTGTCGGTTTTGTTCAGGTATTCCAGCGGTTATGACGAGAAACTGATCTGGAAGCAACGGTCTCCAGCTCACTGAAACCCTGACAAGGCAGCACAGTGGTCTCATGGTTAGCACATCTGCCGCAGTTCTGAGGTTTAAATCTCGTCTTAGTGTCACATCGATTACCCTAACTTGTCCTGAGGGGTAAAAATAATAGCGTAGCCTATACTACCGGAGACAAATTCCGTGTGTGTTCTACATACAGATGATTCTGAAAATGTGAATGACAAATGACCAGTCAAGAGTGTACCCCACCTCTTTCCCAAAAATTAGTTCAGATAAGCTCCTGCTAACCTGTGACCCCGGTGTTTCATTTTATGACACATTAAAACAAAATTCATCAAGGCAGAGACCAGGATAATAGAACTGGTTATTTGTTATTTATTAAAGGCAATAAACAACCTGTCCAGGGCAACCAATACGTGCAGCTGCCTTATAAAAATACAGACTTAAGAAAGCAGCTCTGCCTCAATATGTAGCTCTCATTCATCGTCCAGCAAAATACATGCAACTATATAACATATCACAACTTAGCCATCAACTATCGAGTAGATAATGACTGGGGATGCTGCAATAAATAGATAAGGAGCTAAAGTGTGAATGGAATTAAACCAATGGCTCAATGGTTTTGTTACTCCCCCACTTAAGCCATCTGAAGTCCTTTAACATTGTTCTATGTTCCTCTTCACTTTTTCCTCTTATAGATTTTCTTGGCAAAGTTGAGGAACACAGCGTGAGGAAGGTTCTGAGCGTGACACGCGATGAGTTTCTGCAAGCGCTGGTAGCTCTCGTCTTCGTACTTGCGGTAGAGGCTTGGCATCTCCAGGATGTCGTATAGCGCTTTGACTTTTTCCACACTGGCCTCATCGTGTCGCCCGTAACACGCCTGAGGGGGAGAACGGATGCAACTTTTAGTCAGTCAAAGCACAGCAGAGAAGGTCATTTTAGCCATCCTCAATCCAGAAAAGAGTCACTATTTATTTACGAATGACTAGAATAAAATTAATGTTTTTCCTACTCCCATTTTAATGTAATACGCTACCGTATTGTCATATAATGTTTCGGAGCGTTTAATTACTTAGCGGCAGAGGTTACCAGTCTTATATTATGTCAGGCCTTTATTGGGATGAGGCTTTTTTTTTTTTTAAATACTTATTAAAAAGTATATGTATGCACAATAAGGGTTTTCAGAAATAAGCAATGATATAAAATATGTTGTAATAATAATAATAATAGTAATGACTTGCTAAGAAGGGCACATGGACAGCACCGTAATTTGAGCTCTTGCTACACCCGTAATAATATAATACAGCAAAATTATACAAACATTAAAACTATTGATAATTGTTATACTGAAACCAACCTCTAACTCTGTTCTTTGTTCAGGGGTTAGGACCTCCATCGCCGTGACGACAAGCCAACTGCACTTGTTATCTTGAATATCAGTGCCGACCTTTCCCGTCACAGCAGGGTCTCCGTAACAGTCCAGGTAGTCATCCTGCAACAGTTTTGGGTTTTTTTGTCTTAGCATTCAAATTGTTTTTGCATGCCAATTAAACTCACCTGTATTTGGAAGAATTCTCCCATCTCCAGTAAAATGAGTTTGGCATTTTTATGCTCCTCTTCGTCCTTGATTCCAGCCTATGAAAATGTGATAGATGGATTTCAGTAAAACCTTTGGTCTTTACTTCACTGCAGACTCAACAACTGCCTTGCTTACCATGTACATCGCTGCTGCCACCGGGAGGTAAAAAGAGTAGAAAGCAGTCTTGTATTTGACAATAGCTTTGTACCTGAAAGATACAAAAATTCTGTTGTATGAATTTTAATAGGTGGATGCAAAAGTTTACGGTAGCTTCTGACAATTAGTGGAAACTATAGTTCTGACCGTCACGATACATCGCTGCCGTATGAATATATACATTTGTAGTTAGAAAAAATACAATAATAATAATATTAATACAAATCACACCAATTGAGTGAAATTGGATTATTTCCTGGAATAGTGGCTTGCAAGCACTGCTTTCTGAGTTTTATTCCCTTCAAATCTTCTACTTGCCTCTCCATGGTGAATCGGTTGAGGTCAAAATGACCAGGGGGTGCTGTCATGAGGTCCAGAGCTTGGCCCAGTTCTGTCTGAAAGGAGGTCTGCAAGCGAAAAAAAAAAAAAGGTACTGTGAAACCCTCTTGTGCAACATAGCCTTTGTCCAAATGAGGGTCGAGGGTGAGCTGGAGCCAATCTCAACTGACTTTGGGCAAGAGCCAGGGAGACACGGGACACAACCGCTGCTGCTCTTGCATATGTTAAATGATATGAAAATATAGATATGTAAGCAAGCCCGCATGATTTCCAATATATCCATCCATCCATCATCTGAGCTTTTTTTATCCTGTCCAAAATAAAACCTAGATACCTCATTGAATAGCTCCAGTAGGTTGACATAGTAGGGCTGGTTCCTGCAGTGTCTGCGAAGCAACCTGTAAATAGAGGATTCCAAGAGGAAGGCATCGTTGATGGCATCCAAACCAATTCCATCCTTTAAAAAAAAAAAACAAGAAACGGACAGAAATCATGCAAAAGAAACAAAAACAAATGGAGAAATGTCACCCAAATGGAACAACCATAACCTTCTTGTACCAGCAGGGCCGTCCTCTGCGAGTCACAGATGCATCCATGATATCATCGGCAACAAGAAAGAAGGCCTGAAGCTACCCACAGAGCAAAAAAGGCGTGAATGCAAAACATGGAATCAATGAACGAGGTATTTGGGACACAACTTACCAATTCAATGCACCACCCGACCACCAGAGCCCGCTGGATGGTGTCCTGCGTGAGCTTCGTCGCTGGGACGAGCTCCCGCAAGGAGCCAATCACAGACAGGCCGCGGTTTCTTTTGCCTCCCGGAGCGTTGTAGAGCAAAACCTAGAAACCGAACACAACGCTTTCCAAGTCAGTCCAGGTGCCAAGTCGTTGGTGAAATTACAACCGTCAAGTCACCTCTTTGAGCCGGTTCATGGCGTCGAGTAGTACGGGGTCCGTGAGGTCTTGCTCTGTCAGCTCCGACACCAGCTCCTCGAAATGGGCTTCGAATAGCCCCGGGTCCGAGAGCAGTGCCTTCTTGCAATGCGATCCGTTGTAGGCGCGGTCTCCCTGGACAGACGACAGCAGAGACGCTCGGTGTTGTGCTGTAAGCGACGTGGCTGCTGGCCGCATGATTCGAACCAAATTCGGGACATGAACGGGCAGACGGAAAAGGTGTCTCATCACCCCCCCGCAAAAACGGACGTCCGAGTGTCCCTGCTCTCCAATGAGGAATTAAACTAACCCGTCACCATTCGTTACTTTACTGAGAGCAAGCGTTGCGTGAAGTTAGATTTTCGCTACCAAGGGCAAGGATGAAGCAAAATTGCTATTATTAGCCAGCAGCTTCCTTTGTCATTACAAGGAGCGTTGGCTGACGTTAGCAGGCATCGTTTACCTTCAAACTGCCTGTCAGCGAGGCGAGCGGTGTTCCTGGTTAATGAATATATGTACATTTTTATTAATCACACACGTCCTTTACGTACCATACTTCTTTTGTCCCCGTCTTCCAAACTATATCATAAAACAGAGCAATGTTGCGTCCCTTCGGATTTTTCGTCATGTATTCAAGCCGAGGGCCGTGAACGTCTCTTGAAACCAGGATGCGCCGATTGTAGTTCCTATTGAGGATAACGCCCGTTTTATTAGGAAGCTGCGAAACTAAAATTCCCATCACCCCTTGCGCTGCTTGTTGTGGGCGGGTATTAAGAAGGCTCCATTTGTCACTCTACGTTCTCATTGGCCAATCCTATCGAACCAGGATGGGTTTTCGTACAGACTCGCCAATAGAATTAAAAAAGAGGAGGTGTTTAAAGTGGAGCGTGATGCAGTGAACCAATGGGTGAGTCTGCATTCTATTTACTGAGCAAAAAGTACTAAAACGTGAATAAAAAAAAAAATACAAGAGTTACATGAGGGTTTTTTTTATGATATGAGCTAGTCATATGTTTAAAGACACAAATTAATCAACTACATTTTAAAAGTACATCCAATAAATAGGTGTTCTATTAACATACAATTTATTCAAGTTTTAAGGCTATATCCTGCAAAGCCTGCCATACAGATAAACGTTTCTTCAAATAAATAATGCAAGACATAATGCAGTAATAATGTTAGACAGGAGGAGGTAGAAACACGGCTCGGCGGAGAGTCCCTGTGTGTGTATACAGTACTTGTACATATTGAAAATCTGTTTTGTGTGTGTGTGTGTGTGTGTGTGTGTGTGTGTATGTGTGTACAAAATGCGGTACATTTTGCAGAAAATCAGTCTGATGTCCTTAGTGAGCTCTATATGGTAGTGTCCTTACAAATGTGTACATTTATTGCAAGAGACTCATTTCATCAGTCACACTGCAATGAAGACATTTATCTTACAGGATCCGACTGTGAAAGCCGCAATCAGATATGCTTGGTGCAAAAGGACATATTGCACACCAAACGAGTGTGCTGAATCTGCATATTTTGTTTGCAACACTTTATTAGACACATAAAGTACCTGTCTTTCAACACTTCCTGTATGTTTTTTTTTTTTTTTGTGGACAAGGGAGTGTCAACCCATGCAAATGAAGACATTTCACATGATATACTCTGTCTGATGTTTGTGGGGGTCGCAAAACATGCACGAACACCACATCATTTTTTCCAAGGGGCCAGTCTTAGAGAATACAAGACGTGCATTCATATCATGTATGCCGGCAAATGCGTTGGTGGGGTAGAATTGTGAAAAGAAGAAAAATGTGAACAGGTTTGCTTATCTTATATCACACTCGGCTAAATATGGATGGTTAAGTATCTTTTCATTTTTCTTTTTACATGGAAGACAAAATATATTTTTTAATGACCGACCTGCCAATTCCTTGTGTTGAACAACAAGGTATAAAAGGGCCTTTTAGGATCTTGTAATCCATTATGTTGAATGCTTGAGGGTCCGTCAGTCTCCAGGATTTTTCCACTGCTGTGGAATGGAAAGAGGGTCTCGGCTAACACTGTTTAGATGAAACCGGGCAAGTGTGTGGTCTTGTATTCAGAGCAATGTACAGCACCTTCTGAATCAGGCCAAAAGACTTTAGAGTTAATAGGCCTTGAAATATCTGAACAACTTGCAATCTGCACTTGATTATCCTCTCCGACCTCCTTCTTGTCTTCACAGCGCAGATTCAGAGTAGAGAACTCCCGATGAGCCGCGCTGCAGGTGAGGAGACACCACTCGGCGTACGGTTACAGAAGACGAGGAGTTTAGATCCCCGCAGCTCCGCAAGTGGATGCCCTCCGGGGCGTGGCCACTCTGGCTGCGGTTGTGGCGGCTGTCGCTGTGAGAGTGATGGTGGGTACGCTGGTGGGGATGCAGGTTGGGTTGTCCTCGATTGGTGCTCCAAGGGGTTCGCCAGACCTGATCAATGTTTTTTTTTTCCCCCAGCAAGTATGGATACAAACAACAGAAAACATATTTACAGTATTATGATAAATATAAAGTAATGTCACATTTGGAATTATCTTATTTCTGCAAGCAGTGGCTGAGGACGGACAGCTACAGTCACTTGTGGAAAAATCTTGAACAACGTTACTGTTCACTTCACAAAAACCAGCAGAGATTGAATAATTCTCAAAAAAGAGGCTTCAACTTGATTACTGACACTCTCAGATGAGTGTCAAACTTACTGTCAAACTAAACCAGGGATGTCAAACATACGGGCCCCGGGCCGGAACTGGCTCCCAATGAGATTCAATCAGGCCCCCGGGAGAATTTAAATGTGAAAAAAAATACATAAAAGACACGGAATGAATATTTTTAATAGACTGCAATTCATTGATCATCCACTAGGGGGAACACTGTTTTGATCAGAGTAGAAGACAATATTGTTTTGATCAGAGAAGAAGACAACAGCAGTCTCAGCCTGTCACTGAGACAGACCCAACACAACAGTAAAAGCCAGCCCCCTAATTGCTAGCGAAATAGCATTAGCATCAAAGCCGTATTCCGACGGTGGCTTTGTAAAACGATGCATGATGAAGGCGGCTGAATTTGTATGTCCCGAGAAGCGACAAGCTTTTGCCAATATTAGCCTGATGAGGAATACTACACCAGAGAGGATTTCGGACCTATCAGCAGACTTAGACAGCCAATTGAAACAGAGAGTCAAGTCATTTTGTCAAATGTTTTGTAAAAGATATGTTCATTAAATTTCAACATTTTCCGAATGTTCTTGTGCTTCTTTCTACCCAAACAAAGGAAAGACATGATATTTTGGTTATTTATAGCACAGTATGGTATAATTTTAATGGGCTGGCCCGCTTAACACCTACCGAGGCCGTATGTGGTCCACAATGTGAAATGAGTTTGACACCCCTGAACTAAACCTAAAACAAAGAGAATTACTTGTGCGTTAAAAAACCAAACAAAAAACAACCCCATAAATTTGCCTTGGAACCCCCTAGCTTAATGCTAACACAAAACACCCTAGACTGGCTAATTAGTAGCATCTATGCAGCTGTGTTATAACTCTTTTAGGAGTGGATGTTTGAACACAAATGGTGCATCAGTGAATAAGTTAACAGGTAATATAACATTACTCAGAGGCATATTTCCATTATCCTCTGCGAAACACGACTGCATGACTGTATTATACTGCTCTCAAGTAGCCAAGTGAGTGGACACCAGAAAGAGCCGCAATGATGTCATTGTAATGTACATCCTGTTTATTTAATGATTTACATTCTATTTAATTCATTACTATATGTTTTAGAACGTCCAATATTATCGAGTGCTATTTTACTTGCACATTGCAAAAATGTTTGTTGAGTGTTTTGGGGGTGGCTGGAATGGATGAATGGCACTTTCACTCAATGTCTGTAATTGATCTGAGATCATTATTTCCTGATTTGAAAAGTTTAGGCATTCTAGATTGGGGTACAATGTCCATTACAAAGACAGCGACTACTTGAGGGAATCAAGTAAGGTGTAATGGAGTGGACATACTTGTTCCAAAGACAGATGGTTGGTGGCAGCGCCCTCAGCTCCTCCTCTCCTTTTAGGTACCTGCCCTGCGCTCCCGGCATGCTCGGAGGAGGGTGCCAGGTTGCGTTTGGAGCGCTGCAGGAAGCGAGCCATCAGGACTCGAGTCACCTTGCGGTGGACAGGTTACAAGATCAGTATGGAAATATGAACATGAACGCTTAAAACAAGACACAGTGACTTTTGTATACAGAAATACCTCTGCCCTGTGAGATTGACGCGCGAATCAACTGTGTGTATGGGTGTTGATATCTGAGAACCATAGGCAGACAAACCTTGAGGTCACCAAGTGAGCGGTGGTAATCTTTGGGCAAACGCAGGGGAGACGCCGGCGGGGCTTTGGAAGGAACTTGTACCCCCGGATCTGTGGATTTCATGCCATCTTTTCTTGGTAAAGCGGTAGCCGGCGGCAAAGACGTAGGGGGCAGCAGGAGCGCCTCGTTGGCTGGACCTGAGGAGAAAATGAGATTTGTGCCTGCTTTATTTTTTGTCAAACCTTCCAAAATAAAACACGTCATTTCACATGTGATCATTTTTGTCCTTGGCAGAAAAAGACTTCCAGAGGTCCAGATAAATGTCATTTTCTCCTTATGTTCGTGTTAAGGCATTTGAAATTATCCTTATAAAATTCTGTCTTTATAAAATTTTACCTGTGTCTGGAGACGCTTTATTGGACCCATAGCTCAAGTCCACTGGAGGAGAAAGGGCAAAAAGACATTTTTTAATCCATAATAAAGCACTTTCCAAGGGACCCAAGGAAGCTTAACAACACTTTGTGGAGGCAGTGACGTGCAGTCAGGGTTGGGGTTGGGGAGGCACTGACTGAAATGAAATCCTCCATTTTCAGGGCGACAAATTACAGCTTGTAGCACGGTGATTTTTTACTGTAAAATGGTCAAAATAGATTAAGAACGACACCAAAATCATAATCGAGCGGACAAATATTAATACTTGTGATGACAGGGGAGGCACAGCCTCACCTGCCTCCCCTGACTGCACGCCACTGTGTGGAGGTAATAGCAACCAGGCCTTATTTACCTGCACCTGTAGAGGAGCTGAGGCCCGGCTCACTGCGTGATCTCATGATGCTAAGGAGGCCTTCGTTGTCACTTCCGCCACTCTCGCCATTATTTCTCCCGGCCCGTCGTCGCAGGTACAGAGTCTGGCGCTGTAATGGAGGTCCGCCATTCTGACTCACACACTGTTCGCCGTTGTCATGGGCACCTGCTTGACGTAAAGGAGTCGAAGGGCGAACTTGGATGTCCGGTATGGTGGATTTCTGTTGTGAGGCGGATCCCGCTATGGCTCCCAACTGAGAACAGCTTCGAGCTAGCATAGCCTGGCGCCGCAACACTGGAGACCTGGAGGAGCGGACAGTCGTAAAGAACACTGCGAGTGACACCGTAGGCTGTAAACTGCGTTAGGAAACATTTTTCATTTAGCATACACCGATTGAGTTCACCATATTACACCAGAACATTATCAATGTTAGCTTAATAGCATATTAGCCCAAGTCATTCTGTTGCGATATCAATAAAAAAAGTAAGGTGGTGCTGTACAGTAAATTATCAATCATTGATCGATAGATGATAGACTACAGTTTAGTTAGCTTAACGGGTCAGCTTCCTAATTGAACTGAATTGGAAGAAAAAAAAGCTTACTGTGTGTTTTTAGTGACATTATTGAACCTTCAGGACTGGAGTGTAAAATGTCAAAGGCGTCAGATGGACTCTGGGATTAGATTTTTCTCACCCACCTGTACGTGGTGGTTGCAGTGCTGGGTGAAGAACACGAGTTGGACCTCTCCCCTCGAAGAAAACGTCTTGCTCTTGGTCCTCCGGCCAAAGGACTCTCCGGCGTCTGCGACCGAGGAGCACGGAGGCTGAGGCGCTCCGTTCCACCGTCCGGCCCGTCGCTAACCTCACTGGCCGTCCTGCTGGCCCTGCCACCTTGAGTCCTCAGCGCCACCTCCAGCAGACACGAGTCTTCGGACGGGGACGAATCATCGGGGATGTCTACGATCTCTGACATGAGCAGAGACCCGCTGTCCATGGAGACTAAACGGATGAAGTAAGGGAAAAGGAGTTGGCATCTGGCTTCATTTCCTTGATCGATCGTGAGAAAAATCACTGAATCAATTCCAGTAACTGGTATCTTTTTAACCCTGGAGAACCCACTGGGTCAAATTTGGCCCCTATAAATTCTGCTATTCAAATGCTACCCTTAAATCCCAAAGGGTCAAATTTGGCCCTAATCCTAAATTAGGATTAAAGCATTGAATATTTGAAAAAACATATTTTGGCGTTCAGTGAACATATAGCAGTCATTTAATGTATAATTCATAATTTCCCATAGAAGAAAAGGGTTCTTGGGTTCTCCAGGGTTAAATGTGTTGATATAAGAATATGTCTCTGTTCTGGACTCCTGTTTCCATGCCAGTACATGAATGTAGCTCGACCTTCCATAGCTCGGCGTCAATTTGACTTCTTTGGACAGCAAATTTGAAACTGAATCAACAATGCTTTTGCTGGTTGGCAGCCAAGAAATGCCCTTGGCTTTTTTTTCCTGCCTCAATTCCTTCGAGACGATCAATCAACACTCAACCGATTGACTCCTTCACGATGCATGCATCGATTCAATATTTTTACATCATGTGTAAATAAATCCTGACTCACCTTCCCCACTGAACGCTGTCGACGTCGCTCGTTCTCCGGACAGCTCGGCACCGTGTTGGTCGAACATTGTTGCCTTGACACACACACAAAATGTCACCACAGTGCCACTTATGTGCATAAAAAATAAAAAAGTAACAATATTCATCCATAATCACGCTCACCTGGCTGAGAGCTCTTTGTCCCATCACAGCCTCATAAGGAGGAGGACAATCAGTCGGGTAGAGAGGGATGGGGCTCTCCATGGAGCCATTGTAGGTGATACTACAAAACAATATTTGGATTATTTACGTATTACTAACATGAGAGGGTCCAAATCATACATACAGCGGTGCAGTTTGACGCCACTGCAAACCGCAACAGTAATTGGAGTGTTAAATGAAAACCTCTCCGACGGTGTCGGTCAAAGGCGTTCCCAATAAAGTGCCCATTGTTTTTACCTATACTCACCTCTGTGCGTCCGTCTCTGAGCTGCAGGTGTACTCAGGAGGATAGTAAGGGGGCGGCGGAATGGGGGGAACAAATTCTTCAAAGTCCATGACGTTGGTCAAGAAGGCGTCCTGAGGCGTGGTGCATTCCGGGTTGACGGAACGGGAACGGTGGGGCGCTAGCTGGGTGGGGGGGGGGGTAAAGCACGCAAATTTGGATAATATACACTGTATAATGCAAGATTCATACCGTGGTCGAATTTTGAGTTAACTCATTCACTCCCAAAGACGTTTTTAAACGTCTTTTCAGATTTGGTCCAGAATTGGCTGCTACTGAATGTGTGCATTTTGTTTGTTGATTTTTTTTTTTTCCTGAAGCTGGAAATGACACAAGGAAGTGAAAAAGGTTCCGTATTTTTGTTGTATTTTGTATATCGCACATTATCTGTGTACCCATCTAGCCTATTTTAGAACTCATAATAATATCAGAAGACAATTGAAAGTAGTATGAGGCAAAAACAGATTTCTAAAGAGGAATATTATAAGACTGAGGTTTTTTGAATAATAAAGTCATAGAAGGAAGAAAAAATTTGGAACTATTAAGATCTATTTTTCACATCTTACAATCACGTGGCAAAAGAATGCAACATTTTTTTGAATGCCGTTTTCTTCAAAACAGTGTTTTACATTTTGGAATAAGGAGTAGAAATGATCAAATACATAAAGATAAAGAAAAATAAGGCCTAGTTAGGTCTATGTTCATCAAAATGAGGCAGAGGTTGTATTACTGAAAGTTTTGCATGTTTACCGTAATGTTGTTATAACCCACTGAAACAGTTTAAGATATAGGAAGATTAAAAAAAAAGTACTTTGATAATGATTCAATTATAATGCATTGCACAAAAAGGTTAAAAGATCAGGATGTTTAAAAAAAAAGATTTTTAAGATGCAATGCATGTCTTGCACTAAAAAGATAAATACAACCGAACTATGCTTGGGCAGTGGGTCTTTACCACTAGAGGGAGCCTGTGAGAGGTGCAACACCAACGATATGGAGTCATAAACTGTGAATCAGTGACGGAGATTATGCAAGATACAGTCAAACCTCGGTTTTCGAACGTCTCGGTTCTCGACCAATTCGGTTTTTCGACCAAAAAGTTTTTTATGCCTCGGATGACGAACAAATTTCGGTTGTGGAACAAACTGAGCGCACTTGAATGCACCATTTGACTCCTCTCGCCTTCCTTACACGAGGAAGTGACGCTTTCTCGTGTTGCTTTCCATTGTGAGCAGACGTGCTCAGTAAATATTTTTATTTTCAAAAGAGCGTGGTTTCGGTTTTCGAACAATTTCGGTTTTCGGGTTTCCAAACAGCCTTGTGGAACGGATTATGGACGAAAACCGAGGTTTGACTGTACTATCAGGATCTAATAGAATGATAAAAAGTTTGCTTTCCCTACAAAATGTCGTAAACAAATAATTTTTTGGGATGTATGTTACTTATAGCTCTTTTAGTCATTTGATGTTTTTTTGGGGGGGGCGGGGGTCTTGTCATTCACGAACAATTGACTTTAAGTCAAAATTTTGTAAATGTATGAACTGCAATTTTTGAACACTTGTTGATTAAAAAAAAAAAAAAGTGTCTTTGTGTGCACTCACCAGGTGCACAAGGTCCAGGGAGAAAATATGGATGCTGCAGGTAACCGTGGACAGAGTGCAGATGATGGTGGACAGAATGCTCAGACCACACGCGCTAAACAACAAGTCCTGCATAACAATATAGAATATCATCAGCTCTTTTAGCACTTGCGGGGAGACGCAACCTCCTTACCTTCAGTTGATGTCGAACTGAGTGGCAGTCTGAATTCAAGTTGAGGACAAGGGTTCCATCCTCTTTGCTGGAGCAGGGTTCCGTGGGCGCGCAACAGACGCAACGGCCGTTCTCTATCTACACACAAAGAGTGAGAAGTCAAGACACTGCGGAACGATCTGACCAAACTATTATTCCTGGAATGTTCCATCGCGCATCTGTTTTCGAAGGGCATTTTAGTCCGTGGCTTGGGCTGCGTTTGTACCTCACAGGTGAGCATGGACTTGACCATCTGTGCGTTCTGACAGGAGAGCATGGAGCCGGCCAAACTGAGGATCACGCACACTGCAGAAAGCAGCATGAAAAGGGAAACCTGTGGAGGGAGCCAAGGCCAAAAGACTTTTATTCTCTGACATTCATTAAAAGAACCACGAAGCTTGATAGCTAATATGGACAATTTTTTGTCTTTTGCTTTGATAATACATTACCACAATATCAATTTGGACCAAAGTCAAACTATCGTTGGAATTCCAGCCGTTTGATAGAGTAACGAAAGCGCCTCCATTCATCCAGGATTCGGATCAACACATTTCTAGCCTGGAGTAACTTTGCAAATATATAAGTCATATTTTACAGGAATGTATTAATAATTCACAGCGACAAGAGGATCCATCTGCGAGGGGGTTGCCAGATCGATTAATAATACAAGACCCCTCTCGTGTGGACTGTCACGTTCAATTGCTGTTTATGGTGTCTATTAAAAAGAAAAAGTGCACTTGCATGACATCTTTTGGAAAGACTAAGTGCCTTGTTGGTTATTTCTCTTTCACATCAAACCACATCCCTTCTGTTTCTTCCATCTACTGTATATTTGCTGTTGTAATCAGTCATCCATCCCTTTTCTATTCCACTCACTCATTAGGGTTTATCCCAGTTGACCTTAGACCGGTACCCAGCTTTTTCGCAAGAACCTTTCACACTCACATTCACATCTTTGGCTATTTTTGAGTCTTCAATGATCATATCATGCATGTTTTTTGGAATGTGAGCGGAACAGGGAGATCATTCAACATGATTCGTAGAACTGTGAAAGACACTTGCTAACGAGTAGGCCCGCTGTGTTTGTAATCAAACAAATGAATTAAAAGCAATCTGAAATGAATGAGGTTTTTATCATTCATGATGATTGTAAATCGGAATCTTTCTCATGTTCCTGCCAACAAGCGCAACCTCAGGTTGGATGTGTACAGAAGAAGAGTTACTTGTGGTGCCGCTTGCTAACCAGGCTAACTAAGTACATTGAGTTCTATTTTGCCTTATATTTGCTTTCTTATTTGATAGGTTTGCGATAAAGGCCGTCAGTTCGATGCGATTAGAATATTCCGCAACAATGAAGCAACTAAAAGGGTGCCTAGTTAGCATTAGCACACTTGGCTGAGTAAACAGCCAACATGAATGTTTCATACAGGACTTTCCGCAGTTAATGTTGATGTTTTTGGAGTTTTGTTATTCTGGAAGTGGTCTGATATTACTGTAAAAAAAATGTTTGGGGAAACGGAAAATGGACATACCATTAGCGTTAAAGGTCTCCTCCATGAGATAATGCCAACTATCCCAGATGCCACCACCTACAAAGACACACACCAATAAAGACAAGCTTTATGAACTCACTTACGGTGGGTATAAAAAGTCTACACACCCCCTTTCAAATGCCGGGATGCTGTGATAGAAAAGAAACCTCAGTTCCAGTGGAAGAAAAACACCCTCACGTCAAGCATGATATTGGCACTACCATGCTTCACTGTTGTTATGCTGTTCTTTTGGTGATGACTAATGTTGTGTTTGCGCCACACATCCATTTGCAACGGTGGCCCCAAAATCAAATTTGTACATTTTGCAAGTAAGTCAGAACGTGCTACAGTCTGCACAAACCTGTAACTGTAACCGATACAAATGATATGAGTGGCACAGCTGTTTGGCAGATTCCTCAAAAAAGAAGCTTCACGCATTTATTTTTTGCCCAGGAGACGCTTCCAACAAAATAAACATTAAACAAAGACGTGTATTTAAAACAATCACGTAACCTTGCTTTTAAGTCAGCTAGCTTGATGCTAACACATAATGGAAAATGCCATAGGTAAGCTAACAAATAGCATCTACTGTATGCGGTGGTGTTGTAATACTTTAAACAATTGATATACAGTCAAACCTCGGTTTTCGAACGTCTCGGTTCTCGACCAATTCTGTTTTCGACCAAAAATTTCGAGGTTTTTATGCCTCGGATGACGAACAAATTTCGGTTCTCGAACAAACTGAGCGCACTTGAATGCACCATTTGACTCCTCTCGCCTTCCTTTCACGAGGAAGTGATGCTTCCTCGTGTTGCTTTCCATTGTGAGCAGACATGTTCAGTAAACATTTTTATTTTAAAAAGAGCGTGGTTTCGGTTTTCGAACAATTTCAGTTTTCGAACAGTCTTCTGGAACGGATTATGGACGAAAACCGAGGTTTGACTACATTTGAAGTCAACCAGTGAGGGCAACCTATGTAGACAGGCAACCGACAACCCATATTGGGCTTTAAAGTTTCCAGTGTAGCATATATGATACTGTGGGTTGCTTTATACTTACAAAAAATCCAGCCCAGAAGGGACAGGACTGCCTCACACGAGCAGACGAAGTGAAGGCCATGCTGGTGAAGGAGAAGGCCAGGACCATGGCGCCCAGGCTAAGGTGGCACAGGCCCAGGTAAAGGAGCAGCCTGGCCCCGCCGGGGCCTCGACCCGAAAAACCACGCCGGCTGTCCGACCAACCCCGTGACCCTGACGCTGATGCCACGCTGCTGGAGTCTGACGGCGAGGGCATGTTGGAAATGCGACGGAAGGAGCTTGGACTTAATCTATCGGTCTTTGAGCAAAGTTCAAGGGTGGCTGAACGTTTGGAGCCTGGTCAGCAGAAAGTTGAGAACGGAGCACACAAACAGCCAGCTCGTTTGACTGTTTCAGCCATGACCGTAGAAGTCAATACATCTCACAGCAGCAACCTCCTCTTGCAACAAGACTCCTCCGTGTGGCTCATACTGACGCTTTCGCCTGCTTATTTGATCATGATTCTTTTGCTTCTTTTCTCTACTTCCACTCTCTCGCCAGTGGCATTGCAGCAGCATTGTCAAACATCCCAAAACAGGAAAGATGGAAAGACGCTCATCTTTCTCAGCTGCGTTTGTGTGTGTGTATGTTGATGCGTGCGCGTTGTTCTCCTCCTGGGCGGAGCATCCCCCGACCTTCCGTTTGGACCACCCAGAAGAAAAAACGACGAAAATCTCGAAAATCTCTCACCTTGTCGACACGAACCACTTTCCATCGATTTGAAGAAAAAAAAAATGCACCAGAAGGGATAAAAACGGATCGAACGGTGACAAATCCGCCTGATGTGCCGCCTCTTTCCTTCCCCCGCAGTCACGCGGGCATCACGTTCACTCGCGTGTTAAGTGGCCCCCCTGCACGTTAGCCCACTGCGCCCTCCTCCACTGTTCAGAAGCTACATATTTAACAACACGCCGCACGTCAAAACACCATCCTAAGGCCGTGTTTTAAAAACGCCGCTGCGTGTTTTCCTGCGTGGATGATCCTGAGCCTCCGGGATGGAAAGGCATCGTGCGATAATATGCAAGCCCGAGCCTGCCCCGGTGCGTGATGACAAGGCACGTAAAGCGTGCGTGAGATGCGGCATGCAGAGGAGGTGGGTGCTGATGCTGGGAATGGAGGGTGGGATGAAGGAAGGAAGCTTATAACAAGGAAGGAGGAAAAAGGAAAGAAGGAAGGGTCCAGCCGATGGTTGCCTGGCAACAAGTTGCCGTACACGTGAAACAAAACAAAAAAAACAACGAATAATCGTCAACATTTTGTTTAGGGACACGACTCGACACTGCACATACTGAGAAGAGTTTGTTGCAAATTAACTCACTGCAATGAAGGATGTGTGACAAGACAACACACACGGACGGGTCGTGTTTTTGTTTCTTATTTCTGAAAATTGTCTACCTGAGCACACAAGACTTTGAGAAGATTTGGTAAAGACCCTTGGAATCATCTCACACCTCAGAACATTGTTACAGTTTTTCGTCACCGCCTAGTCAGACTGAGATTTTTTTTACAAGACTGTGAATTTTGTGGGGTCACTATTTACAAGACAAGATTTTTTTTTAGCCATTTCCCCCCCCCCCCCCCCCCCTACAATACAAATGCTTTCCCATTATGCTAAGTTGAATTTTTGCCAATGTTGAAGCTCATCTATTGTTTGCCGGTTGTGCCGCGTCACCGCAAAGACTGAATATCAGGCACGTTTGATATCGTCCTAAGCCCAAAACTAGGAAAAGACTGATCTGAAACAGCAAAGATTTCCACGTTACACTAAACCGAGGGTCGGCAACACGCGGCTTCAGAGCGACATCTAGAGGCTCCCTGGAGCTTTATAAAAAATGTATGAAAATGGAAAAAAGATTTTGATAGGAGGCTAATATAGCTCAAATAGATATAGATACATGTTGCAGCTCCAAAAAAGGAGAGCTGTGGTGTTGGTTTGATCAAATATACACTTTATTTATGCTTTTAACAGTCTCAACAAACACAGACTGCGTCCGACTGCGTTTGACTTCGTGCCTTCTTTCGTCTCGTTCGAGAGGCGTTCAAAGACAGCCTCCGAAAAACGGAAATTAATGATCACTTCGCTGGCACTAAGAAAAGCGAAAATAATGCACCAAAACAAAAAAAAATCAAGCGAGGAAATTACAAAATAAATATCTATGGGAGCGTTTGTGAACACACAACAAAGGAATGAATAACATAAACAATTCGGAGACAGTCCAGTCTCCTACATAGAAGGCTTTTATTTTTTTGCGGCTCCAGACATATTTGTTTTTTTTGGTCCTATATGGCTCAACATTTTGGGTTGCCGACCCCTGCACTAAACGATCAAGATGACGGGTGCGCGCCATGACTCCATTAAAACTCGAAAACTTTCTTCTGACTTTCATTTTTTAGTCTGAGACTGCGAATGCCGTTTGGTGTAAACCCAGCAGCAGACAGCTACGCTTTTCGGCTCATCATGGCTATTTTCACCTTTGGAGGTGGAGCAGGAGCCTTAACAAAGGAGGAACTATAGGACAATGCCCTCTTCTAGAATGGAATAAGGTTGCAGGCGATTGTCGCCTTTCAATTTCGTTTAGGTCACACCAGGCGCTTCGATCATCTAAATGCGATTGCGAGATGTTTGTGTGGCCGCAGGGTAAAATAAATACCCTGCTTTTTGGCTGCGTCTTGTGTCAAAGGCAAAGCGTTTTGGAAGAAAGAACGTGGAAAGAACCCTGAAGCAGAGCACTGATCAAACAGTTGTTTTTGTTCATGAAGTGTTTCCAAACCACAAAGACAAAGACCACTCTTTTCATTTTTTCATTTTTTTTTTTTTATTCAACACAAGTGTGGCCACAAACCAAATCCAAATATAGTGGCAGAGTGAAGCCTACAAGTGTTTGGATAGGGGAAAAAAAAAAATAGTGAGCTGCTGCAGTCCACGTACTTGTGAGTGAGCAGGAAATTGCTCAAACGCTCTCACAAATCTCACATCGTCATCATTCACTTGCTTCATCCATCAGTCATCTCTCCTCATGTCTTCTGTATTGCACTTATGACCGCCTCAAACTTTCACATACTCCGTCTTTTTTTCACATTTACTTTTCACGTCGCGTATTTAGTTTCCTCTGTGTGTTACTTCTGCTTGATTCTAATGTGAAATATCAAAGGTAACAGATAGTTGAACATGTTGAAGACTACGTTGGAAGCCGATTCAGTCTGTGGTAAGATCGACACAATCGCACCTCACAAATGCTCACTTGTCCTCTGTTTTAGGATTCGGTGATTAGGGTGGTCACATATATTGCACACGCCACGAGTAGGAATGGGAGAAATGAATCCCCCCCCCCCCCCAAAAAAAATGATTCTTAAAAAGCCAATGGAATGATTTGTCGCTGACTGTATGATGAGCCCTTTTCAAAAATGGAATGCAAAAGCGGTTGCGGGGGAGACTGTGCAAAGAACAAGAACTGTGCTGTGTACATAGTGGACATGTGAGCCACCAGATGGAGACGTGAGGCTTTCCTGTGTCTGTCTGGTTCATACTGATGTGTGTGTTTTTTTTTTTTTATAAGTTGAAGGGCAACTGTGTGTGTGTGTGTGCGCCGATGTCTAGAGAAGAGCACATTTGGACGTTTTTTTCTGTGTGCTGCTGGTGATCTTCACCTCTCGGCCCGTGGGACCCTTTTGAACAAAGAAAAACAGGAAGACGACATTTAGGACCTGTTCACAAATTCCTCCAGTCCTCCCTCCCTCAATCCAACTTCCCTGTCCAAAAGTGAATCTGGAAATATCGCTTGGCTTTCATGTGAGATTCTTACTTCATTATTTTATGATTTTTTTTTTTTTTTTACAAATGTTGAGCGGGTTACAGATTTACAAGAAATTGGGCGAAATGTGATTACTTTACTTTCTGCCTGCATGTTTTCCTAAAATGTATTCATTAAAATGTGTTCACTTTTATGTCCAGTCAAACCTCGGTTTTCGTCCATAATCCGTTCCAGAAGGCTGTTGGAAAACCGAAATTGTTCGAAAACCGAAACCACGCTCTTTTTAAAATAAAAATGTTTACTGAACACGTCTGCTCACAATGGAAAGCAACACGGGGAAGCGTCACTTCCTCGTGTAAGGAAAGCGGGAAGAGTCAAGTGGCGCGCTCAGTTTGGTCGAGAACGGAAATTTGTTCGTCTTCCGAGGCATAAAAAAACGATAAAGTTTTGGTCGAAAACCGAATTGATCGAGAACCCAGACATTCGAAAACCGAGGTTTGACTGTATTTCTAATTCATTGACCTAATGAAATAATTTTGTAATCATTTTATCACATATAATAAAATATTCAAATATTTTTTACACGGACATTATGGTTAATTAATTCTAATTATTACATTGATTAGAATGAATATTTTTTTTCACCTCACCTACAAATGGTCCATCTTGTAAAATCAAATGTCCATGTTCGTTTTCATGTCAACTTTACTGTCAAATGTGCTACATGTGCAGCATACAGCACAAAAGTTGGCCCACACCTGCTATAATATTTGACTTACGGTTTTTTTGCTGGATTTGTGAAGTATGTCTCTTGCCAACGACAGGAAGGACTACAAAATAAAAATAGAAACAGACAAAGATGAATGCTAATGCCTCAGTTAAAAAACAAAGACTCAATATTGTTGAGTTTGGTGCACTGCAGCTCACCTCATCGACGTTAATACTGGACTTGGCGCTGGTTTCAAAGAACCTGATACCGTGATCTTTAGCCAGCTGTAAACAACAAGCGCGACATAATTACACAGGGCCAGGATATAGATGGCAATCACTTCCTGTTTCTTATCTCAAGTAAACAGAGCGTCGGGCCACCAAATGCTTGCACCTTACGCAAGCAATCCCTCCCCTCTGATCATGACTGTCAGCGAGAGCTCGTACGTGTCACGCCCGCATTGAAAATCGCAGAAAAATAAGCATCACGATATCGAACGCAGATGGCCATCGCTGTCAGGGTCAGCTCACCTTTTCGCCTGTCTCCTTGGTAACCTTCCGCTTTGCCTCAATGTCGCACTTATTTCCGAGCAACATTTGGCTCACCCCTGCTGATGCATTCTGGGGAAGAAAGTGGGGTGGGGGTGTGGATTGATTAGGCCGGGTTGAGTTGCATTAAAATGCTGGCTGGGGGATGCATTCAAGGGAGAAACGGACAGACCGACATTTGCAAGGCAGCAAACAAACAAGATGATGGATGTTTGTAACGCCATCAGTGTCTCGGTTCTAAAGTCGAGATAACGGATAGCCTTTGAGACAAAGTGAGTGAATTTGCAGCTGTTTGGACATTGACACGACATATATAGTGATTCAAGTTCCCGGGATGTCAAAACAAATACGTCTTTGGGACACCACAGATAAGATGGTTGTTCACAACCTGACATATATGATCAGGTCAAGTACAGTCGTAGCTCGGTTTTCGTCCATAATCCGTTCCAGAAGGCTGTTCGAAAACCGAAATTGTTCGAAAACCGAAACCCCGCTCTTTTTAAAATAAAAATGTTGACTGAAACACGAGCAACGCGAGGAAGCGTCACTTCTTTAAGGAAGGCGAGAGGAGTCAAATGGTGCATTCAAGTGCGCTCAGTTTGTTTGAGAACCGAAATTTGTTCGTCATCCGAGGCATAAAAAAAATAGAAATTTTTGGTCGAAAACCGAATTGGACGAGAACCGAGACGTTCGAAAACCGAGGTTTGACCGTACTTATTATACACTTGCGTCTAAAATGTAGCTTCAAAATCATGAGAAATGCACCCTATTCAACAGTAAACCACCAATGAAATATCACAGTTAATACTTGAAGATATTTGCCCATTTCCAACCGAAATGGCAGAGTGGAAATTGTTGTTTCACTTTTTCATCCATTTTCCAATCCGCTTATCCTCACAAGGGTCGCGGGGGGTTCTGGAGCCTCTCCCAGCCATCTTCAGGCAGTAGGCAGAGGACACCCTGAACCGGTTGCCAGCCAATCGCAGGCCACACATAGACAAACAACCATCCGTGCTCACACTCACACCTGAGGACAATTTTGACTGTTCAATCAGCCTGCCACGCATGTTTTTGGAATGTGGGAGGAAACCGGAGCACCCGGAGAAAACCCACGCAGACCCGGGCAGAACATGCAAACTCCCCTCTGCACTGTGAGGTCGACATGGTAACCAATGGACCACCAGGCCGCCCCACTTTTTCATTTTGCTTTATATTTTGTTTGTTTTCTTTTGCCTCTTTAAATCAAATCATTCAATCCCAAAGACGTTTTTAAACGTCTTTTCAGACTTGGTTCAGAATCGGCTGGTACTGAATGAGTTAATACGCTAAACTCTACTTTCCATCTATCAGCATATTGACTGAATAAGCAGTAATGTACATGCACGCAGATACGTTTCTGTGAAGTGTCTCTTTAACCGTCGCGCAGTACTTGCAGTGAGTAAAGGCCAGACACTCATGACGAACACGTGTGTGACTGCGACTCACTGAGCGCGCTATTTTGAAATGTTTACTCGAAGGAGAATAGCCTCACTTCTTTGATGCTCTTCATCCAATTCTGGATATTTTCGAAGGACTTCTCGTCTGTGATGTCGTACACCAGGATGATGCCCTGGCAGAGAGCGAAAGAGAGGTCAGCGCTCTTTACCGGATTGTGACGAGCACAAAAGACCTGATCATCCCCGGGTTTACCATGGCTCCTCTGTAGTAGGCCGTGGTGATGGTCTTAAACCTCTCTTGGCCCGCTGTGTCCCTGCGCGTTTGCAAAAGTGGTCAGAACAGAGTGGACAGAAGGCAGGGCTGCACTCTTCATCTGCCGGGTGCATTATTAAAATGTTGGCAGGGATCAAAATGGCTATCATCGGCTTGCCAAGAAAATGTGCAGACGCAACCAATGAATCTGACTTGAAGTGACAGCATGGAGAGCTGCTACGGGCAGGATAGGAAATAATGTCACTATCAAGCACAGTGGAACGGCTGAGGAATTCAGAATTTGACCTCTCTAAAGTCGTGTGAAATGAGTTTGAACAGGAGTCATGCATGGGCACCAAAGGATTAAATCTGGGGGTTTGTTTCACCTTTTTGAAGAGTCATTACGATGGATGGCATCCAGCTGCGGTTTCTGGCATGTACATTAAGTGTGGTCACACACGGCAGCATTGCTTGGGGGGGGGGGGGGCGGATGTGCCAAAATTAAATACAGTTAAAAAAAAAAAAGTCTGATGAAATTGCAACCATTGGCGTTTGTTGTATGTTGAATTTGCAAGGTGGGTTTGGGGGGTCTCGGGTGAATGATGCGAAATGCAAGTTAGACTTTGCTCTAGTATTGAGACAAGCCATGGACAGTGTCCTTTAAAAAATGATCAGTCTTGCCTTTGTAAAGACACAAGTTTGAATACTGATGGAGCTCACTTTGATGGACGTGCTTATAACGTGTACTTAACGAGTGTCACGTGACGCACAGTTCAAAAACACATCATCATCTCTTACCATACTTGCAGTTTCACTTTCTTCCCGTCAACTTCAATCGTTTTAACTTTAAAGTCGATGCCTGGGAAGAAGGGGTTGGGGCAAAGAATCTGTTAAAATATCTCAGAATTGAACCCACCCACTCATACACACACACACACGACATAGTGTAGCATAATATAAGTCGCAAACCGTTGGGTGGAGACTGGATTCCAAATCACAGGGAGAGATGGTTAGAAAGATTGGAATGAGTGTGGGTGGAAGAATGAGATCTGTGTGTGTGTGAGTGTGCGCGAGTTCACATATTGAATAGGGAGAGGAACAATGTGTGAAAAAGACGAGAAGACAAAAGGCACAGGCTAGTCTAGACATGATAATAAAATGGAAGGAGAGCTTCAAGTTGGAAGTGATACCCTCCGCCCCTGCCTAAAAATTTTATATATTTAAAAAAAAGAAAACGTACCGATAGTTGAGATGTAGGTGGAGTTGAAATTGTCCTCAGCAAAGCGAATGATCAGACAAGTTTTACCGACTCCGCTGTCCCCGATGAGCAGCAACTTGAACAAAAAATCATACTTTTTCGCCATAGTTTAACAGACGTTCCTTCAAAGTCCTTAAAAGTTGACAGAATCGCGTGATCTTTTTTTGTTGTTGTTGCGAAACGTTCCTCCCTTGCTTCTCAAACTAACGCCGGTAAACTCGGATTCCCCTCAGCGCCCCTCTTCTGTCCCGTTTGGGTTGACCAGCGTTGTTGACCAGTTTTTCACATCCGCATACATCACCGTAATGTCGTCTTACTTTTTCAACTAAAAGAACTTTTGAGTCCGTTTACAAACATACCAAAGTGTCTACGTGTTTTTTCTTTGGCTCCCCCCAACAACAACGAGAAGGGGAAAAAAAACTTGCTTCGTCCCAGATCTTCGTGGGAGTATCTTTCGGATGAGCATTACTGGTAAGCTACACTAGATGGCGCCATTTGATTGCTTTAAAAGTAAGGTTAACATGAGCTTCAAAAGCAATTTAAGAGGCCTTTTCAGAGGTGGGAAGAGTACCCAAAAGTATATACTCAAGACTCGACCTACTGATTCTTAAACAATTTAAAAACACATGAATTAAAATAAGATAATGAATCGAGTAAAAGTAAATAAGTACTCAATGACAAAACTACTCAAGAGCCGAGCAACTTTTAAGTTCTGATTTTTTTAAAAAGCAGATCAAGAACTAAAGAAAAATGTAAAATAGGAATATGCACCTTCAACGTCGCTTCAACAAAATGGTTAACTAAATCTACTTAACTAAATACCTCAAATTCAGGAAAAAAATCAACCGTAAGAAATTTAATGGCAGAAATAGGTAGATAACTTGGCACCGCAGACTCAACTATTTGCATACAGCATTAAAAGGTGTATTTTTCATTAAAAATATTTGCATAGCCTTCTGTCATGAAATATTTCCACAGAGGAGATAAATGAGTTCTAGCTATAGTTATTCTTAACAATAAAAAAATACATATAATAATATATAAGGTATCTATTTTAAATAAAAGTGTGGAACAATATGCAAAAAAAAGGCGACAACGTATTTTTGTCTTTGTCTATTTTTTCCAAGGTCACGTGACGCTCTATCGACTTCCGCTGCGTCATCCTCGCGTCTTTTTCCGGCTAGACTCCAAACAAGTACAGACATGCCCGTAAGTACCGTTCCGTTCACTCAAGTAGTTTCCGTCGTTTAAAAGTATATACATCGATACGGTTCTTTCGTAATTAATGTATGTGTTTGTTTAATTCCGTTGGTGACGAGTCGTTGTGTGTGTAATGTGGAAATTAGAAGCCAAGAAAGGACACAATATGGCGAGACACGTGGACGAAAAAGCAGCCCACGTTGTCTATTGGCGATGTTGAGCTACAGTACCGTGTCGATGAGATATAATCGAGACGATTATTTAACCTGACCGTATTGCTTCTTTCATCAAACATAATTCTGGCAATAAAAATAAAACTCGCGTCTTTCGAGTTGAAGCACTATCCACGGTTATTTACTGGGAAATGCAGTCGAAGTGTGGTTAAACATTTTTCGTTTTTGTTTCAAATTTTTTGCTTGTCATATCTATTTATGATAGTTATATAGTAATGTAGTTATTCTCGACTATTTGTACTTGCAGCTTGCCAAGGATCTGTTGCTACCCTCCTCTGAGGAGGAGAAGAGGAGACACAAGAAGAAACGACTCGTCCAGAGCCCAAATTCCTACTTTATGGACGTAAAATGTCCAGGTCTGTTTGTTAACGGTTTAAAAAAATCATTATTTAAACATTATGTAAAAGCAGTCGTAGCTGTATTCAGCCGTGATTCTAGTTTTCCAGTTAAAAATGTTTTGCTAATCAGTTAAATGATTGTTTGACTTTTGACTTGGTTCCCATTATTTAGTTAAATGTTTAAAAACAACATGCTCTAAAATATTAAATGCATATGTATTGTACTTTGAAGTTTACTACAGCTGAACTATATTACTTTAGTTATTTGATCGTTTATTTACTACTTGAGGGATTTTGCATACCACACGAAGAATCACTGCCGTGGACAGCGATTGAAGTATGAACCAAAAATACATTTGATAAACATCTTTGAATTGGATACTTTGCCTTGATGTGTTGCCCTCTCACTGGTCTATGTAGTGATGAGGGTGTCAAATGAGGCATACACTGACTCTTGTGGCTGCTATTGAATTGAGTTTAAAATGACTCCTTTGCAAGTGTTGCTGCAAGCACACTCGGGCTGAAATGTGTACTCAAGTAATTTGGATATCTCCGTTTTTAAAAAAAATGTTGATGCTATATGCATGACAGTAACGCGCTGAGAAGGCCAACTTCAAAATAAACCGTACCTTGCCAAATAATATGTGGACATCAGTCCCTTGCCTCGCTTTTATTTTGAAGTTGTTCTCGACAGCGTGTAACGGCTTACTTGACATCCAGACTGTGTTTGGACTGTCACAAACTGTTTTTGATTTTAACAACAGAACAATTATTTCATAATACCTGATTATCCGATAGAATTTTCAGTAGGATGTCCGAATACCAAAATATTCAATAGCCACAACCCTAAAGCGCGCACACAGTTGTGTAATTATGGACTGTCATATTTTCAGGTTGTTACAAGATCACGACCGTGTTCAGTCACGCTCAGACTGTGGTGTTGTGTGTCGGCTGCTCCACGGTCCTCTGCCAGCCTACGGGTGGGAAAGCTCGCCTTACGGAAGGTATGCGCCATTTTAGTGTGGTCTTCTCATGATCGCGCACTTGTAGTTTCAAAACAGTATTGAGAGTACTTTACTCTGATCATATAATTTTGATGACAGACATATTTGTCATCAAAAGTGTAAAATGCAGTGGAACTTGTTTTTTTTTTTTCAAGTGGGACTCATCTGAAATAATAGGGGTAGAAATAAGGAGCTAATTTTCACACCTGAATTAAATGTTTAACATTCTTAACTGTCATATAAGTGTTACAACGGAATCTGTGCGGGTGTGTACAAACAAGAATATATTTGTTGACATGTAATGTGTGTATGGAATGTCAAATTTATTGTTAAAGTGCTATTTTCTCTGCTGGTGGCACTAAAAGAAACTACATTTGTGCCCTGTAGGGGGAGTCCTAGATAATAATCATAAAATGGCGTCCTTAACAATACTGTATTTGACAAATGCTTGCAACAGTTTTACAAAATGCTCAAATGCAAATGTAACCAAATGTGTCCCGGTTTGGTGTCTACATTTATTTATTTTTCTACATATTTCACTTTCAACAATATCAATTTCCTGTGCATACTTTTGAATTCAAGAACAATATACAAGTCATCATTTTACATGTTTTGGCCCAACTAGAATCCCAAGGTCTTTGGGCGCTGTGTCACCTGTTCTAAGGATTTTAGAGAGGAATCAAATCTTCATTCCAGCCTCAAGCTTTCAGTGGATTATGCAAGTGTTTGGGCGGTGTGACACAGCGGATCTATTACAGAATCACTTTTAAAAGTCTCAAATCATTGCCTTTGTGTTGCCCTTTCATCGCATCCATCGTGAACCGGGTGTCAACTAAGGCAGACATTGATTCTCGCAGCTGTGACAGAAATTCATCATCACCGATGCATTTCCAACACATTCGACTGCGAGCACAAACACGGCGCCGCATTTTTGCGGATGAAAGGGAGCAGCAGCAATGGTTCCAGAAGGCCGATAGCGTCTGAAGGTGCTCGTAAAGGAACGCGGGTGCACAGGAACAAGACGGCAACAACGCCCGACTTGTTTGCACTGGAGCATCCTGGCTTTTTTTGGGTTCCGTATCTAGCTGCCATGGCAACCATGGCCTTGGCAATGAGCTGCATTTTGAGATGGTGTGGGTGCACCTTGAGGTCACGTGGGTACTGTTGTAACCGAATGTCTGTCCGTGTCTCTCTCTCTTCCCAGGATGTTCGTTCAGGAGGAAACAACACTAATTTGAATCAAGGACGCAGTTGAGAATGACCAAAAGTTTCGAATCGGGTGCCGCTGCAATGGCGTCGATGAGGAGAACGCACGAAAGCAAAGATCATCCGAGTCAAGATAAACAGCGCCACATCCTCAGCCACCACGTAATCATGGTCTTGAAAATAAACCCAGTCGGCTCAATCGTTGTCGTTGCCCAAAGTGCTTTGTGTGCACTCGCTATAAGATGAGTTCCAATTTGCAGAACAATTTACATGAAGCAAGACTGAGGTGCCGACAGAGAGCGGAGAATATCTACCAAATCCAAACCATTTTTAGGAATAGACGCATTTGACTCCACTTGGAGATTACAATTTCTTTCTCCGATCCTGTTAATGAGTCCCGAACAGCTGTTTGCAGGATTCATGAAAGAATTTTAAAACCTGCCAAATAAATGCAACAATTAGGTCCACATTTGACAAAAAAAAGTCGATGTTGAGGTATATGATCGGTTGGGTGATTGGCCAGGTCAGTTTTTTTCTGGGGGATTTATAGGACGACATGGCTTGGTTTTGATTTTGGCTTGCTTAAGACGTACTAATAGATGTTATGATGGCACTTTTTTTTTTTGTGTGATATCTGTGAAAAGGTTTTTATAAAGATGCACAAAATCATTTGCTGTCATGTGTGTTGGGGAAAAAAATACCTGGCTACACTGTTGGCCATTTTCACATTGTGATTAATGTTATGCTAAACACTTAATTATTTGCTTCTACAATTTTAAATGTTACTGTAGTGTGTTTTTTTGTTTGTTTTTTTGCTGTCTTGTTCATTCACCAAATAAAAAAAAAATCTGGCTAATGTCGAATCTGATTGTGATTACTCTAGTTTTCGTACCTCGCACTTCAGATAGTCCTCATCCATATTTAATCTCGGCTGATTAATCATGACACTCATTCATTCGAGTTAATTTCTTGTCTGGGTTGCACTGATTGGGTCTCCAGTTCTGGCGCGATGAAACCGCAGCCTTCCTAATGAACTGCAATCTAATGAGAGCCAACCAAGAGTAGTATTTAAAAAAAAAAATCAGCTAAATAAGGCTGTTTTGATTGACATGTCTAAGGCTCAAAATAACGTTTTATTTTTATCCTGAGGAGCAATTTTGCGAATGAATTATTCATTTGAGGAGCATTTTTCTTTTTTTTTGCAGGTTCATTCGAGAGGCCCGAAGCAAAACTTTTTATTCAAGTTATTTAAGTGGGTAATTAAAAAATAAAATATATCGATATATAGTTGCGCTGTGGCTTGTTTACCCTACATAACGTCATGTAGTCAAATGTAAGACTGTTTTTTACTATTATGATGTACATTTTACTGTATATTGCAATATTCAATTTCCTCACACATTTAAAAAGCTTAACGTGTCACAAAACCCACGTCGTTTGACTTTTTGTGGATTCATTTGCAATCTCATTCAGGCTTGTAATTTAATTCGGTGAAAAATTCCAATATGGGGTCTGTTTTGGGGCCAAGATATGGTGTCGTTTTCAATACAGTATACAACGTGCAATTCTCTGTGTTTAATGTATTTTCTGAGAGTAAACTTCAGATGGGAGTGGTTGCAATTTGTAACTTTAAGCCTCTTTTTTTTTTTTTGGGCCAAAATGTTATCTTTTTACTTGATGCTCGTTGTGAGGTGAGTTAAGTTGTACAGTCAAACCTTGGTTTTCGTCCATATTCCGTTCCATAAGGCTGTTCGAAAACCGAAATTGTTCAAAAACCGAAACCACGCTCTTTTTAAAATAAAAATGTTTACTGAACACTCTGCTCACAATGTAAAGCAACACGAGGAAGCGTCACTTCCTCGTGTAAGGAAGGCGAGAGGAGTCAAATGGTGCATTCAAGTGCACTCAGTTTGTTCGAGAACCAAAATTTGTTCGTCATCTGAGGCATAAAAAACTCGAAATTTTTGGTCGAAAACCGAATTGGTTGAGAACTGAGACGTTTGAAAACCGAGGTTTGACTATTTAAATTAGGTCATTTTCTCTCAATACTTTTAGTACTTTTTTTTTTACACCACGTCGCACATTAAACCTAGTGGTTAGCATGTCTGCCTCATAGTTCTGAAATGCTGGGGTCACAAATCTTCCCTCCGGCCATCCTCCGTGGACTGTAAATGTCTGTTTGTATTTATGTGCCATGTGATTGGCTAGCGACCTGGCTGGCTATCATTCCAGAAACTGAATAGATGGATTTGTTTACACCAGTTCCCGTACCTTCTATCAATCAACGAAGAAACAACACCACAGGTCATGTAAATTTGTCTAACCTTTAAATTTGATTCCTTTCTCCTTTTCCAGGCGCAGCAGCTTCTCTTATCTTTCTGCTTTGCGTGCCTGGCAGCATCGTGCATGCAGTTGGTGTAGGACAACGAGTCGGTGTGGACTTTACGAGAGCATAAAGGATGAAGGTAAGACAGCCATTCATCATCTGTCGACTGGTGTTGGGCCAGAGGGAAAATCTTACTGCAGGGAGGAGGAGGTAAACTGGTCAAACTCCCTGGCAGCCGCGGCAGAGACTCCCAAAATATAAATACCGTATTGGCCCGAATATAAGACTGTGTTTTTTGCATTGAAATAAGGCTGAAAAAGTGGGGGTCGTCTTATATTCGGGGTCTAGACATTATACCCATTCACGACGCTAGATGGCGCCAGATATCATTGAAGCGAATGCTGAACTTGACTCCCCAGGCCAAAGTGAACCCCTGTCACGAAGAACAAATAATAAAAATAGCGGTAGCATGAAGAAGAAAAATAAATATCGGTAAGAAAGAAAAGAGAAGAAAATAATAGAAGAGATAACAGAAAATAGAGAAATGTAGTGACAATCTGGAGAAAAGTGGGTCGCAGATCGGCCAGGTTAACCGGCAGCTGAGGAGAAGTTATGATGTAATTTACATTTCAAAAACCAGAAGCCATTCATTTACGAATGCGATTGCACTTTAGTTTACATATTTAAAGGCAAATCAATTTGCCCCACAGGGATAAATAAAGTTTTCTGAATCTGAAAATGTTCAGATATTAAGATTTGAATGAGGCAAAATAACATGCTTTTTCTCTCAAACATATTGTTATAATCATTTGTTTCAGATGTACTGTAATTATTTTCTGTACAAACATTAATTTGGTGTTCAAAAAGGCTTTTTTCAAACTTGAGTCTTATATTCGGGCCGATACGGTCATACTTTACAACCATGTTCCAAGTACTGGTGTGATGACACACTTCTAAACATTTATTTTGCTACAATTTTTATTCAAATGTAGCTGCAAGATAGTTCTTTAATTATTGTTTGGACACTTGGAGAGCTAAGTATTTTTTGAGGTGGTACTTAGAAAATTGAGAACCACTGATCTTTATGTCCTTTAAGTGGTTCACAGAAACGGCATACAGTACTTTTCTTGTGTGTGACACAAAGCATCCTGACCTTCGTAAAATGAAGCAAATAATCAGAAAATAGAACGCATATCATTCACCTCATCATCATAATCGCCTTCTAAAAAATAACAAGGTGGATGAAGTATTAGAAACAACTCAGTATGATCTTAATCTATAACCACTGAATCTCAAATTAACATTATGGTCACTTGCTTGTTTTTTATATGTTTAATTAAGAATACCTAAAATCATCAATAACAAATACGGTACAACATCCCAAAAGTTGGACAGTTTACAAAGAAACGCTTCAAAAGTTAAACAAAACCCGAGTTCAAATACAAATTTAAATTGAGGGGTTCGTTATTTTTGTAGTGGATAGCTCTACTTTACGAATGACAAAAGGAGAGGTGGAATCCTTTGAACGCAGCTTTTATTTTTTTCAACGTGTACCTCGCAACTCCCGAACGAACAAGAACACACCTTCTTCCGGTAACTCAAACACTTCCTGAGTTCCTTCAGCCAATCAGACAATTTCAACACAAATCTGTTTTAGCAATTATTAAACGGAATATAACCTAGGTAACCGTAACACAAAAGAATATAATGCTCAAATATAAAATGAAAATAATTAATAATTTAACATAAGCTTACACAAACTATGCCAAAGAAATGAACATGAAACTCGCATATTTCAACACTTTCGAGTTCCAGCAGTAACTAAGAAACGCCACTAGGTGGCGGTATCGCTTCGCATACACTGTTCCCACTCGAACGTGTCTGTCAGCTACCTTAAAAAAAAAAAAAAGAGTTATTTTACTTTTCTGTAGTTTTATTTGTGCCGTTTTATGTATGAGTGACTGGAAACAATGTTAAAATGTTGCCTAATCATTATCTGTACAATTAATAATGGTAGTCTGAAACTGATTAACTCACAAGAGCAACTTGGACACTTTTTTTTTTCTTTTGAAAGCTAGCCCACATTTTCGCGGAAAACAAAAAATTGGTGGTTTGTTATTTGAAGAATTTTGGGGAAACCAAACACATTTTAATTTGTGATGCTAATTCTCCAATGCATTTCAATAGGTCCCTATGCTCCATGAAACAGCCAGGTTCCACTGTAATGTCTATATTCTGTTACACCAATCCAGGAACCTTTCTGACACTCGTTGTACACGATGAACAGAGAAAGCTGTAGTTGAACTATTAGATGTAGATTGTAAAGAAAAATAAAGTCCGATGACTTATGTAGTTGAAATTATGCAGTACAGTAAATGGAAACTGATGGCAGCATTGTAAGTCGGTTTGACACATGAAGTATTCATATCTTGGTAGCATATAAAAAAGGAGAATAAAATGGAGGCACTCGTTTTGCAAGAGTTATGAAATGAAAAAGGAATAAGTAGGAGGATCATTAAGAACCTTTGAATGGTTGTGGTGTAAAAATATTTGCATCCGGACAGACTTGAAGTGGAAAACCCCAACAAGTGGCAATGCTGTGGGGTGTCTATCTACTCCTACACACACACACACAGGAGCCTTGTCTCATACATAATAGGACGGAGGTAAAGGAGCACAGTGGGAAGGTGTGTGTGTGTGTGTGGTGTGCAGTGAGTGTGTGTATGGTGTGCTCAGGACTCCCAGGTAGCGTCAGTGGAAGTGGCAGCAGTAGGAGTTCTATCAGAAGAGGTAGTGGCGCACAACTCCCCTGTGAGATCATTAAAAAAAAAAAAAATCATCATCTGCCTTCATAACGATTCAACTGTCTGAAAAATAGGTCAGTTAAAAACCTCTGCTCATGCTAACGTGAGCAATGGTGCATCCCCACTGCGTGAAGCCAAAGGGAAATTGGGGGGGTCGGGTTGCGGGGGACCGGGGGTGGGGGGTCGGGGGTGGGGGGGGGTGGGAGGTTGGCGTTGTCAGGGAGATGTTGTAATCGTCTGTACTGATGGTAACCAAACTACGTCCCACTACAGTGAGCAAAGTGCCTCCGCTCAAGAACTGTGCTCAATACTAATAAACACAAACAGATGGTATGCTCCATAAAAGATCTCACCTCATTAGTCGCTTACATAGCAACTGGACAGTCAAATCCGTTTTTCGATGCAAAACATATCCTCTCCCTTGAGGAAATCCTTCAGTGTACTTCTTTCATTGTGAAATAACGGCACAGTAAGAAACTGTGCTGACTGGTTGTCCATTCATCCATTTTCTGTACCCTGTCCTGGCTGACTTTACATAAGGACAACCTGGATTGGTCACTAGCGATCTGTTAGGCCAGGGCACATACAGACAAACATTTGCACTCATTGTGGGACTGAATCTTGAATGTAGGAGGCTAATATTTAGCGGATGTGCTGACTTAGGGTGCACCAAACTAAATGAAAGTGAGAGCTACTTCCTTGGTGACTGATTAATGCAAAGGGAAACCAGACCAGTTTGACACAAACTTCTACATGTAAAATAACAAATTTGTTCAAATTACTTGGTGATAATATTTGGAAGTTTTGAATCTGATCAAATGGCCATGACATGTGGTGTCCCTCAAGGGTCAATCTTAGACCCCTGTCTATTCCACCTTTCTTCAGAACACCAATGTTGGCCATCAAGGCTACGCAGATGATGTGCAGCACGACAGTTCAATTAAGGTGCTGTGTCACTGTCGTTTCTACGAGGACACTTTAAGGGGAAAACTCTTTCGTTTATCCATCAGTTTGGTTTTCGCGGCACAGATCAGAGACGTAAAACGTAGATCAGAGATGAAGGGAGATTTTACGCATGCGCACAGACATGGCAGAGTTACATAGCAGCACCACCTAGCCACCTGGCCAGCATAGAATTCTACATACTCTTGCGTCACCGTATGCACGCAAATTTTCTCTCCTAAATGCTGATCGAAATGTGAAATAAAAGATGGCGACGAAACGCCACTTTATGTCTTCTGTTCAGATCGTCATCATATAAACGCAGCCTAAAACAAATTAATGACCTGCACGAACCCATTTTTTCCTTCAACTAAACCAAAACAAAACTGGGTTAAGTATTTATGCGATAACGAATAGAGAATTGCTCTTGGTAAAGATTTTAGAGTCACTGTCTTTAAAGACTAAAGACCAAGTCCGAAACCTTGGCCCGTTGATTGATTGTGATCTCACTTTCAGCAGGCAAATCAATCCCTAAAACAGCCTCTTACTCACTGAAAAAAACCCATATCTCGCATTATTTCCCACATTGATCTGAAATTAGAACAACTTTGACATGCAGTGTGTTTGAATTTGGGCTTTCTTTTGTTTATTCAAATGATGAAAGCGATTCCAGGTGGAAGATGGTCCTAAGTCACCATGACACAAGATTTGACTGAGCATCTTGATTTTGTCTGCTCAAAGCTCTCAGGGATTCGCACTGCGTGCTGAGACTACGGGCTCTCCTTTCATCATCGCACTTCAACCTGCCCAACCATTGCCTTTCCCCAAAATGTGCACAAATGCACGACATCACACTTTCTTGCAGAATTTAACATGAGCACACACCGTTACAGGCCGGTACATGTCAGTGGAGCTCGCCGTCGTTGCTGGGGAAACAGCGGTGGCATAAGAACACAGGCTTGCTATTAGCGGAAAGAAGTCAAAGCTCTAATGGGCCCATATGTCTTAGTTCACTAGTAAAGAATCATTTGCATGCGGAGTGGTAAATATCGGACAGCAGGGATTTACACGTGAGCGATCTGGCATTAAACTACTTTGTATTCCTCGAAAAATGCCCGCTGAAGGAAAACAAGCATGTCTGAACATACATGACGTAAACGGCGTTCCATCGCCACGTGTTTATTTCCTTTCCGAGGGAGTTTAAGGCTATATTTCCTGTAGGATTATGTTTTTTCATTTCAGCTGCTGCTATTTGATCATATATATTCACATATATGTATTTATCAAAGGTTGAATTGCTTGGCACTCCATTTGCAAATGTCACGCACGCAAGATCTCTTATCGAAGCCGCTTTTCCCTGCTTGTCGCCTTGTAAGCCCGCCTCCACGACTGTTCCTCAATCACTGTCAAGCATAAAAAATTTAAAAAAAAGGTCAGGGTCCAAACATGACAGCATGTAGGCTTACATGACACCAAGAAACAAAACGACATTACTCTTGTGCAATGTGCCTTTTAAATTGATATTTTTCAGCGATGGTGGTTATGAATTAATGCAAAAAATAATATAGGACTCTTGAGAGCTTATTTGATTAAGTCACGTGGAACTCAGCCTGTTTTGAAGGGGCGGACCTGTCTCAAGAAAATGAGCCACTGCACACCCTGCCCACTTTGCAGAGTATAATATTCATCTCCATGACGACCGGAGGCGGGGCTAGGAGGTTGTGGCTGCTTATTGTAGTGGGACCCGCAGTGTGAACAAAAAGCAAACTCTTAAAGCAATCAATTCTGTTTTCACTTGTCGAGGCAGCGCTTCCCCATTTTCACAATTTCTTTCCCCTTTTTTCTTTCCACGCTGGCGATAGGAAGTGTCAAATAAGTGCATGCTCATACTTATGCACTATAGGAATAAAAATAAAAAGTACACATGTACGTTTTTTGTGTGTGTTCGTGTTGACGTCTGAGATAAAATTTGCTACAGTGAAAAGTCCCCTGTTGTGAAAAATGTCTTGCTGCAAACAGGTAGGGCATTTGCATCCTCTGCCCCTCATGCCGAGTCCACGTGTGGGTTAATACATTTTTGTGCTCGCGTTTTGAATAAAATAAAATATCACTAAAAGATACTGGACCTCATCTCCACTTTTTCCTGACTGGCGGACCACTGCCAGTTGTGCTCTACTGCTTCTTTTTCTCTCCTCCTAGAGAAATCATCGTGGGGTGTCCTGGTGCATGCAAAACGACTAAGAATCAGTTGAAGCTTCCAAGTCTGTGCATAGATTACAGCAAGAGAGGCATCATGTTGTTGCGGCACATCATCAAGAGAGTCGATGATGAAACCTGGCGGCGAAAAAAGGCAGATATCATGTTGATCGACATCCCGCTCGTGGAGCACCGCCGCCTTGCATTCACACCTCTGTTTAACCTTGTTTGCACAATACACGGTGGATTTTGATGACACCTTTACAAAAATCAATTTCCTCTGTCAAAACAGAATCAAAAGTAAATACGAGCACACAGAAAACAGTTTGGTTGTCATGTTATAGATATATACTTTATTGATGCTCTCTGATAAAATAAAATTAGAAAATAATTTCCAACTTAGACATTCCTTCAACGCATTATTAATGTACAGTATATAGGGTTGTCATGACGAATGAGAAGAATACGATAAGTCATATAAGATATCTGCTAGGACCGAGTTTGAATCAGAATGGTAGAAAAGACAAAGCGATACAAAGCTAGTCCGGGAATTAACAGCATACTGTACAATTATATTCAGAGCCTACGTCAGTCAGTCTTCCGGCCACGCCGTGTCACTCTAAGACACTCTTCCACATTGTCTCTGGAACGCCACGAGTCGGCCTTTTTATTATTTTTTTCCCTATTCCCGGCACTCCAGTCGACCTTCATCTCTCTCTCTCTCTCTCCGAGTTATTAAGTCATTATTTCAAGAGTATTTCCTTCATGGCCATGTATCCTTTATAAGGTTTATTTGTGTCTGCCAGAGTCCACCATTGGGTTGTTTTGTAAGCGTTCTTCGGTACTCCAACAAGTCCATGCCTGGATTTTCACAGTTATTCCCTTGGAAAAAAAAAAGTATCGTTGTCCACGATGCTTCCTGCTTTGTTTTGTTCCCCCCCCCCCCCCCCCCGCCCCTGGTGGCAGCAGCGTTCCCTGCATTTTTATTGGAGTACATTTAGGAGAGAGCACTTTGGTTGTTGAAGTGTGTGTGTGTGTATGTGTGTGTATGTCTGTGCGTGTCTTAAGTGGGCGGGTTTTATGTGACCGAGCGAGCTCAAGCATACATTCATGGTAACAGTGAGTTGTTTTGCTGTGTGGAGAAAACAAAATGGCAGTACAGTAGTTCCATTCTATATGGTGGGTTACAGGGCTGCATTACAGGGAGGGGGGGGGGGAGGGGGTCCCCCTTTGATTGACAGCACAGTTGGTGCGCTGCCACGGCGATGACGTAACCCACATTTGTACCAGTTGTGGATGATCAGGGTCTGCAAGGCCTCTGCGCAGGCCTAAATACGATCAAAAGCGCTGACCTAACATGTACCCCATAAATTGTAAGATTTGCTCGGTGAAATTGGATTGGATTATACAGTCAAACCTCGGTTTTCGAACGTCTTGGTTCTCGTCCAATTCGGTTTTCAACCAAAAATTGTGAGTTTTTTATGCCTCGGATGACGAACAAATTTGGGTTCTCGAACAAACTGAGCGCACTTGAATGCACCACTTGACTCCTCTCGCCTTCCTTACACGAGGAAGTGACGCTTCCTCGTGTTGCTTTCCATTGTGAGCAGGCGTGTTCAGTAAACATTTTTATTTTAAAAAGAGCGTGGTTTCGGTTTTCGAACAATTTCGGTTTTCGAACAGCCTTCTGGAACGGATTATGGACGAAAACTGAGGTTTGACTGTATATTACATGTCATTTCTTCCCTAAAGTCTATTCTCGTCATTTGGTCGCGTTTCGCTCGGCTGCACGGCAATCGGGCAGCAGAATGGTGATTGCAATTTGAAATGCGGGAAGTCGAATTGAAGCTCCATGAACTTCATGATGCAAAATTCTAGCGTATTGAAACTTTACTGTGTATAAGGCGTACATCAGGGGTGTCAAACCCATTTTCGTCCCGGGCCACATTTTAGTTACCATTTCCCTTGGAGAGCCGTTTTGACTGAAATATAAAGAAGTCAAGATTCAACAATTTTTTAAGTTACGGTAATGAGGTGTTTGGCAACACGACAATGCTTCCAATGTCTCTTATTTATAATATATGAGAATTTGAAATTTTGGTCCATATTTTAACAAGCATCATGCAAGTTGCCATGTTTGATTTGCTTTCGCGGGCCACATAAAATGACAAACTGTGCTTGAAATATTTATAGAACTCTATCAAATTCTTCCGCGAGCTTAGAAACGACTTCTGTTGTATTGACAAAGCCATTTAACCATGAAATGATTGCTGTCAGTTGTGCAAAAGATTAAAAAAAAAAAAAATCCTCGCATGTCATTTATATTTGATAAGTGCGTGACTTCGCATCTCCGGATGCATGAAGTGCAGTTTAATTCAAGTCAAGGCCGAAATGTGACTTGACCAAATAGTGGATGTGACCTCACAGGCATGCGTTTGCAATCCTCACTGAGTTAGCGGCGTTCAGTGTCACAACTCTGCATTGGGAATCTCAAACTACAGTCAAACCTCGGTTTTCAAACGTCTCGGTTCTCGTCCAATTTGGTTTTCGACCAAAAATTTCGAGTTTTTTATGCCTCGGATGACGACCGAATTTCGGTTCTCGAACAAACTGAGCGCACTTGAATGCACCATTTGACTTGTCTCGCCTTCCTTACACGAGGAAGTGACGCTTCCTCGTGTTGCGTTCCATGGTGAGCAGACGTGTTCAGTAAACATTTATATTTTAAAAAGAGCGTGGTTTCGGTTTTCGAACAAATTGGTTTTCGAACAGCCTTCAGGAACGGATTATGGACGAAAACCGAGGTATGACTTGTCATTTGAAATTTTGACATTGGTTTCTTGCTTGGCAGTGCTGTGTGCAGCTTGACACTGCATTGACTCCTGGCAGTAGAGGCTTCGAGTGTTATCTTAAGGGCATTGTGAAAGTGTGTTTGTGGTGTGTGTGTGGGTGTGTGTGTGTGCAGCACATGCCACTGTTTCATTTAATTTCTTTTTTCAAATAAATTCCGTTCGTATTGATCTAACCTTCTGTTAAAGGGATGCTCGTTATCACACAATTAGCATTCTGATAGAAAATACATCATAAGGATAAAAAGTCATGGTCATTAATTCCTGATGAAAGGGCGCGGAGAGCGAGAGAGAGAGCGAGAGAGAGAGAAAGAGAGAGAGAGAGGAAAAAGAAAGAGAGATAAAGGCTTTGTCTTTTTTTTTTTTCCCATTCAGAGTTCGCATAATTAGTCCTCGTTATTTCTCCTCCTCCTTTTATACTTCCTAGCGCCATTTCTCACCCTCTTGACGTCCTTCCTCTGCCCCCGCACCTTTTCGAGTCTCCGTTCTTGCTAAATTTCTCTTGCCCCCGTCGCTCTAAAATGGGAGCACCCCTCCCCACCCCCGACCCCCCAAAAGTGTCATCACTCACACCGGCGCTCCCTCTCGCTTCCATTACTTCTCCCCGTTGTCCCATCTTCATCAATTTGAGAGGCTCATTTGTCAGCGCGCCCACTCTCGCTCGCTTCATCTGCGGGGGCCCCTCGTCCCCTGCGTTTGTCCTCTCCTGGGCTCTCTTCAGCAGGTGGGGGTGTTGCCGTTCGGACTCGCAACCAAGCTCCCCTCTGGGTCGGGCAAAGGGAGCGCCGGGGGGGCCAGCGAGGGGGCGGGAGACAGAACAGCCAGCGTTGATACTGGCGTGGCCGTCGCCGGAGTGGAGGTTAGAGAAGCTGCAGGGGAGAGCGGCACCACGGCGCCTGATCCTGCGTCCCTCACATCCCTGGAATCTCTCTCCCGGAGGAGGTGCACCAGGGCGGCGTGCTGGGCGCCGAGGGTGGCCGAGAGGTGCGCCGGTAAGGCGTTGAAGCCGGCCGTGAGCTGCTCCACCCGTTGCTCCAGGGACAACATCTGGCGCTCCAGGTCCTCACTGCGGTCGTTGAGCTCCGACATGAGCTCGTACATGACGCTTTGCATCTAAAGGGCGAGAGATGAGACGCTGGATGACTCATGATGTTTATTCTTTGCCGTGAAGGGAACGATAGGGCATTTTTAGAACTTTGTTGGGTCAAGATTAAGTGTCCTCATTGGGATCAGTCAGTCATCGTGAAAACGCGGCCGAATCATGACACTCCGAGGTCTTTATTTTAAGTGGACAAAGATTTGCATACACACTAGTACAGGGGTGGCCAACCCGCGGCTGGCGAGCCGCATGCGGCCCTTTGGCTGGTTCAATGCGGCTCCTGGGCTTTCACACGAAAATTGTCGGCGATGGCACTACTATTCAAACAACGGTGCTTAACACACAGAACGTACTTTGTTAGCCTATCATCAATCTCGTTACTTGATTGACATAGAGGGCAACCAATCAGATGACTGAATCACCGTCATGCTCAGCGCTCAGTGCTAAGTGCTAAGCTAGTCAGCGAATTACAGTCAAACCTCGGTTTTCGTCCATAATCCGTTCCAGAAGGCTATTCGAAAACCGAAATTGTTCAAAAACCGAAACCACGCTCTTTTGAAAATAAAAATGTTTATTGAACACGTCTGCTCACAATGGAAAGCAACACGAGGAAGCGTCACTTCCTCGTGTAAGGAAGGCGAAAGGAGTCAAATGGTGCATTCAAGTGCGCTCAGTTTGTTCGAGAACCGAAATTTGTTCGTCATCCGAGGCATAAAAAACTCGAAATTTTTGGTCGAAAACCGAATTGGTCGAGAACCGAGACGTTCGAAAACCGAGGTTTGACTGTAGCTCTATTTATAAGGTAGGGGTGCCCAATACGTCAATCGCAATAAACCAAGAGCCAGCAAACTGGTCACAAGTCGACCACGAGTGGTGGGAGGAGGAAATAGGGGGGGGGGGATTTGTGTGTTTGTGTCTTTAGGTTTCATTTATGTTCGGGTGCTCCAGCTGTTGCTCGTCGTGGCGTGCATGCATATGTGCGCGAGTGCATGGTCATGTGTGTGTGTGTGTGTGTTCATATGCTTGCACGTGCGCGATCGGGTCGATCGTGGGAGGTTGGTCGCTCCAAAAGTCGATCATTGGGCAAAAAAAGTGTGTGTGTGCGGCTCCCTGCAGTAACACAGCAAAAAAAATGGGCTCTTAGCCTCTGAGTGGTTGGCCACCGCTGCACTAGTACAATGATTAGACGACGAAAACATGTTTCCTTCATTTTATCCACTCTTAACAACTGCAGGATTCAAAATAACCCAACATGGAGTTAAAAATTGTGTGTCTTGATTGTTCTCGATATGACACCAATTGAAAAGGACCGTTGAGGCACTGCCTCAGACACCACTGCAGCCATCCAGAGGAATTCACTCGTGGCAAAGACCACCCTGCCACTCTCTGCTATTGTTGTTGGGTCTAATCTTGTTACCAAAAGGACAATATCGCGTTGAGTTAGAACGTCACGGACAGACCCCGGAAGGGGTTTCGAAGGAGCAGAAGTGGAAATAGGCCGCTTGAGAGGAGTGAGTAAGTCGGAGGGGGGGTTGGGGGGGGGGGGGGGGGGATGTCAGAGATGGAGCGAATGCAGGAATAAAGAGGAGGCTGGAGGGAAGTCTCTGGAACATTGTGAGAGAGCAGAGAATGAAAGGAAGGACTACACACCCGCACACACACACACACACACACACACACACACACACACACTTATGTCAACTCACACGCTCACTCAGACACCCACACGGTCGCACCACACGCAAAAAAAGAAAAACACTCCTCTCTTTTCACCTCACATTCCCACTCAGTCATCCCCTGCTTCATAACACCAATTCCGGTTGCTAGGGAGAGACAAACAGGCAGGTCGTCATGGAAACGGCCCAATTAAAAAAAAAAAGAAAAAAGGGGGACATTTTAAACGAGTTCATTAACCGAGGCTCCGTGACTCACCTTTGACAGGTCCACCAGCGTGTTGGCCTGATCGCTGAGCTTCCTCTGTTCCATTTTCACGCTGCGTAATCTACCCCACACACACACACACGATGAGATGCAGGGAGAGCCATCCAAAGTTGCAGCTCAGTGAGTACACAGTGGTCAGCGCGGTGAGTTAAACCCCGGCGGGCTATGTGACAACAAAACAGCGGCACGGTCACCTTGCCCCCGTTTCACCTTTTGTTGCTCTCGGCGCCGTGCGTCCGGATGCGCGAGTGCGCAAAACATTCAGGCACGCCGTGTGCTCTCCCTCTCTGACGGCTTCGTAAATCAACCGGACAAAATATTTCGGCTCGGCAGGAATAAATAAGAGTGGCCTTTAATATGACGAGACCTTGGGAATAATGAGGCCTTTGGGGAAATAAATGAAGGGGAAGACAATTAGTTTTTATGAATAATCTTGCCAGGCAATTATAAAGAGGAGCCGTTAAGTTCTCGGAACATGGAGCAATGACTGAGTTGTGATCGGCCGTTATGATAAAGTGCTGACGGGATCATATGTCCGTGCGTTTCGAAATGCTCACCGTTGGGAAGAAGGCCGCCATTAGAAATCTTGTTCTAGCAACGCTAGAATGGATACAAAAAGTCTACACACCCCTGTTCACGTGCAACATTTTTGCGATCCGGAGCCTATCCCAGCTGACTTTGGGCAGTGGGCGGGGGACACCCTGAACTGGTTGCCAGCCAATCGCTGGGCACACATAGACGCTCATAATCACCCCTAGGAAAAATTTAGAGCGATCAATTAACCTAAATGCATGTTTTTGGGGAGTGGGAGGAAACCGGAATACCCAGAGAAAACCCACATAGGCACGGGGAGAACATGCAAACGCCATACAGGAAGGCCAGAGCCCTGCACTGTGAGGTGGATGTGCTAAACCGTCAACCACCGGCATTTTTGTAAAGATTTAGAGCAAGATAAATAATTTCATAACTTTTTGTATGATTAATGGACATATAACCTGTAGGACTCATGTGAAAATTATTTATTTATTGCGGGTTAAGCAACAATCAATTGCACACCATCATACGATCGCCCTCTGCCGTGTGGATTTTGGCCTGTTTTAATGCCTATTCTCCTCTCCCCTCGCCCCCTCCTCTGCTGGTCGGAGAGTAGGCGAAATGGCCTTCTCTCAATTAACCTACCGTGCATGTTTTTGGGGGGTGGGAGGAAACCGGAATACCCAGAGAAAACCCACATAGGCACGGGGGGGGGGAGAACATGCAAACATGCAAACGCCATACAGGACTAAACCGTCAACCACCACCAGCATTTTTGTGAAGATTTAGAGCAAGATAAATAATTTCATAACTTTTGGAAGATTAATGGACATATAACCTGGAAGACTCATGTGAAAATTATTACTTATATGTATTATTATTATTTATTTATTGCGACCCGCAATAAATAAGTAATAATAATAATAATAATAATAATAATAATAATAATAATAATAATAATAATAATAATAATAAATATCGCCCTCTGCCGTGTGGATTTTGGCCTGTTTTAATGCCTATTCTCATCTCCCCTCACCCCCCCTCCTCTGCTGGTCAGAGAGCAGGCTAAATGGCAACGAAAGAAAGTTAAAGTCGTTGTTGTGGAGGATTCTGCATCCACCCACAGGTCCTGAGAAGAACCACTTGCCTGGGAGGGGTCTACCTACCGCGCTTCGTTCATTAAATGGACCTTTATTCTTATTGAAACGAACATTGTACACGGTGGCATCATGGCATGCGATTGCCCGGTCATCCCGGAACGGGGGAATCCCTCCATCTGTCAGAATGAACGACGCGCTTGTATTCCAATCAGTGCGTTAGGTATGATGATCAAAGTCTTTGTCACGGAATGATGCACGTCGGTTACCCACAACTGTATTTGACTGGATGAACTTTCAGTTGGCGATGATTCATTGAAGTCGTGGGTGGATGCAACTGATTTCAAAGGTAGCGTTATCGTGCGCATTTGTGTGTGTGTGTGTGTGAGAGAGTGGGTGTGTGTTAGATGTGAGTGCTCTCACTGGTGAATTGCCTGCAGGAACTTCCGTTGGTGTTTGCGGACTCTGGAGTGGTCGATTTTCTTCATCAGCTTGGTGTGCTTGTAGATGAGCCAGGTCTCCCTCAGCACGTTGGCCGCCGCGTTTTTGATCTGCTCCCAGACGACGACACGCAAACACACAAGCAAATGCATATTGGTGAGCAACAGGTCGCCCTTTTGCAACAGATTTGTTTGTCCTTCGCTCTGTTAAAATTAAAAAAAAAAAAAGCCTTAAGCATGCTTTTTTTCTTAAAGGATTCCCTCATTCTCAGTATAAAACACACACACATATACACACACTTTGCCTGCCAAAGCTTTTTTTCCAAGCGCACATAAACAGCTCGTTCCTCTGGGACTTTTGGCAATGAGAACCAAGCGGAGTCTCTCCCCCACACGCTGTGCCACAATATATCTGAGAGCAGCTGAAAAAACGGGCTGCATCGCGATGGCTGGCTGCAGGTGATCCAGTACGGTGGTTAATTAAAACAACAACTGAGAGAAAATGAGTCGAAGCTGATACAGAAGCAGTGCGGAATAATTCCACAGAGCAGCCAGTGCGGGCGCTCAGTGTGGCTCCAGTGATGGTCGTTTCTCCCCATTTACTGGCCGGCGAAAAGCAATTATTTTGACAGTCGGGACAGGAGATTGCTAAAAATATAGAAACAAACAAACCTGCTACGAGAACTTGGCAATGGTAAGTACAAAACAAAGAATGTAATTGGAGGAAGAGAGATCATGCATTTTTGTGGTCTTAACCCGGGGGTCGGCAACACGCGGCTCCAGAGCCGCATGCGGCTCTTTAGCGACATCTAGTGGCTCCCTGGAGCTTTATAAAAAAATTTTTGAAAATGGAAAAACGTTTTGATAGTAGGCTAATATAGCTCAAATACATATAGATACATGTTGCAGCTCCGAAAAAGGAGAGCTGTGGTGTTGCTTTTTTAAAACTTTATTTATGCCTTTAACAGTCTCGACAAACACAGACACGTCTACTTCTGACTCCGTGCCTTCTCTCTTCTCTTCAACTCGAGAGGCGTTCAAAGACAGCCTCCGAAAAACGGAAATCCATGATCACTTCACTGACACTAAGAAAAGCAAAAATAATGCACCGAAACAAAAAATCAAGCGAGGAAATCACAAGATAAATTCTATGGGGGCGTTTGTGAACACACAACAAAGGAATGAATAACAATTCTGAGACAGTAGAGTCTCCTACATGCAGAATGTGTTTCCTTCATTGTAAGTTTTATAGAAGACTTTTTTTGCAACTCCAGACATATTTGTTTTTTTGTCCTATATGGCTATTTCAACATTTTGGTTTGCTGACCCCTGTCTTAACCCTTTGGGGGACAGCGGTTACTACAGTGGACAGCTTATCAGGTTACGCGTTATCATTATTGGTGCATAATGTTAAATCTGACCAAATAAATGTTGAACGTTGCCATACTTTCAAAACATTTCCGAAGCAAGATTGTAGAACTGTCAACGTTACGGCAAAAATGCGGCCATTAAATCATTCCACAAATATGGCCGACACCTTTCACGTTTCAGTCGTACAATCTAATTCATCAGGCTGGCCATAGTTGAGGAATGGTTCGTGGCAGGGTTGACCAATTACGGGTTATTTTTCTGCACATCAGATGACGATTTCCCCGGAATTTAAACCAAGAGCACATTCGACTGATTTTTGTGTTTCGTGCCACAATTTAACCATCGGCGAATGTACAGTGTGTCTCACGCGTGAATAAGGCTGACGGATTTTAATAAAAGGTTGCCGCGTAATTACAACAAAAGCCAAGTGGCCAACAGTGGGGCGGTGTAGCAGGGGGAAGTGAAGAGAAGCAGGGAACGTATTAAGGACATAAATTGAATGAGAGACTTCAAAGCCAAGCTGAGCGCTGAACAAAGAACAATTATAGCCCCCCCACCTCCCCCAACCCCTGTCTGGGGAGCACAAAAGACCCCGTCAGGCCGGCTAATCAGCACCCATCCACTGCAGTCGAGCTCTACACACACACACACACGCACACACTGACTTAGTAGTACAGTGAAACTCCTCTACAACGAAATCTACATGGGTGAAAATACCCCCTTGTGTGAACAAATCTTCATGCATTAACATCATTCTCACTTTCCTGTTTCAAATTTGCTACAGTGAAAAACCCCCTGTTGTGAAAAATTCCTTGCTGCAAACATGATTTCGTTGTAGAGGAGTTTCACTGTACACAACACTGGCCTCCTGCATGTACTTTTCAATGACACGCAAGAAGTAAACCTGGCGAACCACAAAAGATACGGGAGGCCAAATCAAGTGTTCAATTTTTAAAACTGTCCCCCCCCCTGCAAAATTGGCAAATTTGAGCTGTAACAGAACACCCAAGCTGGATTTTACTTGACTGTATCGTATTGCAGGATTTGACACAGAACCAAGCGCACATTGGGCATTCATTTTGATTTTTTTTTTTTTTTTGTCAAATCAAATTACAGTCTCTCTGCAATGCCATCTCATTGTAATCTGCATAGGACCTTCAGAATCAGAACAAGAATATCCAAGAGATGCAATGCATACAGAATTTATCAAATTATGTCATGATCATTTTGAGATGGATGAGGTCGAGTCAATCTTCACTGTAGGCCCAGGAACAAAATGAACAGCCCGCTTGTGCCACAATCAGATGGGTGATTCCTTTCTACCCATTCCATGATACAAAGATGGCATCCCGCCTCTGATTTTACCTTCAAAGGGAGAACTTTGCTGGGTTGACAATTTCGTGTGGGGATACAGAACAGAGACCCTGGGAAAATGCTGACTTTTACAGATAGCGGAAAAAGGGGCTGTAGAAGAGGCACAAAAGCCATATCACGTTGTCACGGGCAACCGCATCCTTGTCGCATTTTACCCACCGATGTCAAGGACCCAGCAGACGTTTGTGGGAGATTCATCTCGAGAAAGTTTGATATTGACCTGAATTTCTACGGTGTAGTATTTTGCCAACGGCGTTACTGTTGGATTCTGGCGAGAACGAACACAAAGCGCATACAAAGCTTTAATGTGGGATTTTTTTTCCCCATCGATCAATTTTCTATGGTGCTTTGACTATTTATGTAAAAGGTGACGGGTGAGCTGGAGCCTATCCCAGCTGACTTTGGGTAAGAGTTGAGCCAATCGGAAGGGCATATGGAGACAACCATTAACACCTAATGTAGACTTTAGAGTCTTTACTAGATCGAACATGAACATTTGGAAGGTGGAAGGAAGGAAGGAATAGCAAAAAAAAAAACAACAAAAAAAAAACCCCATCTTCGTCAGCACCTAATTTATATTTACCTGGTGCAACAGTAATGCCAAATTTGACCCAATGTTTATGTCGACAAGAATGTCCCTTCAACCCTTTCATGCGCCCTGCAACCTGACAACATGATAGGCTGTCCACTGTAGTAACCGCTGTCCCTCAAAGGGTTAAATGCGGAGCGCCAGTAACATATTGACAGTCTCGACATGCCGGAAATGACCTCAGAAGTTTCCTTTTCCCTTTCCGTGCAAGTCTGTTGGGTGCCTTCAGAGTAGTTACTTTTAGTTCAGTTCTATCATAAAGTACTGTTAAAAGGTTAGCAGGTTCCGGTGTATTAAGGTTATACGCCACGAGGCATTCCAATAGTTTTATGTAAATGTGAATCACTCAGAAAAAGTGTTCACCAGTCGGGCGATCGCTCGATATGCTGATGTTTGCCTTGGACATTTTCAAAGGATTGTGAAAAGTCGACAAAAGCAAATGTCCTTGGATCAGTTCTTTATAAAACGCCAGCCAAAAAAACACTTCTGAGAGAGAACATAAACTAGAGGTAAAAAAAAACCTGATGAGGGACCAGTTAAAAGTTAAATGACCATCTTTTGTCTTCTTTATTTTTTGTTTTTTACATTCTGCACAACTCTCATCTATTGCACAATAATCTAATTGTAACATGTATTTGTAACATATTTTGATGCATTTTTATGCTTTAGAGAACATTTATGTCTGAATTTCGGGGAGGCTTGGAACGGATTAGGGCAATTACATGGTAAACATGTCTCTACTTGCAAACTTTTCTAGTGAAGAAATTTCTTCCAGAACCAATTAATTTCATAAGTAGAGGTACTACTGTAGATCGTAGGGCAGTAATTGGGTTTCCAGGTGACAAATGTTGAGAAGTTGACCTTTCAACTCATCTCGGTAATTCTGTTTATCATTGCCTGTTCCACTCTTTTTTTTTTTAATCAAGAGAAGGTGGCCTGAAAAACCCAGTCGGCGTCTTTGCGTATTAAAACGTTCATCAGTCATGAATGCGCCTCACCCTGTTGTATCAGTGAGTCATCATAGCAGGTCAAATGAGGAGTGATGAGGTCTGCAGGAAACATCCCGCTGTCACGTTTCATCAAAACGCTCTAACCATCAATGGGATGTAAAAGTACAACGTTTCGAAGTGCTCACGATATCATAGGGAATATTTTCTTTTGCAGCGTAACGGTCCCCATGATGGATGGTCAAACGTCACATAAAGTGAGAGACTAAGATCCATCATTTCCTTACTTTATCCACCATTAATGTGACCGAACCTGTACAGCTCTATTGATTTTTTGGGTGGGGTAAAAATAAAAATAAAAATAAACAACTGACATGACGTGGTTGCACCCGTATGCGCATCCTCTTGTGTCTGGGAATGTGGCTCTTTCCAGAATTAACCATTCCAATTCAAGATGGGAGTCGGCACACACTTGCAGCCAAAGGGCCTTTTCTTGATATTTTTGAAGTCACGTGGTCCACAGAGAGCTTCTAAAGCATCAGAGGGATCGCATTGATCAAATCAAAGGATTCACCCATGTGCCTCCCCTGTGCTGAATTTAAAGTGAACGAGGAAGCACGTCCATTGGCTGGGAAGCACGCTGGCTGTGTTCATGCCCACAACAGCGCAACCTCCCATTTTTTCTTCCAGAAGCCTTACCTAGAAAAGTGAAAATCCAAGGCCAGCTACATTTTACGATATCACACTTGAAATGTGGGAAAATGTGTGATGAAACGAAGGTCGAATTATTTTGCGGGCCAGATTTTCATCACATTAATAGTAGAAAAACATAAAAAAAGAAAATCTGAGTCCAATTTTTTTATATCACAAATAAGTGGCATTTGAAAAAGTGGAATGTAGGCTTTTTATGTCAGCAATAGTGGCGGCATATGGTTTGTTCGTGGGGAGCTATGTTGGTGCCATCTGGGTCAAAGGTGTTCCGTTGCATCCCGCGAATGGCGCACCTTATGTCAGGTACACGGGAAATATGTTACAACAAGCGGCCTTGAGAGCTTGCCATATTGCGAAGGATTAATCAATCACTCATCACCACGACGGTGGCTGCCTGCCCCTTTCTGCCTTAATGACCTGTGTGTGTGTGTGTGTGTGCGTGTGTGTGTAAAATAGGTGATTAGGTGGAGGGGACAAAAACATAAACAAAGAGAGCGGTCACCTTGGCGACAAGTGCCCACCCTGTTCCTCCATGTGCCGACTGGACACGTGTCGACTCTCGGGTTTGACTTTCCCAGCAACAATGACACGGAAGATTTTGATGTCCACCCAGGCTCAAGAAACTCCCCCAAAACAACAAAAAAGGCAAGCGCGGTGTGTTCTCGGGGTATCCACATGCTCAGATTGAAGTAGTTAGAGCTCCTTTGCCAAAATGTTTCTGGAAAGTGGTACAGTGGTACGTTGACTTACGAATTGACTGACTACATTTGCCATTAACGGAAGTTGAAAGCTAAATTACGCTGATTTCAATGTAAAACGTAAAATTTGTGCTTGGAGAATGCCGTATGCTTTTGGGAAACCGAGTCTGGGACGTTCCAATCAAAAGGACAAGGCAAGTTGGAGTTTTGTCATGGACTCATAATCTTTTCATTCTAAAAAAATCAAATAGACTGTAAAAATAAGTGCTCCGAATCCGCTTAAGGAAATTAAAGAATTGGATTGTTCCCGACGATATAAAGAAAAAAAATGAAAGCTTGATGCTGCCATGGCGACAGCGCTGCTGGTTTTGCCCGTCTTGGCTTTGTGAACAGGTACATTATGTGTGACAAGAAACATAATGACAAGCATTGTGAAAAAGGAGATTGCTCGAACACACTTGCTGCATCTATTCAGTCAGGGACTGCGTATTAACCTGGCCTTGCACAAATTAGAGCAGCGATTTTCTGAAAGAAAAGACGCAATAAGGAGTGGGGATGCTGTGTCCTTATTTATTTATTTATTATCTGATTTTTTTTCTCTGTTATGGTTAACACTGTATACGTGTTGAATGACAACCAACCAAAAAAAACCAAAACAAAATAAACCCCTAAATCGGTCAACAACAACAACAAAAAAATAGTAAGCACAAGGAGAACATGCAAATCCTACACAGGAGGGCCTGAGCCCAGATTCCCACCCGAAATGTGTCTCTCTGTGGTCCTTTTTGTACATTAGCCGGTTGGTAAAGTTCATATGTGTTTGCTCTTGTGGCAATGTTCCTGGCTGCCAACGCTGATAACACTGTTCCCCATTCTGCGCATCCGACAACATCGCAGCCCTGCGTATCTTTCGCCGCCGACATGACAGTGATTACATTTACAGTGGTACCTCTCCTTACGAAATTAATTGGTTCTGGAAGAAATTTCTTCACGAGAAAATTTTGTAATCCGAGACGCGTTTTCCATGTAAATGCCCTAATTCGTTCCAAGCACCGCCAAAATTCAGACATAAATGTTTTCTAAAGCATAAAAATGCAATCAAAATATGAAACAAGTACACGTTACACTTAGGTGATTGCACAATAAATGAGAGTTGTGCAAAAAACAAAGAATAGAGTAAAGAATAAAAATGTTGGTTATTTAACTTTTAACTGCGTCCTCGTCGTTTTTTTGCCCTCTTTAGTTCATGTTCTCTTCTCAGAAGTGTTTTTTGCCTGGCGTTTTGTAAAGAACTGATGCAAGGACGTTTGCTTTTGTCAGCTTTTAACAATCCTTCGAAAATGTCCAAGGCAAACCACAGCATAGTGAGTGATCGCCCGATGGTGAAAACTTTTTTGGGTGATTCACATTTACGTAAAACTATCAGAACACATCCTGGGTGAATGACGAGGACGCCGCATCGACACCTGACTATCTGTCTTCACACACAGACACATACGGTAGAAGTCCCTCTTAGCCAATGTGCCAGGATGATGCTCGGTAATAGCCAATGGCAGAGCAGCAATGAGTACGTTGCCTTCAGGAAACTCTGCGAGTAGCCAGACTGTATTTTTACCTTTCGTATCTTGAAATTTCTTTCGTAACAAGAGGCAATATTTTCCTGTTGAGGCGTTTTGTCACTTGAAAATTTCATATCAAGAGACATTCGTAAGAAGAGGTGCCGCTGTAGTTCATTTACCTTGTGGCAAAAAAAATGGCAGATCCTCACCTACATTGCTACAAAGTCATTTCGTTTATTTGGCGTAAGGCGGCGAACATAAAAATACTCGGTTGCCTAATTTGATACTTGATTGGTGGTGGGGCACTCCAGAGACACCATTTGTGCGCACAGGCAATTAAAAAGTCAGTTTTCCACCACGTCTATTTAAATTATCACCACCTCCGGCACACAAAGGTGTTCGGCCTTGGCGGACGGCTTGGCTCAATGGAGTGCTCTTTGTTTTCTTTTGGAGTGGAAGAGAGCCCCGGGATCTCTGGGGAATGGGCTGTTCCCATTCGGCTCATGGCGCAAACAGTGAGCTCCAGCGTATTCTCTTTGGCTGGAGCACGAGTCAATGAATTAGCCGGCGCTACAGAATGGAGGCCAAAAAAACGTTTGCCCGACAAGATATGAGATCATTAAAAAAAAAAAAAAGCACATTATGACTAAAGTGGTGCCATTTCCAAAAAAATAAAATTATGCAGACATTTGTGTCCCGCTTGAGCTTTTAATTGAGATTTAAGCACCTGCAATGAAGTTTCCCACCATCCACCGCGAACGTGTTCAGCTAGCTGCAACAAGCGGAGCGCCGAGTTAAGCGCCTGCGGCAATTTAGATCAAACCTTTGATGCTAGTCCTGACATCTCACATGAGCAATTAAAACCTCACACACCATCGACTCAGGGGTTACGCTAACTATTATCAATTAAGATCTTAAATCCTATTACGGGGAGCGGAACACTCAGCTGAACTGAAATTAACCCTGCGCTCTCGGTTGTTAGCTCATCACCGATTAAGCCTCGGCGTTCATCGGCCCTTACTGTGATGTCATGATGGCTCGCAGTTGATCGGAGTGGCAGCAATATGATTATATTGATGATATCTTACTCAAATCTTATGCATGTCTAGACGAGTGTTATGCAGAATTTGCTGCTCTGTGAGTACATATTCAAGTTTTTGTGTCCAAAACCCGTCCTCGCCGGGCTTTACAAAGTAAAACAAGGCTGAGCGAGCGCACTAAGAGCACTTTTTTATGACACACACACACACACAAACCCACACCAACTATCGACGCGGTCCACCGGCCACGCTCTCCACTAATTGGCAATCCATTCTTGCTCGCCCATTTAAAAGGGGGGACATCGTGCCACCGAAGTGAATGGCACGTGTCTCGGTGTAATTCCGTTTTCCCCGAGTGTATGTACAACGTCGGCAAGATGGACAGGATGTCAGGCGGAGTCTATTGTTGCATTATTCATCATTATGGACTTGAGTGATTGTGTTCTCGCGTTGCGCGCCCATGTGACGGAGAAAGGCCCCGGTGCATGTAAATCAATGTGCGTTCAACAGCTTCAGTCATGAGTTGCTCAGTAATCGAGGGCAGGAGACAATTACCGCCGCGTAAACCCAAAGACCCTGCGAGGAAATGTCAGCGTGTGCTGCACATTGAGTGTGTTAATTGAGATCACATCACTTTTTAAATTGTATGACATTTGTGTTGGGGTTGGAGGGGGGAATTCAATATACAAGCAAAAAAGGCCATTCATTACATCTCAGCCGGAAGAAGCAGATCTCAGGGTGATGGATGAGAAATTGCAGAGGAGCGTTTGAGAAAACAAAAAACAAAACAAAAAACCCCAAAAACTATTATATATACCGTAATTTCTGGACTATAGAGCGCACCTGATTATAAGCCATACCCACTACATTTTTAAAGGGAAAAACATTTTGTACAAGGCATAAGCCGCACCTGTCTATAAGCCGCAGGTACTCGTATTGTGTAACATGGCATATTTACATAGAAAGATGGTACACAGGCGGCCGGGAGAAAAGTCTTTATATAAGCCGCTTCATTAAATAAGCCGCAGAGTTGAAAGTGTGTGACAAAAGCCGCGGCTTATAGTCCGGAAATTACGGTGTATATATATATATATATATATATATATATATATATATATATATATATAAAACATAAAATGTTTTTTTTGTTTAAAAATGTTTTTAAAATTAAAAAAAAAATGTTATATATATTTTTTTCCGATTTTTTCTGATAAAGCCCTCACATATACCTAATGTACAATACATAAGGCTCTGGGCGTTTTTTTTGTCTATTCACTGTTTAATCTCCATCAACAGATGAGGGATGCTACTAAGGGCTCACCCCCCTCCCCAAATAAATAAATAAATAAATAAATACACAAATAAATAACATTAAATTAAATAAGGGGGAAAAAAAGAAAAAAAAAAGTGAAATGAGCCAAATACTCCCTTGTGAGCCCTGTCCAAATGGTCAAACACGTTGTGAGGCATAAGGACGCCCTAGAGGACCACCCGGTGAACATCTCATCCTCTTTTGAGGAACATGAAGTCATCGATCTTGCCTCCTACATACCCCGCTGCCATAATGTACTCTACATATTTGATACTAGCTGCTATTTTTAAAACGTGGGTCCTTCAATTGTATGAAAAATTGAAAAGGGCCAGAAGAGCGAGGGAAGGGAGGCCAAATGGCGAGAGGCACGAGAAAGAAAAGCAAAAGAAAAAGATGACAGATTGAAAAAGAGCGACGGGAATTTACAGTCAAAGTGACAAATGTCGCACTCGTGGTAGCAGGGTGGGAGAATCGGAGGACGGCGGAGGGAAAAGCTCGGTGACGGAAAGACAGTACGACATTTAGCGAGACAAATTCAGACGAGATAACCTTTTTTTTTTTTGCTTCCGTTCTGTAGAATAACACGGCACTGTCACGGCGACGCCGAGCGCGATGCTGCTGTTATGGAGGGCAAAGGAGGCGCAGCGAAAGGACAAGCTGTCAACCCCCGACTGACGTGAAAACCCCCCAATGGGACTCGTAACCGATAAATGCGGTCCTCTCCCCTTTCAACTGAAAACTGATGACAAAAAAAAAAAAACGGTATTGTTTTGGCAATGGAATTTTACAGCTTGAAAATGCCAACACCCTTTCCCACACTGCGCCTGCTTGCATTACTTAAATACCACAAGTTTAAAAATCCACTTAGCGCAGTGGCCTCTAATCGATGCCGTGCACCATTTTGTCATCCACTAAAAGGTCACGAGTGAAGTCCTTTTAGAAAAATCCCAAATGGAATATTTTTTTATGTCACAAGTCAAGTAATTAAACAAAATACATTGAATAGGGCATAAACATAATGAATTCTATTTCGTCAGTTGGACAAAGTAAAACAGAGGTCTTCTAAGTGCTTGCAACAAAAAAAATGCTCATCGACAGCGGCGTGAAATTCATTCGCCTTTGCGAGAACCAAACCGTATCGTTCCAATTTCCTGGTCCATTTACGTGCCCTCGTCTTTTCCTTTTGGCCACTCAAACAACAGTTTGCCTGAACGTGAACGGTGGATCGGCACACAGCGCCGAGCCATTTTGTCGAATAACTCGACGACGTCGGCGAGGAGCGGTGAACGGGACAATCAACGATGCATGACAATGGCTGACTGGCGACTCTGCATAATGTCACTGACGTCACTCAGCGGAGACTGTCTCACAAAATAATTTTCGTTGTTAAGCGTGTCATAAATATACAGTCAAACCTCAGTTTTTGCACGTCTCAGGTCTCGACCAATTTGGTTTTTGACCAAAAATTTCGAATTTTTTATGCCTCGGATGGCGAACAAATTTCAGTTCTCGAACAAACTGAGCGCACTTGAATGCACCATTTGACTCCTCCCACTTTCCTTACACGAGGAAGTGATGCTTCCTCGTGTTGCTTTCCATTGTGAGCAGACGTGTTCAATAAACATTTTTATTTTTAAAAAGAGTGTGGTTTCGGTTTTTGAACAATTTCGGTTTTCCAACAGCCTTCTGGAACGGATTACGGACGAAAACCGAGGTTTGACTGTAATAATAATAATACAGTATACGTATGTGTACATTCCGTATCTATTATACAGTATACATTTGTACTCCTATCACTTTACATTCATTCTAAACAATGGCAATAAAGAGCCAAACAGACTTTAAGAAGCCCCCCCCCACACACTCTAATTTACTCGCTACCTGCCATCCCCCTTATCTTCCCTCCACTCATTACTTTTATGTGTGTAGTTTGTTAAGAAAATGGCCATGTGTGTGCGTGTGTGTGTGTGTGTGTGTGTGTGTGCGCATGCGCTCATGTGGCTTGACTCAGCTTCAGCCGTTAACTTGGAGAAATGGATGCCAATGAATCCCTGTGAAGAGAAAACGCTTAAAAATCCACTCCGAGCAGGAACAGAGAGTCACCGAATGATACACGTCGGTCGGCGATTAACGCTTAAAGTTACGATCGCTCAGAAGTCAAAAGGTAACCTCCCCCTTTGCCACACAAGCTGTTTGCGTCATTCGCCGAAGATTCACGAGCAAGTGACAGAAAGCAACAGTTCCGCTCCCGTCTGACAAACGGGTTGGGGGGCGGCTGACCTTAGTTGAGGAACGAAACACTTCAAGTGATTCCATTCACTCGGGAGATTTGTTTGTTTGACTGAAACGACACATTCTCAGATGAATCGAAAGTTGCGCTACCGATCGGTGGACACGTCATTGAGTTCGCAACAGATTCCTGAATAGACATTGCACATTATTTTTGTTCATGGCGCCCGCGCGAGGCCTTTTACGCACCCTCTTGGTGAGCTGCGTGTCCATCATGAAGTTGTGGACGTGCTTCTCGGCCTTGGTCAGCTCCAGCTTCCTGGCGACCACGGCAACCACCAAAGCCGTGCAACCGGCACCCTGCATGGGCGGGGGGGAGAGGGGTGTGGGTGGGGGTCGTAATTTGTGTGGAGGAGGGGAGTGGGGGGGGGGGTATAAATAGAAGCAGAGTCAATTGCTAAGGAGGCAAAATTGGCTAATTTGACTTTGAGAATTAAACCCGAGTGAGTGACAAGAGAACGCAAACAGAAGTGATAGGAGAGAGAGAGAGAGGCAAAGAGAGAAGGGGCTGGAAAAAAAAAAGGATTAGGTTAGACTTCCGCCTCAGCTCCGCAATTCTTCATGTCGGCGAGCAAGCCAAATCTATTTTCATTTCCAATCCATCTGGTGGAAGATCCCTCCTCCTTCCATACCTCTCAAAAACGCGACTGAGACATACGCTGGAAAAAGCATCGGAGATTGACACTCCATAATGTCATTTCATGGGAGGCCGGCGATCTTAATTGCGTGGTGTCAGTCTTCGGGCGGGCCGACAGGAGGCACGGGTGGCGGGGAAACGCGCGGCGGCGACGCTTGTGCGGTGAAGTGGGACAGCGGGGAGGGGATGACTGACTGAAGTTAACTTTCAGATTAGATCCTGTTTTCAATGGGGATGCTGAGTGCTGGGGTGGGGGGGGGGGCGAAAGGGGGAGAGATGGAGGGAGGGAGGGGAAGATAAAGAAAGCGAGCGGAGAGCGAGCGCGTCCATATGGCGAGGCGGGATGAATACTGTACTGGAGGAAGCGGACGACGGTGGCGAACGAAGGCAATGTTAATGAGGTCGCATATCTCCTGATAAGCAATGAATTAAGATTCACAGCGTTGAAGGAAAATTTATGGCCGCTTCGCTCCTTCCTCGCGGCGAGAGAAGAAGAAGTACACCGCAACGCCAAAGTTGTTCCCCAAAATAACTTTGCCCAAGGGGGTCAGTCAAAGGCAACGCAAAAACGGGCGTTAGTGCTCATGTCGATATACTCATCCGCGGCTATGAATAAAATATGATGTAAGTCAATGGAAACCCACAAAGCGTTCATAAATATGAAAGTTTCTCAAAATATATACACCTCCAAAAATTCTAAGCCAATGTTAAGAATTACGGCCTGACCGATGTGGCTTTTATTTACTTATTAAGTTTTGTAGGCTAATGCTAATCCCAGTATGGGTCAAGATGAAATTCCAATAACCAATTAATCGGCCGATTAATTATTTTCACAATGATTCAAACCTCGGTTTTCGACTATAATTCGTTCCAGAAGGCTGTTCGAAAACCGAAATTGTTCGAAAACCGAAACCACGCTCTTTTTAAAACAAAAATGTTTACTGAACACGTCTGCTCACAATGGAAAGCCACACGAGGAAGCGTCACTTCCTCGTGTAAGGAAAGTGGGAGGAGTCAAATGGTGCATTCAAGTGCGCTCAGTTTGTTCGAGAACTGAAATTAGTTCGTCATCCGAGGCATAAAAAATTCGAAATTTTTGGTCAAAAACCGAATTGGTCGAGACCTGAGACGTGCGAAAACCGAGGTTTGACTGTAGATTTATGACACGCTTAACAACGAAAATGATTTTGTGAGACAGTCTCCGCTGAGTGACGTCAAATGGTGCATTCAAGTGCACTGAGTTTGTTCGAGAACCGAAATTTGTTTGTCATCCGAGGCATAAAAAAACTCAAAATTTTTGGTCGAAAACCGAATTGGACAAGAATGAATGAATGAATGAATGAATACTTTATTGTCATTGCACGTTCGAAAACCGAGGTTTGACTGAATATGTCAGTGTCTGTCAACATGTGTTGCTCCAATGTTTGTGTTCAAATATCTTGCTTAAAGGGTTATAAAATGCAACATATCCTATTCATTAGCCTGCCTAAGGCGTTTTGCAGTATTTGCTTGCTGCTTTGTTCCCTAAAACAAAGTTAAATATCCAAAGTGTTTGCGTAGAGCAGGGGTGTCCAACTCATTTTTGTCGCGGGCCACATTGTAGTTACGGTTTCCCTTCGAGGGCCGTTATGACACATATTAGATACACAGCGCACAACAAATTGATGGATAACTAGTTTTAAAATCAGAAGTCAAAAATAATGCCTGTTATTGTGGATTACGTCTGACAATTTGAAATTTTGGTTCAGACTTTAGCAAGCATCATGGAACTTGACATGCTTGCATTTAATCTAGCGGGCTACATAAGATGATGACACGTCATTAAACCCATTTTTCGTCTTTACATTTGTGTTGTGGTTCATATTCTACACTTTAAAAACCACCGCTGCCGAGAAAAAAAAGCTCTGATGAATTGCTGCAGGAGAACCACGTGTAGAGCACAACGCCGAGCGCTGCGTGTGCAATTATGCCCTGCGGTCCGAATCAGCATGGTGCTGATTGTTCTATGTAGACATTGTGTGCGCACACGCATGTGTGTGTGTGTGTTGGAGGGGGTGGGGTGGGGTGGGGGGGGGCGGGGGTGGCTAAGTGGGAGTTTTTGTGTGTACTCCCACACGTGTCGGATCCGACGGGGTTCCCCGCGTAATCTCTGCAGACGGACTGACGCGATCTGAGCCGCTGTGATTTGTTTCATTGGCTCAAGTATTTTCCCCTCGCTTGCTCTGCCACGCCGCTGCGATCCACCTCGCTGTCAGAAAACGGCAAATTACCATCTGCGCCACGGCAAGACAATTTGGATCATTTTAGCTTTGAGAAAAAAACAAAAAGGACACAAAGAAACGATACAAACAGGTAATAGCGCATCTGCCTAGAATGAACACAACCACAATTCCACATTCAACATATCATTATCACCAACCTCACAACCTACAGAACATAACTCACTAACTTATTCTACCTACCTACCTACCTAACCAAAAAACTTTTACTACCGACCACCTGACCAATCAACTTGTTCCGTCTACATTCACTCCCAAAGCCATTTCTATGTCTTTTCAGATTCCACACATCCATCCATCCATTTTCCGAACCGCTTGATCCTCACTAGGGTCGCGGGGGGTGCCGGAGCCTATCCCAGCCGTCTTCGGGCAGTAGGCGGGGGACACCCTGAATTGGTTGCCAGCCAATCGCAGGGCACACAGAGACGAACAACCATCCACGCTCACACTCATACCTAGGGACAATTTAGAGTGCACAATCAGCCTGCCATGCATGTTTTTGGAATGTGGGAGGAAACCGGAGCACCCGGAGAAAACCCACGCAGGCCCGGGGAGAACATGCAAACTCCACACAGGGAGGCCGGAGCTGGATTTGAACCCGGTACCTCAGCACTGTGAAGCCGACGTGCTAACCACTGGACTACCGGGCCGCCGATTCCACACATTCAATCAATCAATCAATCAATCAATCAACCAATCAATCAATCAATCAATCAATCAATCAATCCATCCATCCATCCATCCATTTTCCGATCTGCTTGATCCTCACATGGGTCACGGGGGGTGGAGGGGTCTTCAGGCAGTAGGCGGGGGACACCCTGAACCGGTTTGCCAGCCAATCGCAGAGCACACAGAGACGAACAACCATCCACGCTCACACTCACACCGACGGACAATTTGGAGCGTTCAATCAGCCTGCCATGCATGTTTTTGGAATGTGGGAGGAAAGCGAAACACCCGGAGAAAACCCACGCAGGCCCAGGGAGAACATGCAAACTCCACACATGAAGGCCGGAGCTGGGATCGAACCCGCAACCTCTGCAGTGTACATTGTAAATGCTGCGTTTTGTCATGTAAAGTTGAAAAGATTGCCTTTAGTTTTTGTTTTTTTAACCTTTGAGCGTCGCTTTCCCTCATGCATTGGAACACTCATCACTCCTCCTCTGATGAGCAGTGAAAATAAACCACTCCGCAAACTCTGATGTGCGTATGTGTGTGTGTGTGTGTGTGTGTGAGTAGGAGTCCTCTTTAAGAGTGTGTGTGTGTGTCAAGCACTGTGTCAGCACGCTGTGGAGGATGCAGCCCGCGGCGGCGAGCATGGGACGCTCGCTATCCTACCCTCTTTGTTTTTGTGACTGTTGCCTGTTTCGCTCACTCCACGTTCGGAGGAGCGCGAGCAAACATTTAGCCTTTACCGAAGTAAATACGATTCAGTTATATTTGTCCTAAGCTCCTGGCTGATTTAATTACAGTACAGTGGTACCTCTACTTACGAAATTAATTGGTTCCGGAAGACATATTTTAACTACCGGTAGAAAATGTTGTAAGTAGAGACACGTTTTCCATGTAAATGCCCTAATCCGTTCCAAACCCCCGCAAAATTCAGACATAAATGTTTTCTGAAGCATAAAAATGCATCAAAATATGTAACAAATACATGTTACAATTAGATTGTTGCACAATAAAGGACAATTGTGCATAATGTAAAAACAAAGAATAAAGAATGAAAATGATGGTCATTTAACTTTTAACTGCGTCCTCACCGCTTTTTGTCCTCTTTAGTCCATGTTCTCTCTCCGAAGTGGTTTTTGCCTGGCATTTTGTAAAGAACTGATCTAAGGTCATTTGCTTTTATCAGCTTTTAACAATCCTTCGAAAATGTCCAAGGCAAACATCAGCAGAGTGAGTGATCGCCCGACTGAAGAACACTTTTTCTGAGTGATTCACATTTACGTAAAACTATCGGAACACCTCATGGCCTCAGGGGGTGAATAACGAGGACGCTGCATAGACACATTGTGTCTATCTCCGCACATTGACACATGCGGTAGAGGTCACTCTTAGCCAATGGGATGCCAGGAAGATGCTAGCTAATAGCCAATGGCAAAGCAGCTATAAGTATGTCGCGTTCAGGAAACTCTGAGATTCGAAGAGCAGCCCATACTGTATTTTTACCTTTAGTATCTTGAAATTTCTTTCGTAACAAGAGACAATATTTTCCTGTTGAGGCGTTTCGTAACTTGAAAATGTCGTATGAAGAGATGTTCGTAAGTAGAGGTATCTTCACATGCGCAAGCTAGCAAGAAAAAGACCGATGTAAAACTATTGCTATTCACTACACTTTTTCGAGATGAAAAATGACATTTTTCAGCTAAAGATTGTTTGTGTAATGTTTTTTTAAAATTTTTTACAGGCACCCTATGCCATGCCTGTGCAATAATTACAATGTCTAATTAGCATGTGTCACACTTGTGAGGTGGATGGATTATCTCGGCAAAGAAGAAGTGCTCACTAACAGATCTAGACAGAAAACATTTGAGCGAAGTAGTACACAGAAGAAGTCTGAACCCTGTCGAAGCACGCACGAATTTGACATATTTTCATAAACAACTTGCCCAAATTGTCATCCCCATAAATAAGAGCGTCGGCTGAATAAGTCCTCTCTGCAAATTCCAAAGTATAACCAAGTGGCTTCAATTACTTGGAAGTAAATGGATTTAAAAGCATCCCCGCTATGAATTTGCATTTTTTGGGAAAAAAAAAAAAGCGCTTCTGAGAACGACGGCTGACGCGCTCGGGGAGCCAAATCATTCTGCCATTCGGAACGTTAATACGATTAGGTAACATATTAAAAAAATGCATCACTCCCAATTGAGGCGCGCACCCACTGCGCGCTGTCTCGCAATTAGTCTCCGTATGCTACATGCCCTTTGAGGGAGGCAATCATAGGTAACATGCTTCATTTCAATCTTCTTCCCTTTGCCCGATTGTGCAAACTTAGTCAAAGCAGACTTTATGGGTGGGGGCATTTGCAATAACTTGAAAAGTCCATCATTGCCTCACATCAGACTAATCATTTCGTTGTAAGCTTATACAATGACAATAAAGGCGATTCTGATTCTCAAATAGACGACGAGTGGCACAAATAGCCAAAATCGCTTCGTGGGCAATCCGAATGGGTACATTGGAATGCCGAAAGGGACACTGAGAGACAGACGGCGGGTAGAAATAAACAACCGGGCCCGGCATGGGATGAGGAGGAGTAGATGGACAGCCAGGGAAGTGAAATGTGATAAATAGGAAAAAGCTAGAACGGGAGAATGAGCGAGAGAAACTGCGAGTGGGAGGATGTGACACCCTTGAAAGGTAGGACCTTCATTACGCAACGTGTGCGCACACATGAACATTAATGGGCTCTCTCTTGTTTGTGCACTTACACGCATGTACTGTCGAATTCGGCTAATTCGGGAGGGAGGTCCGGGGTTGGGGGGGTGTTCATGTTATAAACGAACAGCCGAATTTCTTAGGCAAGGGTTAAAGTGCTCTGTACTCTGTTGACCTTTTGAACGAGGCAAGGATGGCAAAGAGAGAGAACGAGGGAAAAGGCGGGGCCAGGGACTGAGGGAGAGGACATGTGCTGCTTGCTGTTATGCCTGCCATGCCCTCCAGGGGGCAGTGCATGCAGAGAATACGATTGGACAACACAAATAAGATTCCTTGAGACATATATATATATACATATATATATATATATGTATATATATATATATATATATATATACATATATATATATATATGTATATATATATATATATATATATGTGTATATATATACATATATATATATGTATATATATATATATATATATATATATGTATATATATATATATATACATCGAAATATGCTGGTTAAGTGGTATCAATGTTGTTGTATCGGAGTATTTTTAATGCGAGAGTAGAGAAAGAACAGTGTGGCACTGTACCCACCATGATTCCAGTCAGCAGACACACCCCTTTGCCACAGTATGTATGAGGGACCATGTCTCCGTAGCCAATGGACAGGAAGGTGATGGAGATCAGCCACATGGCTCCCAGGAAGTTGCTGGTCACATCCTGCGCATCGTGGTACCTGCATGACACATGCACATCCGGCTTAACCCTCATGCAGTATTTTTAAGCGGCTGCATGAAGGGTATTACGTCCCAAAAATGTCCCTCTTCCAATGTGCAACAACTTTTTTCACTTTTAATTTATTTTCACTTTCAACCCCTCAAAATGTTCAGTGGGAATTGGCCAAGACATAGATATACATCCTATGCAAAAGTTCAGCTTCGTGGAGTTATTTTTCACGTCCAAAGTGGCCGAAATGTCCAATTTTGGGATAATTACTGCATGGGGGTTAAATGTGCTCAAAGGGGGAAAAAATCTACCGATATCTTTTGAAAACAACTCCACGCGTTGTCATTGGTCAAATTTGCATGTGAATACCGCAAGATTATAATAGTGATGATGATGACAGTTGTCAAAAAGAGAAAAATAAAGAAAGAAATAAAGAAAAGAAAATATAAAGGGAGGACCATGAGGCTTGAAAAATAAACATCTCCTAATATAAAAAAAAATGCGTGGACTAAAATGGGTAAAAAAAAAATTGTGGAGATTTATGATGATTTAAAAAATGTGTAATCACTCAAATTTGCATGTCAATGCAGAGATCAAAAATAAAAACCAAAATACTCTTCTTAAATGTGATTAGAGAGAATAGTTTTATAACTGTAATGAAATAAGGACTGTGAATCAGTTTAAAGCACAAATAAATTTAAAAAAAATGTATTCTTTGTAAATTTGTGAAAGAAAAGTTCCATTAATAAAAAAATTTAAAAAAACTACATGACAAATGACAATTAAATAACACAACTCAAAATAATAATAACAATAATACAGTTATGAGAGAGCGTAATTATAAAATGGAGCCCTAGGATGCTTATATATGAAAAAAAAATCCTATTATTATGAATTATATAATTGAAATGACTTCAAACTGGATTCCAAAATATGCTGAGAGTGTGTCAAGATGGATTGTATTGCATTGTATCAATTTCAATGCATGATTGGAATTCACAAATGGCACAATGGATGCAGAACAACGGCGCAAATTAATCTCAATGTAAATGTGTCTTTGAGAACTCCAACAAAAAAAAAAATCTTAGATTCATCTTGGCACACTCGCCTGAAACGGAAACCGATGCCGAACCACAGCTCTTTTCGCTCCAGTGCGCGCGCTCCACACACACACACACACACACACACACACACACACACACAAATACTGTTACCATAGCAACCATGCCGGCGCAAATCAGATACAATGCTGTCTTGCCAAAAAATATTCATCCGAAAGGCATCCTGTCGATGATAGCCTTGAATGTTTGTGCGCTCCCTACCAGGTCGTGAGAATGTTGCCGCGCTCACCGTTTTGCACCTCATTTGAGGCCCTCTTTTGTCCCCTTCATTAGTTTGGCTTGCAGAGGAGAGGGAAAGCCAATTAAACTTGGATGCCACCCAAACGAGGGCTTCCCAGCCCCAGTCTCAGCAGCAGGGCATTGATGCATTTAAATAAGCTTATTAACCAACGGATAATTCCCCCATATTGACTTGTTTTTGGCCGGCGAGAAGTTAAAATGATGATGCGTTGGGAGGGCTGCAAAACTTCAACAAATCAGAGCATCGATCTTGAGAAGTGTCGAGAAATCCCTTTGGTTCTTCCATGTTCGACCTTGCGGGAAAAGTCTTCCTCGAGTTGTTGTTTTCTAATCTCGCAAGGACGGGGAAAAGCTCGGACATTCGGTATCGTGGAAAATGCCCTTTTAAGGGCTTAAACTGCCGAATGAAGTTTTATTCGCTAGCAATTATGATTGTTCAAGATGACACTGACACTGACAACGGCAAGAGCCAGACCACTCTTGCCAGTCGCTGTAGCACTGCTGTCAATGTCAGCCGATGAGGACGCAGAAAAACCGAACACACACACACACACACACACACACACACACACACACACACACACACACACACACACACATGCACTGTACTACTGACCTCTCACACACTCGTACAGTCCAGGCAGCGATGATCCATAGCGAGATGCTGAAGACCAGCAGCACCGTCCCGGGGCAGATGGTCATGAGCGTTTTCATGACAAAGCGCGTGTTAAAATGCACCTGCAAGACACCCACACAATCTTGTTACATGATGGCTTACAAAACACACCCTTATAAAAACACACCAATATGGTACAATATATGACTTGTGGTTGTCGTCATCTTCATCGGCGCTTCACCTTCCTGATTGTTTTTTTTTTTGCATTGTTGCATGCATAACGGAGTTCATCAATTTATGAAAACACGGGTTCAGGTTAAGAACCTGACCGTAAAGCAAAAGTTCAATCATGGCTTTGTGTCCTCGAACCGGATGCATACAAGCAAGAGTTGAATTTCAATGCTCGTAAGTCTCCCTGCGTATGTTGCAGTGCATCGCCACAATTATGAAGTGAATTTGACGTGTACAGCTTGAAGCCTTTTGTCCTCCTTGGCAGCTGACATGGATGAATTTGCTTTAATGGTATGACTCGCTATGTTTTGGAATGCCCTTGTGAAGAATGCAGTCATTTTGCTTGGAGATGAAAAAAAAAAAAGATCCATATAGCCAATGTGTTCTTCATCCTTTCTTTGCAATTACCTTCAGCGGGGAGGTTGTATCTTTGTATCTTTGTCTATTTGTTTGTTTGTAAAGCGATGTAACAAATTGCTGCACCAGAGCCGAAACAGGAAACCAAGCATTTTTTTTTTTGCCTTTATCATTGACGGAGATTCTCGACACAGCATCCCAACATCAGATAATTGCTGCAGAGGCAGCATCTGGTCAGACTTACTTTCTTTCTAAAAAGGAAATGTTTCAGTATACAGTCAAACCTCGGTTTTCGTCCATAATCCGTTCCAAAAAGGCTGTTCGAAAACCGAAATTGTTCAAAAACCAAAACCACGCTCTTTTGAAAATATAAATGTTTACTGAACACGTCTGCTCACAATGGAAAGCAACACGAGGAAACGTCACTTCCTCGTCTACCCGAGGAATCGTCACTTCCTCGTGTAAGGAAGGCGAGAGGAGTCAAATGGTGCATTCAAGCAGTTTGTTCACCTTCGTCTCCGAGTCATAAAAAACTCGAAATTTTTGGTCGGATTGGACAAGAACCGAGATGTTCAAAAACCGAGGTTTGACTGTGATTTTCACTTGCGAGTGAACATTTCTGATACGAGCGGTGTTTGGTGGAAGAAAACTCAACTGGTAGAGAATGATAATTGTTCAAAATGTTGACAGTCAAAGTAAACATCAAACAGGGGGAATGACACAAAAGCTTTCCTTCAAGTTGCTAGCTTAATGCTATCGCATAACGGGAAACACCATAGTCTGACCAATGAATAGCGCCTAAGTGGCGGCATTGTAATGCTTTCAGCAACAAATATTTGAACACAAATTGTGCAGCGATTCATGCAGCGACGTCACAGCAACGCTACTACAGGAGGCGGGCAGTCTTGCCACAGTTATCTTGAAAAAGGGACTTAGATGCTTGATTAATTGACTTCATTTTAAAAGTAGCTAAGCTAGATTTCACGTTAGTTGAATAGCAACATTCATCAGATAGCAAAAAATGTGGGTATCGATGACATGGCATCATTTGGTGATGTTCCAAAGTACGATCATTTTTTGTGATCTGACCGATTTCCACGTTGTTTTATTTGTCAGTTTAGGTCAGATGCTCAAATTCAGGCAATTGGTTCATCTCAAAGTTGTGAAAGCATTCACTCTGATTGCAGCCTCACCTCTTGTTTTTCACCTCATTGGAGGGAAAGGAAACGACAGAATTTCTCCTCCAAACATCCTGCGTCTTTTTATACGTGCATTCCTTCTAAACACGACATCATCATCATGATCATCATCATTCAACCAGCGCTGGTCGTTTACCGCGTGGCTCCGGCGCATCCCGCTACTACCTCGATCTTTTCTTTTCATGGCCCATTTGAGCCGCCCGTAATATCGCGCTCCCATTTCAAGCTCTCATTTCATATTGCGTTATAAAGGATTCCGAGTAGCTTATGTCTCGAGTGCAAAGGCAAGACGTGCGATAGGAAGGATGGAGAAGAACACAGATCTCATTTGAGCTCAAGGGCTTTTTGACCTTATCATTGTCGTGCAGGGCAGCGCGGCGAAAACGTGGTTCGTGCGTCCTAGTTACACCAGTTCTGAAGTTTGAGAGGGTGGTTGGAATCTCAGCATCCTATAGGAAGTATCAGTATTGCAGACCTTTAACGATATTAGCAACTGAGTCTATCTTTGACCAATCAGATTTAAAAAAACAAAAACAGAGGCGTGGCGAGCTGGCCCAGTATAACACCGTTATAACACCGTTATAACACCGTTATTTTCCTGTCCTCTGCTTGGTTGGTGAGAGCAAGGCAACTTCAACGAGCAAAACTTATTTGGAGCGATCTGCACATATTAATGCATTTAATAATTAGCATTACTTGTAAATTTAATGCATTTTATTTACATTTTTTAAAATACATTTCATGTTATTAAACGTTTTCATCAAATGACTTTTACCATAACCGCAGTGAAGGGGAAAACAAAAACAGTGTTACAATATTTCTAGTGGGTTTTTGTTCAGCATTTGAGAAAAGGGGCAGGGGGCAGAGGAAGGAGCCCTGCAGCACAATGAGGCGGCCGGGTGGTCTCGTGGTTAGCGCGTCGACTTCACATTGCAGAGGTTGTGGGTTCGATCCCGGCTCTGGCCTTCCTGTGTGGAGTTTGTTCTCGCCGTGCCTGTGTGGGTTTTCTCCGGGTACTCAAGTTTCCTCCCACATTCCAAAAACATGCATGGCAGGTTAATGGAACACTCTAAATTGTCCATAGGTGTGCGTGTGAGCGTGGATGGTTGTTCATGTGTGTGTGTGCCCTGCGATTGGCTGGCAACCCATGACCCTGATTTGGGTAAACACTATAAACACGACCGAAAAAGAAAAGGATGCCTTTCTGAGCAGCCTCTGACCTTATTGAGTGCGCCTATACTCCTTGACGAGGCGTCGGTGAAGAGTTTGCTGTGCAGGAGCATGACCCTGGCGATGAGGTAGAGGCGCAGGAACATGGGCACGCTCAACACCATGTCCAGGTCGGCCTCGGCCTGCGACGGCGCGTACGAGAAGGCCAGCCGCGCCCGCCACTGGAACTTGAAGTCGCCGGGCACCGGGTGCACGGCCGACACCAGCAGCTCCAGAGCGATGAGCAGAACCCTCTCCATCGTCATGGCGATGCGCCAGTCGTCCGCCCCGTTGTCGATGACGAACAGCTGCGGAGACGGGGAGAGATGCCGCGAGGGGGTCCACTTATCAGTACGCATGACGGATGTGATGATTTAAGGCAGCGCTTGCTATTTTGAAGGGCGTCAATTGCTCTTGATAGGCATCTATTCAGCCTTGGTGCCGCCTCATTAGCACGACGCACAACTCTTGCGTTGCACACTTGCAGAGTCATCTCGCGTCGGGGCTGCTGAGCAAAAATAATAATAAAAAAATATATATAATAATAAGAATAAGAATAAGAAAACCTTTATTTGTCCCGCACTGGGGAAATTTGCAGTCTTCAGCAGCAAGAAAAACAAAGTATTGCATGGTTCCAGAACAAAATAGAGCTGTACACAGTACAGAATGCAAGATAAAAAAATACAAAATACAAAATATAAGGTGGCTGTGCTATTTACAATGTATGGATGGGTTGAGTCCGCATGTGTGTTTATTGAGCAGCCTGACAGCAGTCGGTAAGAATGAGCGGCGATATCGCTCCTTCTTGCAGCGCAGTAGTCTCTGGCTGAAGGAGCTGCCCAGTGCTGTCAGGGTGGGCTGGAGGGGGTGACTGTCCATCATAGCTTTTAGTTTTGATAGCATCCTCCTGCTGCCCACCTCCTCCACAGTGTACAGAACTGGCCCTCCTGACCAGTCGCTCCAGTCTGTTTCTGTCCCGGGCCGAGATGCTGCCTGACCAGCAGACAATGCCATAGTGGATGGCCGAGGCCACCACAGAGTCATAGAAGGTCTTAAGGAGAGACCCCTCTTAGTTTCCTGAGTAGGAAGAGGCGGCTCTGTCCCTTCCTGATCAGGGCGTCTGAGTTGGTTGACCAGTCAAGTTTATTGTTGAGATGAACACCCAGGTACTTGTAGGAGGTCACCCTCTCTATGTCCGTACCCTTGATGTTCATCGGTGCAGGTGATGACTGTTTCCTGCAGAAATCCACCACCAGCTCCTTAGTTTTTCCAGGATTGATCTGGAGGTGATTCTGCTGGCACCAGTCCACGAAGTCGTCAGTCTCTTGTACTCCCGATCATCTCCCTCTGTAATGAGGCCGACAATCGCAGAGTCGTCAGAGAACTTTTGAAGGTGGCAGGTTGAAGTGGTGTATCTGAAGTCCGAGGTGTAGAGGGTGAACAGGAATGGAGCCAGGACAGTCCCCTGCGGCGCCCCAGTGCTGCAGAGAAGCCTGTCCGACTCACAGCCCTGTGCCCTCACATACTGTGGTCGGTTTGTGAGGTAATCCGTAATCCATGATGTGAGGTGGTGCTCCACTCCGGCGTGCTGCAGTTTATCCTCCAGTAGGTTGGGCTGGATGGTGTTGAAGGCACTGGAGAAATCAAAGAACATGATCCTCACAGTGCTCCCAGCATTCTCCAGGTGTAACAGCGCCGAGTGGAGGAGATAGATGATGGCGTCCTCCACACCGATGCCGGGCTGGTAGGCAAACTGCAGTGGGTCCAGTGATGAGCTCACCAGCGGTCGCAGGTAGTCGAGGACAAGTCTCTCCAGCGTCTTCATCAGGTGAGACGTCAGCGCCACCGGTCTGTAGCTGTTGAGCTCCTTCGGAGGGTCTTGGGCACTGGGACCAGGCACGAAGTTTTCCACAGCTGTGGAACTCTGCCCAGCTTCAGGCTCAGGTTGAACATGAGCTGGACAATGTCACACAACTGGTCAGAGCAGGTCCTGAGGAGCCGGGAACTGATGTTGTCCGGACCTGCTGCCTTCCTCACCTTTATCCTCCTCAGTTGGTTCCTCACCTGCGCTGTCGTAAAAGACAGGCATGAACCAGGAGACAGACTTGGGTTTGGGGGTGTAGTGTCGGTTGAGAGGCCAGGTGATCGTTGTTGGAAGCTGGTCGTAGGAGGAGGGGAGGGAGGTGAAGTCCACAGTGGGAGTGGGTGCAGCTGCACAGACGTCTGGTCAAACCGGTTGAAAAACCGGTTTAGATCATCCGCCCAATCCTTGTCCCTCACAGTCTCTGTCCTTGGGCTTTTGTGGCCTGAGATGGTTTTCAGGCCCCTCCAGACACCAGTAACATTACTGGCCTGTAGCTGATCCTCCATTTTTAACCTGTAGGCCTTTTTCCCCTCCCTGATGCTTCTCCTCAGTTGGATCTGCACGGCCTTCAGCTCCTCTCTGTTTCTCGACACAAAAGCCCTCTTCTTCTCCTTCAGAAGGGCCTTTATGTCGGGAGTAATCCATGGTTTGTTGTTCGAAAATATATATAATACAATAAAAACAAGGGCTGCTTATCTCAGGCCTCTCTGAGAAGGGATCACCATGACCGTCTCTGCTAATTGCCGTGTTAATCTTGACGTCGTTATGAAAGGCGCCGTTACAAGGAAAGCACTAAAGGAAGGTTTCATCACACAGAGAGCTGAGAGGGTGGGGGTGGGGTGGTGGTGCTGATGAGACCAGGCGAGAGATGGATGAAGAGGAAATGAAAAGATATATATTGGGCCAGAAAGGTGAATCTGTTCTGCGCCGCTGGTTGACATCTTATTTGTTTGGATTAAGAAACAACTTTTCCATTAAATGTAGCGGATATTAGAGTTGCTGAGGGATGGGCATTATTTTGAGTGAAACAAGCCGGAATATTTGAGGTAAGTGCTTACAAATGTAGCAATATCTTTTCATAAAATGCAAAGCAATTTACAGTCAAACCTCGGTTTTCAAACGTCTCGGTTCTTGACCAAATCGGTTTTCGACCAACAATGTCGAGTTTTTTATGCCCCAGATGACGAACAAATTACAGTTCTCGAACAAACTGAGCGCACTTGAATGCACCATATAACAGGCGTCTGGTGTATTGAGTCTGAGTACGAGTAAAGATGTACAGTTTCACCATTCCTGGTTTGAAATTGCAGGGCAAAAAAAAAAAAAAAAAAAAAAAAAGGCATAATATGTCTACTTTAACACACAAACACTCATTACACGTAATATTATTTCATAAATTTAGCATGGCCCTCAGAGGACTTCCCCACTCGTGGCTTAGAGTGGAAGAGTCTTGGCAACATGAGGACTGTTATAAAAATAAATGGAAACCGAGAGGGAATTGACATCCCTGTGGCAAAACATCGAAGCGCGTGCTTTTGTTCTTCATTTCAGAGCTCGGCTTATATCCCCGCAGAGTAAATAAAAGGTTGAAAAGAAAAAAAAAAAAAAAAGGATAAAAGGTAAAAGCAACACCTCTGTAGTGGTACTAAGGATTAGGGACCCCGTGACACTTAGGGAAATGAGCCGTGTGGATCTTCCAGCCCACCCCATGTTGTGAGTGTTGAGAACGCATCTCTTCAGGGGAAAACACATGAAAACGGGATTTCGCCAGAAGCCGGCCGGCTCCGTGTGGTCGATGAAATGACAAATCTCTGCCATGACCACCTATGGATGGACGCCTGATAGTCCATCATTAATGCGGTCGATGGCTCAGCAGGATGTGTGCCTTCCCACGCGGGCTACACGCGTGCACATGCCGCTAACATGTGCACAAACACACTCATTTGGAGCCGATGGGGGAAGCCATCGAGACAACCAAGGGTCAAACGCTGGTCCTTGCTTTTCCATCAGCCAACGTGTGTGTGTGTGTGTGTGTGTGTGTGTGTGTGTGTGCGTGCGTGTCCTGTACTTGTGTGAGGGCGCGTGCGTGTGCGTGCAGACCCAGCCTCGTCATGGTGACTGTTGCCACGGCGACAACATCAAAGAGCAGCCAAGCTTAATTAGGATCCCCGGCGAGAGCGAGGGAGCAGCAGGAAGACGGCGGAAGCGAGGGAATCAAAAAGAACAGAAGAAGGGGGAAACACGTTGAGAGACGAGATGAGAAGAAAAGTGAAAGGAGATGGAGGTGAAATGACGGAGGTGTGTGTGTGTGTGTGTGTGTGTGTGTGTGTCTTTCGAAGCGATCCAACAAGAACTCTGAACATTTATGGATTTATGTCAGTAATTGATAAATGATTGCCGAACGAGACAATACGACCCCCCCCCCCCAAAAAAAAATGATGCTGGTGGCACAGCGCCACCCGCATTGATGAAACTCAAAACCTCGTTTCAATGGGCATATTATGGGAAGTGGACTTCGAATGGCTTCTCCACAAATAACTGGGCCACTGGTCGATCTGTGGGCGGCCTGGTGGTGCAGTGGTTAGCGCGTCAACCTCACAGTGCAGAGGTCGTGGGTTCGATAGCGGCTCCGGCCTCCCTGTGTGGAGTTTGCATGTTTTCCCCCATGCCTGTGTGGCTTTTCTCCGGGTACTCCGGGTTCCTCCCACATTCCAAAAACATGCATGGTAGGCTGATTGAACACCCTAAATTGTCCCTACATGTAAGTGTAAGCGCGGATGGTTGTTTGTCTCTGTGTGCCCTGCGATTGGCTGGCAACCAGTTCAGGGTGTCCCCCGCCGACTGCCCGAAGACAGTTGCCATAGGCTCCACCTAGCCTGCGACCCTCGTGATTATAAAGCGGATCAGAAAATGGATGGACGGATGGATGGTCTATCTGCCTACTCATCAATTACAAAATGAAACATCCAAGTAAGGATACACTGATACCAAGACCAGTATATCTGCACTCGTATTCCGATACCTGCAAAACCTGCTCCGATTTTACAGTACCGATCTCTTCTCACTAGCCTGACGGATACTATTCAGGCCTTCGCGAGTGTGTGGTGCGCAGTTTGGCAGTTGGTGAGAGGGTAATCAAAAAGAATCCGTGCTGATGTGGCTCAAATTTGGTAGCAATCCGATAAGTAATTTCTGGCAAGTTTATTTTTGCAGATGGATCTGGAAATGGCCACAAAAAACTCAAATTGGTCATGTCTAATCAACATAGGCCGGTTATATTTCTGTGCATTTTTGGAGCGGAACTTTGCAATGTAGCACTTTATCGTTCACTCTGTTGTGCTAAATATCCCCCGTTGGATTTCAAATTGATGGAGCACATTGGTGACAATGCCATATTTTTGCCAGACTTTTCAAGCGGCGCTACTGAGTGATTTTGAACAACTGAACTTTTTTGAATTGGGAATTACCGTAATTTCTGGACTATAGACCGCACCTGATTATAAGCCGCACCACTACATTTTTAAAAGAAAAAAACATTTTGTACACACATAAGCCGCACCTGTCTATAAGCCGCAGGTGCCCACATTGTTACATGAGATATTTACAAAGAAAGACGGTACACAGGCGGCCGTTAAAAAAGTCTTTATAGAGGCCGCTTCATTAAACAAGCCGCAGAGTTGAAAGCGTGTGACAAAAGTCGCGGCTTATAGTCCGGAAATTACGGTAGATGTGATCAATTCTAAAACCCAAATTGGACAGCCTCTATTCATTCATCTTTTTTTGCCTGCTTGACAAGGTAACAAAAAAAAACAAAAAAAGGAAAAAAAAAGTGAGGTGGTCCAAATTTTGCCACAAGGAAATGAGCCCCCCCCGAACCCCCTCCTTCCCTCTTCTCCTCCCTCCCCCTTCACCACCTTCCGGCCCTGTCCTTCCCCCTGCTGCCTCCTACTGCTGTCGGTCTTTTCCTGGCTAAACCGCCATGAGGAAGGGATAAATAATTAAATTCCATTAGGAAAGTAATCTGTCAATGTGAGTGAGCGAGTGCCACTGGCCCTACATGACCAAAATGGGAGGGAAGTGGGTTGGCGGTACTTTGATGTTTGGATGTGTGCCGGCGTGTGTGCATGTTTGAACCAAAACAAACACTCGATAAGCCCGAAAGGAATCCCTGAGCAAAATCCTATCTGTCTTTTGCCGCTTTAACGTTAAGAAAATGTGACAGCGGAGGGCAAAAGGGCGAGCGAGAGGACGTCACCAAACGAAGAGCGAGCCGGACAGAAGGAGGGCAGTGCGAAAACACAAACAAGAAAAAGAAACAGTGTGCACGAGGAAAGCCGCCGGACGCACTCCTCGACCTCTCTGCGGTGACCTTTGACCTTTTCTCCTTCATCCATCCATCTCGCACCGAAATTCCATCCTTGCGGCCATTCCACCCATCTAATCAGGTGTAAATCCCTGATCGGCCGTGCCTCGTCACGGAAGCAGATGCGGCGCGAGACACGAGCTGCCAGCATACACTGAGATGCAAACTTGACACCCAGATGGTCTCGACAAGTCGCAACCATAAAAGAACAAGAGGAATATGCGAGCAAATTAGCCACGGGGTGGTGTTTCCCAAAGGCGGGGTGGCGGGGGAGGAGGGAAGACGCATCTCATCAGCGAAGGAGGAAGCCGGTGCACAAGACACACACACACACACAGTCACACCCCTGGGGAGCGTGTGCGTCCTACAACTTGGAAATCCCCCAAACAGGCGTGCATGATATAAATGGAGCAAGACAAACACATTTGCAAATGGACAGATCGGTGCATACACTTTGGCACTAAAAGATGAAGATCACAAGCATCCTTTTCTATTTCGACTCCTTATGGTGCTCATGTGACATGAGAGTCGCGGGTGAGCTTGAGTCTATCCCAGCTGACTTTCGGTTGAGATGCAGGGTTCATACAAGTCCACATAGAATGGGTTTGTTTATCTTATTTTGTTGTTGTTTCTACGTTTCGTCCGCATGTAACCGGCGATTTGGGAGCTCCGATCATTTTTCCAAATCGGGTCGCAGAGGGAATCAATCCGAAAACGCTGCCCTTGAGTGTCTGGGCCCCGATTTTCGTGACAGGTGCCTGTCCGTGCGTTCGGCGTAAAAACAGGTGCAGCTTCATTTTGGTGCCGGGGTAAGTCGAATTGACCGCGTTTGGGAATTTTGGCAGCCCACGTCGCACCTCGCTAGGCGTTTGGGTGAACGAGGCTGGCCCGCCCCCGGCGCATCTGACAATTTGGTGACTGAAAGGAGGCTGCGCTCTGCACGGAGGCAAGATCGGGGGTGGAAGGTGCTGGATTTAAATAGAATGGTGGTGGTGGGGGATGGGGGGGGGGGGGGGGGGAAAGTGGCAAAGCAAAATGACAGTAGGTGATTCGGCTGTTTTAACGAGATGTGTTTTGACTTTTGATTGATGAAAGAGCCTCTTCCAAAACTGTCATTGTTCCGCCATGCTGTTCTTGGCACCAAGCGGCATTTTTGCTATGCCATGCGAGAAATTAGGCGGAAAACAGGTGCAAACTGCACTCGGCTGTCAAACTCGGTGGGCGTGGAAAATCCTTTGTGGATAGGACGTTCAGACGGAGCAAATTGCGGGTGCGAATTCAAGGTGCTAACAGCGGCCGCGGGGACATTCTTTCTGGATTCGGCCCTGAATATTCAAAAAGACTTTGCACATCTTACTTATGGTGGCCATTTAGTCCCATTTGTTTTTGTTTTTTTTTGGACCCGTTTCGTTTTTGCCATCTTTTATTTTGAATATGGCTCATCTTGTCGACCCGTGTGCCGATACATTCTCATTTTTTATGCTTGTCGTTATCGACATCATCTGTCGCTCGTCTTGTAAGGACAAAACAAGAGAAGTACACATGCTGACTTCATCCTTGAGATCAAACTCAAACTCATTTTTGTCACGGGCCACGTTGAAGTGACCGTTTTCCTTGGAGGGCCGTTAGGTAACAAGAAAATGCTGAGAATATCTCTCTTATTTATTACATAAGTTGAAATTTTGGTCCAGATTTTAGCAAGCATGGTAGAAGTTGACATGTTTGATTTGCTTTCGCGGGCCGCATAAAATGACATGGTGGGCCAGATCTGGCCCCCGCGGGCCTTGAGTTTGACACCTGCGCTTTTGATGCTTACTGACCCGTCACCTTGCAATGTTAAAGCTCCAGATTTTAGTCTGACTTTCAATATTTTCACCGCTGATCATGTGAATTATTGAACAAAAATGATCAACGATGATTGAACCAGAAACAGGAAACAGATAACTATCAATATGCAACACTTTATTTCTTTCAATCTCTAAACTGTTGACATTTACAAATGATCACCTCCGAGAAAGTCCCAACATCCCATTACTGGTGAATTTTTTTGGGGGGAATGGGCCTGCTGGTTACTCATGTGGTCTTTTGGGGCGACCTGTTGGTGACCCCGCCCTGATATAAGATAAGATAAGAGTCTCACAATGGTGGAATTCCCAATTCCCAATACGGTGACAGCAATCAAAACCAGGCATGACTAAACACACTTTCACAGCAAACTCATCCACGCATACATTTGGGGACCTCCTTGTGTGCACAAACAAACCCCCCCCCCAAAAAAAACAAACAAAACACCCGAAGCCTGGTTATTCACGGCGTCAATATGAAGAGTGGGACGTGAGGTGAGGTGACAAAGAGAAATGTTCGCACTTTGGCCGTGTGCTGAATTTCACAAAGAAAAGATCTAAAAACAGCAAGCAGGTGTAAAGATGATTCCACGGGAGATGTCTCGAGATGGGAAATTCCCTTCATTCGCCGCTAATTTGCACTGCGCCTATAAATGGTAACAGGACCGGGGGAAAAATAAATAAATAAATCGGCATGTATGGGAGACGACGTGCTGCGCTGCATTATGCTCTTCCATTAGCGTTCCCAGGGTGCATACACAATGTGGTGAGCATCATTAAATGCCCATTCAGATATTAAATACCAGGCGGGCACTAAGAGGATGACCCTTCATGCTTACTTTACTTTCCGTTTGCCATCTGCTACTTTGTGAGCGCCAAGCCTGGTGTCTCGTTGATCAATGGAGCGCTTGGGAAATGCACCAAAAGTAACTGAATCAACACAGTTCACTAATGCTAGAAGCGCACTAATGGACTGGAGAAAGAGCGCTCTTATGCTCTCTCTTGAAAGACACATACACACACCCAAGCGCGGGCGCACGCACACTCCTTGTTTTGTATTTGATTCATTCAAACAACAACTTTCATTTGTTTGCCTCTTAAACACTGGCACTTAAGATAGTCAAGGCAGGAAGCAGTTGAGAATAGGGCTTGGCAAGAAATCGAATTCAAATCGTAAAGGCGCGCAAGGGGTAAAAAAAAAGAAGTTATTTCATTCAGGAGGCTTTATTTTATATTGTTATTTATTTATATGCTGTCTATAGAAGTGCGGTTTACATGTTTACATATCGCCACTTTCTGAAAATAATGGCCAAAAGTCATTTTGTCAGTTTTTGGAGAAAATGCAAAAAACTCAAACCAAATAATTTCATTTTGGGGGCAGAATCGGACAATCAAGGATGTAGCCGATTTTAGCAGAGGTGGGGAGCGTCCTAAAGGGAAAAAAAGGTTTTATTTATTTATCCATCCCGCCATTCATTTTCCGATCGGCTTTATCCTCACAAGGGTCACGGGGGGTGCTGGAGCCTATCCCAGCCATCTTGGGCAGTAGGCGGGGGACACCCTGAACTGATTGTCAGCCAATCGCAGGGACGAACAAACATCCGCGCTCACACTCACACCTAGGGACAATTTTGAGTATTCAATCAGCCTGCCATGCATGTTTTTGGAATGTGGGAGGAAACCGGAATACCCGGAGAAAACCCACGCAAAGCATGGGGAGAACATGAAAACTCCACACAGGAAAGCCAAAGCTGGGATTGAACCCACGACCTCTGCCCAGTGAGGTCGACATGCTAACCACTGGCCCACCGGGCCGCTAATTCATTTATTTTTGTGAAGAGATGACAAAAGCCATTGTTTTGGTGGTGGTGATGGTAGTAGTGTGGTTGGGAGGGGGCGCGGGGGGGACAAGGAAACAACTCAATGGGGAATATAAAGAGAGTGCGACACCATATAAAAGGCGAATCGGATTATAGGGCGCACTGTCGGCTTTTGGGAAAATGGGATGCTTTTTAGGTGCGCCTAATAGTGTGGAAAATATGGGAGAAGCTGCCTAGTGCTGATGGCATCATGTCTATTCAATTGATACCTGAAAAAAGAAAAAAAAAATATTTCGTGACATTTACAACACTCTGTATTTTATCTCGTTTTTATTATTTTACGCTCGGAAAACGTTCATAAAAATGAGTCCAAATTGAAATTTCCCCCATTGGGAACCATCCATCTGCATCATACACTATTTAGGAGTGCTTACTTCTTTTGGGAGAAAAATGACGGAGACACTTAATGCTTACAAACAGCCCAGAACTTCAAATACTTGGCCGCTTGCTACATAAAATGTCTGTATGGTGCAAGTGTTTGTAAACATACAATTTTTGGACATATATTTCACCCCCCCCCCCCATTCATTCATCTCGCGAGCCACATAACCATTTACAGCGTTCTTAATGGGAATAAGAGTTGTCTTCGGGGTGTTTCTCCTGATCCATAACTATTATATTTCAGGCCGGCCAAATCAGACAAATGGCGTCGTGTTTGGACATAACGGCCAATCCATCACAGCACCTTTACACATCCTGAGGGAGACGTGCGATGTTCGAGCTGTAATGAAATCCATTTCGCGTTCGGCTGTCATACGGGCCGTGTTTTTATCATTTATTTTTGTTTTTTTTTATGATTGCCTTTATTTTGGTCTTTGATGGCAGTTTAACGAGACGATTTATGACACCGCTGGAATACAACACGAGAAGAAAACAAGCAGACAAGGTACGATTGTTTACCGAGGTTGACACGGATTGCATTTTGGGGGCGGGGCTAAAAGAGTCATTTGATTTGGAACAACTGAAAATGGAAATTCTTGACATTTATGCCAACAAACGTTAGTCTGCACAACGATGCAAGTAAATTTTTTGCGGCCAAACAATTTGCAGACAAATTTACATGCTTTCAATGACTTATTTTTATATGACTGCACATTATTTGCCAATGAGAATTTGTTCAATATGTTCCACTTTGGAAGTTCCACTGCAATGTATTTTTTTTTTCCAGTGGATTGAACACGACGAGGTTATGAAAGGAGCAGAAAGATGTCGGGAAGTAATGAGGGTAAATGGAATATGTAAAAGGCAATTAGCAATAGAATATTCTATAGGCAGCTCATGTTGACTCTGTGATGGAAACGTCTCATCTTTAAATCATCTTAATGTTTAACTAATGCCTTTCATATAAGCCCTCGTGGTTTCCAAAACGGAAGAGTTTATATCCGTCCTGAGAAATCGACCAAATGTTCTTTACACAACAACACTCTGTACGGATCTTTTTTTTTTTTTTTTTTGCAAATGTGGGAACATACCGTTCTGCTCAAGGGATGAAAATGATTTAGCGCTGCTGCTGCGCAGGAATGTCATTTTATCTTTTTTTTTTTTTTTTTAAACCAAGCTGGAAGCAGCGAGGTGTGATGGCCACGTGCAGAGTAATTAACATCGCCGTAAGCACCTCCAAAAACACTTTGGAATATTGCACTTTGTGAAAGGTCAAGTTGAGTGAAAGCGCAATTTCGTCTGAGGAGGAATAACAAGAGAGAAGCGATGGCAATGCAAAGGAAAAAATAAATAAATAACCGTCTGTTCGGTCCCATCTGGTCGACCTGACTGAATGTGTAATCAACATGAATGCTCCTTTGGCCAGTTATTAATGACAACCGCACAGCAGCAATATGTAGGATTCAAACGAAGCCACAACTCAGGAAAGCTGTCATGATTCACAAGCAAAAAGTTTGACTCTGAATGTATTGCGTCATCCATGAGATTGCTTCTTCGGGCAGTTATAAACAGAGGTGAGGAAGTCACATAAGCGGGAGTCCTGACGGTCCTTACCTTGAAGTTTCTAGCAAGTTTCAAGTTGCTGTGGCAAAAATTGGGCAAGTCAAGTTACAATTCGCGCATTAGATTGCGCAACCAAATGTAATAGTTGATGGCTAGCGGCTCGTTGGCTCAACGTTCATGCTAATATAGTTTACCGTATTTTCCGCACTATAAGGCACACCTAAAAGCATCCCATTTTCTCGAAAGCCGAGAGTGCGCTATATAATCTGCTTTATGTACAGTATGCGCATTATGTATGGATCAATATTCTGATTTCTTGGACGTAGTACAGTCAAACCTCGGTTTTGGAACGTCTCGGTTTTCGACCAAAAGTTTTTTATGCCTCGGATGACGAACACATTTCGGTTCTCGAACAAACTGAGCGCACTTGAATGTACCATTTGACTCCTCCCACCTTCCTTACACGAGGAAGTGACGCTTCCTCGTGCTGCTTTCATTGCAAGCAGAGGTGTTCAGTAAACATTTTTATTTTAAAAAGAGCGTGGTTTCGGTTTTCGAACAAATTCGGTTTTCGAACAGCCTTCTGACTGTATTTGAAATGTTGCGTAAAGCGCTGTTACAGCCGCAGCAGTTGTGAAAGCGCCATATAAATAAATAAAGCTGCATTGTATTGTATTCCCTTGAGTGTAGCTCCCTCAAGTGGATGCAACGACAGCCACCATTGCCGCTTCTAATCTATACGCCTTACAATGCGGTGCGCCCGATATATGAAAACCGTTTTAAAATAGGCCATTCGCTGAAGGTACGCCTTATACTCCGAAGCGCCTTATAATGCGGAAAATACGGTACACGTTTATTTGAGTTTTATAAAGACAGATGAATTGACTGTACAGTAGATGTGTCTTCTCAATTCAAAAACTGACGTGTCGCCGTCGGTGTGTTCAATTGACTCCATTTCTTTTCGTCAAGTGGTTGCACAAAATGTCAGAAAATCTGCCTCCAGATATTCTTGAAAATGTGTAAACAGGGCAAGACTTGTCAAGCTATGTTGCTCATTCAAAGTCAAATCGAGTCTTTTACAAGCAAATCCCGAGTTCTAAAATTGGCAGCAGCCATATTAGACTTACTCGAGTCAAGCCGTGTGACTCAAGTCCAACACTTTTGGTTATTTCCTGATCGTTATGTAGTTGATCACCGCACAATCAAACTAAACAACTCCAAAGAAGCCGCACGATTGGAAACCCTCGAGTGATTCACTGTTGTATTGTAAAATGACGCTCATTTTTACGCTGGACGTCGGTATAATCGATTAGATTTCTCTTTTCGGACAATTATTGATGGTTAACACACAAATAAAACAAAGGATTAAAACAAGACAAATCGATCCACAAAAGTGACAGTAAACGCCAACGTGAAAACCGCTCACTGTTTTACCATCGACGACTATTACGAGTCCTTTGTGTTGAAAGGCACACGAGAATCTTTCGACCTTGGCGCTCCGGCATACGTCTGGTCAAATTTTGTGAGGACTGAAAAGCAACGGAATGTGTCAGCGTTGTTCTCAACACGGGAAAGTCTCACTTCAAAATGAAGAATTTCTCGGCAGGTCAGCCTGCTATCTTCCCTGCCCTACACTCACACATACACACACACACACGCAAAATCCTCCAGAGCAAAGCAATCTGTGAAAACTTACACTGCCTCCCTTGACAAGACGGAATAAAGCAGAGATTTGCAGTCCGGTGTGATTACTGATGAATTGCGCTATAGTGACGAGCGATTGCATTGGCTTTGTTTCAAGCCAGGCACGGCTAGGTCGGCCTATCACCCCCCCCCCCCCACCCCACCCTCTCCTCGACAGATTAGCGGAGAGGCTGAAGAGACGCAAAGCGAGCAATAGGGGAAGAGACTGATGAATTTTGGCAGAGAGGGCGTGTGAAAACCGCTACGGGTTGAAAGTCCAAAAGTTGCAAAAGGGCTTTTAGAGGGCGATACAAACTGGCACGAGTCTGAAGAGGTGAGATGTTGGATACGGAGCCAGAAGTGAGGAAGGAAAGGATGTGAAGTCGACGGGCAAATTGAATTGAGTCCCAGTGGAAGAGAAGGGAGGCAGATGTAATGTGATAAAGACCGATGGAGGGAGGAAAGAAACGAAAAAAGAAGAAAGATAGCCGGGGAAGGTGCTAAGATGCTGGTGCAATCTTATAACATCTTTGTAGTGTCACTCTCTATAATGTGCGCGTGTGTGTGTGTGTGTGTGGGAGGGGGGGGGGGGGGGGTAATATCCTGTTACATCCCAACTTGGAGTCTTCAGTAGAGTGTGTCCTAATGTGAGATGGCCATCATTATTGGACAATGCCTTTCCGTTTGCATGCGCCGCGTCTTGTTTGTGTGCAGAAGAGCAGACGCTGAGTGATGCGAAATTTGCTATTCTGCTCATGTATGGAAGCAAACGTCGAACACGATGATGCGTGTGATGACAGATGTCAGGTGTCACGCTTTGAGGCAAGAAAAGCTGCGGTGATGAAGCGTTGTTATTGTAAAGTGAAGGGACACGCAAACGTACAAAATGTTCACTTTGAGACTGGAGTGGTTGTATCGTCAAAGTGATTGAGCCTTCAATCACTGAGCATCACGCCCCAACACAACTGAACAAGACACTCGCGATTTTTTTTTTACAGTGGGTTGTTTCCATCTTTGAATGTACTCTTGGATTTGAGTACCAGAGACTCTCCACCCTTTGCTTTTTTTTTTTTTTAAGCTACAAGTTTATATAAAATGTGTATACAGTCAAACCTCGGTTTTCGTCCGTAATCCGTTCCAGAAGGCTGTTGGAAAACCGAAATTGTTCGAAAACCGAAACCACACTCTTTTTAAACTAAAAAATGTTTACTGAACACGTCTGCTCACAATGGAAAGCAACACGAGGAAGCGTCACTTCCTCGTGTAAGGAAGGCGAGAGGAGTCAAATGGTGCATTCAAGTGTGCTCAGTTTGTTTGAGAACCGAAATTTGTTCGTCATCGGAGGCATAAAAAACTCGAACTTTTTGGTCGAAAACCGAATTGGTCGAGAACCGAGACGTTCGAAAACCGAGGTTTGACTGTATATATAAAACGCACACACACACACTATATATATATGCATTATATATATTTTTCTCCCTCAGCATTAACTTAAAATAAGTAAAATAATAATATTCATAAATTCACATCTAATGTGGGCTCAATCTTGTGAACAAATGTTCCTTTGGTCAAAACATGGACATAAACAAATACAGAAAAACATTTCAACATTCGCAAAACGAGCCGTCAAAATGCCTGGCTCAGCTGGTCCAATATTTTGCAGTTTGGAAGCACCTACCTCGGGTCAAAAACTTCCAACATGTTGTTACATCACTGTTGTCGCAACATATTACCGTTGTGTTTACAAAGTCTTTGTTCAGAACAAATGACTCCAAGATTGCCTCGGTCCAGGCTCCTTTCTTGTCCACCCAAAAACTGGAATTGATTCTGCTCAAGTTGTAGGAATTAAAGTCATTAGTTACCTGAAAATAAATAAATAAAGTCTGGTGGTCAGAGGTTAGCGACACGGCTTTTGTCCAGAACCTCCTCTCAGATCAGTCGATTTTTTGCAATCCAATCCAATCAAATCGATCAAGTTAAGACGTTAAAACAATCTGCGTGTAGCCCGCTTTCGGTGACGTTGCAGGCAAATGGCTCAAATGAACCATTCATGTCTAGACTGACAACATCCCCCCCCCCCCCCCCCCTTAATGCTTCACAGTCACACTTTCCTAAACTCCTCCTGTGATTTCATCAAACAGAATCATATCACGGAAAGGACAGGATGTTATATCTCTCTCGCCACCGTAACTTCTTCATCCTGCCGCCGCGCACAGCAGCCTCCACCACCGGCGTGGGCGGATGGAACCCAAAAAAACCCGTATTTTTTTATTTGATCAATGACTCTTCAGCCGTGTACTACTCGAATGCGTGCCGCGTACAGTGCACGGCGGGGGTAATGGACTTTTCGGAAAAAGGGGGATACTGTATGATGTCATGTAAGCAAGTCACGGCATTAAACTAGTATGAGGCTGGATGGATGATTGTGGTTTCGCTGATGGGGAGTAATAGCTGGTGTGGGGGCAGGGGATAGGGGGGGGGGCACTCACGGCTTCCCGCAAGGCTCGATGTGCAATGAAGAATGAAAACAGAAGCCCAATGAGCACGCTACTGTTGTATTAGTCAAAACGACCACATCACATATGATGAAGCATGAAGGCACACGTGAATCGATCGCCGCGGTTCTATCCACTGCGCGCCAAGCCGCGTAGAGCGTTTTGTTCGTTAATGGCATTAAACGGTGAGGCGGACACACACACCTGGGCCCCCCCCCTAACCATGATTGCAGGAAGGCGCCTGAGGGATGGAGCGCATTAGGATGGGAATACAGTAGACCTCCATCGGAACAGCTGCACAGCGAGGCAACGCTCAGGCATAGTTTGCACACCGGCATGACACTTTTGCATAGTTAGCACGTCATGGCGCAAGAAATCTTAATTTGGATATGTTGAACTTTTCGATTGCGATGATGTCACTTGTATCGATCTCACTGGAGCAACCGCATTTGGCAGATTAAAGTCAAAATGGATGCGGCACACCTCACGATCGGGTGAAAATGCCATTTTCAGACCCTTTTAGACCCTTTTTGAAGTGCAGTCAAACCTCGGTTTTCGTCCATAATCCGTTCCAGAAGGCTGTTCGAAAACTGAAATTGTTCGAAAACCGTCTGCTCACAATGGAAAGCAACCCGAGGAAGCGTCACTTCCTCGTGTAAGGAAGGCGAGAGGAGTCAAATGGTGCATTCAAGTGCGCTCAGTTTGTTTGAGAACCGAAATTTGTTCGTCATCCGAGGCATAAAAAACTCAAAATTTTTGGTCGAAAACCGAATTGGACGAGAACCGAGACGTTCGAAAACCGAGGTTTGACTGTATAGTCAATATAATATGAGGAGCTGGGATTAAATACGTGGCATCTGAAAAGACATCTAAATACGTCTTTGGGAGTGAATGAGTTAAGGGTTAATGGAGCGAGTGCAATGTATACTCCAGACCAACAGAGGGAAGCGTATAACCGCTGCTCATCCATAATAAAGGTTTGACACCAATAACAAGCTCAATGAAACTACCACTGCTACACTAACGGCACGTTGCGGTTCGGTTATTGCAGCTTTACTTCTCTCGCAGGATTACGTTCATGACCATAACTTCATCGATTGCAAGTATTTTTTCTTCTGTCTTAGTCGGACCAGTCAAGAAACGTTAGGTGGGGGACACCTTAAACCAGCCAATCGCAGGGCACACAGAGACAAACAACCATCGGCGCTCACACACCCACACCGAGGGACAATTCGGAATGTTCAATCAGCCTGCCATGCATGTTTTTGGAAAGTGGGAGGAAACCGGAGTACCCAAAGAAAACCCACGCAGGCCCGGGTAGAAACTTGCAAACTCCACACAGGGGGGCCGGAACGGGAATTGAACCTGGTACCTCTGCACTGTGAGTTCGACGCACTAACCACTGGACCACTGGTTCGCCCGAAATGTTGTTTATTTATTTATTTATTTATTTATTCACTCTCAGCATTACTCAGTGTGTGTGTGTGTGTGTGTGTGTGTGTGTGTGTTGTGTTGTGTTCTTAGAGGCAGAGCGCGACCCCCCCCCTCTCATTAATTTCGCGATCCTCTCTCATTAATTTCCGGACGCAGCTTCTGTTCGAAAGCCAATCAGCAGCTCGCGCTTGGCATGTTTTCCATCCGCCCTGCCCCCCGTTGCACTGGCACATTATTTCCCCAGTTGGAGTGCCGAGACTCTCGGTTCAAAGGCTCGAGGCAATCTCGGCCCAAGAGCGCGCACCGCCACTCTGTTTTTTGGTTGTTTTTGGGTGCACTTTGAATAACTGTACAGCACATTTCAACAACGCTCTGAGTTTTCGAACAGTTGCAGTGAAGCAGTGTCAGCTCACGGGAGCTCGTTGCCCCACCCAAAAAAAATCCCCTTGCCCTCATCGTGAGTGCATTCGGAAATACCCTCCAAGCATTTGACTCAGAATGTTGCTCAAATGTGCCGTTTGGTTAGTCCGAGGTCACCCCCCCCCCCCCCCAAAATAAATAAATATTTTTTTATATCTTAGAATGGTTTCTCTTAACTGGGAATCTCTTGTTGCATTGGTAGCCAAAGGTACAATCCTGGTGGATGAACGCACCTGTTAAATCCTTGACGTTGTGCACGGTGAAATTTAGTTGCCATGACTACTTCATACTTCCAGAGGAAGTTTGCTTCTTCTTTGTCAAAGTAGAAGAAGAAGAAGAAGAAGAAAAGAAAGTCATGGCAACTAACTTTTCAGTTTGTACAACAAGAACATGGATTTTAAAAGTCACATGACTCCACCAGGATTGTATCTTTGGCTACAATGCGACGTCGGCTTCCAATTGCAATAAACCATAAATGAAAACTGTAACGTCGCCGACATTTCGCCATCCGCTGCCAGGGAGCAAAGCGCGCGGCGTTGATATTTATGAATGCAACCTATAATTAGCTAGCGGTTATCTAAACTGTGCAGCTTCATGTAGTTACCCCGTCTTGGTGGATTTTATATTTAATGACAGATTTGTTGTGGTGGCCCGGTGGTCCAGTGGTTAGCGCGTCAACCTCACAGTGCAGAGGTCGTGGGTTCGATCCCGGCTCCGGCTTTCCTGCGTGGAGTTTGCATGTTCTCCCCGGGCCTGTGTGGGTTTTCTCCGGGTACTCCGGTTTCCTCCCACATTCCAAAAACATGCATGCTGATTGAAAACTCCAAAGTTTCCCTAGGTGTGAGTGTGGGCGTGGATGGTTGTTCGTCTCTGTGTGCCCTGCGATTGGGTGGCGAGTGGTTCAGGGTGTCCCTCGCCTAATACCCGAAGATAGCTGCGTTAGGCTCCAGCACCCCCGCCGCGACCCTTGTGAGGATCAAGCGGTTCGGAAAATGGATGGATATGTTGTACAGTCAAACCTCGGTTTTCATCCATAATCCGTTCCAGAACACGAGGAAGCGTCACTTCCTCGTGTAAGGAAGGCGAAAGGAGTCAAATGGTGCATTCAAGTGCGCTCAGTTTGTTCGAGAACCGAAATTTGTTCATCATCCGAGGCATAAAAAAATCAAAATTTTTGGTCGAAAACCGAATTGGTCGAGAACCCAGACGTTCGAAAACCGAGTTTTGACTGTATATCTTGTCTTTGAGTTGCATGTCGCCAATCTCTTTTTCCAAAGTCGATTTAAAAAAAACAAAACATACTCCTTCGATCCAATGTTGTGTCCGGTGAGTGTTCAAAAGCAAACAATCAGTTTGGGGCGAACGCAAACGCGGCAGCAACAACTGACGCCGAATCTCCCGCTGCAATAAGAGCACGTGAGTCATTTTACCTGAACCTCCCGTGCGTGATAGGCGATGATGAGGCCCAGCAGGATGACTGTCGACAGGCTGATCAGACACTTCAGGGCCAGAGAATACATGGAGCTCTGCAAGGGGGGAAAGACAGAAGGCTGCAGTATGAGTAGAAAACACACACACACACACACACATACACGTATACCGTACATCAACAAGCAGGAAATATGCAGCCCGTTTTACATATTGGGTCACATGGGTGTGAGCTGTTGCCCTGCTAGAAGCCGACACTTACCAAGCCGATTTTCAAAGGCCGATGAGAAGTACGGCACCCTGTCAATAACGCTCGTCTGCGGAGATTTAAATCTTCTGCTCGTCTGCTTTCACAGGGCTTACAATCAATGCAGCGAAGGGGAACTTTCAATCAATATAACTCATCGCACTTCTGGGGGTTTTCCTTCAGCCCACCCCCTGCTCTCGACCTCCCTCCGGCGCACTTACGCAAAGCTAACTGAGTTGGACTCGATACGTACACGCACGCTCAAGACTATATATTATTCTTTGGCTTTTTGGGGGGGAATATCAAAGAGATGGAAAAGAGGGGAAAGGGGAATCCCCCCATCCCCCTTTTATTTTATTTTTTTAAACAATTGCATGCTAATTAACCCCCATGCAGTAATTATCCCAAAATTGGACATTTCGGACACTTTGGACGATTTTGGACTGTTGGACAAATGGACACCACAGACAAAACAGTGAAAAATAACTCCACGAAGCTGAAATTTTGCATAGGATGTATATTTATGTCTTGGCCAATTCCCATTGAACATTTTGAGGGGTAGAAAGTGAAAAAAAATTAAAAGTGAAAAAAGTTGTTGCAAATTGGAAGAGGGACATTTTTGGGACGTAATACCCTTCATGCAGCCGCTTAAAAATACTGCATGAGGGTTAAGCAATTAATGGATTTCAAATAGACATCGCAATGTAGTATAGTGCACTATCTGGTATTGTTGATTGTAATACCGATTGATTTCTTGTTTTGTGTTTGAAAAAAAAAACACACATAGGGAGAGGATCTTGAAAAAAAAAAAAAGACATATCAAATCACAATTGCAATATCGAGGGGGAGGGAGGGAATTGCAATTCGCTATTTGAAACATCTTTCAACCTTCATGTGAATTCAATGAATCAAAATTGAGCGGATTCATTTTCATGGCGACGACCAAAATATTGAAACGAACTGTTCTGCTCTGCCCGCAACCATCAAATCTCATTTTATTTATTTTTTTTTGCTACTCATCATTTTGGCTCTCCGCTTGTTACGTTTTCAAGGGTTTCTGCCAAATGCATTTCCTCACTCAAGAAAGCATCCTCAGCAGAAGCGGGGTATCAAAACTCCCGTTCAATGGGAGTAGAAATTTAAAAAAAAAAAAACACACACAAGTGCCGTGAAGACATTTTGAAAACAATCCTTCGTCTCAATTTCCACAGCGGCAACATAGAAATAACATCGCATGTAACCGCGCAACTTGCCTCTCGCTGCGTCAGCTGGACTACAGTGAGGCTTGGTGAATCGTAAAAAAAAATAAGTGGACATGAAAGATTTAAGGGCAAGCTCTTTTTCCCCTTGTAATGATTGGCCATAACTTAAGAGCATGAACGCCCTTCCAAAGTCTCCGGATGCAGAAATATATTCACACTACGTCTCTTCATATTGAACACTCGAGCAGCTGAGTAGGCAAGTGGTTAGCATATATGCCTTATAGTCAAAGAGGTCTTGAATCAAGCTCCGGAGTCCGCGTGATTCCCCCCCCCCACGTGCTTGTGATTTATTTCCCAAAGTCGGGTGGCAGAGAATCCAACTGACCCATAAGCAGGACGAACCAGATTCAAAATGGACAGTTTTTTGTCAATCTATATACCATGACATGGATTGACAGGGGGTGCGATTACATGTTCTTCCACTAGATGGCAGAAGGTACAATGAGCACTGATATTCACCTGCTGAAATTCAGACATTATTGTCATAAATTCTTATTATTACCAGAATACATGGGCCATTCCACAGGAAATAAAATAAAAAAATGCACGATGACACGAATTTTTTTTTTTTTTCAAAGCAAAAAAGTCCTGCATATTGATCCGATTTTATGTTTAATCAACACAATTTAAAATGCGGGATTACACAAATACAAATTTGGGACCACACTGCTGCCGTAATTATTTTTTTTTTATGTTTGTATATTTTTAAAAATATTATTTTGGGTTGAAACGAGGTATGCATTGGCTCAATAAAGAAACATTATTTTTTTATTTTTTTTCCCGAAGCAAAAAAGTCCTGCACATTGATCCGATTTTATATTTGATCAACACAATTTAAAATGCAAGATTACAGAAATACAAACTTGGGACCACACTGCTGCCGTAATTATTTTTTTTTATGTTTGTATATTTTTAAAAATATTATTTCGGATTGAAACGAGGTATGCATTGGCTCAATAAAGCTTGTGAAAAACTGTTATGATGTATCAGGAGGAAACACGACATCCCAGTGGCCTATTAACACCTGCTTCACATACACACATACACACAGCTGGAGATCACATCTTAATATATTTTTTTTCTTGTTCATATCCGATTGTTCTTCTAAGTCAGTTGTCCCGACGTCAGCAATGAGTAAGATAATGATCAAAAAGTTCATTTTGAGCCAGCCCTTGTGGAGAAATTTAACACACTCCGGGGTCGCATTGGAGATGATTTTCTTCATTAGTTTAACTACTGTGTACTTCACAGCTAGACTGGAGGCTCACAACGGCGTCTGGAGACGATCGTGAGATTGCGCCGTTGTTAATGGTGAGCTGCTTGTGTGTGGAATTCAAGGCCTGATAATAGCGCAAGTGCACATTATCAGGTAAATGTTGAACGACTTGGGATAGTGGCAGTGAAATCCAATAATTGATAAATAATCTTCTCTATAGGCTTCTAATTAGCAGTGGAGGCAACAGCAGAGAGATTAAAAAAAAAAAAAAAAAAGGTTACCAGAGCATCATTTCATGCAACTCACGGTTCTCATCCCAAAAATTTGCGCTTGAACGCACCGCACAAACAACAGCAGATGTCCTGCGACCGAGTGCTGCGGATATCAACGCTGCCAGGCTTGCAGTAATATTCAAAGCCCTTCTCACATTGTGCATAGTTCCAACTGAATTGGAATGGAAGATCAAAGTATTCAAAATGGATGACAACTGAAGAAGAGACCTTTACCTTCTATTACTGTACTATACTTTGCTTACCCTATTTTACTACACGAGAGAGTTAAAATATTTTTTAAAAAGTAGGATTAATATAATGGTTACTACGTCGTTCTGAGGTTCTGGATTTGAATCAAGGCTAAAGCTTTCTTGTGTTGGGTTTTATGATAGCGACATTTGTATATTTTATATATATATATATATATATATATATATATATATATATATATATATAAAATACATGTATATTATATATATATACATATATATAATACATATTTTATATATATATATACAGTATATATAATACATATATTTTATATATATTTTTTTAAATATATATATATATTTTTATATATATATATATATAATACATATATATTTTATATATATATATTATATAATACGTATATATTTTATATATATATTTAATACATATATATTTTTTTAATATATATATAATACATATATTTTATATATATACACACGCGCGCACACACAGACACACACACACACACGTACATTTGAATTTTGGCCTGTTTTGCTTCCACTTCCCATCTTCCCTTCACCTCCCACCTGGCCTAAGAGAGGCTCGGTGGCGATGAGCAAATTGAGGATTCAGCATCAAGTGACCGACGCAAGAAGAACTCAAGGAGGACGACAGGCCCTTGAGCAAGATACTGAACCCCTTAGTTGCTCCCGATGTTGCGTCATCAGTAGGTGAATGAAGTAATAGTGCCAAGCGCTTTGAGTACCCGAAGTGGATTTTGGCCTGTTTTGCTGCCACTTTTCCTCTTTTTGCTCCTCCTCTCCTGCTTGGTTGTCGAGGCTCTGAGAATCTTATGTGCATCCTCCCCTGCGACATGCGCCACCACGTGCGGAGTGACTGCAGCATATCCTAATAAAAGTTAATCACTTTTTCTCCTGTTTAATGTTATGAGCGCCGAGTTGTGCTGTTGGATGTTATTGAGTATCCAGCCTCATTCCATATTGTAATTGAACTGAGCTTACGATTAGTTCATCAAAGCAAAAGAAGTCGACCTCCAGCTCATTTCCTCTTGATTCCACACAACAACCACTCGTGACGGCCTAATATTAGCGCACGTTTTTTTCCCCCCCCAAAAACAACCTCGCTGCCGTGACTACTACAAGTGTAATGCAGCTCTGACTACCCGAGTCAAAGCGTCACACGAGCGCGCAGTCAGAGTCTTAATTGAGTCTCTGACTCCCGAGTTTCCCCCATGAGGTGATTAAGCACAATCTGCATTGGTTCATGAATATATATTGCGAGTCAGCGTCCTGGAAAATAGAGTGTGTCAGTGTGTTTATCGTGTCTCTTGCAGCTCCTCCAAAATGTGCGTGTTGGCCCAAATAAGTGGAAATGCAGCTGCATGTAAACACACACGAGCTGCCGAGTCGTCATTTTTATGTCACTCGTAATATGGGCATCATATTTTCATTAAGTGAGTGAGCTGATTGCGTGGGATTTCGATCCATCCATTAGTTATTGTGAATGAATTCAGCCAGGAAACTTGTAAGATGAAGTGAAGTGCACTTGTTGGCGGCAACCGGCAGAGGTGCTGTTCATTCAGTCTCAATTAGTTTGTTTTCTAAAAACGCCCAACATGTCCACATAGCACTCTGAAAACAGTTGAGTCAAAAAAAATAACCCAACTTGGGTGAAAAAGGGATCGAACCAACTGTTTGGGTTCATTATTGAACATTCAAACTATTTCCAAAATGAATAACCCCAAAAAAAACATTTTGGGGTTGTGTAGTACAAAGCTCCCTATTTTGGATTTTTTCATCAGACTATTGAAGTACATTTTGACTTTTATTTATTAAATTCAGTTGATTGAAATTAATTATCAAAGCAGATTTGAATAATAATAATGCCTCATTTTAGTTTAATTTTTGTTGGTTTTCGTATTTTTTTTTAATAGATGGAATGTTTGGGGAGTGTAAGATTAAAAAACAATAAACAGTCAAAGTACAGTCAAACCTCGGTTTTCGAACGTCTCGGTTCTCGTCCAAATCGGTTTTCGACCACAAATTTTGAGTTTTTTATGCCTCGGATGACAAACAAATTTCGGTTCTCGAACAAACTAAGTGCACTTGAATGCACCATTTGACTCCTCTCGCCTTCCTTACACGAGGAAGTGACACTTCCTCATGTTGCTTTCCATTGTGAGCAGATGTGTTCAGTAAACATTTTTATTTTAAAGAGAGCGTGGTTTCGGTTTTCGAACAATTTCGGTTTTCCAACAGCCTTCTGGAACGGATTATGGACGAAAACCGAGGTTGGACTGTATTGTGTAAAAAAAGGAAACCACAATTGCCAAACAACTGTTTGACCTTCACTGTATGGAAGGATAGCAATACTGAAATAAATACATTTTGTTTTAATTATAGATAGTTTTATAAATGTGAGGTGCAGTTTCAGTTATTTTTATTTTCTAATCACTCTCATATTTAGTTATTTTTTTTATTTTTTAATTTTTTTTAAAGTTTGAGATCATTTGTTAGTTATCGTTCACTCCAATAAACGTGACCACATGGACCACTGTGATGAAACTCCTCTTGGCAGAATCACTCGGTGTAATATGACACGAGGGGAAAGGAAACAGGAGTTCAGAACATTCATATAAGCTCCATCCAGCTTTCCATTTTGTAGCGCTTGTGCTCATTTGGGTCGCGGGTTGAGCTGGAGCCAATCGCGGCTGACTTTGGGCGTGGGGCGGGGTAGATATTCATTTTGTTTTTTTTAAAAATAAAAATGCAATGATTCAAAAGATAAAATGTCTCATGTGATTGAAAATCATGTCCTGCAACAATAATTCACACAGTTGAAGTGAGTTAGCAGTTCGCGGTTGTTTGTTATGAGCCACCGCAGTTTTGGCTCAAAGCTCAAGCTGTCGTCTGTTTTTTTATTTTATTTCCCCCGTTTTCCTGTCTCACCCCCCCACCCCCCACCCCCCCTCCCATTGCAAACATCTCATTTGTGCTCACTGGAGCAAAAGTGGCTGCAAAGGAAGCGCCGCTTGTCTTGTTAATGAGAAAAATACCCATCTCAGCGGCCTGACTGTAAACACGCTGTCACACCAGCGAGTTGCACCCTTATTTTATTTTATCACCTCACTCGTTCTGCCTTTGTTGTTCTTAGCTGTTTTTAGTGGCGAGAGAAAAGAAAAATCAGTTTGGAGTCTGTAGGAGTCACCTGGATTAAAAAAAAAAAAAGAAAAATCAGTTTTGAGTCCGTAGGTGTCACCTGGATGCTTTTTTAAGTTTCAGGAGGGCAGATGGGGGCGGAAAATGTGTTATTGAAGCTGGATTTGTTTCGACACAATATTATCAGATTTAATACAATATATATTTTTTGATTGTCAGATTCACTTCACAATTGCCTTTTTTATTGTGGTTGGACATCAAAGTAGTGAACTGTACTCCTAAATTTTGAGGTAGACGGTGGTTGGAAAAAACATTCTTCCTTTAAAAAAAACAAGTCGAATTTTCTTTTTTTTTCATTTTCACACCTTCCATCGCTTTCTTTTTTTATTTAGCTAGAGAGCCAAAAAAAAAGAGGTATGGAAAAGCTTGATTTGGAGTTCATCAGAGGCGGAGGCGGAGGTTGCTGACTCCTATTTAACATCAATTTGAATGTGTTTGGTTAATTTTGAACTCAGCCGCCAACTCAGTGATAGGAGGGCGTGCACAATTTTACATTTACGTAATACGGAACGTCTCATGACCCAAGGGGCGAATGACGAGGACGCAGCATTGACATATTCTATCTATCGACACACATAGATAAATAAGGTAGAGGTGCCTCTTAGCCAATGGGATGCCAGGAAGATGCTAGCTAATAGCCAATGGCAGAGCAGCTATAAATATGTTGCGTTCAGGAAACTTGTATTTTTTACCTTTCGTAACTTGAAATTTCTTTCGTAACTAGAGGCAATATTTTCCTGTTGAGGCGTTTCGTAACTTGAAAATATCGTATGAAGAGGCGTTCGTATGTAGAGCTACCACTGTACCGTCCGTCATCATGATAATTATTATTCTTTTCGTTTTATTGATTTGATTATTTAAATGCACAAATAAATATGAGTTCTAATCTTTTACATGTATGATATTATAGATACTTAAATAAAATGAAAAATGAGCACAGAACACAAAGCGCTCGGGTCATCGATTACATGAGCTTGCACTGACGGCTACAAGTGTTTCAATAGTCTAGGTGGGGTTGCCAGGCAACCAGCCAAGAAGCTTTTGCGGGTGTAAATAATCAAAGGAATAAATGGCTGGACTGAACGGGAGATACGTTTTTGTTTGAGGATGTCAGACTTTAATAGCAACAACAACGGCAATGCGCTGCAACTCTTTGAAGTGCCGTTTGTGTTCATGGTGGCCCTTCAAATTCACAAACGTGACACTCATAATATATGAACAAAAATATCGGGACACCCGGTCATCACTCATGAGGGAAATGAAAATAAAACAAAATGGAGAATTGCAACATGTCTGAGGGTCCAAAGTCACCGATATCTAACCGCCTCTTCATCAAAAAGTGTTTAACGGCGGTTCTTCCACACCAAATGAATTCAAGCATGCCTTCATGGACCTTAATTTGTCAAAAAGGGCGGAAGATAAGGATCGAACAAAAGCTCCCGGATGAACAAAGGGGGTTCGCCCAACCTGGCATTGATCATTCCAATTGATTACGAGGGGTGACCAAAGACTTTTGTCTCACATATACGGGTTTCCCTTACTGCTTAGCCAAGTGTGTATAAATGTGTTTTGATCGACATCTTGCTGGACAGCGAGCAGAGATAAAAGACAAAAACAACAACAACAACAACAAAAATCCATCGGAATCTGATACCTGCTCATGCCTAGTCAGCTCCACAGTTACAGTCCAACCTCGGTTTTCTTCCATAATCTGTTCCAGAAGGCTGTTCGAAAACCGAAATTGTTCAAAAACCGAAACCAGGCTCTTTTTAAAATAAAAATGTTATTTGAACACGTCTGCTCACAATGGAAAGCAACACGAGGAAGCGTCACTTCCTCGTGTAAGAAAGGCGAGAGGAGTCAAATGGTGCATTCAAGTGCGCTCGGGTTTGTTCGAGAACCGAAATTTGTTCGTCATCCGAGGCATTAAAAACTAAAAATGTCGAAAACCGAATTGGTTGAGAACCGAGACGTTCGAAAACCGAGGTTTGACTTATTTTGAATTTGACTGCTTTTGCCTATACGCGCACACACACACACACAACGTGCGATTGAAGTGTAGCCTTCCACAAAAACACGACCTGCCTCAAGTACCGCATAGTGCAGAGTGCAACTATTCTCAAGACAGCTAAAGTGGATGATTCCAGACTCGTTGATGAGGGGGGAAAAAAAAAACAACAACAACAACTTCAAGACAAACAGTGTTCAAAAATACTCTAGAGAAAGTTGTCAAAATGTACAATCTATGGTTGCACGGATGACTGTAATTAGTGTTTACAACGAGGCGCAAACCACAAACTATTTGAACATTCGGGAACAGGAACGGGAAATTACTTTCCACTGTTCAGACACTGGAAAGAGAAAATAAAAAAAACAAGATCAATGTGTATTAGACTCATGAGAAGGTAAAGATAAGGATCACGGATCCAACGCAAACCACATCATGTGTCAAACATGGCGTCGGGAGTGTTATGACATTAGCAGCTAGACATGAGCACTAATGGAACATGATGGCCGGTGTTTATTGATGATGTAACAAGATGAATTGTGATGTGGCTCACAATGGCGTTAAAGTGAGAGGACGGATGGATAACGACTGTGAACACACCGTGAAAGCAACTCAATACTTTTCGAAGGCGAGGGAATAGAAAATGTCAGTCACCTGATCAGAAGCAAACAGAGCATGCTTTGAATTACCTCAAGGCAAATGTCCGGCAATAGCTTTTCCGCTTGGCGAAAAATGTTGATAGCATTTAAAAAAAAAAAAAAAAAGGAATTCCAGAATGTTAAATGACATTGTGTTGTGGAGAATACGGAGTTGCCACAGTTACCTTGAATCATAACTTGATTTTGAAAGTAACTCGGTTGGAAGAAGTTGCTTAATTGGTGACATTACACAGATGCAAACGATTCCGCTGAACATAAAATGGACGAGTTTTGCTTTCGTTGGAATTACAATTTTCGCCAATATGTTTTGCTTGAACATAAAATAAAGACAACTTTTTTTTTTTTTTTTTTACACTCAAGACCAGTAGTTATTTTTATTTTGGGGGAAAAAAGTATTTCTCAACTTCACTTAACATAAATGTTTTTTTTTTTAATGTAGTCTGTTTTGGCTTGACATATTTATACATGCAGTCAAACCTCGGTTTGCGAACGTCTCGGTTCTCGTCCAATTCGGTTTTCGACCAAAAATTTCGAGTTTTTTATGCCTCGGATGACGAACAAATTTTGGCTCTCGAACAAACCGAGCGCAATTGAATGCACCATTTGACTCCTCCCGCCTTCCTTTCACGAGGAAGTGACGCTTCCTCGTGTTGCTTTCCATTGTGAGCAGACGTGTTCAGTAAACATTTTTTATTTTAAAAAGAGCGTGGTTTCGGTTTTTGAACAATTTCGGTTTTCGGACAGCCTTCTGGAACGGGTTATGGACGAAAACCGAGGTTTGACTGTAGAGTGATTTTCTTTTTTCTTTTTCTCATTATACTGCTCGTGTGTTTGAAGCTCAATAACACTTTGTCAACAGCACAGAATGTGCAACGTACCCTCATATTTTCTTTGGCTGACACAAACACAAAATAGGAACGGTATTTCCAGCTTGAAAATGCAAAATCAATCTGCTCCGTTGACATTTTTCATGTGGTGGAAACATGACGTGACACATGCGTGACATCACTTTATAATTAAAGGGAAGAGGGAGTTCTGTAAGCTGACTGTCACTATTCATTGCTATGAAGTAAAAAAGGGTGATTTTGTAAAGCAACTGTCATCCGATTTCTTCAGCGAGAAACGCAACATATCCGATGAGTAGTTACATTTCGTCAAACAGGAAGTCGATATTTCAATCACGTTTCATTTCAAAGCCATTAAGACGGCCTTCAAAAAGTTTCACTCTATTTGGGAAAGGGACAAAAAGCGATTAGTGTTTGATTCCATGTGCTGCTGCTAATAAATATGAATCTGGGTGCTTGCGACTGCGTCGGAAGGAGTTAGCCTTGAGGCGCTCTTCTTGTCAAAGTGGCGCTTTTTTGCAATCAGTCTCCAGGGAAACAGGCGGGAGGCAGAGAGGCTATTGTCACCTTCGCCAGATATAATCACACACACACACACACACACACACACACACACACACACACACACACACACGGCCAGAAGATCGAAACTAAAGCCAAACATGACTCTTCACCACACTCCAACTTAGTTACATCACAAGCACCAATCAATAATTCCAATAGGATATAACGTAAATCCAAATAATCCATTCCATACATGAAAGAAAAAAATCTCTATCTATACACACACAGTATATACGTGTTTCCAGTACACTCTGTATACTTATACAGTCAAACCTCAGTTTTCGTCCATAATCTGTTCCTGAAATTGTTCGAAAAACCGAAACCACGCTCTTTTCAAAATAAAAATGTTTACTGAACACGTCTGCTCACAATGGAAAGCAACACGAGGAAGCGTCACTTCCTTGTTTAAGGAAGGCGAGAGGAGTCAAATGGTGCATTCAAGTGCGCTCAGTTTGTTTGAGAACTGAAATTTGTTCGTCATCCGAGGCATAAAAAACGTTAACTTTTTGGTTGAAAACCGAATTGGTCAAGAACCGAGACGTTCAAAAACCGAGGTTTGTCTTTCTGTGTGACACACACAGAAAGACAGAGAGAGATGCCTCATTACAGGGGGAGAAATTTGTAGCAGTTAGCAACATGACCTGAGGGATGCAGTGGCCCTCAGAAGCCTGAAGGTGGCGTCGTGGAGGGGTAGGAGGACCGTGACAATGAGCAGACGGGACACACAAGTACTGAAGCGGTTGGTGACTTCCCCAGAGAATATATACGTCAACGACAGACGAGTTTAATGCTCTGCCGTGTTTGTTGTTGTTGTTGTTGTTGGAGCGACCGACCGGCGAGCTACCGCAAGAAAGAAAAAGGTCACTTCGGAAATGTCTGCCAGAAATGTCATGGATGCAGGGGTGTGGCCAAGGCAAGCATTGAAGGGAACCTGCTGGGGTAGAAATGACACCAACCACCCTCCACCCCCGCTTTGAGGAGATGGAGACATATTTCGGATCCCGCAGGGGAGGAATATAAGCACCCTCTTTCAGTGTGGAGGCGACGACGAGAACACCAATCAAAGTGGACCGCCATCTCCACACAATGAAAGATCATCCTTCGTAGGATGGTCACGTAGTTCCCCAAAAGGATGGACATGGAGGCGCACGACATCGTGGGGCGACCACGTCAATGTCTAATAGAATACGAATCACGATGAAACGCCACCTAGACAAAAATGGAAGATTATCTTGACTACAGTCCATTTCCATCAGTGTTTTAGGCATTGACGGCATAATTTCCATGTCCCACACAGGCGCTGCACAAGCCGATACACATCCAAATAAAGTCCATCAATCCATCCATTTTCCAATCCGTTTTATCCTCACAAGGGGGGTGCTGGAGCTTATCCCAGCCATCTTCTGGCAGTAGGCGGGGGACACCCTGAACCGGTTGCCAGCCAATCGCAGGGCACACAGAGACGAACAACCGTCCGCGCTCACACTCACACCGAGGGACAATTCGGAGTGTTCAATCAGCATGCCATGCATGTTTTTGGAATGTGGGAGGGAAACCAGAGTACCCGGAGAAAACCCACGCAGGCCCGGGGAGAACATGCAAACTCCACACAGGAAGGCCGGAGCTGGAATCGAACCCGGTAGCTTTGCACTGTGAGGTCGACGCGCTAACCACTGGACCACCGGGTTGCCCCGGCCAAGTAAAGTAAAACATAAATTAAAACAGACAGACACACAAAGGTGATTTGTGAAATTTAAAAAAATGTGGGACACCTATCATTGAAGCCAGCTTCCCAATGGCCTCAGCCGACTGACGATGCCCGCCTCTGCTAAACACACAACATTGCGTAGCGCAAAATGTCAAAGTCTACTCATCCGCTAATTGTCGTTAATATGCCTCTAGCCACATAAACCTTGATTCAAGAGTTTGATTCCTTTCCCTCCGTATATTTTATTACATCTATTCATGGATTACATTCCTCAGCGCTCCGCCACACATACACAAACGCGCGCAGGCACAGGCACAGCATCAGCCATCTGTACAGTATGTGTCTATTGACAGGTGATATTGACAACAGCTGTGCATTCCCCCAGAATAGCTCGTAGTGTTTCATCAGCGGCCCAGAGACACGTCGCGGTGGGAACCCGGGGGCCACCGAGGAGCAATGCGGGGACTTCTTTCAATGATGTATTGATCTGACAGGCCTCACGCTACGGTCCCGAGTGGACGTAGTAGCTTGAGTTATTCTCACATAGAAACGGATGTCAATCTGCCAAGCTCTCACTTTAACCCGTCGTTGGAAAATTCCAGAGTAGAATCTCTTTAAAAGATGTCTCTGATTGGTGTTTGGCTCAATGTGAAGATGCCAAGCTTGCTGACAAGTGAAAAGTGAGCTGAGGAAAATTACAGGTGAAGACAACTCTGTAGGGCGGAACCCAATCGAGTTTCGACATCTGTCTAATTGGACCAACATCAAGATGATAATTTAGCCTAAATTTCAAGGGAAAAAACGCCTTGCGAAAGCTCAGTTCATATTTAGTTTTTCTTTTGGTTGATTTTAAAAAATTTTACACTTCTTCTCAAAAGAGTGGGGGTTCTTTTTCATATTAAAAAAAGCAGTCGATAATATTGTAGTTGTATGCATTACATAATCCAATAGAATGAAACAAATAAAAAAACGTGCATCACGATGAATTCATTGCGGCTCCTTCTAGGGTGCACAATTTGGCCACCAGAGACAATATAATAAAGTCATACAGACACAAATGAGGAATTAGTTGGTTTTCGCAAAGAATTGAGAATATATTTTAAAAACGGCAAAAATCCACTTTTTTTCATTTGTTTTTTTTTAAAAGTGAAACAAAGTAGGCAAATATTCAGTCTGTGATTCATATCTATATTGTTGTAATTGTTATGGGACCCCCCCAAAAAGGTATTTAATTTATTCGATTTTTTAAAAATTAATCGGCCCATTAATCGAAATTCTGCCAAACATCGGAATAGGGCTCCAAACACCCCATATCTGTTGGGCCCTAGAATATATACCTATTATTTTGTTTGTCAACATGTGTTGCTGCACCATTTGTGTTCCACTACCCATTGTTTGAAGCGTTATTCACAGGCTACTTAATATTACATGTTAGCATTCAGCTAACAGACTTTAAATTGCTTGAAGCATTATTCACAGGCTACTATATTACATGTTAGCATTAAGCTAACAGACTTTAAGGCAGAGTGATGTGCTTGTTTTAAATACGCAACGTGTGATTCTCTCTGTTTCATCTTTGCATGAAAACAGCTTCACATCTCCGTTTCGGCCACGTGTTCACTGTCAAAGATCTGACGTAAATAGAGATGTAAATGCTCAGTTGGCTGGATAAAAGAAACATATATACTTTATCCACCTATGTTTGAAAGAAGGCTAATCAGCTCATCGGTTAAACCCAATAACGATTCTGATCATTTGAATCAGGGTATGTTGAAGGAGCGAGACATCTAAAACATGCCAGAGGACCAGAGTGGGACACCCCTTGTTCCAAAAGCTTCATGACGGTGACAGTCTGACCGTAAAGCTAAAATATTTCTGTTTCAACTAGTTTCCATTTGGCCCATCATCGGAGAAAATATGGTGTTCGACCTTAGAGGCTCCGCTGTATTCTACATATGTCAAAATTTAAATAAGCTAAATAAGATTCATGCATTATTCATGATAACTGAAGGGAAATGACAAAAAATAAATTGGCCATTGTGCAATAATGAACAAATCCCATTGCTGCAACTTCATAAAAAGGAAATAGACTCTTCCTTGGCCCGTGCCCTCCGCAAAAGATGAATGGAAATCAGTTGTGCAGTTTTGGCCGAGCGGTAATAAAGCGAGCTGCGAAAAACTGCAAACGCGCGGCGTACAAACAAATCAAATCTGCAAAGCCTCCTTTTGCATGAAAAGCCACAATTGTGCCGGAGGGCCCCGTTTTCCCCTTTCCATGAATTATTTCATGGTTCAATACTGCAAACTGTTGGAAGGCCCAGTAAATTATCCGATGATTAGAACACAATCTAATCATGTGCAATGCAAACTTTCTGATGAGCTTCGATTTCGTTTGATGACGAAGCGATACGAAACGTGCTTAGCATAGAAGGAAAGTCGAAGAGTCGTCTGGGAGTTGTGGTCCTTTTACTGTGTGTCGGCGAGAAGCAACGTCTAAAGAAGCACCAACGGATGATGTCGCTCCTAGGCGATGAGCTTTGTTATGGCTCCCCTACTTTTGCATATTAAATCAGCCAATCACATGGCGCTAGATAACAATCGCTCTCCTTTTTAGTTCACATAAAACATTTATATGGAAAAATAGTACATAGTAACACCGGGTTTATGGATGATGCTTTTTTTTTTTTAAATAGTTTTTAAAAATAATATGCTGTTGAGTTTTTCCGACACACTATTTACCCTGAGGTTTTCTTTTTAAATCTTGCACACAAAAAATACTAAAAAAAAACAACAACAAAAAAACACCCCCAAAAAAATACAACTAATATTAAAACTAATAAAAATTCAAACAAAGCATTAAAAAAAAAAAATTAACAAGCATTGAAAATCATTTGAATAAGGCGAAAGACTTCCGGCAAAAATGTCAGATAAATAACAACCAAAAAAAAAAAGTCTAAGAAAAAGGAACCAACAAGTTCAACTAACAAGCATGGTCTGAAAACTAAATTAAAAAAACCAAAAAAAAAAGTTTAATGAAATTCCAAAACTATTGTAACACCATCAGACACCACAGCATAAATGAGCATAATGATCTCCATAAAACCATCTATTGATATTAGATTTCATTCAACCGTGTGTCCAGACCAGTCAGTGTGTGTCCAATATTTGCCCTCTTCCAGGAACAAGCATGCGCACACAAGCAACACACCCTCTTTAGTTCCATTCTTATTCTTCATATCTATTTCGGGAGGCGACACGGAGCAGCTGGACTTGCTCAACAACAATCATACAATGAATGCAAACATTTAAAAAAAAAAACACACAGTGGTCAAATGAAATACATTGTGCTCAAATAAATTGCGCCCATAACGGCTTTGACAGTAAACACTGACGAATCCGTTCGTTCCGATCCAAGTTCCTCATGAGTTGTCAATAAACAACATAAAACAGAGCGCCTGAAAGGCAGCATCCATTTGCGCTGTGCCATTTGAGGCGTTGCGCCGGGATGGATGGCGCATACGGATGGGAGATTATCAATAATCAATTGTTCAATCATCACCAAAGACCAACACCGTCACAACAGCGTGCATACTTTTTTTCCCCCCATTCGTTTAGCCAGTTCAAGTGCCTGCACAAGTCAAACTTGATCAGTGGTGGGGTGGGCAAAGTTCAGCCCCGTGAGCCAGAGCCAAAAAACAAAGAAAACCTCAACGGAACGGTTACTTAATAAACCCACAAATTGATATAACGTATGACAATTAGGGTAAGGCCAATTAATCGTCCAGCCGATTTAATAAAACGATATGAGGTCTTTTTTTTTTCTTTCTTTCTACACATGAAAACATGACAACTAAAGTTCAACATATACTATACTACCGTACAAACTGATAAAACTGTCAACCGTTCAGCCTGTAATTCATATCGCTGTTGCTGTCCCCCCGCCCCCGCCCCGCCTGAAACCCCCAGCAAAAAAAGTGATTTTAGTCAGAATTTTTTTTTTTTTAATATCATGCACTTGATTTTGAAAATCTGCCGGCGCAGAGTCCTTATCATATACCTTGACAATGCATTACATGGGGGGGGGCAAATCAAAACTTCCTTTTTACGGTGATCATGTGGTTCGCACGTCAACCTCACAGTGCAGAGGTTGTGGGTTCGATTCCGGCTCCGGCAACCTCCTGTGTGGACTTTGCATGTTCTCCCCGTGCCTGTGTGGCTTTTCTCCGGGTACTCCAATTTCCTCGTGCATTCCAAAAACATGCTTGGTAGGTGTGAGTGTGAGCGCGGATGGCTGCTCGTCTCTGTGTGCACCGCGATTGGCTGGCAACCGGTTCAGGGTGTCCCCCGCCTACTACCCGGAGACGGCTGAGATAGGCTCCACCCATCCCCCCACGACCCTTATTCAGATTCATATTCAGAAAACCTATGAGGATAAAGCGGTTCGGAAAATGGATGGATGGATAATAGCACAGTAAGCAGTCGCTGATGTTGTGGTGCGACACTCGCCTGACTTGTGTGCGAGCAGCGTGGGATCACTTCCCACTCAGTGAGGGTGTGAATGTGGGTGTGAGTGGTTGTCTGTCTCTATATGTGCCCTGCGACTGACTGGCGTCCAGTTCAGGTGGTAGTCTGCCTTCCCGCCCGTGGTCAGCTGGTGTAGGCTCCAACAACTCTCCTCGACCCTGTTCAGGATAAGCGGTGTTGAAAATGGATGGATGAATGAATGGATGGACGGATTAAAGTAACCAACCTGATGCAATTCTAGATGGCTTTAAGTGTAGTGTCATAATGGTTCACATGAAGTAAACAAATACTCTACCTAATCTATACCCAAGTACTGTACACCTGAACACTGGAGGTATTCTTTGTTGGTGATGAAGGTCCACATTGTTTGGCTCAGTGTAAACATGTAAATAGTCGAGATTTTCCATGGCTTCATTAAGAGTCGGTGTAAGATCAATTTTAATTGATTGGCCCGAGCTGTTGCAATGTGCGGCATTGCTCATAGCTTAGGAGCCTAAATCAGGCCGCCAGTGAGAGAAAGAAAAGATCTGATGATGTGTGATGAGAAACAAGTCAGACGGTGAATTTCCCTTAATGAAAAAAAAGAGTCAAAGACGATCGCAATGTAATGAATGGAGAGTAAAAGCTCGAAATGCGGCCTGGTCGGGAGACTGACACGGCCAGATACTTTCTTTCTTCCTTGCAATCACTATAATGGAGAGTCTTTTAACCACCAAATGGAAGATGCCAGACACGCCCACTCGCCAAAATCTCAAGCGGCGACCTGTCCGCATCATCCATCGTGCGATTGCCGAGCCGATCGGGGATGCTTTCACTTTACGAGCCCCCCCCGCCGACCTTTCGTGCTATGTCACGCTAAAACAAAGGCCGGGACAAGGACGCGGGCGGGGATGAGCCAAGATAAACAGAGAAAAGCAGCTAAGGGGGCCGATTCATCTTATTCCACTCAGCATTTACGCAGACAAATGAGATGCTGGCCTCCTACTGATAATCTACATTGCCCACCACTTGGCCTCTTTATCATGGTTATTACATCACTGGGCACACACCCCCGGCATCTGACCGCTGAAACGTCATCACAATTCACTCTATCTTCTTGTCATACCCCGAGAGGAGCTCAAGTAAGGAGTCTGGAGTCTCTAAATTAACATTCAAATGGGTAATTAACGGGTAGAAACATCTGCGTCTGTAATTTCAAGTGGCGCACACGCACACTGGGGACTACATTTCCCATGATGCAACTCGACAATAATTTCCTTGGGTTCTTGCGGAACAAACATTTTCCATCAGACCAAAGCATCAGTTTGTTGTTTCCCACAAGGGCAAAGGCAGTCGATAAAGCAGTTCTACATCCATGAAACTTGGAAAAAATAAAATAAAAAGAGCCGACTCGGGGGACAAGCCCCGCCCACCACCTCTATTCATGTCCACAGCCTTGTCAACTCCCCTATTTACAACTGCGACTCTCTCCCCCTCGGTTTCCCTCACAAGTCCCTCCATAAACTTCGGCTGCAGGTATCATCACAAAAAAAACTCCCTCTTTCCATCACCCCCCCCCCATCTCAAAACAACTTCACTTGGCACCTGGCCAGACTCACAATTCAATTGAAGTTGCTCCTTTACGCCTTCAAGGCCATTCCCAACCTTGCCCCTCCATACCCGTCTGACCCTCTCCGCGTTCCTCCATTCATCTGACTGTTCCACCTGCCCGTCTCAACAACACGACGGTATTTAATTGGTTCTTGCTATTTCAAAATGGCAGACCAGACACGGTGTTTGTCTTTAACCCAAGTGACCCCAATTGATGTCGACTCGCCAGGAAACCAGAGACGACACGTTTTTAGTTTCTAGGTTCCTTTCCGTTATTTAAAAATGTCAAATCTTCATTTGGAAGCCATTCACACCTACAATGAACCGAAACATGCATGGTCTTTTTTTTTTTTTTTTTTATGTGGGAGGAAGCCGGAGTCCCGATGGAAAAACCCACGCAAGCAGGGGTAGAAGATGCAAACTCAGCCAAGAGCTTGCAATTCCCGTAAAGCAAGAGCAAAGTGTTTTATTTCACAAGTGCGAAATAGACACATGTCCAATCCACAGGTTTTAGTTGTCGAGCCAAGTCACAAACAAAAAAAACAAAACAATGACAGAAACAAAAGACGATACTTTTCCATAACGCAGCTCTACAGGAGTCTTGTCATATTTCTACTGGTGCACTTTTCCCAAAAAAGAATCGATCAGTGCCAAGTGAAATTTTGTGGTCATATTTACTTTCGTCAGTTTTTGACAGGCAGTTTTCATGATCATCCTCAATTTCTGTATCAGGTGCTATGAAAGACACCTTCAACATGTAAACATCAGAATCAGAATCAGAATCAGAATCACCTTTATTGGCCAAGTATGTAGAACACACAAGGAATTTGACTCCGGTGTACACGCTGCATTAGTATCATCATAAACCAGGACATGACAAATAGTATGAAAGGACATTTCGTAATGTAGTGAACCGTAGTGCGGTAGTACCACCCAGTGACAACTGTGAGACAAAGTGCAAAGTATTAAGCAGAGCTAAAATGATCAGTGGTAGAATACAATACTATAACAGTTGGTGCAGAAAATCATTGAACCATTTTAAAGTGACCAGTAGCAGTATTTGTTTAAGAAGTGTGAATTATGCAGATGTCCTTGAGCGCTTTAAAGTGTCTGGTGCGGTGGAGTAAAATCAGTGACTGTTTAGGGAGTTAATGGCTAGAGGGAAGAAGGTGTAAGTGTCTGCTGGATTTGGTGCGCATGGATCGGAAGCGCCTGCCTGATGGAGTAGCTGGAAAGGTGGTGGGCAGGGTGCGGTGGATCCAGTAGGATTTTCCGTGCCCTTGTTTTGATTCTTGCAGTGTGCAAGTCCTCAAGTGTGGGTAGGTTTTTTCCGCCGCCCTAACTGTCCGTTGAAGTCGGATTTTGTCCATTTTTGTGGCGGCCCCAAACCAAACCGTGATAGAAGAACACAGGATTGATTCGATAACTGCCGTGTAGAACTGATGTAGCACGTGCAATTATGTTAAGATATGAGACACAAGGCTATTGTTTTTCTTTTTGGACATATTTTCTTTCGTATTCTCCGAACTTCAGTGAAATTGAGACGATAGGAAAACACGGTCGAGCGTGACAGCAGTTGGAAACACACGACTTCTTCAGACCCGTTGCATCGCAAATAATTCGACCCGCATGTTCTGGACAACATCAAGACAGGATGAGGAAACACATGGTCTCACCTTGGTGTAGACGCCCCAGGACAGCTCCGTCTCGATCACCATGACGACAATTCCGAACATCCCGAAGATGAGAGCGTAGTCACTCAGTCGCTTCCTCTTTTCGAAAAGCGCCCTGCGATGGCCAAGTTTGTAGCCAATGTTTTGATTCTTTCGTTTGGAGGCCTTGGTGCCGGTCCTGACCCCGGATCCCACTGCCCCGGAGCCACCCGGACTCGCGCCCCTCCCCGGTTGCGCCCGGCGACTCTCCACCAGCGCGTGGTTCTGGTGGTAGATGGACATCTGGTTGGAGGTGGTGTCGCCGATGTCATATCCTGCCCTGGGGTACGGCGAGTCTTCTTTCGATGAGATGACAATCTCCGGTGGGCTATGGATGGGCGGTTGACTGGCGGAGGACTGGCTGACCAAGGAGGTAGGCGGGACTTCCCGCTGCCGGTCGTGACCCCCGGCCGCGGTCGCCCCGGCAACAGCGGAAACCCCGCCCTCTTTGGTTTCGCTGCCGCTGTCCGATTCGATGAGGTTCCTTCGGGAGGCGCTGAGGCGGCTCAGGGGCTTCATGACACCGCCCGTGTACTTGCAGGAGCTCATGGCGATCTCGGTGAACGGGTTGCTGTCCCTGCGGTGGACCAGGGGACTGGCCTGCCTGTGCTTGCACCCGCGCTCCCGCTCCCTGTCGCGATCCATAGAGGGCGAGTGGGAGGTGTAAAAAATCGCGTTGTAGATCGGAGAGTTGTCCCCGCTTAGGCTGTGCTGGGAACCCAAGCAGGACGAGAGTGGGGTGTTGGTGGGGTGCAAGGCATTGGGGATGGTTGGCGGGGCCGCCGTCGACAGCTTGGGCAGGGACGACGGCGTGGCGGCGGGGGATGGCGACGGGTTGCTGCCATTGAGGCGGGCGAGGCTAGACGGCGCAGTGTGATTGGAGTGGTTGGATCCCGGACCCTGGGCGCCGGGGGCCGCCGAGTGCGAGATGCCCGCCAGGGGGAGGAGGAAACGCTGGTCTTCTTCCTCGCTGCCTCCGAGGAGAGCCAGACTCAGAGAGGGGGGAGGCTCCATGGTCACCGCTGTGACCGCGTACCTCTTGTCTGCGGGAAAACAAAACACAAACAATTACCGGGACGCCTGTGAAGACGCGAGAAGCATCAGGTGGGGCCGACCTGGGGGGGGGGGGGGGGGGGGGAGACTGGATCAAGGAAATTATACACAATCGGGAATGAGAAGCAGAACATGCGCGAGCAATATTTACTACAACATGTCAGGTTGTTTCAGGAGCTGGGAGATCGATGACTCCTGGAAGAAGCTTAGGTGAGATCAAAACAATAACCTACTTTCTTAGTGTGACATAACCAGACCCCCCCACACCCCTGCCACATTTTCTACCTACCGGTACCTCTTTTCTTCCACTCCCCCAGAGCAGATGTGTTGAATCACTTGCTTGGATGAAGACAGATCCCCCCACTTTTTTTCTTTTTCATGTTGTTACAGCCATGCCATCCTCTCGCTTTCTCTCCGTGCGTCTGTCTCTCGGTGTCTCTCTACCCCCCCCAGCGGTCGCCTCCGTGCATGAGGCTTCCTCCACAAGTCCGCCAACCCGCCTCTCGAGCTTTGCGCACGGCGTCCCGACACTCCAACGCCCCCCCCCCACCCTCGCCTTTCCTCCCCTCTTCTCCTCCGCTCTCCCCCTCCCCTCGTTCGACGCGCTTCACTCGGCGTGCTTCCCCATCCTGGGCGAGCCGTCCGCGGGGCCCACTTGGAGGACGACGTCGCCGCCGTCGGACGCGGTGGTCGCTCACGGACGACGAGCCATGGCGGGATGTGTCAGTCAACCTGTGGCTCGCCCCGTCCGTCTCCCTCTCTCTCTCTCTCTCCGAGCTGACAGAAACCAGCCCAAAACGTGTGCGCGCACGTCGGCGTGAGCCAAGTGATTGAATACGTGAGCGTCTCTCACTCTCTCCTCCAACTTCCCTGCCCTCCCTCCAACTCACCCCACCCCCGCTCGCTCCCATTGGATGGAGGCAGAAACAGGTGGCCACGATTTGTAGCCAGTGTGTGGGACATGCAATTGCACAGGATGGTTTATTATATCAGCGTCAGTCATATTGTTTCATTGGAATGGAGTCGACCATCATGGCGTATTTGAATACGGATCGCTACCAAATTGGACATTAAAATACATTTGGCCATGAGATTACATTTTAGTTTATTATTTATAAAGTAAATCACATAGTCATCAAATGCATTGTATCAGAATGTAAATAAAAAATATTTTAAAAATTAGACAACGCCTCCAATGTGGTTTCACAGATTTTTTTTGTACGGTTCATAACTATTTTGTGTATCATTCCATCGATGACCATTACATGGTGGAACAGTAAGAATTGACACTCAATTTCACTAAAAAAGTGAATGAAAACAGAAAGTACTGTGTTTAAAGTCACTGAGTTTTTTCTCGATTACTGAATGTCATTCCTCTTTGATCCTGCTTTTTATGCTTACGCAAAGCAGCGGCTGCAGGTTATTTTATCATGTAAATCTTTGGGGATTATTATTGAACTGTTTTTTTTTTGTTTGTTTGTTTGTTTTTTGTTTGTTTTTATATATCTGTGTGATGATAAATTTGTTCGTTGAGAAAAAAAAAATTGTTTACTGTAAACACAGATGGATCACCTGTCCAATATTTTGTGTCATTCATTCTCTCTATATATTGAAGAGCAGTATAATACAGATACAGTCAAACCTCGGTTTTCATCCATAATCCGTTCCAGAAGGCTGTTCGAAAACCGAAATTGTTCGAAAACCGAAACCACGCTCTTTTTAAAATAAAAATGTTTACTTAACACTTCTGCTCACAATGGAAAGCAACACCGAGGAAAGTCTACACCCGTCACTTCCTCGTGTAAGGAAGGCGAGAGGAGTCAAATGGTGCGTTCAAGTGCTCTCAGTTTGTTCGAGAACCGAAGTTCGGTCATCATCCGAGGCATAAAAAACTTGACATTTTTGGTCAAAAACCGAATTGGTCGAGAACCGAGACGTTCGAAAACCGAGGTTTGACTGTATATGGCTGAACATAGACGGACGGTCTCAACACCTCAAGTTCCCCACAGTGATTAGTCAGTCTTCACAAAGGATAAAGAATATATGCCTCTGCATATTGTTATATCATCTGTTTATGTCATGTAATATCCATTGCTTAAAATATTAAACCCTGGAACTGAGGCTATTTGAGAGCCCATCTATGATGTTTCCCAGGAGACTTAAAGGCCTAGTTAGTTGGCTGCTTTAAATAAACAACATATAGTTCTCCTTATGTTTAGTTTGACGGTAAATTTCAGATGGGAGTGAGAATAAATTTGCAGGATTTCTCGCTATCCGCAAAGTTCCTTGCCAACATACAGGGCAAAAAAAAAAAAAAAAAGGTCGTATATGTAGCCTGCGAATGACTAGCGACCAGTTCAGGGTGTAGTCCGCCTTCTGCCCAAAATCAGCTGGGACGGGCTGCAGCAATCCTGTTCAGGATAAGCGGTGTTGAAAGTGGATGGATGGATGTTCAGCATAATCCTGACTAATGAGACCCTGCTACCTGGCTTTAATGTTATGAATATGACGGGCGTTGAGCGCGCGCTAATGTTCGTTTGTAATCGGATGAGCTCAGCTCTCAAATTTGAGGGGGAGTGGATTAAAGAGCGTACTGATCACAGGTCAATAACGCGGATCAAAGCATATAATTACAAGTATTAGTCAGTGTACACAAAAAAAAATACATGCAGAACTTCTTGCACGGTGAGTCACTTTTTTTTTTTTTCGTTGCTGGTTTTAATGTCACGCTCGCATCATTTCATGTGTTGTTTCAGGTGGGAGGAATTAGTTAGAGGCTTGTTTCTACACTCCATGTGTGGATTCATAATGGAGCAGTAATGGAGAGTAGCTCATAAAGGTCAAAGTAAGAAGAAAAGCTTTTGTATGGACAATAGGGTGCAAATGATGGAAAATGAGGGGGAGGAAAGGATGTAATTGCAAGCTTTGTTAGGCTTTATTTGGGGGTGGGGGGACTATGATGCACGCTCATGATGATATTTTGAGGACGTGTGAATATGCTATGAGGTTCTCGATTAAAGGTACGAATTGTGCCCTTTAGACGTTCAAAATCGGATTTTCAATCAGTCAAGCTGTCGAATAGGTTTTAAACTTCTGCTGCTGTTCAATAAATCACTGCATGGTTTGGCTCCTGAATACATTAGAGAAACCTACGCAACGCAAGCAGGCGTGGGCATGCCAGCAGTACTGACGGAAAGTCTTGTCAATCCGTCACTGACCGCCGCCTGTTTTGTTGGAAAAAAAAACCTGACAGACTCAGCACCAATAGAAGCGGGCGTGGTTTCAATTTCAAAGAGACACCAATCAGGATCCAATCCATCTGAAAGCCCATTTTAACTGCGCTTCAGTGTTACATCTTAGACTACAGAGGTTATTTTACTGCTGAGTGGTGTTAATGCAAAACCAATATTCACTTTTTTCTTCGCCAAAAATACCAAAGCCAAAACCTCTTGTAACATTTTCAAATATTGAAAAAAACTAATTGTGTATAGGTGAATTTGTAACATGTATTTGATACATATTTTGATTAATTTTAATGCTTTAGAACACATTTGTGTCTGAATTTTGGGGGGCTTGGAACGGATTAGGGCATTTATATGGAAAATGCGTCTCTACTTACAAAATGTTGGGAGTTACGAAATTTCCTCTCGAACCAATTAATTTCGTAAGTTGAGGTGCTGCTGTACTTCTTTTCTTATTTGTGACCTCATCCTTTAAACTTCATGTCTTGTATGATTTTTTTTTTCAATTTCCAAAACTAAATTATGTTACCAATTATGTTTCCTTGCCCCAATAGAGAACCAAGACCTTGGCAGCTGCACATGCATTCTTAAAGTATAGAAATGGCGTGAAGCTAAGAAAGCGCATTGACCCAAAAAAAAAAAAAGCAACACAAAAACTGAGAAATAAATGGAAAAATGGCTACCAGGGTAACATTAGGTTTGACGGTAAATTGGAAAGCCACATGATGTATTTTTGCAGCATGTAGGTAGTGAGGTTAGAGGGCAGCGCAAACAGATGAGACCACTCAATAAAAGGGGAAATCCTCAGTCACGCCCCCCCCCGGCGACTACCCACAATGGGTCCACTGCACGGGGTGGGAGAAAGTATATGATCAAAAAAGTGACTAATGGCATACAGTGAACAAATCCGTCAAGTGGGCCAGCTTGTTGCCATGGTAACTCTGGTGTACACACTAATGAACCATCGCCTGATAGATTGTCTTTCACTCAAAGCTGTTTATTGCCAATCCCAATTAAAGTTTATTGTCAAACTAAACATAAAACAAAGGGAATCACTCGTGTGTTTAAAATACAGTCAAACCTCGGTTTTCGAACGTCTCGGTTCTCGACCAATTCGGTTTTCGACCAAAAATTTCGAGTTTTTTATGCCTCGGATGACGAACAAATTTCGGTTCTCAAACAAACTGAGCGCACTTGAATGCACCATTTGACTCCTCTCGCCCTCCTTACACGAGGAAGTGACGCTTCCTCGGGGAGACGAGGAAGTGACGCTTCCTCGTGTTGCTTTCCATTGTGAGCAGACGTGTTCAGTAAACGTTTTGATTTTAAAAAGAGCCTGGTTTCGGTTTTCGAACTATTACGGTTTTCCAACAGCCTTCTGGAACGGATTACGGACGAAAACCGAGGTTTGACTTTATCATCACCTCAAGAAGTATAAAGTGAATTCATTTTTTAAAAATCTTGCAGAATAAGAAAATGAAGCACAAAATGATTCTTCATCCGGTTGACCACAAGTATGCACAAAAATATCAGGGGGGGGGCCGTCAATCTACTTAACCTGCGGCCCTACACTTGCCGTTGTGCTTATTAAAACGGCAGGCCTTGCATTATGAGGACTGGATGGGCTGACCTGTAATCTACAACGACTGCCAGATGGATCGCAATGCATATACAACCCATCCATCCGACATAGTCAAGGGCTTTATTATTGCTTTTCATAAATCTGTACCTGCGATGAAGACTCCCAGCATTTTCTTTCCGTCTCCCTATTTTATGAAACCGTCAACACAATACCCAAGGAAATGAATAGTGGATTATGGTGCTTGCATACACATTCCCCACCCCACCTCCAAACATCACTGAAAATGAGCATACACAATATGATATCCAGGTATTGGATATTGCATATAAACCCACAAGGTAGTCAACATCAAACGTCGTTATTGAGTATTTCAATTTATTATGATGTATTTCTTATCATTCTATATTAAAATCCCAAAGAAAAGTACTGTATGTCAAAATCCAGTATCATGAGGGTTTTTTTTTTTTTTCATGGCTGACTATCATTCTGCAGCGTCAGCAGACAGACACGGAAGGTGCGTTCAAGTGCGCATACACACATATACGCACTTCCCGTCACTTTAACATTCCGGTCGGATTTCTTCTAAGCTCCCTTAAGAGATGATTCACATGTCCTCCTTTTTTTTTTTTTTTTTCTTCTTTTTTGAGCAAACTTTGGTGTCGATACCTCCATCACCCCCCTCTGCAGTGATAAGACCCTCATAAAATGCCGTGTCCACTTCGGGCCTCGTTTAATACATTGAAACCCTGGCGGAACGCTGTCGTGGTGTCACATGTGATTGAAGAGGCCAGCGGGCTAAGTGTGGCTGCGACGAGCGCACACAGCTGTCCCTAAGCCAATATTTACAAGTGGCGCACAGGATAGCTGCGCTCCCCTCAAAAAGTCAGCGAGATGGTCGAAATTTATGCAGGGTTGGCGTTGAGAGATGACTGCACACGCTCTCCCCCCGTGAGTCAGCTGGGCCCAAACCGTCAGCCAAGTGACGCCATTGGTTGGTGGTGACTCACATGTCACGCCACAGCTACTGTCACGTGACCAGAGTTTTATATTTACGAAATAGGATTAGCAGGGTCTATATCACTATACAGACAAATTAATAAACTGCAGTTTTGGCACACGTTTGGTGATAGTGACTCACAACCATAGAAAGAAGCCTAATTTGTAGGAAAATGAATGGTTGCAGACTGCAGGGGTGAAACTCAAGGCCGAGGGGCCGGATCCAGGCCCGCCGTGTCATTTTATGTGGCCCGTGGAAACAATTCATGTGTGTCAACTTCCATGATAATTGCTAACATCTGTACCGAAATGTCAAATTTTCATGTTGAATGTTGAATCGCTTTATTGTCATTACACGTTTCCGTGCAACGAGACATCACTTAACAGGCACGCTCTGCACAAGAATATGATATATATATATATACACATATTTTGATGAGTATTTTTTTTTTTTTTACGTATCCTCAATTTTCCACTTCAAAACTAACCTATTCCCCGTTTTTATGCCCAGGGCAAAATATAAAAGTATAGTAACTGCTTGGGCGCCATCTTGATGCCAAGGAACTATGTTGAAGTGAATTGAAGATTTCCATTAAGACAAATGCAGTGCTTTGCGACCATCTTGCGGCATCTATAGGCATTTGTAAACCAGTTAACCTATGTTTTCAAGGGGGGTGGCACGGGGGGGGGGGGTTGTTGCGGGCTTTCGTTATCCGGGGCTTGGCCCCAACACTGAATTATCTATTCCCACTGGTCACATATTTAGTGAATGGCAGGTCCATGAAGTGGCCATTAAATTCAGGAATTATGGACAAAAAGTTGAGCCACTATTTGTATTCTCCTTTTGTCCAATTTGTAACTCTGTGAGGCTTTCTCACCCCCGCCGCCTCGTCTTTATTAAGCGCATACGCACTTACAAGTTGCTGTGATCTTGTGTCTTTTCACACTTGACTCCAATGAGGCCTTTGCACGCCCCGCTCGGCTTCTGAGATATTCCCCCTTTCCCTCTTCTCATTTATTTCCTTTGGAGAGCATCGATTGGCTCCTCTAAGCACTCGGCTCTGGACTAATATTTCACTCCAGGACCCCCCCGCCCCTTCCTCATACGTGCTTGTTGCCTCACTCTTCATCATTAGTCCCACTCTCAAAATACTTGCCTTGGAAAAAGGCTGGGGGGGGGAATTGATTCAAATAAACCCTCATTATTGAACAGATGCATGCATAGCGGATGACAAATTAGTTCGGTGCTAATAAATACATGGGAGATTATACAAATGTTAACTCCTGCATGTTGTTGACTTTGTTTTCCGCAAGTGTCTTTGGGAAGGGTGTTCTAATAAAATTATTTATGAGTGACATGACTAATTAGCTGGTAATATTGCTGCCTTGTCTCCTGACAGGAAGAACGATTGCTCAGCTATGAACAAGCTCGAACTGTTACGTCATTCAAGGTCAGGGGCAAATTTAGTCATTTCGGGGCTGAAGACTCCTGCACTAACTAAAGTTTTTTTCACCTCAACACAAGCTCTTTAATGATAATGTACTTTGATGATTATTATCGAACAAGTAATTGTTCTTCTGCAATTGGTAAGGAAACGAATCAACCTTTCGACAGTTGACAGTTTTGACCACTTTAATACTCACAAGTCCGTGATGAAAAGGGGCTGTCACTCATCACTCATGTCGCTCTTCCCTTCCTCTCTATTACATCGTCATCGGCTGTCACTCCTGGCAGCAGTGCTTCCGCAGCTGGCAAGAATGTTTGGCTCTCGCTGTTGACGGTTGCGCAGATTCTGTGTCACCCTGAAACAGTTGAAACCTTTCAAAGGTTTGATAAAAAAATAAAATAAAAAAAAACAACAACAAAAAGGGGAAAAAAAATCCTCTCACCTTCTCTCTCCGCTGAGTTAACTCGTCATTGTTGTTGTGCCAGCAGGTTTGAATTATGAGTGACTAAATCTTGCTGAATCAAGTCCGCACATGCATAATTAAGAAAATGGAATGGTTCACTGCATGAAAAGAGAGGGTGGAGCGGTCAAAACGATCACGATATGAAGCATTTTTGACGTGCGTTTAAGAGCATGAATTAAGACGAGAACAACTGATTTTAAATCAGAAAAAAATAACAGTTCTCATAAAAATGCTCGGGGACCCCGTGTACATGTTCGCCTAATGGTAAATCTGTCCGAAATTAAAATGTGTTTTACCGACTATTGCTGTCACTGTGTGCATTTTCACACAGCAACGCGGTTTCCCTGGAATCAGATCTTTTCAGTGGCGTTAGCGTGTGAATAAATGATTATCCAAGGAGTGCTTTTAACACATCAGGGAATAAATACACTTACACGAAGGCATCGTCCTACGGGTTGCCAACTCTGGTATGGGTACGGAGTTTTCCTCCCATGGTGCCAAGTTATAAATCTGTCGCTATACCCGTACTTACCGTATTGGCCCGAATATAAGACGGTGTTTTTTGCATTGAAATAAGACTGAAAAAGAGGGGGTCGTCTTATATTCGGGGTCTAGAAAGTATACCCATTCACGACGCTAGATGGCGCCAGATATCAATGAAGCGAATGCTGAACTTGACTCCCCAGGGCAGAGTGAACCCCTGTCACTAAAAATAGCGGTAGCACGAAGAAGAAAAATAAAAAATAGCGGTAGGAAAGAAAAGAGAAGAAAATAATAGAAGAGATAATATAAAATGGAGAAACGTAGTGACAATCTGGAGAAAAGTGGGTGGAAGATGGGCCAGGTTAATCGGCAGCTGAGGAGAAGTTATGATGTCATTTACATTTCAAAAACCAGAAGCCATAGTTCTACATTCCCACCTCTTAAAGCCCTGTGAGCTGTACACCATCCATCAGCTGATCAGAGCGAGTGTTAGTGAGAAGTCATTGAAGCCCAACTCCCCCGTTGGTATGGAAGCATCACATCCTTCGTCATCTTTCGGCATAGTGAGCTAGCACATAGATTTGACACAGAGACGAGGAAACCCTGAAGGTTACATACAGTCGCGCGCCAGGCTCCAATATTGAACCCTTAGGTAATGGAAGCACCCCGCGCCTCAGGGCTTAGCAGCAGATGATGTATGAATTCTGTATGATGGCTGAGAGGAAACTTCCAAACACATTTGGGTGGAATATGATTAATTTATTGTTTTTTAAATTTCCAATCTTCATTTGTAAAAAAAACAAAAAAAGAAAAAAAATCACGGTTCCATATACAGTAATATTAAATTATACACGTACACACACAATGAGTGTATTTCTATCAAGGGGTCCGGAGGGACAACTATTATTTTTATGCATTTGATTGGAAAATAAAACATTTGTGTTCAAATTGATTTTGCACCTACATCAGAGGATTGAAACCTTTGGTAAGGATGCACCACGCCATTAAAAAAAGGGTTTAGGGTTACTATCTAAAGCTTTAAATCAATTACTAGAAAAGAAACACAGGGAGGACTTTAAAGAGCTTTGCCGCAGGCGTCGAGTAGGCGCATGGGAAGGAAAAGCAATAAAAACTCAAAACTTACTTTCCAGTTGAAGCGGAAGTGTGCTTAAACACAGTAGTCAGGAACACTAGTTTTTCTACAGGAAGGACATTTATTCCTCTGACAGTCACGCGACATTTGGGCTACCTTTTGTCTGGACTTGGGTATTTGGATCGCACTTGTGCATTGGTATCTTTTGCATATTGCATCGTCAATTTAATAAAAAAAAAAAGATCGGTAGACAACATATACGGTCAGAGTCGAGGTCCTTTTCAATATAAAATAACATGGACGCCGGACAAGGTAAAAGAAACGCAGTGGTGGGAATCTCACAGAAGTACATCCTGACGAAAACAACTCGTGTGCAGCCTGGAGGCCATGACATCTTTCTTGTGTGTGTATATATAAAAGCATAGGACTGATCAAAGAGGTGCGCGAAACTCTGGTGTGCTAGCGGTAACCACGGCGACCAACGCACGGATGCATGTGTTTTTATCAGAGCTGGTTTTAAATCGCTAGAGGCGCCTTTAGGCCACTCAAAGAAAAGCAAAGTAAATCTCGCTGCTGCTTGGTCTTCTTTCAGCTTCACCGTTGGTCATCGTGAGAGATCTTTTAAAGACTAAAGGAAATCACGAGCAGGTCACATGTTGTCCGGGCATGGACTGCATGCGACTCTACAAAATGGCGCATGTCAACGCTAACGTAACCTGTCATACATAGCAGCTTTTCTATCGCCATTTTCAAGCCCGTTCCTCCTTCAGGCTTCTCATCTCGCTCTTCTTCTGCCCATCCTTTGCCACCAGTCTGTCGTTAGCCCGTAGCCACGTTAGCATCAGATGACACATGAGCGGCCACTGGCTAAGGTTTGATTGTCCTTGTCTTGTCTCCCTCCCTTTTCGAGCGCCTCGAGCTACGCCTCCGCCTGGTTGTATTCCATCGCGCCGCCGTTCCGAGCGCCGCCGAACGCGGCGGGCACGCTCGGAGACTCCTCCCCCGCCTCGAAGCTCTTCTCCTCCAGCGGTTTGCCGATCCACGCGCCGTAGCCGTGGTCGCCAAGCGCTTGGAAGAAGCGGTACTTGGCCAGCTGGAAGGAGTTGGCCGCCAGCTTGGCCTGAATGTACGAGTGCATGGCGAGGAGGTCTTTGCGGTCGCAGCGCTGGCACAGTGTGCGGAAAAGACAGAACAGGTTGGACTTGGACACGCGGGACACGGCCAGCTTGTTCCTGTAGGGGACCAAATTTGGAGCTTAGCTCAGGTATGCTTTAAAAGAAAAATACAAGTTGAAGTTTGTTTTTATTGTTCCAGTGGAACCGTAAAACCTGCAACAAAACGACCCGAACCTGAGTGACTCATCGTGCAATGTGCGATAACTTTTTTTCATAAATCGCTGACCGTTTACTCCTAGTTTTGCAGCTATTCAAAATTTAAATCGGCAGTGAACGGCATCCCTAAGTCGTGGACATAAAAGCCAAACAAAGATGCATCAAATTTCACACACAACACAACGCAAAAAATAAATACAGTCAAACCTCGGTTTTCGAACGTCTCGGTTCCCGTCCTATTCAGTTTTCGACCAAAAATTTCGAGTTTTTTTATGCCTCGGATGACGAACAAATTTCGGTTATCGAACAAACTGAGCGCACTTGAATGCACCATTTCACTCCTCTCGCCTTCCTGACACGAGGAAGTGATGCTTCCTCGGATAGACGAGGAAGTGACGCTTCCTCGTGTTGCTTTCCATTGTGAGCAGACGTGTTCGGTAAACATTTGTATTTTAAAAAGAGCGGGGTTTCGGTTTTCGAACAATTTCGGTTTTCGAACAGCCTTCTGGAACGGATTATGGACGAAAACCGAGGTTTGACTGTACATTCTGGTTTGGTGACATACCCATCTAGTTTGCCTTTGGTCCCATCCAGAACCTCCACACTCGTGTGGTCTGGAAGGCTCCAGTTCACGCTCGACTCCTTGGTTTTGCCCGTGTGACGTGTGGAGTCGTATACGCTGACTCGGCCCACCTATGGAGCAAACCAGATGGGATGGGATGCAACCGGTTGTTGCATTGCGCCTGGTTAGTATCGGAATGCTAATACAGTCAAGTACACACATCCAGGATAATTAGTGCAGCTGTCGTCGGATTTCACCTCGCAGTAAAAGTGACACACTCGTGTGGTGCCGGCGGATCAATACGCTTGTATCATTGATAAAGAAAACAGCTGGAGGGAGGGCTTCAATTAGTGAAAGGAACGCGAGGTGATTTATGACAGCGCTCTCACCTCAGGGTGGTTGAGCTGGAAGGAGCCGGGAGACTTTGGCCGAATCCGTCGCCATCTCTACCCAGCCGGCAGCACACGGCCCGAGTCAGGTGACCGTGGCTGTACAAATAGCCTGAAAAGGAAGAAAGATGGTTACGATGTGAAGAGAGACGCAATAAGAATCTTGAGCCATATGCGACAAAATGGTTTACCAAGTGTGATCGACTTCAGGTAGATGGGATTCAGAAAGTGAGTGAGCAGCGCCCCCTGTAGGCCCAGTACGTTCCAGCGCAGGATCTTATCACTGCAGCTCATGGTGCGCAGCCTCTCCCCATGCTGAATGCCATCCCAGGTGGGCACAATAGCGCTAGATTCAACAGGGATGGTCCCCTCACCTTGTAACAGCGCACAGACAAACCGACAAAGTCACACGGGTCCAAATTGTGCTCCGAATATCACCGTTGGCTCTCACCGTTCTCCACTTTGGTGCGCAACTTGCCCTGCTTGGCATTCTCAAACAGAGGCTGGTGACAGCCCACCTCTTCTCCTGTTTCACTGCACGACTTGTCGAACAGAGCGCCATCCCCGCATGGCGCCGTGCTTCAAAATAAGAAAAGACCCGTTTGAAAACACATATGGCGGCAAGGGGGACAGAAGGGGGAGGAATATGTGGGACAGGGAAAACATCATCTCACCTAATGTAGAGGTGAAAGGTGATGTCAGGTTTGATCTGCAGTTTCTTGTCCTGCGCGACCTCAAATATACTGTTGTCTGTACCCTCAAAGTGCTTCAGCAACTCACTGTACAGAAATCTAAGAGCGGAAGACAGATTTGTGAATAACGACACAGGAGAGACAGGTTTGTGTTCCCAAAATTTAGAGATCAATTAGTACCTAACAAACCCCCTTCTGGAGATGATTTCAGCATGGCCGTCATTCACAGTGTCTCCTTTGAGGCTCAGCTCCTCCCCTTTAACACAACGGTTACCTGGAATTGAAAATAAAAAAAAATCAAATAAAATAGATAATCAATGTCGCAGATTCCTGAAATATGTTACGGAACGATAAAGAGTTGTCTGGAAAAGACCGCACACACCCGTTCCCAGGCTGACGACAGTTCCCAGGCCTTCGCCCCTCCTCATGACGATGGTGGCCAGAATCTTGCGTCCCAGCAGACTGTGTTGGATGCGCGTGGTCAGGGCGTTGAAGCGCTGGTGGCTTAACATGGCGATCTGGTCGTGCAACGTGCTGCCGCTCACGGGAAGCTAGAAAAAGTTACAGTGACAGGATAATAATGACATTCTTATTCACTCAAAAACAATGTCCTCTGGCTGTTACGAAGGCATACTGTTAACTGTGCAGTCTGGACACATAAAAGCCATTTAGGATAGTTGTAAGCTTTAGGCCAGGTGAACAATTCTGTTGATTTATTGATGCAGCTGCTTGCTAGTTAAAAATATTTATCCATTGTGATGTTTCTTTTATAACTGAATTACGCGTGACTGTGCTGTGGAGTGCGTCGTCGATGGAAAATAAATTGGAAGGTGAAAAAGTACATAGCGAACATAAAGACACCGCTGGTCTCTCTGACTTGATTTCCTTGGATAGTGGCCACAGGCAATGACTCACTCATCTATTGTAAGTATCAGACACAGTGATCGACTGGTTAGCATGTCAGCCTCACAGTGCAGAGGTACCGGGTTCGATTCCGGCTGCGGCCTTCCTGTGTGAAGTTTGGATGTTCTCCCCGTGCCTGCGTGGGTTTTCTACAGGTACTCCGGTTTCCTCCCATATTCCAAAAACACGCGTGCCCGATAATGGAACACTTGAAATTGTCCCTTGGTGTGATTGTGAGTGCGAATAGTTGTTCGTTTATGTGTGCCCTGCGATTGGCTGGCAACCGGTTCAGGGTGTTCCTCGCCCACTGCCCCGAAGACAGCCGGGAGAGGCTCCAGCACGCTCACAACCCGTGTGAGGATAAAAAGATTTGATGGATGGATGTTTACTGGAAAGGGGCCACTAGTTACACAAATACATTTAAATATTAATTTTCAGTAATATTCAGCATCTATCATTCACATTTACTAGCATTCAGCCCCACATTCATTGTTGAAAAAAAAACTTAGAAGCGTTATTTTTGATTGTAGTACCTTAGGAACCGGACTAGGCATTCATGAGTAAAACTAAGAGGCTACTGGGGGGGGGGGGGGGTACCTCAGCGGGGATCAGCTCCCCAGTGCGGGCTGCCCTCTCTGCCTCTCCAATCAGAACGCGAAGAGCAGCATCGGCTGCTTCCTGTTTGCCCTGCTTCTTGTTCGAGGCGCAAACTGGCGGGAACCAGCGTCCACCCAACTTGGCCTGATATGTAAACCTGAAATCGGGAAAGGAAATCAGGACCTGCCATTTTTACACACCCACGCCCACATCGCACGACATTCCAACAATCATCGAGACAGACGCGGGAATCTCACACATACTTGGGCTCGTGCGCTGACCCCGACTGGCCAACCAGGCGGATCTCAGCGGCAAATCCTCTGGCCCTGGCGTACTCCAGAAGCCCCGACACGGCGTTGTTATTCAGGTGGTTGATGAGATCTCCCACTCCGGCTTCGTGGGCGGCTCGCAATTCGTCGGCTGTCAGAGGTGGCAGAGAGGGGCAAGTCCCACAGCTATCACTGTCGCTGGAAGAGCCGAGGGGCAACTGGGGCTGCGAGGGAGAAGCCCAGGAGACAAGGAAAAAAAAAAAAAAAGCTTTACGGAACAAACAGGGAAAGGAAGACAATAAAACCTGGAGGAGTTTGCTGATCTTATTACCCCTCACCTTGTTGAGCTGCAGCCTACCGTCGGCCATCAATTCTTTGACGGCCCCCTCAGCTGCCAGCTGGCGCGCTGCCTTTTTGCTCGGAGCCGAGGCCTCCGCAAACAGATTCTCTCCAACCTTTACTCTGTACATGAACCTGAGGGCGAGAGGCGGACAGAGCCGGTTGACATCGAGTTGAGCGTTTGATCTTGCTAGTCATCATCACATCACAATATTTGAAATGGAGGCTTCTAACTCCCATTGGATGACGGGTTAAGCACCGTATACAACTACACTGTCAATATACTGTCGCAATGAGAGGAGCTGGTGGTGCAAATCAAGACAGAATATGATATGACTTGTGGCAAGTTCAGAAAACACAAGCGGTCTGTGTGTCCGAGTCAGCTGACTGTGAGAAGACCAAAAGTAGAAATACCGGGAAAAAGACTGGCCAGGCAGGACTGTGCTCCTGGAGGAGGAAAGTGGGATGAGACATGTGAGATGAGGGGAGCATCACATTCAAAAAAGGAAAACCCCAGAGGGGTAGCGAGCAGACTGAATGCTAACTGAAATATGGCCGGCTTTTGGTTTTCTGTGCAGGAATGTTTAGCGTTACAGGAGGGTTTTACCACTGCACAATTCATGTTTTTTTGAATCACTTTTAGCATGTGAGCATCATTCTGTCCTTTGTCGCCACTTGGCTCATTAAAACAAAGAAACGGGGGTTTGGTTCTTTTCACCGCGCGGAGAGGTAGTCGATATTTCAAGGATGGTTTGGATAGCATAGAATAAAAAGCCAAAGGCTGTGCGAAAGTACCTCGGATCATGTGGCGGGCCAACTTGGCCGGTGATGATAAATTCAATGGGGTTCCCGCTGCGCTGGCTGTACTCCATCAGAACAGACACGGGATTCTTCCCCCCAGGCAATGAACGCGACAGTGGCTGGCGAGGTCCCTCGGGCATCCCCATCACTTCCACAGTACCTGGTCCAAACACGCCCCCCGAGCCCTCCATGGTGACCTGAAAAAACCCCACAACCCATCGTTATTGGATTGTCACGATTGAAACTGAAACTGGGACGTCCTAACTCACATCCGAGTTGGAGAGCACGTCCCTCGATTGGTTCATCCCAGCGGTACTTCCTTCATTCCCGTTGCTGGCGCCTCCCTGCATCTCGCCGAAGAGAATCAGCAAAGTGGCGGCGGCGGCGTCTTTCTTTGCCACCTTCTTAGCGGAGGCTTCCACGATTGGAAAGAGTCTCCCGTTCAGCATGACCTGCATGCGGAATCTGGCAAACGGCGCGTCGTTAAAAGACAAACGAGATGTGATCAGCTAAGCAATATCATTCTGGGTGCGAGCATTAAATGTCTGTATTAAAAGGTATTGATTTTTTTTTTCCCTCTAAGTGCAGCGTGGAGATCAATCAATGAAAACGTCACAGTCTGAGCCCGGAAGACGAACTAACCTGGGGTCATGGGAGGGTCCCGACTGGTCAAGGAGTATGAACTCACAGCTCTGGCCCAGATATTGGGCGTATTCCATGAGACCGCTCACGGGGTTCTTCAGACGAACCTCCTGCAACTTTGCCCAAAGGTTCTGTGGCGGCGGGGCGGCCAGAGACACAGCCACAGTACCAATCGGGTTGCCGTACTCGCCGGACGCTCTCTCCGAGTCCGTCTGTTTGCGAATGGCGTTCAGGTATTCCGGGATGTCGTCAGAGGCCCACTGTCCTTCCACAGTCATTTCCTCCTGACTTGTGTTTAAGGGCGGAGGTTGAGCCGTGGTAGGGGACAGCTAGCGGGAAAATAAAATGTGTTATTCAAATTAGGGAGCGCTGCGCTGCATTCTTTTGTCTTGTATTTTACTTCAAAAAGTCAAGCATTTGGGGAAAAAAAAATCAAGTCAAAGAAGTGGGCTTGATTTAAATGATGCCCTATGCAGAAAATGACTTTTTTTTTTTTTAATCCAAACAAATCAAAGGTAAACATATGAAGCAGAACGTACCACTTCCGTCTTTGGTATCCAACTTTCGTCAAATGGCAGCGGCTCAAGTTCTGACATTGGCCCAGGCGCTAAAAGAGGCTTCCCCTCATTTTCGGCTTTGTTCTGCTCACTCTGTGTGGCCTTAATGGTCCTCATCATCCTCTCTTTGCGATGGGCTGAGAGCTCCCACGTGGGCGGCTTGACGTCACCGTTCTTCACGACGTCGCCCAGCTTCTCCAGGGCGTACAGGGTGGAATTGACCTGCTTGGAGGTCTTCAAGCCCATGTTTTTGGCTAGCATCAGAGCAGTTACCGGCGCTAAGTCCAGGAGGTGCTGCAAGACACGCTCCTTCTGAGCTGACATTGTGAACATTTCTTGTGGCCGACTCGGACTAGATGAGTGAGATACTTCCGAAAGCGAAGATTCTGAAGAAGAACGGGAAGACTGTGTTTCTGTGTCGGAGTCTTCTTCTATTTCTCTTTTGATCGCTAACTTCACTTCAGTTTGTCGGGGGCTCCCAAAAAGAGACTTTTGAGGTTCTTCAACCTTTACAGGTTTAATATATAACGCCCACTTTGGGGGCGAAATTCCTTGCTTGGAGACTTTCTGCGAACGCTCCAACGAGTAAAGGGCCTGGTTGACTATCTTTTTGGGAAGATGTAGTTTTTTGACCAAGGATTTTGCCGAGACTCTTTTGCTTAGTTTTAAAGCCCTGTGGACCTGGTCCTGGATTTGTGGTGTGAGAGTGATGACGCTCGGTCTCTTCTGGTAGACGGACAAGCCCTGAAAACTGTCGCAGAGAGCGTTAGCACGTGCGCTCCATTCACTGCTGGAGCCGTAGGATTTACTTTGCGCCTGGTTTTGATTCGGGTGTCCGGCAAAACTGGGGGGCTGGCTGTAATAACCTCGACCCCAGGAGGGCTTTGGATACTGAACGTAGCCTGACTGCTGCTGGTATGGGGAATTATTTAACCTGACGGGTTTTTGAGGAGGGACTTTGAACTGCGGCGCCTCCGTGCGCTGTCCTCTCAGAAACTGGACCTGCAGGTACTGAAAGGAATTGAGGAAAGGTTGGGGATTATAACTCCGACTATGTGAGGGTGCGTTCGGGGCGGGAGGTTTCTTAGTAGAGCTTGGTATGGGTGGGGCAGAGGGGGTGAGGGGAGACGGAGGCCGCGGGGATGCTGCAGGACAGACAGGTCTGTGGTAGTGATTTGGAAATGGCTGCTGAAGCTGCGGGCCGCTTCTTTTGAAGGAAGCGGACGGGCCGGATCTTTCAGGATGCTCCCTTGCTTGGTAATATGGCGGCGGGTACCGGTAATACTGTTCGTTGTAAGGCCCTCCTCTACCTCTGCTCATAGCGCAGGGGTCGAGAAAGAAAGGGGCGGGGGCCGACGTGGCTGGATGTGCAGTCTATATACAAATGTACACCATCCAAAAGCAAACCCCGAACGTCAGAGGAGGATGGCTTCAGTGAACCTAGAAGACAAACAAAGACAACCACAGGACAACATTAGATATAGACTGAAGCAGGAAAGGGATAGAAATACAACAAGAAGAAGAAGCTTTTTCACGTTAAAAACCCCGCTGGTGACCCTTCAACCTGACATGATCAAATCGCATAGAATATACAATTTCAAGACCATATCCGGGGGCATTCTGTTACCAACAGAAATTCCTATGGTGTGACATTAAAAAAAACTATATCAGTATCACGGAGAAAAAGACGATGGAAATCAACACCATGGCTGCCAGCCCACCGTTGTACGCATATGTAGAATTATAAACTTGTCAGTCAACAAAGACATTGCAAGGTGACACACCGTCTCTGTATCAGTCGCGCAGAAACTTAATCCCTGGGTAAAAGGACACTCATGAATAATTTAGATCTCCTTGTGACGATTCCATTTTATCTGGAGCCTTCCAATGTTTTTGATAGATGTGAATTTTACACGGACTGTCGCAGACAAACGTCACCCGACAATGAAAAAGGCTCAGAAATTAAATTTACTTACATCCACAATACACTACATGCACATATACTAAATTAACTATATTAACTTGATATTTATAAGTTACCAAAATATATTATCAATTAGCAAGAGCTTCATTATCATCTCCTGGTCTCTCTTGCTCGGTGTTGCATGCTTAGAGACTCCTTTTTCGTCTTTGGTGAAAGCTACTTGTGAGTAGGGGAATGTATTTTCACCACAGACAGGATCCACACCGCACAGCTTGCTGCTGGGCACGGACTGAAGAGTTAACTAGCTTGGCACACGGCGTTCTTAAACAGTCGCAAAAGAAAATGGTCTTGGTCTTTCACTTGTGTAGCGCTTTTCCACCTACTAGGCACTCAAAGCGCTTCTTACTGATTTCACATTCACCTATTGATGATGCAGCATCAGGAGCAACTGGGGGATTGAACCCAAAAACCTCTGGGTTGGGGACACAACAATTCTACCACTGATCCATGCCGAAATAAAAGTTTTTAAAAAATCTGATGCTAAATGCTTTTTTTCCCCAAGCGACTTACAGTAATATCAGCAATACACGTGATCCTCACCTTATTGTTGGAAGTGGCTGCAATTAAGACTTTATAAAGAAGGTTCCTTCAAATGGGTGGCGGTGAACATTCAAAATAAAACTCCCAGTTGTGTGCTTCAGGTTAAAAACGAGTTATCTGCTTCTTCCACGTGACGACTGGTTCTCGGATTTGTCCACGAAACAAAAACAACATGAGTGATGATATAAGTACGTGATGTTAATAATCTATTTGAAATATACAACTGATCTCACGAGCAACCCCCGCAAAAACGATGCAAAAGGACGAGGTACAATAATGGCCACCAGACATTCGGTTTCGATTTCCCTTCTCGAGAAGGTTAACTTTGGTTTGAGTCACGTGACCGGAGGGCGGACTGATGCTGTGTGAATGTATTGAAAAAAAACCCTCTAAACTGACTCCTGCGGAAGGAGAAATTATGATGCGTTGTTGTGGCATTTGGGCAAAAGTGTTCACCACAGAAATAAAAACACGGCAAAAACATGATGTCAATAAAGAAACAGTCAGCGCACGACAGCACTTTAAACGCAAACCACAGCCAAGGAATCAAAACGCATTAAATAAAAAGCTTATTCTATTTTAAGACTAATTTTATGAAAGCCCATAACGAACAAATACGCATCACTCTTCTTCAGCCTCAAGTGTGCACCAAAACACAATGTAAAATGTGTTATTGTGCTATTATAGCACGTATTGTGGTGAGGACAGCATTGCGTGAATAAAACACGCGCACGTGAATTCGGTGCAATTTTGAGACAAATAAAGAAACGGTGACAGACAGGTGCGCCCCCAAAAGTCATTTCAAATTTAAAAGTTTTGTTTTTGTTGTTGTTCGTGGCGATTTTGAGGTAGCGAGACAAAGGGACAACAACCTCCACGATCTAACCAAAGAACACATGTCTTTAAATTTGATTAGACCTTACAGGGCATTTTTTTCCAAGCGTCACGGTAAAACGAATTAAAAGTGCGACGCGGTGATAGCGTCTGTTCAAGCTAATGGGGGCTAGTCCGTTTAGCAGCCTAGCTCCATTCTGGTGGCGGTCATATATACTGTACTGCACCGCCACTGCACCATTTCTAACCCACTAGCCTGGCGCACACACCACCCATTGGCTATATATCACACCGTTTCATCAACAAACTGTCAAAATATTTGACTAAACAAAGAGGAATTCCATCTCTTACCTCAATCCACTATTTTGTCCCCGCTGGCTCAGGGAAAAGCGTCACGGAGATGGAAACAAGCTCGGGCACGATACAGGGAATTGTGACGATATCGCCTTGCGACAAGAATGTACGACGACCTGTCGCGGAATTATGACGTCTATAATCGACGTTATTTTGTCTAGAAAAAGGGAAGAAATTACAATACACAAATAATGAAAGCCATAAATAAATATGTAGTTCTAACAAACAAATAAACGGATTAAATGACGCATAATGCAGAATAACAAGCAAAGCATTTTTGGAATTATAGTAATTAATTAAGAGGGAATAAAGTAACTTATTGCGTTTCAATTTATATAATTGTATCACTCATGATAAAATGTTTTAAAGACACCTACAATGAAACGTATTTTTGCAGTTGATCAAAAGTTAAGAGGGTTGAACGTAACTACGTAATTACGTGATCAGTTTATAGAAATTTTAGTATCACTGTTGATACAAAACTTTTTTTGTTAAACAGACAACACAAATGGGGATGTTATTGTCCTTAAAATATATAGAGCAGTGTACTATTGATATCTACTGTATAGAATGAAAATTCTGAAAAAGAGCGGGATCCTTTCATAGCATTCCCAATCTATGTGTCGTGGCACAAAAGTGTACTGTGCTGAGAGTCAGGAAATTCTTTAATGTCACTTATTTTAGAGGAAAATGATTTTTGCTTATCTACATCAGTGAGGAGTAACAGGAAGAGCGATTAAAATGCTCTTCCACTAGATGGCAGAAGGTACATAATTAACCTGTTTATCCACTTTTTGTGACATGAGTGAAGTGGTATATACTGTTAGATCTTTTTTTTTTCAATGTTAAATTTGTGCCTTGGCTAAATATAGGTTGGGAAAAACTGCTCTTCTCATTTTCATGTCTGTCTCGGGCATCCATTTGGGTATGCCTGACACATCTCTGAAGCACCTGTGCATGTGGAGAAAAGAAGCTACACAACATATACTGGAGGCGCCTCCACCTACACTTGTGATCATTCCATAGGATCGACCTATGACCAGTCTCCTACATCTATTACCGGGGTTGTGCAGCTCATCAGCCTCAGACCCGGATTGGGTCATCTAAATGTTCTGGCAAATTTGCACTGGGGGCACTGCAATGCATTGTTCAAGTGCTACTCCAATCCGTAAACATAGTGAATTCATAACACTGGCTCCTCTGATGGTCCTATTGAATGATTACGGCAAAAGATAAACTTCTATATCTAAAGTGCCAAAATAACTAAATGTCGCATGTGTTCACCTCAATGTAAGGCACTCTACTCGTAAAACAGAGCATCCTGCTTTATCCCACTAGTGTTTGTCTCACTCCATCTCTCTCCCACCTGCTCTCTCCCCTCCTCCTCCTCCTCCTCATCCCACCTCCCGTTTCTTCCCTCGCTCTGCTGCTGTTCATTTCACATTCAACCTCTTCTCACATCTGGATCTATCCATCATCTTCCACCAGTCCTTCTCTGTGCACAAACGAGGGGAATGCACGCAGAATGTTGCAGGCTGCAGCTCTTTGGCTTCTGACACTTGTCACCCAGCTGCCCGGTAAGTAACTTTAACAGGGCTGGCCTCAAACAAGTGTGGTTTTGTTTGTGTTTGCATGTCTACTCCTGTGTGTGTGTGTGTGTGTGTGTGTGTGTGTGTGTGTGTGTGTGTGTGTGTGTGTGTGTGTGTGTGTGTGCGCTCGCGCTTGTCATTATTGCTTAGCAGTGCATGAGAGTATTGATGAAACCATGATAATGAAATAAAGAGACAGCAAATAGGGATCATTAAGTGGTTACAAAACGACTTGACACTTTGGACGCTATCAATATGATCTGTGCGCATATATATAGAGGTGAGGTACTATAGGATATATATATATATATATATAAAGTGTGTCTGGACAAAATTATCCAGACACACTTCATAAATCAATATATTATATATTAATACTCCTTGCATCTTAATATTTCAAATTTTAAAGATACTCTGTACTGCTTCTGACTGTGGGAACATTGTGAGGAAGGTCCTTTGGTTCCAAGAGCTTTTTAAAGAAAAACTGGTGTAGCCAACGCATTCGGTCGGCCAATGCTTTTGTCCATATGCAAAGTGTGCTGTGGCTCTTAAATGATCGTTGTGTCCACATGAGTGTAATTGCCCTCATGAAAAATCACTGAATCAAAGCACCCTCATCTGGAGTTATGGTCTGCGGAATGAAAGCTCATTTTCCAGTCAATGCTGTGTGTCCCGGTTATCTCCACGTTTAACAGCCTCACTTTCTGCGCCTGAAATGAAGCGGACATCTTTACAACAGCAGGAAGAGATTGTGTGTCCGCCAGTGATCCATCAGGGGTTGTAATTGATTAAAAGTACTGAGGTTCTATTACTCTTTGGCTTTCTTCTGACACAGCATTTTCTTCTTTATGGCTCTCCTCTCCTCCCCCCCCCACATAATCAATACTTTCCAAATTCTCCATCTCTGCATTGTCGATCCACGAAGAGACCATACAGGGTCCCCATCAACGCTTTTTGCTCAAGGAGCTGCTGAGGATTATAACCCCATGGAGAGGCCCGTGGCCAATGACTCCCACAGCCTCACGGTCCACTTCTCCATCACGCTAATGCAAGTCATGGATGTGGTAGGCAAATAGACGCAACAAGCACAACACAAATGATGTCCCAAAAGCCCATAGTCCAAAAAAAAGACTTCATGACATAAAAATGTGAACTTTTTTCACCGCACATTAGGATCACTGCACAGCAAGCAAAGCAACTAAGGTTCGGCAAGTGCCTTTTCTAAGTGGCCGACTGTTGGCAACTAGTTTTGCTGCAATTTATTTCTTCGTAAATAAAGAAACAACAATCATGAAATTATAGTACTGATCAAGTCTTCGTAATAATACTGAAAACGACTTTATTTTTATGGTCTAATATTCATATTCTTCTTCTAAAATTAACATTTTACAAAGTAATTAAATTAAATAAAACATTTAAAATGATAATGTAATAAAAAATGAGAATAAATTAAACAAAATGATTTATTAAAATTGTAATTATCAATTAAAAATTGTAACAATGAAATCTGCCTTTCGCCCGATGTCAAGAACTACACATAGTATTTTAAATCGTATAATGTACCGGTAATCTGAGGTGATTTAGGCCTTATTACTTTTTTTTTTGTCACTTTGCAACTCGCTATGGGACTTCTCTCGCAAGGACACTCCTGTCGTTTCACTTCAGATGTTTCCTTTGATGGCATTTTCTTGCCTGACGGCAACAAAATCTCGAGTTAGAAGTTTAGGGGATATTCTCTAACTTTGAGTTCGACACCTAATAGCTTTGTTTACATTCGCTCCTCTAATTAAAGTCAATCAAAGTAAATCAATACCCGACAACTGTTCAACTGCATCCAGTAGGCTTGGGCTTGCTTAGGTTGAACAATTCTTTAATTGCTAAAAAGCTTTTTTATTTTTATTTTTTTTAAACCTTTGATTTTTTTTTTCCAGGATGAAAAGAACCAGATTCTCACCACAAATATCTGGCTGCAGATGGTGAGTTTTTAATTCGCCATCTGTTATTATAGCTGTGTCGAAATAGACAAGCCCACATAGCAACGCAGATGGCAAGAATAGGTGGAACACAAACACACAATTGAATAATTGAATACAGATACCCGCACAGGACTGTTGTATAATTTATGCATGTTATGCTGGGCTGACTATGAGATTAATAATCAATAACATGTCATCTTTACATCCCTCAGCAGTGGTATGATCACTACTTGCAGTGGAATCAGTCAGAGTACCCTGGAGTTAAAAACCTCCGCTTCACCGCGGATCAAGTATGGACACCTGACATATTCCTATGTAATAGGTAGGTCTCTCACACACACACTCACACACATACTGCTTTTCATGCAGGAAGATTCTTTATCATGATATATAATATAATGTCATGATTACATGATGTCATTTTCTTACAACATCCGTAACTGGCAATGCTAACAAAATGGGTAACGTCATAGATGGGCTAGCAGATAGCATCTACTGTATATGGCATGTTATAAACGCCTAACATGGATATTTGAACACAAACGGCGCAGCAATTCATGGAGACAGAAAATATAACAACAGTCACAGAAATGTATTCTTTATCATTTTGGAAAACGATTACGATTAGGGGAAATTACCGACTCACTTACAGTAGTTATGAAACTCTTTTTGTCTACACTGCTACCCAGTGGCCAAGTCACACACACCAAAAGGAGACACAATGAATTTATCACGATGCACACGTTGATTATCTATATTCTATCATGTGCAATCATTACAAACACACACTCATCACTGTCATTCTACTGCAGTGCTCACGGCAAATTTGACGGCACCTTTAAGACCAACGTTCTGGTAAACTCCAGTGGCTTCTGTGAGTATCTGCCTCCAGGTAAATTGCTATTTTAATTTATATATCCTTTTTTTTAGTATTATATTCATACACAATTACAACTCTTTTTGTTGCTATTTTCTCCTTCTGTGAAAAATATTTTCTTGTTTGCATGCCTCTGGAACACTAACACTCCCTCTTTTTTTTTGTAAGGAATTTTTATCAGTACCTGTAACGTGGACGTGCGCTGGTTTCCCTTTGATATTCAGCGATGCGAATTGAAGTTTGGCTCCTGGACGTTTGACGGCTGGCTGCTGGACATCCAGATGAAGGAGGCAGATGTGTCGGGATACATGCCCAGTGGAGAGTGGGACCTACTGGGTGAGTCTGACTGTTAACACCTTGGAAGGGTTGCCTACATTGGGGATGGAAGATGACAGAAGTGGGTGTTCAATATGAACCTTTCATGCCTCATTACGGGTTGATGTTGTAATGATATACCATACTGTGCAAAAGTCTTAGATCATTGCTTACTTTGTTGTTTTGTATAATAAAAATTAAAAAAATAAGTTTTTGCATCAGCTATATTTATGTTAAAAACAAAAATTGTTAGATGGTATGATGATCATAGCATTGCAATAAAACACATCCCTTGGTTGGCACCGGGAAATACAAATATAAAATGTTATGACCAATTATTTTGGCAAAAGATGAGATACGGTCATTTCAGTTTGGAATGGGCGTTCATTAACAGCAACCAGCTACATGCATTGACCGCAGCTTTAAATATTACGAGAATATGCCCCAGAACGAAAAACTAGACGTGCAAGGAGCTATCCCACTGGGCGTCCATTTCAGTATTCTATATTTAGCATGTATTTCTACCAAGAAAGTTGCTCCCCTGATGGGATAACCCCCCCCCCCATCCCCCCATAGAAAAGTCCCCACTTATTTTCCTTCTAATTTATAGTCTAAAATGCGTTATTAGCTCTGCTGCAGCTCCTAATTTAACAACCTACACAGGAGGTGCTTCGTTTTGCTCCGCTTCCTATGGTGGCGATGTAACCCGAATTTCAACATTAATCAGAACACTAACTTACAGTCTCAAGAGAAGAAAACGAGGAATACAAACTTGCATGCAAGAAAACAGTTCAAATGTGTCTGCCTATTTCTCCATAGGTGAATCTGCACACATGAACGGGCAGTCATCCAACCTCACACAACTGCACCCCGCCACCCCCCCAACCACAGATCTTGCTTTGCTTCAGAGTAAAGTGATATTACAGTATCAGTAACCAACAGTATTCAAACTAGTTAACTGCACACGGTTCTGATCCGGGTCATGGCACCAATTGAAAAGTTCTGGCAAACTCAGAGGATCCTTTTATCTTTAATGCTTGCAAAATTATACTAACAGTAACTACCAGAAGAGTGTATAGTCTCAGTTGAACTATTTCATGGATGCCAGGAAGATTGAGACATGCCGTGGGGCACATTTTCTGACAGACAGTTTTAACTGTCTTCAACTTGATATGTGTGCAATCGATAAGAAAGCCAAGCAAAAGCGACACAACAGCCTAGTTCAAGTCACCTATCTAATTATCTGTGCCAAAGAGGCCTCATCTAACAGTCCATAGCCTCAAAACCTCATATATAAGGACCATCATAATCTGAGGAGCACTTGTACAGTATTTTTTTCCTCGTCCTGACTCACTTGCTGCATCTCTGACCCTCTCGTGTCTGACCCAGAGGTACCTGGCGGTCGCCATGAGGTTTTCTATGAGTGTTGCGCAGAGCCTTACCCTGACGTGACCTTCGTGGTCACCCTACGACGGCGGACCCTGTACTATGCTCTCAACCTCCTCATTCCATGTGTGCTTCTCTCGTCCATGACACTGCTGGTCTTCCTGCTCCCGGCCAACTCTGGCGAGAAGATCAGCTTGGGTGAGGAGACACGAATCTGAAGAAATTGTGCTCGGGTTATAAGTTGAAACACGCGTGCCTGTCTACGGATTCAACACTCTTGTGGTTTTCCTAGATTCTTGCTCTGTCAACATGACGAGAAAAATTTCCTGTCACGCTTCGGAGACACTATAGGGAGAATTGCGATGGGACTGAGATGGTGAAAAAGAACAGACAAGAGGGAAGATGAGAGGGAAAAGAGGAAGGAGTGTTGTCGGAAAGTCAGCAGAATTAAAAGTCAAGCACAGAATACCAAATACAGTAGAGTCGTGTTTCCAAGTTCAACCGCAAGAAGAATTTTGCATATGGGCATAAGATAACACACGCACCAAACAATCTACCTGTTGATGAGAAGCGACAAGCATCCGTAAGCTAAGAAGTTACCAGCCAGCATGAGAAGCTAACATAGCAGTCAACATTTTGATGGACTCAAAAGGCACACAATATAATCAAAGGTCCTGTATTCATAAAAAGTTGCGTTACCAGCTGAGATTCTTATCCCGCAAAAACAGGAAGTGGTAACCAACCAACATTTCACAGTAAGAGTTGAAACGATAATTGGAGTGCACTTAACAGTACAATTCATGCACCAAAGGGTGGCTACTAAATACCTACTGGGAGCAAATAATGTCAGTGTCTTTCCCAAGGACATTTCAACAGCATACAGTCACAACGCGGATTTGAACTCCTGATCCTTAAATCGCTGGACGACCTTCTCTAACAAATGAGGCACAGCTGCCAAAAAAAAACGGCTAACACAAGTTTCCATGATATAACTTGACCCTTAAAAAAAGTCGCGGCTTGGAATTGATGCGGATTTACATGGGACAGGAGATAAGAGCCAATCTCTTTTTCGTTAATGGACGCTACAGCCTCTTGTTGCTTTCAAACTTAGCTTGTTGCAGACGTGTGCACATTTCATCATGACGTCTTAGATCCACTTTTGAAAAAGACAATTTGATTTGCTCCTCTTTCATCAATAACTGCTTCAAAAACAAAGTATATGCAGGAAAAGTGGTTAAGATTGCACGACTGTCTGTGTCTTATGTGTTGTGTTGTATTATTTTGTCATTTTAAGTTAACTGCTCTTCTGATGGCGGCGCGGGCACCCGCAGCGGCTCCTCTTGTCTTGTTGTCTGTTTGAGAGGGAAGAAATTCATCTGTGCTCTATGTTGCACATACTGCACATTTGACAATAAAGTTGTACTTGACTTGACTTGACAGTAACTGTTGCAAATACCACAGGTAAAATGCTGAACACACGCAGCGTTCATCCTTTTGACACTTGCTGAAATTAGGTCAGCGGAGGTGTGCTGTCACTTCATCCGACATGATAAAGGTTTCAACTCCAACTTGAAGGTACCCCTGTACACTGACTCTTCTATTAAAGATGATTATTTTTTTATCTCTTTCTTCCAGGCATTACCGTTCTACTTTCCCTGACAGTCTTCATGTTGATGGTTGCTGAGATCATGCCTGCTACTTCAGATTCCATCCCACTCATAGGCTAGTTTCTTCATTTCTTTGCAGTTTGACACTGGTCTAAATGGATTTTCAGGAAAACTGACCTCGTTGACTGTGTCTATCTCAGGTCAATATTTTGCCAGCACCATGGTGATTGTTGGAATGTCCGTTGTGGCGACAGTCTTTGTCCTTCAATTCCATCACCATAACCCCAAGAATGGGAAAATACCACATTGGGTGAGTTCAATCCTTCATGTTGTTACCTCTAGCAAGCAAGAAAGCGCAAAGCTGAGAGCTATTCGTTGTATTCTGTTTTCAAGCTTGTACAAAAACCACGTGGGTAGGTGACACACCTGCACAGCAGGAATCCTCTAAATGCTGGTGCTCAACAAAACAAACGTGGATTGGGGAAACTGAGGAGGGCGATTAATGCCAATCTTTGGTGGCATTTTAGGGTGTTTAATAACCAGCATGAAAACTGTAAATAGGTGACGTTTTCATCTAATAGCTTGTAACCGAGTGTACCCGGACTCTTGTCCAGTGCCATCAAGGATTGGCTCAGTCTCAGCCGAGACCATATTGAGGACAAGAATTATAGAAAAAGGATGGCTGGTGCATGTATATGACATCTTATAAACATTTGGAGGATGCCTGGTCGGACACATTGTGGTTTAAAAGCTAGTTGTTGTTTCCTCTTATTCTGTTGTTTCACAGGTCAACCTGGTTTTGCTGCAGTGGGTTCCTTGGTTTCTCCGGATGAAACGTCCAGGTGATGGAGCCGAACAAGAGCTTCACCACAGCCCGGGTGAAAGTCAGAGCAAAAGCCTGTCTTCACCTGCCACCACCACTCAGCTGACCTCCATCCTCCCCCAGAGCCTCGCCTCCCTTAGAGCCAGCCTGGCTCAGCTCCACCACTCAGCACCACACAGGTGCATCATTCTCCCACATTCCATCCACAGAGAACCGAGCCCTAATTTGCATCCTCAACCGAATGGTCATCTGCCCTATATGGGGTTTCAGGCCTTTCCGTCCACAGCAGAACTGGAAACTCAGAGTCACAGTCAAATGAGAGGCTCCTACGCGCCAGCAGGCGAAGATGGAGGAGCATTAGATGGAGGGGGAGATATGCCGAGTCATCCACATCTTTCATTTGGCAAATCGCAGGAAAAGCCATTGTCGCTAAACCCTGACTCAACAACCACATCTTCGGGGTCGTGTGAAGTAGATGCTGGGACGGGCTTAGCGAGGGCTGACACCTCAAATGCTCAAAGTGGTCTGAATGGAAGCAAGGAAGTGGACAACCAGCTCCAGGCTCTTCTCACAGAAGTGCAGTTCTTGGTAGAACGGGTTCGCGAACAGGACCGGCAGCTCAGTATCGCAGAGCAATGGCAGTTTGCCGCAGCCGTCATCGACCGCCTGTGTCTGGTCGGATTCAGCGTTTTCAACATCATCTGCACCATCGCCATTCTTATGGCTGCACCTAACTTTGGAGAAGCTCTGGCCAAAGACTTCCTCTGAGAGGCAACCAGACAGACTGGACAAAGCAAGCACAATTGCTGTTCATGTTTTTTTTTCAAGACACATTTGCCGTGTGCTGTTTGACCAAGCAACATAAACAAAACCTGAAGACATGAGAGCTGCATGAAAAATACGTGCCACGTGACATATCATGTTGCATACCGCATGCATGAACATGAAGTCCAAGCGTTTCAAAAAAAAAATTTCCATTGGCAATTAAAACAAACTGATCACATTTTCAGTGGAAAGATTGGTGTTTCTTCACAGCAATTAAGTCTTGCTATACTGGCATTAACATGGATGTTCATGACCAATATTTTTTCAGATCAGGGCCAGTGCGAGTAGTCAACTGTTGAGGACTAACCCATGCAGATATCAAGTAACCAATACCAGTAGTAGTTTTGAGCAACACATAAGACACAGACAGTCCACTTTTCCTGATACGCTTCCTGCGAATGCTGCAATAACAAGCAAGACAGCAGGTTGAGACGTTGTTTGAAACTGGAATTGCAAACAAACCAACAGATTAATAAATAATATTTATGGTTGGTGTCCTTGGACAAAAGTTAAATTGATTATTTAGTTATACAAATCTGATAAATGTTAGGATAACGAAGATTCGTTTTTTCATGATTTATTAAATATCAGGTGAAATTGATGTAGAATAACCATTTACTTTTATTTTCTATCTCCACTTGAGAACGCCTCTTGGCGCTTTTCTGAGAGTTTTTATTCTCCCTGGGTGATCTTATATTTGTTCGACAGCCGAGAATTGAATTTGTAACATTTTAAAAAATCCCAAATCACTGACGTGCATGTATTAGTTGGAACGCTTTTATTTTGAAGGTGGCCAACGCCACTCGCTGGCGTCATATTGTCGTAATGCACAGTATTGACAATCGCAATGGCGGCTCACTTGACTTCAGTTTTGCGAGTGGAGGCTGGCGTAACCGCAGTGAGAAGTTGACATTTTTTGATATTAGGACAACCACTCGTTGAGAAAATACCCGTTGAAACATATTTGAATATCAGACTTCATAAAACAGTTTTCCGAGAAATCTTCAGGTGGAGAGGCGCATGACGTTGCAAAGGCGAAGACGTTTCTTTGTGACGTAACAAAGGTGACGATGAAAGGGCGAGTTTTACTTCAAAGTGATGAAAGGGCCTTCGCACGTTTAAGCCCCAGAGAGTGTATAAATATAGAACTTGACTCTGCACACATCATCGTTCCAAACAAGCAGAAACGCGCGGAACACTCAGAGGACTTCAACAATGGGGAATCTATCTTCTATCAGGTACTGTATATAAACTTATACGAAAGATTACATTTGTTGAGAAAAAGAATTAAGTTGAGAAATTAGTTATTTTAAGTTGCAATTGCCACATGAAGTTGTCTTTTCTTACCTGTGCAGAAGATGCTGGGAAATTATTTCGCGTAAAATATAGACCAGACTGAAAAAGTGCACCCTTTTTCATATTGCTGATCTGTTTTTATCTCACGGGAGGCTTTTTAATATGTTTGCATTCCCATGATACTCAATATTTTTTTCTGTTCTACAATCTGATTTCCCAAGACCTTACTTCAACGCTGAGGCCTTTAACCTGCTTCAGGAGCTCACCGAGATGACTTCTTTAACAGAAAATGAGCAACAAATGTGCAATGCGGAGGTAAAGAATTTTGAAATGTACTACGGATATTCTGTCTTGGTGGAGCACATCAATAGCACGTTTTGTGTTTGTGTTGACAGAAAGCGTTCATGAGACAGTTTGTGCTCTTGGCCAAGGAAAATCGAGTACCACCATGTCTCTCGCCCAAAGACATGAAGGTGTGGTTGCTGAAGAAAAGAAATTTCCAACAAGAGTGAGTAGAGTGTGTGTCTTGTCTGTGTGTGTGTGTGTGCGTAAATCCAAAAGGTTGGCTGCATGTGGAAATAACTATTATTTGTGTGAATTTGATAGGTACCAGGAGATGCAAACGAGGATGGATGCCAGGATGTTTTATATGCTTCAAGTGGTAAGTACAGAATAGTTATGATATTGAATTTCATGTTTACAATTACAAGAGCACATTATACTTCCAGTTAATGTTTGCAATTACCAGTGTCGCTGCACGTTAAGAAAATTGTGGAAAACGATTTATTTTAGCGCATCGTTTTACTCAGTGATACTATTGTAGCGTATATATGATTTACAGAGTGAAATATTGAAGAATTTGGAGGAAGTCAAGAAATTGCAATATTCCATGAGAAACAATCAACATTTTTTTTTTCTTAAAACAGCTCAAATATTTTCATTTAAATGTGCTTCATTCATTTATAAAATACAGTAGATGAGTTTCACTTTTTGGCTTGAACTACTGAAATACATGAGCTTTTCATTATTGAGAGGCTCTTTCATTTTATTTTGTTTAAAATGTATTCATAAATGCATTTTAAGACAAGCGTTGTGTATCGGCTAATCATTTATTTGAGACAATTTAAATCCGAGAAAAATTCTGTCAAGATGCCCTTTTTTTCATTTGTGACTGTTTGCGGTTTACAGGCCTGGACAATGGAAAGGATCCTGCACTTGAATAGAATACAAAAAGAAGTCTACACTGAACTCAACGAAGAGGGACGCCTTTCGCGATTGCTCGAGAGGAAGGTAAAGAAAATATTTCCTACCCTTAATGAAACCACGTGCAACGATGGGGTCGCTTATCCGTTTGTCTTCCAAAAGGTCACACTCCAAGGCCTCGACACGTACTTGACAGGACTGCAGCCCCGCGCTGAACGGGACACCGAGACCTTCCTCTGCCATCTGTATAATGAGCTGATGAGGTCATTGGAGAAGACCAAGATGACCAGGGTACAAAGACAGTTTTTTTACCCGCTGTTTCATCGTGCTACCGGCACCCTGCCGCAGAAGATCACAGAATTGGCTCTGGACATCCTTCTGGAGAAGCTGGAGCCACCTGGCAATGAGAAACCCATCACGGCAACGTTGGCACAAAGAGCTGACGACGCCAGCAAGGAGATAGAAAGTATGCTCGTCGACGCTCTGGCTTCCATCCCCGTCCTGCATCAAAACATCGCGCGGGGCGATCTCGTCCGCATGTGCTCGGACTGCGCTTGGAAAATGACCCAAAGCTTTTACAAAAACTTTTTCGAGGGCTGGGAAAACTTCCACCCGATGGACTGCGACGATACCTCGGCCACTGCGCGGTGTGGCGTCATGCGTGCCATTGTGCAGATAGTCTACACGTGCGGTCAGTAGAACTCTTTGCTTCGTCACTGCTGTTTCATACAGAAGCAGGAAGTGATGGGTTCGGAATTTCCACATGTATATATATTTTTTTGTACATTAAATGGTTTCACAGAAAATTACTCATCGTTTGTTGGGTTTTTTTTCGTCGTGTGTGCAAGTCTCTTGTGCTGTTTTAAACTACAGTCAAACCTCGGTTTTGGAACGTCTCTGTTCTCGACCAAATCTTTTTTCTCGACCAATTTCAAGTTTTTTATGCCTCGGATTATGACTGAAAATCGGTTCTCGACCGAACTGAGCGCACTTGAATGCACCACTTGACTCCTCTCGCCTTCCTTACACGAGGAAGTGACGCTACCTCGGGTAGACGAGGAAGTGATGCTTCCTCCTGTAGCATTCCAATGTGAGCAGACGTGTTCATAAACTATTTTTTATTTTTAAAAAGAGCATGGTTTCGGTTTTCGAACACTTTCGGTTTTCGAACAGCCTTCTGGAACGGATTATGGTCGAAAACCGAGGTATGACTGTACTTGTATTCTCCCACCCAGACATCTGATGCAAAATTGGCGCATGAACACTTAAGAAGTGTGATGAATTGAAAGATAATTGTCATTGAAATACATGAGAAAAAAAAACGATTACAACCTTTAAACACAAAAACACCTTTTGTAGGAGATCTGTCTGTTTCTGTCGGAAATTTGAAAAAAGGAAGTTAATTAGAAGACTATTAATTGTGATTGGATGCATATGTCTTGTGTCTGCCAGTGGTCGGAGATGCGGCGCATTCTCTAAGTCTGGTGTTTTCATTTTTAAAGGGGGCCTCAAGGCAAACATTTTCCTTACAATAATATATTCTATGGGCCCACAATATTCTGATGAATGTGTCAGTGGAATACAAATTAAAAAGCAAAACAATCCATCTATTTTCAGCTATCTCATGGCACTGCAATCACAACACGAGACTTGTGGGCACACTTCAATAATTCGCATGAAATCTTAATTCTGATTCATGAATGCAATATTCATCCGGAATAGTTCGTTGATATTGTCCGCGCAAAGAGCATGTTACTGCAAAAACATTATTATTATTTGAGTTTCCATTTAAAGTGTGTTATATTTGTCTAATGGAAAACTTTTTGATGGATCATTTCGCTTTCCACGGCATGTTTTCTTAACTCACTTCCTGGGATCATATTGTACACCAGCAGCAGTCAATAGCTATTCATTATTTTGCGATGGGGAGTTGATACGGGTCGATAAGGAACGGCCCTTTCTCCGCTTTTGGGTATTTGTCTCCCACATCTCATTAAGGGAAGTTGGAGACGAGGAGTTGTATGAGAAGAGAGCAGGTTGAGAGAAGCAAGTGGGTGGACTGGCGGAAAATCCCCCCCCCCGAACAGGATCAGTCCCATTCCAGGGGCTCATCCAAAAGAGAAAGAGGGTAACCAGTGCTTCAATAAAACGGTTTTATTTAATATTTAAAAGAATACTTTACAATTTCTTACAAGAAGCCAACAATCTGCAGGTTGTCAGTCATTTTTTTTTCCCCCGAGGGAAGAGGGGATATAATGATCATCAATGCAGAAATTGATATCATTAGTCAATAAATAATCAAGGCGACAAAATAGTCTCAAGCGGGACTGAGCGAGTGAAAAAGAGACATGCACGCAAAATCGAGAACATCAGACACGGCCCATTAAACAAAGAGAATCCTGCAAAAATGGCTCCGGCAAAGTCAAAGCGATCAATTTGAAGCCCATCACATTCAATTACCTTCACACAACTCTGTTGATGTTCAATTAATCACTTTTAAAGGAAAGTAACATCTTGCAAGATGCATTAACCTTGCTATCACCGAGTACTTGAGAGCAGTGTTTGTTTGTTTCTTTTTAAAGTGTGTGAGGCGCAGCAGTTTTAAAAAAAACTGCTAATAAACTAACTTCAGCAAAAATGATGGTGGTGGGAAACAGTTTGAGAGAGAGAGAAAGAGTATAAAACTAAAAAAAAAAGACTATCGCAATTCCATTTGTTAATGAGGGCAGCTATTTAAGACCTTGTGGAGTGAATTCAGAGGCTGGTTTAGAAATACAGTACATCACACAAAGATAATTGCTGAAAATGTGCATAGACTGAGAACTATGCAGTATTCAATTGAGGAGCAATAGCATGAAACTGATTTTCACAATTTCGGTGTTCCTGTGTTTTTTTTTTAGCAGTCGCTAAAATAACGGCGCAAATCTTCGTTGACATAAATGTTGAAATTTAATATTTATTCTACGCATTTTTAAGCATTAGAAAACGGTAAGAATGTTTGTCCTTCGACAGAAGCCATGTTAAAAGAAAAAATATATTTCCCTACCCCATCTTTTTTCCATTTTCAAACATTTTGGAAAAAGCTCCAGGGAGCCACTAGGGCGGCGCTAAAGAGCCGCATGCAGCTCCAGAGCCGCGGGTTGTCGACCCCTGGCTGAAGCAGTTAAGTGCAGTTGTGACCTGCAGTTCGTTACCGAGTTATGCCAGCACTCAAATAGCGCATCTTCCCTTCAGCTAGTCCTATGGCGTAGCCACTTTAGAACGCCTCGTTGTCGGCTGTGAGCGCAAGCGCATTACCCAGAGATCGGCGGAAGGGCGAAAAATGTTTTTAAAAATCCGACTTGACAGCCCGTGTGTAGGCTGCGGGCTGGCATAACCGCGTTAGAGCGCCACATTGACTGCTGTGAGTGCGCGCATGTCACGGAGAAAAGGCATGATGAACTATGTACTCCTGGCCAAATTTTTTTTTTTAATCCTTCAAATGTGACAGGGTTGTTCATCCCCCTCTGTGGTGTGTCAAATTTGCAAAACTTCTTTCCACTTCACAGGAACTTTAAAAGGATTGACTTACAGTCAGTGAAAACTAAAAGGTTCAGTACATTCACTTCTGTGACAACGGCAGAATTCTGAGGTACTCTCATTTTTAAAGCAATTTCCCCCCCCACGGCGAATAATGCATAGTGAATTAATTTGTTGCAGGCTTAAACAGGTGGCATTATAAAATGTTAATTAAGTCTCCAGGCTATGTTTTAATGAACATTTTTGCATTCTTAAAGTAAGAAGCAATTTAAGTGCGGAGGTGGAGAAACGCTGGTCCGACAACGCCATCAAAGTACAAGCCAACATATTGGTATATTAAAACTTTAAATAATTAACCCTATGATCAGGCAAAGCGTTATCATCATGATAAGGCAGAATTTTGAAACAACTTTCCTGTTGGAGCTCCTGAGCTCTCTGTAAGTGCATGACTTCGTTTTGATGACATCATCATTCACGACACTGAAAACATGAGGGATCGGTTTTGATTAAAACAACTACTTTTCCCTCGTAAATGACTCCAGATACAAATAATAACAAATATCTCTTTGTATTCATGTTTCATGGATGTTAATGTTGCATATTTTGTTTGAATAATGTGCTACGCTGTAATTACAATCTCGTATTAACATTCCTCATTTGCCATACATCATTCCGGTGCCGTTTGAATTCGATTACTCGGGGAAACAATAACAGGATATTAAATTAGACAGTTCATCACATTAGACTGCCAACTACAGCGTGTTCAGCCTTCTCGAAAGTGCGTGTGTCTTTACGTTTAATTAGCATGAATTTCTTTCTTGCTGTTTTAAATATTTATCAAACGCTGCCTGAATCGAGGGAGAATGAGACATTTACCCACGAAGCGAGGACGCATCTGCAGTGATAAATTGTTTGAATGAAGGCCGATTATCAATCGTGTGGACGAGGTAATCACTGCCGGTGGGGGAGCCGGCAGATGGAGAAGGGCCCCTGCTCTTCTGTCTGGGTCACGCACACAGCTCAGAGGAAACAACTGTCATTTTTTCTCAGGCGAATGCCCCACAAAGAAATAAGCCCTTCGGCTTGTTTATACAATACTATAAACATATGAGGGTCAATGGTGGGTCAATGTGGAACATGCAGTGGCTTATTGAGCAGTCAGTCACAATTTTAAGTAAACGACAGTGCAAACTGCATTGACCGTCGAGGGAGAAAGTGATGGAGAAAAGTCTGACCTAAATCCAATTGAAAAGCTGGAAATGGGCCGTGCCCTCGCAATCTGACACATTTGGAGCACTTGCTGAGAGACTACGACCGAAATACGACTGAATACTCTCATGAAATCAAACGGTGCGTTAACAATTGTTTAGGTCTCACAGATGTCAGAAAAGATGTTTCGAGACAGTCTATCATGGTGTCAGAAGAACCTGCCATTTTGACAGGGGCTCACTTTCTATAACCTCACTTGATGGCATCCTGTCATCCTTGTGGGATAAAGCGTCAAACCATGCGAGACGTCTTGCATGTACGGTGGTTCCTTGAATTCTAAGCGACTTGGATTTTTGCTTTTGGGCAAAACTGCAAGATACAAGCGCAAGGTGGTGGCAGCAAATTCAACTCAACTCGCTTCAAAAGAAGTGAACAAGTCTTCAAAAAGAAGACTTTGAGCTGCTAAATGCCAATTATGTAAAAAAAAAATTTTTTTTTAAAGAATTCCGGATTGTTTATTTAAAAGAACCTCAAAACTTTGCCTTAAGAATATCCGCTAGCTTAATGATAACGCGCAATGCAAAAACGCCATAAACGGGTTGAAGAACAGCACTGGTGTCACGATGAGGTAACCCGTTAAGCAACAGACATCTGAAGACAAACAGAGAACGAACAAATGAAGGCAGTCAAATTATGTTTTCTTAATCTTGCCTAGGTCACTACTGAGGGGCCGGACCGGGGGCGTGGTATGCAAATTTCGGGGCCAATGTTTTTCTTGCATTTTGCATATGTTAAACAATAAAAGTCCGACAGGAGGACAAGGGACTCTAAGTGCGATCACGGAGCAAATCCCCGTCGTTCGCTCTCAGAGATCCACTTCCGTCGAAGAAAGACAATCTTCCCTCTGTGCCGAGTCATTTGTTTAACTTTGTCCGAGAAAAACTCTTGACAGAAACTAAGACTACTAATGATTGCCGGTTCCTGGGTCAGTAGCGAAACTCTTCATGTGTGTCTCCGTCTGATTTCGCAGCACAATGTGATGCAGCAACATTGTCAGGGAACTTCCAAAGTTCACTTGAGTTCAAAGTGTTCTGAGATATGAGCATGGTCACGGATCAAATTAGACTACCGTAATTTCCGGACTATAAGCCGCGACTTTTGTCACACGCTTTCAAATCTGCGGCTTATTTAATGACGCGGCCTATATAAAGACTTTTTTAACGGCCGCCTGTGTACCGTCTTTCTTTGTAAATATCTCATGTAACAATATGGGCACCTGCGGCTTATAGACAGGTGCGGCTTATGTGTGTACAAAATGTTTTTTTCCTTTAAAAATGTAGTGGTGCGGCTTATAATCAGGTGCGGTCTATAGTCCAGAAATTACGGTAGTTAGACCGTATACCTCAGTTTAGAACAACCTTTCCAAAACCGGATTCTTTTCTCATCTTCTTTCACTTGCCACATTACAAAATGATAAATTAATTAAAAACACCAAAAACAAAGATTCCACTAAGCTTGACTTATAATAAATGACTCTGACAAGTAATATCCGCACCATTGCCGCCATACTGTAGACGTCGTCACACGTTTATGTAAATGCGTGACGCCGCGTCACCGTGTGAAAGCACAATTTCAGCAATGTCTTGCTTTGCTTGTGGCTCTGTGTAAAAGTCAAAGGCTGTCGTATCTTGTTGGGGGTCTGACGAGCCTATTTTGCATCCATTTGACAAGACCTTTTCTTGCATGATCAGCTCCCGTGCGCTTTTACAACCCGTTACAACATGCCAAGCCTGCCTGAGGATCATGGTTCCATGCTCCAGATTTTCCAGTTTTCAAAAGTTTCAAAAGAGTTGTCTGTTCAGCTTAGTCTATTGAGGCAAACTTACCTGCCTTAAGTTGTCCGCACTTTAGTGAAGCCGTTCTTGAGGCGCCCAATGTCTGATTAATGTGCTGGATTTCAAAAGTTATCTACATGTTTTGTTGTTTTTGCAGATGTTTTGCTGGGTCTTATGAACGGGAATTGGGGATCTGCTGGATGGAAGCGTAAATGCTGACTTATGTCCTCAACAGCCGAGCGAGCGTCTCTGCATTCAGAAGAGCGCCGGGCTGGGCAGAGCGGAGGATTCTGCCGCGTCGTCAAGCGATAGCGATCTCTCTTGCTGGGTGCCTCCATCCCTTCGATGCCTCAGCAGCTGGAAAATATTCTGCCACATCAAACAGGACGGGGGTCAGAAATAGACCCGAGGAAAAAAAAAAAAAAAGAGGAAGGATCATGTCAGGCTTTTGGTTATTGGGACAGAGGCAGGCATACTGTAGCCTTACCTTGCCACACATACCGTCGTGGGAGACGTTCTTGTTGTCTTTGTCCGTGGCCTCCTCCTCCACCTGTGGACATTGAAAAAGGAGCGGATTGGGTTTTTTTTTCATCCACTGCTTGGTTCTTCTCATGAACTTTTTCATTGGCAAAAGCATGTACTAACATTGGTGTCTGGTGGAATCGTCACCTCTACCAAATCACTACTTTTCAGGATATCAAAAGATGCCACATTTCTTACCAAACACGGCATTGTTCAAACGCGCATATGCAAAATTAGAACATTCTAAAAGAGCTGCTGAAAGGCCACAACTCACGCCCAGATGCTAACACTGAACTAACCGGGCAACTTTAGACCAGTTCCCGATGTCACTCACTAAGCCACGCCCCCTTGTAGGCATATGCAAAACACCAATACTACAGAACGCTCAGTTAACTACTCTATAAAAGCAGCAAATTTCTTTCCATTATCATTTGTTATGCTTTTATACATAATTGAAAAACAATGGTGGCTGGAATTAATTGCAATTCATTTGAATGGAGAAAATCGATTTGTTATATGAATAATTGAGCAAGGAGCTTGGCCACAGACCAATTTCAACCTCTATGTCACGGTATCAATGTACATTTTGTGATGTAAACTTCTATCATTACCGGGTCCTTATCATTTGAAGGTATAAACTCGAAATACAAACAAAAACAACCAAAAAACACTCATGCTAACCCTAGCTTACCTGCGCCACCATTAACCTGCTATACTCTTGAACAAAACTCACAGTGCTTGACAAACCCTCATAGCCCTCCCTTGTTGTTTTTTTCTTCGAAGTGGAAAGTGAAACCCGGCGCTCTGTTGTGGGAAGCAGCCAAAACTGGATGGTCCTTACCTCCTTTCTCCACTTGAGCTCGCAGAAAACTCTCTCGAAGCATTCATGCATGTAGTTAAACTGCAATGACAAATAAGAAGTCAGTTGTGGTTGAGTGCAAAATAATGCCATTTTTTTTTTCATGTTTTAAATGACCAAAACAAAGATCGTCTTCTCACATAAGGTGTGAATATCTTGACCCAACGTGGTTTCTTCTCCCCCCGCGCGTACTCGAAGCAAAAGGCCATGCCCTCTTCGTCTGTGTCCCACCTCTGCATTTCCCCCCACTCAAAGGCAATCACCTGGTTCTGAAAGCACATTGGTGTCCATTTCGGACAGAGTGTTTGTTAGCAGACACAATGGAGAGAAAGAACGAAGAGCTGAACGTGAACATTCACTGGCCGCTTCATTAGGTACACCTGCATTTGATCCAAATCAAGATCTGCATCAAAAGGTCTGATTAGATTATAATACAGATCTGCTGAAGGCATCTCCTGTCGGTAATATGTAAATAAAATAGACTATGGTTATCAATTGACGTGGGGTACAGTATTGCACTGCATAATACCGAGAGCTGTGTTTAACATTTGAGTTGCATTATTTAGCAAATGAGTCAAAATATTTGCTGCACCTCTCGTATGATGCGACACAGTGTTAGCGTGTTGACCTCACAGTAAAAGGTACCGGGTTCAATTCCAGCTCCTGATCCGCTTCATCCTCACAAGGGTCGCGGGGCGTGCTGCAGCCTCTCCCAGCAGTCTTCGGGCAGTAGGCGGGGCACACCCTGAACTGGTTGCCAGCCAATTGCAAGGCACACACAGACAAACAACGATCCGCGCTCACACTTTCACCAAGGGACAATTTGGAGTGTTCAATCAGCCTGCCATGCATGTTTTTGGAATGTGGGAGGAAACCGGAGTACCCGGAGAAAACCCACGCAGGCCCTTGGAGAACATGCAAACTCCACACAGGGAGCTGGAATTGAACCCACAACCTCTGCACTGTGAGGTCGACGCGCTAACCACTCGACCACCGGACCGCCCTTATGTAAATCCAATTCGATTAAAAAAAAAAAAAAACATTTGTATACTCATATCTTAGCAATTAGAATATAATTTAGCAACCAGGACAAAATATGAGCTGCACCTTCAGTATGATGCAAAGCAGTACTTCACTGAAAGCATTAACCACAATAATAACAGACTGTTTCTTGTTAAATTATCTCTCCAGCTAGGATACAGAATGTATTTATATTTTTTACTCATTGAGTGGAATAGCTTTTTGCAGTTGGCATCTGCTTAGCTCAAGGTCAGCATCAGGTGTCAAAGTAAAGGAAGTTACTGCCCCTTGATAGTACCACCTGGATTTTATTTTTTTTTGCTGAGGCATACAGTGTTTACTCTTCAAAGGAATGACACATCCAGTAACCAGGAGCGGCAAGGGCATCTATTAGAGCAGAGGCCAGTATTGTTTCATAAATGGCCTCTGGATTGGATCTCATTAGATTGTGCGGGTGTACCATGTGACGTGCCTGGAGAGTGTATGTCTAAAGTTAAGTGGCACACGCTAAGAAAGAGTTTGCCCTTGCCTCGATTGTCCCCTCCTCTGTGCAGGCGTGCAGCTTGAAGTGCTGAATGCTGATGGCCGCGATGACGTGGCCTTTACGTCTGGAGTCGCACGAACAGTGAGGGAACAAGATTTCATTGTAGCCATCGCAGTCTCTCAGCAAACTCAGATACTGCAAGAGCAAAAGGGAAAGGACGTTGCAGGTTTAAACATGACTTGAAACATGATGAAACTTCTGATCTTTTTTGACAGATTGTTTTTAGTTTTACACAGTGCCACAATGGATTTTAAATCGAATCCACTATGTGATCACATTTGTCCTTGGACTCGGTGAAGCAGCATCTGGCTCATGACCCAGAGTTATTTTACAGGCCAAAAAAACGGATTAATAACATTTTCTTCATTTTAAAGGAATTGCTCTGGGCTTAATTCACACACTCAAAAACACACCGAAATATTTCATGTACCACGAACTTCTGGAGCTCCCATTTCCCCTCTCTTGCAATGGACTATTCCATCTTCTTAGAATGTATATGTTTATTAGTGTTATCAATTACAGGAAAAGTGTTGAGATGAGTCACTCACTTCCTTGCTCAGGAGAATTTCCGTAAATTCACACTTTAAAGGGATGCGGAGGGTCTTATGACTGGGTTTGCCTTGGGCACACAATTAAAATGAAATAAATGTGCCTCTTGTAGCTGTAAACAACTGCACAGTATGTCTGTGGTCATAAGGCAGCTCATGTTTATAAAACGTATGAAAGCAGCCGTTGTATTTGAAAAGTGAGGTTCACTACTATATAAAATGGATGCAGTTGTAATTTTGTGAAACATCTTGAACTGAAGCCGAATATCTATGACATGTACATTGTTTTATTTCAAATTCACTGCGGTTTTCAATAGGCTGAATTAGAAGAACTACATCATTGTCCAAATATTTCTGCACTCCCCCATTCTGCACACTTTTGAACCACGATGCTGTTGTGGAGAATGATACAAGAAATTAAATGACCTATTTGGCAAAATTGAACTTACCATTGTTTGAATGTGAAAGCTGTGTCCAGAATATAATTAAAGTAATAAAATGCCATTGTTTTATAACCCAATGGTCACTTCAGGAGTAGATATTTCCGAGAAAACATTGACCTACTTTTACGAGTTCTGACAAACGTGGATTGGAAAGCTAATGTAAAACTGTTACTCTGGTGTAGATGCGAGACTGACCATGGACATATTTTTCTGCTCTGCAACCGTCTGCAGCTGGTAGACTTCTGCTCTACTTTGATAAAACCTTTCTTGACATCCTCCAAGGCCTGTAAAAAGAGACATCGCTTTAGAGGGAGAGAAATATATGTCCCACCATGACAGCACGCACATACAAATCCAACATAACTCACCTGGTGGAAGAAGTAGGAGACAGCAAGTTGGTTGTCATTGAGCAACGTCTCCTCTTCGGTCGTGAAGAGCCACTTGCGCATTGTGAGGCAGGTTCTAGGGATGGCTGAAGTGTAGTTCTGCACGTACAACTTGTGGGGGAACTCGTTGGGGGCAAGCTTTCGTACTGAACAAAAGAAAAGAGAACAGCTGGAGAAGGCCAACAAATTCAAAACATAGTGGACAAATATGCCTCAAAAGATAAAGAAAACATGGGAGTTCGAATTATCATCATGCATAAGGGCCACAATTGATTATGATTTTGAAAATGGGCCAGGTTAGTAATTGACGTAAAATAACAATTTTAAATGTCTATGAAAAAGTGTTTTTTTTGGTTTATAAAAAAAATATTATTTAATTGACATTTTATATTTATTACTTACAATTAATTTGAGTAGTTTTGCTTCATTTGTTGAATTGTATTTTATTATGAAGTGGTTCCCCTATGTTTATACTGTATGACTTGTGCAATACTCAAAACAATACCTGGACTGTTGTTAAAAAGGTTTCACTTTATTTCCTCCACTGCAGTTTCTTTTTTTCCTGTTATACTTTGTGCTCAATTCCAATATTTACTCACAGAAGGTGTGGTTGATGACCTCAAAGAGTGCAAAGTAGCTGGCCGTTACGCTATCAATCCCTAGCTTCATGACCAAAGCCTGAAAAGACAAAGAAAGGGGTCAAGGATGTCGGTCATGAAATGGAATATGACGGTGATGATTATGATGTGATGAAGGTTTTTTTTTTTTTTTGGGATACCTGGTACACTTGGTCAGTGGTGGAATTTTTGCGAACCCGCACAGTAAGTGAGGTCTTATCGGGAACGGCTATTCTCAAGTCCACATCCCACAGGCCGTTGTAGTTCTAAATCATGAGAAGGAAAGATGTGGTGAGGTAACAATGCAGTGCAACACAACGCATGCGCAGGTTTAGAGGACAGCAGTCATTTCTTACTTCATCTGATTCTGACAGGAACTCCTGCATGATGTCACTTTCGCCAATGACCCTCACAGAGCACACTGCAGATAAACGGAATAAAAAAAGTAAAAGGGGAAGGAACGGATGTTTTATAAGTCCTTCCAGTTCAGTGTGAAAACAGTAAATGCTATTGGGAGTTGATAAATATTTATAAATACTTATTTAGGATGCATGCTGCAAGGTGCACTCAAAGATATTGCAGAGATACTTTCTCACTCCACACCTCTCTCCAGATATTCTTCCAGGCCTCTGCGTCGCGCATCCAGCTGCTGCTCCGACAGAGAAAAAGGCCATTTCCCGGGCAGCTTGGGGAATGTGAAGTTGGCAAATTCTCTCTTCAGGTTTTGGTGTAGAATCACAAACTCTCTGTAGCGTTTAGAGCAGAGCTGCCTTCCCGCCATGAAGACATTATATACCTGGAGGGAGAGAACAGACGGGGTTGAACCTGGGAAGCATTAAATAAAGATAACTGCAGTATATCGCACATTTCCTCAAATAACAACTACTTGTTTGATTAGCAACAGACTTTAGCGGTTCCACCGTATCGAGTCATTGACCCAAAACCTTCCAATACATCCCATCTTCCTCTCATGTACTCACCACAAACTTTTCCTGATGGAGCTCAGTGTGTTTGTAGCTGGGCACAGAGATGGGGACGGCCTGCTTGTCGGAATAGTCGTAACAGTACTGGGCCGAGCCATCGTCTCCGACATCCAGACAGTCGGCTTCCTGAGGCGGGACTGAGAGCACGGTCAATACCAGTTCCCGCTCTCCGGCCCGGATCAGGTCCACCACCTGCTTGTGTGTCGCGCCTTCAACATTCACTCTGTTTCTATTCAAAGGAAGAAAAGACGAGCACACATGTCAAAGGATGGCAAAATGATGAGTTATTCATTGACAGGGTCACAATTCTATACCATCAAATATGGAAAAAATACAATTGCTTGTAGCTGCAGAATTTTTTTTTTTTTTTTAGCACAAGATCACTTCTGAACATTTACAAGAGTCTGACACTGATCATTGACCTGAAATCTTTGGGTGACAAAGTGAACGAATAATCTGAAAAGATGTCAGCTAAAGTAGCATTCTCGGTTCAGACAGTATGTTGTCATTCAGGAGGTCCCTTGTACTTGAAGAGGGGAAATAGAAACTAGGAACACATTTGTGTTTGCGAGTCACTATTCACCCATTCACATTATGTACATTACTTTTAGTGCCCAAGCCAAAGCCCTGTTTCGATGTTAGCTCATTTAATAGAGCCTACCACCGCTAGCTAAAACATATTGTAAGCATTAAAAAATATACAGTCAAACCTCGGTTTTCGAACGTCTCGGTTGTCGACCAATTCGGTTTTCGACCAAAAATTTCGAGTTTTTTATGCCTCAGATGACAAACAAATTTCAGTTCTCGAACAAACTGAGCGCACTTGAATGCACCATTTGACTCCTCCCGCCTTCCTTACACAAGGAAGTGGCGCTTCCTCGGGTAGACGAGGAAGTGACGCTTCCTCGTGTTGCTTTCCATTGTGAGCAGACGTGTTCAGTAAACATTTTCATTTTAAAACGAGCGTGGTTTTGGTTTTCGAACAATTTTGCGTTTTCGAACAGCCTTCTGGAACGGATTATGGACGAAAACCGAGGTTTGACTGTATAATAATAAAATAATTAATATATGATCTGATATTGCCACAAGTGAGGGCCAGCCACTCAACGGACAGACTGGCTAACGGTCAGCCAGCAGCTAACCTGAATCACCTCAACATTCTTATTCACTGATTCCCACATCATTCACCAGGCCACCCCCCCCCCCACCTTTTAAAGCCACATACACTGAAAGTCAAAAGATATAACGTGGAATACGTGACGATGCTAATCTCAAATTGACTACAACAATTAATCCAATAACTACGGAATAATGTGGCATTTTTGTGCCAGCCAAAACCCAATGTTGAAGTGAGGAAAAGAGCCTCATTTAGACACGCCATCACCCCCCGTCTATGCAACTCACATTCACATCTAGAGCACTTTAAAAATGGACAATTGCAGCTGTAATTGGAAAATTGGAAGTTGGGATGTATTATTTTAAGGCCACCATGAAACAAGGATGGCATAGTGTTAAGTCTGTGGAGCAGATGTTTATAGTAAAGCAGCAGCCAAAAGTGTGCATTAAGCAAATTAAAACCATTCCCAGAGAGACCTGATGGTGTTTAGCGTTGTAGATGGTAGTACTGCCGAAGCCAAGGATAACAGCAGTGAAGCAATATGCACATCCTTTTACAATAGTCAGCTGGAACTCGGACTAACAGGAAATGTTTTAGTGGAACTTGTGACTCACAGCTGATCTGGTGTCAGCTGTAATTATGTCACACAGCACAGTGTTATGCTATGTAGATACAACAAATGAAGCCAGGAGGTTAGAGGCAGTAACCAGGTATCATGACAAAAAAGTGGTGACCGCTGTAAAGCACCGAGTTAGCGCTTTGGCAGCACTTCAATCTTGCGGTTTTATGACTCCATAAGCACCTCATGCAGTGACTTTTGGTCTTGCAGCTTCAGCACTTTCCACTGTGCCATCAAGGCAGTTGTTTTCCCGTGTTTCCATTGGATGAGTTGCTTTGAGATCTTTTGTCATTGTTGTTGTTAGTCATTTATGATTTCACCTCTTGGCAAAACTGTAGGTGCAAAAAGGCACATTCTAGTCAATGTAAATGTACTCTGGACATTTAATTTATTTATAATAATTTTTGTCTTCACGTGCCACCAGTTTTTGCATAAAAATCTATTTAAAAAAAGAAAAACAATTGTCCATTTGTCATATTATCATATTTTTCTATGTGTAATAAAACCTTTTCATCAGGTCCATCGGAATAAACTGGAAAAAAAAAAAAATGCTCCTCAAAATTAGAAAGTCAATCCTCAAATGAAGTAAATAAATAAATAAAACTATATTTATAAAAAAGAAAAACAATTGTCCATTTGTCACATCATATGTAGTAAATGATATGCAGTAACTAAATAAATTAAAATCTATTCATAAAAAGAAAAACAATTGTCCATTTGTCATATTATCATATTTGTCTATGTGTAATAAAACCTTTATCAGGTCCATCGGAATAACCTGCAAAAAAAAAAAAAAAAAAAAAGCTCCTCAAAATTAGAAAGTCGATCCTCAAATGAAGTCTTTGATTCGCAATTGCGCCTAAAAGAAAAACTAAATAGAGCCTTGCCTACCATAAACCAGATCTCTTGTAACAAAATCAACTTTGTGGCAGCACAGTGCCACGGGGCATACAAATGACTGGAAAATACAAATAACAAAGAGCAGTAGTAGTCGAAGAATAAACAATGAAGCTAGGCAAACTGATGGGCCAGACTGTTCTGAGCAGGACCATCTACTGCTGGGATATGTTCTCTGCATCATAGGCATGTTTTAACAGCATAAGAGCATTTGACTTTCAAGTTCTTTCGGTGCAGTGACAAAACCTGGACAACAAGCGCCCAGAAATAACGGGGTCAATCAAACTGCCAGGTTACTGCAGGCCATCCATCGACAAAGCGGGCATGCGGCTGCCAGCCAATGAGATGGCAACTTTGCCAGAGCAAAGCCAATCAGGGATGACCGTTCTTGTCTTTCTGCATACCTTGCACGCACACACGCGGAGATGATGCTGAAACGGATGCTGCACGCCCCCTCTCCACAGCAACAGAGCCCAACATCAACCACCAATCCCCCCACAGCACGGCGTAATGCGGTGAAATATTAGAGCTAGCCAGTCACAACTTAGTGATGCTGATGAGAGTTGACTATTTTATCTGTGATGGTACAATAAAAAGGATGCATAAATGGGGAAAAAAGGGGGCGGGGGGTGTACGTATGTGGGGCTGAGATGGAAGGAGTGTGACAGGAATGAATAATGAATGACCCTTACACAAACAATCCATTCACCATCTCAGGGTAGCTTTAACTGTGGCACTCACTGTTTTTTCCCGTTCATTTTGTACACAGACAATTAACAACACGGCTGACCCTTTAGCACAGCGTCCATACGAAAGTAAATTCCACTTACACCTCAAGAATCCTGTCCCCTTTCGAAATACCGGCTATGTCGGCGGCACCTCCCGGCAGGACAGCGCTGACGTGCTGCAGCGGGGCGTACAGCTCCCCGTTAATGCTCCGGAGCTGCCCTCCTTCACTAACTTGGCCCCGGACGTTGAAACCGTAGCCCGAGTCTGACTTGACTATTCGGATGAGCCGTGGGCCCGACGTCACGGTGGTGCTCGGGGTCTGGAAGCCGCCGCCGGCGTCGGGCGTGATATCGCCGCTCCGGGTGCCGTTATACGCTGAATGCTGAGGCAGCGGTGTACAAAATGCGTGCCCCTCGACATCCGCCATTTGTTACAGGACTTGTGCCATCCGCCCTAGTTGGGAAAACGGTGAATAAGTGACGGATATTAGCTGGGTAGCAGCAAGCTAATCAGCTGTGCTAACTAAACCATTAAACTGTGAGGGAGGGCGAAAAATGCCGAAAGGAGCCGATGATTAACGAGACCGCGCCTTTGCGCGTTCACGTGAGCTGAATCTGTGGTCACTGTTGTTTCAGCCGAGTGTTCCCTTCCATAACCTCTTTGAGCAAAGACGCGCTTTACATTCGGGAGGGAAAAAAATCTCTTTGAAACAAATCTCACGGAAAACCACCAAACAAAAACGTCACAAAACGTATGAATACCGAAATAAAAGATAACGTACTGTAGTCTGCAATTGATTTTTATAAACTGTAATATGGGTTTAGTTTAATACAAAACTGGCTTTATCGTAGGAAGCCATGACATTCGAGTTGCCAAAAATTAAAGTAAGAGTAATGTTAGTTTAGAATAATATTACTCAAGTAAAAGTAAAAAGCACACCTCCAAATAATTACTTGAGTAAGACTAATTGAAAAAAAAACCTACTTGAATACAGAGTAACTGGTAAGTTCCTGATTTATTTTTTAAACAGCACTTGAAGGTCAGACAAAATATAAGATAGCAATAGGCAAATTCAAATATTACCCACCAACATAGCGTCCTTCTTTAAATTAACTTTCTCTACTTGTGTGAAACTGAGAGGTTCACCACGTTGAAATGATTAATTCTACAAATCATATATCATTTGATTAAATCGGACTTCGACAGGTGGACTCGCCCTTATCCGACTGACACGCTTGATTATTCAAAAACTCAACACTAGGTGGCAGCAGTGATGTAAACACAGTCCATTGGATATCCATGCAGTAACATTTAAAGTGGAACCGCGTTTCATTGTTTCACACAAGACAGTTAAACCAAATAAGATATGTTTCAAATTTAGAAAAGAAGCCATTTAGCTTTCATGATATTTTATGGATGATACTGTAATACATTGAAAAACATTTAGCACGATTCTTTGAATGTACTTAATTCGGACATGTCTATCATTTGTACACGATTAAAATGTGTTCAAGTTCCATATTTGATCTGAATAGTTTCAAGAAAGAGAGTACACACAATTATGTCAGTTTCCACACATTTTAATCATGTGTAATCAAAAAAAGACATACTTTTTTAAAAGTGTATAGGTTCTCGAGGACTTCATGAATCAGGAATCATGTTGTGCTTGTTAAGGTTCCAACAATTTCAAGAATGTTGCCGTAAGAACGCAAAACTCATTGAAGTCGATCACACCGTCACCATTGGAATCCAGCTTGCCGAAGAACTCCTTCAGTGACTGATTGCTGTCGAGCTAAATAAAAACAGATATAGTCAAGCCGCATTGGAATGTGAAGGAATTTAATCTTTCTCTCTCTCTCTCTCTCACCTCTATGCAGCACTCTTTACGGAGCATTGAAGCAAAATCTGCTTGAGTCATACTGGTTTTGTCTCCTGATTTCCCTGCATACTCCACAAATGTTTCCTGGAGAATGCACACCGCTTGGATCAACCTTGCTCTAACGCTCATGTTGGCTACGGATGGAGAGAACATCATATGTATATATTTGATGCTTAAAATTCATTATTTTGGAAAGAAACGGCCACTTACCAAACTTGTGTGATCAGTTGACGAGCTCAAATGGCGCCGGGTGAGGAAAAAATGTCAAAGGAAGACGGCTCACCTGTTAAACAACACTCAGTACAACGCCCTTTTACTCCCACCTTTTTGATTGAGGTGAGGTGTTTTGTCTGAACCACTGCTAGTTGTTTTGTCATGCGTCGGTATTTTTAAGTGTGACAAGAATTTAAAAAGCATATACAGAACAGTGGTGCCTGAAATACAAGTTTAAAATTGAGCTCAAGTCTTTTACGGTTGTCTAAAAGTGGCATTTTGATTAATATTCCATTTTTCGTGCATCTCAGGGGACAGCCATTTTGTCATTCTACCACCCACTGCCATTGACTGAAATTGACATGAAAGTACTGTACTCTATTACGAACGTCATGTGACCAAGCCCCGAAAACTGGTGATCCGTGACATGAACAAGTCTGCTTACTCATATTTCCAGGCACCACTGTACATGTATGTCTTACGTGTAGCAACACGGTGGACTAGAAGAGCTTCCACCACGATTCCCAAAACATGATCGGTTAATTGAAGGCCCTAACTTGCGCCTGTGTATATTCTCATTCATTCAGGTTGTAATATTCTCAAAACATCAAATCTATCACAAGTGGACGGCAGTAATTCCTCATTTATCGCGGGGGTTATGTTCCAAAAAGAACTAGTGATAAGTGAAATCCGTGAAGTAGTGAACTTTATTTTTTTACAGTTACTACACAATAATTAACTATATATACAATGAAATCAAAGACCAAACTCTGTTTTCAGGCCCAATTACCAAAACAAAAACAAAAACAATGTTTTCAACAAATAACTATAATAGTTTTTGGAAATACTGTACTGTTGAAACACAGCCCCGCCGCCGCGTTCTGATTTAAAGGGTTAAAAGCATTAAAAAACTGCACCAAAAAAATCCGTGAAACAGCGAAGCCGCGGAAAGTGAACCGCGTTAGAGCGAGGGATCACTGTATTTAGTTTTTCTGAGTAGACATTTTTGCCTCTCATCCAAGCATGGTTTCATCATTTCATGCACATGGACGAGCTAAGACAGTTCTATCCTGAGTGTTGCCATGGAAACCCAATTACAGTGGAACCTCTATTTAATTAACAAATAGGTGGGAGGGGTCAAGCAGTCCATCAGTTTGCTCAGAGTCAGATAAGATCCAGATCACCGGTGACAAGTGCTCCAAAGCATGGATGGATGGCTCTCCAATAAATATTTAGCACTTTAGCCAAAGCACAAATACATTTGCAAAGTTGTGAACTTTCCATCATGAAGGGGAATTGATGGAAAATATTTAGCGTAGCACCATTGTGGACTCAAGATCACAGGATAGGGCAGGGGTCACCAGCTTTGGTCGTCGATGGCCCCTGTATTGCCTGTTTTACAGACGTTTTCCTCCTCCAACGCACCCGATTCAAATGATCAGCTCATCGGCGAGCTCTGCAGAAGAAGCCTGATAACAATCCTGACCAGAGTTGCAACCCCTGTGATAGAGCTAACGAGCATTGGTTAAACTGTTTTAGAGTCATTAACATAAGCTACTGTCTCGCCGTTTGCTTTATATCGCATTCAAAGCAACGCATTGAATGCGGATGTTTTGGCATGCAACCTGAGATGACTTTTTTTATTTACTGGTTGGTACTGAGAAATGTGCTTCTATTTTTGAACCCGTTTTGCCACAGACACACCTTGTTTTGTTGCAGAATGCAACAAGTTCACACATCCAATTTGATGTTGGCAGTGTAACTATGAAAATGTCAAATGAGCATTTGGAGACGCAAGCAACAACACACCACGGATAGTAAACGGCAGACTACACTCTTAATTGTTCACCAGTCAGTCGTAGGACACATATAGAGAAGAACAACCATTCACACCCACATCCACACCCTCACTGAGTCATCACCTTTTTCAGTGATGAAGTAATCCCAAAATAAATAGACAGGTTTACCACAATTCTTTTAACAGCTTTCGTGAATGCCTTTTTGCTGTCATGGCAACTGCCACAACACAACATGACATGACCTGATCCGACAAGAAATGACATGACAATAACCTGACTGGGCATGGCGTGATGTGACGTGACGTGACGTGACGTGTTGTGACATGATATGACATGACCTGACCTATAGAAAACATGTAAGCACAGGTAGAGCATGCAAACCTCAAATGATGTACTTTTAATTAAAGTATGTGAAGCATATTGATTTACACTGTGTATGGAATGCACTATAAATCAGTCATTTTTTTGGGGGGCGGGGTAAACATCTAAACAATGTGAAAGATTATTTTTCTTACTAAGCCCCCTGTATAATACCCCCCAGCCCCAATTGATTTTTTTCTTTTCTTAAAAAAATAAAATGAATAAAAATATATTATATATATATATACCTACCTATATACCTATATATATATATATATATATATATATATATATAGATATACCTATATCTATATACTGTACCTATATGTACATATATATATACTGTATATATATATATACTGTATACTGTACTGCATATATATATATATACTGTATACTGCATATATATATATATATATATATACAGTATAAATGTATGTATAGATATATATCTATCTATATATATATACATGTATATATATAGTTATATCATTATATAAATTTTTTGATGGGATTTTAGCTGGGATCGAAAACTGTGAAGCCGAATATGTATACTATAAAATAATAATAATAAATGTACAGGATCACCAATAGGAATATATTGTGCTTTAATTGACTTTCATTGATAAAAGCAAACTGAGAAACAGCACTAATAAATGACAGACCATTATAAGCATTTCATTCATCATCACAGTCCCTGCCGCCCCTGCCGCCTCTGCCGCCTCTGCCACCCTTGCCACCCTTGCCACCCTTACCACCGCCACCCCGACAGTCTTCATCATCATCGTCACTGCTCCTTCCTTTGCCCCTGCCACCCTTACCGCCGCCACATTTTCCGCCTCGACGGCGACCCCTCCCTCCAGCCTTTCTGCGTTGACATTTCGTCATTTTGACCATGCACATGATGTACTCCTGGAAGCTGAGCTGGTCGTCATCGTTCTTATCCAGCTCGTCAAAGACCTCGTCGATATCGCATTTCTCTAGTTTTCCCTGTGAACACGCAAAAAGGGCCACTTGACAAAAAAAACAAAAAACGACACATAACCGCGTTCTGCGGTGAGAATAACTTTGCTGATTTTTCACTTACTTTATAGTCAGGGCAACTGATTTCATCGATTACCAGCGCTTTAAACTCATCCCTGCTCAAACAATCGTTATCCTCACTGGCGTACTCTTCAAATAGATCCACAAATTTTTGAATGCACTCTTCCAGTTTCAACATGGCTGCTTTGGGAGCGGGACAAAAATCTGTTTCTGGTAAGGTTCTGGAGAAACAGGAGAAAAAGGCCTTGATTTAGGATGGTCGAGAGTTAGGCTCAAGGGTCAGGGATATTCACCATGTTTGCAAAATAGACTAAAAACCAAACCAGAAGTTGTTACTAATGCACATAGTGTTGCAAGATAGATAAAATAATGTGGATAATGTTGATAGTCTCAAAGATAGAATCATACAGTTCATATCAAAAGTTCCATCAGTACTTACGATCTTATCTGCTTCTCCAGCAAGGCTAGTGTGCGAATGAGGTGGAATTCTCTTATACAGTCAACACAATAGCCCGATGACTAATCTTACTGATGAGTAGGTGTGCAGTGCATGTGGAGCAGGCGTCAACATTTTTGCAAGACTGCCAAAGCACTCCAGGTCAAGTTGTACAAATGTTTTTGTTTTGTAGATAAGCAATTTTATATTCAAGGGATTTAATCGCATTTTTCCCCCAAGAATATCTGGGATGTTTCAGTTTGAATCAAAACTCATTTTAACTCAACTCATCTTTTTAATAAGCCTGGTTTGTTAAAAGTGGATCGTGTTGAACTGCATCTGTGTCAGGCTGTCACTATCAAAGATATTGAAAGTGTTCAGATTCGCCTTTCGTCCTTTTCGACATGGTGGTGATTCTGATGGCAACAGTACTGTATATTTTGGCAATATAACCTGGGTTAAGGCCAACCTCGAATCAAAAAGACAAGTCAAGCCAATGCTTGACACTCTGCGTGGGCTAATTTCAAAAGAAAAGCTTTACAAGGTGATGGCTTGTTACCATTCTGTATTGTGGCACTGTCTTGACTTGTTTTGTCAACTGGAGGCTGACCTGACCACAGTCAATAGAAGCTAGGATATCAACATGAATGATAAGAGGACAAGGTCTTGCGAGTCAGCCAAGTCGAAGCTGGCTCCGTAAGTGGCTCTGCCGGATGTGTAGCTTGCTGCTGAATAATTTGCATATTTGTCTTGTGTTGTTCGTACTGCAAATAACCTGAGCAGAATGGGACTGCTACATGTCTCATTCTCATGACTTGGCACTCTCAATTGACTGAAAAGACCTAAAATGGCTGCCCATATAAATGAGACGATGCCATGTTTTACAAGAATTATGTAGAGAATTATTTTTTTTTGGTAGACTTAATTTAAAAGCATTACATAATGAAGATTAGATAGATTAACATCTAAAATGTACGTTTTGACATCTTGCGTTTAGTTCCCCTGTGCCTTTTTGGTCCAGAAGTACAGTGCCGAATGTGCGTCACAGGCGAGATGATGTTTTTTTTTTGTCATGTACGCAACTGTTTTTCCAATGGATTAAGCTTTCAATAAAATGTATGCGTGACAAACCACTTATATTTGTAACAGTAAAAATATGTGGGTTGGAATTGTTGTTATGTGAGTCTGAATCTAATTACTTTCCATCAGAACTGTTTTCATGTGATTATGAATGAAAATTATTTGGGTAGAATTGTTTTCATGTGAGTATGAATGTAAAACCTATCAGTGCCCAGTCTTGTGAATTAAAACGCTAACTTTTACGTCTACGAAAACACACAGTGTTGTGTCTTTACCTTGCAAGCTAATGACATGCCTCAGTGCAGTGGTTCTTAACCTGGGTTCGATCGAACCTCAGGGGTTCGACGGAGCCTCTGCCATGGAGGGTATGACACTCGCGACTCAACATGTTAATTAGTTATGACACGCCCACTTGGCCATCACTGGCTGCAGATGATCACATGACATTGCTTGTCCAATCAGTGCTGTAGGAAATTTACTTCGCTTCGTCGTCAACGTGTGACTGTCGTGATAGTATGTCGTACATTTACAACAACAAAAAAAGGTATACTTATCTCTTGAAATTTTATTGACTGTGTTTCTGTGTTTCATAAATTCGTTTTTTAATATCTTGAATTTGTAAAATACTGTCCAGGTATATATATTTATTTTTCACTCATGAAGGGTTCGGTGAATGTGCATATTAACCGGTTGGGTTCGGTACCTCTAAAAAGGTTAAGAACCACTGCCTCAGTGCTAGGCTGCTAGCATTCCGATTTGGCTAGTGCTATCTAATTAGCACTGGCATATAAAATATGAAACATTTTGAGACATCACGTTGATCAAAATACTACTTAATCTATTCATAAATGTGTGATTTAGCTCTTAAATAGGACCACTGGTCAATCTGGTCTCTTTATTTTTGCTAATCCTCCACTGGCTTTTTGTTGTCAACATACGGTACATAGCATGTACCACATTTGGAATTGAGGGATTATAAATAGTTTTCGTCTTCTAAAAGGGGCACATGTCAGGGAAAAAAAGCTTGAGAACCACTTCAATAAAGAGACAGGACCCTGAAACTGATTTTTTAATTTACTTCCCGTCTTGAAAAGAAGAATGCAAAAAAATACACCAGCAACTTTGTAATGGACCCAAATTAAAGAATATCTTTGTGGTTAATTTTACCAGTATAATACCATATCTTATATGATTATCACTGTATTTTTTAAACTCCTGACCCTGGCTTATCCCTGCGGTAGTACACAATTGCCAGCTGAGTCACAGCGCCACCGAATTCTTTGAGTTTGAGCTCGTGATCTTTGTTCTTGTCCATCTGCTTGAACGCCTGTGTGATAGTCTCCATCGTGAGTTTCCCCTGTCAAACCCAGAATTAAAATGTTAAGGCACAGGAAATACTGCACACACTCAGAACTATGTCCTATGCTGTGAATGCGTTCACGGTGTTGCCTGAAGTCCCTCACTTGAAAGTTGTCGATGTTGACTTCATTCTCCACCAAGGCTCCAATCTCGTCCTTGTCCAATTGCTTTTTCTTTTCGTCGACATTGTTGTATTCATCAAAGAGGTCTGACAACGTTGTAACGATTTCATCCAGGCGGCCCATGGCTACTGAGGTTTGCGAAACGTCTTCTTCCTATAATTGTATTGAAAGAACAGGAGAGATTATCTTTAAAACAACAAAAAACAAACAAACAAAAGCATCAGAATTTGAGCGTCACGCACGATTACAGTTCAGCCAAACACGCATCCAGCGCACTCAAACTCCATCACGCAACTTTCTTGAGCACTTACAGTTTGTTCAGCAGATAAGATGCGATCTTGTGTGACTCCCCAGAGGTGTGTGACAGACTCAAGCAAGATGCATCATCTTATTTTGGACTTCTTATAATGACACACACACATACGCACATGATATAATGTAATTAAATACCGGTAAAATGTTTTCGACACCACCTAGACCGGTTTCACCTTTTCGACTAAACCCATGTAATTTGACAGTGAAACCGCTTTCATTCATTCATTCTGTATTCGGTCACCTGTCTGCTGGCGCCTATACACCTGTCTTTGGGTAAGAGGAACTTTCTGAACTGGTTGCCAGGGTACAAGTACACAAATAACAATTAACACTCACTTTCACACCTAGGAACAGTTTAGTCCTCAATTAACCTTTCACGTATGTTTTTAGAATGTAGGAGGGAAAAGGAGTATCCGGGGGAAACCCATTGGAACCACTTGCACATGTCAAAACTATTAAACGCAACGAGAGTTTTACCAGCTCATTGTTTGAGGTGTAATGTACTTACATTCAATTAAATTAAAAAAAGAAAAAGAAAAGAAAGACAGATGCCTGTGTACTTGCCTCGTTTGTGTTAAAAGATGCTCAGTGAATTAAAATACTGTAATTTTGCCATTTTATTGTTATTTAACTCCCTCTCAGGTCTGACCTTGTCATGTTAATGGAGGTTGCGTGTTCCAATAATCTGGAGAGCGTGACTGTCTGCAGTTCGCTTCTGGTAGAGTCACACTTGGCAGGCCGGTTTTCAGGGAACGTCAGTCAAAACTTGTATTTTTCCATTTCGGGCCATTACACTTTTTGCTTTTTAGCATTTAGTAGTGGAACAGAAGGAAGGAGGAATCACGACCAAGTTCACTGTGGGTGACATGGCCTAGAGCAGGGTCCCCAACTCGTCCCCAACTCGTGACCGATTACGCTAAAAACAAAACGCCGGAGCTCGCAAAATGAGTTTAAAAAACTGCTGGAGATCGCAAATGACGGCGGCCTTAAAAGTACGTTCGAGACAACTGGATTAAAGTCATGGCTGAATACTCTGGTGGGGGTTTTCTGCAGCAACAGCGACTAAAACAAAATAACGAAGTAGGCTGGACATAAACCACACACTTGAGGTGTCATTGTCCCCTATTACCCCGAGATGGGACCGTCTGGTTGCAGAAAATCAAGCTTGGGGCTGTGGTGAGTCTCATTTTCATGCACTTTGAATTTGCGTTGTATCGTATTTTGAAGGCATTAAACATTACCATAGCGATCAGAGTGTGGCGGCCAGATTAGACGCTCCTTGTGTTTATTATTATACTGTATTTGGAAAACACCACCGTGTTCATGCAGCTCATACCATATTATTTTGTTGTATTATTTCCGCCACACCTTAAATGCCGGTCCCTGAAAATTTTGTCTGACATAAATCGGTCCGTGGGACAAAAAAGGTTGGGGAACCCTGGCCTAGAGCGACAGCGCAATTATAAAATGCGTAGTCATTGGGAGAAATGACGCGCCACTAAACCTGATGCAGAGGTGACATGAAAGTTTATTTGCACACAAAAAATGACTCCAATGGAAAATTAAAGATGATTGGCTGCTACTCCTAATAATGCTTTTGCACTTTTTTTCATTGAGCGTGTCAGAAAAAGATGGAGAGCCATTGCAATAAAGAGACAGGAGCCTCAAAAGCGGCGGCACGGTGCACGACTGGTTAGCACGTCGGGCTCGCAGTGCAGTGCAGGGTTTGATTCCGGCTCCGACCTTCCTGCATGGAGTTTGCATGTTCTCCAGGTGCCCACGTGAGTTTTCTCAAGGTGATTTCCTCCCATATTGCAAAAACGTGCAGAGCAGGTGAATGGAACACTCTAAATTGTCCCTAGGTGTGATTGTGAGTGTGAATAGTTGCTTGTTGACGTGTGCCCTGCGGTTGGCTGGCCACCAGTTCAGGGTGTACCCCGCCTACTGCCCGAAGACGGCTGGGATAGGCTCCAGCACGCTCCGCGACCCTCGTGAGGATAAGCAGATTGGAAAATGGATGGATGGATGGATGGATGGATCCTCAATGGCTTGTTAAATGTGTATTGAGAAGAATCATACAGACAAAAAAAAAAAAGACCAGCAGCTTTGTAACAGACCCGCATATTTTAATGGACCCAAATGAAACAATTCCTTTGTAGTCAATTATCATAGCATGTTGCCATTTTTCATTTAATCATCATTTGACTTTATTATTATGAATATGATTTGTTTTGACTTATGGCCCCCTCTTTTTGTTGCGGTTGTACACAATCGCCAGTGTAGTCAAAGCTCTGCCAAAGTCAAGGAGTCTGAGCTCGTTCTCTTGTTTACTGCTCAACTGGTTCAAGCTCTCCTTGACATTGTCCAATGTGAGGTACCCCTGTCAAAACAGAAATCAAGAGAACGTTAAGATACAGGCGTTATTGCGCACATAGGTCATCGAGTCCCGTGCTGCGAATGCGTTCACTTTGTTGGCTCACTTGAAAGTTGTTGACGTCGACTTCCTTCTCAAGCAAGGCTTTCGTCTCCTCCGAGTTCAGATACTTGTCGCCGTCAGTGTTGTATTCATCAAAGAGGGCCGTCATCTTTAGAATGACTTCATCCAGGCGGCCCATGGCGACTCAGCTTCCTTTAATTTTTTTCCCTCTTTTTAAAAAAAAAATACAATAGAATTGATTAGAATATCACCCACGATGACAGACACATGCATCCAGCATACTCCAAATGTCATTGCACAAATTCGTTTAGCACTTACAATTTGTTCAGCGGCCAAGAAGTGATCTTGTGTGATTTTCCAGAGATGTCCGATGGGCTCGTGTGAGATGCATCGTCTTATATAGTTCGGCTAATTCATTTAATGACACACTCACAAACAAACTCAAATGTGATCAAAGTAAAATGTTGCAGACTCCACCTAGACTGGTTTGACTGTCTGGTGTCGCCTCAAGTACACGTGCTGTATCCAGTTTGACACAGAAACCACTTGCATGTGTGAGCACGGTTGAACACAAAGGGAGTTTCTCCAGGTGATTATGTTGGAGGTGTACTTTGACTTCCAACTTAAAAAAAAAAAAAACTCAACTAAAAAAAAAAAAAAGGATTGTTGTTTACTTGCCACACCTATGTTAAATGGTGAATCCCAACTATTACGCAACAACACTTTTTCTAAATATAACTTTCAAAAGTCCAACCACCTGATTTTCAGTGAATTGTGAAACATTTTGTGATTTCATTAGTCCTCCATGAAAGCAAACAGAATATCTGTGTGTGATTACCGTCCTGTAACACTGTCATGTGACACCATTGATAAAACTACTGTACTGTCAAGTGTTGTGGCACATTAGTGTCATGTGATGATCCAATAATACCACTGAATTGATCCGAATGTTTGTATTTTATTGACTGCAAATAATGTTTCTTTTATGATGTGTAGTGATTGGTAGAACTAAATTCTGCAAAAATGGCAGATGGTAGAGAATTAATCAATGTATTCACCTGCAGTTTCCAGTAAGATTTGGTCACACTTTTTGTCTGGTGATGTGTCATATTTTTCGAATGGAAGCTATTGATCCTTGTATCAATAAAAGTCGGGAAACACTGCCGTTGGTCAATAATATGAATTGGCATGGCATGGTTAGGTGGTATAACATACTGGGACTGTAATATTTATCTGTGATGGCAAAAGAATGCTATGGCATGAGATAACATTTTCGTTTATCGCGGATGGTTTTGGTCCCCCATTGACCGCGATAAACGAGGGATTACTGTATGTGAATGCAATGGTTAGAAGTAATTGCGGTCCCTTTAAGGACCGCCATGTTTAGTTTTGCTTGTCGCTATGGAAACTGATTTTCAGCGGTTCTCGGTTCTGCCGCGATAGCTCGTTTTGGTGTGCTAAATAAACGACACACTCTCTTAGTGTGTGAAAGTGAGAAATTGTCGCTTCCTTCGAGTTTTTACAATTTCTACAACAACATCAATAATAATAAACAAAAAGACAGAATTACACGATCCATTTTCATGGCTTTTTATTGCCTGGCCAAGATCAAGAGAAACAAAACAAACGATGGGACGGATTTCGCGTGCTTATCTGAGAATGATGCCAGTCAAATATGGTGGGCAAAAGAAAAGCGTTTGATTGTGAGCCTTTACTTGCAAGAGCCCTTGCCAGTGCAACACCCTCCACCGAGGCCACCCTGCATTCTTTTATAATAGGAAGCTCTGATCATCAGACATATGACATTGCTGTACTCTTCCATGTCGAGCTTGCCGTCTTTATTCTGGTCCAACTTTTGAAAGAGCTTCTCCAGAACGCTTTCATCAACGTTCCCCTGTGGAGCACAAATGAGCCTTTTTAAGAAGAAAAAAAATGGGGGAAAAATGGGAATGTACTTGCTGCGTTGTCGCCAATGTACCTTGCACTCTTTTTCGATGATTGCTCTAAATTCCTTCTTGTCCAAAACGCCATCCTCACCCTTATACTTCTCAAAGAACTCCAACACTCCTTGGATGCTCTGGTGGATTTTAGCCATGGCGACTTGGGCTGTGGGAAATGTATGCTCCTGGTAATTTTGTTGTATAAAAACAGGACAGACATTGAATAATAATAATAATAATACATTTTATTGATAAGCGCCTTTCAAGACACCCAAGGACACTTTACAATCAGCAACATTTCATTAACAAAATAAAATAAATAATAAAAATACAAATTTTGATGAATTTGTTGAAATGGGGATTGTTTGAAAATGTCCAGGTGGTTAGTGTTAAGGGGTTAGGATTAAGTTGTTAGAGCTACAGAAGGTTTAGGTCTAGGATTTGGGTTGGTGTTAAGATAATGGTCATGTGGTTATTGGGGTTAGGGTTAGATTTAGAGTTGGTAAAAAAAAGTTAAGGCTGGGTCTAATCGATTATTGGAAAGGGAATAATCGCAAGAAGGGGCTGTTGAAAACCTTGCACGGATTATTTTCTCCAAAGTCAACAAAATGCTTCTTCTGATTCCTAGATCGTGGGCTTCCTTCTAACAGGAACACAAACTAATGCCTGTAAAATGATTTTTGTGTCCTAATTAACTTTTTGGGGGGGCCGCCGGAGGCAGATGATTTTTTTTTTTAACATATCGCCAAGGCGAATTTACAGTTTCAAAGAATAATGGTTTCAACTTAAGTAAATCAATAGAAATGCACTTTAATTATTGGTTTTGGTTTGACAAAATAAATTGCCAAGGGCTTGGGTTAGGTTGAGGGATACAATACATATTGTGGAAGATGCTAATTGAAGTAGCATATGTATGTCGTAGTCGTGGCATGTGATTGACAGGTGACAGTTGGGTGGTTTCGGCCGACACACCCGTGGCATTTGAGAGTGGAAACAGGAGCAGGATTTTTCTTTTCTTTATTGTTTTAAAGCCACATTTAGATATGTGGCAACTGTTTTAATCATTCCAATTTGTCACGGTTGTTAACTGCACTCTTCTCTGCTGTGTTTAGGACTTCTGACTTTACAGGGACTTTAAAGTGTCGCCAAAGATATGTACTTATTGATGGAAACTGGGCTTTTCATTTATCTTTTATATAATTTATGTAAGGCGGCATGATGCTCGACTGGTTTGCACATCCGCCCCACAGTACGGAGGTGCGGAGTTGGATTCCGGCTTTGGCCTGCATGTGTGGAGTCTGCATGTTCTCCCCGTGCTTTCCTGAGTGTTCTCCAGTTTCCTCCCACATTCCAAAAACATGCATGGCAGGTTAATGGAACACACTAATTTGTCCCTAGGTGTGAATGTGACTGTGAATGGCTGTTTATCAATGTGTGCACTGTGTTTGGCTGGCAACCAGTTCCGGGTGTCCCCCGCCGACTGCCCGAAGGCAGCTGGGATAGGCTCCAGCACGCTTGGGACCCTCATGAGGATAAATGGATTGGAAAATAGATGGATTGATAGTTTGTGTGCCCAACATTGTATTCCACCATGTTAGTTTTATCCTCTTAAGAAAAAAAATATACACAGGTAGCGCCCTTGAATACACAGAGGAATGTGTGACGACCGGCTTTGCCAGTTTGTTCATGGGATGTTTGAAACCACAATAAAAAAAAACATCTTGAAAATCAAGTTTGGATCGAGGCGAAAGCAGCAGAATATAAAGCCACGACATAACATGGAAAACACGATGCAAAAGGTTCTATTCAAAACAGTTGATGAATAAAAACAATACAGTTGTAGTCGCAAATGGCAATTGTTCCAATTTGTTCCATGTCAAGGTCTGATTGATGAAACCTATATGACACCAATAATGGTCTTTTTTTTCCAGAATTCACCCTCCAATACACCCTCCAGAATTTTTAAGTGAAACTTTGAAACTGTTTGTATATTCTCAGCCACTAAAACTCTGGTTTAATTATGAAGTCCCCGTAATACTCACGGTATATTTCGGTGAAGTGAGTTCTTGTGTTCACCAGCAATGCCAGCGTGCGATGGTGTCACACTCAAGAGAAACCCGCCTTTTTATAGCTTCCAGATCATTATTCATGATTTGATCGTGATGAAATGGCATGGAAAATACACAATAATTTACTGAAAGTAAAGTTTTATTCATCCCGCTATTGAGCCTGCTTTTTCTGTCTGATTTCATTATATCTTTGTATCATTTCAATTTCTGTGTTTTATACCACTTTACTGCATGGTATTCTTCCTTTCTGTATTCACTTTGTATTGTGTTTCATAATCCTGAAAAGTGAGCTCGTGACATGAATGACACCGAAAATAAAATTCATCTGTTTATTTATTTACCCTTTCAGGTTACAGTTTTCAGCGTGTTCTTTGCATTGCATAGTGAGTCAAAAGAAATCTACGTCAATGGAAAGCTATGTTTTGTTGTGATTATTATTAGGGAGAGGTGAGGCTCGATATCACGCATCATTATCAAGCCAATAGCAGTTTATGTGACGGTACTACTTTATGCTGTACTCTATCCACGTCAACCCATTTAAACGCTCATAATGGGGTTGACATTAATGCTGCACGGTAATTGATACACATAACCTGATGGATGTCACGGTTGGTTAAAAAAAAAAAAAAAAAGCACCAAAAATAACTGAAACATATTGGAGCAGTTCAATACAACACATGAAACGACTAGTAACACAAACTCATATATGACAAGGATTAAAGTCCTTCTAGCTTCATTAATTAAATGTTTTGCGGCACACATTGGATTTTGGAAACAGGACTTTTACCGTCCTTTTCAAAGAACCACATGATCGTCACGTGCTGGAGCCAATTCCAGTTGACTTCCGGAAGTAGGCGTGGCACATCCCGGAACTGGTTACCAGCCAATCGGAGCACACACATATACAAATAACCACACACGTACACGCACACACACGCGCCAACGGACAATTTACAGTGTTCAGTTATGACATGATCCGAGTTCAGATTACACAACATAACAAAAGAGAAGATGACGTGAGGCTGATTGTTTATCAATATGAGCAATAAAAGCCAAACACGCATGTCGAATTGTTTCAGTAAAAATAAACAAACGGGTTTTAAAGGGGTGCATTTTGCTGCTTAATTCATATTTCACAAACGCAATATTAATCCGAATGCCTTGTTAAGACTAGTAGGCGTGCATAGAACATAGTGTAAATACTTGTTTTTTTTTACTTGATCGATGGTGCCACCTAGTGCTTAGTTTTTGCTTCCCAGCTCAATCAATGCATACCACCTGTTAGCATTTTAGCAATCCTCTTTGGAAATCTTTAATGATAAGCGTTGGCCCGTTTTGGACTCGGGTTTGCATATTGCTATTTATGCTATCGGTTTGCATAGTCAATGATAACATATTAATATTTCAGCTATTCTTATTAGAAATACAACCAGACTACCGAGTAAGATCTAAAAATCCAAATCCATTGCATCAGTTTATTTAAACTAAGGTTGCTATCATTTCATATGTGAGCACTGTTAGCATGTTAACACCCACCTGTGTAGGTTGGCTTTAGCACAATAGCACATGTCCTTTGAGGAAGGAGACATTCCAGAAGGAACATTTATGATTCCGTGCCTGATTGTAAGCATATGTTTTAAGTTACCATGCCGACCTTAAATTCTGTGTAGTACTGTTGTCATAATGATAAATAACTTGCCTTTAGTTGGGATTTGGCACTCCCAAGTAATGTCATCCATTTGAAATGACTGGATTCTAGTGTGGGCTAACATCAATACAGACAGTGTGTATACTCAACGCAGCGTTGTCATGGTAATGTATCAGACACTTGGAATTCCTCAGATAGAACGATCCTGTGTTCTAAGGGCGTGATATAAACCACTTGCAAACCTCCGTGCCAGATGCTGAGTCATCCTGCAGGCACTGTGAAATATTGAAGTGGGAGGAGTTTGCGTGTATTAAAGGGGCAAGTCTTGAAAATTCTCACCGTCTCCAGTCGATCGTGCTGCTTTAGAATACTGTCTGTAATCTGCAAAGGTTGAATCAGGACAACTTGACTGGGTGAAATTGTGAAGCTTTTTCCCCCTTAAATCTGGACAGAACATGGTGTCAAAAGTGAAAACTTTTGAAGTTATGTAATGAAAAATGTGTTTCAGGGTTGGTTCATGGCCGTTTACAGCTTTCGTTTTTTTTTGGTGTGTATGGGTTTTTTTTGGCTTGTATGCACACATTTTTGGACCCCCGTTGAAACTCTGCGTAGCAACAACTGGCCATCTACTAATTTGGTTAAGAAAAAGAAGAAAACTCGTGAACATTTTAATACAGCCGTGAACGTGTTTTCATGACTCACATACATGTACAATTAGTTTGAGCATTTGTTAGCTTTAGTACACAGGGGTGAGAAGATTGTACTGCCAAAACATTTTTGGGCCACCTGCTATTTCTCAACTTCATGCTTATCAATCACACTTTTTTCAGAGACAGGCAGAACAGGGTGGACATCTTTGGACTAAAATGTTTCCATATGTTCAAATCATGGAGAATACAAAGACAATAACATCCTTTCATGACGTGAGTAATCATGCAGACAAAAGTGATATTCAGTCAAAGGTTTATACTCATGTAACACTACAGACTCTCAGAACTGAAGTGTCTTTATTGTTTGCCCTTCTTTTGGTGAAGCACGTAGCACTTCTCACACGCCAAGGAGAGGCCCGCGACCAGTGGGAGAAACTCTTCAAAGTCTAACTTGTCGTCTTTGTTCAGGTCCAGATCCTGCAAGATGCAATCCACTGTTTTGGGGTTCTTTTGAGTCTGCAATAACAAGCAATGGGCGGGGTTAACTTTTCATCACATTCCATGAAGCTCTCAAAAATCAAATACTGTACTTCATTTTAGATATTGTGGGAAAAGGACACTGGTTTAATAGAAAATTAGGCCTGTTCATGTTATTTTTATTGCGATATGTTGTTTGAGCATTTCTGGTTGATCTCCATTCATCCATCCACTTTCTATCAATTGTCCTCGTACGGGTTGTGGGAGAACTGCAGTCAACCCAACTTGTTGCCTGCAGTCAATTGCAGGGCACACACCAACAAACAACTAATCACACTCACATTTACGAATCGAATACACAACCATATTGTAATATACAGTTACGGTAATGACTTTCAAATGACAGTAACTACTAATATCCAGTATGATCCATTTTGTAAGTGATTTGCCCCATTACGCCGAGAGAACACGTTCTCACCTTGAGGAAGGTAGGTAGCTCCACCTCCAGTAGTTTTTTCAGTTCTTTTTTGCTTAGCGTCCTGCCATCGCCGTCGTCTTTGGCGTAGCGGTGGAAAATGACAATGAGGTTCTCCATGCATTTCTCCAAGTCACTCATGGTTGCGGAGACAGGTGGGCGCTGTGAATACGCAGGGGGATTATGAGGAGTGGTCCTGGCAGAGTAGTTCACAATGTGATATCGCTGATAGATTGACGATATGATGAATTTAAAAATCACAATTGTCATTCGGTGTCACATTGGACAGTGACAATATCAGGATTTGTATATAGACTGTGCATCTTAGATAATATTCTGCTCCATCTCTTATTATTTGTGTATTATTAGTTATTCAAATATTAGTTTTAAATTAAATCAAATGAATATATTTTATTAATAATTAACTGCGCTTATTGACCATGATTTTATTCGGTACATTCGCAAAAATATGATAATTGTAACAATAATCAATACAGTATATATAAAAAATTAAAAAAAATATATGACAGCATAAGCTTTGTTTATTTAAAAGGTCCCGTAAAGACAAACAGCTCATTATATCATCCGCAGCCAAACCAAACAGTGAAGCTCTATGGGAGGACACCCGGGTGTTGCTTTCATTGGCACTCGGAGCAAATTCTTTTAATATTACAACAAATGTTCCAGGAACAAACGGACATCCTTATCTCACGGCTGCTGCCCTGTGCTCTACATCCGCCTTTTTTCCGACTGGATTGCAGCAAGACAAAAAAGTCGTTAAAAAAAAGACCCCAAAGGACTATCATGGAATCACGTCTCACAAAAGGACAGGAAGCAGAAGGTCTGCAGCAGTGACTTGTCGCTTGGGAGAAGTGCAGTGCGCCTCAACCGCAGACCACCCAATGACACGCCCAGTGTCCCACATGCAACCTTTGGCGTAAAACTGCGAATGAACGGCAAAAAAACAAAACAAAACACCAACAAAAACAAAACAAAACTGCCAAACGATTCACTCGAATCCATAGAGCTGACGTTTTAAACCTTCGCGAGTGTTGTGTTTTCCTATTTTCCTTGAACTATATAGCTTCTGGAGTAGCACGATGCAAGTGTAAAATGAGCTCAACATGCACACAAAAAAAGTGTCAAATTGAAGAAGCGGCGACTTACCAGACGAGGAGACTGAATGAGCAAGTTGGGTTTGAGAGAAAAGCGGGAGTTCAAGAGGATTTTATCCGAGTATATATAGTCAGACGGGCAACGCCCGGCAGAAGGAGATGGGAGGGAGATGAAAAAAAGAAGAGGTGGGAGGGAGTTAAAGCAAATACTCTGCTCATGCCTCTACGCTACACACCCATTTGAACGCAACTCCCAAGATTTTTTTTTTCTCGAATATCAAACCCACAACCGCAATTTTTTCCCCATTGAAGTTTAGATGGAAACTATACTCTATAATCAGCGTTCTTGCTTGTCGTGTGAGACGCTTACATAGTCCGTTTTCATTCCCTTTCTCGGGCTGTTAATTGAAAGGGTGTGTCGAAACTTTTCACTCCAAACAGCCTTAAACGGTTTTTAAAATTTCACACCAAGCGCACCGCTGCCTTGAGATATGAGTTTTATTCGTTCCTTGCCTTGAGATATGAGTTTTATTCGTTCCTTGCCCGCACTCAATACGAAGCACTTGCATCTCAAACCATTTCCTCTTTCTGAAACGAATGGAAATGCAATAAAACAGCAACAACAACAAAAAAATGCAACGTGTAACTTGAATGTACTGTTCGGCACCCACAAATCTTGGATTTTCTCTCGCTATCTATATAATTTATATTAGCTGTCAATTTTAGTCCACTATAATGACATAATGTCGAGTCTGGTGTGTGCGCCTTGTCTACCCAGGACTAGTATAAAGGCCAATTCATACTTCACACTTACTTTCCCGTGCAGCAGCCAATTGCAAACGGGCACGTCCCACCTACAACACCAGTGGGATTTAAATGTGACATGGCCCATAAAAAAAACAGATTCCAGCAAGACAGGAAATCGTGTGTGTAGAATCTGCCATAATTCTTGATCCTTGTGCTTCGTCCGCAAAATGAGCAGAGCAAGAGCCCCGCCCCACCCATGATGCAGACATTCGATAGAGGCACCATTGAGGGGGCACCTTGACCAGCCGCATCACCACCGTGTGGTGCAGCGGGTTGCACCGTGTCCTGCTGAAAGAGTCTGCAGTGCATTGTGAGAGCAGCTGAGATGATCATTGGTGTCTCTCTTCCCCCACTCGCGGGCATTTACAACTCTCGTCAGACCTGCAAAGCCATCCAGGTGACCCCACCCACCCATCTCACAGCCTCTTCGACCTGCTGCCGCAGGGCAGGGGACTGCAATGTCTCTGTGCTAGAACCAGCAGGCTCAAGAACAGTTTATTCCACCAGGCGGTCAGGAGACTCAACCCCCCCGAACTCCCCCTCCCTTCCACAGTCTGTGACCCTCCCTCAGCATCTGACATCTGATTATTGCACTTACACAATTCACTACCTAAGCTTTAACCTGTAATCATCACAAGTGACCTTGGTTGTGTGTTGTTTGCTATTTATTGTTTTATTTGTTCATATTTGTCATTTAATGTGTTTTTGTGCAGTTCAGTTTGCTGCCATTATTTTTTTTAGCTGTGTGTGTTTCAATGCACTGCATGTTTGCACTGTGGTTGAGAGAGGAAAGTATTTTCATCCGCGCTGTAGCATATTTTACAATAAAGCTTGACTTGGCTTGACAATTACATATTTCTTCATATACCACCGCCTCCGAGGTTTTATTTGCTCTCGGAATTACTCACGCCAGCCGTAGGATTCCCCTAGGCTTGCTATGAATCCTCAAGTCTACAAGGACAGTCAGTCACCATGCGCTTTGCAGCTGAAAAACATAACTATAATTTCACTATGTTGAGTCACAAGTTCGGGTTCAAAACCACAATGTTCAACTCCGACAAAAGTATTTTAACACGTGTTGCTTAGCATCAACAGGAAGTCAAGAATAAGTCACTTTTGTCTTCATTTTCAAATGAATATCAGTGGAAGTGTTATTAAAAAAATAATAATAAATCAACTCTGGGAAGTTCCAGCGGCCGAACAACAATAGCCAGCTGTGACGTCAGCGTCTTTGTGGTAGTGTACGTACTGCCACGCCCAGTGAAATTTACTATTAATTTATTTTAGCACTGGTGCTTCCTTTTTGTGTTATTTAAGGACACAAAAAAGAGAAGCTCCAAAAGTTGGGCGATAATTGTTTTTCATTGGACAGCAATGATTTGTTGAGGTGATGTCAGACTTGGCTATCGCACAGTTTCTGTTCTAATTTATCGTTTGAGGCGTTTGGTAGGAAAATCCTTTGACACCAAACCCTTCCAAATGTGCCTTGACATACCTGAGGAGCAGAAAAGAGCCGACTGACAGAGACAAAACACATTCAATGGTTTTCTTGAATTTAATTACAAAACGACTTGTGGTGTACGACTTATGATGCGCAGTCCTAATCTCTCGAATGGAATGTGGAGATGGCCAATGAAAGTTCCTATCAAAAGCGGGACATCTGTTTTCATTCATCAGTTCTTCCTCTTGCCCTTGGTGGCCATCTTGGCGGGCACCGCCGTGGGCGCGGACGCCTGGTAGAGGGCGGCTGATATTTTGTTGATGTAATACAGGGCGAAGAGGGAGAAGATCAGGCTGCAAGGAGAGCATATTGACCGATTTAGGGGGGTGAAAAAAAGAAAAAAAAAAAGAAGAAGTACATGTGAAGGATGGTCAAGTGAAAACGAGGTGACTGACCATGTGGTGACACACACGCGATGAACCAGGCCGGATGCAAAGAGCGACAGGCAGAGGCACAGCAGAACTGAAAGTCGAACAATGTTGGTCAATCAGAGTATTGTACATTACGCTCACGTTATGTAATACAAGAGAGACGACAAAAAGTCTGCCTTTATCAAGTTGGTTCATGAATTGCTTCTGTTCATCCATTAAACTTTCTAGCACTCGACCCAGCCGACTTTTAGGTGAGAGATGATGACTCATTTGTACAGTACTGTCATATGATTTCAACTGAATTATAATTTAATTCAATCCAATAGTTACAATATGATCTAGAAATACAGTATTGTTATCATCAACATTTTTGTTGAAACAGTCTCCTCCCAAAAGCCAACGGAAAGGCCAGGAGATTGCACTGCAAAACTGAAATTGCTTCACAGCAAATGCAGTTTTCTCTGGTGACGACACCAAAAACAAAGCATCATCTGTTAAGCAATCAATCAAAAGTGCCACGTTTGAGCAACGATCAGAATCATCTTTATAGGGCAAGTATGCAAAACACACAAGGAATCTGTCTTCTGTAGAATCGGCTACACTCAACAACGAAAAACAAAAGAATCGACCATGCTGTTCCAATACTTTCCGACTTCCTCCCACATCCCAAAAATATGTTTTAGGTGAGTGGCAGCACATTGTATTGGTGTTTAGCATGTCTGCCTCACAGCTGAGATGCTCTGGTTTGGATCTCAGTTTGCTTGCGATGCTTCCTCCCAAATTCCATGCATACTCTACACGTTAGCTCAATGAAAACTCTTAATGTGCCGATGTGTGAATGTCAGTGTGAATGGTTGTTTGTCTATTTGTGCCCAAATCCCCAATTCAAACATACCTGTATATTATTTCACACGATACAGCATGTCCCAAAAGTTCTTCTACACTTTCCTTTTTTTATTTAGACAACGGGAGCCCATCCCAGTTTAGTGGGTGGATACAGACTGTTAACATTGAATCTATGATTAAAAAAAATAATAATTGGTATGTCTTAATCTGCATGAACTTACTTTCTGGAAGATCTTAGCTTGGAACCCTTTCCCAAAAAACAGATTTTCCAGATTGCTAAATGCCTGAAGAAGCCGAGTTAAGGTTAAGTGTTTGTAATAGAGAATGTTACGTAATTGCAAAAAAACACAAGTCAAGTGATCACTCCCGTGGGCACAGAGGATACGGTGAGGGAGCAGATGAAGAGCACAGAGCCTAGGAAGCCCCCCAGGATGGTGAGCCACTCTGTGGATGCCAGCTGCTTATTGAACATCTGCATGCCGGCAAACACCAACACCGATAGCAGGCTGGACAGCACCAGAGACGTGCCTGTGTTCACTGCTGCCAGGATGAAAACAACAACGTTAGTCCGCTTATTTGCTCCATTCACGACATCAGCAACATATAAACTAATATCCTGGTTAGTTTTATTTGCGACACAAAGGGCAAAAACATTAAACATTAAATCTCTCTGTATAATATACTAGTTTCCAAATTATGAATCATATGAAATTACTAAATATTCAATGTGACTTACAGTGAATGTTTGTTTTTGCAAACAATCCTATTACCTTCTAGAACAATGGCTCTCAAGCTTCGGTATGGGGAAATTTTGCACGATATTATCTCTTTTTTAAGAGCATATCGACAGTAAAAGAAACATACTGAACCAATTACTCCTCCCTTCAATGGCTTTGGGCCATTTAACAGGGCGGACGTGATTACAAAAACATGAATTTCGTCTCAGACTTTTATCAGTGAAATAAACCGACAGGAGTAACAATTATGGAAACATTTCGCCAGAAAATTACGAATGAAATGTTAATTAATTCAGAACGCATAATATTTTGTAACACAGTATACATGTATTAAAAAAGACACCACACGTACGAAACTGATTCATTTTCGTAGATGAACTCAATGAACGTTTTCTCACTTGATATATAGTTTTAGCTGTATTGCATAGGCTGCCTTTTTACTTTAAATTTTCAGTGACCTATTTTTCCCCACTTTGGGAAAGACTTATCATCATTTCAGTACAATAATGGTCAAATATCCATTTCATGTTTTAGAACTGTTCTCTCATAAACGCCTTCCGAATGACACGTCAGTGTTCAAGCGGAAGCCTTGCAAATGCTAAGCTAATGCTACCATCAATCCATCGCACGCAAGCGTAGCCAGTTGTCATGCAAATACAACGTTTTGCATTTAGAATAAAGCTTATTACCATAATCGAGCAAACATTTAGTGCTAATATTGTTATACATTGGTGCTAGTTTGTAACTAGTTAGCTGGACAAGCTAGCTGACTGTGGGGCTTAAAGTCTGCATACACACGAAAGCCACATAAATAAACGATTAAGCGTGTAATACATACCCATAGTTCCAAATGAATTGCTCGTAAGTGTGGTTATTTATTGATTTATTTCTTTTCAAAGGTCCAATTTAACTTCGCCGAAATAGCCGAATGGGGAAGAGTTACGATGTAGGAAGCAAAGGAACTTTCCTTTACCCGGAATTGCATTACAAGGCTGCTGAGCGTCTGTCGAGGTATAAAAAAATATAGTAGCAAATTTAAAAAGAAAATTACAAATAGTCAACTAATTCTCATTTATCTGTAAAAAGATATCTTATGATAATAATGCAATCATAAACGGAAAAAAATACCGAAATGAATTAATGAACGGAAACAATCAACATGACCATTAAAGTATACGATAATAAATAAAAGCTGAAATAATCAAGAGCTTCAAAATACATTTCTCAATATAACTAATCATCAATATGAAAATAGTGCAAATAGGTAATCATCTATACAGCTATTCGGAATAAAAACAAAATCAATGCGTAAAAATATCACCAGCTACAATTGTTTTTAAATACATAAAATAAAGTGAAATGGAAAATTATTTTAAAAATAGATTAAATACAGAAGGCAATAAAAGGATATCAACAGTAATGATTAGGTATGTATAAAGACAGTAAAAACATCAGCAAACAAGAATAATATAACAAATAAGATATAGTAGTGTTAAGCCATCAAACATTAAAACAAAAAAGTCCTTTTTTTTTTTACAAACTATTTATTATTTTACATTTATGTAAAACTTTCAGGCTGCAGTAACAGATTTCAATCAGACAAAAACCAAACAAATAAACAAATAAATGGGTGCTAAACTACGAATATGCTGTGGTCCACTGTACATGTGAACATCCTTCCCTCCATCCATCCATTTTCTACAGCACTCGTCCTCATTGCCGTTGGAAGCGAGCTGGAACTTGTCACAGCCGAACACAGTGCACAGGTACACAAGCAACCGTTCACACTAACACTCAGACCTAATAACATTTCAGACTCCAATGAACTGAGAGTGGATGTTTTTGGAATGTGGGAGGAAGTCAGTGTAGCCAGAAAAAAACCAACACTCGCATGAGGAAGGCCATACTCCCGGTGCTTGCTTGACACAGAGAAGCCGGAGATAAGATTCTACCCCACAACTTCTCAACTGTGGTGTATGGACTTACTAACCACTAGCACGTCGCTTACAGGTGAACATTATAAACCGAAGACAAAGAAATGCCTTTGCGACGTTGTCTTTATCCCATGTACATTATAATGGCTTCTTTGACAGTCCAAAAACAGCGATAAGCAGAAGAATCTCCATGAGGGCAGGCAGCACACTAGAAGAACATTGAGAGAATGACATAGTCACAAATATTATTTTCGAATTTGCATTCTCGGTCAATTTTATCCCCTGAAATGAGACTCATAAATATAAATCGGTTTAAATCAGCACATGCACCAACCTGCAAGGGACAAAAATAATCCAATATGTCCAGCACTCCCACTTCTCAAACACAAAATAAGACAAGGAAACGGAGGCGCTGCAGTGGACCGTCAGTGCTAGGTCATGTGTATGTCAGGGAAAAAAAAAACAAACCCCTTTTGGGAAAACTATGGCAAACTAACCTGCAGAAGGCAAGAATCCACCAGTAGACGGCACAATCCCATTGCTCAAATTGAAAGAAAACCAGAGCAACTGAGCCACTGGCATGGGCCCCAGTTGCTATCGCAGGAGTCATGGAATTGCCATACAACTGATGATTTTGGGGCATTACACTTTGGAGTTCAACTGTCTTAAGAGGGATGTGTTCACTTTTTCTGCATGCATACCATACATATTATGTGTTCATACTCATATGAACATTTCAGAGTGGGTAAAGGATACACAGAAGGCCTTGGCTGCCGTTGAACATGGACACTCCTGAGAAGAAGCCAGCAAGCTCGATGGCGAATAACCCAAGTGTGACTGACAGAGCCACCACTAACCTGCAACACACATACGCACAATGCATATTGGTGTATGATGTAAGCATATCGGTGTGCATGCATTCTGTTTGTACTTACTTTAAATCCTCACTGTCGTATTGCTCTTGTGTAAACTCCAAAGGCAAGCAGGCCTTCACGTTATATTCCTGAGAAACCAACAAGATTTGGTGTCAGCTCTCAAATAAACTTGAAAATAGCCGGCTAGAGCATTGTAAATATTGTCAACTCATTCTACCGTGCTGCCGCTGCAAATTTTAATCGAAGGATTTTCTGATTCAAGATAAAATATTCGCAATTTTTTATAAAAGAGCAACCAGTGTAAATGAACTCACCCGCGTCCAAAAGATGGTGATGACAATCACGAGGTGGGCGATGATGGTCAGGAACCTCGCAGGAATAAGGCTGCTGATGACTGACATCTTAACTTTCGAGTTACCTTTTTGAGATCAAAACAACAATTAGTGGTTTAACATTTCCCTATACAGTAAACTGCCGGTTGGGGGGGGGGGGGGGCTTATTTGCCGTCGAAATATGCGTTATAAATACGCGCGACGAGGCATTCACAGCACGCTTGCCGAAAAACATAAACATACAGATGCGTGGATTAGTCGGTATCGCTGTTCGACAACAACATAACACTACGTGCAGCACCTTTTTAACGAACTACACGTAAATTCACCTTGTCAAAGAGCACAGCAGACAATATTATTGTTCTTGAAGAACAATACACAAGGTAGTTTCGTCCATTTGTCGCCACCTTTAACGTGTTTCAAATCACTCTGGCACAACCGGAAGTAGCATTGGTTGCCAACAGCAACAGTCAGATTGGTGTTTTCTTGATTGCCAACCGGAGGGAAACAGCTTTTGAAAGTTCCGACCAGAAACCGATGGCGAGGGACGTTTTTTTTCTTCGGTTCATATTTATTGTACTGTACTACTATGCTGCCGTCTGTTGGCAGTAAAAGAAACTAGGCCACGAGATTTTATTTATTCAATTGCTGTCAATAAAATTGTAACATGAGAACTACGTAAAAATAGAAGGCAGCGATAGTAGTTTAATTTTTGAGGAGAAAAACTCGAACGCATTTAGAACTGTTATTTGATAATAATAATAATAATAATAATAATAATAATAATAATAATAATAATAATAATAATAATAATACACAGAGGGGAAAAATGACAATCTAAAAAATAAAAAAATCTCGTTTCAACAATTCGGCGTGCCGGCCTCGAGACTATCTTCCATGTCCCCCCCCCCCGCCGGCCCCTCCCAACAACGTTTCTCATTCCGTTCGCTGTTCTTCTACATCACCACCAGCATAATAGATGGCAGTGTGGACGCTCATAGCTGCACGTCAGTAGGATGTGTGGGCCTACTTTACTAGCACAGACATAAAAGAGCTCCCTGGCACCGGCATTGCTTCGTGCTGTCATGGCAGACACGGAATTAAAAAGCTTCATCTCCACCATGGACGCCTTGCTTCGTGTCAGCGTGAGTATGGAAAAACACTCTTACGATATTTTTTCCGCCAAGCAACGTACATAATAGCATCTCACCTAAAAACACCTTCAAATGCACCTAGTCTTGTTTTTAGCTACTGACTGCTAACCGGAGGGTTTTTAATGGATAGAAAAAGCAGCTAATAATTGGTTGTGTGAGTCCAAACGTGAGACAAAATCCGTTGAAATATAGGATATAGAAGGAAGCTGAAATCAGAGATGATGTACGTTGTCATAGAAACGGGATGCTCCTCCAAGCCGCTCATGATAGAAAATAGATGTGCCATATTTATTTGAAAAATATGTAAATATCATTTTCTCATTCCAGTCCAACATGAAGAGCATGGAGCGGGAGCTGCGTTGTCCCGTGTGCGACGACATGGTGAAGCAGCCCATCCTACTGCCGTGTCAGCACAGCGTTTGCTTACTGTGTGCATCCGACGTATTGGTACAGAGGGGCTTCCCTCCTCCTGACCTCCCCCCGGAGCCACGGTCGCCAGCTTCCACTCCCAACTCTCGCTCCCCGCGCCAGCACCGCAGACCCACGCCTCGGACCCCAGAGCACCTGGAACGCATTCTAAGAACTAGTAAGGGCAGACGAACGCGTGGTTTAAGTGTTTTCATGTGTTAAAGGTCCCAAAATGTGTGATGGTGATGTCAGGAATTGTGAGTCAAGACTGACATCAACATTTTTATTCGAAATTGAGTTCTGGAGGATGATGTCACGTCTTCTGTGTTATCATCTATGAGGTCAGTCTTTGTTTTGGATTGAGCATCAGGCAAAAGCCACAAAAAGTCAATAAAAAAGCATAACATACTGAATGAACTGAGGTCTTGTGCGGTGTGTAAACATGTCGTGTGATGTCATCCACAATGGCAGTCTTTCATTTGGAATAAGCCCTAAGGAGTTGCAAAGAGCAACACATGACTGAGTTGAACTTTTGTGAAATACACTGGATATAAAAAGTCGACATTCCGCCGTTCAAATGCTAGGTTTTCGTGATATAATGAGACCAAGATCATTTCTTTTATTTGGAGTGCTTGAATAGAGAACCCTTCCAATGTCACCCGCCAAATTGGCAAACAAATACTCATCATGTGATCAAAAATGACCCCATACAGTGATGAAATCGGTATAACTTCCGTGTTGGTATAAATAGAAGGCAGGGTTTTTCTTTTTTAATACTGACGCTGCATATAGCGGTCTTGCGCAACATTATCATAGATGACTGGCCCACTTTTGGATGCTGCAAAAAAAAAAAGAAGCACGACACTCTCTGAAGTTAGGTTTGTTAGGTATCTTGAGGCCTCGCGTGACGAGATCCATGAATGCTGTCCTATTTTTGGAATGAACATCACGAAAAAAGCCGACGACAAATCAAAACATGCACTCAAATCCTTTTATGTTTGCTGAGATCTCGTGAGGGCTGATGATGTCGCATGTGATGTCATCCAAATGTCAGGAAAAAGCCAAAGAAAAAGAACGACGTGCTAAGCTGAGCATTCTTTGTTCTTGAAAAATCCAAACAAAAAATTAAAATCACGCACCCAAAATGAAGACATATTTCATTTCCGTTGACAATCGTTTCCACATACTGTATTCCTTCCGCTTTCCTGCGCCCCCCCCAACACACATTTTCTCCCCCTCCCCAAGCATGCAGCACGTACCCCGGGCGGCGGCGTAAGGACACGGCCCCTCCTCCCATGCTGTTCCCATGTCCTTCCTGTCAGGGGGATGTGGAGCTGGCTGAGAACGGCCTGACCGACTGTCCCCGCAACCTCACTCTGGAGCGCATTGTGGAAAGGTAACTGGAATAAAACAGAAGGAGGAAGGAAATGAAATTAAAAATTGTATGACACTGGATAAAAAAAAAATTAAAAAAATTAAACAAGCAGTATAGCTACAAGCACCTTCATTCGAGTATGTTTGATTGCATTTCATGTTTAACCCTCATGCAGTATTTTTAAGCGGTTGCATGAAGGGTATTACGTCCCAAAAATGTCCCTCTTCCAATGTGCAACAACTTTTTTCACTTTTAATTTTTCTTCACTTTCAACCCCTCAAAATGTTCAGTGGGAATTGGCCAAGACATAGATATACATCCTATGCAAAATTTCAGCTTTGTGGAGTTATTTTTCACTGTTTTGTCTGTGGTGTCCATTTGTCCAACAGTCCAAAATCGTCCAAAGTGTCCGAAATGTCCAATTTTGGGATAATTACTGCATGGGGGTTAAAATTTCACTTTCAAAATCACTTTCAGAATCACGATTCAATTTTATTGAGAAGCACCTTTATTTATTTCATCTTAAAATGTCTTTTAATTTATGCCCGACCACATGTAGCGGCCTGTTCTGTTAGATTTCCGTTACTGCTCTACACACACACACACACAATATGACAGTGATGTGTTTTGGTCTCTGTCAGGTACAGGCACACGCTGAGTCTGGGCAGCATCGCCATCATGTGCACTTTCTGCAAGCCTCCGCAATCCCTGGAGGCCACCAAGGGCTGCGCCGACTGCAAAGCCAACTTTTGCAATGAATGTTTCAAACTCTACCACCCCTGGGGGACCCCCCGAGCCCAACACGAGCACATCCTCCCCACAAACAACTTTCGCCCAAAGGTTTTGTCTCTCATTTCGTTTCCCGCCGCATGAAAGTTTTCCGTTTGAACCTCATGTTTTTTCTTCCCTCAAGGTGCTGACGTGCACCGAGCACGAGCAGGAGCGTCTGCAGTGGTACTGCTGCACTTGCCGCGGGTTGCTGTGCCCGCTGTGCAAGCTGCGCCGCGTTCACCACGGCCACAAAGTGTTGCCGGTGACACAAGCCTACCAGGCCCTCAAGGTGCCCCGCATCTGCTCGTGCCGTCTGCTTGATAAATTGTTGACATCATTTTTTAAAAAATTCTGATACCATCTGCCTCACTGGATCAACTTCACTTGCTGTTGTCACAGGATCAGCTGACCAAGGAGGTTAACTACATCCTGGCCAACCAGGAGACCATACAGAGTCAAATCACACAGCTGGAAGGGACCATCAAACATATGGAGGTCAGGTTTGACCTTTTTTGAAGTTGTTTTTTTTTTCTTAAAAATGCATCATGGGTAGGCAGCCGTAGTGGTTTTTCAAGACGTATTTATACGTCATGGGGAGTCAAAGAGTTAAACAACCAACATCGTTGACAATCATAACAAGTAGCTAGCATATGCAAAGCTAAGACATCTTTTTTTTTTTTTTTTTTTCTCGGTAAAGGTCATTTTAGTCCATTTTCAGAGATGGCAGCCTTCTGTTTGTGTGCGCAGGCCAACAGCGCTGTCGCTCTCGGCCATCTGAGCCGCTGCGTGAAGGATCTGGCCGCATCCATAGCCGAGCGTCTGGGGGTCTTGTCTGCGGCCTTGGAGGGCTCGCGCAAGCGCAGAGAGGAGGCGCTGTCCGCCCAAGCGTCAGCCAGGCGTGACATGCTGGAGCACGCTGGCATGATGGCTTACACTCACGAGCTCCTCAAGGAGACCGACCAGCCGTGTTTCGTGCAGGCGGCCAGAGTCACTCACAACAGGTTGCTCGTCCTTTACATTTGTTGAGATTTTTTTTTTCCCCCTCTAAGTCGGATTGTTTTAATTTCTCTGGGCAGGCTGGTGAAGGCCATCGCAAACCTGCAGTGCTTCTCTCTGTCTGCTGATTCCTCATTCAGACACTTTCACCTGGACGCAACAAAAGAGATTAAGCTCATCGAAGGCTTGGCGTTTATACGTGGTAGGTCCTGCCCTGGACATTTCTTTAGGTACAGTCAAACCTTGGTTTTCGTCCATAATCCGTTCCAGAAGGCTGTTGGAAAACCGGAATTGTTCGAAAACCGAAACCACGCTCTTTTTAAAATAAAAATGTTGACTGAACATGTCTGCTCACAATGGGAAGCAACACGAGGAAGCGTCACTTCCTCGTGTAAGGAAGGCGAGAGGAGTCAAATGGTGCATTCAAGTGCGCTCAGTTTGTTCGAGAACCAAAATTTGTTCGTCATCCGAGGCATAAAAAACTTGACATTTTTGGTCGAAAACCGAATTGGACAAGAACTGAGACGTTCGAAAACCGAGGTTTGACTGTATATTGAAACATATTCAATAGTATCAACTTGACCAAGATTATGATGTTCAGATTTGGTGCACACTTTCAGAGACGTTTTCATGAAACAATATTTTTATTATTGTGGTGTGAAGGTGTAAAGGATTATAAAAAAAAATTTTTTTGGTTAGTTTCATGAAAAAAAAATAGCAGCAATTGAAAAATCCATCCATCCACTTTCAACACCGCTTATCCTGAACAGGGTCGCGAAGAGTCGCTGGAGCCTATCCCAGCTGACTTCAGGCAAAAGGCAGACTACACCCTGAACTGGTCGCCAGTCAGTCGCAGGGCACATACGGAGACAAACCATTCACACCCACATCCACACCGTCACTAAGTGGGCACTGATCCCACACTCGCCCGCACACAAGTCGAGCGAGTGTACCACTACACCAGGGGTGTCAAACTCCTTTCACATTGTGGGCCACATACGGACTCGGTAGATGTCAAGTGGGCCGAACCATTAACATGATACCATACTGTGCTATGAATCAGTGTGCTCCCTAGCGGATAATCCACAAATTGCATTTTATTTAAAATATTCATTCTGTGTCTTTAATGCATTTTTTTTTTTACTTTTAAATTATCCCGCGGGCCGGATCGAACCTCCTTGGGGGCCGGTTCCGGCCCGTGGGCCGTATGTTTGACACCCCTGCACTACACCATCAGCAACCCCATATTCAATTAGTGTTTCAGTACAAAAAAACTATCATGAAAAAGCACATTTTTGTGATGAACCAATCATTGAAATGTTCAATATGTGTCTCATCAAATTTAGTGGTGGAAAAAAAAAAGTGATACCTAATATTGTGGTTGGTGAATGTACAATGCAGGTTGAAATACCGGTAAATATCTCCACCTGTTTTGTTCCTCGCAGCCCCTCTGGCTCCAGTGATCGACACTCAAAAGACGCTGGCGTACGACCAGCTCTTCCTGTGCTGGCGTCTCCCTCAGGACTCGGCCCCGGCCTGGCACTTCTCCGTCGAGTACCGAAGACGGACGGGGGCGTCGGGAGACACGTGGGGAGGCACACGATCCCCCAACGCCTCGACGGCGTGGCAGAGACTGGACGAAGTGCGAGGGACCAGCGCCATCGTGGACCAACTGCAAATCGACAGCGTTTACGTGATGAGGGTGCGAGGCTGCAACAAGGCCGGCTTTGGAGACTACAGTGAGGAGGTGTACCTTCACACGCCGCCCGCTCCAGGTAGATTCTCTTTGACGTCTTCTTATTTCCATTTGCTGCCAAGACTAAAACTAATAAGAAAAAACTCAAATCAAATATAGTCCAATTGAAAGTTACGTTATTCCTTCACAAGTGTAGAATTCAATTGCATGTACTATACTATTCTTATTTTTATTATTAGAGATATGATGTTCAGTATTGTTATTAGTTTTCTGTGGATGACATTCTTTTACTAAATTTGTATTGTTTTAACATTAAGTTATTATTCCTAGAAGTAGTACGGTAGCTGACATATTTTGTGATGTTGGTAGTAATAGTAAACCAAAAAAAAAGTGATATTAGTAGTATTAGTCCCTGCGATTGGCTGGCAACCAGTTCAGGGTGTCCCCCGCCTACTGCCCGAAGACAGCTGGGATAGGCTCCGGCACACCCCGCGACCCTTGTGAGGATAAAGCGGATCGGAAAATGGTTGGATGAAAATAGTATTAGTCATATTTGGATTTAGGGAAATATTTCAGAGGAGCAAATTATTTAATCTTGCACTAAAATTACTTTAGTTCCATGTAATGACTACATTTTGCACTTTATTTTGCGCCTTTATATAATACATACATATACTATAATACAATGACAATACTCACGGGTATATATTATTTATCCTCTGCAAAGAACGATCAATGTTATAGCCTTACTGAGGAGCTAAGACTCTTTCGGCTATTCCGATTGAACTGTTTCTGTGACGTTTGTTCAGATGGGCCAAAGGAATACACCATCCCTGTTAAACTGAATAAAATTCATATTCGGATTCCATCTTTTTATTCCAATCGATATATTTATGGATAACATTTTCATTCCGATTGGTCATTCGGTTTAATTCTAATCGAAACACGAGGCTGTGGGAAAACCTGGTTTATGCCTCCACGTTCATGATTGTATCTCAGCATGGCTGTGTTATACTGCCCCCAGGTGGCCAAAGTCTACTCATCAGAAGAAGCAGCACATTGAATGTTCATCGGTGATTTTTGAAGCATGTTTTTTTTTTTAGGTTCAATTTTGTTCCCAATGCATTTTAATGGGTGTTAACATTAATAAAAATCAAACAAATTGATAAAAATAATACATAGTCATCTGCGTATTATTATTATTATTATTATTAGTTTTAGTCCGACTGGGATTTATGATATCCTTGCGAAACAAATTAGTATTAAATCAAATCAAAACTCCTGACTGTTAAAACGTGTCCTCATGACTACTTTCGTCCAAATTTGCTGCTAATTTCATTTCGTCCTTACTTTTGCGCTTCCTGCTGTTCATTTCTTTGTGTTAGCAATCATGGCATCATAATCAGGTTTTATGATATTCCTTTGCAACGGCAAAAATGGGATCCAAATAAATACTATCTTTCCATATTCCCTGCTCCTTCCCGATATACTCCTCCTGTTGTTTTCTCCATTGTGTGTTCAGCTTGAAAATTCCTCTTCCCTTTTTTTCCCCCCTTCCTGTTATGTCCTCTATCCGCTTTTCTTCTCTTTTTCCCGCCAGTGTTGTCTTTCTCCCTGGACTCTCGCTGGGGCTTGCATTCCGACAGGCTGGCGCTGGGCAAGGGTCAGACGTACGCCCGCAATGTGCCGGGAATCTCCCTGCTGAAGGTGGCCGACCGCGCGCTCACTTCCTGTCACCTGACCGCCGACCTCCTGGTGGCCGACCTGGCCGTCTCTCAAGGCAGGCACTACTGGGCCTGCTCGGTGGAGCCCAGCTCCTACCTGATCAAGGTAGAGAATGCTACATTCGAAGTTAGCACCAAGGGGACATATGGAAAATTCCATCCATCCATTTTCAGATCCACTTATCCTCATAAAGGTCGCATGGGGTGGGTGCTGGAGCCTATCTCAGCCATCTTTGGGCAGTAGGTGGGGGACACCCTGAACCGGTTGCCAGCCAATCGCAGGGCACACAGAGACAAACAACCATCCGCGCTCACACTCATACCTAGGGACAATTTCGAGTGTTCAATCAGCCTCCCATGCATGTTTTTGGAATGTGGAAGGAAACCGGAGTACCCGGAGAAAACCCACCCAGGCCCAGGGAGAACACCCAAACTGCACACAGGGAGGCCGGAGCTGGAATTGAACCCACGACCTCTGCACTGTGAGGTCGACGTGCTATCATGGAAAATTGATGGGGTTTTTTTTTTATATACAACTCTTTGTGTCTGTAAGAGAGCTATTCTGAATTTTGTTGGGCTTATTTACAAAATATTACCCGGCGCCAAGTTTTTGCACCCATTTCAAGGGATTGTCATGTTAGCACAGATTAGCTTTGGTCCTCGCGGTGTTTTGATGGAAATGTATCACAGAGATTTTGTGAAGACGTCAATAAACGACCATCGGGCTTTCTTTTATCGACCATGCAGGTCGGAGTCGGACAGGAGGCGAAGCTTCAAGAGTGGTTCCATCAGCCGCAAGACATGGCCAGTCCACGGTGAGCACCTTAAATATGGCCTTCATGATTGACAGGTGACCAGGGCCAAAAAAAAAAAAAATCTGTCACAACTGTACTCTACAATGGCTGGCTGGATATGCCTTCTTTTACCAAATGTTTTCTACCCATCCTAAGCTATGACCCAGACAGCGGCCATGACAGCGAGGCGGAGGACGGCCAGGACCCCCCCTCCTTTTGTTTCCTCACCATGGGCATGGGCAAAATCCTTCTCCCCCGAGGCCAGAAAAACACTAACTCGAAGCCCGCCCACCCTTACACGACGCCTCTGCCGCCCAGACTGGGCGTGTGCTTGGACTGCGACGAGGGCAGCGTGTCCTTCTACGACGCCCACTCCTTGCGCCTGCTGTGGGAGGGCCACGTGGACTGCTCGGCCCCCGTGTGTCCCGCCTTCTGCTTCATCGGCGGAGGGGCCCTTCAGCTGCAGGACCTGGTGGCCAGTCGCAGCATCGAGGAGGATCCGCCGCCGCTACCGCCAAAGGCACGTGCAAAAACATGTGCAACCAATTTTAGTCAAGAATGAATTGACTTTCAGCTTTAATTACTTAATTTATTTCATTTTTTTTGCTGTGTGGTTTGCTGCCAATTTTGTTGCTTGTGGAGTCCCGAAGGCATGAAGAATGCTGTCTAAAAACTGTTTGGTCAAAAATAACCCAGATCGAAATGGGACTTCATTTTGACCCAACTTCTCGGGTTATTCATTCAGCACAAAAAAATTTGGGTCAAATGTATAACCCACAAAACAACCTAATTTGGGGGTTGTTTAGAACCAAACGGTTGGAGTATTCATTTCGTATTCATTTTATGAGGCAATATATACACTCTTAAAAGTCAACTAGTGAAATAAAAAAATAGTCTTTCCAATAATATGCTCTATGCGCCCCCCCACGAGTCTAAAATAGAGTATTCTGATGAAAGTTGTCTTTGTCGAACATGAATTACGATACAAATGCACCCATTTTCATCCATTTCATGTGGCGGCCATTTTGCCTCGTTCTGCCACTTTTTTTGTCAACTGACAAATGACATCATGTGCCCCAAAGATCAGCTTGCGAACATCACATGACCAAACCGAGAAAGCAGGTGAGCCGTAACAGTCGTGGTGACTTCAGCCCTTTTGGCACTGCGATGGTCCAAGTCGCTGTACAAGACAAAATGGCCGCCACTTGAGATGGATCTAAACATGTGGATTTTTCTGCCTAATTCATCCTCCACAAATGCAATTCTTATCAGAATACCCGCTTTGGACGAATGGGGGTGGACAACACATATTTCTTTAAAAAAAAACAACCCAAAAAACAACAAAAAAAATACTTGACTTCCCCTTTAAAAAAAATAGATCATTGAATATGAATGTAATTTAAAAATGATGTGTCTGGTTATTCCTTTGACACAACGTTGCGGGTGAATTGAATAATCCAAAAAGATGTATGGCGACTGGTTCGTTTTCGACTCATAAAATGGGGTTATTTTTTGGGAGTGTCTGATCACAACAGAGCTGGAAGCCGCCATCTTTCTTGTGGGCACTACACCGCCGCCTGCATTGGAGTCAAGACGAATGTACTCCGACAACATCGGTGACCCATCAGGTGACCTCGGTAGTGTCATCAAACTCTGTTCAGCTAGTTTTGCAGGTACTATTTAATTAACTTTGCCGCGAAGTGCTTTTGGGCACAGACTTGAAGGTCTTGTGTTGGTTCCATAAAATGTTTTATCGCAAATCCAGCGTGATGGCGTATCGTGACACAATAATCAACACTTTGCTATATGCGGGTTCATATTCTGATTGTTACCATATGAAAAGCACGACAGATGTACAATTTCTCAGAGTTGGAAGCCTTTATTTATAATGTCGCCATTGGGGAGAGGTCGCGGTTAGTGACGGCTCCCATAAAGCTTGATTGACATTTAATTTGACCGTATTGTATGTTGACCGTGATTGCATTTTGTGCATCTTGTGACGTCTTTCAGTGATCACGTTACTTTTATTTTCATCGCATGTGTTGGAACATGCGCCTACAGTACATGTTTGTCAATTGAATGTTTGATTTACTGTCTGTGTTGCCTCACCGGCTACTAAGGCACATTTACTGTATCATAACTTTGTTTTAAATCCCTTGCAAACAATAATTATATGACATAACATGTTTAATAATACCTCCGTGACACTGTCAATGAAATATGAGCACTCTTCTGTTTTTGTGTTGATTGTGCAGGTAATGAAGTGGTTGTTTATGTCTGACAGCACAGATTGTTTGTCTATATTGTAATATTTCGACTTGATTTGGACTTGATTGTAGATTTCTTTTCCGAGTGAATGTAAAAAAAAATGAGGGGAACCACTTGAGACTGTAGCAGACATTGTGCTTTGTTTTTCTTTTTCTTTTTTTTAAATTATGACACAAGTGAAAATAAACAACCGGTAATCTGACACGTAACAGTGTACACTGTGGAAAAGGAAACACACACGAGAACATCTTATTTTGATACGTGATACGTTTGTGCCCTTGAGCTACAGCACGATTGAATGTTTTGCTCGCTAATAGCTTCTACTTTTTTATGATGTTGTCAGTTTGGGATTGTTAACGAGGAGACAAGTCAGGATTAGATTGCGGAGGGGGATATACACACTCTCCTAATGAAAATGTTGCACGACACTGGCACTGAGTGGTGCCGCAGTCATGTGAGGGCAAGCCTCCTCTTAATTGTTGGAGTGACATAACAGCTCCATTTGTGTCAACGGGATTCGATATCTCCTAGCGGAAGCGGATTTCATCCAGACAAAACTCATAAGTGCAAACAAGTGTGGGTGGGCTACACCAGTGGTTCCCACCCAAAGGCCGAAGTTTTATTTATTCACCCCCCCCAGGCAATTTGATTACCTTTCAAAGAAAAATAGATGTGGGGCTGGGTGCTAAAGTGGCAGAGGGTGGGGCCAACGGCCCCAGACATGCACCCGAGGGGAGGCATCCGGCCAGCTGGGGTTGAGAGGCATCAACTTGGGAACAACTCCCATCCGCCACACCTGAACAGGATTTCACATGACGGTTTCCAACTATGGTTGGGAAATCAAAAATATATTTTTTTGGGGGGGGGGGGGGGGCGCCGTTTCAAAGTAGGTTTTTAAACCAGGGTTAGTGTTTAAAAGTAGGGTTAGGGTTTGCAGGTAAGGTGACAATTAAGTGGACCAGTCGGACCGGAAGTTGTTCATCATCATTTCAACAACATCACATTGTGTCACATGACTTGGCTTTTGCCTTCGTTTTGTCACTCCGGTCAACCGCAGTTCAAAATAAACACAACTGTGCAGTCCGCCGAGTGGTCTTGCAATGTCAGATCTGAACCAGCAGGTGGCGACATTGACTGGGATTCTGTGGTTTTCCCCCGGCCTACTGTGAGGTGGCAACAAGTACAACTTGCAACATGTTGGATGCATAAAATTCAAAAGGATGCGACAGGCTTGCTAGACGGAGAATTGCATGGACTTTATTTCCGTAACGAACCCGTATCACCTCCTACAATTTTGTGTTCGAACCCAACTCCGGTGACGTCGGGACGTGATTGCAAGATGGCTGACTGCGAACAACTTCCGGTGATGCGGGTCAGGCGCCACCGTAGGTTAAAGGTAATAATAATAATAATAATAATACATTTCATTTATAAGCGCCTTTCAAAACACTCAAGGACACTTCACAACCAAAACAAGAACAATAAAACCACATATAAAATTATAAATAATAAAAGGAGAGATGAATAGCGATTTTAAATAGTTGACGCTGTCAACATCGCCGTCGCGAGGAGCACGAGCCGACCTAGCCAGGCTGGCCGACCCGCTTTGTAATATTATTTTTTTTAAATACTTTTTGTTTGTGTGAAAGTGAAACTGCAACACAGAGAAATCAAAACAGAGCACAATGCTTTGCAAATCATGTTCAACCTGAACTTAATTGGATCCATGACAAAGGCATGCTTGATTGTTTTTAGCATCGTTACCTTTGAATTTTATGGCTGGGAAAGATGGCCAAAAAAGACTGAGAAAGTTGAGGAATGCTCATCAAACACGTGTTTGGAACATCCCACAGGTGAACAGGCTGAGTGGGAACAGGTGGTTGCTGCGATTGGGTAGAAAAGGTCATTCACAAGCATGAAATGGCGTGAGGTTCACCTCTGTGTGTTAACTTTGTGAGAACATTGTTTAAGGACAATGTTCCTCTACGTACAATTACAAGTGTCAATTAAATATTGGCACATTATGAGAAATGCTTTGACTTTCATTTAAAAACTTACACGACACTGAGAAAATGCAATGATGATAATAATAATAAATTTAATAATAACGCTCAATAGTGAAACAAATATTCGTCACACCACTGCAGTAGTAAGCAAAACACGCTTTTAGCATTTAAAAACAAAAACTCCTCCGTGAATGATTGATTGGGGTGTGGAATAAAAAAAAGAAGTGCACCCAATCTTCTCACACACATACACACAGTCGACTGGGAGTTGTTTCAGTGGGTAATTTGTTATAGTTGCACGACGGTGAGAAAATACATTGTCTTCAGCATTTATGTGCAGGCACAATCACATGCTGCACTCCTTCAAGTATCGACACATGCTGTACACTGCAGGGCATTTTCTCAACATAGTGCTTGTATCTCTCTTGCTTTCTCTCTCTACCTCTCATACACACACACATTTACCCACACACACGGACTTGAAATGCATCACTTTGGTTGTGGCTAGCTTTATGGTCCTCAAGAAGCGTTTGGTCCTCTCATTAGGACAACAACAAGTACATAAACACACTTTATGTGCATCCCTTACTTGGTTTGGTGACAGCCCAGTTATACTATATACTATAAATATAACCCCAGGAAGATTTTAGTGTCCAGATCAGCCATAACAAGTACACATGTGCGCGCGTGTGCGCACACACACACACACACACACACACACACACACACACACACACACACACACACACACACACACACACACGTTAAGGCGTGACTGGCTTTATGGTCCCCACAAAGATTTTGGTCCATACACAAGACACAATAACACACACACACACACACACACACACACACGCGCGCGTTAAGGCGTGACTGGCTTTATGGTCCCCACAAAGATTTTGGTCCATACACAAGACACACACACACACACACACACACACACACACACACACACACACTTTACATGCATTCCTTGCTTTGTTTAATGAGGGCTTAGCTTTATGGTCCCGGGAAAATTTTGGTCCCCAGTCATAACAAGCACACGCATACATGTGTACACACACATGCACACACACACACACACACATTGACACGACACATGGAGTGAGGAATATGAGTCTTCAGCTGTATGCAGTTGGCCCGTAAAGATCTTTGCTCGATACATATCGATAAACATGCAGAAGCCACCCACATTGTGTGTGTATGTGTGTGTGTGTGTGTGTTTCTACTTGTTTTTCTCGGGACAGTGCAGAGCAACCCAGATTGTTTTACCACCTTCCTGCTCATCTTGCGGCTATTTTGCTGGCTTTGCGACGGGCGAGGTGACATGTGGACAGGCGCTCATTAAGCTGTCAGGGCAGGACGGGCCGCCTCTTGCCTGCCTGCATGCATGCACACTTCTTCATTTCACACAGATCATCTAACCCGAATATCTCACTTTACACTGACATCTCAATAAACTCATTTCATTTGGCCACAAGCCAGATTTACTCGCTGGTATTCTTGCATAGTGTAGTCAGCTTTTTTCTTTTCTTTTGTTTTTTTTTTTCGACGGTGGAAGTTTGCGAACCTAACAGGTGCTTGCGGCCTTTACGGATGGTTAATGTTATTCCACGTCAAACTATGACACACGTTCACAACTTTACTCCCGCATGTCTCGGCACGCTCCAAGCCTCGGGCATATTTTGGGTGTGTGTGTGGAGGCGGGAGGGGAGCGGGGGGAGTATTGGAGTAATACAGTATAGACAAAAGCATTTCTGATGCCCTTTTGGAGCCTTTTGACACTTTTTTACAAATTTATATTGCCTGAAATGTGTGTGTTTGATTGCACCGTATTTGTGAGCATGTGCGCCGTAATCGGTATGAAGGTAAGTGTGCGCTCTGTGTGTGTACTTGTACTGTATACGTCTGCATGTGTGCAGGCATATGTATGAGCACTGTACAGTGTGCGTGTGCAAGTGTACAAGTGTTTGTGTGCGTGCACCCTATCTGTGTGACTGCAAGTGTGTGTGTGTGTGTGTGTGTGTGTGTGTGTGTGTGTGTGTGTGTGTGTGTGTGTGTGTGTGTGCATGTGCACAATTTGTGTTGTTCAGCTGTGCAGGGCATGCAGGAGGCAAATGCTGCTCTTGAGAGCAAAATTTGGTCTCTGTTCAATGTGAAAATAAGACAAGTGCACCTAAGTAAACAACACCGGCACTTCTCGGCCGGAAATAAGCATGTGTGCAGCGTCAAGCACATGTGAGGAGTGGGGAACGAAATGCGGGGGAAAAAAGAAAAGAAAAGAAAAAAAAAAAAAGACGCAACCATTGAAGGCGTTTATCCAAAGAGTTAGGCCTTCGGATCCCAATGACGGCCTTTATCTTGAGAGTTTACGATGCTCGCAGTCAAGTCAACACTACAGTGGACTTGTTTGTTGCGTGTGAGCGTGTAGTAGTGGAGGAAGGGTGAAGGTGGTGTCGGCGGCGGCGGTGGGTGGGGGGGGGGGGCTACAATCAGCTGAACAATGAGTTTGACTTGCAAACAGGATCCCTCTGTTTCCTGCCTCCTTGCGGACTCCAAACACACACACACACACACACACACACACACACACACACACACACAAGCTGACTCTCGCATTTTGCCTACCCCCCCCCCCCTGTAAGAAGCACCTTGTACAGCTCGCAAAGTGATGACACACACACAGGGTTAGCGGACACTACTCAGCACTCGGTGCACCCACGCGCGGAGGCATTGCCTGTCCGAGTCAAAGCACACCTGTTCCAGCTGCTGTTTTCCACATTAGGAATGTGCTTTTTCTCATTTTCCACCCTACGGTACGCACCCCCCGCACCCCGTCATCACACCTTATACAGTGGTACCTCTACTTACAAAATTAATTGGTTCTGGAAGAAATTTCTTAACTAGAAAAGTTTGTAAGTCAAGACGCATTTTCCATGTAAATTCCCTTATCCGTTCCAACCCCAGCCCAAAAAATTCAGACATAAATGCTTTCTAAAGCATCAAAATGCATCAAAATATGTAACAAATACAGGTTACAATTAGATTATTGCACAATAAATGAGAGTTGTGTAAAGTGTAAAAAACAAAGAATAAAGAATAAAAATAGTTTTTTTTCTTTCGTTTTAGTTTTTTGCGGTAAATATATTTTCTTGGCTGTAACCAACACTATTTTAATAATTGATGAATCTGCCGACGAATTTGTCAATTAATCAATGAATCGGCTAAAACATGGCAGAAGACAAAATAAAGACGTATCAGCAAGTTACATTTTTTAAGGAGCAGACGTGATTAGCATTTTTAAACTGTTGCCGCGGTTCGGTAATAAGTAAAAAATAACGAGCGGATATAACACATGATATTTGCACTAATCTACATCATCGAAGATCACGTTCCAAGGTCCTCGTTTGCTGGCATTGACTATTAAATGTCAGACAAAACTTAACATGGGAGACCATTTAAATGTCTGCCTTTGATTCATGGACTGCCTTCCGTTCAAAATGCCACCGACTCTTTCGGCCGCCGTTTTGTTTCCCACCTCCACTCACTTAGCGGCACAATGCCGTGTTGTGTCTGCGTGTGTTGTGTCAGGGCTATTCGAGCGCAGGAAAAGGATTCATTTACACACACACACACATACACACACAGACGGATGAGAACCTCTGGCGTGGCCTTTCCCACCACTGGCCTCTCTGTATCAACACCCTCACATACAAACAAGTCCATTGGCACTGCTGCGCCATGAAACAAGCTTTTGTCTTCTACACACACAGGCGAATTCCTTTACTGTCAGAGGGATGGGCTCCAGGGGGCGCTATAGCTCCCTCTGGAATACCATCGGTATCCTTAAAAAAATGTGGGATTCTTATGACGCTTATTATGAAATGTGCAACTGGTCACAAATGCACTTACATCCTGTTGGCACAAACGTCACAACAGCGCATGACATGGCCTGATGATTTTGATCCGATGGCTGGAAAACATGGTATCACGTGGCTAGAGGATGCCCAAAAATACAGGAAGAAAGCAAACGCCCATGAGCTGCATGATGCCCGAATAGTACATGCAATATGTACATACAATAGTACATATATGCGTTAAACAGCTATACAGTAAACATTCCCATCCCCGGAATTCTATGAAAAGGATCCTTCAGTAATAAAAACCCATGATTGATATTACATGTTACCGGAACTTAAGCGGAGCCGTAACCCTACGATGCCGCGGTGCTTAAATGTCCACCCGATACGCGGAAAGACACCAACGGAACAACATTTTTTGATTCAGATTCGACATGTAAGTGAGTTTTTATGCACTGTAATTGCGAACGTACTTAAATAAAAAGGCTGGAGAAGATGGAAGAGTTTATGCCGAATTCGAAACGACTTTTTGTGTCAGTGACTTTTATACATTGCGAACGAAGATGGCATAGCAAACGAACCCACAAACAAAACAAAACAACCCAAAATGACTCATTTTTCCCAAGCTGCATGTACATACTATACTGTGTTGTGTTTTTAAATCCTGTACTGTAACTGTACTGCTGTTTTGGTTATAAACAGTTTTACAGTATTTTTGCATTTTATTGCTTGTGTTGTTAACATGCAGTTTTCACAAGGTTCATAGTACCACATCCCAAAAGAGGAATATAAGGCGTTGGACAGCGCAACATAGCCCGTACTACTGTATAGACAAAAAAAAAGGTCCGAAAATGATTAAAAATGTGTTTATTATTCTATTTGCAGTTCAGTGTGTTGCTTGGTGACACTGCTGTCGGTTCCTAATATTTGGGTTAATGATTGGCGTAGATCAGTGGTGTCAAACTAATTTTAGTCTCGGGCCAATTTGGAGTTACATCTTCTAATTCTGTGGTTTCACTGTCATAACGGCCCCCTTATGACAGTGAAACCACAAAATTATTACTTGCACAAAACAAATGAATAGATGACTAGTTTTGACATCAGTCAACTCGATTATAATAGTTTGTTTAATATAATGAATGACGAAAATAATTACTGTTCAAATGAGTGTAAATAGGGTAATAAAATTATTGCACAAATCTCAACGTTATTTGACAATTTGACACATCGGTACAGATTTTAGTGACACACGTGATTTGCTTTCGTGGGCCACATAAAACGACCCGATGTGCCGGATCTGGCCCCGGGGCCTTGAATTTGACACAATGGCGTAGATGGTTGGGTTACATTGAAGGAAAAAAAACAAAAAACGTTTGGCACTTTGACATCCTTTATTGACATAAAACAGCCTCCAATCATATTTAGGTCCATTTGCACAAAAAATCTTATTTAAAAAGATAAGATAACCTTTATTCGTCCCGCATTGGGGAAATTTGCAGGAAGCTTGCAAAAAAAAAAAAAAAAAAAGGCAATGTACACAGTCAGCATAACGTACTGCCACTGATATACAGTGATATGTTATCTAATATAGACAGGCACAAAAGGTAACAGAATAGAAAAGTCTTTTCCCAATAGAAGACGGTAGAGAGGAAATGCTCGTCACGAGTACACTCGATTCAAAATAGCAGCTTGTAAACAACATCGTCTTTGGATTGTACAAAACAATCCAAGTCAACGCACTCGATTTGAACATTTGAGAATGTTGCTGGCTCAGCAAATGTCATTTTCTTCAGAGCAACAACTGCGAAAGAGGACTGTAAACACCCGAAAAAGAAAACTTATACCACGGAAACCAAACAATGTTTTGAGAAAACGTGCTAACATTATGCTAAAGGAATTTTTTCGGGGGGGTTAAAATAAAATTGTATTTTCTCAAAACAAAAAGTTGCACTCTTATGAGAATAAAGTCAATAAAGGAAAAAAAACGCAGAATATTCAATGTACCGTATTTGCCGCACTAAAAGGTGCACTTAAAAGCCTACCATTTTCTTAAAAGCTCACAGCGCGCCTTAAAATCCGATGCGCCTTGTGTATGGTTATTACAGTAATATGACGACCCCCAAAATGGCTCCTTGCTAGAGCTATGCAGACAACGCAGAGTTCAAACTTCAGGCGATCGGTTACGCACTTGAACACGGAAATAGAGCAGCGGCAAGAGAGTTCAACTTTAACGAGTCAATGTTATAACTTGCTGTTGGTTACATGAACTTTATTCAATAAGTTTGACTGACATCTGATCGTTCTGTTGGCGTTTCCTTGAGCGTAGCTCCATCTAGTGGATGCATTGTAGATTGCGTCTTATAATACGGTGCATCCAATATATGAAAAAAACCCTACAAAATAGGCCATTCATTGAAGGTGCGCCTCATAATCCAGTGCGCCTTTCAGTGTGGAAAATATGGTCGTCATTTTTCTGGAAGAAACAAACATTTGTATTTTGGGGGGAGAAAATGAACAGGAATAACAGTTTCCTAATAGAAGTCTTTATTATGTTCTTTAAACATTAAATCTTACACACGTCAGATTATCTTTCAACAAACAAAATCGTTTTGGGGGGGAACTCCATACCGTATTTTTTGTACTATTAGGCGCACCGTATTTGTAAGCACAGTATCAATGAATGGGACTACAGTATATGAAAATACTTTCATACATAAGGTGCGTCGGGTTATCTTTGTGAAGCATTGTTTGTCAAACACTTTATTCAAATAAATTGCACCACAGTTTATTAGATAGAGGTTCAGAGCGCACAAGAAACATCTAGTAGCGCCGCTTTTCTTTGCCGCGCTACTAAACGGAGGTAGCTCCGAGCGGACGAGGGGCTCCTCCGACAAAAAAAGTCAATGCACTCACTATCAGCCAACCTATTTTTTTATTTATTTTTTTTTTTAAATCGGTCACAGCAGGTATTGAAAGTTGCTTGTGTCGTTCACCTCGCGCGGTGGGAAACGCGCCACCAGAACCTCTCAGCTTGCATTCGGTCTGAATGACGCTAGCAAAACTGCATTTCCCATGATTCTTAGACACCGAAGTAGTTCTCATTCTGGTCTGACGAAAAGTGCCTGACGCCTGCTCTCATTAGATGTGCATGAGAATGAGAATACAAACGAATGGGGATGGAATTTGAATTCAAAATGACGAATTTGAAAAAGCCAACTTCCATCCGAAAGACGCAATTGCAATTTTGAAGAATTTCAAGTGCGCTTCAGGGGAAGAAAAATATGGTAAACTTATGAGAAATACGAGAAAAAAAATATCTCATGCGGGGAAAAAAATAATGATTTTCTTTTTTGGGGGCTAGGGGGGGAGAAAAAACCCACTTTTTTTTCTCACATGACATCGAGTAAGATTCCAACTTCTTTGAAAAATATTCTGAAAGCATTCCGACTCTATTCTCAAAATATATTCTCATCAGAATGCGACTTTTCTCTTAACATCATTATCTTATTGCCATGAATACGATACCATATTTTCCCCCTTAAAAAACTACTTTTTGATTTCTTTTCTGCTTACTATCTTTCTCTTCAGTGTGTCCCTCATACTCACTCGTATTCCAACACAAGGCACTTGAAGGTAACAAATTGAACAAAAACCCAGATTTTTTTTTGAATACATCCTTGAAAAACAAACCTTCTTTGTCTACTTTTCGTATAACTTCGTGGAATGTAGACATTTTGGCCAACCTTTCGCGTGGCGCCGCTTTCTCTTAGTCCATTACTGTACATATCGTGGTCATATCTGCACGGACTTATAGGGAGAGCTGACGTGGGCAAATCTCCAAAACAAGTAAAATCTGATGACGCTAGTGAGGATTCCCGGAAGGTTCGGAACCTAAAATGCACACACACAATAATAATAATAATAATATTAAAAACAATTATGCACGTACTGCAGTGGTCCAACTTTCACTTTTGTGTTCAAGCAGTTCAACCGATTACGCCATTGGGACCATTGCAGTGGGAATACATTTTGCTGCGAGTGTGTCGTACCAGGATGTAGTAGTCATTCAGCTGGAGGCCGTAGAAGAACCAGGAAGTGGAAGTGAGGAAAGTGGCCACCGTCAAAGGGAAGGACAAACACTGCACGTTGCCACTCTGCACGATGGCCATCTGAACGTTGAGGACCAAACAAAAATACCGTCGGCGACGCGTATTGCAACACGAGGAACAGCCTTGACAAAAGGCAGCTCGCAGAAGACTTGAAACGAGTTCAACAAGCGCGAACAGGTTCCGTGAAGCGTTGGCAGATTCAAAGGAGTAAGAGTTCAAGAGTAGCAAGACATGAAGTCATTTCAGTTGTTGGGTTTTTTTTTTGGTGGGGGCGGGTGCTCCCGGAACTCCAGTTTTTCCTGGAAAAGTGTTGAAGGCTTATCAGTTGTTTTTTTTGAAGACATTTTGGGGTTAAACAAAAAATGTATTTAATCTATTTTATAGATGGTCAAAGATAGTCAGATTTTTGGCTAAACGAGCGAGTGGATCCACTATAGTTTTTTTTTTTGTTGAAAAGACAATTTGACAAAAAAAAAATTACATCCAAAATTTTTAAGAAAGTAGATTTTTATATAAAGAAAGAAATGTTAATCTTCCGAGAACAAAAGTCATACATAAATTCTAACTGCATTAAGTTCAGACAAAAGTTGGATTTTGGAAAAGTTGGGGAAAAAAACCCTGACATTTTTTGCAGGTTTTAAAAAAAGTAATTTGGGAACAACTGTTGTCATTTCTAAGACTAAAATCCAATTTTTGAGAAAAATAAATGTATTTAATCACTTGGCATTGAGGGGAAAAAAAGACATAATATGATGAGAATTATTTTTTAAAATATTATATATTAATCAGAACTGTGTATAGCAATACTACAATAATAATCATTTTTAAAAAGTTGTGAATGTTAAAATGTTCCTCAAACTGGGGTCTAGACTGTTCATAAAGGTGTTTGAGCAGATGACAAATTATTTTCATTCTCATTACTTTCACATTCATTTTAGCATCAAATACAAAACACTATCTTGTCATTCATTATTTCAAAATAGTCCAAGTTTGGGTATTTGAAAACGACTTCTAGTGGGTCAAGGACAATCGGGACACTGTTCCAAGGATGAAGAACCACTGACAGAACGCTTACTAATCACTCTTGTGCCCGCTGAAATAAGGACAGGATTTTTCCAACTAATTAGGGGATGCCAAGTGCCAACACGTCATTAGGCCGATTGTAAGAAGGCAACCTGGCGTCTCCGAGGGGTTTGGGGGGGGGCAAACGGGGAAGGAATAACAGGAAGACGCGGATGAGGAGCAGAAGAATGGCAGGAAAGCGACGTGCTCGTTTCTGACGGCGAGGCAGATGGAGGGAAGGCGACAAACAGGATCATAGACAAACACAACAGGAAAGAAGACATCTGATGGGGCTCCCCCACCGTGACACCTGACTGTTCTCTGCTACGTAAATATGCACATGTGGGAGCGCCGAGCCAACAATATCTGACAGTATTGAGGTGGACAACTGCATCGCAAGCGACGGTCGTGAGCAAAGTCCGACGAAAGTAAATATGAACGGCATACAGGTTGACCGCCGGCAGAGTGACACACCAAGGTTACGACTCGATTCATATCTCAATTTCTGACCCGTATCATCAGGACTGTCACAGGAAGACTTGTATGAAGAACACTGGTCAACTATTCATCCATCCATCCATTTTCCGAACCGCTTGATCCTCACTAGGGTCGCGGGGGGCGCTGGAGCCTATCCCAGCTGTCTTCGGGCAGGAGGCGGGGGACACCCTGAACCGGTTGCCAGCCAATCGCAGGGCACACAGAGACAAACAATCATCCACGCCCACACTCACACCTAGGGACAATTTAGAGTGTCCAATCAGCCTGCATGTTGCATGTTTTTGGAATGTGGGAGGAAACCGGAGCACCCGGAGAAAACCCACGCAGGCCCAGGGAGAACATGCAAATTCCACACAGGGAGGCCAGAGCTGCACTGTGAAGCCGATGTGCTAACCACTGCACTACCGGGCCGCCCACTGGTCAACTAATTTTTACATTTTTTAAATCAGATTGAGTTTTGTTTTTTTTGGCGCTGATTCTGAATTTGACCTTTTTTTTTCTTTTCTCCAGCATAGGGTGATATTTAAAAAAAAAAAAATTATACTCAAAGATGCCATACACGATAACCCGGCTATATTTACAGGAGGGCAGCACGATGTCGGAAAAACATGCACGATGCGATATGGGTGTTGCGTATTTATTATTGCGATATTTAACGTGTACTGGAAACAAATGACATCTCTAGTATCGAATGGAAGAGATGCATTTTTTTATTTCATGGTGAAAAATATGAATGCATTCTCACCTCATGATTTAGTTTGAATCCTGCGCCTAGCGACTGCTCTCCTATTGGATGGCAATGCACATTTAAGGTTGCATCTGATTGGTCAACGTTTGAATTTATTGCACGTCATTGGCGTTCCGCACTACTTGTACTATGAATACGATATACAGTCAAACCTTGGTTTTCGTCCATAATCCGTTCCAGAAGGCTGTTCGAAAACTGAAATTGTTCGAAAAGGAAACCACGCTCTTTTTAAAATAAAAATGTTGACTGAACGCGTCTGCTCACAATGGAAAGCAACACGAGGAAGCGTCACTTCCTCATGTAAGGAGGACGTCAGGAGTCAAATGGTGCATTCAAGTGCGCTCAGTTTGTTCGAGAACCGAAATTTCTTCGTCATCCGAGGCATAAAAAACTCGAAATTTTTGGTCAAAAACCGAATTGGTAGAGAACCGAGACATTCGAAGACCGAGGTTTGACTGTATATTTTTTTATTCAATATATCGAACAGGCTTCATTTGAATGACACGTACTCTGATTGGGTTAGAAAATAGAACCCCAAAACATCATAGTCGCTCTCTTTTAAAGTCTTACTTCCATATGACAATGTTCGAAATAATACCGCTTCCGTAGAATATCCAGCTTGAACTCAATATTTCGTACTTTTCAGTGCAATCGTGTAAATAATAAAACAGTAGCCTGACAAGGATATTAATTTAACAAAGAAAAAAAAAAAAGTCACTTCGGGGTCTAACCAGGAAGTCAGTCAACTTTATAGAAGAACTCTCTCTCCTTATACCAGGCGTCTTTTTCAGCAACAAGTCCAGATGTCACATTTGGACATTCCTTCATTTAAGGACAAGTTTATCTTACCAGGTCGGCGAGCGGGGACACGTACACGCCCACAGTGGCCACGCTGCAAATGAGTCCCAGCTGGTTGAGCTGAACGTCACCTGGAGGAAGAAACAACCTGAAGTACACCCCGGCGCTGGTCACCACTGCTCCGATGGCAATTATTTGGAATAGGATCTTTCTCTGACAAAACAAAACAAAACAAAACACAGGTTCAAGCCTCAACGTGGACGCACGCAATCTTAATGACGGCTGCCACGCTGACCTTTTGTTTTGTGTACTTGAAGTAAACCACGATGTAGAGGGCCTGCAGTAAAGCCCCGATGAGATTGACCACAATAAGCGTGTGGTCTGTTTTCAGCATCCCATAATATAACCATCCGAGGTTACTGTGGAAACAAAAACAATGGAAAAGGATGAACGGGGCAAGGCGAGAGAACAAACAAGTACACTTGTAATGTCAGCCATGTCAGATTGTGTTGTGACATTTAAGCTCTGCTGCCTTTTTTTGTGACCCGTGTCTGTGATTGTCACATAGACTGCAAGCAAAGAAGCAAAAAAAAACAAACAAAAAAAAAAACTTCAGAAAAGGATTGGTGAAGGCCTTTAATATAAAGTTTGTCTATGGTTGGTGGCAGTTTTTTTTTTTTCCAATTTAAAGAATGAAAACCCATGATTTTGGTTATTCTGGCAAAATAACACCATCTGGGGTGAAAGACTTTAATATAAGAGACTTTGTTGCACATTGATTTTTTATTTTTTTTTACCACGTCAGTTTGTGACTTTTTAAAAAAATGTCTAATCTAATCAAAACTTTTTGGGTCACTTGCTAGACAAAATTACACAAAATGTGCTGCGATGGATTTGTGACCTTGGCATTTGTGAGCTAATCAGCTGTTTGGAACACAGAAGGACACGATGTTGCTGATCGTCTTCACAAAAAGTAGCATCATTTTGAATTGTTGGGTGGAGTACTCGTTTGAAACATGCAAGTCTCCACACCCACACTTTAATTCAACCGCAAGACCGTTTAGAAGTTGCTCCTGTTTTGGTTAGCAAATGCCTCAAACAACACATACTTGGCACATGTGGTGAGGAAAGGCAGAAATTGAATGTTGTCGGTGCTCTTGGATGTTTTCATTTTCTTGAGATCGACCCTGCACAAACAAACACAAAGATCAGGACAGTCAACCTGACAAGGAACTCATGCCATCATTAATCTTGCCATCATTAATCTCGTAAATATACACTGAAACTGACAGCTACCGTGCAACAAGTTTACAGCACATTTATTTCCGCGAATTGAAGATACTTCACTTCGCAGACGCAATGATAAAAAAAATAAACATTTGCACAAAATGTTCATTTGCATAGAAGCGAACTGAATTCCACTTACAGACCAGTCGAGAACATCCCGAGGGTGAACACGATGCACGTCCATGATAAAAGATGCAGCAAATCCATAAAAAGGATTTAAAATTAAAAAAAATACATATATTAAGTATGGAGACTTTAATGTGTGTCCTTCGACTTTTTAAAGTCCTAAAATGCAGAATTTTAAAAAACGCAACTGGCTTCTTTTCCGGATCGATTTCCGTGTTTGCAAGCAGTTGCTCGGTGATTCTACGCTGCGATTGGGTGTTGACTGAATCACGTGATGCAGAGTTGGTTCAATGGGGTGGAGAATCAAAGCGTCTGACGTCACCATGTAGACAAAGCCCGGAAGGCGAGCTTTTGAGTTGCGTTTTCTGCAACTTTAGAAATATATACAGTATAACACCGTTATAATAACTTGTCCGAAAATATACAACACAGTTAAAATAACTATTCAAATATTGTCAAACATTTTTTGCTTAAATCGGGAGGTTTAAATATATTTTTAGTTCACCCGTTTACCGAACAGGTTCATTAGAAATGTATTTATTTTATGTGCTATCAGGCTGCAGTTTTGATCAACGCAGTTAGAGTAGTATTTTTTTCACTGATGTTTATTATAGTGGTGCATTTTAATTGAAGTTCATTTTATTGAAACGTTTTACAGTATTAAAGAAAAGGTCTTGTCTTAGTATCACATAAATGAAGACATTTATCAGCTGACGAAACGAGTTTTGTAGAACATTCTCGTCACGCTGACAACACTCTCGAACAACTCTCAAGTTTGACCTTTACGGATAGCCCATCCCGTATAATTTCATCTCCCTTCCTGTCTATGCTTCGATTTTTGACATTTTACTTGACATTTCACTATTGCTTTCCCTTTGGTCTCTTTGTTTTATTATCTTATTTGACTTATCGCGTGGACTCGTCTTTGTTTTATGATCTTATTTGACTTATCGCGTGGACTCGGGTTTGTTAGCTTGCACAGTATCAGAGTCTGAAGCTCATCTCTGGCGAGTATGTATAAAGCAGCTATGACGTCATGGTGGAAAAGCAAACAAGTGGCCCTTATGTTCTGTTCTGGGAGGTACAGTACTGTACAGTATATGTTGCTCGGTTTTACAGATAATAGCAACTTTTAACAGTTTCCAGCCATTTCTGAGGTTTTTGACGGCTTGTTTGCCGTGTCGCTCTCATTCCAACGTGTGGGCACGTCCTCTTTTGCCTGCAGAGAGGATGTATGGAGCAGTAAAAGAAAGAGGCAGAAAAGGCCCAGGGGGAAAAAAAAAAGGTGTAAGTGAAGAGGCGAGGGTGATACCTTCGCACCCGCTTGCTAGGGTGCACCCCCCCCCCAACCATCCGTGTTTGGTTTGCAGTCTGTGAAAGGGAAGCCAGAGCAAACTGCGGGACACGGGATGAAAGTCGTGGAAAGCCGAGGCCGTGAGTGGTTTGGGAAAGACCTGTGGGCGGCCTTGGAACGTTTTGGTAGGTGGTGGTGGGGGGGTGGGATAGCTTAGCCATTTGCCAAAATGGAGTGAGAGGAAAAAAAAAAAAAGGACGACAAGATTTATATTCCAACACTTTTTGTTTATTCCATCAAGTTTTCACATCTTTAAACAATATCTTATATATTTTTTTCTATGTACACATGTACATATAAACACATAGAAAACAACTGTACAGTGTATGTTTTCAAGAAGTCCCTTCAGTTTGAGGTTCGACAAGTTGGGTGGGGGAGCAAGGGGGGTCGCATCTGCAAGCGTGTACCATGACAAGACTGATTAAACTTAAGGTCGGATGATTTAACCATTTGGGGTTCTCAAGGACTCGTGACCATTTACCAAGGACAGAAATGTCAAATGTTTCCATATTTTTTTCTTTTTGCCGATTTTGGATATGCGGTGAAAGAATCACTGCCCAAGTACAACTTTTAGAACAGTTTTTTTCCCCAATATTAAATGTGCATCATGTTACAAGGATTTGAAATATTAGCCTATTACTTTCATGAACAATTAGGCTTACTATATTACCGTATAATTAATGTTGGCCATTATGGTGGTACTTGGAGCCCTCAATATTCGCTCGGTGTAAAAAGAATGGAGAAAAATCAACACGAAAGGAACAATTTAAAAGATGTTCATGACCAACATGATTGAACAACGGTCAACGTATAAAAACAAATGGATTGATGTCGCGAACAGTGGGATGCTGTCTTGAGGCTTGCGGAGATGAGTGCTACATAACAACGGCCCCCCCCCCCCCCAAAAAAAAAGATCCCAAATAACAAGCGCCACGGTCCTAGCGGTTGACTCAGGAACTGGAGGTGTACCTACCGAGTGGTATGAAAAACCCATTAGACTAATTGCTCAGAACGGAAAATGCTGCTTCATCCTCATCATAATACAAAAAAACAACAAAAAAACACAAAAACACACACAAACAAAACGGAGGTCCTTTGGAGTGATCTACACTCCACATTCACATTGCGATATACACATTCACTCACAGCTTTGTCTTTGGATAAAAAGCTCTGTATTCATTATAAAAAAAATAACATAAAATAAAAAAAATGGAAGTGTCCGTGAGCCCAGTGACCAGCACTGGGCTGCTGCTTTGCAGTTCTTTTCAGTGTAGTATCGTCACAAACAAAACGGGGAGGAGCGTCAAGAGGAAGGAGAATGAGAAGGAGACGGGCCTCGTTCCTGAATTTCCAATGCTCCTTTGGACGTTGGGTTCCATGGCGGTCGGGTCATCTAAAAACACGCACAAAAAAAAAAAAGACAAGAAGTGAGCGTGTGACTTGGTGGCTCGGGGGAGGAGGTGTGTGTGAAAAAAAGCACGCCGGCTACCGGTTGATTCCTCACCTGCCGGGAGACGATTGGAGAAGTTGTGAACTCCGCCGGCGGAGACAAACTTGGCTTTTGACGCGTCGGCGCTCTTCTCCGCGTCGGCCTTGGACTTGCCGGTGAAAGTCTTTGTTGAGCCTTTCTGTCCGGCCACGTCCACTTTGAGCCTCAGACAGTCCTGGCCGTGATGATGCATCGGCTTGGCTGTTGGGAGCACACACACACAGGGAACTTATTATGAGAACATATTTTGAACTACAGTCTTGAAAATTAACTTCATTTCATAGCGCACGATTTTCTTTTTTTTTGTTTGTTACTTTAACAGTTAAAAACAGTTGCTAACTTGTTTTTTGCACCTTTATGTCAGTAACAATGTTAGAATTTGACATGTTTACAATGCAGAGAAGCTTACCAGGTATGGTGAATGAGGCTCAAATGGTGAGTAGTTTGATGTTATTTTTTGTTGTATCTGACAGTGGTTGTCTTATTTTGAAACTCGTGTGGCATGTTCAGAATGATAAAATGTTTCACTTTGACAAATTCGACTTTGCAGCGAAGCTTTCTGTCAAACAGTCATCCACTGTGATGGAAACGGTCTTGAATTTTTCCTTTTTACGCCTCCTTGATGTGTCTTTGGGGCTTCAAGTGGTCAGCAGGTTTTAACTCATTCAGTACCAGCCAATTCTGGACCAAGTTCGAAAAGACGTTTAAAAACGTCTTTGGGAGTGAAGGAGTTTTTATCGTACAGTCAAACCTCGGTTTTCGGACGTCTCAGTTCTCGACCAATTCGGGTTTTCGACCAAAGATTTCGAGTTTTTTATGCCTCGGATGACGAACACATTTCGGTTCTCGAACAAACTGAGCGTACTTGAATGCACCATTTGACTCCTCTCGCCTTCCTTACCCGAGGAAGTGACGCTTCCTCGTGTTGCTTTCCATTGTGAGCAGACGTGTTCAGTTCACATTTTTATTTTAAAAAGAGCGGGGTTTCCGTTTTCGAACAATTTCGGTTTTCAAACAGCCTTCTGGAACGAATTATGGACAAAAACTGAGGTTTGACTCTCGTTGTAAATATACAGTGGTCGACTTATTTTTACACTTGTACGATCGTGAGGAATGTGAAAACTCAAAAAACAAAATTCGAAACAGTGACCCTCTTTGATTCTAATTGTTTTGCTGGACTTGAAACTCTGCACGGTTCCGAATGGTTTGGCTACAATTTGACTTTTGCTTTCCATGACTTCTCCTGGGGGCGGGGTGTAAACGCGTTTATCCTAACCTTCCTGAACCATCGCCCGCGTTCAACCTAATAGTTTGCGCCGTACTCTCATGAATATTTCCCACGAAATACTTACAGATGTAATAATAGCTCTCTCCCTGCTTGAACTCCTTGCCCAGGGTGAAGGGGGTGAAGCGCTGGAACTTCTCCGAGAACTTCTCGGGGGCGTGGGGGGCAAAGGGCCGCGAGCACTCCCAGCGCAGCTGGTCGAAAGAGTGCGGCTTGCACACGTCGTAGTCGTCCCTTTCCACCATGTAGAGCACGTAGCGCTCGGCCGAGTGCTGCGGCACCTCGCCGTGGCTGTAGTGCGGGCAGATGATGTCCAGGTAGTCATTGATGCGGACTTCCACCGTGTAGTCGTCCCATAGGAAGCTGGAGGGGGGAGGGGCAAGAAAGGCAGATTTAATGATCGAGGGCCTCACAAATGTTTTGATTGCAAGCAACCACATTGACACGAATAATGAGGTTTAATTACGCGTGGCGTAATGCAACCCGCACCTGTTTCCCTTCTGGTGCACGAGCAGAGTGTTGCCGTCGTTCAACTTGGTTGCATAAAGCGCTAATTAGTGTGACAACTTAAAAGTCAGGTTGGACTTGTTCAGCCTTGGCGCCATCCTGCTTACACACCTTACACTTACTCTCGCTACTGCGCTAACACTTTTTTTTTTTTTTTTAAAGACACACTCACACACACACGTTTTTTTTTTTTACAGTCTCAATGTGTTTTTCTGCACTTTGCTTCCTTCAAAGACAGAGACGGGGGGGGGGGGGGCGCGGTCGAGTCAGACTGTCGCCCTCCCGCTCTCTTTTCATCTTTGTCCTTCCTTTAGGTTTTATGGCTCGTTCCAAGTCTCATCGTCTCCGCGAAAGGTTGCTTCTCAGGTTACTCGCTGATAACTATGAGATTTGGGGCGTTATTTTTTAAAAATGTATTCAATTCGGTATTACTGGTCATTTAGTTTAATTGTGAGGATTTATTATAATTTTTTTTTTTTTTAATCTTGCACTCAAGAAATACTCCAAACATAAAACAAACTAAAACCAACACTAAAAAAAAAAAAGAATATTAAAAAAAATGCATATGTGAAAACATAAATGTAATTAAAAAAATGTATACCTGCTCCAAAAAAAATAAATAAATAAAATGACAGAATTTAAACAACAAAGCCAAAATGAAATAAAAAAACTAGAAGGAAAAAAAAACAACAAAAAACAATTTTTGCTGCTATCGAGCAAAGTATGCCCAAGTATAGGCGAGGAAGGCAATCTATCAATGGCGGGCTTTTAATTTAAATTGAAACCTGCTTGCGAACGAGAGTGCAGCAGTGAGTGAAAGCGACAACAGCTCCTGTGTGGCGTTTGTGCGTCTGTCGCCATCAAAGCGCAGGACGTGGTGCCTCTTTAACCCCCCCCCCCCCCACCCACCCCTCTGTTGTTGCGGACCCCCCTGGCCAAAGCAGACACAGTGGCTCCAATCAGGGGCCTTTAACCCCTCCTTCCTGCCTCTACATGTGTGGATACTGAGAGTGTTTTTCGCCGTAACCCTCCAGTCAAAACATGTTTTGTTAGCTGAGCACGGTTCTAAACTTTAATAATTGGGGCTAATAGGTTGGACAGCAACCCGCAACCGCTCGTTGCAATTCCTCAAACATGTAAAACCAAAGCCGAGTTGTTGCCTTGTTTTCTTTCTTACATTTAAAGCAATCAATCAACCCTGTCACCGTAGCTACTCAACATCAGCTTCAGGTCTCTGTACTAACTGTGCCTTATGTCCTCATGAGTAACACCCTCCCCCCGCCCCCACTACTACCTTCCACCACTGTGTGACTAGGTTGCACTGGTACAACAACTACTTGTTACTCGTGAGGCATCACTGCACCATTTGACATCTGCGTGCTCCTTCGAATACAGTCGTACCTCTACTTACGAACGTCTCTTCATATAAAATTATCAATGTCGGAAACGCCTCAACAGGAAAATTTTGCATCTTGTTACGAAATAAATTTCAAGATACGAAAGGTAAAAATACAGTATGGCCTGCTACTCGCAGCGCCGAGTTTCCTGAACGCAACATACTTATAGCTGCTCTGCCATTGGCTATTACCGAGCATCATCCTCGTCATTCGACCCTCAGGCCATGAGGCGTTCCGATGGTTTTACGTAAATGTGAATCACCCAGAAAAAGTGTTCAGTCGGGCAATCGCTCACTATGCTGATGTTGGCCTTGGACATTGTCGAAGGATTTGTTGTTAAAAGCCGCACAGCTGCATTTTTATGCTTTAGGAAACATTTATGTCTGAATTTTGGGGGAGCTTGGAACGAATTAGGGAATTTACATGGAAAACGCGTCTCGACTTACAAACTTTTCTAGTTAAGAAATTTCTCACAGAACCAATTAATTTCGTACATAGAGGTACCACTGTATTAGCAAAGAGCTAGATGCTATGTCACTTGTAGTACAAGAAGCATGCACAACTCGGAACAGTTTTGCCTCGCTAGTAACAATGTAGCGATTCATACACAGTCGTCCCACTCGAGCAGGGCGTGCAACTGCCTTATCGTGAGAGGGCAAAGAGCATACGACAACGACGAAGCGAGATATCAAGGATAATGAAGAAATGCTTGCCGCTGTACCCAGAGTGCAAGTTTGTGTGTCGATGCGTGTTTTAGCGACGGCATAACTCGGTCCGTCTAATTGGCTAAAACAGGCTTTTTGTTTTGTCGCTTTAGTGGTTCCATCTAGCGGCTCGGGGCCAAAGAGGAGCAAACGGATCGTGTCGCCAATTCCGTTCACGGCGTTCATCATTAGGAAAAAGCCTCCTTTTATTCGGCGCCTCCGATGGCCGAGATAATTAAAAGCTGTTAAGCGGCGTGGTTGGGGGGTGGTGGGGGGGGCAATGTGTTGACTAGAAAAGGAAGGGAGGAGAAATGAATCGGGCGTAATTAGAGCCTTCCCCTCCCCATCGAGACTGGAGGCCTGAAGGCTCCGAGCCTCCTCCAACCTCGGCACCTTACACCCCCCCCCCACGGAACCTTCACATTACCGCCATTGGAGGGGATGTGTTCAATTTATGAGCTCATCAGGCGGACTTTTTCCTCACAATTAAACCCAACAGTTGTTTGGGAATGTATCCAAATGTATCCGTATGACGCAACAATGGGAAAACGTTTATTATGATGTATTACGAGCATTTGTGGGTTCAGCGTTTTTTTTTTTTTTTTTTTTTTTGTTCGCAAGGGCAACTGGTTTCCCGCCGCTTTACATCTGGCCCATCAAAGCTCTCCCGGCAGCTTGCGAGACTCGCTGCCACCGGCTGCCACTTCTCACGGGCGTGAGAGTCGCGTTAACGTGATACCGAAGCCGTGTCGTGTGGTTGCGCGGCCAGGTGCGCGCGTGTGCGTGTGCGAGCTCACACCGATCTGCTCAGGTTTTTTCCCGTGCGCGATTCTCACGGGAAGGTCGCTCCGAAGGCTCACGTTCGTCTCATGAAGAGAGAAGAGCGCATTTCAGAAGGCTCGCAGTTTTAAAGGGAACTTAAGAACTCCCGTTTTGTCGAAGCGCCTGCGCAGGTAACAGATGAAGTGGCGCAGACCGACTCGACTTGATTCTCCGCTGTACAGTTTGGATGAATCAACCCTATTGTATTCCGTCCTTTCTTTGAGATGTACTTATAATGAGCGGCAATTAGAAGTGGATTCTCGTCATTTGCGGGAAAGCCCATTACTGCAACTCTGGCTTTCCCCGACTACCCCATCGATTAATTGAGTAATTGGATTAAAAAAAAAATAAAAAAAATAGATGATACACAACTCAACATAATAACGTGCACGTGAAGTCAAGGTATTATTTTTGTCTACTTTGGCTTTGAGAGGCGGGGCCTGGCCTTGTGGCAGCAAATGACAGTGTTCGGTTGGCTAGCTTTTAACAAGCTAACCAATTAGCCACTCGGAAACATCTCGATTCTTGTCCAATTCGGTTTTTGACCAAAGATTTTGAGTTTTTTATGCCTCGGATGACAAACACATTTCGGTTCTCGAACAAACTGAGCGCACTTGAATGCACCATTTGACTCCTCTCGCCTTCCTTAAGTGACGCTTCCTCGGGTAGACGAGGAAGTGACACTTCCTCGTGTTGCTTTCCATTGTGAGCAGACGTGTTCAGTAAACATTTTAATTTCAAAAAGAGCGTGGTTTCGGTTTTGGAACAGCCTTCTGGAACGGATTATGGACGAAAACCGAGGTTTGACTGTATTCGGTTGGCTGGCTTTTAACAAGCTAACCAGTTAGCCACTCGGAAAGTTTGGTAACTTAGCCTGAGTTGTGTACAAATAGGCGTTTGTTTTCTCACCGTTTTTCAATAAAGTGAGCGATGGTGACCGGAGAATGTGTCTATCCTTCACTTGCGTGGACATTAATATACAGTTTAACTAGCGGTAGCCTATATCAATTTAGCTAACAGTGATTTAGCAACTCGCGTTCCCAAGCCTAAAAGTGTTATAGCACATATATAAAATGCTTTTCAATGTTAGTTTTATTTTTTTTCGTGAACTCTAATAACCTTGACACGATGTTTTGTGGGTGTGCGCGCGACTGCGGTAACATCAGCCAATGTCGATAAATGTTCCCTGCGAAGCTTGTGAGGCAAAAAAAACAGATTCAATTAATCGCCGCCGCCCTACTGGTCACGCCGTGGGGACGGAACAGTGCCCGGGTCCTGTTCCTAATTGTACTGCTTGGTGGAAAGAGGATTTAAGGTGGCGCGAGACACATTTCGCTCTCAAAGTATCATCACTTTGGTACGGGAATGCAATGTGCCGAAATGAAGTGTAGCGCCTGCTGCCAACGCGGCTATTGAGGGCAACTCCTGCCGGCGGGCTCATGAACGCATCTGTTTATTAAGGTCGACTGTCTGTTTGTGGCAGAGGTGGGTCGATTCCCACTAATGAGCTTTTTGGAGGGCATTGTTTGCACGCGAGCGCCCACGGCGAGCTTGTTTCGCCCCATCGTCGCATTTTTCGACTTTAACCCCTCCTTCATTCACTGGCCCTTTCTCCATTTCACCCTGACCCCCGCCGGCTACAGTGCTTCCATTTGTTCCCGGAGCGCTTGACTGGCTTGTTTGGGTCAAACAACTGACACTTTTTTTTTTTTTTCACTGGGGAACGCGTGGGTCAGGAGGTCAGAGTTCACGGTTGCTACGCTTCAGCGGCAGCACGCGTATAAATCTGCTTCGCACGGGCAAAAACCGCAGTCAGCAACATGGAAAACGCTCAACAGATGAACCTCCCATGCACCCCGCAAGCGCCATTTGCTACTCAGGTGATCGGGAAGTAAGCGTGGGCGCACTGGAATGTTTAAGACAAGGGGGTTGCGGTTTGGACGGTTTAGTACGAAGAACCTGTACTCGGATGCGCTCGTTTAATACCCGATGAATTCACTGCGGCGCGTCACATTTCCGAATCCTTAGCCCCGGCCTAGGAGCTGTCAATGTTCCACTGTTGGATGACTCCATTACAGTCTATTGACTTGAGTGCCGTGCCACTATTATGCAGTAAAAGGTTGGGCATAATCATAACAGTACTTGATTAGCGGATCATTACGCATTCTGCCACCCGCACGGGGTTAATTGACTGATTGCGACAAATTGGGAGCGCACCAGCAGAGTCGTCTGTCCGACTACTTTTGCTGTCAAAGGAAAAATAACAACATGATGTTTGATATCTCTAATGAAAAATGAATCTCACCGATTTATTCCATCTATTATTTACGGACGACAAACTCCTCATCCACCTACGCCAGTGACATTTAGTGACAGGCAGAATAATTACAATTTAAGATATCCTAAATTTTAATTAATTAAAAAATTACGGTACAGTCAAACCTCGGTTTTCGACCATAATCCGTTCCAGAAGGCTGTTCGAAAACCGAAATTGTTCGAAAACCGAAACCACGCTCTTTTTGAAATAAAAATGTTTACTGAACGCGTCTGCTCACAATGGAAAGCAACACGAGGAAGCGTCACTTCCTTGTGTAAGGAAGGAGGAGTCAAATGGTGCATTCAAGTGCGCTCAGTTTGTTCGAGAACCGAAATGTGTTCGTCATCCGAGGCATAAAAAACTCGAAAACATTTTTGGTCGAAAACCGAATTGGTCGAGAACCGAAATGTTCAAAAACCGAGGTTTGACTGTAGAACGCTACACGAGGAAGCATCACTTTCCCGTGTAAGGAAAGTGGGAGGAGTCAAGTGGCGCATTCAAGTGCGCTCAGTTTGGTCGAGTATCGATTTTCGGTCGTAATCCGAGGCATAAAAAACTCGAAATTTTTGGTCGAAAACTGATTTGGTCGAGAACAGAGACGTTCGAAAAGCGAGGTTTGACTGTATAAGCAACCTGTGGATCCATCCTAAATTCAAGCATATTGTTTGTGTCTTTTTCATTAGGCGGTGGAATTTTTCAAACGCAAAATATGGAACTCCGGCTTTATGGCAAGCAAATGGCATTGGAATGGGGAGTTCAGAATAATCAGACAAGAGATCGCTTCATCTCATATGTGATTCCTACAAAGAAATCTAGTCAAAGGGTCAGCCGAGTCAAGACTTTTTTTTTTGCGCAATGTTTCCTTAGGGGATGATCAACCCAGCCCCATTCTCTCCGCTATTTGCTTTTCTGCGCATAGACATTTTTTGACATTTGCAGAATAAGAAGGCTTAAAATTGTCACCGCCACCATTTCACACCCACTGAAGCCCCCAAACTGCTCCACTCCCTTCATCCATCACTGTCCACTCTCTCCTCCCTTCGTCTGCGTTGCCTTTATTCTCACAAATGAACCCAACCCCCACGACTTCACCTCGGGGTTGTTTCTGTCTCTTAATGCTGACTTAATATACCAGGGCTCTTCATCCAGGCTAATTTTTCAACACACAGCTTCACCCTTCTTTCACCCTATGCCAAGACCTCTACTCCTCCCCTCTGCCCCCTAAATCCTTTCACCCCCCCGCCCACATCCTCCTATTCTGTCAGGCATGAATAGAAAAAGGCTAAATGGTATCATCTCGGAAGAATGTGGCGGAGGGGTACCCAGATGGGGATACATTCTGTGAGAGGCTCGCATTATAAATCGACCAAGTTCTGATTTCATTAAGCCTAAAGAAAACCACCCAGCAGAGCTTAAACCGGCCTTAAGGGGGCGATGGTGGGCTACAGGGCGGATTTGCAAAACTATGTCTGAAATGCAACGAATGGGCAGTGTACATACACACATAACGCATGCCTGCCCACACATACTACAATGGCGGGCCTCTGGGATACTAGCAGAGTTGAGAGGTGCACTGTCCACCTCCAGTGGAAAAATACCAGGGCCAAAACAGAGGAGGATCTGTGAGAAATGGTTTGGGGAGTGGGTGGGGGTGCGTAAAAGTGAGTCGAGGGGAGAAGGAGGAAGTCTGGAGCACAGATAAGGAAGTGAGAGGAATAGGAGAAAGAAAGAGAGGACAATCACAGAGCTGGAGTACATCCACAGACAAGTGAGTGATGGGTGAAAAAGAACTTGGCCTTGTTATTGATTTTTTTTTTTTAATGCATGCTCAGAAAAAGGTTGTGATGTATGGCTCCATTACCGTCATTAGTGGCACACTACACTAATGGACTCAAAGGTAACTACAGTGAACCCCTGTCTATTCACGGTTTGACGTTCGCTATGTGGTGGCATCTTGGTGCCATAGAACTATGTTGAAGACAGTTGAGGCGCTTCATTTGGACAAAAGGGGTGCTTTGTCACCGTCTTGTGGTCTATTTGTGTCAAGGAATTTTGTTGAGGAGCTTTATTTGGACAATAGCCGTTGCTTTGCCAGCCTCGTGGTCCCATGGAACTATGTTGAAGACAGTTGAGGCGCTTCATTTTGACAAAAGGCGTGCTTTGTCACCATCTTGTGGTCTATTTGTGTCGGGGAATTTTGTTGAGGAGCTTTATTTGGACAATAGCAGTACTTTGCCAGCCTCGTGGTCCCAAGGAACTATGTTGAAGTAAGTTGAGGAGTTTTCATTTGGACAAAAGTAATGCTTCTGCCACAATATTGTGGCGTCATGGTGTTACAAATCTTTGTTGAAGTGAGTTAATAAGGAGTTTCATTTAAAAGGTGGTGCCTTGTCACCACTTTGCGGCAATAATAAATATTCTTAAGGCGGAAGTCAATTAGTCGCAGTGCGATTCGCTGCAGGTTCACTGCACAAAGCCAAAACAACACATCTACAGTAGCGAAACACTTGGAGTTACTGTCTTTCAAGTCTAAAGACCAAGTAGAAAACGGTGTGCAGATCGATTCGGAAGACGTTCAGCCGTCATATCAAATCAATTGCATTTTAGCTGAAAAACATATCCAGAGTGAAAGGTTCCATATTCCAAGTCGACCAGGAGAAGCTGCTCCGTGCTTTTATCTCCAGTAGACCCGACTGTTGTCATCTGTTTCTGACTGAAGCTATTGTTTATTTTTGTAGTTTGTCTTTAGTATTTTTGTTGGTAAATGCTTTCACATGTGTTTTTAATTATGTAAAAGCACATTGTGTATGAAATACGCAAAATCAATACATTTCGCCTGCCTGCGTGTCTCTATCAGATTTTGGAGTCAGCCAATCAGAGCCAAGAACTAAATTGTATTGAAAAATTGCGCCCCTGACAAACAGTAATTGAAGCCCTTCCGCATGTGCCATGCTGATAGAACCGCACTCAGAAAGGAGAAAGTACAATGATAGTTTTGGAGTATAAAACCCATCTCAGAGATTATGCAAGGATTCATCCTGGTGGCTATTTTTGCCTCATAGGTTTTCGATGAAAATAATGTAATGAAACGGGCCAAAATGTTATATCACCGGATGACAGGACAGGAGAGGATAAAAAAATAGCACAGGGGCCAAGCCAGTGAGATGATAGTTTTGTGTCTATGGGTCAGATGGTCCGATTACAAACCGTCTGTAATCTATGTTAGTATGCGATCTCCTTCTGGCGGGATTAAATGGCCTGGGGGAGCAGACGGGCTGGGTATGAAAAGGAGAGGGTCGGGAGTGAGAGAATTGGACGTTGGCTGGGAGGGGAGGAGTGGGGCGGGGCGGGGGGGGGGGGGTTGTTTTGACCGTCTTCAACTTAAACTCGTGCCGAGACAGGCCCGGCCCGACTGCCTCTGCAATCTGGGCCAGACGTCACGCCGGAGTCCTGACACACAAATCACGGGAATGCGCGGGTGGGATTGATATTTAGGAGTCTGGAGCAACTTCAGGGGAAACCCCCCCCCCCCCCAAGAAACAGAGCAGACAGGTACTCACAGAAAAAAAATGTCTCCTAAACATGCAGCTGACTGCGCGGACCGCAGCACAGGAATGCCGCCCGATGCTAATATTAACATTGAAGTCCACCCGCCCCTCTCTCGCCACCCTTCAAGCGTGTGTATGTGTGACTCACACATTTCATGTCTACGTGACGAGGCCTGAACCGATTGCCTCTCCCTATTTGACTCTGACGTGTGCAACAATCACAGTAGCCCGCGCGCTAATCTCCAATCATTTCCCATTCAAAGATGGCTGGAGGTAGCAAAGGCTTCTATGAGGTCATGCCACTCTTCTACTCGGGCACACGCAAGAAGAGGCATGCATCATGAAAAACAAGAAGAGACCTGCGAACAACACGCCTCGCCACCTGTCATGGAGGAACACGCACGCATACACACACTAAATCATTACCAGCGGACACTTCTCCAACACACACACACACACGCCTACATGAATGGGGCAGTCTGCTACCATCTGTTTACCGTCCTCCTCATCCCCTAAGACAAATCACTCGCTGTACAATCGAGACAGAGAATCAATTAGCATCACTTATCCACAGTCACGGGGCTGTCAAAGGGTGCTGGCGGATTTAGTGAACCCCCCCCCAACAGGTGACCGATTGATCACCAGGGGGGGTGAGGACCAGATTGAGGATTAAAATGAAGAGGATTGTCAGCCTGGAAGTGTGTGATGAGTTCAATCTCTGTTTAGACGCCGCCGAAAAATGGAACGGTGGGCAGGATATTTACTGGCTGTGACATATTATGACCACTCCTGTTATTTTCAGTAGTGCGCCTGGTGTCAAATTTATGGCCTGAGAGAGCATTTCGGAGAAATGTGAACACATAAAACCTCCTAGGAACTCTTGTGAAGTCCATTTGACCCAGCAGGAAACTTTCCTGCCCCCCTCTCTCTCTCCACTCCCCTCAGGTGGAGTGACTCAGGCGTGTCAAACCTTTTGAATCACCCATGACAGCAAAACAACTCATGCCGGCAAACTTTCCACTATAGCCCCCCTTTATTTATTTTTTAAAATTCAATTGCAAATACTAATTTTGCCCGTTTTTTGAGGCTTATTGTCATGGTAAAGATCAATTGGCGCGCCACTAACGTAATCAAGACATAGGGCTTAAAATGGCTGTTGCCTTGCAGTTTTTATTTTTAGTCTCGATGAAACGAACGAGCAGTAAGGGGTTGTAAACTACAGTCAGTCCTATTTAAACCAAATAAAATAATAATAATATAATCTTTTCTGTGTACACAGCCCGAACCGAAAGCTCAATTCATCGCACTCCTCCACGTCAAGCCGCATCGATTCTATTGTGTGGTCGGGCTGGCATGACGTTTCTGCGACCCCACCACGGCAAAGGAGTTCAATCAGCATTCCGTGCACGAGATGTAGCACTAAGTAACGATTTTGCATCATTCATTTATTGCCTTTACACTGCGCATTGCTGTTCAATACACAGCCGACTAGCGCACTAGCTGTCCGAACTGTTGCTGTTGGAAAAAAAGTCAAGATGCATAAGATGCCGTCTACATCAAATGAATGCAACTCGAACTAATACGGCGAACTAAATGACGTAGAACGCCTTCAAAGATCATCAACAAGCATCGTAGTGGTGGACGCACGTTGCCTCTCCGCACTTACTCTGGATTGGAGCTGTTCCAGTAGACGCTGTGCCTCTCCGCGCAGGCGAACCAACCTCCGACGCTCAGCACCAAACACAGCACACGCGCCAAATCCATGGTTTAAAACCTTCTCACCCAAAAAAAAAATAAAGCAGCGGTTTTATAAACTCAATCGAGTTTTCGTTGACGTTTTACTCGAAGTGGGTCAGGCGGTCCAAACAAGAGTAACGAAACTCTTACTATTCGGCCGGAGCTCCACTCCCGTCTGTTTTGTTAACTCGTAACTCCGCCCCTTACCTTGAGCTAACCAATCATCGACAGGGAGCTGCCTTCTTGTCCCGCCCACTCGGAGGACCGAGCGCAGACGCGCCCTCCAGCTGCCGCTGCAAAAAGAGAGAAAAAAAACAACACAAAAACACCCATGAGGAATTGTAGAAATAGAGTCAACAAGGCGGAAGATTTCAAAATAGTTACCTGCATCGGGCAGACAGTCAAAATAGCACGTCGACATAAAAAAAAAAGCCAAGAAAATAAATGCATATTCCCACTCAGAAAAGTTGCAAATACATTTGTAAAATCATACAATCACTGTAAGAAAAAAAATTGTAAGGCAAACAGGAACGGAAAGGTAAAGAATACGATAACAAAATTGTCTTGTGTTATTGGGAAGTATCCCAGAAGAAAAAAAAAAGACTTACTAAACTTAAAATTTTCAGAATCAGACAGTGTGAGTACTTTTGCCACCTCTGGAGCGTGGTAAAAAGAATCAACAAGATACAGATGCAGATACAATGCGGTGAATAGGGTGGAAATGTCAATACAGCTGGCAAACATGCAGTTGTTGTTTCCCTTCAAAATTTATGAATACATTTGTAAGAAAAAGTGTATGCATTGTTACACAGAAAGAAATGGACAAAAAAAAAAAGTCCAAAAAGGTTACAAAAAGCTTGCTTCAAAGTCAAGTGTGTACATGTTTCACTGAAACCAAACATCTTATTAAGGTGCTGGTTTGACCAACTGCCTTTAAAAAAACAGCTTCACGGTGATAAACACTTTTTGACCTTTAAAATATGCAAAACACATCTGAGTGGTTGGGATTAAAGTACCTAATGACCAAAAAACGGGACACAGTTCAACAAATGATGAATACCGCAAATATTTTATGATTAAATGCCATTTCTGTTTTTATTTATTGAGTCCTCATTTGGGTTGCTGGTGACCCTGTGCAGTAACTTCCCTTTTTTTCCTCTCACTTCGCTTCTCATAAATATTTAAGTTGTAGAGTTTGTCAGTCACAAGAATAGTGGAAAAAAAACACACTCTGGAAATCATTTACTTCAATCAGAAAATGCGGGTATTTGCAGCGGTGTGTGTAGACTCCTTATATCCCCTGACAAGAATTCAGATAGAAGGAAAATTTATATGGTCACAGGTCACAGTTCAAATTGAAAATCCTGAACCTCACACCAACAAGGTGCTACCAGTTCATATACTGTGCTGCTTCATTGAGTCTGTGTTCCTTTAAAAAAAAAAAAAAAAAAAAAAAAAAGAAGAAAATGCACATCAATCAAAGAATTACGCAATTGTCAGTCGAATATTTCTGCAACACTTGGTCTGAGGTCAATGTTGTACAAGTCATACGCATGTTCCCCCCCCCCCCCCCCCCGCTGCTGGGGAAATCTGTTCATTTCCACACAAACTCACGGGATTTGCTTTCTACACATTTTACGATATCATATGGCGATGTTGTAACACAAGTGCTCTGTGTATCCTCTCTCGTGACGTACTGCGCCGCAATGCACTAATCTACCAAAACAGACCGTCAAGCCGACTGCTCGTATGAGAACCCGACTCATGAGAAGTGTGTATTTAGTTCCAGACCGTAGCCGCCGAGGCTGGCTGATTACATTTTGTCAGGTAGTCAAGAATTATTACGCTCTTATCAGTCCCATCTCGTGTGCTCGGCACTCGGGCCTCGTCCCCAGACGGGAGACTGGAGAAAACACGGCCACAGATGGAGTGGATAAAGTCCAGGCCGCGATGTGTCAGTGGGATTGTGGCCCCAGCAGGAGAAGCCTTCCCTGGGGCAGGGATGGAGCCCAGCCCGGGTCAGCTGGCTGAGTGTTCCATGGCTGCGGGGGCCGGGGGGGGAACAGGAGGGGGCATTGTCTGTGCATGTATCTACATGGACGTGTGTGTGTGTGTATGGGGGTTGGGGGTCTGGGAGACGCGGGTTGTCTGTCTGTCCTGAGGCTTGGCTGGGCAAGCACACACACGCTCCACTACTCTGACACAGGATCCCTCACACACACTCAGGGGGTGTTAATCATGGCTGAGGGAGTTATTGCACTCTAGTGACGGGGGAGAAAAAAAGTACGCAAAATGATGTGTGACTAAAAATACTGGCACTTGTAGTCAATTAAGGAACCAGAAGAATGTCAATAGACGCACCAGCCATTAGTAGTCAAGGAAGGAAATACTGTCGAAGAATATCAAGATTTTGCAGCCACTCCATTATGGATATGGATCCGTTTTTGACATGATCTATTTACTTCATGTTTATTATTAGCTTATGGAAATGGATTGCAGAGGTGAAGTGCACTGCATCATACCGAGAGTCGTTTTTAATGATTTGGTGCCCTTGTTCAGCTATGAGAGGTGCAAAACCCACGAAAGAGTTCTGAGGATGATGTAGCGCGGTTCTTTGGCACTGCGAACTACAGCCACGATAATAAATCGATGTCGGAAGCTCTAAGGTTGTGAACACAATCGTTTCCAGGAAGCTTTTCGGACGCCGGTTTGTTGATTTGGGGGGGAAAAAAAATACTCCAATAAGAAACAATGGAAATAGAAATCATCTGTTCGAGAGTTGAGTTCCATCATCATGCAATCTTCATTAAAAGGTCAACTGTGAAGTCATTTTGGAAAATCCCAAACGAAATATCTTGACGTCACAAGTACCGTATTTTCCGCACGAAAAGGCGCACTGGATTATGAGGCGCACCTTCAATGAACGGCCTATTTTGTCTTTTTTTTCATATATTGGACGCACTGGATTATAAGGCACAATCGACAATGCATCCACTAGATGGAGGTACGCTCCTTCCGTTTGACTCGAGAGGCGTTTACGACCGCCTCCGAAAAAGGTAAATTAACCATTACTTCAATGAAACTACGAAAATTGAAAATAATGCATCAAAACAGAAAATCAAGCGAGGAAATCACAAAATAAATTCTATAGCCCCCCCCCCTTACAGAATGTATTTTGTCATTTTCTTGAGCGTAGCTCCAACAGAACGATCAGATGTCAGTAAAGTCAATGTAGGAGACTGGACTGTGTTTGTTATTTATTCCTTTGTTGTGTACTGTATTCACAAACGAAGAAATCACAAAATAAATAAATAAAAAATTACAAAATAATTTTCTATCGTGATCCTGACCAACGTCAAACCCGGTCATGTGACGTCACTTCAAGACAACAATGGCGGGGCTCTCACTATGGAAAGTGTACAAAGCCAATCAGAAATTGATTTGGGAAGCGACGTTTCAAACTTATCTGAGGGGATCTCGGTGGTACAAGGGTTGGAGAAAGAGGAGGGATGCGGAAAATGTTGTGCCCGCAACGGCCGGAGTGGAGGCGAGACCCTTCGGGATTGGAAGAACGATGAACTATATAGGCTGCGGTTATTATCCATCCATCCATTTTCTGAACCGCTTGATCCTCACTAGGGTCGCGGGGGGCGCTGGAGCCTATCCCAGCAGTCTTCGGGCAGTAGGCGGGGGACACCCTGAACCAGTTGCCAGCCAATCGCAGGGCACACAGAGACGAACAACCAACCACGCCCACACTCACTCCTATGGACAATTTAGAGTGTCCAATCAGCCTGCCATGCATGTTTTTGGAATGTGGGAGGAAACCGGAGCACCCGGAGAAAACCCACGCAGGCCCGGGGAGAACATGCAAACTCCACACAGGGAGACCGGAGCTGGAATCGAACCCGGTACCTCTGCACTGTGAAGCCGACGTGCTAACTACTGGACTACCGGGCCGCCCCGCTGCGGTTATTAGCTTAGCATTATTGTTTGCAATTCGTTGCTGTATATTACGCAGGTGGGAATTCCCTACTTGGTGCATGCATTCCCGTTAGCACTGAGCGCACACGTCATAGTGAGTTGGTGTCGTACATTGTCATTGCCAAGGTAATTATATGGGCATTGTCAGCCACTCAACAAACAACGCATTACAATGGCCGACAGGCGACACGGCATTCTGTAAACGACGTCACTCGCCGGAGTTTGCCGAGCAAAAGCATTTTCGTTGTAAGCGCTGTGCCTCAAACTATGAACACGGGTGGGTTACGTGAAAAAAACAAAACAAAAAAAACAAAAACGAATGAAAGTATGCTCGAAATAGTTTTAGCCTCAATTACCCAAAAGATGTTTGGCTGAGTTTACTTCAAACCTGACCTTTAAATTCGACAGACAATGTTTGAAGTAACATTTTTAGCTGTCACAAGGATCTAAAATATAGGATAATAAAACTTAAAAAGTTGTCAATTGGCGACTCAGTAACTTGGAGGAAGTTTGAAGGACACCTGCAACAATGTGCACAAAGTGTACCTGGAGGGCGAGTCTCTCCAAATGATCCCCCAACACAGCAGATTCAGGAGTAGAAATTCTGTGGTCGCTTACTTGATGATGCTGACTTGTTGCTTGAGCGATACTGTACTGATTAGCCTGATCAGTTCTATTCCTTGTCCTCTGGTCGTCATTCCACTTTTCTTCTCTGCTGCTCTAAAAGCCCTCCAAAACAAAATGTAAAAACGATTTACTAAAACTACCTCCATATTTGTATGTTCTTTTTCAGTTCCGAACAGTTTCAAATATCAGCACAAAACTTTCAGACTTCTGCTCAAAAGCTAAAAATGTCAACACATGCCTACTTCACTTGGTCCATGACCCCCCTGAATAATCATCATCATCATCATCATCGTATTGACATTTGTGTGTGTGTGTGTGTGTGTTAGCCCGAGCCTAAAATGTCAATCATTGCTTCGGGTTCGGGTCGGGCTTCTCTCTCGCTGACTTTTTTTTTTTTTTAGTTTCGAGGCCGTGAATAGTTTTGGCCACGAGAGTCCGTGGTTCGCAAAAAAACTGAAATCGCCTCATCACAACGCGTACTGTACTAAACTCTTGCAATGACAATTTAAAGAACTCCTTCCAGTTTCGGTCGAGTATCCACCCGTCATTGTTCGTCTTTGTCTCTCTGCTTCTCTCTCTTAAAGTGCCGTGCTAGATTCTTAAGGACGTACTGCTGCTGTGGTTCACGGCCCAATTTTCAACCCGTCAAAATGACGGACGGCCTTAAATTTTCCCCGTCCACTCTTAAAAACAAAATCCGTCAGTGATGGAAAATTGTCGGTTCATGTCACCTCTTCAGAAACAGAAATATAAAAGATGTCAAATGTTTATATGGTCTTGTTTGACTTAGATTTCGTTACAAAAGACAGGCTTTGTTATCGGAACTCACCCCTCCTCCTCCTCCCGAGTCCTCACAAATAAAATATGAAATGTCGGGTTTGCTTTGGGCTCGTGCCTGCAAATGAAGTTAAGTGATTCGGGTCGGGCTCAATTTTTTCGGACCGATCTTAGCTCTAGTGTGTGTGGGCGGGGTTAAAGCTCTTATGTTGGTTCTCACGTACCCAACGCTCCAAAACCCCCCAAAATAGAATCAAATATAAAAGCTCCCCAATCCATCTCAACTCCAAACTGGTGTCAACCGACAGCCCAACTGCATATTGATTACTCGGGGAATGCACGAAATGCAAATACAACTCCAGCAGCTCCAGAACCAGCCAGTGACTCACAGGGTTCAGACTACTGGCAATCGGATCGCCCAGTTCTCACTCTCACTCACACACACGCACGCACACTTCAGGGAGTGTACGGTACATGTCAAACGCCCCCCCCCCCCTTCCACTTCCTCCGGCCGGATTGGAACACCTCCTCCTGATCCTTTCGACATTTACAACCCACAAATACACCTCGCCTCTGCCGAGGCTGGCAAGCACGAGACGGCGGGGATCTCCCTCCGCGCCCACATACACGCAACCACAGAAGATGAGCAATATTGTGTAGATCCAAAGCCAAAAAGGTTGCTGGGTAACGGAAAGGCTCGAAAAAAAACACACACACACATACACACACGCGCAGGCAGACAGACAAAGTGTTTTAAGCTGACAAAAAAAAGGCATTTGAGGGACATCCTGACCGCCCTGTGTAAAACTTTCCGGAAACTCGACTTGTTTACTTCCCGCTGATCTGTCTCCAGGCGGTGCAGTATGTGTGTGTGTGTGTGTGTGTGTGCCAGGTGTTATTCAACAAACTATGGGAATTCCATAATGACATAACATCGCATGATGTGAACTGAAAGCAAAATGCTTTTGAATGGAGCAGCCTTTCTCCGCGTAGAAAACATGTTTTTCAGCAGAGGGGGTTAACAGGAGGGCGCCGCCGAGCGCACCGCGCAGCTGTTTTTAACCCTCTCAATGCACTTTTTGTTGACTCGCCGAGCTCCTTGATCCGCCTCGTCAACGATTCTCTTTCTCGCGCCGCACCACCTGTCAAACCTGCACCTCCAGGTTTGCTCTGAGAGATGGAGTGGATAGCTGCTGACCTGCGTGAATAGCGTGTTGTTCATCATGCGTGCGCGCTGATGCTTGGCACCCGATTGTGTTGCCGTGTTAGTTCTGTAAAGCCTCCACGCAGCGCACTTCTCGGCAGTATGACGAGAGCCGTGTTTGTCTTCCTATAAATGGATGAGGCAGCGATGAGCCTCGCCGAAATTTTTTTTTCTCCCCTCTCTGAAATTTAATCCCCGCCCCCAAAAATTAACTTTTGTCTCTTAACATTTCAACTTTTTTTTGGTGATAAAACTTTATTCTTGTAAAATGACAATATTTTGACTTCTTCTCATATTACAATTTTCTTATTAGGTTATGACGTAAAAAGAATGACTTTTACCTCTAAATGACATTTTTCTCATGGTATGAATTCATTATCAAAACACAAACATTTTATTTCCCCCCCCACCCCCCACAAAAACTCATTTTTTCTTGAATTCTATGAATTATTAAAAAACTGATTTATTGTCATAAAACCTACATATTTTTGTTATTACAGTCAAACCTCAGTTTTCGGATGTCTCGGTTCTCGTCCAATTCGGTTTTCGACCAAAAATTTCGAGTTTTTTATGCCTCGGATGACGAACAAATTTCGGTTCTCGAACAAACTGAGCGCACTTGAATGCACCATTTGACTCCCCTCGTCTACCCGAGGAAGCGTCACTTCCTCGGGTAGACGAGGAAGTGACGCTTTCCATTGTGAGCAGACGTGTTCAGTAAACATTTTTATTTTAAAAAGAGCGTGGTTTCCGTTTTCGAAGAATTTCGGTATTCGAACAGCCTTCTGGAACGGATTATGGACGAAAACCGAGGTTTGACTGTATAGATTTTTTCCTACTGATGTTTCCTACAATTATTTCTCATATGTTCTTATGGTCATTTATTCTTGTAAGATTACAACTTTTGATGTCATAATGACTTATTTTGTTGTTATGACTATTCTTGTGAAATGACAGTTTATAACAACATTCTGGGCTTTTTTTCGTGACCAGCACCACAAACAATCTAAATCTACACAGAGGCGTGTTAGACTGCGTGCCAAAACAACAGTATTGAAAACAAGGCTGTTTGCGCCGTTGTGGGCGTGAACACAGCCGGTTTGATTCACCGCCCATTAAAGGAACTCCTCTCATTTTCTTCAAAATCTCACATGGAGACAAAAGGACTCAGCAATTTGTGTGTTGTCATTTCACCAGTAAACTTCAAGTTCACATGAGAAGCACCAATTTTTTTTTTTCTACAAGGTCCTGGTGAGTACCATGCTCATATGTGAGAAACCAAAATTTTTTTTGTTAACTATTTTGAAGCATATTTCAGAAGTAACTCCCTTTTCACACTCACTCCACGAGTATGATTCCTCTTTTCCTCGGTCCCTCTTGCGTTCTTATCATACCTTTTCCCACATATGCTTCTCATTGGCTACGATGGCCTCACGGTTCGGGGGTCATTGCACTCCCCCGTTGCTTTGGTATGCACTTGACAGAAAAAATGTGTTTGATGATGGAGATGGAGATTTCTTTTAAACACCTACAACAACAACATTAAAAAAAAGAGCAACTGTTTTTAGCCTTGATAAGTTCTTCCTTGAGATGTAACCAAATAAGGTTACGTGACCTTTTTCCCCCCCAGTGATGCAGTTAGGAAAAAAAAAAAGAGGAAAATCACAAAAACACAAACACAAAAAGACATGAGTCATTAATCTGAGCACCTGACAAGAGAAACACAAATCAAGGCGGAGCAAACGGTTGAAAACATTGCGTGGCTGAAGGGGGTGTCGATGCTAAAAATATGCATGGAAACATTGAGTGTCACCCTGAAGCTTCATAAAAACAAAGATCTTTCGACTAACGCAGGTCGGTGCTTGCGCGGATAAATTAAGAATGGCCGCGAGTGTTTTCTAAATTTAGACAAACGACCTGTTGATGACGTCTCTGACTCGTTTTCTCATATCATCGCACTTGTTGCCAGGTCGCCCATCGTCCTCGCCTCCCCAAAATCACTCGTGAATAACCTTGCGCTGGAGGGGGAGGGGGGCGGGGGCGAGGGTGAGGTCATATGGCACATCAACATGATGAAACAAATGTGGGATGAAGGAAGCTCAACTGTGTAATATGCTTCCATTGACTCGAGCGGTTCACAGATCGCATTTCAAATGGCGGCCTTTTTGTCCAGCCGATCTTTGCCATTACTGCCAGCTTAGGCTTGTTAACATTAACACTTGGCATTGTTTCATGTTCACATGGACAGCTTGTCACCTCCATGCCCTCTGACTTTATCCCCAGCCCCTCCCCGCGTAGGCCCGAGCCCATTTGGCTCATAGCGGCACACTCGTGACAAGCTGCTGCCTCTCTGGCACCACAAAGGCATGTCTTCTGCAACCCCCCCCCCACCCCCCAACCCCTTTGCACGCATTCATCTGCATACAGGTGGCCTTCCATTCACGTGCTGTGAGGCACACTTATGCTTAATAGTGCTCCATGTGTTCACGGTGACAAATATATAGATTGGGCAAAAGTACCCAGACTATATGAAATACATATACAGTCAAACCTCGGTTTTCGAACGTCTCTGTTCTCGACCAATTCGGTTTTCGACCAAAAATTTCGATTTTTTTTATTCCTCGGATGACGAACAAATTTCGGTTCTCGAACAAACTGAGGGCACTTGAATGCACCATTTGACTCCTCCCGCTTTCCTTACACGAGGAAGTAATGCTTCCTCGTGTAGCGTTACATTGTGAACAGACGTGTTCAATAAAGTTTTTTTTCAAAAGAAGGTGGTTTCGGTTTTCGAACAGCCTTCTGGAACGGATTATGGACGAAAACCGAGGCTCTTTTTAAAATAAAAATGTTTACTGAACACGTCTGCTCACAATGGAAAGCAACACGAGGAAGCATCACTTCCTCGTCTACCCGAGGAAGCGTCACTTCCTCGTGTAAGGAAGGCGAGAGGAGTCAAATGGTGCATTCAAGTGCGCTCAGTTTGTTCGAGAACCGAAATTTGTTCGTCATCTGAGGCATAAAAAACTCACATTTTTGGTCAAAAACCGAATTGGTCGAGAACCGAGACGTTCGAAAACCGAGGTTTGACTGTATATAAAATACATTGGTAAAATTACAAGTACTGATTCCACTTTGTACTCTGAAATGTACCTAAAGGGGAAGTCCAGTTGAACAATTTTTGACAATTATATGTTCTATGCGACCTAACTAACGACTGTCACAACTCAACTGTTTTCTGGGTTTGGTCATGTGACGTTCAGGAGCTCCGACTCCAGCCGAGGTTGGTCATTTACAATTCATCCATGTTCCTTGTGAGTGTTTTCATTTCGTATTTGGCTGTTTGTCAAAGTTAATGACTATCCGAAAAAGTGCATCTCGTGAATCAAATGTGGGATTTTGGCTCGTAACACAAAGCAACATGGGAAAACTCGTAACTTGGGGGCACTTGTAGGTCAAGGCACCGCTGTGCGTGAAAAATCGACTTCAATCCAGTCACAAAGTATTTGCACTTCACGAATCCCCACCGCTCGAAATAAAACATGATTTGCGCTTTGAATTTGAAACTGCCGTCGTGCCTAACAGTGCGACAACATCAAGTCACATGTAGATAAAGTTGAAAAATGTTGCGCGCTCTCGGGAAGTCAATGAGCTTCTCTACAACCTCCCGATGGGCCAACACTGTCTCACTATTCAGAGCAAAGGAATCATTAACCCGGCTAGTCAACAGACACACTTCGCTCGTTCGCTCCCTTCCCACCACTCTTGTCCTCCTTTCTGTCTCCTGGGGACACACACACACACACACACGAGCGCACAAAGGAAACCAACACAATCCCAGTGAAATATTTAACCGAGCGGGCCCGGCTGTCATTTGTTCTCCTGCATCTCCTTCCTCTGCCCTCCTGTCTGTTCTCTCGGCTCATCTGTTGTCTCTGCTGTCGCTCCATCCTTCCCTCTTCATCTGTTCCCTCAGTGGTCAGCAAGATACCAAGTGTACCTCACACAGGCTACTTTCACATTCCAATCGTTGCTTTTTTTTTTTTCCTGCTCTGTTGTTTTATTCAGGCCAGCGCGGAGCAGATTTCTTCGTCTTCTCTTCGTTCTCAGGAACCTCGACCTCAGGCGGTGCATTTGTCAAGAGAAAATCCGTAAACCCGACTTCATCCTTCCTTTTCCATTGTCCTCTTTCTCTTTCTCTGTGTCTCTCTTCTAGCCTCCTTTCCACACACGCTCCTGGCCTCGGCCCTATATTCATTAGCGCAGTGCTAATGATCCCAGATGGACCGACATAACCTCGATGGGGGGGGGGGGGGGGGAAGAGTGCGAGCGGCCGACACGGTTGTGCGTGGGTTGTTCGTGGATGCGGATATGGCTTCCGTATACGTGCATATGTTACCAGTGATATGCATCGCTGAAACCGACTGTTTAGCAACTCTCAACCCTAGCGTGAATCACAAACACCGGAGATTCGATGACGTTCTGAATTTGAACGGGAAATGGCGATGCATATGGGTAGGTTCATCACAAAGTCAAATGAAATGGAAATGAAAGCGGAAATTGTCAAAATGACAGTGAAATGTCAGTTTATTGCAAATCATCAGCAATCGCAACAGTTATGTGCCACAAGGCTCTGTACTCAGCCCGATAATATTTTGCAAGACTTCATTTAGTGTAAACATGAACATTCTCATCACTTACATCTGTGTGTGCAACATGGCTCTGTACACAAATCAAAACATTGAAATAACGCACAGCTCAGAAAAGATCATAACCGGTATTACGATCTAAGTCAACATAAGGAAATGTCTTATGAATTATGATTTTTTTAATCTCATACTACTATCTATATAAAGATCCTCTTACACAATCAAACCCAAAAAGTATTTCAACTTGGCTTGGGGGAATCGCCGTAATATGTCCATTAAAATGTTCTTAAATCATTGGACCTCATTTTACAAATTGTACACCAAAATATTGATCTGCAGTCCCAAACCCACACCTATTCATTAAAATAGAGCTTCTATATTTACTCACATTGATTTTTTTTCTTATTTCAAATCCCGTAATCAAACCGAGCACTTCTGCACGGTGAGGCAGAGATGCTAACCAGTCGACAACCGTGCCGCTTGTTTTAACATACTCGGCGAATTCTGATCCTCATGAAAGCAAAATACTGCAATGTTTGGAGATCTGGAATGTGTCTAAATATGAAATTGCCCCAGCACTCATGGACAAGTCCCAAAAAATGTTTGCTCCGAGTTTGGCATGGAAGCGTTTGACCGCTTCTTAAAGATCCCTGACCCTAACCTCACCGTGACACCTTTGAAACAAATTGATGTCTAGATAATCACAAAAACATCAGCACCTGACCTCATGAATCGTGTATGGTATGTATGCTTGCGGGGTGTGTTTGGACGTTGCTCGGCTATGTAGTAATTGCACTATGTCTGACTTGAATGCATTGATTCACCAAGGGAACAACCCTTAAACACGCAAGCTATGCTAATAGTTTCTATGGATAGACCCAAAGGATCAACACGCGGACCAGCCAAGACGTTAAACCCTTGCTGTTAAACGCGCTAATGGTGCACGCGCCCACACGCGCACGCACAGACACACACTTGCTAAGGTTAGAATGTTACAGGTGCAGGGCCAAAGTGCATGAATGTGTGTCATGGATATAGTCACATTCTTAAAATGCATATGCACACATTGCTTGACCCATTCCAAAAATAGTTTTCGAACATCCTCACTTGTCGATTGAATCCCAATTTACCAGTGGTGGGTGGTCAGGGTCGGCAAGGCCTTGCCTGCTGGCAGAAACGCGATCCAACAAATAATATTTGTTTCATGCAAATTTGCATGATTAAAAAAAAAAAAGGCCGCTACAGTGAAACTCCTCTACAACGAAATCATGTTTGCAGCAAGAAATTTTTCACAACAGGGTTTTTTTCACTCTAGCAAATTTGAAACAGGAAGTGGGAATGGTATTAATGCATGAATATTTTTTCACACTAGGGGGTATTTTCACCCATGTAGATTTCGTTGTAGAGGAGTTTCACTGTATATGTAAAATGGCACATCGAAATTGTGTAAAAACAAGCTCCCCCCTCCCCCAAAGTGATCAGACCAGCACGGACGGTGCTTCTGTCTCTACCAGGGGTCACCAATGTGGTGCCAGTGGGCACCCAGGTAGCTTCAAGGATCACATGAGTAGCATGCAGGCCTGTTTTAAACCTAGCTCACCAGTGATGGGACATTGTGATTTCCAAGGAATGTTGTGGACATGATCATTTGAAAATGTAAACACCGAAGGGCCGTTCATGTATTTTACGAATTACAAAAAGAGTTTCCAACAGACTTTTCATCATGTCTCTGTCTCGTAGTGCTTTTGATTTGACTGTCCTTTTGTTTTTTGTTGTTGTTTTTTTTTTTAAATCACAGCCTCCTGTTCTTTTATTATTTGTCTTCAATCACTGGCATAGGCAAGCTCGTTGTGTAATTATGCACACACTTGGTTCTCAATTTCAGTCTCACACTTACCAGACACAGTGCTTGTTTCACTTTAGTCTCACGCACCATATGGACCAAAAAAAAAAAATGGATCGGACTCTTTTGTCATCATTCCTACTCGTTTTCTTCGCACCTGTTGACCAAAAATTTGAAGAGCCACTCGAATGAAACCTGCATGTGAAATTACAGACGCAAGCTAATCCAACGGAGCCAATTCCACCCACGCTCAACCTCTTCGCCACACACCTATGATTGTTATGCTCTCTTATACAAGATTTCAAAGACTGCAAATTGCTTGGAAAAGTGATCACTGGATAAGACACAGAGCAAAAAAAATAAAAAAAATTAAAATAAATCACAATTCTGAAAGCTTTGTGCTCAAATAGGATGGAAAAGATGTGAAATTCTCTTCGTATATGTACATTTAATATCATCATCAAACAGAACTTTGCTTGCTATTGTTATGTTAGCTTCTACAGTGATCTCGAATCACACGGTCACATTTAGTTGCAAGCGAACAAAAGGAAAGCTTAATGGATTTCCCGAACGTGTAATGACTTGAATTGCAATAAAAAAAAAAAAAAACGGATTCTCCACCTCATCTCTGACTCACAGGCTTTTTGTTCACAACTCTTTGCATTATTAGATTCATTTTGAGAAGCGGTACCAAATATTGCAAATCAAAAAATAAAGAAAGATTTGATTAAAATATAAATTGTCATCAGATGATGAGAAGTCACTGCAAACCTTCATGGGTGCTCGTGTGAATAAATGACAAATGAATCACATGCACGTCATTGAGTCAGTCAGTCTCCAACACCGGGTCGATATGCTAATGCGGCTAATGAGCAGTCATCGCATCATTTAATAGGACTCTTAATTTTGTGGCCACAAAAAAACCTAAAACCAATAGCGTGACACATCTTGATGTGACACAAATTGTCCCACTCACGCGTCGAAACTAAAACAGTAAAACAAGTTCAATTAATTTATTTATTTACATATTTTTCGGGACAGTACCGCCATTTTGGCTAATTAGCATGTCACGATACCTGATAGCGCTTGGCTTACACAATGGTTTGCTGCTATTTGTGTTAGGGAAGTCCCATAATTGATTCAAAAAAAATACTATCTAATTTATTTTCACATATTACCGTTTGCAGGCTTTACACGATCAGGTTTTTGGAGGCAACCAACGATAACCGTTCACCGATCCAATCAGAAGATGGACCAATATATCTAATTTATTCCAACAACTTTGTTTTTACTACTTGCCATTTGCAAAAATAAATAAATAAATACATAAAAAATAACATTAAATTTTAAAAAATCTGTATTTGACGTCCATTGATTTGAATTGAGAAAAAATTATGACAATTAAACCCTAAAAATTCCAATACTAACAAATCAGACCAGCAGCCAGGACTTATGATGTGTCACTGTATGTTTTTTTTTTGGTGCGGGTGTCTGCCCAGCATGTTTGTGCAGCATGTTTCAACAGGACTCGGACATTTTTGGGGTTTGTGGTGATATGGCCAAAAAAAAAAACAAAACAAAACAAAAAACAACAACCCAACAACAATTTACAAAATAAAAATACTGTAATGCTCAACTTTTCCTATAATTCATGGCTGACCTTTCGGGAAAATAACACACAGTTACGATGAGGTTTGAACGGGTTATAGTTCCGACGTACGCTATGCACAACATATTCCGTTGTGATATTCCAAAACTGATCATTTGAGGCTTATCCACACGTACTAAGAAGCATACTTGCCTTGAGTGATTGATTGACGGGACATCCGCTGGAATGATCCGAGTGTTCTTAAAGCAGGCGGAGGCCGTGCATCCACTTGGCTGCAGACAGCAGGTGATGGCCTGTAGGAAGGTCGCGTTTGGAGTTAAAACAGACGGGGAGAGAAAGTTCAGAGGGTGGTCTCATCTCAAGCTCAAAACTGCTCCCAGATGTCATCCTCGACCACAGTGGAGCGGTCGCCTCTTTGACGTTGATTGAGCATGACACACACAAAAGACATGAATCAAAGAGGGTTTTGGGATTGGGAAGGATGTTTTGTTTTGGTTTTCTTAACATCTTTAGTTGCAATGAGGGAAGAGGCCTTGATCTCCTCATTCAGACTGAATGTTCTTGCTTGATGTGGGACTGTGAGCGAGGGAGTACGCAACCGCCATGTGTTTGGCCCCGTGCCATGCGCATGCATACACCCTCAGAAAGAAATGGGACGCATTGCGCAAGATCCCAGGATTGTAGTTGTTTCTGTCAAAGAACGGGAGGTCGGGAGAATGACAAACGAAACAAAAATTGGGTGTGTTTGAGACGTCTGGCTACGATTTCAACCACGTGCGGGTGCTTCCAAGCCAAACATTCTTTTTTTCTTCGCAGGCACGTCTGAGGCCTGAAAGCATCATAATATTCTGGGACAGTCAAACCTCGGTTTTCGAACGTCTCGGTTCTCGACCAATTCGGTTTTCGACCAAAAATTTAGTTTTTTTTAAGCCTCGGATGACGAACAAATTTTGGTTCTCAAACAAACTGAGCGCACTTGAATGCACCATTTGACCCCTCTCGCCTTCCTTACACGAGAAGTGACGCTTCCTCGGGTCGACGAGGAAGTGACATTTTCCTCGTGTTGCTTTCCATTGTGAGCAGACGTGTTCAATAAACATTTTTATTTTAAAAAGAGTGTGGTCGGTTTTTGAACAATTTCGGTTTTCAAACAGCCTTCTGGAACGGATTATGGACGAAAACCGAGGTTTGACTGTATTTATGTCCCCTCTTTCCCATTGAGAACAAAAAAATCATGTGTCTGGGGGTCTGCTGGTTGACCACGTCCATACATTGGAGGAATGTAACCCCACACGACATTCAGGGTGGTCGGGTTAAAATTGATACCCTTGAAGGTCACTGGGTTAAACAAAGGCAAAGATAGAGGACACCATCGCACAGGTTTTTTTTTTTTTTAGCGCCTCCAACTCTTGTCCAATTACAGCCGCTCACTTTACAGGCAGCAGGTGGGTCTTGGTCCAGTTTTAATAAGCTGATGGGAAAAGACCGTAAGCAGCCAAGCGGGACGGGTCACCGGACCATCCAACGCTCCGTCATCTAACCTCATCGGGAAGACGTATTAAAACGAAGCTTTTAGCGCGGATGAGTTCATGGTCTTGAGAGCGTTTGCTTGCCCCGCCTTCTGTCAGCGTGAGAGGAAATCTGATCATTGGATGTTATACTTGAAGTGGGTTGACGTCAGCGGCTTTGGTGTGAATGACAACATTGTGGCGTACTGGACGTATTGCTCTAAATCAGTCGCGGACACATGACAGATGAGGGGAAAATGATGACTCTAAATGAAAATATGAGACAATGGGTGTTCATTTTGGACCACCCTCGCATTCTTATGCAATGAACGTGCCGCAAAATGAATACATTGCAACGTTATTATTTGGATGTTTTGATCCAAAGCGTCGGTTGCAACGGATGTCACTATTGCTCATAGCAAGATATTACTGTTTATCTCCACTCGCTGCATCGAAATAGGATTAAAAAAAAAAAAAAATCAGTGGGAACGGCGGGTGACTTAAGTACTCACATAATCCACCGCGCGGCACCGATATGGATTTTGAGTGTCAACTTTTCAAATGAATTCCGCCCGCCTCCGCTCAGCCTCCGCGCATTTTTTTTTGTTCGCGTCAAAAATTGGGAGGAAATAAAAATACAAGCCGGCTTGAAATTTCATTAAAGCAACCTTGGCGGATGATGGCATGAATGCGAAAGTAATCGGCAAACCTCGAGGGCGAAGAGGAGCCCTCGAGTCAAGCAATCTCAAGGTTGTAATATCCTGCGATGTGCTGATGTTTGCCAATAAGCAAGTAAATAGGAAACTAAGAGATCACCCCACTCTGCAAAGTTTACTGTGAATCTTTTTCAAGCGAGCATATTCAATGAACAGATTGGTCAAAGGGGAAGTTAACTCTTTTCTCCGCTGTTGTATTTTCAATACAGTCAAACCTCGGTTTTCGTCCATAATCCGTTACAGAAGGCTGTTCAAAAACCGAAATTGTTTAAAAATCCGAAACCACCCTCTTTTTAAAATAAAAATGTTTACTGAACACGTCTGCTTACAATGGAAAGCAACACGAAGAAGCGTCACTTCCTCGTGTAAGGAAGGCGAGAGGAGTCAAATGGTGCATTCAAGTGCGCTCAGTTTGTTCGAGAACCGAAATTTCTTCGTCATCCGAGGCATAAAAAACTCAGAATTTTTGGTCAAAAACCGAATTGGACGAGAACCGAGACGTTCGAAAACCGAGGTTTGACTGTATTCTTGAGGAGCAAGCTGCACATTTTCCCTGCGGCTAGCCTGCTGCAGTGTGCAAACTTTTCCCGCCCTTCTTCTTCTTCTTCTTCTTCTTGGGACAATCGTTTTCGATCACTCCTTTGCCGGCTTCCACCCCAACGTGACCACACTGGAAATAATTGCCTGGGGACTCAGTCGTCGGTTCAATTCCCACTTCGGCTTCCGCGCAGAAGCGAGAAAGAGACATGAGCCGAGACTAACAATTGGTCAGCGCCGACGTTTCTAATTACGGAGCGAAGCGAAGCCGGTTAACGCACTGTGCTTCAGACTTTTTGCTATAATTACAACCAGGCTGGCATAGATGGGCCCTGTCTATAGGTGTTAAGCCCCTTCGGGGTTCTCATTAGAGTGCACGGGCTAATGAGTCCACCACACACACACACACACTCTGTGTCCAGACAGCGTTGTGCTTTTACAGCGTTCTGGCTCCCTTAATTTCTCACTTGTGCCTCCAGTGACACACAGAGATGCATACAATCCAAGAGAGGTGTGACGTTAAGCTTTATGAATGGGACCTGGGAAAGGTCCAATTACGTGAGTGTGATTTTAATTATGCCATACATTTTTACGGCGGCCACAGGAGGAAACAGAAAGTCCGGGGGAATTGAAAAAATAAATAAATAAAGACTTGAAATGGTGGGAATGGGCACGAGAAGGAATTTTGACAGAGTTGCATGCCAGCAGGCGGGAAAGACGGACGGAGGAAGACTAGCGAGAGGTGCAAGATGAGGGTTAAGGGTAATCTGATCCATGTCAAATGTATTTTGGATGGGCCCAGAAAGGGCTCGCCGTTACCAAGCAGATTATCAAGGCAGGGGAGAAGACTAGCACGCGAGAGAGAGAGAGACAAAAAAAAAAACCCTGAGGAAAATGAAAATGTCACAAGATTAGTCTTGTTCTCAGACATAAATGACTAAACCAGGGGTCGGCAACCCAAAATGTTGAAGGAGTCATATAGGACAAAAAAATCCTCAAAAAACAAATATGTCTGGAGCCGCAAAAAAATAAAAGCCTTCTATAAAACTTAGAATGAAGGAAACACATGCTGTATGTATGTCGGAGACTGGACTGTCTCAGAATTGTTGATGTTATTCACTCTTTTGTTGTGTGTTCACAAACGCCCCATAGAATTTATCTTGTAATTTCCTCGCTTGATTTTCTGTTTTGGTGCATAATTTTCGCTTTTCTTAGTGTCAGTAAAGTGATCATGGATTTCCGTTTTTCGGAGGCTGTCTTTGAACGCCTCTCGAGTCAAACGAGAAGAGGACGCAGACGTGTCTGTGTTTGTTGGGACTGTTAAAAGCACGTTTTTAAAAACTAACACCGCAAGCTGCAACATGTATCTATATCTATTTGAGCTATGTTAGCCTACTATCAAAATCTTTTTCCAAACATTTTTTATAAAGCTCCAGGGAGCCACTAGATGTCGCTAAAGAGGCGCATGCGGCTCTGGAGCCGCGTGTTGCGGACCCCCGGACTAAACTATTTACCAGGGGGTTGGAAAGTCAGGTCCAGCACGTGACATGTCACACTGAGAAGATTCTAGGTGATACACACACACACATTCGTACACACCGTTGTCGGTTTCTGAGAGTTGGGTGGTGTGCGCGTTTGGGTGGGGTGCATGAGTAAACACTTTGGCTTGGAGCCATGAGGCGTTCTGCCTTTTACTTATTTAGGCCCGCCGTAACGGATGGTGCTCGCCTGAAGAAGCGCACAACGCAGCCCTTTAGCGGACGTCTCTCCCCGATTGTTCCTGTCTGACCCCCGAAGATCACATCACGCATCAATATGCCCGATTTGCCGCGTAATGCTCTGACCTACATGCGAGTAAGTGACCATAGTTGCAGACGTCCAACAGTAGGCTAAGCCCTGCTTAAGAGCAGGCGCACAAACAACAACTACCGCAGCTTAAAGCGTGCTTCTTCTCTGTTATTAGACGTGCGGAAATGCAGCCGTCTTTGCTCGTGAAAATCACGCAGAAATATGACAAGAATCACATTCGAGGTATCATATCACTTTTAATGCACACTTTTAGGCCGGTGGTCCTCATCCATTTTTGGGCCCGGAGATGTTTCACGTAAATTAAACTCCCAAAGACGTTTTTAAACGTCTTATCAGACTTGGTACAGAATTGGCTGGTAGTGAATGAGTCCATGGACCAGCATAATAAAAAAAGATTCCAATGAATTATGAAAAATACAATCCAGCATTACATTGAATGTATCGGATTTTTCCGCCACGCTTCGGATTACAGTCAAACCTCAGTTTTCGTCCATAATCCGTTCCAGAAGGCTGTTGGAAAACCGAAATTGTTCGAAAACCGAAACCACGCTCTTTTTAAAATAAAAATGTTTACTGAGCACGTCTGCTCACAATGGAAAGCAACACGAGGAAGCGTCACTTCCTCGTCTACCCGAGGAAGCGTCACTTCCTCGTCTACCCGAGGAAGCGTCACTTCCTCGTGTAAGGAAGGCGAGAGGAGTCAAATGGTGCATTCAAGTGCGCTCAGTTTGTTCGAGAACCAAAATTAGTTCGTCATCCGAGGCACAAAAAACTAGACATTTTTGGTCGAAAACCGAATTGGTCGAGAACCGAGACGTTCGAAAACCGAGGTTTGACTGTATAAGGCGCTCCGTCAATGAACGGCCTATTTGAAAACTGTTTTCCTATACCGGGCGCACCGCATGATAAGGCGCATAGAATAGAAGCTACAGTAGTAGCTATGGTTGCATTATGCATCCACTCAATGGAGCTACGCTAAAGGGAATACAATACAATACAGCTTTATTTATACAGAGCTTTCACAACCGCTGCAGCTGTAACAAAGCACCTAAAATACATTTAAAATATTACTATAAGAAATCAGAATATTGCTCCATATATAAGGCGCACTGTCGGCTTTTGAGAAGATCGAATGCGCTTGGGTGCGCCTTATAGTGCAGAAAATACGGTAGTTGTAATTAGTGAGAGCCCTGCACTTGTTTTCTATTCAACAAGCTGGTTCCATTGTGGGGTCATGTGAGACAATGACAACCAATGCACAGTCTACTGCGTAATTTTGTTTTGGCGTGATTGCAAAAAAAAACAAACCAAAAAAATAAAACCCTGCCTCAATAAAGATGAGATGTTGGAAACGGAGGCATTAAGCAATTCAGTGCTCTACTGGCAATCTCAGGATATTCAAACTTGATTTTAATTCCGAACTCATCTCCGTGTAGCGAAGCAGTTTTGAAGGCTTTATTGCCTCATTTGCAAGACTGTTTAAGACAAATTATGCGTAACGGCTTGGAGCGTGAGAATCACCTGTCGCAATATTAAGTAGGGCTGATACTGTTTCTTAACTCATTCAGTACCAGCCAAACGTCTTTGGGAATGAATGAGTTTCTTTTGGAACTTATAGGCTCTTCATCTGTTCTATCTTTTATGTAGAAGCTCTCCAAAGATGTTTGTTTGCTACTTTATTTGACCAGCTTGTGTGACTAACCAACTCAAGAAGAGTTCTAGTCGACGAGAATGTCACGAAAGACTTGTCGAAGTAGACTCATCTGCCGTTGAATATTTTTTCGGCACATTATATAAAGCAATCCAACATTTATTTGTTATTTCCTGATTTGCTTGCTGTGATGTCACATCGTTGGTGTATATCCTATCGGGACAATTTCTGTGATGAATACAATACTTGTTAACACAGAGTTATTTTCTCCGCGTTACTGCACGTAAAATGACCGCTGCCAGTTATGTTATCTCTTTTCCACGACCAACTTATTTTCGTATTCTCTGACCCGTACGGATGTATGAAGACCATGTGCTTTGTTGGCGTTCTAATCCCGCCGATTTCCTTTCGCCAGCGACAGGCAAGCAGAAAATCCTCCGGAAATTGCTCAGTCGAGCAATTCCTGGAGGATTTTCTGCTTGTAAAAGGGGATGTCAAAATCGCATCCGGAGCAATTAGTCAACGTCAAACTTAAAAGGTCAAGACGGTGCAGTCAATAAATAGTGCAAAAAACAATGAGTAAGTTGAACCCAATCATTCAGTACCAGCCAATTCTGGACCAAGCCTGAAAAGACGTTTAAAAACGTCTTTGGGAGTGTATGAGTTAATAGACTTTCCTTTCAAATCTTAAAAAAAAAAAAACAAACAAAAACAAAAAACAGCATGAGACATCCTTTAGCCTTTGTGTACGCGTAGGAGGGACATTTCCACCTCCCTAAATTTGCCTTTGGGCAAGTAGAGTGCGGACAGTGGCACACCTCACTGAACCTTTTTCAGACGCTAACAGAACAGCATCTTTTCTGTTCAGTCTCGCTCAGTACCAAATGGTCCATGGGTGATACCAGTACCCTCCAGTGGTTGGGGACTACTGCTCTAATCCACCAAGTGAGCAGGTCCACAGGATCAGATATGATTGACTTAAAGCCGCTTCTTAACGGAAAAAAAAAAAGAGCCCCCCCCTCTCCCTTCCCCCATGTCTCAAAAAGATGCATTTTCTTGTTTCTGTCAAGCCTGAGGGGAGGAGAGAAAAGAAACCAGCGAGTCCTCGTTACCATGGCAACTACAGATGCAGGAGCTACAACTGCTTGCCGTGTCTTTTTTTCCCCCCCTCTTCTGTAGGAGCTGCATACATACAATGTCAGTGAATTAATTACCGAAAGGCTTACGGCTGGCATAATCTGCAACGACAATCACTTGTGTGACCAATCGCTACGAGGGGAGCGTACGTGCACGTCGTCATGAGGACCTCTGTGAGGACCATTGGGTACGTGCACGTGTGTGTGTGTGTGTGTGTGTATATAACACACACATGAGCCCGCAGGTTGACGACAAAGCGTATGAAAACAAGAAAAAGGCGCGTTGACATCATCGTACTCGTTGTCACACCTCAATAAAACTTTTATTGTCTGACAAGTGTAAGCGCAAAGTTCACTGGAGGGACTAAAGAGCAGACTTTGGAGGCGTGTGTTGTTCGGGTCCAACACACAATAGTATCCCAAAGTGTTTGCTTCTTTCTGTAAGGGGCAAGAGGCTATTAAAGTGTGTGTGTGTGTGTGTGTGTGCGTGTGTGTGCATGCACGCCCTAGCACGTGGCTCTCTCGCCTGCAGTGCCAGCACAGTATGTGATGATAAACACAAAAGAGGTTGATGTCTGCATCGATTTGAGGGTATTAAGAGCAACTGACGCATAGGAGAGAATAATAAGCACAACAGGGCATGTTGTGATCCGAACAGGAGACGTCTGGGTCATGTCGAAGAAGTCACTTCGACTCGTTATTGACCAAAGTGCCCCCGCGGATCATGTTTTGCTCCGTAAACAAAGAGGGCGATAAGAATATGTTTAAAATGCGAATATAAAGTTGTATTCGACACACTTTGACTATAATAAAACAAACGCTCATGAAGAAAAGAGGGGGGAAAAAAAATAAAAATAAAAACACATCTGGGCATCAATACAGCCTTAGGGTGAGCGGGTGCTGAGCAGTAAGTCTGCTGTAACGCATTATTCATGAAGTAAATCAAGCAGACAAATGTAGTGGAACCTCTAAAGTCAGAGAAGTTTGGAAAAATATGCCACTGAAGTTGCACAAATAAACCCCACAAAAAAAAAAATAAGTTGAACTCATGCATGATGGAAGGACAAAACATCCAAATCGGGGACATCTAAAGTAATGGTGTCCAACCACCGTTCTCTGGACCGGTACTGCGAACTTTGGGACAAGCCACACAGATACATGAAAAAAATAAAATAACATTTTTAAAAATGGTATTGGAAAATACTGTATATGTCCTAATCGAAAATGCACGTCATCACCCACCAAAACAATTCCCTTTGACGAATCTTTACGATCGTGAATATTCCAGCGCTCTTGTCGATGAACGGTTGCCACTCTGCAAAAAAAAAAAAATCTGGACCATTATGAACCAATCCTGGCGGAAAAAAACAACAACCCCAAAAACAAAAAAAACGTTCGCAAAGTAACTGTGTTTAATAATTAGGAGAAGATTCACCTCACGAGCCTGTTCCTGCACATATTGATCAGCGTATCCTTCATCTAAATTGAATTAAATTCAATCTGAACAAAATGGAAAAACACAAGAGTTCTGTTTGACCTACAGTGACTCTTGACATTGCTTTTGCTCAGCAGATGTAGACGGTTTATTTGCATTCACTCCATTAAAAAAAAAAACACTCTGGTTTAAAGTCCATGTTTTGTTTAGCTACAAGGAAGTTGATTGGAAAAATGATGGCCACACAGAAGAATCGTGGTCAGCACGCCTGATTCTGGGTTCAAAACAAATGGTTTGCTCAGGCCTTCTTTTGTGGAGTTTGGACGTTCTTCCTGTGCGTTTGTGGATTTTCTCCGAGTTTATCTTTCGACACTCCCGAAACATTCTCATTTCATCGTAGGCTAATTTGTCTGTTGGTGCGAATGTGAGAGTGAACGGCTATTTGTCTAACTGTGCCGTGGGACCCTAATGAGGACGCGCGGAAAAGAAAATGGATGGATAGTTACGTTCTGTATTCCTGATAAATGAGGTCAGACGTGCGCACCTATTGTTGCTGTCTGTGCAAATGTCAGCACTTCCTTATTTTGTCCTGTACTGGAATAAACTTTGTCACACAATAAAATGTTCAGATGACGTTTACATCAAGATATGATACGCTAAAGTTCGATGGCTGAAACGTGGGAGCAAAACAACGACAATATATATATTTTTTTGTGCAGCTGTAAGACGCTAATGCGCACAACAGTTAGACTTTTTATTAGGGCCACTGATCTAAAGATATCCAATTAAAACAATTGTATTAAAATATAACACGTGCTAAAGCAGAACTCATAGTTGGAAGCAGACAGTTGGACAACCAATCACAGGAACAAACGGGATAAGGCTAAGCTAACCCAGTAGCTTACGCATCTACAGTATATAACCATATAGCAGAGGTGTCAACCGGCCCCCAAGAAGGTTCTACCAGGCCCGCAGGATAATTTAAAAGTGAAAAAATACATAAAAGAAACAAAATGAATATTTTTAATGAGCTGCAATTCATGGATCATCCGCTAGGGGAATACTGTTTTGATCACAGTAGAAGACAGCATTGTTTTGATCAGAGAAGAAGACATCAGCAGTCTCAGTCTGTCACTGAGACAGACTCAACACAGCAGTAAAAGCCAGCGACCAAATTGCTAGCGAAATAGCATTAGCATCAAAGCTGTATTCCGATGGTGACTTTGTTAAACGATGCATGATGAAGGTGGCTGAACTTGTATGTCCCGAGAAGCGACAAGCTTTTGAGCCTGACGAGGAATTACCACCCCAGAAAGGAATTCGGACCTACCAGCAGATTTAGACAGACATTTTTTCAAATGTTTTGGAAAAGATATGCTCAATAAATTTCAACATTTTCCTAATTTTCTTGTGATTCTTTCTACAAAAACAAAGGAAAGGCATGATACAGAATTTTGGTTATTTATAGCAGAGTATGGTATAATTTTAATGGTCTGGCCCACTTGACATCTATGTGGCCCACAATGTGGCCCACAATGAGTTTGACACGCCTGCCATATAGGATTGTACTGTTCAAGCAAAACAATCTTCCCACGTGATGTCATCTCTCATTTGTGATTTCGAAATTGAAGAAGTGAAATTGTCAGTCAAACTGAAAAATGGTTCAGAGGAAGTGAATTACCGGGAATCGGCCGTTTTCAATCGACATTCCGAGTGGTTAGCATGTTGCAATAGCAGCACAGAGAAACTGGAAGTCATGGAAATGGACAAATTTGGGGGCGGCGGAACAAAAAAATTTAAACAAAAAACAAAAATCTGTTTGTGACTTTGCTGAACAGCCTCTTGTTAGGGGGACAGCAAGTTGAACAGTTGGACGTGTGCATTCAAAAGAGAAGGCGAGATTAAGTTCACCTAAAATGTCACCTGAAATCCCGATGGGCCAGAGAGTGTTTTCAAAAGCATGCTCACTTTTCCCATATTTTGCAGTCCTGACAATTGTTTTCCTCCATTGCCTTATCACTCTAAAAACAAGATGACATCATGAACGTGCGTAATCCAATTCTGGTCACCGATACTACACTTTACCATCCGCACGCATTAAGAAACTCGACACTTGTTTACCTCCCAAGCTGCTTCTCGCTCCATTGTCTGACTCAAGCGTAAGCGTGCTGCTGCTGCTGCGTGGGCCCTCATGTGACGACACGCTGCGGTCAGCGTTATTCCAGGCGCTGAAACGTGAAGCCTTTTGTGACATGGGTGTAGTATCGCTGCTTGAACTGACACTCCTCAATGCCTGCTAATTGCAGCCTGCCTGTGCTCGTTGGCTTTTTTTTTTACATTTTGGAGGGGGAGACCGTGATGTAAGCCAGTCCAGTAGATTCAGACAAAAACATAACAAAACAACACTTTCAGTGCTAATTTTACAGTTTGAGCCCTGCGAGTCCCAGGGACTCGCTGATCAAAAAAGTATGAGTCCCATTATGCATTTAGAGAGTCCCAAATTTCAAATTCTGAAATGGTCTACTTATTCAATTGCATATGATAATAACACAAACAAAAACAATATACTGTCAAACCTCGGTTTTCGAACATCTCAGTTCTCGACCAATTCGGTTTTCGACCAAAAATTTCGAGTTTTTAATGCCTCGGATGATAAATAAATTTCGGTTCTCGAACAAACTGAGCGCACTTGAATGCACCATTTGACTCCTCCCGCTTTCCTTACACGAGGAAGTGACGCTTCCTCGTGTTGCTTTCCATTGTGAGCAGACGTGTTCAGTAAACATTTTTATTTTAAAAACAGCGTGGTTTCGGTTTTCGAACAATTTTGGTTTTCGAACAGCCTTCTGGAACGGATTATGGACGAAAACCGAGGTGGTGGCCCACCTCTCACATCTTTTGGTCAGAGGCAATGAAAAGCCAAGGCATGTCGTTGTCCCCGCCGTCCGCTATCATTTCAGGCTCCCATCAATCACGTCATGTTTTTGCTGCTGCCGTGTCTTCGTACCATCGCGTCTCGGTGTCTGTCACGACAATTTCTGTTTGTTTGTTTCCAAAGGGAACAATTAGAGCAGTGTGTGTTTGCGCGAGTGAGTTCCGAGTGTACGTCTGTGTGTGCAGATAGTGACCCTCGAGCACTGGAGTTGGATCCCTGCGTACTTGAGGTTTGCACATGCGAAAACGGGCACAAACTTGATTGCTTGAGCACACGGATGAAATAGTGAAAGCTAATCTACAAAGCGAGTGCAACCACAATTGTGACTGGCAGTGCCGGGCTGTTAAATTACAGCACAATTCATTTGGAGAGGACTAGAGGCAAGTAAGATGATTTTATCACCCGGGCAATGTGATTTCTAAAACCTGACACAAATTGCAACTGACTGATTTTGCATCTTTAAATGGCGCGCCTGAAAGGCAAGGTGTTAATCAGCACGAAAAGTGCCGTCGGCATAGATTTATTTATTTATTTTTTTACCAATTGTGTGTGTTGGGTTGCAGAGTGAAGCGCATCCCCTTGGTGACAAAAGGGATTTGATTCGGAGACAATACAGGATGAATTGACATGCCGCATCATCGGCAAAAGCACTCCACCCCGTTGTCGAGATTCATCCACAGATTTAATTGTTATGCGCTCAACATTTCCATCGCTGCCTACACAGTGGATGAATCACGCTGCCTTACGACAACAACAACAACAACAACAACTCCCAAGAGCACTCGACCTTCTTGAACTCGAAATTACAAATCAGGTTTGATTGCTGGCTGAGCCTGTTTCACGCTCTCACTGCTCGTCAACAATCAGGAACACGTGGCCGTCAGACTGATTGAGTCATGTCTTGTTGACGCCAAATTTACCGGAACTAAAATGGCAAAACGGAAGATCGAAACTGCCTGTCGGGAAAAGGCTAAAACAGGAGGCTTATTATATTTAACCCTTTCATGCACCCTGTAACCTGATAACACGATAAGATGTACACTGTAGTAACCGCTGTCCCTGAAAGGGATCATTATTTTTTCACAGTCATTTTGTTGGACTTTATGCAAAAAGGGCATAAAATGTTTTTTTTTTTTTTTTTAAAGGAGACTGAAGACTAGAAATATTTACTTTTGTTGCCGTTTGCAGATTTATTCCTGGTTGGACTGCAAATTAAAAACTTAAAAACAAAGCTTTAGATTTTGGGTTGAAACACATTTAGAACAAATACAGTCAAACCTCGGTTTTCGAACGTCTCGGTTCTCGACCAATTCGGTTTTCGACCGAAAATTGCGATTTTTTTAGGCCTCGGATGACGAACAAATTTCGGTTCTCGAACAAACTGAGCGCACTTGAATGCACCATTTGACTCCTCTCGCCTTCCTTACACGAGGAAGTGACGCTTCCTCGGGTAGACGAGGAAGTGAAGCTTCCTCGTGTTGCTTTCCATTGTGAGCAGACGTGTTCAGTAAACATTTTTATTTTCAAAAGAGCGTGGTTTCGGTTTTCGAACAATTTCGGTTTTCCAACAGCCTTCTGGAACGGATTATGGACGAAAAACCGAGGTTTGACTGTACCCTCTAACCCAGGCGTGTCAAACTCATTTTTGGCGCAGGCCACATTTTAGTTACCGTTTCACTTGGAGGGCCGTTAAGACTGAAACCATATAAAGAAGTCAAGAATAACTGTTGATTCAATTATTGTTTAAGTTACTATAACGAAGGGGTTGGTAACAAGAAAATGCTTAGAATATATCTGTTATTTATTACATGTGAGAATTAAAAAAATTGTTAGACATTTTAGAAAGAATCCTGGAAGTTGACATGTTTGAGCTGCTTTCGCGGGCCACATAAAATGATGATGCGGGCCTTGAGTTTTACACCTGTGTTGTAACCTGATAACATGGTAAGCTGTCCACTGCGGTAGCCGCCGTCCGTCCCTGAAAGGGTTAAAGTTTACCATTTTTGAAAAGTCACTTCTTGGTCATATTTATCAAGCTTGTCGGTATGGCCTGAGACGAGTACATCATTTAAATCAATCATCTATGGAGGGAAAAAAAAATAAATCTGCCATCTGTGCGTCTAATTTGGTTAGCAACAAACCATCGCGCCCGATGGGAAAAAAACAACTTATCAGTGATAGAAGGCATGACTGACGAGGTTTGGATGCTTCTGGGTGCTTTTGCTTGACTGTGGTGGTTTCGGAAAGGGCAACACGGGGTGATTTCCCCCCTCCCCCATGGATTACTGTCACAGCCAACACAGACAACAAAACAAGGTCTAGTATGTGTTTGTTATGAAACAGAGCTAGGCTAGTTTGTTTTAAAATTAGATTGCTCATTCATTTAGTTCATTGGCCTTTCATCGTTATTTCTATATTATTATTGCAAATATTTTGTTAGGTTTTATGTGCAGCACTTTGATACAACTGCTGTTGATAAAGTTGAATTCAGTTCAGTTTGTTTTGTTGTTTTTGTTCCTGATTGTAAAGTGTCCTTGGGTGTCTTGAAAGGCGCTTATAAATAAAATGTATTATTATTATTATTATTATTATTATAATATTTGGTATGAGGCCTATGATGTCTGATTAACTTAAAAAATACAGTGAAACTCCTCTACAATGAAATCTACATGGGTGAAAATACCCCCTAGTGTGAAAAAATCTTCATAAGGAAGGCGAGAGGAGTCAAATGGTGCATTCAAGTGTGCTCAGTTTGTTCGCGAACCGAAATTTGTTCGTCATCCGAGGCATAAAAAAAACTCAAAATATTTGGTCGAAAACCAAATTGGTCGAGAACCGAGACGTTCGAAAACCGAGGTTTGACTCTACATGAAATGGTTAAATAAGACCACAGAATCTCCAAATCAGCCTTAGAAGTCCCCGTGGATCGTAATCAAGCTCTCATACGTAGTTGAGTTGAATGCTTTCTATTTACATCTTTTTTTAGGTTTATGTCGTCATCTTTGGAGGTTGAAAAAAACCCCCATAAGCTTATTTTGACAAAATAAATGGGAATCTGTTTTCAAATGTAGGGAGTGAAAGTCAAAAGTTCGCCCGCAAAATAAATACTCAAGTAGTACCAAAGCGCTGTAGCCAAGTATTATTTATTGTGTGTACTTTATTTCCCACCGCTGCTGACATGGAATGACTGCTGTAGACTGTTTACAGCCCAATAGTAAAAAAAAAAAAAAGGGAGCAGTCAAAGCGCGCAGCCCCTTTTGACTAATGCATAAAAAAATAATTTATGACCTCCATGTGGCCAGAAGTAAAAGGAGGAAGTGTGCTTGTGCGGCGTTCCGCGAGCGTGTCACCGCACTGCAGATGTTCCCAGATTACTACTTTCCTCCGTCCATCCCTTCATTCATCATGCTTGACCTCCAGTCCTGCCCCACTGATTTACCGCCGTTGGTGTAATCCCACCTTTTAACTCCCTCTCCGTCTTTATTATGCATTTGTCTGGCCATCCATCTTCGCGAGTAATCTCTCCTCTAATACTTAGCGTTTATTTCTGGACGTGCCGCATATGGAGGGCACGGGGCATATTTATAGACTGCAAACTAGAATGAATAGCGCCTCGATGGAAGTGCACGTTTACATGCCGCTGATGCCAAAATGAATCAAGGGCAGCCTGCAGGATGCGTGTTAATGAGGGGATTCATCCGTGTGTGTGTGTGTGTTCTGTCTCTTTGTTGTTGTATCTGGGACTGTGTGCGATTGTCTGACTCCAGTTCCACTTAATACAGAATTTAATTTAAGACCCTGTAAGCCTATTTCCAACAAAAGGAGAAAATGTGTTCTTAATGAGGGGTGTGTAATCCACGGTCGCCTCCAAAGTCAAATATTTTAAAGTACGTGACATTTTTAGCCTGGCCCAGAAATTCTGTAGTTAAAAAAAAATCTGTTTAGGAGATTTTAACAAAGTAACGGTTCATGATTTAGGGTGGTGACACAACAACCAGTGTCTCGGAACTGATTGCGTTTGACTTTGGAGGTTCCGTTGTATATCATCGTCAGAGCAATCCATATTCCTTCAAACACAAATATACGACTGCTGTCCACATCGAGGCCGGGAAGAGTAAATCTTGGGACGCGATTGCATGCTCTTACAAAAGAACACATTTATCTTGAGTACATAGGCTAAGTGCCGTTTTTTTTTTTTTTCCTTTGTGGGAAGAAAAATAATCCGAGTTGGGATTTAAGTGTCTGACTGGGTGTTTTGCATAAAATAAACAAAAAGGGAGTCATGCTGTGGCCGTTTGTTTTGAAAATATGAAATGAATTGAGTTGTTGCATATGAAAGAACCTGAACTAAACAGTGAAGATGCGAACGTTTATATCCTCACAGCTACAACGTTAGCAACACCAGCAAAACGCAACGTATGCGATACAAGAGCAATAATTCAAATTTTAATCCTCCCCTTTATCTTATTCAAAAGACAAGTGACAATGACTTTATTCAAATCAAGTTTTACTTTTTGGTTGTTTTTCGCCCTCTGGGATTTGCATGATACCAAACAAGCGTTGAAAGTTTTTTTGCCGGCATTCACCCCCCCCCCCCACCCCACTCATGAATTTGCATTAACTTCCACATAAATAATAGAAATACAGATTTTTTTTTTCATAATAATGTATAAATAATTGCTTCCACTTGGAAAAATGTCCCTTTCGTCAAAAGATGGAGTCTGTAAACACAATCCATAATAGGTTAACATTTGAAACGTTCACAAATTTGACTAAATCCATTTAAAATATATTCATTTATGATAATTTTTTGGTACAAAATTTCCCCGGAAGTCCAGTGGTTAGCACGTCGGCTTCACAGTGCAGGGGTACCGGGCTCGATCCCAGCTCCGGCCTCCCTGTGTGGAGTTTGCATGTTCTCCCCGGGCTTGCGTGGGTTTTCTCCGGGTGCTCCGGTTTCCTCCCACATTCCAAAAACATGCATGGCAGGCTCGTTGGGCACTCTAAATTGTCCCTAGGTGTGAGTGTGAGCGTGGATGGTTGTTCGTCTCTGTGTGCCCTGCGATTGGCTGGCAACCAATTCAGGGTGTCCCCGCCTACTGCCCGAAGACAGCTGGGATAGGCTCCGGCACCCCCCGCGACCCTCGTGAGGATCAAGCGGTTCGGAAAATGGATGGATGGATGGATGTTTGATCGAGCTCAACGTTAATTCCATGAAAGAAACGCTGCATCTGCCGTATGTGTAAGTCAGAAACGGTCTTTGTTTGCGAAAATAATTTTACCAGTCAAAACAACAATTATTTTTATATACCGGCAGCGCGGCGGTAGATGCAGCGCATTCACAGCTGGCAGCTGCTGGGAGTTTGAAAAACATGACATCTGCTTTTTTTTATCGTTTTTTTCCTTCACACAATTACCACCTTGCCTGCGATACAAAGCGGCAGTAGTTCTCTTGTGACAATTACAAAAAGAGCGAGACGGTTGGTTTTGAGCCACAGCGCCCCCCCACCATTAAATCACTGCTTCTGTAAGCGTTCTGCAAAGCAAACTCCATTTAAGCAGTGCGAGTTAACCTATAGGGACATCAAACAGATGGCATGCTATATATGTGCATGAGTATGTGATGCGGTTCAGTTCTATTTTTTGCAACCCGACGCAGCATGACATTGAAGCGCAATGCTTTGATAAGGTGACAAGACGAACGCGGGCTTGATCTTTATTATGAAATATTTTGGACTTGAATGCACGCGGGAGGTTACATCAGCTGTACTGACGGAGATTAATCACGACGTAACAATGTCTGGCTCGCGCAACGGCCGCTGTAAATCGTCCATGCATCTCGTTTTGGAGCTATGGAGGCAGTTGGTGTTCATGGCATGTGGAAGGTCAGAGGTCAGGCCAGATCACTGAGAAAGTCGATTGGTTATGAAACCGATTAACGGCTCACCCTGTTATGTGCGACTTGTATAAATATTGGAGCGCATTGAAAGCCCCTCCGTGTTGCCATGTCAATCAAATCGGGACAAGGCCACATTAATAATGTGTCTGCTTCTTTAACCAATCAGATTTCAAATGTGTCCGGACAGGGACAGAGCGCTGGCGCTCCACGACAGGATTTTTCTGTCCTCACTTGGTTCAAGTGAGCCAAACATGACATACAAAACACCTCTGGAGCAATCTTCACATTAACACATCTGATTGTCATCAACTCTAGGGAGGATGATGTTTTTATCACGCTATTAGAGAAATATTGATTCAGGTGGAAATGAAAACCCGATGAGGAAGACACGAACATGGAACAAGAAAACAACAAGACGTGAAAAGAAACAAAAATAACAAAAACACGGATCACAACAACAACAATAACAACAACAAACTAATGAAAAGCATCAATAATTATATTTTCAACTATATGAAAAGATGTCCACACAAAAGGCAGCACTTAGCTCAAATAGAAGTGCGTTCCACAAGACGTAAGCCACGATCACCTTTTCAATCTTGTGTGTGGGACAGTAAGTAAAAGGCGGTCAGCAGACCGCAGTGACGTAAAAGGACAGTGGACGTCTTCCAGATCCACAAAGTATGGAGGAGACTGACAATTGAGGGCTGGAGGAGTGACAGTTGAAATTTGACACTGAATCCTAAAATGAAAAAAGGAACCAGCGCAAGGACAACAGAATGGGAGTGATGTCACTGAACTTTTGGGATCAAGACAAAAGCCTACCGGTGGTATTCTGAACTAATCGGAAATGCTCAAATAAAATCTTGAGATAGGTGAAGAGAGTCTGGCAACATCATGAATGATTATTTTGACCTAAAATTTGAAATATTTTTTAGGTGGAGTTTCTCGACTGTCTTTTCATCCCATTGGCGAGCATCTGACTCACTTTTCATGATGTTATTGTTCGACCTAAATGTCAGTCATTCCACTTATCATCTGGGGTTACTCCCAGAACTGTTTTTTTCTTTTGTTTTTTTTGTTTGCTGTAGCACATTGCACCGAAGAAAGAAGTTCTTTACTGCCAAATAGCAAAAAGGACATGTTTTTGTTATGATAAAAAGGTTTTTGTTGGCGTGACATAGTTGTCATTCAAGAGACATAAAGGTGACTGCCATTACTTTCGCTTGAATTGAAAACTATTTTATATTCATTAAAAAAAATCTGTAAACTTGGCTACATTTGTAAAAACAATGAGGAAAAAAAAAATTAATTCCATACATGCTATATTTAGATTCGACCAATTTCCAAGTGCACAAAGCATACAGATGTGACAGCCAATAATAATAATACAGCTCAGCATAATCCATCATTTTTCGATGATTTGCAGCAACTTTTCGGCAGTCTGGTGAAACGGCAGCTTGAGGACCAATGCAGCCACTGCAGTGCTAAGCCAATGTTGATTTGTAATTACATGAGATAAGAAGATGACTGGAGGTTCTAGTGCATGTCTTGTCTAAATGGGAGAGGTTATTTGAGTGCCGGGGGGGGGGGGGCACAGGACCAGACACTCATTTTACAAGCTTAGGCCACAACGCTGTTACGATCGCGACCCTGATGTTTCCTGCCCGTGCAAGCATGTGCCAACGAGTACACGTGCAGGCAAGCGCACAAATGCAGACAGCCTGCACACACAACAATGAAAGCATGGCGCGAAGTTGTTTTTGCTCCTCGGTTGCTGTTTTTGGTCTGCAGAGCAAACTGCTGCACGTGCGCGCGGGCTCGAGACAGCTTGACCCAATTTGATTAACACTTGAGGCTTTTTTTCACCAACGAGGTATCCAAAAAGATGAAACGATAGGGGAGAAGAGACCACCATCAAGGTATAACCTTTAGCTGCTTTGGGTTCACTGGCTATATTAGCATAATAGCATTCCGGCTTCAAGGAGGATACATACAATGACGGGAATGTCTTTCATTATTCCACGCTGGAATGGTTCCAGCTCGACTCAAACGACAAAAAGAAAAAAATACATTCCTCATGGTTCACCACGAAACGGGTCTGTCCATTTTTTTGGGACTTCCTGCTTCATTTGGAAGCATTATCTGGATTTGCGCCAACATTTTCAGAGATTTTCACACAATATGCAATTCCCGTTCATGGATTAATGGCATTTGAAATCATGTTTTGCTAATTAACAACAAACGGACAAATGAACAAGCCCACCACCTAACAAATCAACCACCCAACAACTAACCCAAAAGCCAATTGACACACAAACCAACTTAGAAAATAACCAATCATTTAACCAGCCAACCAAACTACAACAACCGACAAAACAACCAACCATCCATCAAATTAATGACCCCCCAAAAAAATCGAACCAACCAAAAAACACCAAATTAATAAAACATCCATCCATCTTCTAATCTGCTAATCCTCACGAGGGTCGCATGCATGCGGGAGCCCATCCCGGCCGTCTTCGGGCAGTAGGCGGAGGACACCCTGAACTGGTTGCCAGCCAATCGCAGGGCACACATTGACAAACAACCATCCGCGCTCACACTCACACCTAGGGACACTTTCGAGTGTTCCATTACCTACCCAGCATGTTTTTGGAAAGTGGGAGGAAACCAGATTACCCAAAGAAAACCCACGCAGGCACAGGGAGAACATGCCAACTTCACACAGAAAGGCCGGAGCCAGAATCGAACCCTGCACTTCTGCACTGTGAGGCGGACATGCTAACCAGTCGATCACCATGCTGCCAATTAATGAACCAAAAAAACCCCCCAAAAAAACAACCAACTGTAAAACTAACCAACCAAAAAACCAATCGAAAACAAAAGAAAATAAACAGCTAACCAACTGACATATAAACAAACCCTGCTGAGTTCAAATTGCAAAAGGCCAAGACAATCTAAACAGGAGACGCATTGCAGTACAGATACGATTGCTTTTTTTTTTTTTGTTCGGGGTTTTTTTTTTTTTGCCCTGAACTTTGAATCAAATTCTTTTCCTAAAATAAAATTTATCGAGGCCACCGCTAAAAGTGAAACTAAATGGAAAAAGCAACGTGCATCCTTTCACAAAGCGCTGCCTTAATCAGACAGCGCTGTGATATTATTAAGCGTCATGACAAAATCCACAGTATATCACAGCCAGACCAGATTTTAACAAGTCACACACACACACACACACGCGCACACACACCAAAAAAAAAACAGTGTCCCAGCACGACAGGCTGTTATTTCTTCCCTCATTAATTCCTCGATTTGGTTCAAGCAGTACTCAGCAAGTTGCAACGTGCTCGCACCCCTCGTGTGTGCGTGTGTGTGTGTGTGTGTGTGTGTGCGCGTATACATGTTTATGTGTGTGTGTAGCGGCCAGACGGCTCAGCTGTTTGTTTGGAAGTCATCAGACGTTTTAAGGACTTGTGTGGATAAAAGTGGAAATTACTTTGCAAGCATGGGAAAAGCAAATGTAAAAGTAGTCGCTGAAGCTCTTGACAGATGAGGAGGAAATCTAGGGCCAGCGAAATGTGTAGACCTAACACCATATAGTGAAAATCCTCTAGAACAAAACCTACATGGGTGAAAATACCCCTAGGTGAAAAAATCTTCATGCATTAACACCATTCCCACTCTCCTGCCCCCCCTACACTGAAAAAAAAAACCCTGTTGCGTTATACGAAATCTTTTTCTTTGCTCTTGCCTCGCGACGAGACTCACTACAACGAGGTCTAATCCAACAGCGAGCGCTACTGCTTCGTTCGGAAACGGCAACAGCAACCACCACACTGGTTTGCACATGCGCAGTAGTCCAGGAAGTATTTGTTATTGTTAGTTTCAGACGCAGCAAGAACGTCGCATTGCTAAAATGGCTACAAAACGGACCTTTGGATGTCAAGCAGCTAATACAAGAAGCGCTCTGACGCTGGAAGAGAGGGTAAAAGTGATCAAAATGAAAGACGGAGGAAGCAAAATAAAAGACATTATCCAAGGAATTGATGTAAGTGAAAGTGAATACTTATCGTAAATTTCACAATTTCTTTCCCTTTTTTTCTTTCTGCACTGATTAGATGAAGTGTCAAATAAGTGTATGCTCATACTTATGCACTATTGGGATAAAATAAGAGTACACATACGTTTGTGTTTGTGTGTTTACATCGGAGATCAAATTTGCTACAGTGAAAAACCCCCTGTTGTGAAAAATGTCTTGCTGCAAACATGATTTCATTGTAGAGGAGTTTCACTGTATATGCCGCAGCGATGCGTTATCCACTCTTCTGTGCAGCAGAGGATTACGGGTGGACGGCAAGCAAGCAGCCTTTTATTTTGCTCCTTGGGCACCAATGAGATGATGGGACATCACGCTCCTTCAGCGGCCAAGCGGACTGGTGCTGATTCACGACCAAAACAATGGACGCGCACAGTGCTACTATGACTCTGTCAGTATCAAAATGTTCTCAAAAACCCATCAAATAGCACCCATGTCTAATGTGTGAACCCAGATCCAATTGGAAAAAGAATTCTACTGTTGAGATATCGTGATTTCCATCACATCTGTCAGCGGGCAGAACAAATTCACTGAAAAGCGCCAAGTCGACACGTTCACACGCCGCTTCCAATTCGATTCGTTTTCATGAGATGGATGGGACGTCAGAATGCGAACACGCCGTATGTATGCCCCGCACGTGAGGACGACGTCATCACAGTGGGAGGGCGACAAATGACACAGTGACATTCAAACCTGTTTGCAGCCACGCGTTGGTGTGCTTTGCGGCAGCAGTTGGCGTTTGCATTAAGAGGTAATCAACACGTGCAAGTCTGGTAGGCTGGGGGCTGTGTGCATGAAAGCGAAAGTGCCTACCATGTGAGGACATGTGGGTTAAAGTGCTCAACATGCGTGCATGGGTGTCATCGTGGATGACTCAGACAAGCGTGACGGATTTCAACCCATCAAACTTGTCATGGCACTACCACGCGTCATATGTGGGTTATCTGTTGGTTACTTTCAATCTTGATTTGACAAGGATCTCATCTGATGTGACGACCAATGTTCCATCCATCTTCTTATCTAGTACACAAGTGCAGCAATCAAAGCACCTCAGACATTCCTGTCTCCGAAACTCCACCGGGTGGATGCTTAAGAGTGCCCAAATGTGGTCGCTCCGGTGTTTCCTTGGTATGCCTGAATCAACCGTCTACCCACATAACAAAAGGAAGCAAAAACTAATTCATCTTGAGGTATGAAAGTCCCAGGAACTCGGAACAGCCTGCCGCACACCGAGCAACGCAGCCGAACGTGACTGAAGTGGACCTTCATGAAAGAATTACAGACTCTTCACCAGACACAAAGTGACCGAGCACTGCGCACCTACGAACATGCTGCAACGGAAATACTGCTACCCTGTATCAGGTTTTGACTCGGAATTTATGATTGTCAAGGAAGAAGCACATTGCCCCAATGGGGGAAATGTCCCATCATGAAAGCGAGAATGCGGATATCGTGAGAGGCTGCTGGCAAATATCAGTTGCCCTATTCAGTGACTGTACTTGTGCATTTCGGTGACAGAGACTCTCCACACTTTGCTTTGCAGCCACAAAAGAACTGAAAAAGAGGTTTTATTTATTGTAAAACAACTTCTACATTGTACTTCATGTACTATATTAGTATGGTCTGTATTGGCCTGGTAGCAAACCTATGACTCAAGATAGCAACCGACCAACCAATCGATAAACCCGATATTCCTTTTATACAGCTTGCATTCTGCCTTTATTATGCCTCTGATTCTACCTCAGTAGCGAGCAAATCCTCAGCTTGACTTCAACCTCCCGCAGCAGAAAGAACACAAGTTTGACAGCCAGTGTGAAGCGGGCTTGCAAACTTGAAATGTGACTCCGTTGCAAACGGCCGAGTGTATCCGTCCATCCATGTTCCATTGTGCTCGTCTACGTTGGGCCTCATCTCACTTTGGGCAACAACTGGGGGCATACTGGTCGCCAGCCCATCACAGGGTAACACAATATGCGATGATTTAAATACCATATAACAGCATATGAAAAACACTTTCAGATAAGAGCATATTAGCTGTTTATGCGCATTTGTGTGACATCACCAACTGCTGGTCCGGCATTTATATGACTACAGTGATCCCTCGCTATTTCGCGGTTCGTTTATCGCGACTTCAGTGCATCGCGGATTTTTCAAACAGATTCATTAAAAAAATAAATAAAAATTCATATACATGTAGTACAGTACTGTATATGTTGCTCTATGTGACTCAATGTTTTGCTAACTTTCGCAGCTTCTCGCGGACCGTTTGCGGACTTTGTTATTCATAAACTAACCTAACTTATACATGTTTAAATCTATTACTATACAGCATTAAATCATGTTAATTACTTCAAAATTTACTTCTACATGCATGTATACCATTAAATTTGGCCTTATAAATATTATGTACATGTACCTATATGGAGGGGGGGGTCGCTACTTCGCGGATTTTCATTTATCGCGGTAGGTTTTAACGACGATAAACGAGGAATTACTGTATTCTGTTTTTTGGTGTTTTTTTTTTTAACTGTCTGGAGGATCAGTTTGACAACGTGATCGTTGTGCAAACCTGACCTTGGTTGTCAAAGACATATCGTCGCTGTCATATCACTTAACGCACGTCGAAGATTTATTGTCTTGAGAGGCAAATCACTGAAGTACACCAACACTTCCCCCGAGATCCTGTTATTCAGGTTGAACATAATAACTCTGAATTTGTTCAAAGACTCCATTGATCAGCTTCTTTATCTGACACAAAAATGTTTTTAAACAGCCCTAAATGTGTGGAAGAGGAAAGATAATAGCTCGCCCCCGCCACAGACAGAGATCGCACATCATAAAGTGTATCACCTTCACAAGGTGTTCTTCTAAAAAAAAAAACAAATCCTCCAGTACGACGACTTAAGACTTACACTCCCCTTATATGCCTGCCCTGAGACTAAGGCTGTTTCTCTTGAAATCTGCAGCCTTTATAAGCTGGTGATTAACGTGCTAAGCAAGGACATTTCAACTATGGCGCTGCGCCACTCCAATAATGAATTAAATCTAAAGCCATTAAGTCGATCTGATAATCAGTCTGCTCTTCTTAGCACCTGCGCTCGCTATGCACAAGAAACTGTATGTAAACGAAAACATATGTCGGCAGGGGGAATATTGTTCCTAATGGAGATCCTGTAAAAAAATTTTTCCGGGGGTGTTTAAAGTTGAATACTGAATGAATAATTGTTCAGTTTTATATAGAATATTACAAATATTTCCTTACTACATTATGTTGACAAAACTTTCTGCCCAATTCTTCTGGCATTTCACACCCCAAAACTTAGTAGCTAGCACATCCCGGTTTTTGAGTATATTGGAGCGAAAGACTACAGGCTGAAGTGCCTCTTTTGCTAACCTAAAATGACAGAAAGATTGACTTTTGAAACCTCTGCGCCCAATTTGAATGAATAAACAAATGATTATGAATCCAGTGAAGTCAAAATGTCAGTGTGCTTTCAGTTTTCAAGTTTGTTCAACTTGCTGGTCAGGCTAATGTGTGCTAGCTAATGCTTATAAGCTAACAGAATCTCAATGACACCACAGAAGTCAACGAAACAAAGACAAATACAGTAAAGGGGCTTGCTCAGACATATTTTTCAGAAATAGATTTTCACGCTTGTTGGGCGGGCGGGCACACCAGTCACTGAAGTTTCTATCCACAAGCGATTAAAAAGTCAATTTTTCACAATAGATCCCCTTTTATGGGACCCGCTTTACTTTGAATTGCTCTCTTCCTAAAGTTTCACAAGTGATATTTTTATGAGCGATTGTATATTCTATTTAAATACCGTGGCGGTGTTCAAGTTCGCTTTGGCCAAGCGTGAGAGGCAGAATAAATATAACCCTCCCATCTGCTGGTGTCGTCCAGATGCTGTCTCAGAAGTAGAGGATTAGAGCTAAACTTAGCGCGAGCAGGCTGTGCGTCGAGGGGGAAAAACCGGTTTGTGACTAACTTGCGGAGCATCAATCTGAGGGCAAGTGACAAGAGTCAAAGCAGTCAATGGGAAGGAAGGAGGAAACAACAACAACTTGAAACTAGTGGATACCGTGTGAAAATAAAGCCATCCAAAGCGCGAGGAGCCGTCAGGAGGGGAAAGGAAAATGTCCAAATTGTGAAGACAGCGAGAGAAATGGAGGTTGATACAGCGACGGGGCCATTTGTCACAGTCAGCTCAGTGACTCGGTTTGATGAGATCAAGTAAAAGAGAAAAAATATCCACTGTGCTGTGGAATCTGCTTGCGCGTACCAGGAGAAAATTGCCGCAGCGGTGTGTCGAGACAGGGCCATAGCTCTTCGAGCGCTGCATTTTTACAGGGAAGAAAAACAAAAAGGTTTTGTGGCGAGACAGAAGCTAAAGTGACTAGCTAAAAGAGATTCCAAATCCTGTTAGCATTTCACACTGCGTCCAAACTAGTTAGGATACATGCTTCGGGTGTGATTAAAAGGTGACATGAACAACTTCCGTGTGAAAAAGCCAAAACATGTCCAAAGAATTTAAAATTGAACGTGTGTGAAATGGAGGCTAACTGATTTTGTACGAATCACCGGGTACATAAAATATATCCTTCACATTCACATCATTTTACAACAACTTTAGAGTCTTAAATGAACCAAAGAAGCATGTTTTTTTTTTTATGTCGGCGCAAGGCTGGTTCTTAAAATGTGCGCTATTCAAATTAGGGCCGCCATTTGATTTGGAGGTACTCAGAGAGAACCCAGGCTAGCACCAAAGCGTTACACATGAAAGCGTCGATTTAAACTCTGAACTTCAGTCAAAACTGAGGTGAACTTGCGAACCACTTATACAGCGCACTGCCCTGGTATTGTTTTTATTTTTTTTATTCCGACAGATGAAGTGATGTTTTTAAGTGAGCGCTCAATGCGCCCCAAAATGCATTGATTGTTGCAAGACAGTGCATCCAGGTGAAAATGTATTCTAAGGATCCCATCGTGACATATTGACACAAAATTGGGTGTACATATCTGTCATAACGCACAAGCAAAAAACGTCAAGGAGCCAGCTCCAAAATTGATCAGGAAGTCTGCCATTTTGGGCTAATTTCCTGGGTTCGCACTTTCAACTCAGAGTCGTGTTAAAAAATGTGATTGCAGCTTTGTTAGTTAGAGCTAAATTTTGAATGGCAAATCACCAAATATTAGGTCATACTGAAAACTCAAAAGCTTCACCAGAAGGCGTTTGTAGACCACATGAAATGACCAAAATCGGGAGATTGGGAGGTAAAATGGCAGACGTCCTGTTCATTTTACGGCAAGTGTTCATCTGGACGTTTGCATCAATTGTTGATTGATCCCTCCCTCCCAAACCCACCCACCCACACACACACACTTTCTGGGTGCTCTACTGAGTCAGATTTAATTGGATACACACGCACTTGTCAAATTTGGGGAGTGGTCGTCTTTGTAACAACAAAACAGGTGTCGCGGGCACTCATTAAAAAAAAAAATGCTATAGCAGTTTTTAATGTAGCTCTTTTCACTGCTCATTCAACACTCACCCAGGGCTTCACAAAAGGTGTTAATCACACACAAGGTTATTACACAGAAACTGTATAACCTCTGCCAATCCCGTTGTGGCGCAGCGCCAAAATGTTTTGACATTGATAGTTTGAGGCACTTTCTGGCAAAGCGTCAATTTTTGCCAAGCAGATTCCAGCATTATTTATTCAGAGAAATGTAGAAAACTCTTGCAATGTATTGTACATATCGGCACCCGATAACCTGTGGCCCTGTTGCGTGGGTCTCTTCCACCCGTCTTGCATCTGACCTGTTTGACTCCAAGTGCTTCAGACGTGTGCTTGCCAATGCAGAAGTAACAAGTAACAACACATTAGATTATTCCAGAAATTATTTTTTTTACATTAAAATACATGATCATGAATATATATTTACATACATACATACATACATATTAAAATATTCCTTCACACTTTTTCTCACACCCATTTCCAATAATAAGATGCAACGTGTTTTTGCTTCTCGCCATTGTCATTCCTGGTTGAAGTTGACCGAAAAACTGACACATAAAAACAAAAGAGAATTAAACACTGTACATTCCGAACGCAAAATGTCCAACTACACTGTATAATGTCTTCCAAAGAAAGTCTGCTAGCTTTCAGCTGACATAGAGTATAATACAAAAGGCCATAGATAGGCTCACAGAAATGAGCAAATACTGTATATTAGGGTGTTTATAAGCAATCAAACATCTGCTACTTTAAGCAAATATAAAACAGTAAAACAAAGAGCTTACAACAGTAGACAGGCAAATATTCTCTCCGCCCTTTGGGAGCAACACTTATGCTGAGATAGTTGGGGACCTTCTCTGCCTCGTCTTCTAAATTTTTGTATGCTGCATCTTTTTCCGCTGACCTTAGTGCTGTCCGGCACAATTTGATACGACAATGAAGATGCGCAACGCTAAATTTGGACTCGTGTCTGCTGTAAAAATCAAAATGATCACTCAAAAGCCGCAATATCGCAGAGCAACACTGTACTCCAACGTAATAAACACAGTACGTGTATATGGCCACAAAAACAAGCTCTTAAGGTAATGATGACGATATCTCTCCAGACACAACCTAAACCGTATATTTTGAAGTCACAACATGATAATGTGTGATCGTTCACCTTCTGCTTCGCTATTCATTTAAAAGCGGCGATGACACAAGCAACCACGTGCCTAACGCACGAGGCCCAGGACACGAGGCACATGGTGAGACTGAAGCATGCGACACCTTACGCCAATAACGGCTCAGAGGTGTTTAAATGAAAAGGTGGCTGCACATGGAGAAGACAAAATGATTAACCCTCATGCAGTATTTTTAAGCGGCTGCATGAAGGGTATTACGTCCCAAAAATGTCCCTCTTCCAATGTGCAACAACTTTTTTCACTTTTAATTTTTTTTCACTTTCAACCCCTCAAAATGTTCAGTGGGAATTGGCCAAGACATAGATATACATCCTATGCAAAATTTCAGCTTCGTGGAGTTATTTTTCACTGTTTTGTAAATTATTGGCGTATCATGCTAAAAAGTGCATACCTAAATTGTGTCTCAATAAAACAAACACACTAAACCTCCTTACTTTCGTCTTTTTTAAATTCACTTGTTAAAAACAAGAGCGTCCTTCCCTGTTCAATTGTGAAAATCCTACCGGAACAGCTGAACTGTATTTGGGATCAATCAAAGACTCTTGGAAGTGTTTGCTGTCCATTTAAAATGAATATGAATAAGATTGCTTAATTCTGAACACCCCTCAGTTACAAGAGGGTGTGCACACTTATGCAACTCCATTATCTCAGGGGTTTTTTTTTTGCGTCCTCTCTCAAAAAGATACATACAAGTCATACTCATGGCAGAAAACATCAACAGGATTTATCTTGTTCAAAACCTGGCATTTGAATTGGGGTGTGTGTAGACATTTTACATCCACAGTACATTCTTATTCAGACTAGAGGTGGATGCAAACACAACAATGCAGTACAGGGAAGACGGATTGTAAGTGACTTTTCCTCTGTGACTTTCCATGCAAGACCTTGACTTGCCACTGATAACAGCATTCAATCCTGTGGTAGTTGTGAGAGTTGTTGTCTGCGCTGTGTTTTAAGTGCGCATCTCTTCACGGTCCCCAGCCGCACGCACATTGTCACCCTCCCCGACCATGAACTCAGCACACACATACACACACGGTTATATCATAACCCGATAAGGCAAATCTGTCCGTTTAATCCCAATGACTCTAGTTACACAATGGCCATTGTGACTTGAACGGATTTGTTTGTCCTCGTTGAAGATTACAACGGAGCCAACAGAGGCACGTCGGTCGCTTTACAGTGACGCTCAGTGGCTGTGTGCAGTACTGCAGTTTGTTGGGGGAAAAGAAACTGGAAACTTGTGACGCATTGGCGGTTACAAACGTTTCATATTTTAAAATACAAATGCAAAAATAATCACAAATCGATTTCTTGACCTGTAGGTGAACTTAATCAATACAATAAAACGCATTAAATGTTCAGTTTATCATTTCATTTACGTCCATTAAAAAAAATAAATAATGTTACATATAAGTTTTTGTTTTTAGACATCTGCCTCACACCTTGCGAGATTTCCGGTTCGAATGCTGTCTTGGGAAGTCCTTGTGTAGTTTTCAAGCTCTCTCCAGGCGTGCCTGGGTTTTTCTTTTTTAAATTATTTTTATATTAATTTATATTATATTTTCTCCAAGTACTCCAGCTTCCTCCCATATTTCAAAGGTTCGGGGTTATAATAGCGGAACTTTGCATTATAGTTAGTTTTTCATTTGGTTTTGACTTTTGTTTTTTAAATTGAAATAGTTTCAACTAGTTTTTAGTGCAAATTTGTTAGATTTTATTTTGGTAACGCTTCATATTAGTTTATATTTATTAGTCTTTGTATTCAGTTTTTTTAAATAAATGAATATTTATGGTGTAAAAATGTCAATCAATAAAAAAATTAATATGAGACTGCTTGTTGGGAATACCATACCGACCAAACTTGAACATTTGCTACTTGTATGCGTATGTATACACAAGACAAATTGATGTAATTAACATTATAGTTAATTTTAGAAACATCAAGATTCATGTTTAGGATCAATGAAAAGTAAATTGTCCATAGTGTGAACGGTTGTCTCTCTGAATGTGCCCAGTAATTAGCTGGTGACCAGTCCAGGGATTAGGCCTACTCCACCCTTCCCCCAGAGGCCATTAAAACAATTTAATTCCTTTCAAACATGCCGTATCACGAATATTCCAAGCGGCCCTCCAACGCTTCATGAACATTAGCTTCGCAGACGACTCTTCACTCAGACAACGGATGAGACACACAGATGTATGCTGAAAAAACAAAAGTGGAAACCAGCAAAAATCATTTCACAGGATTCTTGCTATCAACTCAGACGGTGAGGCAGTGAAGGTATCCGAGTGTGATTTGTGACTGGATAAGAGCCGTGAGGCGACTGGAAGAGAAAGAGGAAGGTGCTGGGTGAAGGCTTGAGCAAAACACTAGCAGGATGTTTTTTGTTTTTGTCCGCCGGCAATGCACGTACCTTCAAAATCACTTTTCAGTCAACCCGTAAAACGGCATGTTTGTGCAATCCTTAACATCACATTGTCAAAGACAGCAAGCCGTTTTCAATACCGTATTTTCCGCAGTATAAGGCGCTTCGGAGTATAAGGCGCACCTTCAATGAATGACCGATTGTAAAATGGTTTTCATATATAGGGAACATCGCATTATAAGATGCGTAGAATAGAAGCTACAATAGTGGCTGAGGTTGCGTTATGCAGCCACTAGATGGAGCTGTGCAAAAGGGACTACAATACAATACAATACAGCTTTATTTATATCGCGCTTTCACAACCGCTGCTGTTGAAATAAAGTTTGTTGCCAGGAAATGTTGAGTTGATGGCCATTTTTTTTTTCTTCTGGTGTCTGGATAGTTTCGCATTGAAATTAATTCATTCAAATTAAATCATCCCAGATCTAAACATGATATAATATGGGCATTTCTGGGTTAAACCTATTTGGGCCTGGGTTTTACTGCAGGATCAAATGCTCGGTTGGGTTGTCGGTTGCCCACCTTGATCGTGAAATAAACATCACAAATCTTATTTGAAAGTGATCAGCTCATCATGCTTCTCAATGAAAACGTTTTGACTTGACTCTTGACACACAGGTGGCCAAAGAGGAAATGATGAACGCTGTAAATGAGCATAAAGGAATATAAAAGTGAAATTAAAAGGCAAAAGCATTGCGAAGGCTGAACATTATCACGTCAGACTAAATCAAACGCCTCAATGCCTTTTTTTCCGCCCTCCTAAAAAAACACTTATTAGCCATTAGTCATCATTACTACACCGTCTCTCCTTGAGGCGCTTTCCTGATTTTTTTTCTTTCTGTAAAACCTTACCTGAAATAAAGGTCATGGGTCTATACAATATGACTCATATCATGTCTGACACTGCGATTTTCTCTCAAGGTTCATTACTCAAAGAGCCCGAGAAGGTGCCTGAGTCATCCTGTTTATCATCCGTCTACTTCGCTTGCATATGGGTGTTCTGTTGAAAATGTTGTCATCATCCAAAATGTTGAGAACTATATCATGTTTGGACCATTTATCATAAGTCATTCTAATGGAACAATCACTGATGCTCACATAAATGTTATATAACCTGGACAAAATTCTATTCAATTATGACCACAGAGCTGCAAACTGAAGAGAGTAAAGCTACTCTAAAAGAGGAGGACTTCATTTGTACAAACTACTTGTGTAAAATGCGAGCTAGTCTGTTCTATGGTTGACAGGAAATCGTTACAACTAACGGCATAAAACATCAGCAGTATTCATCTGTCGTTTTGTTTTTTCTTGCTTCCAATCAATAATGCAGTGTGGATTGAAGCAGAATGCCACCTTAACATCCACAACATTAAACTGACACAATTGGGATCGAGAATGTTTACTACCAACATCAAAAAGTTGTGAATTGCTGTGCGGCGTTTGATCGCAAGAATACAGGTGGAAGGGACAAAGTCTCATTTCACCAATTACCGATAATATTTCCTACCATGCTAAGAGCTACGGCCTTGAGGCTAAGCTACTTCGTCATCGCGTCTGTCTTTGCCACTGCATCCTAGGTTTCTCTATAAAATCTCCAAATTTTAAACCCTCACCTAAATACATCGAATGAGGCTGAAAAATGTATACCATTGCTGATACGAACCAATTACGGTTCGCGTTAAAACAAATTAACACGATTCTGTCTATTAGCATAAATAGCCGACAACAAGGCCTACATTGTTTACCTCGGAGCAGACAAAAGGGGATTTAACCAACTCTGTGGATGTACGCAAAGCTTTATCCACAACATGGATTCAACAGGTTTTTTTTTAACTTTTCGAAACAGAATTTAAAAAAATATATACAAAAAAGCGCAAGTGCAACCAAGCGTATCCATAGCTAGCTTTGTTAGCTTAGCTGGCTAGTGCCAGGAATAGTAACCAGGCTTCACATGCATAGCACAACATGGTTGACAAACAAACAAAAATACTCCATGACAGATTGTTTTGCATTGCTTACCTTTTCTGCCAAAGCACGTTTAGCAGATTCAATCTCAGCTCGCAGAGCATCAACTTTGCACCCGTTTTATACTTGCAAACCCGGAGTAAATCAGACCCCCGAGTGGTTTGTTTTTGTTGTTGTTTTTTAAATGAGCTGTTTTTTTGTTCAAGTGGATGCCATCCCCATTAACAGTAAAATAAGTTACCTGTGTTTAAGTAAAGGCCACTTTACTGTACTTACATTCAACTTGCTGCACAAACACGGCAACACTCCGACAAGCGACTCCTCCACCTGCAATCATTCACGTGGCGAGCAGGTGACAGAAGCTCTTATCCGTGGTGTAATCGGAGCGCGTAAAGTCATTACTGGCATGGGAGCGCGTCAACTTTGATATGGAACAAAAATCCAATCTGACAACATTATCGACACAGCACGCACACGTTCTGATGCAACATCTCCAGCTGTCCTCCCTGGATCGGATTACCAGTCCATTTTGTCACCTCCTCAAAGCCAAAACCAGATTGTGTTGATGTGTTTGTGGAGACAAATAAAAGAGGCGGAAGCGCATCTTGTTAAAAGTAGGATTTGTATTATTTTGTTTGTCACGCTCGTGGTTAGAACCTCTGTTGTTATGCTTTGTTTGTTTGCTTGTTCAGTTTACATTTAAAGTCATTCCAGTCGAAAGGTAAACATGATTGTAACTGTTGTTTCCAACTCTAATAAATGCTTCTGTTGCGTCGCCAGATGACGTCACGTAAACTTCCACACGCTCGCACTCACACGTACGTTCTTTAGTGTCCTAATTCTTAAGTGCAAGAAGGATTGACCCCCCCCCCCCCCCCCCCTACCCCCTACCCGCACCACCACACTCATAGCCATATATACACTTGGGCTGGATCGCACACTGCAATGGTGCTGTGAGACTACAGATTCCATATAGGTTGTATTTTAATATGGTCAGAACAACACACTTGCTCTTGAGAATAAAAAAAAAAACAAAAAACGTTGTGAACAAATATGTGTGTGTTTTGTACTGGTTTGTATAATGCTACAATTATGATATATTGATGCTATGTGTTCTGTTGTATTGTATGAATGCGCTATATAAATAAAAATGTGTGTGTGTGTGTGTGTGAGTGATGTAGTATCATCCAAAGGTGATTGCAAAGGCCACATTCTCTGAAAAGCAGACTACAATGGCGCTCATATTAATAAAAAAGCCTTCAATCATGTCGTGTTTCAATAAAACTGTCAGAGAGAGAACACAGCGAAACCTCTGAAGTACTTGAGGCAAATTCAAGGACAGGTTGAACCCTTCAGTGATGTTTCCTTCGTTCCGTGAAAATGATGACTACATTCAGATAGTGTCAACATTCTTAAATTCGTTTTCCATGATTTCTTCTGGTTGCTTCTGACGGCAAACAAAACGGTAACTGATACGCTGCGTTCAACTTCAGAGGTTCCACTATATTACCGCATGCAGCAACATGTGAGAAGATGCTTCAAGCTTCATTTTAAATCGAACCATCGGATCAAAATGAAATTGCTGCAAAACACAAACAAGCTCAAGGTTCGATCACCAGTCTGCATGCAGCCCAAGTTGACATATGGCTCCATCGTACCCCATCACTATTAACAAAGACATGTCACAGAAACCCTAATTAAAAAAAAATCAAAAAATCAAACCAAAGCTACACTGAAGGACACTGAGTTTCAAGTTTGTAGAAAAAAAAACCCCAAACACATTACATTTCAAAACATTTAAATGTTCATTCGCGGTCCGGTCTTGACATTTACACGCACGCCTGAACGCCTCACATGCCTCTCTGGTTTGTGAAGGGGGAGAGCAAAAGAGTTCGTCAGGGTGTCCTAAATAGAGTTCAAAATGTTTGTCTGGCAGGGGAGTGGTAACCATGGTGAAATAAGGTGCTAGTTGCCATGGTAACACTCTCCTTGGTCGGCGGCCCGTTGTAGTAGTAGTAGTGGTTGACTTTTGGCTAGACACAACCTCCCCACTTTCATGTTGAAGTTTTTTTTTTTTTTTTTCAATCATTTGAATGAAGTGTTAAGTGTGTGAATACATTGGTGGGATGTTAACGTTTGCTCACACACCCGCGCGTACACACAAGACAGATTGTGGTCGATCTTAGCGACGCCAACGCACTCCTTCATCGCTCCTCGGTATTGCTGAGTGCTCAAATGCGGGGATGCTCTGCCGCGACTGTGCGCACGTGCGCTTTCACCTCGGACCTTTTAAATGCTTTTTACGAATGTTCCCGCCCGCACTGCTTGACTGCTTGTAGACATGACGAAAAATAAAAAACAGTCCCAGGATATGTTCATGAAGCATCTTCTGCTTGGGAAGGAAAAAAAACATGTCCTTTAACTCTCCACACTGTTCCCATTGTATCCCAGGGAAAAATCCATTCGATTCAGTTCAGTTGAGTTCAATTTGCCCCGTTGCGTGAAACTATGGCAACGCACCAACAGGAAGTGAACCAGCCAATCATATGAGTGGGTGGATTGATGTGATTTCTTTTTTTTGTTGCCTTTTTATAATTATTTAATAATTTCAGTCTGATGTTGCCCCTTTTATAAATGCTTTGTGTGGCGTGCATGAACCAACAACCACCCACCCACACACACACACCCACACGCACGCACACACACACACACACACACACACACACACACACACACACACACACACACACACACACACACACACAGACTGCATCTTCACTGTCCCCCCCCCCCCCCCCCGCTGGACCGCCCACCCTCCGAAGGCTCGTGGGCATGGTGATGCTGACGCGACGGCCGTTGCTAGGAGACGAAGAGCACGGCCAGCAGCATTGTGGTGATGGTGAGCAGAAGGCGGTCCCGGGACGGGCTGCTACCGCTCACGCTCTTCTCCAGCTTGGGAACAGAAGGGTTGAATTCATCTAAGTGAGAGAAGAGGGGGGAAAAAAAAATTGGAGTTACATTTGTGATTGTTAAAAATGGATGTATAATAGATCGATTTTGAATCCACATGCTGACTGCCAACACATTCATGGGAAACACAAACACCAAAGCCGTGTTTAGACTAGTGGGGGGGGGGGCATCGAACATATTGTTAGGAAAATCTTTGACTTGACGTCCCCTTTAATTAAACAATGGGCATTTGAACACAAACAGTGCAGCAACACATGCAGACAGTCAATATAATAATAATCACAGGCATATATTCTTTATCCTCTGGAAAAAAGACCATACTTTTACTAGCTATATTCCTCGTACTATTATGTTGGCCGTGGTCGCCAAGCAATGCACAACAGAAGGAGCTGCAATAAATGAATCAGCTGTTCAATCATCTGTTAATCCTTACATTCTATTTATGTTATTACTGTATGTTTTTGTAATGTGGACGGTTGTGGAGTGCTATTTTCTGTATTTAAAAAAGAAAAACACATTACAAAAATGGTTTGCACTAAAATTCCTGTTAGAGTGGTTGTCGCAAAACTTCCAGGTCAGGTTGATTTGCCTTCCTGACCCTTTGTGTGATCTCCTATCTTTCCTTTTCCGACCTGCTCTTTCTGTCTGCAAAAAACAAAAAACAAAAAAAAAACTGCCTTTACGAAGATAAGATGAGGCAGAGTGACTCGTGATGTGATGTATATCTCGCTTTTTGGAACTGGAATGTGAAAACATGTACAAACATCTTCTTTTGCTTTTAGTATACAGAACGATTAAAGAGTTGATACAGGTTAAAGCAGGGATGGGCTTTTAGGGCCTGCGGGACATAAGGGGCCCACAGCAGCCACTGATCCAAACCCCGAGCCCCCCCCAAAATAAAATCAGAAGAACTACTAAAAGAAAAAGGTCCAAAGCATGCAACCTACCCATAATTTATATCTATGACGTTTTTGGGGAAAAAAATATTATGATTGAGACCTTGCTCTAATGTAGCATTACTGTGTGATTTCCTTGAATAATCAATGAAGAAGCACAATGTTTTGCTGTGAATAAAAAGAAAGAAATTGTACTGTTGTATCATTAAAATTTGTGCCATGATAAGGATTTAAAAACATGAAAAATTAACAAGGATTCAAGACAAAGGCTTGAGATGTACTCTTAATCATTATCTCAGGTTAAATTGGTTGGATTTACAGGCATTGAATAAAAAAATATCGCTAAAAATGTTTAAAAAAATATATATCAATACATATTTCCATGCATGGATTGCAGTCTGGTCCGGAAAAATGCTTTGTTTCAATTATTTTGGTCATTTTATTTGTCACATGGGCGTACTCGCAAAATATTCCAAACTATAATTCAGACACCACTGCAAACTTCCAGCAGAATAAATGTATCGTGAAACAAATACCACTCAAACAGAAGCAATCAAAAAGAGGGCATTACCAATTTTGCCAAGGCAGAGTTATTTGATTTATATCTCTTTAGAGTACTGAGGGGTACCCAATAAAGTGTCCAGTCATGTTTAGACATATAGCAGACAGGCGGCTGAAATGACACATTCAGCGTTTTTATAGTGCTTCTATTGTTCTGCAGTGACACACTCACTGGCAGACACACACACAAAAACATACATCTGGTGAAGTCAAAGAAATAGTGCTGCACACCAAGTTTGGTCTCGCCGTACTTCATGACGTGCGGTCAGGCACACCTTCTGACCCAGCCGACTAATAAGACGGGGGAGCAGACAATTTGTTATTCATGTCTAATAGTGCTCCAAAAAAGAAAAAAAAAAAAAGGCCGATATTGTCTGGCAGCTGCCCGGCGGTTCAGACAGACAGCAGACTAATGTAATGACAGGCCGACACCTGCTTTTAAACACGGACTGCTGTCTCCCACTGCTGCGAACTGGTGAACTCGCTGCAACCCAGGAGATCAGATTAAAGGAGGTGTGGCCAAATGGCCTGCGGGCCATACTTTGTTCTTTAATCAGGTCTACTGGGCATTTAACTTACATTAGCACGAATCTTGCATTCATATTTTTTTCAGATCAAATGTAATGTAATGTAATGTATCATGTATATAATACTGTATACGCTGATTTTAATGCAATAGAGCAGTGGCTCTCAAATTTGGGACACCAAGCATGAGCTCAAAAAATACAACCAGAATGACATAGGCGTATGTTGGCAAACTGTTCATCAACGTTCTAAAAAGTAGACTTAATTATCATTTTAAACCACTAATACAGGGGTGTCACACTCATTTTTGTCGCGGGCCACATTATAAATACCGTTTCCCTTGGAGGGCCGTGATGACTGAAACTACATGAAGAAGTCAAGAATAACGTTTTATTCAACTATTGTTTAATGTAAACTGTAATGAGGGGTTTGGTAATAAGAAAATACTGACAATATGTCATTGATTTATTACATATGAACATTTGACATTTTAGGTACACATTTTAGCAAGTATCATGGAAGGTGTCCTCTTTGATTTGCTTTTGCGGGCCACTTAAAATGATACGGGGGCCACATTTGGCCCCCGGGCCTTGAGTTTGACACCATCGCACTAAAACATGGACTGGATGGCGAAAAAAAAGGCACTGTAACGTGTAAAGAGTTCACTACTGGGGCCATTTGCAGTCTGTCGCTAACCAAAACAGCATCATAACAGTATGCTATCAAATGTTAGCATTGTGTCGATAAATCAGTTTTTGATACAGTTGGATTTAATTGGTCAGTGTTTAGTGGCAACAGCTTTTATTTGTGCTTACCTGGAGACTCGTCTTTTATAGCGGGTTTTATTTTACAAAACATTAAATTGGAAGAGCGGACTGCAAATGCTCAACCTGTGTGATATTATGTAATTGGATCCAGCAGGGGCTACGAAAAGTGATGAAAAGCTGTTTTGACTGCACAAATGTTGTTTGAGGTCATATCCAGTTTGGGGGGAAAAAGGTGTCCTCGGGCATTTTAGTGAGTTTGCACAACACACTCCACCGTCTGAATAGACATGTAAGACGAGCGCGGGCTAAACTAAACAGCGCTGAACTTTTGCTATCTATAAGGTCTTGCCAAACCACATAAATATTGATATAATAGTTTGATTGTCTTTGGAAAACAATCTCAATGGGGTGGTGCGAGTGAAAATTCAAGTCTCAACACGGGCCAGAAATCTTCTTCAAGCTCACTGACTTCTATCATTTCAAATGTCAGTCAGAACAAACTCAGACAGCAGCTATCACTTGTGATGCTTGCGGGTTAGGCAATTTGATGAACTCAGCGATTCGGTTCATTGTGATATCCTGTTTATCATCATTTCAACCTCGACACACATAGCCCAGAGCATCATTTTTTCACCCCAGCATTATTACTTACAAAAACCACATTGAACGCTAATTAATCATATTGAAAATTGACTCAGTCAGCCGCAGTAAAATCTGTCATTCTTCATTTTGGATTCATTCATGCCTGTGCGTGTTATTATATTGTCTGTCGACATGTGTTGATGCAAAATTTGTGCTCAAATAGCCATTGCATGGTGGCCATCGGGAATTTCGGGAGTTTCCCCGAAAAAGCTTTCCGCCAGCCCATCGCTGAATACATTTCAGCACGGTTGAACACGGAAATAGAGCAGCGGCAAGAGAGTTCAACGTTAACGAGTCAATGTTATAACTTGCTGTTGGTTAAGTGAACTGTGTCGCTGCTTTATTCAGTATGTTTTACTGACATCTGATCGTTCTATTGGCATTTCCTTGAGCGCAGCTCCATCTAGTGGAAGCATTGTAGATTGCGCCTTAAAATACGGTGCGTCCAATATACAGTCAAACCTGGGTTTTCGTCCATAATCCGTTCCAGAAGGCTGTTCAAAAACCGAATTGTTCGAAAAGCGAAACCACGCTCTTTTTAAAATAAAAATGTTTATTGAACACGTCTGCTCACAATGGAAAGCGACACGAGGAAGCGTCACTTCTGTGTGTAAGGAAGGCGGGAGGAGTCAAACGGTGCATTCAAGTGCGCTCAGTTTGTTTGAGAAACGAAATTTATTCATCTTCCGAGGCATAAAAAACTCACAATTTTTGGTCGAAAACCGAATTGGTCGAGAACCGAGACGTTGGAAAACCGAGGTTTGACTGTATTAAAAAAATTACAAATAGACCATTCATTGAAGGTGCGCCTTTTAGTGTGGAAAATATGGTACAGTTATTAATTGTAATTTTTTTTAAAATTTTAGGATCATTTGATTTTTTTTTTTTTTATATCATGATCAACTTTATTGCACAACAATTATTAACTTTAATTTTTTACATTGCTTTGTGCAGTTGACAGGTTGAGGCCGGAACAAATTCTCTTCACATTACACCCGATGGGAACAACTTGGACGTCAACAAGAGCCTCGGAATGTGTCGCGTTCAAGTTTCGAGGTTGCACTCGATTAAAAATTGGAGGCAATGTAATTGCAGTTAAAAATAAGAAGCCAGCGGATCGGTAAACGGCCTGCCGTTGATGCTAAAAGAGGCCGAGTGACTAATATTACATTCTCATCAGTGACACCCCTCCTGATGTTCCTGGAAGAGGTCGTCCGACACGTCGTCGACGGTAATTGCTGCGATAATAAAGCCCATTAAAGAAAAAGCTTCTGATTTCTCCGTTAATGGCCCGGTCGGGCCTGCTTTGTCAGAAGCTGAAACCTGAACCCTTGGTGACGGGCAGATGAGCATCATGGTGTTGCTCTGGGATTTGCTGACGCCACCTCGTGCCAACTGAAATCCAATCGCAGAAGTGCGGTAACAGACATGGAGGCTGAGTGAAACGGACACAGTGACAACATGCGGCCCGGTTTGGAACGAGCCGGCGCCCTTCGCGTGATAGGTGAATAACAGTAATTAAGAATGTGACGCGACAAGCGTAATTAGATGTCAGTCGAGGAGACGCCTTTGCTTGTCGAGTTGTTGTTTGATGTGCTTGTTTGTGGGTTTGTTTGTCTGATCGTTCTTGCCTGGGTGTGACAACGTGGAACAAAACAAGGACTGTTTTTTTTAAGGCATTACTTGCAAAGTCTGAACACGCTGTTCTGCAGATCCAAGAATCCATGAATCTGAAGTTTCAAATGTTTGGTAGTTCATAATTTGTCGTTTCCCACCTTTGACTGCATGACGAAGATACGCAAAGAGATGAACGGAGAAGAAGACCACAAGAAGGTACATCTTATCACAGCGAGTTCATATGATGACTTTTCTCATGACAGTTGGGCGAACAGACTGATTTACGAGGCAAACGCACAGAGATGAATAGCGTGCATATTTTACAAGCTGCCACAGAAGTGTGCAAACACTTGACAGGATGAGGATTGATGCCCACGTGGCAGCTTCCATAACTCGACCTGGCCGGGTGCAGCACATTGTTGTTGTTGTTTTTTTTGTCAACGAGCGCGCGATTGGGCGGAGACGTTGAATCGCGTCTGTCACTTACCGATTTAGGAGCCGCTTGGCTGCCAATCTAAAGTCGGCGCTGACAGATTTAGTATCATTCCTGTGACATCAAGTGCTGGATAATCTTGCGCAACGTAAGGCTTGCCAATATGTTGTAACTGAGTGGAAGAAATCCAGCCTTTGTGTTTACAGGCACAATGCAATACAGTCGGGGCCAAAAGTCTCAAATTGACTCATCATGTTTGTCACATCCACCGGAGTTAGAAACAAATCCGTTCTATATTCTTGTGATGAGGGTCAAGTAGATAAAGTGCAGTATGGGGAAGGGCAGAATCGATTGATTTATTTTTCGGAATTTGGTTGATTGTGTGGAGTTAAGAAGCAAAATCCAACCAATTTTGGGGCGGCCATTTTGCCACTTGCTGTCCACTGAAAATGACATCACAGGGCCTAAAAGGGCTCGGGTAACAACCAATCAGGGCTCAGCTTTATAAAACAGAAGAGCCGTGATTGGACGTTACCTGAGCTCTGAGCAACTGCGAGGTCGAACAGACGTGGCTAAAACGGGCGGATTTTGCTGCTCCAATCAAATTCCGTGCTAAGACTAGTGAAGGTCCATAGAAAAATATTGTGAAGAAAATTTGGGGGTTGACTTCCCCTTTAAACTAAATTTCACAATAAAAAAAAAAAAAAAAAAGCACAATTTTGGATGTTATTGATAACATAGATTTTACAATTGCATTGAATATAATTGAATATAAATAGAGAAAATCTGTGAGGTCTGCACACTGGGGTCAACTAGTGGAGCCCAAAGCAGAGTTCAACACATACACGGTGAAGCAGCATTTAGCTGTTATGCTGAATAGAAATGGAATAAGATGCGTGAAGTTAGCCCCAAGTGTAAATGCTTTTAAATCCATGTTCAAACTAGTGTATCCCCCCCATAGGTATGCTTAGGGTCTTTTAAAGCATTTTAAAATCCCCCCCCCTAAAAAAATCTTGTTCTGGCCCTGTACGTCCTCTTAGTACGTAATTTCAGTAAGCTGCTTTTTATCTCTTTCCTTTGTTTCTAAATGTCTTGAACGATTTTGTTTGTCAACGCTTTTAAATGTTGAACTTTTAATTTTGTGAAACACATTGAGTTACCTTGTGTAATAAATGGACAATATAAATAAAGCTTCCAGCTGTGGCCTTACAATCTTTTTGCACTTTTTTGTTTTCATCCAGAAGCTACTGGAAAAAAAAGCTAAATTTGGCATGAGGATGGCTAATCCAAGCTATAAGATACTTTAACATGTCATCAAATATGAAGCTATAATTTATGACAAGCAGTAAAAGCATGAGAGGGAACTTGTTGTGCCTTGTTCGTAAAAGATTTCCACCTATAGGAACAAATGACACTTATGCTCTTTTATGACATTTGGCATGAACGCTGACGACCCAGCTGTGATTCCAGTGTGAAGAACTATGAGTGTGTCTTGTTCCAATGCAGACGTGTCTCAAAGATGTTTTCCACACTTGCTCAGGTGCGGAAAAGAAAATGACTCACCAACATCGTCCATCTTTAGGCCCGGTCTAAGCGTGTAATCAGCCTCTGTTGGTTCTGGCTCATCGTCTACATCAGAGGCTAAGAGAGAGAGAGAGAGAGAGGGAGAGAGAGGGAGAGAGAGAGAGAAGGCACGGGAGCAAAGGTTAAACTATTGACCAAAGGGCTTTTAATTACTTCTAACCGGAGAGCTTGACAGACGCGTGCAAGAGAATAGCAAAGGGAAGAGCACAGGGGTTAACAAAATGGCCAGGAGCGCTTTGACTGACAAGCCATGGCAGCACTGTGAGAGCAGAGGAAGAAGTGGAGGGGTGGGGGTGCGAAGGGAGGGGGGGGGGGGGGTGGAGTGAAAAGGGATGAAGGGCCAGGGAGGAGAGGTTAATATTTCAGGGATGGCTCAGTTAAAATGACCAGAAAGGCCAGGGATCAAAGTGCGTGAACATGTGTGTGTGTGTGTGTGTGTGTGTGTGTGTGTGTGTATGTCAGAGCCAATGAGAGAGGTTAAGACTACATATACATAGCCACCCACTGGCCACACATAGAAGTTATAAATTGATTCTGACAAGGGGTGAGGATGATGGTTGGGGTAGAGAGAGAGAGAGAGAGAGAGAGAGAGAGAGAGAGAAAAAGAGAATGGTGGGGAAGGACAGAAGGACAGAGTGGAAAAAAAGAGGAGGGAAAAAACAACAGGGGTTGTATGTGGAAACACTGCAGGGAAAATTCAGCAGCAGTATTCATAACACCATAACTGTTTTAGACAGTGTGTGAATGTGTGTGTGTGTGTGTGTGTGTGTGTGTGTGTGTGTGTGTGTGTGGCCTGAAAAATAATACACCTGAACCCCCCCCCCAAAAAGAGAAAAGCTATCGAAAATCACAATCACGATTTAAAAACTGGGTCCACTTCAGTACGTGACCAGCAGATGTCCCCAGCAAAGCATAAAAATGTGTAAGTGTGTGTGCATGCAACTTCTATCCAGGTGGGAGGATCCTTACCCAACAACTTTGAAGGAGGCGTGCATTTTTTTTGTTTGTTTCACATTTGAAAACAACTATCAGGTGTTTTAATTATGGAATGTGGAGTAAACATTTTTGATCGACAAATACGTTTAAACATATTTACATGGTACTTGCATGCACAAGTCAATCAGGCAAAAAAAAAAAAAAAAAAGTATCAAACACATAATAATAAAACCAGAAAAATGACGAATAAAAACATATGGTGACTTAACTTTGGAACGTGTTGGTATAATCTGGGCCAAATGGTAAAAAAAAAAAAAATAAAAAAAATCAAATCTTTTTTATTATTATTTTTTCTTGTGCAAGTCAATACCCGTGGCATTATGGGGAACAAATTTGATGCTTTTAGCATTTAACTTACAAGGACGCTCAACCATCCTTGCAAATACGTTTGAACGTATTTGCCGGTATTTCACAAGAGTATTCTCTTGCGTCCACATTTAATAAAATGCCGGTGGGCTGCTTTTTGTCCCCAAGAAATAAGAATTTGAACACACACGTTACACACCCTAAATTGTCTCTAGCTGAAGTTAGCCTGGATTGTATTTTCCATTGTGAAGGCACCGTTTCATCACCAAGCCGCCTACTGTCTACTTACATACTTCAAATTTGTGGATCTGTGCATGTGGCACATGCAGCGGGCACATCACCAATACATTGGAACCCTGCTAACCTTCATTTATGAGAGGCGGCCATTTTGCCACTTGCTGTCGACTAGAAATGACATCACAATTTTCTATAAAATGTCTCTTTTTGGACCTTGACAAAGATCTTTGAATCTTTTTTTTTTTCTTGTGGCAGTGCAGCCAGCAGGTGTCCACAGGGAAGCATGACGACGTGTTTGTGGGAGTCCAGATTGTATGCGCGGGCAGATCAACCCAGATGGATCTTGGTTGTGGGTGTTAAAACGTGCCAGACTCACCTGTGGCGCAACAGACGTACACACGTAGTCTCAGGCAGCTGCGGCCGTGGTGATGAGTTGGCGTGGCTACAAAAAAACAAAAACACACACACACACACAAAACATTTAGATCTCAATCAAGACATCAAATCAAATCGACGGATGATGATGGACAACAAATACTTACAGATGTAGTAGTACTCCTGCCCGACGTGGAACTCGTAGCCCAGCGAGAAGGCGCTGTAGCGCTGGAACTTCTCCGAGAACTTGATGGGGGCGTGGGGGGCGTGCGGCCGGTTGCACTCCCACCTCTTGAAGCCCATCTGGGGGTCGCAGTTCCGGTAGCCGCGGTAGCTGACCATGTAGAGGATGTACTGCTCGCTGGTGCCCACGATGCGCTGGCTGTCGTTATAGTGAGGGCAGTAGATGTCCAGGTAGTCGTTGACGTTCACTTGCATGGTGTAACCCTCGCGACGCAGACTGGATGCACAAAGACAAACCAAGACATTGTTAGTTATCAACAGGACGAAAAAATGAGTACAGTCAAACCTCGGTTTTTGAACGTCTCGGTTCTCGACCGATTCGGTTTTCGAATTTCGAGTTTTTTATGCCTTGGATGACGAACAAATTTCGGTTCTCGAACAAACTGAGCGCACTTGAATGCACCATTTGACTCCTCCCGCCTTCCTTACACAAGGAAGTGACACTTCCTCGTGTTGCTTTTCATTGTGAGCAGACGTGTTCAGTAAACATTTTATTTTAAAAAGAGCGTGGTTTCGGTTTTTGAACAATTTCGGTTTTCGAAAGACCTTCTGGAACGTATTATGGACGAAAACCGAGGTTTGACTGTATTGTCATCTTCGAAAAGTTAAAGTCAACAACAAAAACAAAACCAAAACAAAAAAAAGTCAAGGTTAGTCTCAATAGGTTAAATTGAGAAAAGCACCGGCACAATCCATCATTGTGCATCAGAGATGAAGCGGATCTGCGCGACAGTAAAGTACGTGCGGAAATCAACGTGTGTACATCAGCCCGAACACTATGCAGTGCTCGCCATATGAAAGAAAGTGTGCCTGACGAGAAGATACGCTCCTGGCCGTGTATACTTGTGTGTTTAGGTAAGGTGACAAAATGAAATATACTTTTTTTCCTCTTCCTATGACTGACTATGGTTCATATCTGCTTTAAATCAAAGGCGTACAGTGTGTCAGCAGTAGCACGATACAGCCAGTCGGAAAAGTTCCATCAATATTGATCACGGTGTGTATGTGTGTGTGTTTTGTTGAATCGTCACAAGGGGGCAGCAGAGTATCACGATGGGCCTGATGCAGCTTCTCCTTTCCTCGCTGGTTCTAGGTCAGGTCTCCAAGGAGATTATTATTCAATTATTAAATGAAGATCGAAACACTGCGCTCAGTGTCTTTTCGGCTCGCCGCCGCTCTCCTCAAACCCTCGTCCTTCTTCTCTCTCTCCCCCCCCCCCCCCCCCCCCCTCATTTCCTCGCTTTTATGGCTACATGAAGGCGTAATTAAATGTTGGTCTTTCATTCTGTTGTTTCCTGCCTCGACGAGATTTTTTCTCCCTGGGCAATCGCAGTAAAAAAATTCTTTTTGTGTGAGCGTGTGGTTTAGTTACGCCGGATTAGAACAAAAAAGGAAAAAGGATCTTCAGACAGAGAAATGAGAGCTTTAGTTTGACAATTTGGTTTCAAAGGAAGGCTGAGGAATTCGGGGGTTCGGTGAAGAACCATTTGGTAACTTCGAAGCAAGTCAAAATGCGTTCTGGAGAACAACGTGATTTTGCGAAGCAATGAAATACAAGTACACAAAACAAAAATCATAAAGACGTTTAAAATAACGAGATGTAAAAAAAAATACAAAAACGTCATGAAAATAAACATGCGAAGAAGGGGACAAAAGGTACAAAGCTCTGAAGTACAGTAGTATAAAAATATTTTAGGATTTAAAATAAATGGGTGCTTCTATCCAGATGCCATTTTTCACTACATTTTGGAAAACATGTTACCATGCAACTCTGAAAATCAACATGTCATTTTTTAAATTCAGTACTGTATTTTATTTTTACTATCTTTCATTAATCATGAGATATCAACATTTCAAGCCGAGACTTCTACCACATTAACAAAATTATACCTTCTATCGACTTAAAAAAACGTTTCTTACTTAGTATTTCACACATTTATGATGCATTCACAAAATGTCACCATTATTGCACGATACAAGTCGACTTTTTTTCTGAAAGCTAGTTTTAATAACTTAAAATGTAAATATGAGACATTTATATTTAAATCTTGGACATGTATCAGAGGACGACAGGACTATATGTCGACTTTTCAGGGTGAGGTTCATCGGGCTCTTGAAATTGCTTCATTTCTTCACCTTTATTATTCTTGGATGAATTCAGATTCAGATTCAGAAATCTTCATTTATCCCCGTGGGGCAATTAGAGTTGCGCAAGAGCGGCTTATTATAGAGACAGTCAGGGCAAAGGAAAACATAGAGTAGGGCGATAGGCTTGGCACTATAGGAAATGAAGTAAGTTGGTCTGGCAGTAGATGTTTTTATGCTCAAGATGGCGCCATCCAAGTCATTTTAGTGTGAAGGAAGTATGTACAAGTAAGATGAGGAGTTTCATTTAGACATAAGTAAAGCTTTGCTACCATCTTGTGGCATCTACATGCAATACAAACCTTAAAGGTCCTTGCAATTTTTTTTCCCCTCATTTGGGCTCGAAAAATCTTTCATTGCTGATCGCAACCTTAATCTCATAATTTCATTCTTTGCTTGATGGTTTTGACGAAGAAAAAAAAACCTAGCAAACACGCACACTCACTTTAGTTCCAAATACGGCTCCTTATGTCATAAAAAGACTAAAGCCTTTTTCTTCTCGTGTTTACAACCGACTTTTTGAGTCAGCAGAAATAGCGCCATTGTAGCGAAGTCTCGCCTTCCCCTCCGCTGCAGTGGAGGCTTTTGTTGCGTTGGATCAGACTAACAAAATAGTGTCAAATGTTTCAAGGAGACAACGCCATTTATCAGTGTCTTAAAAAAAAAAAAAGAGCAATGTAGAACTCGTGATGCTTCCAACAAGGAAGTCTGAATGCAGATCAACCAAGGGAGCGGTGGGAGCTAAAATGGAGCAGTCACGTAAAAAGGAAAAAAAAAAAAAAAAAAAGAGTTTTAGCGCTTGCAAAGACTAGCAGGGGAGAAAACAAAGAGAGGGAAATGAGCTCGGAGCATCTTGAGTAATCTGGAAGCAAATCCCCGCCTTAAGATAAAAGCAGGTTTTACCATCCCCACTGTGTCAGCGTGCGTGTGTGTGTGTGTGTGTGTGTGTGCGCACCTGCTTTGCTTTTTTGCTGTGGACAAGCATTTACTGTGTGTGTGTGTGTGAGACATCAAAGCATCAAACTAGAATCTTACTGACTTCTAAACTGGATGGAAGGCGTGGATCAAACCAAATATGAAGGAAACACAATTTTAACCGCAGGATAATATCAAACTAATTTTGAAACCAGGACCCCCCCAGCAACTGTAATGAACATGAGGAGGGGGAAAAAAAAAGATTAGCCCGAAAGCAGAATGACTTTGGATGCTGCAGGAAGGAGAGTTTTCAACTATCCGTCCAGTTGTATGTACCTCTGCAAGCTAATCAAAAAGGGATTTTAACCCTCATGCAGTATTTTTAAGCGGCTGCTGAAGGGTATTACGTCCCAAAAATGTCCCTCTTCAATGTGCAACAACTTTTTTCACTTTTAATTTTTTTTCACTTTCAACCCCTCAAAATGTTCAGTGGGAATTGGCCAAGACATAGATATACATCCAAGGCAAAATTTCAGCTTCGTGGAGTTATTTTTCACTGTTGTCTGTGGTGTCCATTTGTCCAACAGTCCAAAATCATCCAAAGTGTCTGAAATGTCCAATTTTGGGATAATTACTGCATGGGGGTTAAACAAAATAACAGCCACACAGTCTCGGGGAAATGAACTGAAACGCCAAACGCTGCGCAACACTTAAACGACACAAACGACAGAGGAAGTCCGCAAAAAAATTGATGTATTGATCCAAGTTGGCACGCAAAGGAGCATTGGAAGTAACGGGCTTATTTAGTGACGTACAATGTGTGCTTCAGTGGTTTCCCTCCTGCGGGGAGCCTGATGATTTCACTGGCAGCTGGAGAAAAAGATAGATGAGAATATTGCTATGAAACCAGGTAAAATAAGAACAGATGTGGGTTTTTTTTCCCCCCTTCCTGGAAACGTGAAATAAGGTTCCAAGTAGACAGCAATTAAAAAGTGAGTGACACAAATCTTGACTTAAATGTGTTTGAAATCCAGTGGGCCTCAATCGAAAACCTCTTGGCTTGTTTTTGGAGGTACACTTAGGCCTACTATGCGACTGTATTTTTTTTTGTTGGTCGTGATGGTGGTACTTTGAGAGATAAATATTTCTGAAGCGGGACTTGATTTGCAATATTCAACAATTTTGCTCATTCACGATGATAAAGCAACACTGTGTGGCACCATCACAAGGAATTGTTTGATTAGATATGCTCTGTGATTACATGAAGTGGGGAAATCCGACCCAAGCCGATAGCAGCGCGAGTTTTAAAATTTTTTTTTTTTTAAATCGCAGCCGCGAATGAAATGTGGCCATCGGATGCTTACGTTGCGCAATTGTTTGTTTGGGCAAATTTAATGTGACACCTTCCATCCTGTCAACGTCACATTTCTTTGGTGAGCTTTTACGTTTCAATAACGGAATCCATCAAAGTGCGTCCGTTTAGACTAGAGAGGGAAAATGGATTTTTGTGTTATTCCAAAATACCATAATGGATTTCCATTTGCCTTGATGGAGTTTATTACATAAAAAATGCTCCTGGGAAATAAGTGAAAGAGGGAAGGAAACAAAGTGGCGTGGTCTCGGCTTCCCTTCATGTTTCATGTTAGATCACTTCTCATTCCTTCTCCGCGCAAATACAAAAATAATGCGATAATATTACCGGATGAAAAGATTATTTGCTGGGTTTTTTCGATCATCTAGCCAGTTGTGGTTTTTAAAAAACTTTTAAGCTTGTGAATAGATGACTTGAGAGAGACAGTGGCAAGGGTGTCAAACAGTCACTAAAATTATTGTTGGAATGGTCTACTTTTGTTATTTTTAATAACCCTGCCAAATTTTAACGAGTGTAAAAAAAAATTACCAAGTGAATAAAACGAGGCTTTTAAAATGGTGAAAAATCAAGCCGTTAGGGTTAGGCTGTAGGGATGAAACCACACCCACCCCAACTGTCAATCAAATACCAGTACTTTGACCTGGAAAAATGGATGCGACTTTGTGTAGCATCTTTCATATGTCGACACATCACTATATATTTGAGCCATGAAAATATCTCCATTCAAAGCCTCTCGGGGCTGCAACATCTCCCACCAGGTCGTCATATAGATAGATATATATATATATATATATATATATATATATATCTATATAGATCGATAGATAGATAGATAGATAGATACACGCCCCCTCCTAACTCTTTCGTCTTTCTATATTTAACACATATGCATTCACAGCAAACAACGAGGCACTCTAAAGCGGCTGCCTGAAAGATCAGTCCACATACTGGCTCTCAAGCCAAACTTTTGATCCCTTTGCTCTTTTGCCTTCTCTCCCTGAAGTGGGCATGCACTCATGGCCAACTACAAGGCACTCTAAAACAGCCTCTCCAGACGAAAAACCTGGTTTACACACTGACCGCCAAGCTCATCTTTTTCTCTGACATGAATCTGTTCACTGCTGCCAACAAGGCGCAGCCACACTTGCAGACTATCCAAAGGGAAGATGCAACAAAGGGGAGGGGTGACTCATGCTGTTTTAGCCACGCCCCCTCCTACCCACAAAAACTGAAATGGTGAAAAACTGTTTGTTACGGCATATCTCCACAGTGGAGTACTACACAATTGTCGGTCTTTGGACATTTTCAGCAATTATTAAAAAAAATATGTGTATTTCTAAACAAATCTCTGAAATTTCATAGGGGGTTTACTTGATACGTCCTACTCTCTGCAGTGGAGTAAACAAACGCTGAGGAAATACGTGAGTAGTAGGTCAGTTATCAGTTCTGCACACTAACAAAGAGGAGGCAACGTTTTTTTCGATTATAAGGGTGGATCGAGAGTCGGCGCCTTACAAATGTGCATTCCCCTAGACAACATCTCTTTTATCGAAAATTGCACACAATGGAAGCACCGTTACTCGCCTGCGCTCAGTGGGGAGCAGTTTCTCACTCTCTATTATTTTTCCGCGCTTAACCAGTCTTGCTCCTCCGGTGGATGACGTGCAAAAGCTCACCAGTGCCCTTTTGAAAACACTCTCCAGTGGGAAATAATATTAACAGGTACATTTTGTACTAGGGCTTATTAAAACCCCATTGTTCAGGAGAATGCGTCTTAATTGGAAATGGAGGAATCATCTCATCAGCAGCTTTGAAAAATTGGGCGTGGAGGCTATTAGCAAGACAAGAACGAAGCAGAATGAGGTAATTGCTCAACTGTCCACCGTTGAATTACACATGTAACTGCATATTAACATCGTTTAGTCATACAAGTGGATGTTGAAACCTCATTCATGCTTGAACTGATTACGTCTTTGGGTGCGACTAATTTCGTCTTCAACATGAACGCTAAAGTTAGCCTTTCCCGTGTTTATTTGTCGGGTCCCTGCTCATCTTTTTAGCTCACGGAACGTACAAATTAAAATTCTATTTACCATCATGACACGCCGTTCCATCGCCGCGTGAGTTGTAGGCGTCTAATCACGCGACATCATCGCTAGAGATGACACACCCTGTCACTGGAGGCGAGCCAGTTAAACAGGCGTGGATGTGGCGGCGTTACCGACGGATTCGTCTTCATCTAATTATGTACACGTGTCATTTTCGTACATTGTAATCATATTACAGAATATGATTCCACAGCGGGACCTCGGAAGTCAAACAACACATTCTGTGTGGGTTGAACTCCCAAGATTTTCAAACCATTTTTTCCCACGACGTATTACAATGGGAATTGAATGAAGCTGCTGCTATTATAAAAGACAAAATAATGTACAGTGGTACGTACACATACACATTAGAAAATGTTATTTTCTATAAAGAAAAATATCACTGTAAAATGAACTTTAGAGGAAAAAATTTTTTTTTTGGGGGGCCTCATTTTTTGCATTCATTCAATGGACTCTGTGCTGTTCCTTCTGGTGTACACACCTTGGCCACCTGGGGGTAGTATAACACAGACATTTCGAGTGTTACTCCTCTAAGTAACAAAAAAAAAAAACCCTTTCAAAATAACACCGAAAACCTCTAATACACAAAAAATGGGGGTTGGAATTCGGACACACCCAAAAAACAAAAACAAAACAAACCCCCAAAATATTAACAAAAGCTGCAAAAAACGGAGAAAAAAAAATCTGTGAATAGACGGGTGTCGAATCGTGAGTGTATGTGGGTCCTCTGTACATTAAGCCGTCGCAGTTGCTCAATGAGCCACAGTAGCAATATTAACGGTACTCATTTTTTCGCAGAGGATAAAGAATATATGCCTGGGAGTATCATTATATATATTTATTTCTTTTATCTACATTTGTTGCTCTGTCATTTGTATTGAAATATGTGTTGCTTAAAGTCCATAACGCCGTGATACCATTTCAGGCGTTTTGCACCGTTAGCATGAATCGACGCAGACTTTAACAATGTAAAGCTATGATGTGGTGGTTTGAAACACAAACACAACATATTCTCTGTTTTGTGTCTAGTATGACAACAGATGACAAATGTTAGTTCGGTGGCTTGTACGTTCTACAAAACGAATGGCTAACAGTCAGGTTACATGCAGTTTACATCAGCATTGCTTGGGTCAAACTGCGTAACTGATATTTGTTTAACTGCACCGCTCATAAGCCGGATGCTTGTCATGTCATCATCCTTTTCCTTGATACCATAACTAGTCGACTTAAGTTAAAACGGTAAGTTCAAATAGTCAAAGCAAAAGCGAATCACACTTCTGGAGGTAGTTCTTAAGACGCTCACTGAGCTGTGGTCTCATAACAACTGATAGACCGGGCGTGGTATCCCACTGGAGTTGGCGTTAAACACGGTCGATTAACAATGGAACAGCAAAATGTGCAGAAATGTTCAGCTTTATAAAAATGGGCCCAAATAGATGTAAGTCCGTACTATCTTCAAAGTGGACCGGCCATGTTCCAAACATTGCGATTCAGGATTTAAAAGCTGTTCAGCCTCCCGGGGGGCCACCATTCTTCATCTCATTTTATTCCAGCACAGGGATACCAACAGAGTGTGTGCGTTGTGCAGTGTGTGTGTGTGTGTGTGTGGGGGGGGGGGGGTCCAATCAGGCATCAGAGCGGAGGATAGAAAGGAAACATCTCTCCTGCTGAATGGAGACTCCCAGACATGTGTAGCATGACTGACGCTGCCATCAAACACCGAGGAAAATCTTCCTACTCCAGCTCCCTCGGCTCACAAGTCTTTTTTTTTTCATCTTTGTGTCCAAACTTCCATTCAGTCTCTATCTGATTTTTTTACCTCCCCCCTTCCCCCCTCTTAGATAAATCCAGACGAGAACTAAAAACCTTTGATAGCGATGCCGCCTTTGCTACACCTGCGCAATCGATTGAGATCTAACACAATAGATTAATCCAAATATCTCTTGTCAAAACAAGGACGAGAACGCTTATTGCGGCTGCAATTTGTACTGATGTAGAACTGTGGCGCATCGCAATGCGAGCCGTGTACAGCGAGCCGGCAGTGACGGGTGGCGTTTATTTACTCAGCTGAGAATAGAAGGAGGCATATATTAGAGAGGAGGTGTTTACGTGTCATGCATTATTTTAATAATCTTACTGGTATCGTGCCATTTATGCGAAGTGAAAAGTAAAGTTTATAAGAAAGGGAGGCAGATTGGGCGTAAAAAAAAAAAATCATCTCTCAGGAATATAAACACGGATGCACACAATATTGTGGAGCGATCGTATGTCAACCTAAGCTCATTTTTAACACGCTAAGGATGTCATCACATTATCCACATGAATAAACAATACGGGGACAGACAGTAGCAGATGTGAGTTCACGGGACAGTTGCAATATTTGAAATCGACACCGGGTCCGAACCTAATTTGATGAGTGAGAAAGATTTAAAGATACTGACTGAAAAGCCTGAAAAAGTCAGAGGGAAAAAAAATAATAAATCACACCCCATGAAGGCTTATAATAATCAGCCGCAACAAACAAAAAGCTGGATGCAGACTTCATGTGACAGCAAAGGGCAAACAGCATTTGCCCGATGGACCCGAGTCAGTCCTAGGAGACAAAGCAGAGCATCTATTGTATAAAGGCTGCCAATATGAAAATACTCAAACAAGGCAAAGGGCCAGAGCACCGGCACACCGAGGGAAGTGAAGGCATCGGGCCTCAACTGCGTGTTGCATCGGTTTTTTTGGTTTTGTTTTATTTTTTTCTTCTTTTTTTAAAAAATAAAATGTAAATTATTTTAAAAAAAAAATAAATAAATAAATACAATAAAATAAAATTAAAATAAATAAATTAAATAAATAAATATATATATATATATATATATATATATATATTAATTACACAAATATATTGCTAATGCTAGATTTTATATTGCACTTATATTTAACTGTGTATCTTTTCTGAAACATTTATTTTGTGCAATGAAACACTTTGCCCCCCCCCCCCCCCATCCCCCAATTTTGCTGCTGTAGACTGCAAATTTCCCCAGTGTGGGACAAATAAAGGTTACCTTATCTTATCGTATTTTCAATGTGGCTGAGCATATGTGGCCAAAATGTACATTTATCCCTGGCATCCAAGTCAGTCCTTATCCAGGAGTTCCAAAACTGCACTGATGAATAGATGTCACAATAAATGATTGTTTCTGGTATTTCAAACTGCGCTAGAACTGTTTGATGTGCCGTTTCCACCTGCCTACAAGATTCACTATCCAACCCTTTCATGCACGCTGTCACCAGATAACATGATAAGCTGTCCACTGTAGTAACCGCTGTCCCTGAAAGTGTTAAAGTAAAACCAGCTAGCGCAATTCGTCCCATATTTGATAAATCACATTTGTGTGCCGTAAATTCATCTCACTGCATATACTCTGGCACGGCAATTGAGTGCTTTTTGCGTACGTAACTGTCTTTGGCCCTGTTAGCAGAACAGCTGCGAAATCTGTTTGCGCTCGTTTTCGCGCATGTCAAGCTTAAGTAAATCAGCCCCAGAGTGGGAAGGTGTCCGTCTGCCTTCTAAAGATCAGGCAGCAACTTGAGCGAGGACTTTTGCTTACTAGTCCTAGAACTCCTCACAAAAGAAAAGGGTCGAATATTTTGACGTGTCTCATGTATTGGATGCGCAGATGTACCTAATGGAGTGGCTGACGGGTGTACTTTTTTTCCAAGCAGAAATCAATAAGTGTCTGGAGTGTGTCAAACTGGCTCGAATATCCTTTTTTCGGGGTGAAACAACACGTATTCTCTCTCCTCATGGTCCATTGGTGGTTATCGATAAAAGTGTTGCAGTTTCCAAAATCTTTTCATTCTCCTGCCGGGTTTCTTCTCCCTCGCCCTTTCTCCCTCTCTCTCTCTCTCTTCTCATCTTCACAGCATCCCGTCTTTTTTCTCCTCCGGCCATCAATCCTGGCTGTCTTTTCCTCTCCCTGCCTGCACATCTCAAAGATGTGTACAAGCCGCGCCAACCCAACGGTGGGCCCTTAAACGGGTACCGTTTGGACAAAAGTATTTGGGACCTCATGTTGGGGCCACACTCTTGAAAAGTGAGGAAAATATGGAGTCGGTCTGCTTGAATAGAATTGCGCAGGGTCAGGGTGTTTTAGGACATTTCCTCGATTTACAATTGGGGGGCAGGGGGGGAATTAAAAATAATTTGATGACTTGTTTTTTGTCGGTTGCTATTTGAAACGCAGCGAAATGAACGCTTCTAAAATATACGGTTCTATGGATGTCAGAATTTTTTCCCACAATAATTATTAAAAAAAATTTTTTTTTAAAAAGCAAAACTAATTTAACCCAGGAGAACCCATGGGGTCAAATTTGACCCCTATAAATTCTGCTACTCAAATGCTATCCTTAAATCCCAAAGGGTCAAATTTGGCCTTAATCCTAAATTAGGATTAAAGCATTGAATATTTGAAAAAACATATATTTTGGTGTTCAGTGAACATATAGCAGCCATTTAATGTAAAATTCATCATTTTCCAAAGAAGAAAAGGGGTTTTGGGTTCTCCTGGGTTAATGTTAACAGTTAATCTTGCAGAATTTTGCGACTTTAGAAGCTTATTTATTTAGTTTGCATGTTCACCGCGTGCTTTGAAAATGGATGGGCGGATGGGGACGTTCGACCTAGTTCCACTGTATTTTTTAAAAAAAAGTTTTTTATGTTGCCATCCAGCAAAAAAATAAAAAATAAAAACCTTTAATTTTTTTATTTTTTCAAAGGAAAATGAAATAAACTTTTTGGATTAACAGCCGCAATATGACATCCATATTCATTCTACATCGTCGAAAACGTAAACATATCACATCTCTCTTTCAGCAATCATGCATCAGCGCCACGTGGAAGGGGAGCTGAAGCCGCGATTCAAAAGGGCAGGCAGCCCGCCACAAACCACCAGTCCAACGTGCTGACACGTACGCGCATGTTCACTATTTTTTCCTCATCGATCAAACCTACAGTATATTGTGGGTGGATAACAATCACGAGTGGAATCGATGCGGTCGAGTCTAAAACAGGAAACTAAGGGAGAAACAGATATACTGTGAAAAAAACAAAACACAAACAAATGAGGTCTTAAGCGGCGATCAAAGGGAAATGTTGGTTGGGAATAAAAGCCTGACAAGGGCTTACGACTCTTAATTTGCTTGCCTATTGATTTGGCTTTCACCTTTATTTATCAAGCACTTGACAAGCATCCAGCGTATCTCGTCACTTCTCGCTGGCAAAGCCTCAATCCCTTTCCCTTTTTTTCCGTCCCTTTTGCAACCCCATCAGTCTTTTCAGGGGGGGGGGGGGTCCATCCCCGTGCGCTGCCGCTGTTGTAAAAGCCGCTGTCGTTCGGGTGGGCCAACGACGTTGGAAGCGGACGTCGGCGGCTGGCCAGCGTGCGCAAACGGGGTGGGGTGGGGGGGGGGGTGGGGGGGACGTACGCTGAGCGAGAGGGCGTGCGCATTGTTGGCAAAGCTTTGCTATGATTGAGGTTGATGCAGTCGGATGGCTGTGGATAGACTCAGCACTCAGCCAGACATTACCCTCTGACCCAGCTATTGATTCTCGCATTCACTGCCCCCAAACAACACAACGCCCGCCTGACCCTGCTCGCGCAACGACCACACTGAAACACACGCACACGCACGCACACACACCCGTGCATAGAGTGGTCCAGATTGATCGTGTAGCGTCGTCCTGTGAAAGCTGATCAATGTGCCGCATAACAATCACTCTGCTACTTCCTGGCTCAGCATGATGGTCCTCCGTCCCACTGACTGATATGTTTGGGTCAGGCGCTGAAGGCTCTAATATCAGTCCTTCGGGGGTGTGGGGGGAGGGGGGGGGGGAGTGGGAAGAGCTCCAGCAATGTTTCCAAAGATAACAACATCACTCAGGACCGTCTCCTGAGCCACATTCAAAAGGGGATCCGACGGAAAAAGACATTATTTTCCAGGCAGAGAAATGATGTGGGTTAGAAAAAAAAAAAGGTCTTGGCGTAGATAATATTTGCCTAAAGTGGAAAGGTGGAAAAGATCTGCCTCATAAAAGACATCACATATGAAGAACGGTTTTGAGCGTGTGACTTTGCTCACTGTGAGATACTGGAACCTCTAAAGGAGAGCACACTCTTTTTCGGTATTTGTTCATGTTCATCATGAACATTTTGCTGCTGTAGACTGCAAATTTCCCCAGTGTTCTTATCTTATCTTATATTTTAAATGTTCTTAGATATGAAATCACATAAATGGATTCCATTTTAGATTTGCCATAACATTTTTTGAGGTCAGGAAAAATATACAAAAATTCAGCGGACTGGCAAAAAGTTGAAGTGAGTCCCCCACAGTGACAGACGGAGATCTTAACTCATTGGCCGTGGCTGCACACCTAATCGGCAAACAAACCTGACCTAAACAAACCTACACATAAGATAAACCTAACCTAAACCACTTCCACAATAACTTAACCTGCCCGTAAACAATCCTAACCGAGACAAACTTAACGTGACCCAAATAAACCCAACTTAAACAAACGTAACCCAAATCCATCTGACCTAAACAAACCTAAAATCTTGTCATCTATAAATCAACCTGACCCATACAATCCTACAGAAACCCAACTTGACCTCAACAAACAGATTTTCCAAACAAAACTTCACTCTCCTTTTATGCTCCAAACAAACCCAACCTGACAGATCATTCAATTGCTTAACCTGACCTAAACAACCCTAACTTAAAGATAAGATAAGAAAAACCTTTATTTGTCTCACAATGGAGACATTCCCAAACTAAACAAGCAAACCAAACAAAACTAACCCCTAAAAAAACCCCAAAAATAAAAGCCTTCTAATAAAACTTACAATGAAGGAAACACATGCTGTATGTATGTAGGAGACTGGATTGTCTCAGAATTGTTTGTTATTCATTCCTTTGTTGTGTGTTCACAAACGCCCCCATAGAATTTATTTTGTGATATCCTCACATTTTTTTGTTTTGGTGCATTGTTTTCGCTTTTCTTAGCATCAGTGAAGTGATCATGAATTTCTGTTTGTTCGGAGGCTGTCTTTGAACGCCTCTCGAGTCGAAGGAGAAGAGAGAAGGCACGGAGTCGGACGTAGATGTGTCTGTGTTTGTCAAGGCTGTTAAAAGCAGAAATAAAGTGTCTGTTTTAAAAAAACAACACCGCAGCTCTCCTCTTTCGGAGCTGCAACATATATCTATATCTATTTGAGCTATATTAGCCTACCATCAAAATCTTTTTCCATTTTCAAACTTTTTTTATAAAGCTCCAGGGAACCACTAGATGTCGCCAAAGAGCCGCATGCGGCTCCGGAGCCGCGTGTTGCCGACCCCCGATCTAAACCAACCTAACTGGACCGAAACAAACCTGAAGCTTCGACTCTATTACAACTGCAAGGGAAAAAAAAAAACCGTCACCTGCTTCAAACAGGGTCAGAATAATTTGCCACAGCTATTTGAGCAAAGTCGTATATTCCGACAAGTTCGACACAGGGCAGCGGATTTGATGACTGTAAATCCGAGGAGACTAAGCTGAAAAGAAAGAGTCCTAATGGGCTTCCAAGACAAAACCACAGCTGGCTTTCAACATTAGTCGCCATGGTGACAGAAGAAGCACTCGCCATGGAGCTTTTGTAGCCCGGAAAAAAAAAAGAGGGAAGAAGGAGGAGGCTGCGGGGGTTCATTGCTTGGTCTTCCAATCCATCCATTCACTTTTTATCCACATCCCTCCTCAGACTCCCTAATGGCTAATTAAGTAGCACTTATTACTGCTGCACATTATCACAAATCATCAGCTATTACTGTGTTCGATCCTGGTTTTTTTTTTTTCCGGAGTAGACCCCCCCCCCCCCCCCCCACCATTTCCCTTTGGTTGCAAAATGAACAAAGAACAAGGCTATGAGCAGGAGGCTGAGTGGATACCGTGGACTGTGGACAATAAACTGGCTTTTATGACTTAGTCGTATTCACCAGCATGTGAATTGTAGGGGAGATATTCTTTCAAGATGCTGGTCCGGGTCCGGGGAAAATCCCATTTGAACTCAGTGTGTTTGACATTATGTATAATTTTTATGTCTGCCATGATTAAAATTTGGATCCATCATGGGAAGTATTCCTCATTGTCCGAAAGTTATGATTTGGATTATTGACAACAGTCGTCGTTTATGTTGATTTACATTTACATACCCGTACAATTTCACCTTTGTGACATTCTGTATACTTTCCGGGTGGGGAAACTTGTCAGCGATAATTGTCAAACTTGCCAACCGCACATTGGAATGTCGTGTCCGAGATTCGAACCCACAACTCCAGAGCTGAGGGCAGACATTCTCACCAGTAGGCCTCCATTTTGTGGTGTCACAAATAATAGAGCAATCCATTTTTTTTTTTTTTTTAATTAGTTGGGTGTATCGATAGCAAAATGTTTTCCATTGTCATCTACTGCATTGTTATTGTCGAGCGCATGCTGCTGATTCCAGAACATGTAAAACAACAACAACAGAACTACAGCAAGAGTCTTTCTTTTTTCATAGGACACACAAGGTTCGAGATACTTCAGCGACGAAACTTTGCGGGCTTGAGAACAATTAATCAATCTGATGCGTCAGATGGTTTTGTTTATACACATATTTTCCTTCATCAATCTGTCTGGTGAAGAGCCAAAATAAACAGCTTGGAGTAGGCCGAGCGCTTTCATAACCTCAACCCGACCACCAACTAAATTAATTCCATGTTTCTCTCTACAAAAAAAAAGAAAAAAAAAGAAAAAGCACAACCGTTAAAAAGCAAATGGGAAACTCATGCTCAATCCATTTTGGAAGGAACAGACGAGGAGGCACAATATTCCAACATCCACAAAACTAGCGTAGCACTAGCTTAGCGTCCAGTTTGTTTTAAAAAGGGCAAGGGTTTCAAAACCTCCTTTTCCAACAAGAATAGCCTTCATTGCTTTTCTTTTGTCATCACTTAAGGCACAGGTGTCAAACTCAAGGCCCGGGGGCCAGATCCGGCCCGCCAGGTCATTTTATGTGGCCCGTGAAAGCAAATTGTGTCTGTCAACTTGCTAAAATATGTACTGAAATTTGAAATTTGCCTTGTGTAAAAAAATGACATTGAGGTTTTGCAACAATTTTGTTACCCAGTTTACACTCACTTGAACAATAATTGAACAAACTATTACAATTGACTTGACTGATTTCAAAACTAATAATCTATTAATTTGTTGTGTACAAGCAATAATTTTGTGGTTTCACTGTCATAACGGCCCTCCGATGGAAGACGTAACTCCAAATTGGCCTGCGACTAAATTGAAAAGGGGTTAAATTCAGACCAAACGCGAGCACAACAGTTCCTCCAAGGTGGACTTTTATGAATTGAGCTTTTTTGGTTGTTGGGGTTTGTTTTTTTTTGCACTGGGAACAGAATCGGCCCTTGTCCAACATGTCTCCAGAAATATGCTCCATGTGCTCACATCATCATGTGTTTGTCTTGACATGATGAAGTTCCAATCTAATTCTTGTACGCTCTGCTCTCTAATTTACCGAAAACAATTGGATGTTATGTCAACGAGGTAGTGTTTTTAAATGTCATTTATTTATTTATTTTTCATTTTAGCATTGCCTGGAGGCCCAGTTGGTTAGACATTCAAACACGCCTTCCTTTGTTGTGTTGGTGCCCGGGGACGTGGGTAAAATAAATGAAACGTATTCACCCATTATTGCTGTTGACGTGAAAGCCGGCAGATTGGAACAGATTGTTCATTGAAGAGTTTCAAGCTCAATTTGCCATTAAGAAAAATAATTATCTGTCAAAGAAATCACTGGAGCAAAACAATGTGAGGAAAAAAACAAAACAAAAAACAATGCTCAGACTCTCTTCTTTTCTACTAGCTGGAACTGTTTTGCTTTCTGCATAAACTGACTTCTCACTGTGAGAAATGTTTGCGTATGACACACGTTTACTGTTCATGGGGATTGTAAATGGCAAATCTTCAAATGTCTTTCAAATTCTGTCGCTAACCACACTCCAAAAGGAACAAATAATACTGTAGAGCATTGCGGTGTAGCCTCTTACTTTGTAGATGCTAACATTATTTCAGAAATACTTTTTACGCCAGTGCGCGAGTAATTTTACATCATTTTAGTCGGAATATACAGTGGTTAACTTGTCTTTAAAGTCCCTGCTAAGTGAGAAGAAACATATCTCCCTCCGCACTGGAAACTATGCTTAATTTGAATGATTGAAAACAAAATGGCCGCCTAACGAATAGCTAGGGAACACTGATGTGGTTCACTCACCTCAACTCAACTCATTTTTAGTTATATAGCGGCTTTCACAACAGCTGCAGCTGTAACAAAGTGCTTTACAGCTACCATAATATGAAACGTAAGACATAATAAACATAAAACAACAGAACATAAAAGATAAAACATGAACAATAATACAATTACAACAGCCATTCCGACGTATGCTTAGTTGTTAAATTCTGGGCGGGCATAGTGGGTTCTGTTTAACCCCCCCCGTTTATTTATTGAAGAAACCAACTCTTAGTTGTTTACTCCACTTTAACCCTCATGCAGTATTTTTAAGCGGCTGCATGAAGGGTATTACGTCCCAAAAATGTCCCTCTTCCAATGTGCAACAAGTTTTTTTCACTTTTAATTTTTTTTCACTTTCAACCCCTCAAAATGTTCAGTGGGAATTGACCAAGACATAGATATACATCCTATGCAAAATTTCAGCTTCGTGGAGTTATTTTTCACAGTTTTGTCTGTGGTGTCCATTTGTCCAACAGTCCAAAATCGTCCAAAGTGTCCGAAATGTCCAATTTTGGGATAATTACTGCATGGGGGTTAAAATTGTTTGTAAAGTTTTCTGTTAATGCCTTGAAATGTCAACGTACGTTCCCGTAATTTTTGTAAGCTATGTTTGTTTTCGCCGCTGTGCTTCAGAATGCCATTTGCGTTTGTGTTTTTAAACGCTCGTAGGCGTCGTCTCTTTGCTTGTGTGAAGCACATTGAGTTGTCTTGTAGATGAATTATGCGATATAGGAAAAAAAAGCTGTCTTGCAATGCAGTGTCTTCTATTCAGTGATGGTGTGATAGTAAAGTGTGAATTCTTTGCAGTATACAGTATGACTGATTGGTGACCAGTCAGCTGGGATAGTCCGCGGGTCTCCTGCAAAATGTATTTTACATAGCTGGGAAAGCACTGCGAAATATTATGTGTGTTTTGCGGGGTTTCTTTTTGTCACGACTTGGTGATGTGGTGATTCTCTCCAGTGAACATGAGCCGACTCTGTCAGACTCAAGAGTCCATCAGTGGAACATCCTTCTCCCATTTCCCACCTCCATATCACCCCCCCCCCCCAAACCCCCGCCCTCTGTCTCTCCATCCTTATCAGCCTGTCTCTCCTTCCATTTCATATTTCACGTTCAATCTTTTTGACGGCGCTCTACGCCGACACCTGAGGCTCCATCCTTCCTCTTCCCTCCACTGGCCCGTCAATGTGTCGTCTCTTCGCCCAACCGCCCATCCCTCTTTCCCCTGCTCGCTCCTGATGTCAATATGTCTAACGGTGTGGTGGCCAGCTGTCAATCATCGCGTGGCAGTCAGCAAAATGTGCATTGACGCGGACCTGTGTGAGCGCGTATTAAATAAAACATCACACACAAAGACCTGACCTGCTTTCACTGCCTTTGAAGCTCAATGTGACTCGATAGAAGCCGTGTACAAAAACAACAAACACCTTTTACGACCTGAACGCTTCGGCATGAAATTGTGGAATGTGGAATTATTACGGGGGGGGGGGGGGTAAGAAACCCCCAAAAAACAACAACTATAATTCTTGGTTTAGGGATGCGGATTTAAATGTCACTTTATTGATACAATAGTGACTTTAAAACTAAAATTAGCATATGTCACATTATTAAAAAAATGAATAAAAGTTCTCATGACATAACATGTCTCACAGTCTGCACCAAAATTAACCCTTTCATGCACCCCGTAACCCGATAATATGATAAACTGTCCATTGGAATAACCGCTGTGCCTGAAAGGGTGAAACATCATTACGGTGAGCTAACCAGCTAACAAACAGCAAATACATTACGATAAAAATATTCCATGTCTAGCTGGTGAGATAAACAGCCAACCTATTAATTAAGAAATTACCTAATCTAGCAATTTTACGAATTAACGAAGAGCAGATCTTCTGTTTGCTATGAGATGTGAAGAAGAGAGACGTATAACATAGAATTGACAAAATAATCAAATGAAGACAACTAACTACCTAACTAACAAAATATCCGGGTATATGACAAAAAAACTGAAATAAAAATCACAGTTTTGCTTAGTGAGGTGTTTCTTCAGCAAGTATAAAGTAACACTGTAATATAAAAGCATTATTTTGGCATAACAGGGCTACAATCTAAAAATGGAATTGGAAAAGACGAAATTGGCATTTATTCCCCCCACACCCAAAAAAAAGACTGATGTGGCTGCCGTCCTATATCGTGAATCAAACAGCGGGGCAAGAGTCCATTTCGCAGCTGATATTCTTCATATGGCCTTACGTTTCGCCAAGATGTCCCCATCTTTCCTCACGCCTTCTGAAATGTGCTGTATTTATTCATGCTGGGCCATTTATTGCAAAGCGTAGCGCAAGAACTGTGAGTGCTCACCAAGCCACCGCACATCCCGGCGCAACGCCACGCCATCGAAAGCCCTGCCTGCACCGCCCTGCTGCCCCAAGATGAAATATGCATGGGGCATAAAGAGCATATGGACCATCCATCTCAATATCCGTTCCAGCCCACCGTCAAAAAAAAGATCATTAAAGCACACACACATACATAAACACACACAAATACCCACACACACACCCTATGCTTAATGGCTTATCAGTTTGAGTGCCAACTTTGTGCTGACGGAGCATATGCAATAACACACTCATGCACACACATTCAGGCGAGACAGCTGTGTACATTTGCTCACTTGCAATGCGCAGCCGTAATCGAAATGCGTTACATCAGCAGCTGTCCCAACTGCACTAACATCTTGATTCGCGCCAAAAAACGTACAGTGTATCTTTCTTTTCTGTAAAAAACACACACGCGCGCAAACTCTCGGTATTTTCTTGATGTCTCCTCTATCATTGTGTCAGTAACCTTCTGCTGCAGGGAATTCAAGAGATGTTGACACTCAGGGGCAATATATCCCGACACTCAAAGTCGGTGCATTTTGCCCCTGTGAAATGAAAGGCAAACAATGATTCTGAATCACGGATTGACAACAAGTGACTAACTAAGAAATGATTTGCAGCCAATTAGATTGCAAACTTTCCAGGTGCCCTCCTAACTCATGAATCCAGGAAAATGTAGATCACGTAGTACTTCCGAGCTAGCAAATAATGACTGGCGAGAGGAGCGCACAGTCCATAACATTGCAGAAGAAGTGAGATTGGTACATTCATACAGGTAAACTGCAAGATCCCCTCTTGCGGATGATGTAGTCGGCTGCGCATGTGACGCGGGCAATCGGGAAGTGCTTTGCACCGACGTTCGTACATCCCATAGTTTTCACCGCCCGGTCTGTGGGGTGCTATTAAAATATTAAGTTCCATCCATCCGTTATCTGACCCGCTTGATAATTGGTTCAATGAACTGAGTTCGACATTGATTCAGCAGGATTCAGAGTCACATTAGCTTGCAGTCTGAACATAGCTCACCAGGAAAATGGAGCTTGCTTCTTGTTAGTTGGCAATTAAATAGTTGACCGTCGATGTAACTAACGTTGTTTTTTAAACACATTGAGTGGGGTTGTTTTGTTCTCTGATGTAAAATCAATGATGTCATTATCCATGCCTTGCTCGAGTTACCAAATTGTTTATTATTATGATGTCACATTTTCATTTTTACACGAGTGAACATGATACGTGGAAATTGGCTTTATTTTCACGTGTGTGTGAGTTGTTTGTTTGGGTTACTGCTGCTCTAGTAACGTAGGACTTGGTCGTGCTATATTAAAGTGTGTTTGTTGTAAAATACGGGTATGACATTGCATGAGTGGCAGCATCAAATCTCATCGAGCCAAACCACTAGCTTTTACACTTCCCCGATAAGAACCTGCTGGCCTCTTAAAGCAGGATTCTGCACTTGGGAAGGAGCCAAGTAGAACTCCATCGATTATTCATGAAGATCATAATGCTCAGTTTTGATTGACACTGTCACAATGGTATTCACTTTAAGTAAAGAGTAAGTCTTTCAATATTAACAGTGATCAATTTCTTTTTGAGGGCGCCGCGGTAGTCGAGTGGTTAGCACCTTCCTTTGTAGCATTTGAATGTTCTCCCTGTGCCTGCGTGGGTTTTTTGCGGGTACTACAGTTTCTTCCCACGATCCAAAAACAAGCATGGTAGGTTAATGAAACACACTAAATTGTCCCGAGGTGTGATTGTGAGTGCCAATGTTCGTCTATGTGTACCCTGCGATTGGCTGGCAACCAGTTCAGGGTTGGGGCTACTGTAGATGCCACCCGTGGCCTTAAAGAGGGTAAGTGGTACAAATCATGGATGGATTGATTACTTCTTTTTTATATGGCAATGCAAGACTGAATGGAAGTTTACCACGATAAAATCTTGCTTACAACATGGACTGTACGGTTACAAAAGACTTCTATGTACGGTTGTAACAGTGAAAAATGCTTTCGTAGGATTCACTATCCATCCATCCATCCATTTTCCGAACCGCTTTATCCTCACTAGGGTCGCGGGGGGTGCCGGAGCCTATCCCAGCTGTCTTCGGGCAGTAGGCGGGGGACACCCTGAATTGGTTGCCAGCCAATCGCAGGGCACACAGAGACGAACAAATCCAGCTCACACTCATACCTTGGGACAATTTAGAGTGCACAATGCCTGCCATGCATGTTTTTGGAATGTGGGAGGAAACCGGAGCACCCGGAGAAAACCCACGCAGGCCCGGGGAGAACATGCAAACTCCACACAGGGAGGCCGGAGCTGGATTTGAACCCGGTACCTCAGCACTGTGAAGCCGACGTGCTAACCACTGGACTACCGGGCCGCCCTAGGATTCACTAATGAAGTGCAAATAGATTCCTTGTGTGGAGACTGATTAACGAGGTTAATCGTTACTGGCCTGCGGATTAGAGAGACTTCGTTTCAAAACACATGCTTTGGATGTTTGTTGCCTTGAGAGTTGGCATTGCCGGTTTATTTCTCGTTGCCTTACTTCACCTTTGTGAGTTCTCTCCAGCCCCGGGAAGGCCGCCGGCACTCTCGGCTGCCTCCCGGTTTGAAATTGTAAATGTGCACTTTGAAGGCAGATGTGCCACCTGCTCACCTCAGTTCCTCTGGACCTCGTTTGACAGCCAATTTTAGGCACATGTATAAAAGACGCTGGTATATTTTCTGAAGCAGCTGGCTTAGGAGTTTGACTCCCCCCTCCCCCTGCCCGTCCGATTCCCTCTGGCAAGGACTTTTTTCCCCGCTTCCTGCCACAACTGCCATCAAACGCAATTTCTTTCTGGTCTTGGTCACCGCCAATCTCTCCACTCTTGTGTAAAGTTGTAATCCCTTCGCCACCTGTCGTTTTACCTGCCTCCGTATCGGAGTCATTATCTCTTCGCCCTGTCCCCTCCTGTCAGATCCATCTAACCGCTCCTATGTAAAAATATCTCCATCTGCTTTGCTTATCTACCACGGGTTTGACCCCCTTCCATCTCCTTGCTTGTATGGCTCCAACATCGCCCCCTCCCCGCCCCACATCCCTGTCACTCACTGTTTGAAATGCAGAAGGTTGCTGATTCGTTTATCCGTATCTACGGTAGCATCCGGTTTATGGCGTTCCAAGTCAAGGTTCAGACAAACAACGGGCAATCCGTCCATAAGTTTGTTTATCGCTGAGGCAGTGGTGGAGGAAGACAGGGGGACTTATCTCTGTACTGAAGTAACTTTAAATAATTGAAAATGCTTCCATTTGCTTGTAGAATGATCTCATAGCCACCTCCGGGTCTTGTTAAAATGGTCTAACGGGCGTGCATTTAGTTCAAAGGAGTTAAACAATGAATTATGCGCGTAGACGCAAGGTCATGTGCGTAGAGGTGGTTGCTGGACTTAACTACAGTTTATCAACCGTAAATTATGGCTGCATCATGCGCTTTCTGAAGGTCTTTGGACAGCTACGATGACATGGAAAGCTGTCCCTGAAAGGGTTTATTTACAAAAATAAATCAAAATGATGGCGATGTTTTCCATTGTATATTGTGGCTTGGTCTCATTTTTTGAGACTTCTTAACAACAGATTCCAGTTTTGAGGATGATAAAGGCCCCGGCGAGGCACAACTACAAGAAAAAATTCCGAAAGGGACGTTCCAAAAATCTGGTTGGATGGCTTCGCAGAAGCTGTTTTCTATCGTGTCATTTGGGAGACATTTCTGTACGTTTTCACTTCTGGAAAAGAAATGATTTGAAACCCCTGAAGATAAAACATGCACCTGGAAGGTTTCCAGCATCATACACATCTGATGCACAATACTTCAAAGAGACGTGGACAAGAAAGTCAAAGTTGTCTGAGAAGGAACAAATGACATATGTGTTGTACTGATGCATCCGAGCGGGTTTACGTTTGTACCTGGCGCGGCTTTCATGAGTCAGAGAAGAAGCAGTAAAAGGAACGAAAACCAGAAGGTAAGAAATAATGATCGGTGCCTTGACTGCTGGAATTGGGTGATACATCAAATATGATCGTGGCATTGTGCTAAGCTGCAGAATGATGTAATTTGGCTGAAAACCCCCCCCCCCCTATCAACACTACATCACAATATGCCTTTATTACCCACCTCTCACTTTAACCATGAGTTAAATGCATCATGACAAAACAACCATTAATCTACATCATTCCAATTTTTGATCGACTGAGATATTAAATGTCTGTTATTGTGGTTGTAGTTTGCAACGGTGCCACACCTGCGGCGCGACATACTGAAATCTGTTTTGTACAATTACATATAAAGTCGTCAGTAAATTAGAAACAACTCGCAGGATGATGCAGTGCGGTGACGCACAACAAACAAACTACAACCGAAAACTGACCGTTATTGCATAATTTCTGTTCACATTTCTGGATTGGAAATCATTAAATGACATCCGCGCCTACAGGTAGACTAGCTAGCAAGCTAGACAAGCATGTCCACCGGTGCAAATAATGAGCAGGAGGATGAGAGAGCGAGACTATCATGCTGAAGACAGCTGTTTCAAACATTGTGTGCTTTTGTTCAGTCTCCTTAAAAAAAAAATGCTTCCACACAGCAGCGGCCCGCCAAGCGGAACATGCAGTAAGTCAACCAAACACTCGGCGTACAATTCAGCCATACACACGCACACACTTTCATCATGTACTGTTTGGGGGAAGGGGAGAAGTTTGGCCCCTGCAAAACATGTGGGCGCCCACAGTGTGACTGTTGTCTGATTCAAGTCCCCACAGAGTTGTTTTAACAAGCATATACACACACACACACACACACACACACACACACACACACACACGCGAGCAGGGATGGCAACCGACCTGTGGGTTACAGTTCCACAAGGTCTGTTTCTGACTCTGGTGAAATGTGATGAAACCGGCAGCGGGCCAATCAGAGAAGACCATTAGCCAACCAGGGAATAACCTACAGGTCAGCTAGCACACACACACACACACACACACACACACACACACACACACACACTCGCACTGTAGCAGACCGTATCATCCTCGTGTTCCCATTTAAATCTCAGTTCTGTTCAATGCAATCTGAACAGAGCCCTTCCTGCTTTCCTGGCTATCAAGTGTTGCATGTAGACGGTAATTGGACCGCTTGTAATTGGTTGTGGTCCACTGCGTCCAAGAGTAAATGCTGTCTTTGCATAAACACACGTCCTTGTCTGTGCTGAACGTGGGTTTTTTTGTATGATTAGCTGTATCTTGCATGGGGAAACTGAGGTGAGGAGGTGAATAGGAGGGGGGCGGGGGGACGAGTGAAAAATTAGATGGGGGGGAGGGAAGAGGGGTGAGAAAAAGCTGTAAAAGTCAGCACGACAACAAATGGTAGTGTTTGCAGCTGCAGGAACCTTGACGCTTGGCTCATGCCCTGTGAGTGTGCATTTGTGTGTGTGACTTCACAAACTTGGTAGAATCACGGTGGAGGAGTCACTCCACCAACATGGTGGAGGAATTAGTCCATAAACATGGTGGAATCAAGCTACAAACACGATGGGTCTGACCGATATGGATTTTTTTTTGGCCTATTCCCTCTTTTGATGGGAGGGGGGTTAATTGTCTGGTTAGCTTGAAAAATTATACAGTGTCATGCATAAAATAATGCATGGCTTACTGTTTCTAAGTGTTGTTGTGAAAGCTTTACTTTAGCCAAGTGCCTAAGATTAATTTGGAAAAAGATGTTAAAAACAGCACGGATTTGGCGGTTTAATTTAAAATAAATATCCAATTTCGAAACAAATTTAAGATTCGTTGACTTCACATAAGATGTCATCGGGCCCATGTCAACAAGGTCCGATGTACAAGCGCCATAGGGACAAAGAACCATGATCTCATTTTTCTTTTCTTTGAATTTCAAGATGTTTAGTGGCATCCGAGATTTGCTTTCCTCCAGGCAGGACAAAAGTTGCCTTAAGGAGAAAGCATCCTTTTCGCCTAGCGGAACATCAAACTGACTGCACAGCAATGAAAGGAAATACCACGCTTTCTTAAGATGGAACCAAGGGGCAGGAAATACAATGACATCAGAAAGGGCCCCAAAATTGAACCTTGTGGAACACCATATGACACTGAATCACCCTACAAACGTGGCAGAATCACTCCACAGACAGGGTAGAGGAACCACTCCACAAAACTGGTACTTACAACACATGGCGGAGGCAGAATCACTTAACACCATGATGGAATCGCTACACACACACACACACACACACACACACACACACACACACACACACACACACACACACACGGTGGAGGAGTTACTCCACAAACAGTAACTGACACCACTCTACATGGTGATTCATACATGCAGCTAGAAGGAAAGCGGCGGGCAGTGCTGTAATTCATTCACAGTTGATTTGCTTCAGTGTGTTTTTGACACTCTCTTCCTCTTACACACACGCACGCACACACACACACACACACACACGCACAGACAGTCATCAGCACTATGTTATGAGATGAGACAAAGGCCTCTCGCCAAAGTGCAGCATCAGCCTTTGTCTTCTCTTTTATTACCCGCTCGTCTCTCGCATCCTCCCATCGCAAAGTGTTGGCTACCTTCCTCCGCCACCACTTCCTTCCCTCTCCAGTCATCCCTCCACTCACTCCATCCCTCCTCCATCACATTCTCTCGGTGCAATTGTGCATGCACGGTGGCGTTTAATGCATCTCACCGGTCCCAGGGCTGAACACATCATTCTCACGTCCTATTGTTGTATTTACTAATTTATTTTTGCAGGTGGTGCCGTGCGAAAGAGATGGGCGTCACAAACAGTATTGTGCACGGTCCCCCCCCCCCCCCCCATATACAGTATGTACTGTGCAAGGGGCAAAGTGAACCCTTTTCAGCAAGCGAATGTGGTGAAGATGAGTCGTCCTCCAAAAGAAGCCATTGCTATTTTTCAGCAAGACATGGCACAGCCAATAACTTCCACTTATTTGTTTTTGCGAGACAGGACTGCTTTTTCTCTGTTAGTGCCCAATTGATTCATGGGGAAACTGTCCTTACACTGTGCTATTATGCCAGACGTGTTTTGTGATGTCACAACAGACAGGTGCCATTTATGGTAAAAAAGAAGTGTAATGCTAACCATAGAGCAGGACATTGAACAATAATGCGAGGTAGGACCGTATCTCTGTCTTTTACACTTGACCGAGTGCTAGGAATGTTGCAAAGTTACAGAACACATTGCTTGAACAGTGACACCCCCGTGCCCCCTCCCCGGCCAACATTCTCAGAAGTAGGTACCGAGCCCTGCTGCATATTGCAAAACCCCCCACAGCAGTGTGCTAAAATTATTACACGTTCCCCTTGTAAACTCGATGCAAAAACTTTCTGTGAGGAAAAAAAAAAAAATCACACAGTGATTCATTATGTGAAACACGGCCTCAGCTCATTTGTCGATCAGACAGCAAGTTGCTGTGTTCTCCTCCACAACCGAAGAATTTAGTAGGATCATTTTTCAGGAAGTCAAAAACTTGATGAATGACAATTAGATGCTTAGCTAGGTGGCGTGAGTGAGTGACGGCCATTAACGGGAACTATTAATTGTCGACTGTTCGCTGAGGTCAAAGCCTCATGTCTCATGCTCTCTCTCTCTCTCTCTCTCTGTACTGCGGTCTTTTTTTGTTGTTGTTGTTTTTTTGTTTTTAACTTCTGCCTTGTTTCTTCTCAATCACCCAATACTTTTTTTTTTTAATCGATCTTGCGCATACATAAGCTGAGCGTAACACACAACAGATGCTGGCCTCTAACGTTGCACAACTTACGGCATTCAAAGTCAGACGTAATTTAATATTCAAGATTGCATTAATTATTCAAAATCTATTCAGCAACCACCGGCCAATAAAAACGAGTTGTTGTGACCGATTGAAAGTCAGTGCACCTGGATAACGAATTGTTTACCCATAAAATTAGAGGACTAAAATTCAACAATTACCCGCAACATGTTGCCCTTCCGGAAAAGTGAATAACCATTTTATTCCATTTTGAGTTTTTCTAATTTTCCAGTGTGTATTAGTCAACGCTAGACTCCTAAATGCAATCATACACAATGCCTAAGGTGCACTCCTGGAGGGCGGGGACGACTGATTTGCAAAACAACACTGACATTTTAAAATAATTACCACAGAAGAATTGATCAAATACTGCAGAGAATGTTTGTTACAAGAAGGGGAGGCCATGGGACTAACTAACAATAAATTAATCAAGCATTTTTGCCATCTATTAAAGGGAAAGCATTTATGAATAATATGAAACGATGTAACGGGCAGACTGGGCAAAGCAAATAAGAAATAGCAAATTACCATCCATCTTTTTCATGATAGGGGAAAAGGAGGCGTATAAATAAACAGCATGTACATCACCATTACTTTATTGCAGCTTGTGTGTGCGAAATACAGTACAGAAAGAGTTGCACAACTGTAGTAAGTGCGTCAGAAGTCATTTTTCACGGATGATCAACTATACAGTATATGCCGGTGAGTATTGTTATATTGTTTGTCTATATGTGCTGATGCACCATTTGTGTTCAAATGTCTGTATTTCCAACACTGCCACATTACACTATACATTGACCTGTCTGTTGCGTTTTGCATGATTTTTTTTTTTTTTTTAGCATTAAGCTAAGTGAAGGCAAAGCCATGTCGATAAAAAAAAAAAAATGAAATCATATACTGTATATTGTGACGAGTAATTTCACAATCAGCAACTCGAATATAACTGACAGCCACTGAAATGAATTGGGAGAAAAACAATGACAAATAAACCCTTAAAAAACTCCTATTAAATGCATTCAATATTTGGGAAAAGGTGGGGGACAGGGAGAATATTTCCATTAAAAAATATTTAAAAATGTGAGATAGTTTAAAAAAAAAAAAATCCAATTTTACTGTACACGCTGAGAAACCTCGGACGACGGCAGCATAGAAGGTCCCCGGCTCTGATCAAGGATGTCATTGCTCAATCAGGAAATTGTGACATTCCAACCGATCCTATATTTAAAATAAAAAGCAAAAGATCTGTGTAAAATCTCAATTGTGACCGTCATAAACCAAAGAGCCCCCATGGAAAGCAGAAACATGTTTTGAAAGTTCTCATTTCTATAAGAAGCTTTCTTCTCACCGTGGACGTCAAGAATGGGACAAAAAAACATGCCAAACCTCATCTGACCCTCTAATGTAGCTTGACCACAACACGCTCTCCTTTTTATTGCACACAAACAACCCCGCTGTACTATTCCTAACAAATTCCCTCATTTCATCCCAATCACCTAATCTCTCCACTTTATCTCTTCACCATGGTAGCATGGTGACCCGCAAAAGAGAGAGAGAGAGAGAGAGAGAGAGAGAGAGAGAAAGACGGTGGGGACAGTCGGAGAGGGAAGGGAAAAGGTAGAGGGCAGTGGAGGGCGAGGTTTCGATTTCACCGCAGACAAATAGGGCGAGTGCGCGCGGCTAACCTCGGCAAATGGGTTTTCGATCTCTAATTCTCAACAGATCTCTACAAAATGATTACATGAAGACACGCGCGTGGGCCAGCGGGAGGACAAAGCCGGAGAAAGAATGACGACGTCTAAGGAGAGAGTTTGCAGACTAACACCTAACCACCGCATTCTGCCTGTGAGGCGAATCATGGGGATGTGCGCACTAACGAAGCAACATTCGCACAAAATGGCTTCCGCCTACTTCAAATATGGATGCAGGTCTGACCCTAATGGCCCTCCTGGTAGTTATTTTGCACAAAGGCAGACGTGATAACCGTTGCAGGAGCTCTCACGGCTTATTTGTTGACAAATGCAGACACTCTGCTAATGCACTCCATTAGTGGGTTATCTATGCCAGTGCTTCCAAATCTTTATTGCGACAAGGCAGCCATTTTACATTAAAAAAAAAATGACGCAACACCTTACTTAAAACATGGAACCTAACATACGACTTGTGAAATACAGTCAAACCTCGGTTTTTGAACGTCTCGGTTTTCGACCAAAAATTTCGAGTTTTTTATGCCTCGGATGACGAACAAATTTCGGTTCTCGAACAAACTGAGCACACTTGAATGCACCATTTGACTCCTCTCGCCTTCCTTACACGAGGAAGTGATGCTTCCTCGGGTAGACGAGGAAGTGACGCTTCCTTGTGTTGCTTTCCATTGCGTTTCGGTTTTCGAACAATTTCGTTTTTCGAACACCCTTCTGGAATGGATTATGGACGAAAACCGAGGTTTGACTGTATTCGTAAACGGACGAATGTGAGCCTTTTTTTAAAGGGCTTTGGGCACTGTGTAGTGTCGGTAAAAGCACTATTTAAGTACATTCCATTTACCAGTCAATAGAACTAACTGTGGCAGATGTCTTGTTCAACACCGCTTAATAATTGAAATTCTTTCACAACAGTAACAAATAGTCCAAAGACTCAATGAATTAAAACTCAATATTTGGATACAGTGCCCACCAGCCACATGTAAAACCTTCACACAAAAGATAGCAGAACCTATTTTGTTTGAACTTTGAGGTTTGGCAAAATATTCCACAAAATATAGTACAACAAATATCCAAATTCCAATCCACTGCATTCTAAGCACTCCTAAATGATGATCATAATAATAAATAATAATAATTCATTTTATTTAAAAGCGCCTTTCATGCCACCCAAGGACACTGTACAGACAATGAGGAAATGCAATATAAAAATAGATAAGAGAAATCATGACAGAGTGTGTCGCTAAAATTTAATTTTTATTATTTTTTTTCCTGATTCAGAGGATAAAATGAGTCTTAGGTACCATTTTCGCCTGCAAATCATATCTGAAGCATAAATAAATTTGGAGATTTGCGTTTTGCAGATGAATCTACATCAGGGGTGTCACTCATTTTAGTTGCCGTTTCACTTGGGGGGCCATCATGACTGAAACCATATAAAGAAGTCAATTATTCAACGATTGTTTAAGTTACTATCACAAGGGGTTTGTTCACAAAAAAATGCATTGAATATATCTCCTATTTATTACAAATGAGAATTAAGAATTTTGGTCGACATTTTCGATAGGATCATGAAAGTTGACACGTTTGAACTGCTTTCGCGGGCCACATAAAAAGATGTGGCGGACCAGATCTGGCCCCCCGAGCCTTTAGTTTGACACCCGTGATCTACATTAAACTGCCTGCTTGCTTTATCACCCGGCATTGATCTGGAAGAAAGATTCGGATCAATTTTGTGTGATTGAGCAGTGACGGGCACTCAAAGCTGACCATAAATCATCTCTTTGGTTCACCCGCAAGACATTTGCTGACGATTGTCCTTAGATGAGTGATGACAACAGACCAAGAGTTGACTTCTCCTCTTAATAAGCCTCATCTCTTACTTTGTGTTTGTCGCTCCGAGATTGCTTCTGGCCTCAGCCACTTTGAAAAGTAATTCGACTCCGCCATATTCAATTGTTTTATTGTGTCATTACGGCACATTCCACAAGGCCTATTAGACTGTAATGGCTGCGGCAAGCCACGTAAGTCCTCGGAAGGCGTACACACCGACGTACGCGCGCACGACCGTGCGCCACACACGCTATTAAATGGCAATGTCGCCAGACGGTGATATGAGTCGATATTACGGCCGAGCGATTTGATTAAGTGCGCAGACACAGCGCGTGTTCGGTCCGACCGCCATCGCTTTCCCATTGGCACCTTATAATCGGAATTAGAGCGCAGAGTCACGCTCGCACAAATAAAACTTGTCTGGCTCCTTGCTTGTGCGGGGAGAGACGGGGAATATGCAGGTGGCGAAAAGGAATCACACCGAAGTAGAAGTACTGATTCAGCTCATTTACGGACAGTGAATATGAATAAGTTTATAAAATGAGACCAAGACAAAACATTTCAAAACTTTTCTTTCAGTGACCCACAACCTGTGCTACTCAACTGGGAAAAAAAATAAAATCACTGTAGGTCTGGTGTTCTTTTGGTAATGAGCAGTGTTGCGTTTGCGTCAAAAAAGACCTTTCGGAATGATGACCCTAAAGTTCAACCTTAGTTTTATTCACAAAAACAAAATCGCCCAAAAATACATAATCACAATGCTGGATAAAGTTTTGAAATTTTTGATCTTGGTCTCGTAAGAACACTTTTGACAACTACTGTAAGTAAAAGTACAACAAAAAAAGTATAGACTCTGAAATGTACTGAAACACAAAAGCAAAAGGTTTTTTGATGACTTGGCACACAAAAACAACTGTTTCCCTCTTTTATTAACGGCTAACATAATTTATGAACTCACCAAAAAAAAAAACGCTAAATTGAAAAAATACACTTTGCATTTATTTTTCCGATGTTTAAGAATTTTTGAAGTTGGTGGTTTTTTTTGTTGTTGTTTTTTTTTTCAGAGACAAAGCATTCGCCACAAATCAATTTTGGAGTTGACGTCAAACAAATTTTAGCCCTAAGATCTCAATCAATGTGACATAATCAATGTACCAATCCTATTTTGACCAAAAAAGGAGTGCAATTCAGAAACCTGTATTCAAATGTAGGGAGTAAACATTTGAAAATCATCAGAAAAAAATAAATAAATATTCAAGTGAAGTCCAGATGCCTTCAACATTGACTTTAAAGTATTTGTGCTTTGTAGCTTCCCACCACTGGGGATATGTCCATGAATTTACAAGAGTAGCACGGTGAGAGCCGAGAAAGCGGAAGAGAAGTCCCGAGGAAATATAATGAGGTGAACGTCTGCTCGGGGAAGAATGATGGATGGTGGAGGACAGGCAGGTGAACGTGAGCATCTACCTGCAGCTCCAAGGCCTGCCTCCTATGCGAAGACACCATGACATCAAATCACCTCCAGCGACTGGGGTACTCAACCACACACAGACACGGGGCGTGCGCGCGCGCACACACACGCACACACAGGCACACACAGGCACACACACACACGCTTAGAGGTGAAAGACTCTCTCTGATATTCAGATTCAAGTGCCAGTTGCTGCTTGATATACACTCACTGGCCACATAATTGGGAACAGCAGGACAATCTAATGAGATCCAGTACAAGCGCTGCATCAAATACTACGACCCCACCACCCCCCCATCCCCCATTTTTTCTGTGCTCAGGCCAAAGCAATTCGGAGGAATCTTGGTTTTCTTAAGTTGAATACAGTAATCCCTCGTTTATCGCAGTTAATGGGGACCAAAACCATCCACGATAAAAAGAAAATCCACGTAGCGACCCCCCCCACCCCATATAGGTACATGTACATGTACATGTGTATAAAAAATATTTATAAGGCCAAATTTAATGGTATACATGCATGTAGAAGTACATTCTGTTGTAATTAACCTTACTTAATGCTGTATACTAATAGATGTATAAGTTAGGTTAGTTTAGTGTATGAATAAAAAAATACAGTTAACATATACATGTAGTACTGTATATGTTGCTCTATGTGACTCACTGTTGTTTTGTTGACTTTTGCAGCTTCTCGCGGACCGTTTGTGGACGGTTTGCGGACTTAATTATTTCTTCCTTTTTTTTTAATGAATTTTTTTTTTTTTAAATCCGCAATGCACTGAAGCCGCAATAAACGAACCGCAAAATAGCGAGGGATCACTGTCAATGTATTTTTCGTCTACATTTCGGATGTCCCGTTTTATGGCGGTTCCTGAATGCACCTCGTCTCTCGTGATGTAGCCGCTAACAGCCACCCAAAGTCTACTTTCCTGTTATGATTTGCCTGGACCCCCTGCCATTTACAGTACTATATTGTGTGTAAATTCCAAAAAGTGAGCCAAATGACTCAATTATCACGTCGTGCGTGATGTCACATCAGTTTGTGCTAACATGGTATTTAGGCTAGTATGCTAGCTAATATTATGAATGAGCCTAATATGAAGATGGCTTGTTTGTGTTGAATACTGTAATTTATGTAACGTTTTTATGTTATACACCTTATGGTATGATATGCTAGCTGCATGGTGCCGGTGCTTTATGGTCCTCTATACTTTAAATGCTTCGACACCAACTTGTGACATCTTTAGGAAATGACAAGCGTCTTCTGGGGTAGGGATCTAAATGATCCACAGATTTGTGCTATTCATGGAAAGGTCATTTTCTTTCCCCATTCATTGTACTCTTTCTTTACAAAGATGATAGTAATGGTCAGCTTTGATTACCATGTGTTAGAATAGTGTGTTTATTTTCATAGTTGTAATTTGCAGTCGCATAAAACAACATTGCATCATACGGAGTTGTTGTTGTGTGTGGTTTTTTTTTTTTACGTCATCATACCATATGAGCAGAATGGATTAGTTCTATCCTATGAGTATAGTCTACGTGTATGTCTGCGTCTTTTTTCTTCTGAGACTTATTCCAGGAAAGATCAACTTCAACAAGGAATGACGTGGGAGGGATAATCTGAAAAGAGAAGCTACTCAAGAAGTGACATGATTAAAGCAAAGACGTTCAAAGCAGTATGACTGCAGTGTTAAGACTGTGTTTCATTCATCAGGGGCTAACTTAATTTTTTCATTTTTCTAACAATTAAACAAACAAAAAAAAAGAGGTGCATCTCTGAAGCCAATCTTTGTCCCATTACGCCTTGTAAATTGACAGCAACGATTGCATTTTTATATATGTTTTTTGCCATTATTGTAAATCGTGGTGAATGTATTGTTACATTTATATGCCATTTAAGAATGTTAAAATGTTACTTTAAACATTTCCCGTTCGGCACCCGACAATGGATTGTTTGTATCCCAACTTCCAATTTGTTTACATTACCTGCTAAGAAAAAGTTATTAAAAAAACTGTGTACCCTAAAATCACCATTGAAGAGCTGATGTAAATATTCAATATTTGCCCAAATTGACGGCAACGTGGCGTTTGAGTTTACATAAATCTCCACAATAATATACTGTTAAACTTCTCCGTGTCAATCAAAACTGAGCATTTTTATCCTGGTAAATGGCAGCATTTTCGAATACAGCTATTGTAGTGAGTCTATTTCGGCCACACTTTAGCTACAGTACAGTATATATAACAATATCAAATTTGCGGGTAAAAACAAGGCAAAAGGAGTCGAGTATGCAAGTGAATGTTGGGTCAATTATAGGACTCTCTTGGGATCAATGGGATATTACATCTGTGTGTCTGAGTGTGTTTGTAAAGAAAGAAAGAAAAAAAAGTTGCTGCATCAATCTTGTTGGGTGTGATCGTTGCTCTTTTTTTTTTTTTTCATAACAATAAAGCTGTGAGCGAGCAGTTTTACAACCAGCATCTGTCACGATTCCTTGACAGATGCTGGTCCTTTTTTTTCCTGTGCCCGGCAGTCATTAACTGGCTGACTTACCGCCTTGCCGCGTTATTGAGAATGTTTTGTTGTGTGCATCCGTCCACATGCGAGACTCCCCTCCGCCTGACAATGTGTGCGGAATTTCACGCCGTAATCGGTCGGGGGACCAGAACACACGGCAAACAAAGCAGAGCACACAACGTTGAATCGGAGGCCTTGGGGCAGGCTCGCCTCACGTACCGAAACACACATTCATCTGGAAGTGGAATATATAGGATCAAATAAGCAGTGGAGTTCAGTTCAGATTGGTAAAAGGAAAAAAAAAAAAGTACAAGATTGTACCTTAACGGCAGGGGTTGGCAACCCCAAATGTTGAAGGAGCCATATTGGACAAACCCCCCCCCCGAAAACAAACATGTCTGCAGCCGCAAAAAAACAAACGCTTTCTATAAGCCTTGTAATGAAGGTTGTATGCATGCTGTATGTATCTATATTAGCCTACTATCAAAATGACTAAATTGGCTACAAGTACTATATCTTTCACCCCCCCCTGCATCCTGTAGAGTAGGGGTGCCCAATCTTTTTTGACCGAAGATCTACTGTTCGATCAACCAACCTCCCCCAATCGACCCGTTACCGCACACGCATGCCTACCTACCTTCGTCGAGATCAGACGCGGAAACATTCAACGCACTTTTGCAGCGTGCTAACTACGTAGCTGACGTGTACCGTTTTAAAATGCTTCTATCGGCCCCCCAGATTCCTATTCTTCGCCAGTACCCTCGATGAATTGTACATGAAAGGCCGTTTTTTGTTTGTTTGTTTTTTTTGCAACAGCCACCTGCCTGGCATCACGTCCTGCTAATAGAAACCTGTGTCGCAGGCTATGTCAAATCTTCGTTGACAGAAATGTTGAAATTTAAATTGTATTCTACATATTTTTACACCATTGGAAAACATCAAGAATGTTCGCGTCATATTTTTCCTCCTACATAAACCATATTAAAACAAAAAATATTTTTGAAAAAGCTTCAGGGAGCCACTAGGGCGGCGCTAAAGAACCGCATTCGGCTTTGTCACCGTGGGTTGCCGACTGTAGGGGTAAAATACATTTTGACCGGGAGTTCACTCCAAGGCACCGATTTTGTACCCTTGACGTTTCCAGCTTGGGAACATGTCTTTATACATACATTTATGTTATTGTCCAAAGATTGTCCCACTGTGATACATTATTGTAGCTTGTAACTTTTTGTCATTGAGGTCGTGTGCTTTTCGACCCTTGACATTTGACTTGATACAATGGGAAATGACCTGCTCTTGTTTTGTCCATGAAAGGAAACAAATAGTCACTGTCGAGACAAAACATTAGGTAGGTCCAGATCATCATGGACTGAACCTGAAGGGGTAACATGACTTGGCACTTGGGCGGCACCCTCTGAGGTTGTTTTGCAACATAGAGTCAGTCTAGTCATATGCAGCTAAAACCGCATCGACAATCAAGACTTGGAGTTGAGGGGAGAGTCAAGGTCAACCATTTTGGAGCAGGAGCCAAGTCAAGGACAAGATTTTGGGAGCTAAAGCGTTGGGAGGTTAGACCGAGTGAAGAATGAGACTTTGGAGCTGCAGCCCAGTCAAGACGGAGACTTTGGAGCAAAGGCTTTGGAGAATTTCAAGTCATGACGGAGACGTTGGAGTCGAGCTGGAGTGAGGAACAAGACTATGGCATTAAATCTGAATCGGAGAAGTACTTTGGCACAATTGCTGAGTCAGGAAAGGTCAAGTCAGGTTTGAGGCTTTGCGGCAGAGGCGAAGTCAAGACCGAGGCTGAGTCAAAAATCAGATTTTGGAGCTGAGGAGAAGTTAAGACCAAGACTTGTAAGGTGGATCCCAGTCAAGAGTTTGGAGGGGTGGCAAACTCAAGACACCAACACCTTGGAAGGTGAGGTCGAATCAACACACCAGAACCTTTTAGTGAAGGCCAAGTAAGGAACAAGAAGGCTGAGGTTTAATCAGTCCACCAAGACCTTGGAATTGAAGCCGAGTCAAATCCAAGACTTTGGAATTGATGCTGAGCTATGTGATCTGTAACGGAGCACTTTCTGACACCCAACCCACATGAAACTGTACATAACGTGTCGGGCTAAAAAACGTGTTGATTGGGTGCCAGAGAATCCTTTCATCCATGCAGCAGCAAAGGAATCGAGTGACTCGCCAATGAGCCCGCGTTCATTTACAGTAATGAATCCAATTAGCAGCAATCACATGTGTTTTGTTGCCGACGCTAACATCCGTCGGGTTTCTCCTCGTGGGGCCACTGAGGATTAGCATGCACGATGCTTAAAAAATAAAACAAAAAATAATCATCTGAAACATGGACACATTGAGATGGAAATCTGCACGATCTCGCACTGGAGCGAATGCCCCCAAAAAAGCTTAAAAGTCTAAAAATATACCGCTTGTCTCCGCAAATGGACAGAACGACTGATATGCATATGAATGGTACGCGCGGGTCCTGCGAGTATCAAAGACCATGCACACCCAGAGCCGCAGTCCAGCAGGCCCTGCAATAAACACTTGGCATTAGAATGCATCAATGGTGCACAGGAATGGAAGCACGCGGGCTTTCATAGCGCCCAAAAACCACCTACCGCCTCCATCTTTACCCCCCCCCCCCTTTTTTGGTCCATCCCAGACACCCTCTGCCCCCCCCCAGGAAGCCTCTTTAACCGTGACCAGAACTCAAAACTGCAAAGACCGTAACAACACAGACACCCAAGACCAGACAGGCATTGTTGTGTGTGCGCGCGTGTGTGTGTGTATGTGTGTGTGTGTTGTGCGACAATTAGTTCTGAGTGTCTGCTCTAGATGCCGTTTGGCTCCGTGGGGCCATCAACATTCATCCCGCCACCTCACTGACTAACTTAGCTTAATGGAATCAAACTTGGCCCATCAAACACGTGTCAGCGCATCAGTGTTGGGCCCTGTGTGTGAGTGTGTTGTGCGGCTTATTTGTCAATACCCAGAGAGTCATCTTGAGTATTGGAGAGAGTGAGCTGAGGTAGTAAGGGGGAGGGGGAGGGGGGGGGGAAGCTCCCCTTGCCCTTTTTCTTTCTAATTACAAATGACAAATCTGCTGCTGAGTCGGTCTGGCACCTGACGATGCATGATAACCTCCCGGCACTCTGCAGAAACACAACCAGGGAATGCAGTCTGTGTGTGTGTGTGTGTGTGTGTGTGTGTGCACTGACTGACAGATTAAAACAAGACCAGGACATCAAACAGCATCTTGGCCCTCGCCTCTGATTCTCCGTGACAAAGCATGACGTCCACTGCCAATATTACAGCTGTCTTCACTGCAACTTTAACTTTCCCTTCAGTTACTTTTTCTTCATTGATTTTTTTTTTCTTCCCCCCTCCACATTCCTCTTCCTCACTCACTCCCATCCTCTGGCTCTTCTTCATCATATCCAAAGGGGAAAAAAAAAAAAAAACAAGAGCATCAGCCATTTTTTCTCAGGACCAGGATTGCAAGAGTCGGGTAATTCTAAAAACATCCCACGGGAGTATAAAGATTTCGCAGGAACGAAGGGGTCATTTGCCAAATTGCATTTTAAAGCTAATTGAAGGATGTTTTTTTTTTCATGGACAAAGCAGTTCTTGACCACATAATTGTACGGCTGAAATCCTTTCCCACACTTCATATCACTTAAGTTCACTGAAGTCTGCACTGAAATACATCTTTTCTATTCAACATTGATGTTCAAGTCGGGTTCAATGACAAAACTTGATTAAAGCGCTCATATATAAAATTGGAAAATAGATCAAGTCAATAAACTAAGTTGAAAGCATTATTTTGAGTACAAGAAAAAAAATGGATCATTTGTCGAAAAATAAAAGCGGTTAAAATAGCGACTATAAAATGAAAATGACCCCAAATATTTTGGAAAAAAATACAATTAAAATTTGTAATAAAAATAAATAAATAAAAAGTGCAAACACCAATGTGAAATTCCTTTTTTGGAAAATAAAGTATGAAAAAAACTTGTTGTAGTATGGTAAAAAGTACAATAAAATGTTTCAACGCGTCAAGAAAATAAGATATGAATATTCAAAATAAGATATAAATAATAAAGACCAATAAGTATTGCAGAAAGTGATTACTCACCCCCCCAAAAATTGGTTGAATTAAGTTAAATTGAAAGAATCACATTAAAAAAAAAAATTAAATTAAATTAAAAAAAATAATAAAATAATAATAAATACAAAAAGTATTCAGAAGTAAAATACAAATGGAAAATGATTTTTCATGAAAAGTGTGATTACACTTTACACAGAAGTACTGAAAAATAAGATTTGAATAACAACAAGTAAATTAAATACCCCAAAAAATGCCATTTTAAAAGATGAACCTGCATGATTTCCCAGTCATGAATAGTTACGAAATCCCCCATCTTGATTCCTGCTTTCTTTTGCTGTTCCGACTCGTGTCTGTTTGTTACATTGACCGATATCCTCCGCCAGCTTCAGAAGAATCACGCAAACCATCGACACACCCACATAACTTATGTCACGCAATGCGAAACAACCCCGCGCGCCTCCAAAAGTTTTGATCTTGATTTTTAGTACTGCCTGTTAAAAACTATCACTGGTCTGGAACACACATAATGATCTAGTCAGCAAGTCGAGATGTGCAAGTAGTTATTCATGCTTCACTGATCTGGGAGGGGGGGGGGGGCCCGGAGTCTAGCAATGGGACGGCGGCAGCTGCGATGCTGCTGACGCTCCCACCAGCCGGCTCTCCGCAGTCATTACACTATCACGCAGATTGCTTGTTAAATATTCACACAAATGATCCGCCGGCTCTTGACTGTTAATTGAGAACAACCGATGGCATTCACATTAGAACGAGATATGGGCTTTGACCCCCCCCACCTCCGCGGTACGTTTCAATCCGAACCTTCGACAGTAACATCCCGCTTTGATTACCGTTGAAGCTAAATGAACCACACCGATAACATTTTTGTTCAATGAATGTGCGTCGGACGGTCTAAAATGGATCTCATGAGATTGTTCCAGTGCGCTTAACGTTGTGCTATTCGTTGTCGACTGGCAGACGGGACACCGAACTTGTGCAATATTGTGAAATGTAGTCAAGCAGCTGTGCAGGGAAGCAAAACCCCGCCAAGGCACGCAGGCTAAATTTTTGTCCCGAACATTTTGTTTTAATGACCGCAGGTCGGCGAGCCTCCTTCAGGGATCACCATCGGGGAGCGGCTGTCACCAAAAATTAATAGGCCCGTGCTGCACCTCTGCACAGCGGGATCAGGCTCAATTGGACTCGTGTAATCCAGTAAGAACTGAAATCAGGTCATGAAAAGGAAGAAGAAACGCAGATCTAGTTTGTGTCCTCAAAAAATAGGTACGCATTCTTCTAGCGTAAATGTTTTGTCTCTTTCATCTCTAACTGCTTCAAACCACAAAGCGTATGCACAAAAGTGGTTAAGATTGAAAGACTGTCTGTGTCGTATGTGTTGCGTTGTATTATTTTGTTATTATGTGATTATGACTTCAAGATGGCTGCCTTTACAGCGGCTCCTATACTTTTTGTTCTTCGACTTTCTTCCTTCTATAACTTTGCTGCTGTAAATTGGGAATTTCTCCATTGTGAGATGGATAAAGGTTTTCTTATTCTTAACCTTATTTTGCACCCTAAATCACGGCAAACATAGGACTATTTTTGACGAAAGAAAAGCTGTCATAAGGCGCTACTCCAAGTACTTGTCGTTTGTTAGATTGCGGGTATGGACCAGACTATTCATTGATTTTCCGATCCGCTTATCCTCACAGGGGTCATGGGTGTGCTGGAGCCCATCCCAGCGGTCTTTGGGCAGTAGGCGGGGGACACCCTGAACTGGTTGCCAGCCAAAGGGACAAAGACAAACAACCTGCTCACATTCTAGGGATAATTTGGAGTGTTCAATCAGCGCCATACTGGGAGAAAAACCAAAGTATGAAAACTCCACACAGGAAAGCCGGAGCCAGGATCGAACCCACGACCTCTGCACTGTGAGGTCGACGAGCTAACCACTGGACCACTGGGCCGCCAGCACCAGACTAGTTCCACATTTTTTTAAGTACCGTATCGTCTTTGTTTAGTCATTTTCATTTGAAATTTTCATTTGTCGAGTGAGTTGGACTTTTCGTTTGGTATTCTCGGATTAATCACTCCCTTGCCTTTTGCAAGCGCTTTTTGTTAATGTATTGTTTTTTCCTGGTTATTGTTGACCGGCGATTTCTGTTCCTATTTTGTCGGTGTACTTTTTCTAAATACATATTTTTGTTTCAGAGTTTTTGTTTGTTGTCTACGTTTGTGGAATCCGATCGCTTTTCAGTTTGTGACACAACTGTCCGACCCCAATTTTTTTGTTCGTTTTGTTTTCCAAATTGCATTCTATGACACCGCCATGTCAATAGCAACTTGATTAAATGTTCATCCCTATTTCATCGACCCAAGTAAGAGGCGTCAGACGCGAGTCCGTCCCAAAGGAAGGCGTTTCATCCCGTTTCCACTCCGCATTGAATCCGCATTGACTCCCTTTTGAATGGCGGCGTGAAAGCACGGGGCACCGCTAACCAGGAGGCACTAGGGCTCGCCGCGCTGCTCCTTGGCGGCAGAGAGGCGGCCTGGCATTGATATGGTAATGCCAGAGACGTTGAGAGAGCCGAAGCTTTTGGGAGCTCTGTGATCGGGTCCGTCCAAAAAAAAAAAAAAAAAAAAAGGGACAGATCTCCAGGGCATTGTGATCGCACCACCACAGTCAAGGCCCTGAGCGATCAGGATAAGCCCGTCCGCGTCGCTTTAGTCCTGTCACTCACGCGCTATTGTGGTCATGGTGAGCGGCCATTTTCATCACAATTGACCTCAGCTTTGGCAGTTCGGTTCCGCAGGGCACCTCCTCTCGCTATTCTTCTCTAGCCTCCCCTTTTTCCTCTTTGCCCGCCGTCATTGAATTTTTTTTCCCCTGTCTGTCTTGTTGTGTTCTTTTTTTTTTTTTTTTTGGGTGTCCAGGAACAACAAATGCTGAAAGATGCGGCCGATGCACAGTGCAATGTACCAGTCGCCTACGCGGCTGTTAGAGAGCCTTTGATTATTTCAGCTAATACTGTGGAAAAAAATCCAACACATAAGGCAGAAAGGACATTTGAACCCACTCACGGAGTGGGTGGACCGAGTCAGGCAGTGTTTTTATTTAATTTGGCCTTAACCAACAAAGGACCGTTTGATGTCACTTATGGTACATTCGGTGGAAGTCTAATTCAGTGATTCCCAACCGGGGTGTGGTGGCTCCGAGTGGGTAGCCCAAAAATTTCACTCAGTAGGAGTACTGTGACGTCAAAGTAAAAAGTAGCCCTCAAATACAGTCAAACCTTGGTTTTCGTCCATAATCCGTTTTCAGAAGGCTCTTCGAAAACCGAATTGTTCGAAAACCGAAACCACGCTCTTTTGAAAATAAAAATGTTTACTGAACACGTCTGCTCACAATGGAAAGCAACCTGAGGAAGCGTCACTTCCTCGTCTACCCGAGGAAGCGTCACTTCCTCGTGTAAGGAAGGCGAGAGGAGTCAAATGGTGCATTCAAGTGCGCTCAGTTTTTCGAGAACCGAAATTTGTTCGTCATCCGAGGCATAAAAAACTCGAAATTTTTGGTCGACAACCGAATTGGTCAAGAACCGAGACGTTCGAAAACCAAGGTTTGACTGTAACTATTTTCTTACTCCTTTTTGAACATCAAACCAAATGAATAAAATATGGAACTGCAAATTCAGATTTTGCCAAACAATATCACTTAATTTAAAAAAAAATCTTGATACATTAACGAGCTGTTCTAGTAGGCTTTTTCTGACCATTTCCCCCCTTAAAAGACGCCTGAAGTGTTTGTGCTCACACTTACTCAAATTTCCAACTACAGTCAAACCTCGGTTTTCAAACGTCTCTGTTCTCAAAAAAATCGGCTTTCGGCCGAAAATGTTGATTTTTTTATGCTTCGGATTACGACCAAAAATCGGAAGTGACGCTTCCTCGTGTAGCGTTCCATTGTGAGCAGACGTGTTCAATAGTTTTTTTGTTGTTGTTTTTTTTCAAAAAGAGCGTGGTTTCGTTTTTCGAACAAATCGGCTTTCATACAGCCTTCTGGAACGGATTATGGATGAAAACCGAGGTATGACTGTATTCATATTTCCCTTCACCTGTCACAAGATCTCCCAAGTACTTTTGGAAAATGACATGATGGTCCAATGAAACAAAGGCTGAACATTATTAGGTTGGACTTTCAAGGTTCAACCGTAATTGTATGTCAGTGTAGCTCGTTGCTCTAATTTCTATGATCAGCTTTGTGGGTGTGTGTGTGTGAAGGTGGGGGGGATTGGGGGGACAACATTAAACTCCCTTGAGAGTGGTAATGACAGCATTTGTCCTTGCATATACTGTGTGGGCTATGTGTGTGTGTGTGTGTGTGTGTGTGCGTGCATCTATGGTGAGTATGGAAGAAAATGAAACGAGAGGTTGAGGAGGAGTATGCATATTTATGGGTGTGATACATGTGGGTAAAGTACGTGGGTGGTAGGGTTGTGGCTGACGGGTATTCACATGCTCTCCTTCACTCACACACACACACACACACACACACACACACACACACACACAATATATATGCACATATTAGGGATGGGAGGAGTGTTTGCCTGGCTGCATAAACTCTGCTTCCTCCACACAACACATTCTATTCCACAACATCTCCCTCCTCGCCACTATCTTAACTTCCCTTTCTCCCGGGAAGTGACACAGAATTCTTTTTGAACCAGGGTGCATTCACTTCAACAAAGCCCCCCCCCCCAGCCCTCAGCCCCCCTTCCACCAGAACCCACATGTATCTTACCAGCACCCAACACACACACACACACACACACCACACACACACACACACACACACACACACACACCCCACAACCTCCCACTTCCGCCCGTCAGGCATGCGCGGTAAAGACAGCGCTCACCTCCTGCGGGGCCAAGCTTGGACTTTAATTATGCAGACGGCAAAGAGAGACGATACATTCTCATTCATATGCCGTCTTACTACGGCAAAGAATCACATATTTCCACGCCTAGAAGCACGGGGCGGGGGGGACAGCGTGGGTGTTTGCACTTCGGCCAGCTAGTATCGCTCGCTCAAATGCACAGCTGCTGACATTTACACAGGGAAGAAATCAAACCAAATGATGCTACAAGGTGCACAGACGCACACATGGACCCACACAGCTGGCTGTGCGGGTCGGAAGGGGTGGCGAGGGGGAGCGAGGGGGGTGGGGGGTTTGCAGATGATGATTTATATGATGATATACATCTGTAGCAATGTGATTTGCATCCCAGCCAATGTTGCATATCAATGGACCGGGGGATAGCGTTTCATGGCGGTAATGTTATTTTGGCTTCACTCGCACAGTTATTTTCACAGGAGTGAGACCTCATTTATTCACAAGCCATCTCTGGAAAAATATATTATTTCAATTTATGGTTGCCGTTATGGATATGCGCATGCCATATTATGGATCCTGACTGGATCATTTTTCTTTTCAGTCATCAATTGCAAAAAAAAAAAAAAAAAAAGAACTAAAGTCAGAGAACAGATGAAGACGATATTTTCAGACCAGGCAATTTTCAGACCAGGCAGTTTTCATACGGAGTAAAGTATCGGTAAATATCCCATGGACACATGAGCAACACAAAATACGCCATTGTATGATCGCAAACGTGAATCTAAAAACCCGTCGGCACGAAATGTGAGCCACTTTCGCAATCAATTAAATTGAGGTTGAGGATCTGACGATTTAGACTGCCGCTTGCATAAACTCATTCACTCCCAAAGACGTTTTTAAACGTCTTTTCAGACTTGGTCCAGAATTGGCTGGTATTGAATGAGTTAAGAAGAAAGACACCGCTGCTGGAAAAAAAACATCTCTTTTAAACAATGGGAATTTCGAATAAAATGAAAGGGCTTTCAATGAAGAAAAATGCACAGTAATGGCAAGAAATGAGTGGGAACAAATCTGATCTGGCGTGCGCGCAGGCAATTGACAAAAACATTTAGTGTATTAGTGTGGAGGCCACACCATTTGATGTTTTTAATACAATGTTCACTTTGCAACTGAATCGTTGCTCTGTATTATTTATAAAATATGTAACAGTGCATTTGGTCCAACACTCAACTTATGTCCCAAATAAGGAGTCAGTTTGTCACGATCAGGAGGGATGGGCGAGAAAACACTGATACCGGGTTTAGGTATCGGGCTGATATCAGCCTTTGTTTTAGGTATCGGGTACACATGGAGGCTGCCGATACCGGCCAACAATACTTAAGGCAAAGAAAAAAATGACATAGAGCAGGGGTGTCAAACTCCTTTCACATTGTGGGCCATGTACGGACTCGGTAGATGTCAAGTGGGCCAAACCATTAACATTTTACCATACTGTGCTATGAATCACCGAAATATCTCTTTCCTTTGTTTTGGTCTCAAGAAGCATTGATTGGCACTTTCATATAATTTACTGCGTTGGTGACAGACTGAGACTGCTGTTTTCTTCCCCGATCAAAACAATGTTGTCTTCTACTGTGATCAAAACAGCGGATAATCCACACATTGCATTTTATTTAAAATATTCATTCTGTGTCTTTAATGCATTTTTTTTCACTTATAAATCATCGCGCGGGATCAAACCTCCTTGGGGGCCGGTTCCGGCCCGCGGGCCGTATGTTTGACACCCTGACATTGAGTAAGGCGCTATACTGTAGCACTTTGACACATTGGCATCATCCTCATCATCTGCAACGGAAAGAACAGTTTTGTTCTTGTAGTTTAGTTACATGTGTTAAACAAATTGTTGATATCAAAAATACCAAAAGATATATTGGAATATTCAAAAGAATGAATACTGGCATCGGTTTGAAGAAAAGTGTCATCAATGACACCTAATTATGAGCAAATGTAACCCTCTGAATCAGATGACCAGGCTTCGTGTCCCACTGCGGGCGAAAATGTAAAAATGGCAACTGATGGGAGGGATGTTAATCTGCTGGCTGGCTACTGTTGCGCTGCCCTTGAGCAAACATCTCCCATCTCAAGAGGCCCTCCCTCTCAGTCTGACATCTCTACTTCCACGCCTGCTTGTGCGTTTTGTTATTAAATTGTGCTGTGCAACACAAACTCTACAGTACAGCTGAGAGTCGAATCCCCCCCCCCCCTTGAGGGACTATGATGAGTATAATACATGCATTAAAATAAAAAAAAAATCCATCAACCAAAAACATTAATTTGTTATAAGTAAGTTAATTTCCGCAGTGACAACAACAAACCCGCACGCGTGCAAATGCCAAAAGTTTTGTGTTGCGGGATTTATCGATTCCAGGACGGGAAGCCAAAATCCTTAATCCTTCATAAACAATCAGAGAAAAAAAAATCTATGAAATAACACACACACGCACACACACAGTAGCGATGGACTGAACGGATGAGAGACTTGAGAGTCGTGCGATGGAGAGCAAGGAGAAAGAGGAGGAAGTGATGCAGAGAAGCCAACATTAGGGCTATAAAGGAAGAGGATTGTGTGTGTGTGTGTGTGTGTGTGTGTGTGTGTGTGTGTGTTTGTGTGCGTGTGTGTAGGATGACACTGAATCCAGCACTAACACAAACAGACAGCAAGAGCGACAACAAAAGAAGAAGAAGAAGAAGAAGCATGCTGAGACAATGGCACAGCGCGGATGAGTCCAAGATGCGCTAAACGATCATGTAAAAAGTTGTGTTCCTAATTACAAACAACATCTTGGTTGTGTGCCATCGGGGCGATTGTGCGGCGAACGTTTCACGCACAGCACCCTGGCCTGTGACTTGTTAAAACCCGACATTGAAACAAGGTCATAATTCACTTAGCCATATCCCAATTTCCGCATAATTACCAGTCCATTCCGTTCGGAGGAGAAGAAAAAAAGAAAAAAGAAAAAAAAGCTCCGACAGACACATTAACTCCGTGATGTGCGTCATTATGGCAATGAGTGCGGTTAAAAAGCTTTCAGCGTCGGCCTCTTTGTGACAGCTCAAATGGATAAAACCTCAATTAAAGACGTCGGCTTTTTCGGCGGGTGGAATCGGCATACTGGGTGTTTGTTGACTGGAGGACCTCCTTTGCCCTCATAACCAAGTGTCGCTCAAAATTGCTCCGCTCTTTCAGACTCTATTAAGCAGATAACACAAAGACATACAGCTGAAGCTCAGAATCTGAATTCCTCCCCCAAATTGGAGCATATGAAATTCCACTGACATTTTCCAGAAAGCATTGGAAGCAATTTCTTTGCCTTTTTTTAATTGATCCGAATCCATCCTTATAAATCACAGAAATTCACTTAAAAGACCAACTTTCCAGGTGTAGCTTGCTTTTGAAGCCTACTGTTTGAATCACTGTTTAATTTCTGCCGAACTGCTTATTGCTGTCGAGTGAGTTCTGTTTGAGTTCACTGCCGGCACGCAGCGCTCATATCTCAAATTTTTGGTTGCAAGTCAATGCAAAAAAACCCCCCAAAAACATAAAAATAGCTGAACGACTACCTCGCAAGTGGTGCTACCTATTTCTCAGGACGATATGGCCTAAATACACAAGGACCAAAAAAAGAAGTTCGAGATGTCCATCCATCCATCCATCCATTTTCCGATCAGCTTTACCCTCACCAAGGTTACAGAGGGTGCTGGAGCCAATCCCAGCTGTCTTTGGGCAGCAGACAAACGACCATCCACGCTCACACTCACATCTCAGGACAAATTACGGTGTTCCATTTATGTGCCATGCATGTTTTTGGAATGTGGGAGGAAACCAGAATACCCGGAGAAAAGCCACGCAGGCATGGGGAGAACTTGCAAACTCCACGTAGGAAGGCCGGAACCGGGATCGAACCCATGACCTCTGCACTGGGACATCGACGTGCCACCGTGTCGCCCCAAGTTCAAAATGTGTATCGCAAAAGTAGTTACCGTAATTTCTGGACTATAGAGCGCACCTGATTATAAGCCGCACAACTACATTTTTAAAGGAAAAAACATTTTGTACACACATAAGCCGCACCTGTCTATAAGCCGCACGTGCCCATATTGTTACATGAAATATTTACAAAGAAAGACGGTACACAGGCGGCCTCATATAAAGACTTATATGGAAGACTGCGGCTTCATTAAATAAGCCGCAGAGTTGAAAGAATGTGACGGCTTATAGTCCGGAAATTACGGTAATTTGTTTTTTATGTGGAGACTCGACTTTCAGGAATGCACCGCAAATATCAACCCGCACGGCTGTTTTACCGTTTCCAAACTTTGATTCATATCGTTAACAGTGCTCACTGATTTTCACTTGTACAAAGTATAACAGGTCAAATATGACTAAAAAAAAACGTTAATAAATCTTAAGGTGGCCCCAATTTAGACCAGCTTATTCCTATTTCAATTATTTCCCACGGGAAACGTTACATCCAAATTAAGGGGCATCCTGAAACAGATTGTGTGCAACCTTTCAGTTTCCACCGTGCCCCCATTAAGAGTCATTAAGTTGCACCTCATGCCGTGCAGGTGGCTTGGACGACAAACGTGTACGTTCCTCGAGAGGATAAGCCCTAATTGCGGTGTCGCTAGGCTTTATTAACACAAGCCCGGCTGTGCTGTTTTGTGACCGGGCTCAGCGTCAGACTGCAGATTCGCCATCATTAGCCCGCGCGGCAGCGGCAAACACGCCATATGCACGTCTGCTGTGGGCAGAGGCGTGTAGAAGCTCAAAGAGCGGTGGCGAGGAGGAACACCCGCGCACACGCGCGCACACCCGCGTGTATATACGTCCGCATTATATATTTATTATGTTATGTCGAAAAGTGCTTTGAAAACAGGTTGTAAACAGCATGGCCTTGTTAGTAGCAACTGATTACGACAGCATTGACTTACAACAAGCGTGTGTGTGTGTGTGTGTGTGTGTGTGTGTGTGTGTGTGTGTGTGTGATTTGCCTTCAGCCCTTTGGTGTGGGATTTGTTCTCTGTGGGCAGTTTGTTCAAATTTAACACATGGGTGGGGAAGATAAATTTCCATTTCACCCCACGTTTCGGCTAAAACGCGGCAGATAACAAAAGGGGAGGGGAGAGGCGGTCAGTCGCCGATTTGGCTGTCAGGGGTGGGGAAAAAAGAGGGGATTTATTTGCTGCAGGCCATGTGTTGTTTTTTTTTTTACCGATATACATTTAGCCTTTTGCATGACTAGTGAAGGCATCGAATAGATGTGGTCATCCCTCTTTTTTTTTTCGAGGCATTTTCAAAATGCACAATCCATCTTTTCTGTCAAGCTCTGCTTCGACGACAACAATATTGTCCGGTTGTGATAAAAATGCTCTTCGGGTACATCTATATATGCAGCGTTCCACCGAATCAGTACCATTTGTCTCCTCAGGAAAGAAATGTATAAATAATCGTTTTTTTTCACTCCTTTTTACGCAGACCATGCCGGTCATTGATCTGAGATTTCATATTTATAATTGTAATGAATTAAAACTATTCTGCATATTGGGAAAGTAGATCGATAGATACAAAAGAGACACAATTTATTGCCTGCCTGCTGTTTCTAACATGAGATTTTACCATGAAGTATGTTGATATAAATTCTTTGGAAATGTTTGGTTTAGTTTACACTTTGGTTTTACTCCCAAATATGTTTTATCACCCAAAAAAAATGTTTACAATTATCCAGGGAGTACTTGGTTGAGGACAGAGTTCACTTATTATGATGACAGTCAGAATGCACCGTATGCTATCACTAACCTATGCTAATGCGGTTGTTAACTCATAATTGCAGTAAATATTTGTATGAAACACACTTTTAGACCATAAATATAACATTATTAATAGTAAAGAAGGCAGTATTTAGGTGCGCCTTCTTGTCCTGTGTGACTTCCTATTCGTACGCCGCTACACAAAACTAATCAGTTGCATACCGTTTGGAACCTTGAAATCTAGACTGCCGAAAACTAAGGCTCAAGTATCAAGATGATACCGAATCAATTATGGACCGGCTGGACCCCTTTGTTTCCTAAGTGCTTAAAGTGCTCGTGTTATTTCCACACATGCAGTACTTGAGGACTGTATTGTATGCCACTGGGCTCTGGCACTCCAAAGATTCCCAGAGACGCACTTCAAAATCTTGGAGAAAGTCTTCCCGGAGGAGCTGTGATACTTTAGCTGCAGAAGCCCAACTTCCTCAGTAAAATTTCAGAATAAAAAAAAAATGGCCTGATTTGTTCATATATTGTCCTGCGATGTCCTTGAATCAGTCACTTGCTCTCAATTGTCATCCAATCAAGGGTGCAGATCCAGATTTAACAGCCTTTACATTATTTAAAACTTCTGAGCAACGTTTTGAGTTCAAAGCAATCACAGTGAGCATTGGACATCAATACTTCATTTTCACTGAAGTGCTTCTGATGAGTTCCTCATCAGCACGGGAGAGGAATGAAACAGTCAATTAAGACCAAGTCGAGCAGGCTTCTTCAGGCTTTCCTTATTATGCACATCAATGTGGGTGTTTTTTGTGTGTAAGTGTGCGTAATATAGGACTTGTTGAAGAAAAAGTTAATCAAATGTGACGGAAGGGGCATGCAAAAAGGATATTAAGTGCACACTAATATATATATACATGTGTGTGTGTGTGTGTGTGTGTGTGTGTGTGTGTGTGTGTGTGTTTACGGCAGCTGTTTTGTAAAGTGTGGGAAAATGCGGCTTCGGTGTCAGTGTAACTTTCAATCCACTCATTTTGTAAACCGTTAATCCTGTTAGGGTCATGGAGGGGGCTGACTTAGGGCAAGAGGCGGGGCCACGGGAATTATCACCTGTCAATCAGAAGGCTGACATTAAAAAAAACAAAAAGTAGCCTTAAAATGGCACAAATATACAAACTAGTTTCCTTAACTTTTTCCAGCTCAAGACCTAAATTGGAAATACTGTTCCTGTACCAGCAACATATCATCGACTTATACAGTACATACATATCTGTTAAAGCCATTTACTTTTACTAAGTTGCTGTGTGTGTGTGTGTGTGTGTGTGTGGCAGTGGCTGAGAGAAGTGATTCCCAACCACTGTGGGAAATTATCCAGTTCTGTTGAATTGGTCCAAAAAATCTTTTCTTTTCTTTTTTTTTTTTTTTTTAAACGACAGACCATATTTTTGTTCATCTATCTGCTGTATGCCAGTGACGGAAATGCTCTGCCACTAACACCACTCATCATTTTCCCACTATATATATTTTTGGGGACATTTTTGTTGGTGGTCTGCCACATGACACTCGCGGCGACCCGATCAAAAAATGTACCATCTTGATGATCTTCCCATGCGGTTATAAGATGGTGACAGAAGACAAAATTCAAACTCCTCCCCTTGGGTGTAAAGTTTAGAAGTCGAGACGATGACTTTCTTGCTCGCCTTTCCTCATCTGACATCCAAACGGGGATGCGCGCAGGGCGAACAAGACCACTGTGTCTTATTATGCCAACAGGAGTCATCCATCACACAGGTGTGTTCCCTGTTGTCTCTAATTAATGGCGCCCGGGTGCAAGTGTCTGCGGCACACAAAAACTTCCCGAAAACCCAAACGACTCCGTGCTTCGCACGCTGCAAGGCCTTATTATTTGTGACTAATGACCGCTCGCATGGCTGGATCTATATAACTGCTATGATGATTGCTGAGCTTGTGCGTGTGTGTGTGTGTGTGTGTGTGTGTGTGTAAGGAGGTACTGAAATCTGAAATCTAGCAACAGTGCAAAAAGTCCATGATGGATGGCTTGTACATACTAATGCATGCGCAAAAACACATACGCCACAAGATAGTGTGTGAGTAATAGTCTCCTTTGTGCACATATTCATAAATGTAAATGATGTTTTGCTAAGTGGGGCTGGGAGACGGATTGTTTGCGTCGCTGTCAGGAGGCCGCTTGATTGGATGGTTTCATGTCTACGGTACACCTCTCGACAAACACATCAACGCTATTCTGTTACGTAGAGCGTGTGAATGAATATATGCCTTGGTCAAACGTGAACAACATTATTATCATGCCCCCTGCTGCCCTTTGCTTTCCTTTAATTAAACATAACACAATTGTGACTCTAGGAAAGGTCAGGTTAGTTAGTTTATTCAGTAGATCCGTCTTTTAACATTTGTTCTCGTTAGGCTTGCGCGTTACTGGAGACGATCCCAGCTGACTTTTTGGCGAGAGGCAGAGTACATCCTGGACCGGTTGCCAGTCAAAAACAGACAGAGGTGGGTGGAGTAGAAAAAGTAATTGAGATAAAACTTTAAAATGACTCAATAAAATGGTAAAATGCAGTACTCCAGATGATTACTTGAGTAAAAGTAAATACTACTGCAAGTAACTAAACTACTGAAGTACTGAGTACCTAGTGAGTAATTTCGGATTATTTTTCGATTACACTCATATCTTAAGGCACCGCTGTGCAGTAATATAATAACCTTGTCTGGCAATTTTCAAGGTACCCAAAGACGCTTGGTCACCATCATATAGTTGCTCACAATCTATTGTGTTGTGAATCTCTTTATCGTTTGTGTCTGCATGGGAGTACTAGACTTCCGTTGGTGGCCAAGTCGCACAAATGAGAAGCAGCCACAATGAATTTATCATGAAACACTAACTGTTGAATTCTTTACATACTATTTATTTAGTTATAATAGATAGATAGATAGATAGATAGATAGATAGATAGATAGATAGATAGATAGATAGATAGATAGATAGATAGATAGATAGATAGATAGATAGATAGATAGATAGATAGAAGTCCAAGATTATGTGTATTATTTTCCCTATTAAAAGTTCATTACAAATGCTTTTCTTGAGTTTTTAGGGGAATCAGGAACGGATTAATGGCACATCAATTCATTTCAATGGGGAAAGATGATTTGTGATGGGTCTTACAAGTAAAGCGTGGTCAGGCAACAAATTCAACTCTTATCTCAAGGCACCATTGTATGTGCACAAAAATGGCTTTTACAAAGTTTGTCCTCATACATACAAGATGCAAACCACTGAAACCAGCATGTGTGATGTGACTTCATACAAACACACCAAAAAAAGGAATCGTTTTTAACAATACTAAATTAAGAGACATCACCAGATAGCCAGTATGCAAATTAGTAAGCTGCTGCATTATTAGATCTCTCTCTTACACACACAAACACACAGACACACAGACACACACACACACACACACACACACACACACACACACACACACAAAACACAAGTCGCACACACACAAACGCAGTGGTGGCTAATTGCCAGGTGGTGGAAGATAATGTGTGATTTAATGGACTGATGGATTTGTTTTTGTTTCCGTCACCCGCCAGCGAACATCAACATCTGTAACAGCCAAACAACCAACTCACACACATATGCTGCTGCACCCAACCCATCATGCAACGAATGCGCCCAGGGACAATGTTGGCAAGTGACTGATAGGCTTTGTGCAAAAGCAGAAATGAAGCATATTGCCGGACGTGAACGCGAGTAGTATCTATTTATGAAGCTGCTAATCCTCAGTAACAGTCTGTTTCACGAGGTTGATGAGAAAGCTCAGGGGGGTCAGAATGCGAATGAGGAGCCTGCAGCTTTTACAGTGTGTTTACTGCACCGACTGACAGCTACACCGAGGCTTATTATTGGCCTTGGAAACCTCCACTCCGAACTGCCAAGTGAGAGAAACTCTGGAGAGTCGACAATGCCGGCGGCGAGACACACGTACGCCAACAACAACCTTTACAACAAGTGGATGTTGCGGAGTCCAGCGCACGTATACGGTAAACACTGCAAATGGGATTCTGCTGTTGAGAAGGGGAGTTGAAGTAGTATCATGAAAGAGTCGATTAGACAGGTTACACTGCACTTTCACGGCCACCCTCAACACGTTCTGTACATTTATTAGCATCATGCCCGTGTGCATGTATTGTATGTACAGTCGTATCTCTACTTACGAACGTCTCTTCATACGAAATTATCAATGTCGGAAACGCCTCAACAGGAAAATATGGCCTCTTGTTACGAAAGAAATTTCAAGATACGAAAGGTAAAAATACAGTATGTCCTGCTACTCGCAGCTCCGAGTTTCCTGAACGGAACATACTTACAGCTGCTCTGCCATTGGCTATTTGCTAGCATCTTCCTGGCATCCCATTGACTAAGAGGGACCCTTACCGGCCAGGCAAAAACCACTTCTGAGAGAGAACATGGACTAAAGAGGGCAAAAAACTATGAGGAGGCAGTTAAAAGTTAAATGACCATCATTTTTATTCTTTTCTGTATTCTTTGTTTTTTACATTATGCACAACTCTTATTGTGCAACAATCTAATTGTAACATGTATTTGTTACATATTTCGATGCATTTTTATGCTTTAGAAAACATTTATGTCTGAATTTTGGGGAGGCTTGGAACGGATTAGGGCATTTACATGGAAAACGCGTCCCTTCTTACAAAATTTTCTCCTGAAAAAATGTCTTTCAGAAACAATTTTGTAAGTAGAGGTACCACTGTACACAGTATGGATGAAATGATGGTTGAATGGATGGATGGTATAGTATATTATGTATCTTCAATAAAAGACCATTCGATATGTATCTCACGTATTAAAAAATATATATTGTACTTCATGGCCACCCTCAGTGGGTGCTGTACATTGACAATTGCGCAGCAAAGGCAAGAGACGAAAAAAGACGTGAAGATCAGGGATGAGGCAGGTCCCCCCGAGATGCAGTATTCTTTAATTAAGCGCAGTGCTTTTTTTCTGAAAGACACACGCTGAAGGAGGCTACACCGCTGGGAGGAAGATTGGCAGAGAGCGCAAGAATCAAGAGGGTCAGGTTACAGATTAAGCTGCTCTCTGATAGCCTTTGTCTGAGAGCCAAGTGATACACCCAGTGAAGAAAGACACCTCATTACATCCAACTTTTAATAAGATGTATTCAAGTCTTTTGCTATAAAACCTCTGTGTGTTTAACTATTCCTTCAAGAATAAAAGGAAAGTTAAAAGGTACTACTGAGGCCACTCTGCTTGGAGGATTCAATAAAATATGCAAAGACTTTCTCTGCCATGCCATGACGGTTGTTTCCATTCAAATTCAAGCAATTAGCTGATAATGACTATTCATACAGTGGCCCAAAGCAGGTTATTTACTCAAGGGCAGAGAGTCGAAGGCATTTGTCTCATGGGAGGAAGGCATTTAAACAACATTATTAAAAAGGGATGCACCAATCGTATCGGGTACAGAGCGGCGTGGTATCGGTAGATAGCTATAAACATGTGCATTTGAGAATGCCTATGTTTATAACTATGTTATAACCAGGGTGCAATTAAAAATGTTCCCGTGGTCCTCAAATGAGTATTAACTTATTATTTCCTAATCACAACACCAATGACAGCTTATTAAAACAACACAGTTTTCTGTTTGATAAAAATACATTCAATTTATATTGAACACAACTGAGTTGCAATGCCCGCCTCTGACTTGCAGTAAGGGACCCTGCAATCAACGAGTTAGCTTAGCACATGTCTCTTGGGCAGCAGTCCAGTGCCCAATTTATTTTTGGCGAGTTTTTTTGCATCACGGACCAAGAAAAAAATGTCATTTCCCCAACAATAGTTCAAGGAAATTAACCCAATTTCCATCATGAAAATAAGCACACACAACATTGTGGCTCAAACCAATGATGAGAGACTCCAGGCTAATTGTCATCCTTGCCTATTTAGGATCCTCCGTAATACTTGTTTCTAACTTTATGACTGTACGTCTCCGTACTTCATCTGGGAGAAGTCCTTACATGTTTCGGTTTGGGAGGTGCTATTGGTTTGGTCAGCGACAGGATGCAAATGAGCTCAGTAGTTATGTCCATGTATGAATGATAGCAAACAGGAAGTGACGTATTTGCAGATTTTTTTTTTGGGTGGAGGAGGGTAGGGGCTGGCCATGAAAATAGGGAAGCGTTTGTATTTGTTTTATGCGGACAACACGCCGGGTTAATAATTGAGAAAGTCCACGTCCACCCCCCCCATGCCTAAATTTCCTGTTGCAAAACGACAAAGGCTGACTGATAAGACTGACGACTAAATGCTTGATCCTTTTCCAGCTGAGTTTTCATATTGTTTACATCTTTAATAAGAGCAGTCATAAAAACTGACAGCGGCAGTTCATCTCTTTGTCTTAGGGGCCCAATAAAAGCACCGAGGAGGTACAAACAAGCTGAAATAGTCAAGCGCATATGAAGGATGGGGAAGACGCCTCACGGAGGCAGATGGAGGAATATTTGTATATCTCTTAGATCTAAATCAGATTTTTTTTTCAACTATTCTGTCGCCATACTGGGATTTTTTTTTTTTTTTTGTCAAACCTCACCTTTAGTTACGACAAGAAAATGTCTCTGGATTTGAGTGTTTTACTCACAAGGCTGAAGTTGGGAGGAAAAAAAACATTCAATGTGCAGTAGAATCACTTAAATGGAGAAGGAGACGAGGGGCGAGAGGATTAACGGGACAAAAAAAAAAAAAAAGGACAACGGAGTGAGTGTAGACATGAACAGGAGGGTTGGAGATGAGGAGAGCGAGGGAGAGGAGAGATTGAACAGTGACACCGCGACAACACAATGGGGTCAGCCACAAGAAGCGCTCCTAATTGAACCAGGTAGCGGCGACGCCGAGAGAGACGAGTGCTCGTCTTTCTCTTCCTGCGTGGCAGAGCGTGGCGGATGCTGGAGGAAAAGAATATGAAAAAGACTAAAACTCTGTGTGTGCAAGTGAAATGGTCCAGAACAGGGACATTAATACCCTGTTTAAAATTTTTTTTTTTTTAAATCGGGCCAAAACTACAAATGAATGGTTTTAGAGAACAACGTTGTGTCTCGCTAGAAATCTTCTGGATTTTTTTCATGCATTCCAAGTGGATGAAAGCACATCACAAATTACAAACATCTGAACCTGGCAGCACAGTGTGGAAGTGAGCATGACGTCTGCCTCACAGTTTTAAGGTTCGGGGTTCAATCTCCTGAGTGCAGTGTGCATGTTTTCAAGTGTCCATCGGTGTGAATGCTAGTAGTCGTTTTAAAATGTGCCCCGCCCCTCTCTCAAGGTCAGCTGGGATAGGCGCTCTGGAAAATGGACGCATGGATACAGCGGAACCTCTTAAGTCGAACAATGTGAAACATGTGCCTTTGAAGTCAGACAAAGCTCTACGGTGTGACATCATGCGAGACGTTACGCGCAGCAAGCCGCACAGGGTTAACTGTCGCTGTGTGTGGCGTCTTTTTCTTTGGCTTTTTGTCCCAATCACAGGAGAAAATGTTTCTTAAAACAGACATTCTGCTTTGACAGTTGCATCTGAAATATTATCATTTGAAGTTTTACGTTTTTCCGAGGCCGCAGGGGTGTGCCAACAATGAGCGTGCTTGCATGTGCCTAACAAATGATTGACACCTCATAAGCCACGCCTCTGTCTCTGATTGGTCGTTTTATCTTGGGCGTGGTGGCACAAAATTGGGCCAGAGATGGCAGATCCCCCCCCCCGCATATTTATCAAATACTACTGTAACTGTTTGAACAAACACGACAACGTGCGATTTTTGCAAAACTCGCAAACTCCCCTTTTCATGTCTTTTCCCACGTCACACGTTAGAATTTAACACAAGACTGTTATTCAAGATATTAGAATGTTCTTTTTACACTTTAGGCGATAGTTCGAGTTAAAAATGCGTGCACAGTATGAGGTTGAACATTTCTACTTCTTTCTAAATTTGAACAAAATGAATGTCAAAGGACTGATTTTGGTCCTTGGAGTTTCTTCTGTATATTTTTGGGGCCTATATTTCAGACATATTGCAATACAATTCTTACGCACACAGACACACACACACACACACACACACACACACACACACACACACACACGCGCGCACACAGACAAAGCCTCTGCAGCGGACACAGTGGATGAAAAACTATGAATCAAAAGTATCCCAGTGGGATATAATAAAGCAAAGCAAAAACAACGAGCAGAAAACCAGCACATTTCTTTTTTTATCTAATAGGATAACAATAAATAACCCTCTCTTCTAACATACCCCCCCCCCCCCCCCCCTACAAGCACACACACACACACACACACACACAAATCAAAGAAGGCAAAAGGTCTTACTGGATGTTGGAGCTGTTCCAGTAAATGGAATGCCTGCTGACGGACCCCTGGAGCGGGTTGGCCCAGGTGAGAGTCGTTAGCACCCAAAGGGACAGCGGTACCAGAGCCATGCTCCCGGTTCCCCCTCCCCTCGGTGTCTTGGGCCACTCTCACTCTTTCTCTCCTTCACTCGGTGCCTTCAGCCCACCAAAGAACGCGGCTCATACATCACAGCTAACGTCTGTCGAACAGAAAGCAGGGGGAAATTAGTGGTATGCTAGCCGAGCAGAGTGCTGGTAAATGAGTGTCGTCAAAATTAAGAAATGTTTAAAAAAAAAAAAAAAAGTCCGTTATGATTCGAGGTGGCACGCGCGCACACAGGCAGACATCGACGCACTCGTAAAAGCCATCATTCACTATCGTAGGAGTCTAGGTTCTAAAAAGCTCGACGTGGTCCTTTCTCTCACCGGGAACTGCTGCTGCCGAGTCCGCCAGAGGAGCGCAGGTGACCGGGGACGCTCAACGAGGGAGGTCGTTCTTCCTCCGCGCATGCGACGCTCCAGAAAACAAGGCGACGGAGTTGATGTGGAAATTAGGCACTCTTGTCAACAAACCATTCACAAAAAAAAAAGCAAGTCCTGGTCAAAGTTGTTTTGAACGCGATGCCGCTTTTTGATTTGCCTTTTGTGCCATCAATCAAAAATCGCGAAACAATTCATCCCAGGCTGAATCCGACAAGCATCGCTCCCTCCAGTGAGCCCGCCTGCCTCCAGCTCCTCTCCTCCGCGCGTCTCTCTCCTTTTTGGCAGCCGGCGCTCGTCCACTTGGCCGGCTCCGCCCACCGCGGCCTACGTCACAGACGCAGTCCTCCTCCGCGGTGGCGCGAGCACATCGGGAATCGCCTGGCTGCCACTTCCAAGTTCTTGTCATCCACACCACCCATCATCTGCCAGATGCGTCTGACTGCAGCCAGGGGACACATCTGGAGCCCATTTTTCACCGTGGCCACGCCCACTACTACTATACAGTACACGCATGCATCGTACATGAACGCTACAAGCACTCACACGATTCATGGCTGGAAAACTCCTTGACTCCCTCACCTACTTCTTTTTCAAATACAGTGGGAACTTGACTTCCAAGTTTTTGGAAATTGGTTCCATAGCACCACAGATTTTAAGTTTTCCATTGTAATAACTTAAAATGTCATTCCATTCCAGCCCCCCCCCTCATCCACACCCCCTACCCGAAAAAAAACATCAAAATGGATGTTTTTAATAAAGGAAAAGTGTCACTGTGTGATCTCAAAATTAAAACGCCAATACGAAAGAAATGCCTTGATTTTATAAAGTGTAATTGCTGTGAATAGTTGTTACCTGACCAACTGTGATGTCGTTTTTCACTCGACAGCAAGTGGTAAAATGGCCGCACCCTAAGATGGGGGAAAAAAGGGTTGGATTTCATTTTGCTGCTGAAATCATATTCCACAAACACTGTATTATTAATCAGAAGGCTGTGTTTATAGACGAGTGGGGGTTGCACATCAACATTGTTGTCTTCCCCTTTAAAACAATCACAGCTGAAACAAAGTGCTGTACAGAAATAAACTTAACGCACAAGGCAACTGATTACGGCATAAATGAAAACATGAAAACAGCCACATTTAACACAAGAACAAATAAGACACAAATCAAGGGCAGAATCTCATGAGTGCCTCATGCTGTGGTGAAGCCTTATGTAATAAAAAGAATGGGGTTTAGGGCGTTTTTTTTAAAAAATGGTGGTGCAGTAAAGCGGCTTTTCCAATCTGCACCAGGCGATTGTTTCATAGTTTGTTACCAGCAGCAGGCAAAAAAAACAACAACAAAAAACTATCCTGTGAGCTTTTGCTTGGATTTTGGTTCATTCAGGAACATCTGAGCAACTGGCACAGGATCGGACTGTAGAGATGGAGAAAGTGAGGCAGGATTAGACCATTTCAAGGTTTGAAAAACAATCAGGGGCGGTCGACTGGTTAGCGCGTCGGCCTCACAGTGCACAGGTGCAGGGTTCGATTCCGGCTGCGGCCTTCCTGTGTGGAGTTTGCATGTGCTCCCCGTGCCCGCGTGGGTTTTCTCCGGGTATTCTGGTTTCCTCCCACAGTCCAAAAACATGCATGGCAGGCTGATTGAACACTCCAAATTGTCCTTGGGTGTGAGTGTGAGAACGGATGGTTGTGTGCCCTGCGGTTGGCTGGCAACCGGTTCAGGGTGTCCCCCGCCTACTACCCGGAGACAGCTGGGATGGGCTCCAGCACCCCCCGCGACCATAGTGAGGAGGCGGATTCCTTGTTCCTTGTTGATAATGAAACACTTGAGCCTACTAAGATTTAACAGTGTTCATTATGTTGATACTTGGTGGAGCCAAGCATTTTTTTTTTTTTGAGTCGGTATTTGCTGTTCAAAAAAAAAAAAAGTTTGAGAACTGCTTATCTAGGCTAATCTCTTCAAGGCTCATCATTGTTTACAAACTCGCTTTTGTGTAATCCAGACGACGCCTTTATCTAGCACCTCTATCTCCTTGTGGGTCGCTGAGGGGTTAGTCTGAAGCTTCACCAGATCGGTTCCCAAAATGATACATGCCGCCATCTCTAAACGTCTGCCCCGCAAGGTGAGGTTGAAACAACCCGAGGCACTCCTTCATTTACTGTTCCAGTCCAGAGCATTTCCCACAGGTGTTCGGGTGTCGTGACAGCGAAGGCGACGACATGATTCAGATCGTTTCCACTCCCTGACCCCCGCTGACCTCCATTGTCAATTCTCCACTCATTCATTACAGTCTTCACTTTGTCACACCGGCTGTATATCCCCCCCGGTTAGACATTAATGTACTGCGTCCCGCCTGCCGAGACGCTTCAGTAATTAGCCTCCCCCCCTATTCCTGCACAATGGATATCTATGTGGGGGGGGGGAGGGCAGACGTGGGCAAAAAAAAAAAAAAAAGTTAGGTTTTTGTGTCACCTGCTGGGATAAAGCAAAGGCAGAATGATTTATTGGGTGAAAAAAGAAAGGAACAAAAGGAGAACGGATGAGACGCCATCGGGGAATCTCTCTGTCGTCGTCCGCTTCGCCTGTAACGCAAACTTTCTTCGCTCGGTCATTCCTGCTAGCGCTGCTCTTTTGCCTTGCTTTGTCTCCGGTGGTCCGCCTGTCCTACCTCACGCCTCTTCTTCTCTCCTTTTTTTTAATGAGGACTTCTCTCTTCCGTTCACTCCGTCATCGCATGTCTACAAGGAGCCTGATCGACCAACCACCAAGAGGCTTAATATTTCATCAGCAGGCGCTGGTGGCAGCAGAGTCGCGGCACTAGCTTGAATCTTCTCCGGGAATTCTGTTGCCCGTATCCTAACATGAAGAGAATGATAAATAAAAAAAAGCCAAAGGGTGAGTTTGGGGAGAAACGAAACGCTGGTTCATTTCTAGACAAGAAAATCGTTGAGAATGTCCCATGGCTGTGTTTGCATATTCAAGCAAACAAATGTTGGCTTTAGTCATCGTCAAGCTCTTAGCCAGAAAGTTGATACAATACAGTTGGACCGCATTTGAAAGGTTGAAGAATTTGCACTTTCATCAAAAGTCGAATGTACCTTAAAGGGGAACTCGAGTCAAAAAGTCAAGTCAAAAGTCTCTGTACAATCATACTGTATGCTCTGATTTGAAACATTTGAGATGATTCTGATGTGATTTTATCAGAGCTCAGCTTGTGAACGTCACATGACCAAACTCAAAAAAAAGGCGAGCCGCGATTATTTGTTACCTGGGATGCCATTTTCAAGTGGCAAAATGGCCAGATAAAATGGCGCATAGAGCATATTATGAAAGGACATTTTAAGTTGACTTCCCCACACAGACACTCAGTATTTGAACAAACCCCGATCACTATATTGAGCAACATTTAATCCGATGTTATGCAAGCGCAGGTCTCCTTCCCCATAGCAATATGTCTGACGCAGTACCAAAACTGACCTGTGAGAGGTTACATGATTCCACAGGGCATCCAGATTGCTTGAAAATGCGAAGACCAAAGTTAGGCTAACCCGGGGGTCGGCAACTCGCGGCTCCAGAGCCGCATGCGGCTCTTTAGCGACATCTAGTGGCTCCGTGGATCTTTATAAAAAATGTTTGAAAATGGAAAAAGATTTTGATAGTAGGCTAATATAGCTCAAATAGATATAGATACATGTTGCAGCTTCGAAAAAGGAGAGCTGTGGCGTTGGTTTTTTAAAACGTACACTTTATTTATGCTTTTAACAGTCTCGACAAACACAGACACGAATGCGTCCGACTCCGTGCCTTCTCTCTTCTCGTTCGACTCGAGAGGCGTTCAAAGACAGCCTCCGAAAAACGGAAATTCATGATCACTTCACTGACACTAAGAAAAGCGAAAATAATGCACCAAAACAAAAAAACCAAGCGAGGAAATTACAAAATAAATTCTATGGGGGCGTTTGTGAACACACAACAAAGGAATGAATAACAAACAATTCTGAGACAGTCCAGGCTCCTACCTACAGTACATACAGCATGTGTTTCCTTCATTGTAAGTTTTATAGAAGGCTTTTTTTTTTTTTTGCGGCTCCAGACATATTTGTTTTTTTGGTCCTATATGGCTCTTTCGACATTTTGGGTTGCCGACCCCTGGGCTAACCGTTAGATTATCTGCTCTTCGATTTGTCATTTTTACTCTGGCGATTGACTGAATCGCTTAACATAACCGGGTTGCTCTGGAAACGGCCCGAGCTTCCTGAACAGCTTTCGTTCCGTTTCACTTGACAATCACAGACCCTGGCCGCTGACCACACACGTCATGATTGCCATTGTGAATATTGAGCAGACTTACAATTCACAGATTGGAAGCGGGGAAGAAAAATCTCTCAACACACTCCACGCCACCGGATAATTGCACAAGGTAATCAGTTGGGGACGACCGTGAATCAAGCCTCTACTGACTTTGATTGCAATGGAGAGGCGATGCTCAAATTTGGCCTAATTATCGGGATGTGTGCGTTGCCCCCTGCTTAATGCAAATATTCAGTTGGAACACTCCTGTTAGCCCTCTGAATCATAATCAAATTGATTTGTGCAGGGTGAGATAGTATTTCCAAGAGGCTGCATAGTCTTGAAAACGTAATTGGGGAGTTTCCTCTGCTTCTATTTGCTAGTCCAAAGCCCAGTTGTTGAAAAACAAAGGATGAACATTCATCCATTTTCTATTCTGTTTATCCTCAAAAGGATTGGGGGCATCCTGGAGCCTATCCCAGCCGTCTCCGGGCAGTAGGCGGGGGACACCCTGAACTGGTGGGAGGAAACCGGAGTACCCGAAAACCCGAAAACCCATGTAGGCACGGGGAGAGCATGCAAACTCCACACAGGAAGGTCGAAGCTGGAATCAAACCCTGCACCTCTGCACTGTGGGTAGGATGTGCTAACCAGTTGACGACCGTGCCGCCCAAAAATAATTTTACAGTCAAACCTCGGTTTTCGAACGTCTCGGTTCTCGATCAATTCGGTTTTAGACCAAATTTTATGCCTCGGATGACGAACAAATTTCGGTTCTCAAACAAACTGAGCCCACTTGAATGCACCATTTGACTCCTCTCGCCTTCCTTACACAAGGAATGACGCTTCCTCGTGTTGCTTTCCTTTGTGAGCAGACATGTTCAGTAAACATTTTTATTTTAAAAAGTTTCTTAAAACTAAAATTGAAGGTATCAAATGGGGCCAGAGAGAGTTGACTTTCTTCACAGATCATTTCGCTCGTGTCAGGTTACACTGACAGTTTTAACAAACATGAGAGTATTTTTAATTTTTTTTTTTTAATCACAAACTCCATCTTTAAACTATTTTTCAAGTGTATAAAAGAATCGTTTAAAAAGCCCAACTTGCTGGATAAGATTTGGAAAAGGTCACCGCTCTGACTGTAGGCAACAGATTCTGCATAAAAACACGACACGTCACTGTCCGATCCCCGCTCCCGAAATTCCACTTGGGTGCCTTGTGTGCAAATAAAACGCCAAAGCTCAAAATGCGTGACTGGTTTCCTCCCAATGAAATCACAGGGGGGGGAAAAAAAACCGCGCTTCACCTGAAGAGCGCGGTTGATCGGCTGCGGGGAGCCCGCTCCGGTTTGCCTTGTAAATATTCTGCTTGGTTACATTTTGACAGAGATTGTAAATCAGGTTGCAGGAGGAACTATTTTTCGCTCTTTGCAAAACCAAAACACTTCTTGCTTTTCCATTTGGTTTTGCTTAAACGGTCTTGTTTCCAGCAAACGCCCCTGTCAATTCTAATCGGCCGGCGTGGACTCGGGCTGCAGTGCGATTGGATTACTTTAGCGTTGGGGGCTTATTATGAGAAACGAGCTGGTGCTGAGTGCACACGCCGTGACACCGAGGCTCTTATGACATTTTCACCCTGTTGCTGGCCAAACGGCACATCTGTCAATTGCTCCTTCTTTTTTTTTTTTTTTTTTTTTTTTGCAACCTCGAAATCTAATCGCCGCTTTGTCACCCGTTTGCAGAGTTCATATCCTTCTCCGGGGGCCTGGGGAAATACACAATACACATATGAAGTCGCCATAGGAGGCCTGCGTGTGAATGTAGGCTACATCGTAAGCTGGCATGCGTGAACTTGGGAGTCTTTCTTCGCTCGCCTCCCGCCTCTCGCTCCACGTCTTGGCCCGCCTCGCTGTTCACTGTTGTGTTAGTAAATTGTACTGACATACTCAGCCCCCCCCCCCCCCTCACCCTCTCCAACCCCCCCTTCCTCACTGCTCACCACCTCCATGCTACTCTCCCTCCATCACGGGCCCTTCTCTCTCAGCCGACTGACTGACACGAATTTTCAATCTCACTGTTTACCTTCCGCCGCTATGCCTAAAACAACACCGGTGCCGGCTGAGAGCCAAGGAGGAGGAGAGAGAGAGAGAGAGAGAGAGAGAGAGATGGACCAGTGCGGGACAGCGACTTGTGTGGGGAGGTGCAAAAAAAAAAAAAAAAAAAAAAGAAAAAAGAAAAAAAAGAGAACAGGGCTTTCTCTGTGTTTTGGTTGGAGAGGAATCCAAGGGGGAGAGAAGGAGTGAAAGGAGGAGGAGCTGATACTTTTGAACAGTCACGCGAGCCCAGCCAACGGGAGGCTAGGGGGCGGCTGGAGGTGATGGATTCGGACGTGGGGGAAGGGGAGGGGTGTGGGGGTGTTGGAAAAGTTTGATGGGGCACAGACCATTAAGAGTGCAATGAGATATACAGAGAGGGGGGGGGGGGGGGAGTGAGAGGACACCAAGAGTGATGTGTGGCAGCAGGTTTTTTTTTTCCTTATCAAAGATGAGGGGCACGAGAGAGAGCGAGCGAGAGAGAGAGAGAGAGAGAGAGAGAGAGAGAGAGAGAGAGAGAGAGAGAGAGCTCAGAATAGATCTGCTCTCAACTGCATGAAATATTGAGCGAAAAGGAGCGAGCGCAAGGAGGGTGGTGGGGGGAGGGGGGAAATGGACCCACTGATAAAGACAAATACAATTGCGCGTTGTTTGTTGTCGGAGGACAATGAGAGCGAAGAAATGGGAAGAGGGAAGAACAGAAAGAAGCAGCTGGTGGATGGATGAACACAAACTCTCACATGTGTTATGGATTTTTATCCTGTTGAGCAATGGAACGGTCAGCTCGGTCTCACTTGCATCTACATGCAAGTGAGACCGAGCTGACCGTTCCATTGCCGGGGTTTCATGAAATGAAATGTACACGTATCCGGGAACGGTGCTCAACACACTCATAATACAAGCAGGAACAAACCAAAGTAAAAAGGTTTAGAACTAATGAACTGAATTAAGAGATTTTTGTGTTGTGCTTTCCATCCATCCATTTTCCAATCTGCTTTATCCTCAAAAGGGTCACGGGGGTGCTGGAGTCTATCACAGCTTTCTTCGGGCAGTAGGCGGGGGATCCAGCCAATCGCAGGGCACACAGAGACGAACAACCATCCACACTCACACTCACACCGAGGAACAATTTACAGTCAAACCTCGGTTTTCGTCCATAATCCGTTCCAGAAGGCTGTTCGAAAACCGAAATTGTTCGAACACCGAAACCACGCTCTTTTTAAAATAAAAATGTTTACTGAACATGTCTGCTCCAACTTTAGCTGCTTCTCTAAACTTTCGCAACACTTGTTTGGACGTTACACAACTTGACAGTTAGCTGCTTTCCACGAGGTGACGGCCGATCTCGCCAATCATGTCTCGCGACGGATTGGAAATCTTGTCACGTGAGATTACTTAACGCGAGATCAAAACAACAATGGCGGCGATGATCAAACTGCGATCGTTGCTGGAAAAAAAATATTTACCGTATTTTTTGAGGGTTTTTTTTACTGAGAATTTTCCTTGCGTCCCAAAAACTTATTTATTTTAATAAAAATAAATTATTTGGAACTGTGCGTCTGGCGGGAAAATTATGCATCCAGGACGCGGGACGCAGGGGTAACGAGATGGCTGCAAATGTTGGGGTTTTCGTCAGGCTTTGTGAAAAGAACATGTTCAAAATTTCTTTGAGACAAGGAAAAATTATTCACGGCATGTAAAAACTGTCGCTGAAAACGCAAGAATTTCCAGCTCAGTGAGACACCAGCTTTAGCAGCATGCTAACAATCAGGCAGCTGTTGCGACACACACTCACACACACACACCCACACACACCCATTAAGATGACTTCCATGTGCATAAAAGACAGAGGGGAATTTGATGGTGTTGAAAATACCCCACTTCAGAATGTTTCGTCACTACTTGCACAATCCCGACACGCGCTCGCGCACACAGGAACACACACGTCCGCGTACGCGCGCGCGCACTTCCTTTGATCTCCCTCCTCACTGATCTGGGTCTTCTTCCATGTCAAATATTTAGGCGGCATTTGGCAGGTTTGACGAAAATTACCATGAAGGAATGATTTTATTTATTTAAAAACGTGTACATCAGAAGCTGGCGCAAGGAAAGCGCACGCAGGAGCGCTTCTCCTTCAGGAGCTGATGTGCTGCTGAGTTTCCCCATTTTATCTTTAAGACCCCTCCAAGGAATATTTGTTAATGTAAAGCTCTTAACCCCCAACTGATCAGTGGACATTGGTCTGAGATTTTTTTTTTTTTTTTTTAAAGGGGTGATGTTATACGTCTCCGTACATTATTTCTTTAATCAGTTCCTCCTTTTGCAGCCCTGCGGGGAATGTTCATATCCAGCTCGGCCTAAGAAGAAATCTTTTTAACAAGAGCGTTGAGAGAAGTATCTGAATGATGCATGCAGAAGTAAGGGAGGGGTGGGGGTGGTGGTGAGGGGGGGGGGGGGGGGGGCGTTATTGCTCTTTCAGGTGATAAGAACCTGGTGCATTCAGTGACTTGGCAATTTTGCTCAGAGATAAATCAGAAGATGATCAATCACGCCAGGAGTTTGCATCAGTCAACCCCCGATGTGATTCTGAATCAAGTAAGAAGCCAGATCGGATGAGATGCAAGATCTTGAACTTGCAACTGACTGCGACTAAGGTCACATGAACATATTTCCCTTTGCCGTGAAAGGTAACAGCAGCTACATAATCCGTGACAACCTCCACACCTTCAAGGACACTCCATGTGGCGAGAGAGATGATGACATCCCACCTGGGCAGGAAGGTTGGGGGTTGTTACATTCCCAATGGACGCCATTGTTTTTTTCGCTCTCCGTTTTCGCACCATTTGCACTCCATCTTGGATCGATCGATTGACTTGTGATCGCTATGGGTGCCAAACGGCAAGATGGCCCAGGTGGTCTTGTGCTGACGGCCATCAAGCTGTGTAAAGGCTGAGATGCATTATGGAACGCGCTGGTGTATTACGGCCGTGCGGGTGCTCTTGGCGGGCCCCGCAAGATGAGAGTGATGGAGGCTGACAAACCATTTACGTCACACTCAGCGGCTAAAAGCACAAACCGCATGCACAAATATGTAAACACACACACACGCACACACACACACACACACACACGCACATTTCTCCTTGCACTGAGTTTGAAGAGCACCTGAGTTATTTTCAACAATGGGATCTAATGGGTAATGGGCACCCATGTGTGTGGAATATTTATGACGGTACTATGGACAGTGGAGCACTGACTCACAGTTAAAAAAAAATAATAATAAATAATTGAAAACCACAACAGACCGGTGAGGCTCAGTTCAAACAATACACGGCATCTTCAGCCTGCTCCCCCCCCCCCCAAAAAACCCCCACCACTCACTCATTCCAAATCTTAACTAAAAGATCATGTTGTCACCATGATTATAATAAAGTGGCTTGCAAAGCTTTCAACTCTTGTTTTTGTATATTTAGTGTACAAATTTATAGAGTCCGGTCAAACAATACTAAAGTGTTTTTGGGGGGGGGTTGTGGACTAATACAGTATAGCATCATGTTTAATGGTCCCATCACACAACTATCTGACCGTTCACATAAACAAAGATACAGACGGTGGGGATATCATGGCTGGTGCCAATCATGATGTTGAACAGAGAAAACTGTTTCTATGGCTTTAATGTACCGTAATTTCCGGACTATAAGCCGCGACTTTTGTCACACGCTTTCAACTCTGCGGCTTATTTAATGAAGCGGCCTATATAAAGACTTTTTTAACGGCCGCCTGTGTACCGTCTTTCTTTGTAAATATCTCATGTAACAATATGGGCACCTGCGGCTTATAGACAGGTGCGGCTTATGTGTGTAGCAAATGTTTTTTTCCTTTAAAAATGTAGTGGTGCGGCTTATAATCAGTTGCGCTCTATAGTCCAGAAATTACGGTAACTGTTTAGATTGAACACATCCATTCTGCTGTCGCCATTTTTTTCAGATTATGATTTTTTTTTTTCCCCCCTTGGCATTTTTTAGGCCCTAACGCTACTGACCTGGACAATCACGAAAAAAAAACCACAGTCTCCTCACCGTAATGAAAAAAGTGCAACCCCTGGTTTTCTTTTCGCGAAGCAACCTTTTGAGGCCCCCACCAATTCTGCCATGAGAGCTCTTAAGGCATACAATGGCAAATGATCAGACGTGACGTAATTTGCCCAAAATGTATTTCGAACAAAGAAAGTACCTACGTTCATCTGTCTATGCCAGCAACGTATAGTGATAGCCAGAAGAAATAGCTCGGTCAGTTAGATGGAAGAAAGTATCCAATTGACCTGTGTCCACTTTTTGTGGCATTTTTGTTTGGTGGTGTGCCGTGAGATTTTCAGACGCTAAATAAAAATGAGGAATCACTGATTTGGTGTGTTGTATTAAACTAGGCAAATTTTCTAAATGAAAACCCATGCAAGCTTGCAAACATCACACAGAAATGTCCCGATGGAGATTTGAACCCAGATTTTTTGACTGTGAGGCAGCCTTGCTACTCCTCCTTTTGAAGGGTTGAAAAAAAAAATGCCACAAAGAAAAAGCAAAACACGCAATCCTACGACCCCGGCTGAACTGAACTCATGGCCGATGCCTTGCATGACATCCTGCATGATTGCAATCAGAATTTGCGCAACTTTCGGTCAAATCCTGAGCTATACAACCCCGAATTTTGCACGCTGGGCGACCACCGCGCCATAAAACGACCGCGCCTCCACGGGGGCCCCGTTCCCCAAACCGCATTCGCCATCACATCACAGCGGCAGCAAAACGGCCAGGGGGGGGGGGGGGGGGGGGGAGTTCTTCACGCGTCTCGTTTTCCCCCGTTTCCTTGTTTAGTTCGTCTCATGTCGTCCTCAATTCTTTTTAGCAACACCTCTCCGCTGGAGCGGAGGTAGGTAGAGAGGGAGCATGTTGACTTGAATACTTAGCAGGTGCGGCCTTGAATTTGCTGCTCATTCTTGAGCCTTCTGCTGAAATTAATGATGAGGATGACTAAATGGGCTGTCACAATACACCACTCGGGAGACTCGCACGGGTGGGCTGCTGGCAGAACACTTACGCAGTCAGCTAAGCGCGCCCACAAAAACAAAAGGCGGAGGGGCTATTTCTCAAGGTGAAGTGACCCGAGAGTGCTTACAGTTAGAGCGTAAGGCTGGCGAGAAGAGGAGTGGGGAGAAAGGGACGCGAAAGAGAGAGAGAGAGAATGAGTTAAATAAAAGCAGGTCTGGTCCTGGTGGGCTTCACGCGGTGTTATTTTAGGAGAGGAGGGCGGGGAGAGAGGGACGGATGGAGGGAGGCGAAGATGAATGTCGTTAATTAAGACGAGCAGGCGGAGGAGACAGTGCGGAATTACACAAACACTAATTAGAGGCTTCGTTAGGGGCAGAAAATGAAAGCAGCGCATCCATCATGGCCAGACGCCATCCTTCTTCTTCTTCTTCTTCTTCTCTCATTGCCCAGTTTGCCCCACTGGGTCTTCCCGCCGCCACTTGTCATTCCTCGCTGGCCACCCCCCCCGCCCCTTCATTGATCCACGACGCAGTTCACTAAAGGGCTGCCATTAAGCATTGGGAATCAAAGCCAGCACCTGCGATTTGATTCCCGATCTTGGTCATTGAACTCGTTCATTTCAATTCCTGCCACAGACAAATACTCACACACACACACACACACACACACACACATATATATGCATCCAGACATCAGTGCCGTGTCAGCACTATTTTTATTGTCTCACAAAGCCGGTCAATCCCTCTTCTCCTCCTACATCCAATACAACACACAGAGCGTGGCGCTTCACTTTTATTGCTTCTCCTGTCTCTCCTTCACCGCTCTAACCAGGCGGCATATCAGCCGCACGCTGTTGTTGTCTCAATCAATTTCCCCCGCATGCACGCACGCACGCGCCGCGCGCGCACACACATGAGCGCGTCGAAGAGGAAATAATGAGGCATCCGTTCGAATAGAGCCAAGTGTTGAGCCATGTGAACGTCTCGATTTTTTTACACGAAACATGGCGAGATTCTTTTATTGTCTTTGTTTTTATGTACTATGACATCACGGTACCCTGTATGGCTATATGGAGGGGTCGGCATTCATAATGAACAAAATTAATGAACAAGAAGAAATAAAATGGGACAAAAACCCAAACTGAACTTCTCTCTGACAGGTGAGGGGCGGAGCTAAGCTACATGATGTGGCAGCCAAATGACAAGTGACCCCGCCGGGAAAGTAATACTCTGATGGCAAAAAGGTGATTGGCTCACATATAGAAAATGTATTCTACAAATAAATAAAATGATTTAGGCCCAGGCTTCATTACATTTTAGAAGGGTATACTTCTGCCAAGGCCAAAGTCATAAAATGACTTTTTTTTTTTTTTTTTGCTGTAAAACGCATCAGTACCACAACGTAATGGATTCCTCGTTCGTGCTTGCACCATCTCCACTAAGCAGATTTATTGTCGCCTTTTTACGCCGCTTTTACTCTGCATTAAATGCAATAACGAGGGGGAAATTGTTCTGTCACATGCACAGGGCAGAGAATTGGCTCAATCTAGGAAGGATAACTTGACGATACTGAGGTGTGTTAAATGCGAGCCAGCTGCAAGACTTTAATATGCAACACATGTATTGGCCATATTCCTCCGACGCACAATGTGTTGTAATGGAAGCAAGCTAGCGCCTCAAATTATCCATCCATACATTCATTCATTTTCCGATCCGCTTTATCATCACAAGGGTCGCAGGGGGGTGCTGGAGCCTATACTAGCTGTCTTCGGGCAGTCGGCGAAGGACACCCTGAACTGGTTTCCAGTCAATCTCAGGGCACACAGAGACGATCAACTATCCGCACTCACACTCACACCTAAGGACAATTTAGAGTGTTCCATTAACCTCCCACGCATGTTTTTGGAATGTGGGAGGAAACCGGAGTACCCGGAGAAAACCCACACAGGCACGGGTAGAACATGCAAACTCCATACAGGAATGCCGGAATCGAACCCTGCACCTCTGCATTGTGAAGCTGACGCACTAACCACTCGACCGCCACTTTATACACTCAAAAAAAAAGAAGGGAGGGGGGGGGTGGATGCTCCATGTAAAACAGAAAAAAATAATAACTGAGCTTGGACCGAGATGAAAAAGTCACTTTGACAAATCTAAGATTTATACTTCAGTGCTACTGACTGAGAGAATGACTTTGCTGCAGGGCTCCCCTCCCCCCCAGGGCTCCCCCCCCCCTCCTGCCCCCTTTCTCGAATGCTGAATGAAGACCTACTAGAAATATTGCAACAGTGTTTTTGTTTTCTCTTTCACTGCAGTTATGGTAAAAGTCATGGACTAATTTGATGAAAATGTATCGCAACCACTTACTAAGGTTGTTGTTGTATATAGGCTATTAGAGCTTTAGACAAATAAATACAGCTGAGTGTCAGAGGATGAACAGGACCAAATCCAACAGACCGATTTGAGCTCCACTTTGGTCAGATTGAGAGGAAAAAAATAAATTCCCATTGGAAATAATGGAAAGTGAATGAATCTGTTGCAGGATGAACTTGGTGCCACCATTTAAATTGTAGTGTGTTATGTCACATTTTTACCATTTCGTCCATTTGGATCGGAGTAAAAAGTTCAGGTTGGATGTGAATCAGTTATACAGTATTTATAACAGCAATATTCCAAAAAACATTTCTTCACATCATATTTGATTAGATCTTTTACATTGTCGATATTAACATGCTTGTACCTTCTTAGGGTGAAGCATCGGGAATCGCTATTTTGTTTAGTTTACTAACCAAATATTCTTCCTTGCCTTATATCAGGGATGAGCAACTGGTGGCTCGCAAGTCACATGTAGCCCCTGACAACACTCTGATTGGCTCCTTGATTTGTTTAAGAAAAAAATATGTCCACCTCTTTTTTTTTTTACGAACCCTAAACATTTATTCATAAGACATTTTTCATGAAAAACTGTATGAAAATTAAAATATGAAAATAAATAGCCAAAATAATAACAAATACTGGAAAAAAAAAAGTAATTTGCCAATATGCTGCGAATCTGCAGCTGCCAAACCGCGAGTATGTCGGAGGTTGGCTGTAGTTTTAATGGCGTAGTACCACCACTAGATGGCAGACATGGCTCAGTTGCACTAACATGAGGTCTTTTATTGCCGTATGCCACAACTCGAGTAATTTTTCATCAGATTTGAAATGACACACTGGAATATATAAATCTCCATAATGTTAAAATTTTGAGGATTTTTTTTTTTGTGGAAAAAATGAGTTGGTTTGCTGTTCGGCAGTTTTGTGCCATCCTTGAATGGTTTTTTTTCTTTTAATGCCAGAAAGACCTTTGCACTGGGGGGAAAATATATATTTAAAAAAAAACAACTTGCCAGGCACATTAAATAAATAAAGTCTAACATATTAGTATGTGAACTTCAGAGGCTCTGGCAGGAAGATAATGTCCCGTCTGGATGGGAGCTTGACTAATGTTTACCATATTCCCCTCTGGCATCAATCTCATACAACTCTTGGCAGGAAAGCAAATATTTCTCCCAGCATCAAGCTGCTTCTTTGATGATTTTTTTTTTTTTGTACTTTAAAAGACAAGTAACACTTGTTGAGGAAATGCTGGAGTCTGCATATTTAGCTTTGAATGCATACTACTGAAAGTCATTACGCTGCTCCTTACCCTTTCCACCAGTGGAAGCAGGGACGGGAGCACCACCCTGTGCTCTCTTGATCCCGATGAAGGATTCCCGGTTGCCACCGTGACGGCCGCATGTTGATGTGCAGCCGTGCCGCTGTGCTGCCTCCCATCGTCCTGTAATCCCTGCAGGTAAGGGGGGGGGGGGGGGGGGGGGGGGGTTGAGATGGATTCCCAAGTATCTGATTGAGTAGCACACAATATGAATAATTGATTGTCAGGTTCCCTGTTCCAGTGAGCACACAGAATGCAGACAGACACACACACACACACACACACACACACACACACACACACACGGGCGAGTCACTCAGGCTCGACTAATCCTCCAGGAAATGTAGTACGTGATGCAATTAGCGGCAGAATTGCTAATGTCGTCTGTGTGTCATCCGATTGTGTGTCTCAGTGTGTGAGTGTGTGTGTGTGTGTGTGTGTGTGTGTGGAGCACTTTCAGCAAGGATATGAATTAAGTTCATTCATAAATGTAAGACTATTGATTAATGTTCAGGGAGTTCCCACCTCTCGCTAAGCTCAACCGAGACATTTCCATCAAAACATGGTAACAGTAGCTTCCTGTGCAAAAGTACTTGGGCATCACTGGTTTGGTTGATTTATTTTTCTTTCTTTCTTATAGCAGCCTTTTTGGTATATCGTGGCCTTTCAAGGTCTCAACATTTTTGCCTAACGCAATGGTTTTGAAAGAAAAAATCAAGATGGTTGAAGTGTTGACTTTACAGCTTTAGTTTAAGCGGTTTCCCCCAAATATAGTATTTAGCATTTCGGGATTGGCGTCATTTTATGCAAAGAACCGCCTTCAAAGGAGCCAAAGTATTCCACATAATATGAAAAGTATCACTTTCAAAATGATTCATAGTGCACCATATTATATGCACAGTACAACTTTCAAAGGATCCAAAGCATACCACATCATTTTTCCAACACGGTGAACTTTGCACTATGTACTCTTCATGAAATGGTTGTAATTCCTACATGGCCAATACCACAATATTACAAACCGCTCTTAAATTAAAGATGAACTTTAACCTATTTCGGGACCTCACTGCAACTCTTTGCAACCTAAAATCTGTGACATAAATGAAGATTGACAAGTAAAAAAGAGGCCAAAACAAGTGTATATGTATACAATATGCTGTCCTTTTTTTTTCTCTTTTTCTTACAAAATAATAATTGAATGTTGTTAGAATGCATCACACTCGGTTTTTGTTTCAACTTGTTCGTGCACAAATCGTTTTTTCCTCCAGATTTGTATTGATCCGCCCTCTATGCAGTGACTGTTTTATCGACTGTCTCATCTGTCAGCCGCTAATGTTTCTTGTTTAGTTTTGGGGATTAAATCGGCAGATCCGACGACGTCTCCGCAACAGAATGATTGGATTGCAGGAACAACAACGCACATTTGCTCCCTAGTTGAAGGCCGGCCAGCCTGCTTCCATCGTTTCTGCTCGGGACTCCCGAAGGCGCGCGGCTTCATTTTTTGTGTCATGTGGTCAAGTGATGAAGGCCAGGCCAAGTTTCTTTACATCTCTGCCAACTAAACGGGCTTTACATGAATTCCTTCAGTGACATTTCAAGGAACTCAGAGAGTAACAACTATAAATATAACAAAATGCGCTCTGAAATTCTCTTTCATTGCCTGATAGATAGATAGATAGATAGATAGATAGATAGATAGACAGACAATAGTATGTGTGTTATTTCCCCTATTAAAAGCTCAAATGCTTTTGTTGAGTTTTTAGGGGAAGCTGGAGCGGATTAATGGCATGCTGATTCATTTCAATGGGGAAAGATGATTTGTGATGGGTCTTATGAGTAAAGCGTGGTCAGGCAACAAATTTAACCCATCCCATCCATCCATCTGTCCTGGGCTGCTCCCTGGACACTCTGGAGGAGATGGGCAACAGGAGGATGCTAGCTAAGCTAACAGCTATGATGGGCAGGCCCTCCCACCACCTCCAGGCCACCCCGACAGCACTGGGCAGCTCCTTCAGCCAGAGACTGATACACCCGTGCTGCAAAAAGGAGTGGTACCGCCGCTCTTTCCTGCCGACTGCTGTCAGGCTATTGAATAGACGGTGCTGAAAACCTAGACTCACACCGACTCACCCATTTTTAAGTTGCTTATATATTTGTATTGATTGTACTTTCTCCCTTTCATAGTTTTGCTGCTGTAAATTGGGAATTTCTTCATTGTGAGACAAATAAAGGTTTTCTTATATTATTTTCTGATCCGCTTTATCCTCGCGGGGGTGTTGGAGCCTATCCCAGACATCTTTGGGCAGTAGGCGGGGGACACCCTGAACCGGTTGCCAGCCAATCGCAGGGGACACAGAGACGAACAACCATCCACACTTACACCTAGGGACAATTTAGAGTGTTCAATCAGTCTGCCATGCATGTTTTTGGAATGTGGGAGGAAACTGGAGTCCCCGGAGAAAACCCACGCAGGCCCGGGGAGAACATGCAAACTCCACACAGGGAGGCTGGAGCCGGGATCGAACCCACGACCGCTGAACTGTGAGGTCGAAGCGTTCACTAGTGGACCACTGGAAGACCCAACCACTGGACCAAATTTTTCATATACTGCTATCAATATTTATCCTTCCAGTCATTCCAAACTCATCAAGTGACCCACTGACTGATTTGGATACTGGGACAGCTTGTTGAACCTAAATTGGCTTCTTGTCTGTCAGTCAGCACAGCAGTCTGATGAGCTTCCTGTTGGTTCTCTACTCTGAAAATCTGCCGTCTTATTGCCGGCATGCCTCTTTTCCTCAAGCCACATAACCATCAAGTCCCAGTCCTCAATGTTCTCATTCCCTATTTGTCATTTATTTACTTCTCGCATCCCTGTCATTCCCATCGGTTCCTTTGGATATTTCGTTTGATTTATTGCCTCTTGTTGGAAAATTTGGCGTTTTAATAACTCAAGTGGAAAAGGAGGTGCAGGAAGGCGGAAGGCCATTAAGAACAAACAAAAAGATAAAAATCAAGATTCTTCTTCTCAGGTGCCTTTTCTTTAATCTCGGTGGAACTCTGCGGCGCTTTCATCCGGCTAAATGTTGGAGCCCGAATGGATGTCACTCTGAGCTTCTCTCTGATCTGCGGTGAGGAAAAATACATGTACGCATCCAACAGAAGTAATGGATGTCGACACAGATGGGGGGAAAAAAAAAATCTGAGAAAAGCCTGCTGCCACAAAACGAGTGACGATGACAGAGGACAATATTTCCTCGACGGAACTTACAACCTGATAGCATAGTGGTTCATGTAGCTGACGAGGGATTTCATCAAGCCCCTGTCATAAAACCTTCCACACAAAAATTCTGCCAAATATGTTTTTTTTTTTTTTGGCGAGCTAGCAAGCATATTGCACACGAACGGGTTACAACAACAACAACAACAACAAGGATGATTATACTCATTTGCGACTTTATTTTTCTTACTCATTTATCACTGTCAAAAAATATGCCTCTCCTCGCCCCCATCATATTACAAACGGCGATTTTTGAAAGATAAAACTATTTTCTCAACTCGCATCTTCGCACTTCAGGAGAACAAACTATTGACCGTCACTGCCATACAACTACAGTTCGAAAAGAGAAGAGGAATAGAGCAAAGATAGCAAGAGACACAGCAGGAGATTCTTTTTTTTTTTTAAGCCTTTATTTAGACGGCAATTATTCACATTGGTCATTAGAGTGCCGGATCACTTTCGCTCATTTACTGAAAGACTGCGAGGGCAATCATTAGGAGATATCACTTTCAGGCCCGTCCCCCCGATGAGGGGAAAGCGAGGCAGTCGGATAACAGTCTGCAAGTCCACATCCTCCTTCCAGCCATGAGAACATAACTGGCAATTAATAATTCAAATCACGAAACCGTAAACTGGGGTGTCAACATGTGGGAGTTTATATTGTTGCCGTCTCAATGGAGGGGGAGTAAGAAGGGGCTAATTATTTTTCAGAAACTGTGTTGTCGCTGCTGTCTTTGACCGCTTCATCAAGTGAAAAGTGCCTGTGAAGTTAATTGGAGCCAATGCGGTTGGATTCTTGTCAGGAAGCAGCCGCGTTTCGGTAATGTATTGTTTGCGTGTTACATTTGTGAGACTGTCAAAGGTGGTGATGAGAGAACAAAAGTAAGGAGGTGTTTTAATCACACACGCACAAACGCACGCCCACACACACACACACTATGCATTGATAACTACGAGCAAAGAAACATCATTCAATCATTCATAGATGGGGGGGGGGGGGTGTGCGGGGGAATAAAAGTCGTCTGTTTCTTGTATCTCTCAGCCTATAATTTGAAGGTCTTTGGTATGCTTGAACGTCTCCCGGGGGAACAATTACCTCGCTTTGAGGCTGCCAAACGTCCATCTGATTGCAAAACATGCCGTAAATTCTGAAAGCAGCAAATGTTTTGACTTAAGAAAATGTAAAAAACATGTTGCTTGTGCGCATAGCACATGTCCTTACAGATGTGACTGACCTACGGTTTTCAACAGAGGACCAACATTAGAAAACATGGTTCTTAAAAAATATCATGTAGTGCCAGGTAGTGTCGACATATACCATCCATGTATTACACAAACTAAATTTCACACAGTCGAGATTTTGGAACGCGTCCACTATAAAATGAATGAAACCTTTATCTTCCTACAATTTGAAATCGAACTAGCATCACACAGCAAATGTGATAGTAATCAGTCAAGCCATCGTTTGGTCAACAAGGCCTCACGTTCCCTAAAACTACAGTGGTACTCTACTTATGAAATGAATTGGTTCTGGAAGAAATTTCATAACTAGAACATTTTGTAAGAGACGCGTTTTCAATGTAAATGCCTTAATCCGTTCCAAGTTCCCCCAAATTCAGACCTAAATGTATTATAAAGCATAAAAATGCATCAAAACATATAAGAAACATGTTACACTTAGATTATTGTACAATAAATGACAGTTGTGCAGAATGTAAAAAACAAATAATAGCGTAAAGAATAAAAATCATGGTCATTTAACCTGTAACTGCATCCTCATCGGTTTTTGCCCTCTTCAGTTCATGTTTTTTTTCTCAGAAGTGGTTTTTGCCTGGCGTTTTGTAAAGAACTGGATGTTTGCTTTTATCGGCTTTTAACAATCCTTCGAAAAAGTCCAAGGCAAACATCACAGCATAGTGAGCGATTGCCCGACTGGTGAACCATTTTTCTGGGTGATTCACATTTACTTAAACCTATCGGAACGCCTCATGGGCCACGGGGCGAATGACGAGAACGCTGCAAAGACACATGGATTTATTTATCTATCTACACACATAGGGTAGAGGTCCCTCATAGCCAATGAGATGCCAAGAAGATGCTAGCTAATAGCCAATGGCGGAAACAGCTATAAGTTTGTTGCGTTCAGGAAACTCGGAGCTCCCCATACTGTACATTTACCTTTCGTAGCTTGAAATTTCTTTCGTAACAAGTGGCAATATGTTCCCATTGAGGCGTTGTGTAACTTGAAAATTTCATATTAAGACACGTTTGTAACTAGAAAAGGTCAAACTTGCATTTTATGACATGGGAGGGTTTTTTAAAAAAATAATTTGCCCCTAAATTTTCGTGCGTCTCACGTGTAACCTCGCCCTCGCCTGTCACGAAATATTTGTGCATGATTCGTGGAGTCACTGTGCACCCTTCGCTTCCCTTCCATCCATTGGCAGCAGCTTCTCTGCATCACCCTGTGCGCTCGATGTGCTTCGTTTCCCCACTCTCTAGCCTCTCCGCGCAAAGTCATTCTAAACACTCCACCCTGAACACCTCAACAATTTATCCTCTCTCCCTCCTTCCTGTCCCCTGCTCCGTCCCAGATGGACACTTTGAGATGAACGAGGCTCCGGCTGTGGAATCCTGCCAGCATTGAGTCACTGAAGGTTGTGCCTTGATCTCTAGTTACCACAAGAGCCCACCTCACTCTTCATGCTCCGCTATCTTCGGAAAAAGAAGCAAACTTTCTACCTAAATGCTTTTAAAAGCAGCCAAGGAGACACAAGAACAGTTTAAACGGTCAAAGTGCTTAAATAAAGTGTGCCAGGTTTCAACTCCTGATCATTTGAGGAGGTTGCCAAGGGGCTCGCCTGCGGGTCGTATGACTCAGAATAAGACAACGCCTCATAAATTAATATTTTATACTCTTTTAGGAATTGTGTGATTTAGTTGTTTCTCCCCCCGCCCCGCCAATACAGAAGATGCCAGCAAACAACCTTGTCCATTCATGTAGCTATAGTGAAACATAATCTGTACAGGAAAGCTGGTCAGCTTCATATTTTTGCCTTAGGAAAACATGGAAAGAGAAGTTTTTATGATTGCACATAAAATATGTACGAACCAAACAGGCGATGTTTGAAATGACATTTCAACATTTTTTTTCACATTTATGTTCCAGTGTTTAAAATGTTAAACACTCTTAATTTTAAGCCTTTGAGGGACAGTGGTTACTACAGTGGACAGCTTATCATGTAATCAAGTTACAGGCTGCCTGAAAGGGATCATGACGAGCAATTTACGGAGGCCCTGCGGGACTTGATGCAGGATTTGCGATGACAGTAGGTCAACAGTGAAACGTTTCTTTTATTAAATACGACCATCTCGAGGTACACTGGAAAAAAACAATGGCGGTTGAATGTACTCAATTTTATTTCCTAAGTGGTTGTACGAAATAAAATCATCTGGATTCAGATACATTTTTATATAGTTGTATCAGCTACTTTAAAACAGTAGTTGTATGGTCTATTTTAAATGGGTATCCAGATGATTTTACAGTCAAACCTCGGTTTTCGAACGTCTCGGTTTTCGTCCAATTCGGTTTCCGAAGTTTTTCATGCCTCGGATGACGAACAAATTTCAGTTCTCGAACAAACTGAGCGCACTTGAATGCACCATTTGACTCCTCTGGCCTTCCTTACACGAGGAAGTCACGCTTCCTCGGGTGGACGAGGATGTGACACTTCCTCGTGTTGCTTTCCATTGTGAGCAGACGTGTTCAGTAAACATTTTTATTTTAAAAAGAGCCTGGTTTCGGTTTTTGAACAATTTCGGTTTTCGAACAGCCTTCTGGAACGGATTATGGACGAAAACCGAGGTTTGACTGTATTTCTAAAAGAAGGCATGGGAGATTGACCAATATGCCTTTTGAACAGTTTAACATCTAATAAATGATAAGGATAAGAAGTTCAATGGAAATTTTGGGGAGGTGAAATGGGAAGTCTCAAAGGCGCCTTATGCCATAAGGTGTCAAAGTCAAGGTCCGGGGGCCAGATCTGGCCCGCCACATCATTTTCTGTGGCCCGCGAAAGCAAATCCATCATGTCAAGTTCCATGATGCTTGCTAAAGTCTGAACCAAAATTTCAAATTATCATATGTAATCCACAATAAGTCATTATTCTTGACTTCAGATTTTAAAACGAGTTATTCATCAATTTGTTGTGCTCTGTGTATGTAATATGTGGAGGTGATGAAGCATTTATATGGGTTCCCAAAATTCATAACGGCCCTCCAGTACCAAACGTAACATGGCCTCGGACAAAAATTAGTGTGACACCACTGCCTTATGGTGATATTGCTTTTAGCCGTATTTTGTGGGTTCTTGCATACATGGTTGGAAAAACCAAGTAAAATGTGTTGCTCATTTTAAATATCTTGTGTTTAAAAGAAAAATGAATGAATGAAGGAAATGATTGAATATGTCAATCTCACGTTGTTTCACCTCCGCGCTGAAAGAGGCTACTTTGCGGCAGACCAAAGTGAAGGGAAAAAAAAGCCAAAGAAAGAGGAACGACGGGAAGCACCGTTGACACTCATCAGCGCTGGAGGATAAAAAGAACAAGACGCCGTTTCCAATGGCATTGCACACTTGTATTCAGCTGAGGCTACTTACACGATCAATAGTGATGGATGGCACAAGCTATCAATAATGAATAAAAATGGACTGTACTGTATAAGACACCTTTTTTGCTCCATCGACTAACATGTACCATGTCTCCAAAACAAAAAACAGCCTCTTAACATGCCCCCAAAAAAAAAAAAAAAAGTTTCAATACGTAACATAAATACACAACTATCCTTTTTTTAAAATGCGGGCAAATATAAGAAGCAAGAAATAGGAGGGGGGGGGGGTGGCGAGGATCCACGAGGGAGAGGTAATACAGTGTGTGTAAAAAAAAAAAAAAAAAAGCATTCAATAAACATGTCGCCATGGCAACCTAGATGTAATTTGCTTGGTGGGGAAGAAGGGGAGCGATGGAAATTGAGGGAGAGTGATGGCGAAAAGGGAATAGAAAAGCATTTACCATCGCTGCTTGAGTCAAGAGGTGTAATTACGGGTTAGAGAGAGACAGGGACAGACTGACGGAGAGAACACAATGCTTTTTTTTTTTTTTTTAAACATACAAAAGGAGTAATTGTGATGACCATCTCATCAAAGTGGCACAATGGCAAATGAGTGGCAAGAATAGAATAAAATGGCAGACCGAGAAAAGTAACACAAAAAAAAAATAAAAAATGCGAGTCCACCCAGGACACTAGATGAAGATCAAGAGAAATTTAGTGGGAGTGGAAGAAAAGTCAAATGAAGGGATGAAGCCATTCATTGGGGCGCAGAGGAGTGATTGTGTGATTTAAACATGCATATGGCACATCAGGAAACGGGGAGGCCAAAAATAGCTGGATTATTGGGGGGGGGGGGGGGGGGGCATGTGTGCGACAGGCTCAAAGATATACTGTAGTGTGTGTGTGTGTGTGAGAGTGAATGTAGTTGATTAGTGCCCCTTGCAATTGACTTGGTGTCAGCCTGTATAAGTGGAGGTAAGAGCATGAAGAGGCTACTGACACTGCTGTACAAGAGCAATGGGTTGGAGGCAATGGAGGGAAGTAGGGTCATAAAGACTGGGGGGCGGGGTGGGGGGGATGAAACAAGAAAAATGGTCCACTTCATCTTGTGAACATTCCTCCGAGTGCAAGCAAAGGACGGGAAGTCCAAAAATGTCTACAGATGGACGGCAAACTCGAGTAATCAAGAGTCAAACTTGGCCAGATGACTGAAAGCTAATAGAGTGTTGGCGCTGAGCAAAATCTGATCAGCGCGAGATCAACTGGGAAATATGATGCTGAAACGTGTCAGGGCAATCATTTGAAAAAGCTGATTGATGTCAGCCATTTTGAGTTAGATATCATTCAAAAGCAGACATGGTTCTTCCTGGGACGATTGGAAAATGTCATAGTGACACATTAAGCGGGCTTGTTTTAATGTGGTCGCAACTGGATAAAATGCTGTCAATGCCGCAGTCGAACATTGGACATGAGTGACCTTCAGCTATTTTTTTTTTTTTTTTTTTTCAGTCAGTCCAAAAATCAATAGCATTCTTTGCTTTGGCATTGTGAGAATTGTTTCAATGTAGCTGGTTGAAAAATAACTGGTAGCACATTGAGGGGAGGGAATTGTACCAGACTGAAATCAAGAGCATTCTTAGTTTTTTGTTTTTTTTGTTATAACATAATGTTTGAAGAACAGGATCAAAATGATTGTTGGTCTCAGTCATTTTCATTTTTCATATATTTAAAATGAATAGGGTTCTTGCTCTGATTTGTTTTAAAAAATGTAGAAATTGTAAAGACGTGACCAGGCAAAAGCACATTCGACTTTCGACATTTATTCCTCATTACGTATGAAAATGTAAACAAAAATGGGTCACTTGATGACTTTGGAATGACTGGAAGGAAAAACATTGATAGCAATACATGAAAATTTGGTCCAGTGGTTGGGTCTTCCGGCGGCCCAGTACCCCAGGGGTGAGTGTGTCGACCTCACAGTGCAGAGGTCGTGGGTTCGATCCCAGCTCCGGCCTTCCTGTGTGGAGTTTGCTTGTCCTCCCCATGCCTGCGTGGGTTTTCTCTGGGTACTCCGGTTTCCTCCCGCATTCCAAAAACATGCATGGCAGGCTGATTAAACACTCCAAATTGTCCCCAGGTGTGAGCGCGGATGGTTGTTCGTGTATGTGTGCCCTGTAATTGGCTGGCAACCGGTTCAAGGTGTCCCCCGCCTATTGCCTGAAGACAGCTTTGATAGGGTCCAACACCCCTCGCGACCCTTGTGAGGATAAAGCGGTTCAGAAAATGGATGGAGGGATGGATACAGGGAACTGTGCAGGCTAAATGATGGCCAGGTGACATGGAATTTTTGTCTCCCTTTGAGAAGAAGAAAAAATGCAAACCTTTGTGAATTTCAGAAAACTTGGTGCCAATATCTGTGTCACCTTTTAGTGGACACCACTCCAAATTAGTGCAGAGGAGAGGAAGCAAAATACAGCAACGTGAGCTTTGCACTCACCTCACCAGTGGCAGTTTCTGGAATGTGCGAAACACGCCCTAAAAAGAAAAACAAAATGAATCTTTTTTTCAATTGGCATCAGAAATGTTAAGTCACTGGCCCTTATGACTGAATTTTGCACCTCTTTGCGGAGACACGATGGGTTTTCAAGATTTGTGCTCATCAATGTTGAAAGTGCTGGGTTATCAATGTTGAGGAAGCATCTTATTGTTTGAAGCGCTATCCTGGGGGCGGAACTAACGTTCGGAAATGACTGCCGCAAATGTATGATGGTGACGAATGTCAAAAGCAATAGTTGGGGGCACTCCAAAACTAGCTGAAGAAAGAGTCTCCTTCACTGAGCATCAGCAGCAGATATGCAGTCCCGACGACGGGGCCAATTGTGTCAAACGGGGAGGGTGTCACCACAAAGAACACGCCAAACCCACAGAACAACAAAACAGGAGCAACAATCGTGAGGCAAGTGAAACACACATACGATGACTATTACTATGAGCAAACACCTCGTCTAAATTTTCCGATTGACATGTAATTACCACAACTATGTACACAAAGCGTGCAAGTCACCATTCAAACCGAGGACACAACGGCAGAGCGCACGGGGAGGCGCGTGGGTGGATATTTTTGAAGTGTTGACAACAAAATTTGCACCCCATCCACCACGAGCACTTTACACCACACAAATCAAACCGTTACTGCCTTCCATAAGAAGACAAATTTCTTTCTTTGAGAACCACAACCTGTCGAGTTCTAAAAAAATGCATGCCGCAAAGTTGAAATGTCACAAGGCCACAAAGAACACCGTGAACACTTTCGTAACACCAGAACGAAAAGCGGCTTTGAAGAAAAAAATAAATAAATCATAAAAGTTTCCATCCTAATGAGTCACTCAGTCAGGACACGCATGGCTGAATGATGTCTCGCCAGGAAGTGATGGAAACCATATTTGACCATTGAGAAGATCAATGAAAGCCAAAAGTCAGGACAAATGACGGATGGACGGCATGGAGGATGAAAATAATTATTTTGGAAGCAGTACAGAGAAATGACAAGTCCAAAATAAAGTAGAAAGTAAATAGTGTATTAAGGAGAGACAAGTAGATGCTGCACATTTGGAGTTGAGCTGCGGCCAGAATGGGAAAATCAGCATGCGGGGGAGAGAAAAAAAAAAAAACAGCTTTGCAATCAAGTCGCTCTTAATTCCGTTCAGCACTCCCATGAGGTAAATAACACCACTTTTTCCAAGCCGGGTTGACTCAGAATAAAAAAATACCATCATTTTCATCTGTACCAATAAACAATGACGAGGACCCAAAGTTGGAGATGTCCTTCAGTTTGCCCCCCACCCTCCATCCCCACCCTGCCCTTTTGGCCTCACCCTCTGCACACCCCTGGATGCTTCACTTGGGTCACGTTCAGCTCCATCGCTCTGGTGCGCAATGGGCCTCAAACTTACAAAACCTCTTCAAGTTTCGTAGTCCATGGCCCAAAGTCTACTGGGATAGGCTCCAATCATGCGTAACCTTGGATAGCGGGAAGAAAATGAATCGATGGAAGCTTTTCAATTTTGAACTCACTTTTCAGTCTCTTACAAGTCGGAGTATGCATTTTGAAAAGTCACCTTCCAAAATTAGTTAAGGGGCTCTGGAACACAACATAAAAACAGGCTTTTGCTCAAAAGGTATTAATATTTCATACTTTTTTTTTTGGGACGGATAATAAACTTGAAGAATGAGCAGACGAGCATTGACACGTGCCTCCGTGTGTGTATTCTGCAATTAACAATAACATATCCTCCGCAACGTTGTGGTTCAACAGATCAGTCACGGCCGAAAAAGAGCCTTTTCTTCCACTGTGGACCACACAGTATTTGCTGAGGGAGCGCTTGCTCGCCGGCGGGGACAAATTAGCCACATCGGAGCACTGAGGCATCATGGGAAATTAATGATCTCCAGGAAGTGAGCTAATGAGTCCACGGGCACACACGAATGAGATGAGGAAAAGCAACAGGAGGAGAACGAGAAGGCTAATAAAATGCTATCCATCGATGAGCGATAGCGGTGCTATAAAACACACACACACACACACACACACACACACACACACACACACACACACACACACACACACACAGAGTGAGAGAATGCAATAATTAGAGAGGACCACTGGTGGCTTTCACGTAGCGAGGTGCAGTGATTACTGTCCTTACACCGTCCCCTGAGGGTGTGTGACAAGCAAAGAATTAACACTTATCTCACAGTAACACACGCACAACAAATGAGGCGAGTGTAGATAACTGGGGGGGGGGGGGGGGGGGGGGGAGCATTGGTGGTGTGGGTCAATTGTGTTTGACCAGCTTGTGTGGTGGGTACCTGAGCGCACCATTTACTAATCGAGGTGTATTTAGTTAGAGGGAGCAAGGGTGGGGAGACATTTTCCTATTAGCGGCCACTTCACTTTTTTGGTGAAGTCCTCAAGAGAGCCAAGCTGAATTTATTTATTGGATTTTTTTTTCAATAACTTTTCCTCTGATGTTTTTTTTTGTTTTTAGAACTGCATATGGAGGGCCGACTCAACTGCTGGATTGGGCAGTAAATGGCCCATGGCCAGTAAGTTCCACACCCCTAAGTGGAAGAGCAGGTGTTTTTTTTTTTTTTTTTTTTCAAGGAGCTGTTTTGGTTCAAAAATGTGTTTTTTATGACTAACTCACCCAGCACTGCAACAAACCAGGTGTTACCATTACCAAGGAATCTTAATGTAAGACTTATTGTAGACATTAGTGGTGTGGATAACTGCAATCTATCCAAGTAAATACCGTAATTTCTGGACTATAGACCGCACCTGATTATAAGCCGCACCACTACAAGGAAAAAAACATTTTGCACACACATAAGCCGCACCTGTCTATAAGCCGCAGGTGCCCATATTGTTACATGAGGTATTTCCAAAGAAAGACGGTACACAGGCGGCCGTTAAAAAAGTCTTTATATAGGCCGCTTCATTAAATAAGCCGCAGAGTTGAAAGCGCGTGACAAAAGCTGCGGCTTATAGTCCGGAAATTACGGTACTTGTCCAGTATCGCCAATATTGATACGGATACTTTGAATGAGGCAAGTAAATTGGCTGGATTACGAAATAGCTCAATCTGAATACATTTTCATGACCTTTAAATTGTTTTTGTCCTTTTGATGATGCAATAATTAAAAACCGGCAAAAAAGTTATTTGTTCACTTGCTACTGTGTCAATATGCCTAGTATACAGTAACCACATTTCACAGTAATTCACATTTAACATACGGATGCATTGATGAGATTCATTCAAATGGTTAAGAGCAGGGGTGTCAAACTCATTTTTTGTCGCGGGCCACATTATAATTATCGATTCCCTTGGAGGGCTGTGATGATTGAAACTATATAAAGAAGTCAAGAATAACGCTTTATTCAACGATTGTTTAAGTAACTGTTATGAGAGGTTTGGTAACAAGAAAATGCTGACAATATTCACCGATTCATTTCATGTGAAAATTTGAAATTTTGGTACAGATTTTAGCCAGCATCATGGGAGTTGTCGTCTTTGATTTGCTTTCGCGGGCCTTGTGTTTGACACCTGTGGTATAGAGCAAGCATATTGTGTCGAGGCCTAGGTAGGATTTTTGGCTAAGGCCACAAATGGCCAGTGGCACTCTGAAAAATATGAACTTATGCTAAGGATGAGTTAAATATTATTTTCCCAACTATTATTCACCTTAATGTTGTCTGCCAAAGTGAAAGGCCGCTTCCAGGAAACTCTGCCTCTGGCAAGGATGTCTTCGTGATTTCTCTCTTCCTCGCTCCATTTCTGCAGCTCATTGTTTTCCGACAGGTCATTTCCTACATATTTGAATACATTTGTTTTGAATAAAATTGCAGGAGTGGATACAGGAGCAAAACAGAATTCAAGCAACCTTCACAATCAGTAATACTTTAACGCTAAAATAATGATTTATTCTGATTGAAATAATTTAGCCATCACTATAACATTTTAGAATACAGTACAGTAAAAAAAAAAAAAAGATTTGTAAAATAATATTTGCTATTTTACTATTATTTTCATGTAAAAACAAGCAATTCAAAGAGATAAATTATTACAAATACACATATTCAAACGAATAAATAATTTTTAAATCAACCACTTCCAAACTAATGCAACAAATATTACGGGACTTTTCCTGGTCCGCACACCTGAAAGTAATCTGCACCACACAAGAAGATGTTTATTACCACTCCCGTGGCATTTTGAAGACGTATTTAAGGGTTACGTGTCATTTTGAGCTGTGGTACATACCCTAAATGAGAAGTTTAGAGCTTAAACCATGTGATTTATTTACCTGACAGGACTTGTCGCCATTGATAAGGACGAGAGGAGAATGGCGACAACCTCTGCTGTCTGTCTACACCAGACGGCGCACGTCACTCGCAATTGTCTCTCTTGCCTGACCACACCCTTGTGTCCTGATTGGCCCAAAGTTTTCCCAACCCCGCCCCTGCCAACCTTAGCGGCTCCACCCTCCACCCTCCCCAGCGCAACCACTTCTGAGCCAAAACGTCCTTCTTCTGTCACATCCCCACAATCTTCACCTTTTTTTTTAATTTACTTTTTGCTATTTAAGGAAGCGAGCTGCGAAAATGACGATTTTGGATAAACTGGCAACGACTCCTCATTTTGGAGGCACGAAACTTCCGAGCATTCAGTGACTCCCTCAAGTCACCTTTCGCAGAATGCCGCACGTCCACTATTAACTGGTCAAGTTGTTCGGTCTCCTCACCTGTTTTGTGTGTAGGTGTGTTTCGTTTTTTGGTTTTTTTTTACACAAGTGCTGCGTGCGTGGCCCCGGCGAGGCGTGCGCGTGATGGGCTCCCTCATTTGGACCCCGGCCACCCTCCCTGCTTGGAAAAGCAGTTTTTTACTTTTAAACCTCATCTCAGCCGTCGTGAGCAAAAGACACGCAGTGTACTGGAACTCCACCAACACCAGGTAACTCAATTCCTGCTTATTTTTATGCAAAGGCTTTTATTCATATTGCAGGATTTTGCCTGTAAGGTGCAACTATCTGTCATCAGCTTCGCACAAGCCTGGCTGGTCTGAGCTTGCACTGTTGCTCAACAACCTACAGAATAGCTAAATAAATGAGTCAGTAGAAGGAATCCCTGCCATGCAGCACACCTCTTGCGCAACTACTACCTGTGCAATGTTCATTTTTAACCTGACAACAATAATGGAGTCTTCCAATATTTATTTATTTATTTGTTTACTTTTTTTTTTTTTTTTTGCCTCAACTGTGTGCACAAATGGAAAGTGAAGGTTGTGACTATGCATGTGTGTGGGGTGGTGGACCATTAGCAATGCCGAACTTGGCTCACCTGCTGATCCAGGTGCACCTCACAAAGATAATTGAAGGGTGCATGTGGGGGAGGGGACGGCACGGTGCACAACCGGTTAGCACGCCGGCCTCACAGTGCAGAGGTGCACAGTTCGATTCCGGCTGCGGCCTTCCTGTGTGGAGTTTGAATGCTATCCCTGTGCCTGTGTGGGTTTTCTCCGGGTACTCTGGTTTCCTCCCAGATTCCCCAAAACATGCATGGCAGATTAATAAAGCACTCTAAATTGTCCCTAGATGTGAGTGTGAGCGCGGATGGTTGTTCGTCTATGCATGCCGTGCGATTGGCTGGCAACCAGTTCAGGGTGTACTCCGCCTACTGCCCGAAGACAGCTGGGATAGGCTGCAGAACGCCCGCGACCTTCGAAAGGATAAGCGGATTAGAAAATGGATGGATGCAAGTGGGGGGACCTGCAGGTGGAAGTAGGGCTGTTGTTCTGAAATAACACTGAGCCATCATTGCATATGTATAGCAGGTCAATTTGGCAGTCACGGTTGAGATTAGTGGTGTGCGCGTACAAGTGGAACATTTGCTCAGGGGAACGTCTGATTTGTTTACATTTGTGTCATGGAAAGAGAAATGGAACCGTGTACCCCCCCCAAAAAAATAAATAAATCTAAAGCGCTTATCTTAACTGGGGTGAGAGGCAGCCTACCTGTGCTGATCACCAGTCAATCCGTGGATTAAAAAAAAAAATCTAAACACCCCAGTTCAAATGACAGGTTCTTGTAATGTAAAATGAGAACAAGATCAATAATTTCAAACACATTTTTCGACATGTTGGAGAGATATTGTGATGGTGAATTTAACTTGGTGGCCATCGTTCCGAAAGTTGTTTGTGGCGCACGCCTCATCGCCAAAAGAACACCAGACCGAAAGTGAAGCATCATGGTGGCAGCACAGTGCTTTGGGGCTTTTTTTTTCTTCAGTTGGAACTGGGGCCTTTGTCAGTGTTAGCGGAAATTATATGAAGGGTTTCAAATACATGTCAGCGTTGGCACAAAATTGTCAGATTTCTGCGAGAATGCAGACAAAAAATCAGGAAAAGCCTACTAGAACATCTGAGCTGTATTGGAGACAACTTAAATGTTGGCAGGTGTCTGCTGATTTCAGTTTAGCATGAATTTGAATGTGGTTGGTTCATTATGGGTATGGACACTTGTGCAGCATCAGCTTTTTTACTTCTCTTGGAAAGATTAACATTTTAATTTCGATGACGTTGAAAAGGTTATGGGTCAAGTTAATGGTGGAAATAAAATTTAGGCTTAATTTTTTTTTTTTTTTTTGCAAAAGCATAAATCAGTCATTTTCGGCTATCGCTGGCATTGAAAAAAAAAAGCAAAAATCCCTCCGAAAAAGTCAAGACAGAGATCTGCTATGTTTTGGTTGAAGTTGTACAGACCTTTGGGGCATTTGAATTGCTTCCAATGTGGTGGAGTTTAGTGTAATTGGCAGCAATGTGGCACAGCGAGGCTTGAGGACCTCTATGGACCCCATGTGATTCTGACATGAATGGTCAGAGTTTTTTTGGCAGGCACAAAATCACAGTGCCATCGTGCTGAAGGCCAACAACCCTCCCGTGGTGCTGGTGGCTCATTCCCAGTGACCCTGCTCTCTCCTCGCTCCCCGAGTTAAAAGCAGGGTTCACCAGCTCTCTTTTTTTTTTTCATCTCTTTACTCTTCATTACCGTCCTATTTACACCCCACCCCGAACCTCTTCACCCACCTCCTATATGCCATTTTCATCCTTCACAGCTCCCTCCTGGCCACTGATGGATGTATGAGCTGTGATTAGTTGAGCTTCAATCATTTTTTTCCCCCCCCATATCCTATTTTCAAAAAACTTCCAACCAAGCTGAGGAAGAGTCCGGGTCCGCTTCATCATGAGTGTCAGGGAACCATTGAGGGAACATGAGGCCACGAACCAACCCTGCTGATGCTTAACATGTATTGTATGCTATTGAATGTACACTCAAATTTTATTTTAAAGAGGAAGTCAAGTCAAAATACAGTCAAACCTCAGTTTTCGTCCATAATCCGTTCCAGAAGGCTGTTCGAAAACCGAAATTGTTCGAAAACCGAAACCACGCTCTTTTTAAAATACAAATGTTTACTGAACACGTCTGCTCACAATGGAAAGCAACACGAGGAAGCGTCACTTCCTCGTCGACCCGAGGAAGCGTCACTTCCTCATGTAAGGAAGGCGAGAGGAGTCAAATGGTGCATTCAAGTGCGCTCAGTTTGTTCGAGAACCGAAATTTGTTCGTCATCCGAGGCATAAAAAAATCGAAATTTCTGGTCGAAAACCGAATTGGATGAGAACCAAGACGTTCGAAAACCGAGGTTTGACTGTATATCCTATGCGCCTCCTAGCCGTTAATCGCACAAAAAAAGTTTCCAAGGGTTTCACATGCCGAAAGTTGACAAATATTGGCAAATATCGCCGCACGACAGCAATGGAGACAAAAAAAGAAGACTAATTTCGGTTTGAAATGACCAAAAATATTTTTATTGTAAATGGCTGTAAATGTTTGATTAAAAATTCACTGCCGTCATGCAAAGTTTTTTTTTTTTTTTTTACAACAAACCAATGGAAAATGTATCAAGTGCGCCTCTGGTGGTTGCAGCCCAGTACTGCACACCACTCTATCAGTTCATGCCACAATCCAGCAATTCCGCATCATCAACCAAATTTTTAACGATTAGCTAAGCAATTTTTCCAAGCCCTTTCTTAATATACAATATGATTTTTTTAAAGTCATTGCCTGCAATTTAGCTTTGACCTTCCCACGCTTTCACTCAGTTTTTTTTGGTGTTTAATTAATTATTTGGAATACATTAATAAAATGTTATTTCGGTTGTAAAGATGCATTGCGGAGGGAGTTGATGCCAAGTAATTAGTTCACCGCGGAGCGCATTTTAGTGGGGAATATGCATTCTATAAAGTAGAATAGCTATGCCCGCAGGCAACAATTAAAAAGAGAGAGGAAAAAAAAAAAAAAAGATGCTTTACACACTTAATATTGAAGGCAGGCACAGGAGCCACTGCAGTCTCTTTAAACACGTGATGGAAAACTTTGGCCGTCACTGTCCGGATTTATGGTTTTAATGAAGCACAGGCAGCCAAGCAGGGAGATGCTTTAAAGTGACGCATGCTTGAGCCCGCCCCCACCACCCCCCTTGATTGAAATATTAGAGCTGGGAAACAGTGAGACTCAGCGTCGGCCTCCCCTTTTTTTTTTTTTTTTTAACAATTTAATGAACGAGGTTTACGAGCGTTGTCGATTTTATAGCCGCTTTTTCTCTCACGCTGATTGTTCCTTTATTAGAAGAGAGATTATTTTCCGACTTCCTGGAGCAGTTAAAGGTTAGTGTAATATTATAAGCCCAGTGTTATGGGAGTGGTCCATAGCGGTTTGTATTTTTTGGTTCAAGCAAGGTGATGAACAAATTCGTCTCCCTCCCACGACTAACCCTGGTGTCACCTGAACTGCTACTTGTCTTCAAATCCCCCTCCTGCCCGGGTCCTGCTCGTAAAGCTTCGGATCAGCAGCTTCCTAATTGGAGACAAAAGCGTTCTTCCGAGGGGCGGGGGGGATCGTGCCAAAGCCTTGCACCTCATTTTCCTCCTCCCTCGTCTCCTGCCTTGACAGCAAACTTGGGCCCCGCAGTCGAGGAGGCCGCTCCTGTTTCTTTATTGAAAAGCACACCTCATTAGCCTTCCAGTGTCTAATTAAATGCGTAAACGCATGCATCATTTCCCTTCCTGTGTGAGTGAGCCGCTTTAAATACCAACCTAAATCACATCCTGTACGCACGTGCAAAGAAGGGCTGTGCCGCCGTCGCATATTATCTGGTGGGGGAAGGAGATGGTTGACCTTTCATCGAGATTTATATACATGAAGTACACCTGCTCAGTCTAATGTGATACAATGATGATTGATGGACACTTGCAGATGGATTCATTTAACAATATGATCATTTCGGCTCGGTTGCATTAAAGTATTTTTTAGAATTCAAATCAAAAGGGGGAGAATGTAGTGAGCTGTAATGCTGGAAGCAATCTAAAATGACTTTAAGTTGTAAGTGTTAATGATCACCAAACGTGCATCACACTGAGCAGTTTGAAATGTTTTGGCACACAGCCTTGTTCAAATGCCAGGTTTTTGTCAATTAAAAAAAAAGAATAAATTCAAAACTTATTCCCAACCCCCTAGCATTAATGCGGTCGACAACCTGCGCAACTCAACGAGGAACACAAGTGAAACCATTTGAAGAGAGCCTCAGAAAATGAAACCTGAAACAAAAGTCTGGTGGAATTGACTCATTACATTCAAGTTAATGATAAAAGCACCATTTGAAGCGCCTCCGATGAACCATTAAAAAAAAATTTTTTTTAAAGGCAACAAAAAACATGCTAGGAGCCTTTTCCGATCCATTTGTTTGCATCCAAGCAAAAGTCAGTTGCCTTTGTGCCAACACTGAGTGCTGTTTGGGGCTGTTCATTTTTCCCCATCTACCATGACAAGGCCCTCAGTTTTCATCTTCGTTTTTTTTTTTTTTTCAATCAAGTGTCTTTGTCGTGGCCAAATTAAGGGTGGTTAAAGTTTTAGAATGATTTATCTTGGTCTTTTTTTTTTTTTTTTTTTTACACATCACAAAAACCAGACATTTGTGATGTGTCGACTTTTTGGATCCACTTTACATTTTTCTTTACTCAAGGGTCTTCCTGCTAGCTCATCCTCCAAGTGTGTGTGTGTGTGTGTGCGCACGCGCGTGCATGCGAATGAGTCTTTTTCGACGATTGCATCACAGGCTGTGTGATTGTAAATGTCTGTATTCCCCTGGTAAATGATTAATACAGAACCTGGATGAACTATAATTGAGATACCTACAGTGAGGTAATTACTACTTCAGTCCCAGTCTTCCTTAACACAGTCCCTCCACACACATGCGCACTCACAGTCTCTCTCTCTCTCGCTCTCTCTCACACACAGACACAGAGTTGCATCCATGCTTTATCGTCGCCGTCCCTGAAATGCATCTTATCTGTCTTTGGTAAATGTGCCTGGTGTGTTTTGTGGTTGCCGCACTCGATGCGTTATCTGTGCTGGCACACCGTGGGTGGTTGAGCTTTAGGGGGAAAACAAAGACGAGATCTGATTGTAGTGGTTTGTGTTGCATTGTCTTGGTCTGCAAATTGAGGCCACCTGTGCGTGTGGCCCGCCGGACGAGAGATGGGAGAGTGATTACAGTTTGGAATGAAAGGGGAGGTTGTTGTTGTTTTTGTTGTTTGGCTTGCCGTATTTTGTTGCAATTACATTTTATGTTGTATATGGCCGACCATCCAATAATTGTTTTTGTAGTGACCGAAAAGCCGGCTAGTGACTCCTATCACAATGTCCAATCAGGAACAGAAAAAAAATGCAAGTCCTTGATTAATTAAAGAATACATGCTGAGTTTATTAAATCCCTCGTCCCGGAAAAAGAGGATGTCTGGTCACCCCCCGGTAGAGGTTGGTCTTAATCTTTGGCCTTGGCAGAGGTTCTGCTCTCGACCGATTGCCATACGAGTAGTCTTCAGGTCACAGGGTGTGACGGTGATACTGGATTTGAGTGTGTGAAAACAAACAAAGCTTCCCTTTGTGCCATTGTTGCGTGGCTAAATCAAGATCAACAAACGGCTATGCCAGCATCTCACCTATCGAGGTCATTGTCTTGTTTCAGCTCGTTAAGGTGTGACTAAAGAATTAAGAGAAGGGAGAGTCTTGGCAAGGTTTTGATCCTCTTGGATTGCAGATTGCGCAATGACATCTCCTCCTGCCAATTTCTTGTGCTTCTCCCTTCTACTCAAGCAAATTATTACATTTGGCCGGAATGCAGCGTTAGGGTTCCTATTTCATTGAACAAATAATTGCTGGAATTGAAGCAGAAAAACAAGACTTGTTACGGGGGTATAATAGGAAAGGTTGTGTGTGTCAAAATAGATGATAGTTACTGTCAAGCTTGCCGAAACGAAAATCAAAAGCCCATTCCGAGTTTTTCTTTCTGACTTCCGGGTGGAGTGAACGCTGGCGCGTTTGGCTGCCGCTGCTCAACCCGCGTTGTGTTTTATTGTTTTTGTTCCTGATTGTAAAGTGTCCTTGGGTGTCTTGAAAGGCGCTTATAAATAAAATGTATTATTAAACTGGGCATACATGGACCTGTAAAAGTGCCATTTTAAGATTTTTATTTTTTCCAAACATTAAGATGGAGTACCGGTAAATCATCTCATAATTCAAGGCTAATGAATCACTCTAGTCAGATTGTGCTTTCTGTGTTGATAGTTAACCTTGTAGGCCACTCTTCATGGCTGACATACGACAGACCGTCACATAATTTATGTCTAGTTCGGATTCTGATGACTGAGTAGATTTTTCGCTCCAGAGTCCGGACGCTTCCTATTTTGCTGTTCATTCTCCTCTTTAACGCGGTTCCAGCCAATCATCTGCGAAAAGTGGACTCAATTACTCAAGCACTTTTAATTCTGGCGTTAAATGTGCTCACCGTGTAATTCTTAGGTTAGCTTAGCAATTAGCATGGCCTCCCGCCTTGTCAGAATAATGCTCATCAGGATTGTAGCTTATTCGCCACCACCGAAGTGCTAATTACTGACTTCGGAGCGACTCCGCAATATGTTTAGCAGCATTAGTAGCCATCTGAAACTCGTTGCTAGCTAGCTAGTGGAGCGTAGGTAGTGCTAACTTGTACCTCAACCTCCGGCTACCTACGGTGCGTGACATGAGCAACGCAGCCCAGCGGAGCTTTTTGGCAATCGACAAGACTTGTTACAGGGTATAATAGATTTTGAATCATTCAATGAGGTGCAGCAATGCGAATATTTTGATCCTTGAAATGCACTATTGGCTCAAACCGGTAGAGTCACTGTTTATTGGGTCTCTACTAGTTTACTACTCTTTTCAGAAGTGCAGTATGACGTCAGCAATAGGAAGTTAAGCTACATCCATGCTATGAAAAATCAGCTTGAGACGTGCTCTGTAAGTCCAGCCCGAGTTGGCACCTTGTGTGGCTCTTTGGTCTAAAATGGCCGCGGCACCGTCTGTGTGCGACGGGGCGGGCGTAAGAGGAGGTTGTGATTGAGTTCCGTTTGTGAGTATTCATTCATTGCACACACAATGAGGCGCCATTGTTAGATGGGTGACACCGGCCGCATATTCCTTTCCGGCTAACACGAGCGCAATTAGGCTTTGGCGCGCGAATACGGAAACCCAATCAAGTGCAGCTCTGATGTAACATGGCACTATTTTTTGAGCCATCGTGTGTGTGTTTGTGCGTATGTGTGTGTCCCCCCGCCCCTCCCCCGTCCCCCTATGAATTTTCACTCCGTCACGCTTGCGCCTCGTTGGCTGGGCTCAGAGGTCCTGTCGAAAAGCGACCCAGGACTTTTCCGAAACGGAAATTAAATTAGTATCGACCGAGGCACAGCGCAAAAGTGTCGCAGGGACCAGAATGATTTTACCACACTGAGACTTGTTTGCCATCATGCTTGTGTCTGAGTGCTCTGATGGAGAAAAAAAAAAAATATTGTATACTGTAAACCATGTTGGTATTTTTGCAGTAAACATCACATTACACAATCGAATGTGGTTATCTCCCATATGGAAGTAAAATCTTACGTACAAAATGCAACAATGGGTCACATTTTCCTGTCACTGCTTCTGTGACCTTAAGTGGTCATAAATTCTTAGTTTGTGGATATTTGCATTTTTGCATACACCGACCATTTCTTCAGGTATACTTGCACAATCTAATGCAAGCCAATGCAAGATTTCTTTTTTCCAAAATGAAGACAAACAAAACGGCTTTCATGATGTAAAATCTTGCATATTTGTTTTTGCTTTGTTTTTTGCAGGTTTTTTTGTTGTTTTTGTGCATGTTTGACACATAGCAAACTTTTCCAGGTGCGCTCAATAATACTTCCATTTATAAGAATAAGATAAGAATAAGAAAACCTTTATTTGTCCCGCACTGGGGAAATTTGCAGTCTTCAGCAGCAGAATTGGAGGGGGAAGGGGGTGGGGTAAAAAGAAAAACAAAGTATTGCATGCACAAATAATATTATAAGTCATGAACACTATTATCTCCAGATCAATCATATGACCAATATTACGTAATACAAACCTGGTTCGTGCGAACTTACCAGGAAACAATTTGCAAATGTTCTTATCGAGTCAGGGCACTGACACTCTGCTCTACACTCCATTCCAATGCAAACCCACACCCGCCCCGCACGTACGAGTACACACAGGTGGAGGCTCTGCCAGCGAGTAAAAAAAACAAAAAAACATCTACGCGGTGGAGAAGGATGGCAAATGCGATAAGGACGGAATGGAAGAAGTCAACAAATTTCATGTGCCCAAACGGGCTCGAGAGGGCCCCTGGGAGCGGCGACGCGGCGATGAGGTGAGAGCCAAAGAGGCAAGAAAGGATGTCAGCCGCCATTATTTTCACTGTCAGCAACGGGTGTAGGGAGTAGACCCCTCCGCCCCACTCCTGCAACACACACACACACACACACACACACACACACACACACACACTGCTCATCTAAAGGTGTGGCACATAAGATTCGCTTAGCCAATGGAGCCATTGTCCTAGCTAAACGCATGCACTCTGACAATGGAGGGGAGTCAAGGTGCATGTGACACAACCTGGTGCTTGTAACCCAATATTTTTCCGCGAAATTATAATTGATAGTTGGTCGAGCGGGCTTCTACATGATCAAATCGTTGAATCAGGTGTGTTGGAACAGGATAACGTACAGTATAAAACAAGCTGGATAGGAGCTCATATACCGCAACGCATATTAATGTTCTGGTTCCAGTCTTGTAGTGCGGTCTATTTTGCCGCATTTGCTGGGAAAAACAAATTGACAAAACTATTTTTTTTTTAAATACTTAATCGTTCAGTCCATTATTCTGCATACCGAAACCAGCGCTCACAAACGTGTTGCACGCGGGCACCACGTAGCCCCCAAAGATCACATGAATGGCATGCAGGCTTGTTCCAAAAATAGCTGTCCAGAGAGGGGACATTGTGATTTCCCAAGAATGTCAACAAAGTGATCATTTGAAAATGTAAACGCTTTCTGAGAGTTCGAGGAATAAAGTTTTGCATATCTATTTTTATCTCTTGCCTAATTATTGTGAGGAAAGCCTGATCGGGCTTTACTTGAATGAATAGCAATTCTTAATCAAATACCGTATTTTCCGTGCTAAAAGTGGCACCTAAAAGCCTTCCATTTTCATAAAAGCTTGGGGTTAAAAGTGAGCTTTATGAACTGTCTGACAGGTTTACACATCTTATTACCGTCAATTATGTACAGAGACTTTGCATTCCTTCTCAAAAAAACTTTGTGTTCCCCCCGCAATGAAATCATTGCGAGGTAATGCAGTGTTTTACCTACAACCGAAATGATTTTGACGGAACACAACAAACGCAAATTTTTTTTCCCGGCCGCCGTATGACCTTTGGCTCTCCGTAATTCTCTGTGTATTTATTAAGTTTGCAACATCGCTTTGAAATCACACCTTTGTGCCCAAAATAATTTGCCTGCGATCGATCTTCAGTCTTTTTCCATGTAAATATGGAATCCATAGCTTGCGATGGAAACTGCAGCTATCTGTAACAGTGATCTGCTTTGACAGGTATACTATTGCGTAATCACGCCAATCTTCGAGGCATGAAGTCTAAACTCCAAGCGACATGGGATTTTGAAGTGTAACTCAAATTGCGCTTCATTGTTTTAAGTTTTTTTCCCCCTGATGGATAATCAAACATTAAAAAAAAAATTGCTACATAAATATCTCATCCTAAAACTTCCCGCAGTCTAAAAGGGTATAGGAAGAAACTTCTCAGTCTGTATATTTGTGAATCATGTTCGAGTTTTTCCCATGCATGTCTTTATTGTTTTTCATTTTTCGATAAGGTGCCATCCAAAGTGAGCACGCGTTTGTTGTCCGAGCAAAGTGCCACCGTTTGTAATTGACGGTGTTTCGAGCGGCGGCGGTATTTCTTTAAAAAGGGAAAATAGCCTTGTGCCAACTCGGCGGCAAAAGAACTCATGAATCTCATTGCTCCTCTATTCAACGGAAAATGGACTCCTCGTACGCCGCCTGCTTCCAAAACTACAAAGGCATACTGTATATGTGTGTTTGTGTGTGTGTGTGTTGTACTAAAAATACATCCAGTGACAAGGAACACAAGATCCCACTTCACCTCGTGTTGCATTTAGAGCAAGATCCCTGAACATGATTTTTCAGGTCCTTTTTTTTTCTGTACGTTTTTTTTTTTTTTTTTTTAATTCTCAGAGTAGATTTCCAGTGCCCCAAAAAAAAATGCATACACACGCATAGTGAGCCTTCTGTGTTAATCTTGTAATTTTGGGTCATCATGGTTCATTACTTAAAGAAGCAGCCAGTCATCTTTAATCACATAATCCCGCTTTAGCGCTACGTGGGGCGGGTGTCTGCATGGCTCCCCTTGACCCTCACCGTTTCCTTCCTTAATGCTTTGACGCCCCACCCCCAACCCATGAGCACCCCCCCCCCTCCCACCCCCCACCCCTGTCCACTATTGTGTCGCAAGCCTCCATCAGTTGTGGAAGTGCATTGGCCTTTTATCGATGCTCAGGGAGCAGAGAATAGCTTCGAGCTAGCGCGACAAAATGTAGCATTTAACCTCAAAATATGAGTTCCAACATCATTTTTCTGCAGGTACGCTGGCTTGTAATGAGGTGAATGGCATGTCTATTGTTGCCATGGTGACAGTGGATCACCTATTTTTCGAGGTCCCACCTGCCGGGACCCCTCATTTCGACCAGCTGAGACCATGTTTAGTGGCGAAAATGCAATGTTTTGCCATCATTTCAAAGCCGCCAAGGTCTCCGTTAGCCTTTGCCGGGGTTTTATCCGGTTGCTGAGCAATCTGTAAAATACTGAAATCCATTGTTTTGCTTCCAGGAATGTTGTTTGTTTGATGGAAAAATATACATATTTATTTAACCAACATTTTCATTCAAGTTTGAGATGAAGACTGTTGTTGTATTTTTAAATTATGTATTATTTTTTGTTTGTTTTCTTCACTTCTGTACATGTTTCCTTTTTTTTAATTTATCAAGTCAATATGGTATAAAACATGTTTTAAAAGTCTTTTTAATTATAAAATTGAACAAAATTATTACAACCTAATCACACCCCCATAACTGCTTTCCCACACGTTATAGCATTACGGGATGTTATATACTTGATACTGAATACTAACCCTGCCGACCCAGTGACACACTGTAAAAATGTTGACAAAAAAAAAAATGTGTGGACAAATCCCTTTTTTTTTGTTTTTTTTTAAAGAGCTCCGTAGGCTTTTATAAATCACCAAATTTTATAATTTTATCATATTTAATTTGAGTCAAGAAGGCACATGGTTTCTCCCAGCTAGTCAGTGCATCAAGGTCATAACCCAATTGACATTTCCTAAAAATGAATTAATGTCGTAAAAGAAAGGGTGTACAATGCCGATTCGGCATTATTCGAAAGAGAAATGGTTGAAATTCCGATCAAAAGTGGAAAGAAGTTCTGATTTTTTATTTTATTTTTACAAAATGGACATTTTAAAATATATATATATAAATTATTGTAAATATGAAAAAATACATGTAAATGTTTTTTGTTTTAAACTACAAATAATCAGTCTTTTTTTTTTTAATTGTCACTGCTTTAAATCATCCAACATGTTGCCAACAAACTCTTTGTTCCTGTATAGCATCAGCTCTACTATCAGTGCGTCATGGGGCCGCGGTGGGCAGCTGTGCGTGACTAGAACAGGACAAAGCTGTGCGCCTCGAGGGGGGGCAATCCGAGCGACCTTCCGCACCCGGAATGTGCGGTCCGCTATGACGCCTAAGAGTTGTGACGAGAAAGATGGAGACGCAGAAAGAAGCGTGCAACGGCTGCGATGGATGGATGGAGGGAATGGAGGGCGAAGGGCCGGTTTGGGCTCTTGGGATTCCAGCGCAGTGACCGTGAAAGTGCTTAGATAAACACGGAGACTGAGGAGGAGTTCGGGGTGGGGGGGTGGGGGGTAAAGTGGAAGAGGCAATGGAGAGAAGCGAGAAGGTGAAGGGAACGTTGCTGAAAGGGAAGGACAAAAGTTGCACTGCTCTAATGTAATACAGCGTTAATAAACACTTAATAACACAGGTTATATTATAAACATCACAGCGCATAACCAGACACAGACTTGAAGTCACCTGCGACAAAATGAAGTCTGAAAGCGTTACTCCTCAATCTGTAACTTTGGTTTCTCCATGTTTAAACAGCTTTGCCCCATGGCCAACGTTACCATTTACCACAATCCGACTGTTTGTATTCTACTGCACCAAGGTGGACAAACCAATGAGGGGCAGAACAATGTGCATTGAACTGAAGCCAAAAAAAAAGTGGCAAAAAAATGACTGACTTGACTGTCATGAAGTGCAGTATAGTCCTAGTGTAGCTTTGTCATGCATTTTTATGAAGTTTTTATTTAGCAAAAACGAAAGCGGCACCACATGTAGGATGTACAGTGATCCCTCGCTATTTCACGGTTCGTTTATCGCGGCTTCAGTGCATCGCGGATTTTTTCAAACATATTCATAAAAAAAAAAAAGTAAATACATTTTTTTTCTTCATATAAATGTAGTATAGTACTGTATATGTTGCTCTATGTGACTCGCTGTTGTTTTGCTGACTTTTGCAGCTACTCGCGGACCGTTTGCGAACTTTTTGCGGACTTAAATTTTTTTTTTTTTTAAATTAAATGTTTACTGTATTTTGTTATTCATAAACTAACCTAACTTATACATGTTTAAATCTATTAGTATACAGCATTAAGTCATGTTAGTTACTTCAAAATTTACTTTCTACATGCATGTATACCATAAAATGTGCCCTTATGAATATTATGTACATGTACCGATATGGAGGGGGGGGGGGGAGCAACTTCGTGCAGATTTTCGTTTATCGCGGGTGGTTTTGGTCCCCATTAACTCGCAATAAACGAGAGATTATTGTATCATACAATGACGAGGCTGACTTTTTTTATTCAGTTCAAATGCAAAGCGATGCTTATCGACCTAAATCCTAATAACTTCATATTCCTTATTTTCCCCACTATTTCGCAATGCAATAAAATATTTGATGCTTGTTTCTTAGTGCTTTATTTTGGAATAAAATGTGCGTTCCTGTATGGAACTAAAAGCTGTTTAGTTTTTCTTTCCCTTTCAATTGAAAGTCACACTTGGGAATTCCACACTTGTTTTGATGCATATAACTCAAACATAATGCAGAGGCAGTCATATTGTAATAAACAAATTATAGTGATGAGTCAGTTAAAATGTACTGCACTTTGTGGACTATTTTGGAGAGAAAGTCATTCAGTGGAAGTGGAACGTGTCCAAGTTTTATCTTATTGACTCATGCTCTCTCTCTTTCTCTCTCTCTCTCTGCCCATCTTCTCCTTGCCTGAGTCTAAATAATTTAAAGTGGTTGTGCTTCTATTAGGGTACATTTCCTTGACATGTCTGGACCGGCCGCTACCCGTCCTCTAAATGGGAATCGCTCAACTTAAGTGAAATTTTTCTCATATCGTCCTATATCGATTCCTGTCAAGGCCTCAAAAAGGGTTGTTCCAGCGCAGTGTGACCGCGCCAATGACAAGTTTCCCCTCCGTTTGCCGACGGATCTGCTGCCCAGCCTGAGAGCAGTGCCGCTTTTGCATAGACGATGCGGAATTTGAGGAATTTCAGGCAATGTTGCGTGGAAACGTGTTTGAGCACAGAACTGCCGTTTCACCCCTCGTCTTGTGCTCCTTCACGGGGATCGAGCCACATTTACTCAACATTGATTCCCTCATGTCGTGTTGGGTGTTTAATGAGTTTGTACATTTATTTTACATTTGATCAATTTATTCCTCTTTTTTTCATTTACTTTTGACATGAGTTGTATTCTTGCGTTCGCCGTGCATATTCTTTTTTTTTTTTTTTCTTTACCAAAATAGTTTGGAGCCTGTCTATGTCTCGACTCGCCGGTTTGTGACCACAAAAAGGGGACGGGAGGGGAAGGATGTGTTACTTTTTATGTTTCCTGCTTTAACCTTCAAACCCTGACGATAAAAACAAAAATACGGTGCCACAATGCGAGTGTCTGTTATCTGACATGTGACCTACTCGGGGCTATTCTCAAAGACGAGTGAGATTTATCGTCCTTTTGCCAGTTTTGCATCGGCCGCAGTCTTCTCACTCTCAAGTGCTGTGTGTCAGTGTTTAGTGTTGTGCTAAAAAGTCGAACGAATCGAGGCATTCTTTGGACTTGGCCGCTTTAGGAACATAAAACATTGCCGTTGCCCTTTTTATAATCATCCATCATGAACTCAAGGCATATTGGCTACGCATTACTCCAGGGGTGTCAAATATATGGCCCGCGGGCCGGAACCGGCCCCCAAGGAGGTTCGATCCGGCCCGCGGGATCATTTAAAAGTGAAAAAAAATGCATTAGACACCGAATGAATATTTTAAATAAAATGCAATTTGTGGATTATCCGCTAGGGGGCACACTGTTTTGATCACAGTAGAAGACAACATTATTTTGATCGGGGAAGAAAACAGCAGTCTCAGTCTGTCACCGAGATAAACCCACTTGACATCTACCGGGTCTGTATGTGGCCCACAATGTGAAAGGAGTTTGACACCCCCTGCATTACTCCTTTCTGTGACTTGGGTTTCTTGCCTTGGAACAAATTTAAGGCATTTACATGGAAAACATATCTCGACTTAACAAAATTTTCTTGTGAAGAAATTTCTTCCAGAACCAATTAATCTCGTAAGTAGAGGTACCACTGTGTAGGGCGCACCGCATTATAATGCGCATAGAATAGAAGCTACAATTGTTGCTGTAATTGCGTTATCCATCCACTAGATAGAGCTATGCTAAAGGGAATACAATTCAATATAGCTTTATATAAAGCTTTCACAACTGCCGCAGCTGTAACAAAGAGCTTCAAAGAACATTTCAAATATTGTGTCCAAGGAATCAGAATATTGATCCATATGTAAGGCGCATCGGATTATAAGGCGCACTCTCGAATTTTGGAAAAAATGGAATGCTTTTAGGAGCGCCTTTATCGTGCAGAAAATACAGTTTTGTGTGTGCATATACCCTTTTAAAAGTTTATCACTGAGTCATTAGTTGCAGTAAAGAAAAGTTGTAATGTCGATGACGGAACAAAAAAGGCTTCAAATCGGTACTCCACGAAAATTGGTTTTATTGTCAACTGTCAATTCTGTTTGTACTAACAGGATAGTTAGCCATGCTTAATTCTTACCTGGATGATATTTGATCGTTTTCCAACTGGGAATTCCGAGGGATGAACATTGGATTAAATTGAAATGCTACACAACAGAGAAAATGAATCAGTTAATTGCTTTTTTTAATTATTTTTTTTTTCCCGCCTGGAGGAATTGTGTATGATTCAGATTGTGGGTTTTCCATTCGATTGCAAAAGAGTTGAGTGAATCACCAGGATGTGCTGGTTGCAGCTATTTTGTGCACCCAATTTGGGCTCAATTAGATTAAGATCAAGATTGGATTAATGGGTTCTACGCAACCAACAGCATTTTGAGCGACTGAATTAAACATGCCCAATTTTGGAATGATTGCAGTTGTGAGCACCCGAGCCAAAATGGATGGAGCAAACTTGACTAGAAGAAGCAGAACTGTGTATTTTGTCTCAGATTATGATCGTTTGTTAAACTATATTTTTCTTTCTTTATTTTTGCTTAATTCAGCTCACCATATGACAGTTGGGGTTTGATGGATGTTTCTTGTCATTGACTTAACCGAAGAGATTTAAGGCTGGTGTTTATACTCTGTTCAATTTGTCTCGACTTGTCTGCGACGGCATCGTGTGCAAGCATGAAACATTGGTAGCAAAGGTACATGTACTTATTACTTTGAGCTTTGGGCATGCTAACGGTGGGTTGTGAGAAGGCAAAGAAAAAGATGGGGAACGAGTAAATTGTATGGGCGGGGCTTGGTTGTTGTCCTGGTAACGGCAAATCTGACCTTATTTAACCCCCACGACTTCTGCCAAATTCGTGCCTGTGCACGTCTCCAATATTTTCCGCTTTCTCTCAAACTTTGTTTGTTTGTTGCTTGGATTGGAAGTGAAATGAAGCAGCAGATATTGCTGGCGGAGGTCACGCGGGCAGCACGTCTCCCGATGCCATGGTCAAACTGTGAAAATAGAAACAATTGAAAGACCGCCAGCCTTGTCTTGAGACCATTTACATCACAGAGTGGGTAAAATCGTCTTTGGGGAGGGGAAAAAAAAGCGCCTGAAAAACTGAGATTATAGGTTTGACCACACACGCACACACACACACACACATCGTGAAAAGTGGTTCTTGTGGTTGGTGGACACCTGTAGCCGTATCAAAACGCTCCTGATGGGCTGGTTTTGATACTGACGGCAAGCCGGAATATGATATTTTCCTCACTATTGATATGCTGCTGAGTCGCAGAGAATGGACAACAGGCAGAAAATAAGATCTTCTTTTGGATTTGAAATCGAAGCAGCGAGTGCGTGGCAAACGTACTCGTACTTCAAAGACATTTGACAAATGACATTCTGGTTTATATTTGGGGTGGAAAGTCACCCGTGAGCCACGATTCTCAAGATGATTTCGGTGTCAAAATGAGGTCTCAGCAATTTCATCATGTCATCGTCAATTTTTTTTTCCTTTATTTGGGGCTGAGGGTGAGTTGGAGCCTTTGCGATGGGAAATATATATACTGTGTATATATATATATATATATATATATAAATTGTATTTTTTTTTTTTTTATTTGAGTTTTAAAACAAAAATTTGAATTAAAAAAAATAAATTCAAAAAATTTAAATATACTAAGGGGACAACCCCTTGTCAAAAAGTTGGAAAATATGATCAAATCTGAAATCTCAGAGTGTCCTACAAGGTTCCAAGTTCTGCTACATAATCAATAAATACAGGTCAATATGGGATATCAAGGGGGGGGCCACACAAAGTCTAACAGATGAGCCAGGTAAAAGGAAATTCTTGGAATTGTCGATATAAAATAGGAAATGATTCAATAAATGGTTTAACTCGTTCACTCCCAAAGACGTTTTTAAACGTCTTTTCAGACTTGGTCTAGAATTGGCTGCTACTGAATGAGTTTTTAATATTACAATTGTATGTTGATGTATTGCACATATTAAGAGACCCAAATATATCCAATTTGATTCATCATTTAAAAAAAATAATAATAATGCTCAGTTGCCCTGATGGAAGATCGAACTGGGCCAAAAGTGGCCATGCTTTGCCCCCGTGCTCGAATATTCTTTCCTTGGGTACGGTTTGTTGCAGCTTTGTGAACTGTGGCCTTCAACTTGAAATTGCACGCGCGTTGCACTTTTCCAGTCGGATGACTGGCATTTCCGACGTTTTGGTTTCCAGGAATGCGGCATGAATGCACTTCCTGCCAAACATGGTGGAAGCGCGCACAGTCGTGTCGGGATTTTAAAAAAAATACAAATTTAAATCAGGAAACGGTTTGTTCTTGGATTGTGTGATTTTGCCTCGCTGGGTAAAGCTAAGAATCTTACGAAGGCATATGTGTGTGTTTGGAGGGAGGAAGGCGGGTGCAGCAAGAGATTTTCCGTAGGCGGTTGGACGGCAGGGGGTCCCCAGATGGTCCGAAGTGGGTGGGGGGTGAGTTCCTTGTTTGTGCGGGTCGAGAGGCGTAAGCACCAGGTTAGACACAACACTGGTGTTTGGGCTCGGCGAAGGCTCAGTGTGTGTTATGGGAGGCGGGGGGGGCGCAGCTGATAAGAGGGGAGGGAGGTGAGGCGGGGTTGACCTGATTCTACTCCCATTTACATGTCAATTGTACAGAAACACTGCAAAGGAAAAAAGAGCGGCAGACGTCTCGGACTCTGCAACAGTTATTCTGATGAAGGAAATCCTGTTGAGCAGGATGGGAATCTTTTTCGACTTTCCCCACATTGAATCTTTTTTGTTTGTTTTTTTTTCCCCATCTAACAACCAACAAGAGTCCCATTTAGTGCACTAAAATTAGTTTAAAACTGACATTTTTGGGGTTGCTTGAACAACCCAACCCAAATCGCTTTGACATTATGGCAAAGGCCAGCATTTTTTTGGTCTTTTTTTTTTTTTGTGGCTATAACATTTCCGCCTGGTTTGGGGGAGTGTGCGTTGTTTTTGGTGTGTGTCACTGCATTTAAAAAAAAAAAAAAGTGGTTTGATGCTGAGCGGTTCCTGTGATTTCCTCAAAGCACCCTTCTTATAAGCGCAGTAGGATTGTGCAGTATGAAATAGAGCCCCGCTTGCAAGCGCACCACCTGCTTAATCCCTTCGCCTTGATTTGTTTTGAGCCTCCTGCTGATGAACGGGAAGGACTCGCTTCAGTTTCAGGGTTACATTTCCGAAAATGATTATTAGCTTTGACGCGTGACCTTGACGTCCTTCCGAATCTCTCGAGAGAATTACTAAGTTAATTGACTCTTAATTTGATTGTCCAAAAAAAACAATTGCTGTCTCTGCTCGTGTTCTAATTTGAAGACTTGATTCAGATTAGATTTGAGTTGAAGTTGTCTGTTGTTCAAAGTTCCCAAGGTCATTTCACATCTCACTCATGAAGGATTTAGATGTTGAAGAATTGGTAACAGCAGGGAGCTGTTCAAATACGACCGCGTTGCTACCAATCAGTCCTAAGGTGATTAGGACAAGGGATGAGTGATAAGCCATAATCTATTTGATCGTTTAGGATTCTGTCGATTTATTGTTGATTAAGCGCTTGATAGCGCAATTTAGTCAAAATGATTCTGTCTCTGTTGTTTTTTTTTTGTCGAAAGAAGTCATCAGCCGTGAGGAGGGGAGGGTGGGTGGGGGTGGATGCTCCACAAAATTATTAATGAAGCCATTGCTTTGCAAATCTGCTCCGTAAAGGGGAAAAAACAATTCTGGGCCTTGAAAATAAACAGTACTGTCAAAATATTACTCGCTGGTGGGGAAACACAAGCTAAATAATGATGCATTACACTTATTGCAGTACAATTTTACAATATCACATCATTATAATGTTGTAAAATAACAACCATACAGTATCATCGCAATATCAATATCACAATACAGTCATTATGTGTTGCATGAAGGGCAGCCCGGTAGTCCAGTGGTTAGCACATCGGCTTCACAGTGCAGAGGTACCGGGTTCGATTCCAGCTCCGGCCTCCCTGTGTGGAGTTTGCATGTTCTCCCGAGTGGGTTTTCTCCGGGTGCTCCTGTTTCCTCCCACATTCCAAAAACGTGCTGATTGGACACTCTAAATTGTCCCTAGGTGTGAGTGTGAGCGCGGATTGTTCGTCTCTGTGTGCCCTGCGATTGGCTGGCAACTGATTCAGGGTGTCCCCCGCCTACTGCCCGAAGACGGCTGGGATAGGCTCCAGCACCCCCCCCGCGACCCTAGTGAGGATCAAGCGGTTCGGAAAATGGATGGATGGATGTTGCATGAAGCAGAAAAGTTGTGTACTTATTTTAAATACACATTTCTCTTTTGTTTTATGTTTACTTTGACGGTGAATTTTAACTGGGGGTGGCATGAAACACATTGAAGCCTCTTTCCCCCTTTTGATAAATTGTTTATTATCTGCAAAATTGCTTAAAAATTGCTTCTTGCGAAGTGTGTTGAGTTCACGGAAATTTTTATCATATCTCCATGGCACCACTGTACTCGCGCTGTGCCTTTGTCGTTATCTGCCGTCCTAATATAGTAACTCTCGTCCGCCGCAGCATACTCCAGTTAAGTGATGCCTCTGCCAAGGCGCAGCAGTGACCACAGCGGCTGAGTTAACAGTAGAGTTAGTCAGTCTCTCCCCCCTTTCTGCTGTGCTTGACCACGACGCAACTGTCGGCGCCACCGAGTCTTCCGCGCCTCCCACCATCCCCGCACAAACTTTAACTTTAGCACGTATGCACGAAAAAGCATTCTCTTGCCACTGGGGATTTTGCAGTTTCTCACTGTAGATTTTTTTTTTTTTTTTTTAAGCCCTCGAGTTGATGGCGGTCTGCTGGTGTTCCGTTTGCATGATAGGCATGATGCGTTTTGACTATCTGTTCTGTATTCCTGACACCATGTTGTGGGATTGTTGCTCCTTTAATTATTCCCTCATATTAAACGATCAAAGGTCCCCGCCACGGTGGAACCTCTGCACATCATTAGAATGGTACGCGCGGAGTGTGTTACCAGTGCTATGTGTGTACGCACAGTAACACTGACACACATTCAGGGCTTACCTATGATGCTCCAGTTGGTCTTTTGCTACAAGCCAAGCACAGGGAAGCTTTGTTATTTGCGGTGGGGGAGATTGGGACCAAGCCCTCAATTTTCACACCGGATGGATGAGGAAGAGTCTTCAATGAATCTGAAATGCATATTTTGGGAATTCTGGAGGAGAAAATCAAAATTATCCAGGGGGACATACCAGCGAACTCCCAAACAGCAATGCTGCAAATGAGATAAGAGCCAGAAAATTCAGAACGGTGAGGCAAATATTCAAACCACGAGAGCAGTGATTCCCCAAAACTGGTCAAAGATACCTTATTTGTAGTAAATGGATACATTTTGTGAAAATGAAATTAAAAAAGCGAAAATGAATGACACACATTATGATTTACCACAGCTTGCTATTGTCTACTTTAATTTTATTTTAATGAAAAGGATTTATTTTCTACAAATAATTGGGGCCCGACGATCTGGATTTTGGCAGTTAATCGGCCGATTAAATTTTTAAAAAATGCGCCAGCACAAATTTTTTTTTTAAATCCACTGAATGCATATCAATGGGCCTCAGTAAAACGCAGATTTTCAATATTCGCGATCTGACCTTTTCAGTTCCCAGAATGCAATGCGTGGTGCAATGCATTTCATGAATGAATTTGGGATATAAATCCTTGTCATAGGTGTGTTTGTGTTACCAGAGGTTTGTGTGTCAATTCTAACACATTTATGTTGTTTTTATTGCATAATTGTGTGTTGTTGTTTTTTTTTTAACCAACTGTGACCTTAGGTCAAATTAAATTTGAAAGGCCATAATCGCACAATTTAATCGGAAGGTCGATTAATCGCTCGGGCCCTACAAATAATCCGTCTTTGCTCATCTATGTCGGTAATGAAGAGTGGCGGGCAGAACGATTAAAAGCTCTTCCACTAGATGGCGCAAGGGGCAATCAACCCATGTACTGTATCCACACCTTTCTATTTGTTTTATGTTCAACTGAACAGCCTTAGATTTCGTTCTGAATGCGCTTGTAAGTCAAGTGAGACCAGCAAGATCAGCATTATTTCAATAATATGTAATATGGGGTGGGGGTTGTTTGTTTGGTGTTGTGATATATTTAGAATCTGGAATATGTCCCTTGGCTCATTACAGATTGGGAAATACTGCACTAGACCACCAAACCGCCAGAGCAAAAAAAAAATGTATTTAAAAGGAAATAAAAACAAACTCATAAAACCGGGAAATTATGGGACTCTGTTCTGAGGTGGTCAATCATCTTATCCAAAGTCTGGTTTGAAAATGTCACTTTTGAGTTATAATTGCATTTGGACATAAAAAAATGCCGCCGGCATACTCAAGATGATGCGCCGTCACCAAACCGCACCACCCATAATGCGGCTGCGCTGTCACCATTCTGCTGCGCACTGGCTGCCTGGCAGGCAGGAGCCGAGTGTAATTGGGGTGATCGTGAACCAACCAGGCCTTGGCGAAGACTTGGTGTGTGTGTGTGTGGGGGGGGGGGCGTTAGGGGGAAGACGGCTGACAGGTTGACAACGGTAGAGCATGTTGTCGCTGTAATTGCTGGCATGCATACGGTGAAGGCTGCTATTTAGTGGTATGCAAAAGAATCGCTGCCTCAGCACAGTTCAGTTGTATTTCACTTTTTAGCATCATATAATTGCATTTCATCTTTTAAGAACCATTTATCCTGGTATATTTTTTTATGAACTTCAGATTTGTATCCAGGATTCAAAAATCACTGTTGTTTTTTTGGATGAACCTCTTGACGAGCCCTGGGTTAGAGAGGATCCATTCTCGGAAGACACGCATGAGAGATCAGCGGGCCGTTAGCAAAGCAGGGAAGCTCTGTTTGCCTTCCTTTTTACTCAAGTCCTCGGTCATCCACATCCTCTTCCTCCTCCTCCTTCCATTCCGCACGTTCGTTCTCCCTGGCTGACTTTCCCCTCTCTCCTCCGCTCTGTCACCCCTCTAAAAAGGCTCCCACTGACAGACCTGACCCTTCGTGAGCCACATCCGGACCCTCTCTGTATTTTTTTTTGTTTGTTTGTTTTTAGGGTTTTTTTTTTTTAGAGAGATGTCTAATTAAAGTCTTCCACTTGGTTGTTCTGACTGATAGTCTGCACTTATTGACTCTCTGGGGTCACTAATTAAAACGGTTAACTTTCTTTTCATTTTTTTTTTTACCTGTTGGTTCGTGTTCACTTCCTAATTAGAGGTAGTTGCTTTTATTTTGACTCTTTTTGCATGTGGTGAGCAAGTCCAGCCTCTACATTGCCCAGAGGTGTGAATGTGAAGTTGAATAGCAGTCTTTCTCAGTCAGCGCTAAGATTGACATGTGAATAAATCCAAGGTCAATCCAGATTTCATTGATCCCCAAACGGTATAGAGAATGGATGGACGGGTGTTTTAAATGCTCGGCAATGTTGGCAACCACATGCAAATCCATTGATTTACTGGCATCGCTTTATACAAGAGGGCACAATTTATTCAAGATACAGCGTTGGGGAAACTTCGCCGGACAGCTCGCCACAGCAACTTAAAGTATGTCCATACGGCGTTTTTCCATAGGGTAAACAGTGTGTCAGGCTAGTGCAGGGGTCTGCAACCCAAAATGTTGAAAGAGCCATATAGGACAAAAAAAAAACCAAAAAACCCACAAATATGTCTGGAGCTGCAAAAAAATAAAAGCCTTCTATAAAACTTACAATGAAGGAAACACATGTTGTATGTATGTAGGAGATTGGACTGTCTCAGAATTGTTTTGTTATTCATTCCTTTGTTATGTGTTCACAAACACCCCCATAGAATTTTTTTGGGTGATTTCCTCGCTTGATTTTTTTTTTGTTTTGGTGCATTATTTTCGCTTTTCTTAGTGTCAGTGAAGTGATCATGAATTTCCGTTTTTCGGAGGCTGTCTTTGAACGCCTCTCGAGTCGAACGAGAAGAAAGATGGCACGGAGTCGGAAGTAGACGTGTCTGTGTTTGTCGAGACTGTTAAAAGCATAAATAAAGTGTCCGTTTTAAGAAACCAACACCACAGCTCTCCTTTTTCGGAGCTGCCACATGTATCTATATCTATTTGAGCTATATTAGCCTACAATCAAAATCTTTTTCCATTTTCAAATATTGTTTATAAAGCTCCAGGGAGCCACTAGATGTCGCTAAAGAGCCGCATGCGGCTCTGGAGCCGCGTGTTGCCGACCCCCGTGCTAGTGAATTGGTATGACTGCTGTATTATCGGCACATTTTTACAAGTAGGAGTACAGACGCACAGTGTTGATATGAATGACTCCATCGGTACAAGACGATTGCGCCAATGTGAAGGATGAGGTTATGTGATTGAAACTTAGGGACAGGAAATGTGGCGAATGGTGATGCTGTGAGTTGAGGCAATACCCAGTGGTCCCCCTCCCAAAAAAAAAACACTTGCTCCAGGAGGTACCAAAGGCGCAGGAATAAACAAGCATTGACTCAGTCAGTGAAATTTCACTCTATTCAGTTAAAATGTTAGCTTCCTTCACTGCCATGCGACTGAAAAAAATGTATAGTTTTTTTAAAACCAGGGAGACGCGTCACAAGGGAACATACAGTTCATAGGCATGCGCACACTGTGGAACGTCACTCCATTCGGTGAGCACCGGTAACGGCACCAGTGACTGATAGAAAAAAAAATAATGAGCAGTTTTGTGGATCAGCAGCCGGAATGTAATCATTTTAAGTGAATGGAATGACGTCTCACTGGTTGAGTCAACGCCTACTGTTTGCTTTTTTTTTTACTTCAACAAGAATCCTACTTCTTGCAACACTTAAACTGCCTTTTTTTTTTTAAAAATCAAGTCAGAGCCCCACCATTTGCCACAATTGCTGTTTTGAAGTGTCAGTCACATTGCCTCATCCCTCTCAGTGACTCTCACCATAACCTTTTCCTGTCTTTTCCTGTTTCTCCTTTTCGCACTCATCCTTTATTATTCCTCAACCAACTTCCTTCAGCCTTGCCTCAGTCATGGCCCATATTCGATTATACACCGGGAATAGACTGTATCTTACAGGAAGCCAGGAATCGGAAATCTACATTATGCACCTCTTCTGTTGTAATCATGCCGTCTTGTCCACGGGTTGTTATTGTGCCGAAAGCCAGTCAACCTCGACGGAGGCTGTGCTCGTACATGCCAATCATTTCTGCATGTACACTCTCGTCTGTGCTTATTTGCACTTTACAGATAGAAGCAAGCAATCCAGACAGTTTTTTTTTTTTTACTTGAACTCCTCTCAGTGGTCATGATTAGCATTGATGTGTGTTTTAGCGTCACTTTCCTGACACTTTGGTAACTCTAAAATATTGCCTTTCCAACACAGAAAAAAAAGAAATCCATTCCTGAGCCGGAGGTACCAACATTCCACGAAGCATTTAGGGATCCCTCAATACCCTTTATCTGCTTAATTGCTTTCTCTTTCCATTCAGTCTCCTATTACCCTGTATAAGTGTCGAAGCAAAGCCTCAGTCCATTGTGGCAATTCTTAACCGACCTTTTGCAGACTTGAGGGATCATTCCTTCATGCCAAAGCCCCCCCCCCCCAAAAAAAAAATCCCTATTGATTTTAAATGATATGCGTCACAAAAGCGAGGAGAGAGCCCCGGCTGCGATTCAAATTGCTACACATTGCTTTCCAGCGCTTGGCCGCTCACAATTTCCAACTTGTCTCCCATCAGACTTATAGGGGTAATGGATCTGTGCCAAAGCAAGAGCCCTATTGATTTTAAATTGCATCTAGCCCGATCCATAAGATTTGGAGGGTTACACGTTCTGCCGGGCACACATGATCTTGAAAAGTAAGGCATTAACTGTATTGTCAAAAGAAGAACCCTGCTGATTTCAAATGGCACGTGATAATAGATTGAATCATAGACACACATTAAGTGGGGTTTGGGTATCTGAGGCAGGCCTCAACTGCTGGGCGCTAGGACACTTGAGGAAAAGCTTAACATCTTCTGAAAATAAAAATCTATATATATTTAACTAAGGTAACTTTAGCAAGGCAAATAAATATATAGATTTGTTTTAGGTCCTATGAGGCACATTGTACCAAAAACACAGCAGAATGAGAAAAAAGAAGAACCTCATTTTACTAACTTTTGCCAGGCCCAATAACATTCTAGATCCTACAAGGCTCATTGTGCAAAAAGTATTTTTTTACACTAAAATACTTCAATTGGGCAATTGAATATTTTGTAAATATTGTGTGACTCACTGTGCGATGGGAGAGGGGGAAAAAACATTTTTAACCCTGAAATTTACTAAACTGAAATGTACGCTAGCAAAGTTGTATTTTTTGGAGCTACGAGAATCTTTATTTTAGGTAAAACGACTTTATGTTTAGCAATTAGCTTTAGCGTTACCATGAAAAAATGGTGGATTTGAAATTAAGAAATCCAGGATGCCTCGGATACTGGATGACTACATTTCCTTGATTGACTAGGGCATAGGTGTCAAACTCAGGAGTCTCCCTGTTGCAACACACCCTGAGCGGTCAGGCTTAGCTTGCTGATCTGGATCAGGTGTGTTGCACCAGGGAGACTTGGAAAACATGCAGGACAGCGGCCCACGAGGACCTGAGTTTGACACCTATGACTAGGGGAAGGTGGGGGGGATATTGGTTTCTTAATGTATTTGTTTTAAACGGGGCAGACGAAGGTCTTTTTTTTTTTTTTTTTAGTACAACAACTTAAGGTGTAGCTGATCTCATGTTAACCTAATTTAGAGAACATACTAATTGAGACTGAATCAGCGGGGAAGTTAGCTAGGTAGCCAGCTGGGCTGGCTAGGTAGCTAGCTTGCTACCTACTATTGTGACCAACTCTCTCATAGCAAATCGCACCAAGTATTTCTTGCTATTTTGCTTCAGTTGTGTTTAAACTTGATTTAAATGGATCCACATAATGTTCAACCTTTTAATAATTACGGCCATTTGGCTTTGAGTTATAAATAATCCTGTTTTTGTCATTCTTTCTTCCAGGTTAACAGCAGGCGAACTGTCCATCCAGGTGAATCTGAACGACTACCTGGACTTCTACTGTCCTTACTACCCCAGCAAACAGATGCTGGGCCCCAGGCAGCCGGAGACTCTGGCCCTCTACCTGACAGAAGAGGCCGCCTTCCAAGGCTGCGTGGAGACGGCAGCAGCCATCAAGCGGTGGGAATGCAACACCCCCTTTGCTCCGTTCGGCTCGGTGCGTTTCTCAGAGAAGATCCAAAGATTCACCCCTTTCTCGCTGGGATTTGAGTTTCTGCCAGGGCGGCACTACTATTATAGCTGTGAGTATGATGCGTGTGAATGAACATGAAGGCTTGCCATTGTTTAGAATCACTTTGAGTCTTGATGATCTATTCAAGAAAATATGCTGTGCTTGAATAACCTTGAATAATGCTTTTTACAGCCTATTAACTTACTCGGTTCTATTTTTACTTTTTTTTTTACTTGAGGAAAAAACTATGTTCGAGTTATTTTACATTTTATTTCATATTAAAATTATATTGAATGGCTATTGTGTAAGATAATATCAATCATCGACAACGCAACTTAGATTTTTTTTTCTTTTCAAATACGAATCGTCACTTGGCTTTTTTGTTTGTTTGTTTTTGATCTTGATACAAACAATAATTTGAGTTATGTGCTTTCTGCAATCTGGTTATTACCATTTCCAGTTTAAGTTTACTGTAAACCTAAACATCAACCAGAGGTTTACACATTGTGTGTTTAACCAAACCACTATGCACTGCCGTACAAAAGTACGCAAGCTTAATATGAACCCACAATGCAAAACTCCATAGAGGGCCTAACGAAACTCGTATTGATTCTGCTGTAGTTATAACCCTTTCAGCAATGGAGATTTGTACACAAATGGTGCAGCACCACATGTAGACAGACGATAGAAGAATGCTCACGGGAATCTATTCTTTATCCTTTGAAACCCTTAAACAGTGAATATTTGGGTCAGGTTACCCTACAAAAAATTGCCAACGCTGAAGAGCTGCAACAAGCTTCCCTCATAAAACCCACTGTACAAGGAATGGTTTGAGTAAGAAACAACAAAACTTATATTCTTAACTGTCAGACAAGAGTAAAATTTGGTTGAGTGCTGAAAAATATAAATGACAAAAATTCTCAAACTTAACTTTGAAGCTAGACTGAGATAAAATCAAGCTCACTTGCCGTGTACATTCTTCTCACTGTATTCCATCCATCTGTGCTTCTCCGACATGCCACAACCGAAAAAAATGGCAGATAGAGGACATCTTGTCGTCGGTAAAACCTTTTTTTTTTTTTTTTAGGTTCCTTTCCCCTTTTAAGACGACTTGTCAGTTTGAGCAAGAAAAGTGGGTGGACATGAGACAAGGCAGGGAATGAAAGGAGTGAAGAGAATACATGGTGTGCATCAGTGACACGCTGTAACACACAGTGAAAGACTGAGAAGCCGCAAAGTGAGGAACAATTTGAAGATCAATACAGGCAGACTGAAGGAGAGAAGAGTGGGCGCTGTACAACTTGGAAGTTCTAATGCCCCAAACGTTGAAGTTGGACCAACATTTTGGTGTGATGTTAGCGCCTCACAACGCTTTTTCCTGCTTCTGTTTGAGCAAGTTTCTATTTTTATTTTATTTTATTTGTTTGTGACCATTCCTTTTGGCTTGATAGGACTTGCAGCTGGAGTCAGATATTTACTGGCGTTATGTGTCGAATGATTTTCATTTGGATGACCTACCCTGATCCACAATAAGTTTGATTGCCTCTCAATTATTTAAAATGGAACTGTACCCAAAACTATGATCCCACAACACTTTTATATATATCATTTTTAAATTCATTTTGCATCAAAATATATCGCTTAGATTAGATTTAGACTAAGATTTATTCATTTTTCTAGTTAATTACTACTTTTCTATTAGCCATTCTTTAAAACTATTGACTTAGTGATGCATAGATACTAGACAGAGAACGATTATATGCGCCGATATTCGGCATTTTGCATTAGGCATTTTTTCTAATCGGGTCAGAATTTATTTTAAAATTGTAGCGAAATTTATAAGAACATCTCTGCACTTTTTTGTTTTTGTTTGAAAGTAGGACAAAGATAAGTGAAACTTTAACATTTTTAAGACTTTTACATTTACTAACTTTTTAAGACATGCTGATGACCATGGGAGCTCCCTAAACCTGTTAGTTAGTTATAGTTACGCTTTCCCTCGGTGGGCCGTTAAAACTGTGAAAACATATAAACCTTTAATCACCTCTTCGTATTATTACATATAAAGTACATAGTTAATTGACTGGTAACTATGGTTCATGTTAAGAGAAAATTCTTGAAATATCTCAACATTACTGCTGATTAAATATGATGATTTGAAATTTTGGTCGAGATTTTACAAAGCATCATGAAAGTTGACATGCTTGATTTGCTTTCACAGGCCACATAGATTGATGTGGTGGACCAGATCTGGCCCCCCGGACCTTGTGTTTGAGACCTGCTAGTTATAGTTTTTGCCATGTTTGTTTTTTGCGCCGTTCCGTGACGATTAAAATGGTCAAGCTAACAAATGACAAAGGTTGTAGTGCTTGAGAGTTTGATCATAAACCTTTAATTCTTTTCAATATCAAATCATTTGTAAGCTGTTTATTTATTAAGTCATATTGCCAGATTATTTCGTAAACTTGCACCACGGCCACAAGCGAACCGGACCTTTCTCTGCGTCATTGTGAAGTTTACAACCTTGCTTTCGACGCCAAAAAGGAGCCTGCTTGCTGTTGGCTGTCAAGCCAGTTGGCTAATGATAGCTACTCCTCTGCTAACATGGCGCTTTAGAAGGAGCAGAAAAATATGCTAATACAGTAAGCCTGTTTTTCTTTGACAGAAATAAATTGCGAGGAGTTGAATGCTTAGTTGCAAATCGGTGGGGGTTTACTGTATCGAGTAAAGATGGAGTCAGCGGCCGGATGCTTGTCATTTGTGATCAAAAAGTAGTGTTATTGAAACATTTTTCATGAAATTAGTGTTTTTTTTTTAATGTAGCAGTTTGTGTGACGGTTAATGTAAAACAAAACTGTACCATAGTGGGAGAACAAACAAAAGCAAGCATCTTTCCATAAATTACTCATGTAGTAGGCCTGACAATGGAGCTTTGTTGGACTATAAAAGCGCAGCTCCGCATTCATGTATATTATGTAAACACATACACAATCCGTGGGCCATTGTGCTTGTTGGGCCACTTCAGAGAAAAGCAACAATGGAAAGTAGCCCCCCCTCAACCCTCCCTCTAAAACCCACCACCTCTCCGCCGGATTGGACCACTTTGGGCTCTGAGTGTTTGCGTTTGGCCAACATGAGTGATAAAGTTGGTCCAAATATGCGTCTCTTGTGTTTAGTGTGCACCACTGGACAGACTATAAAGGCATTAGACAACAATGGTGTTACATACACTAATTCCATTAGTGGCTTCAGTCTGAAACCGGCTCAGCTCGTCTGCTCCCACACACAGGCCGCCAACTCTGGCTCATCACTCGGCGCTTCTTCCGATGGTATAGCCGTGTCATCTCAAAATAAAAATAAGTGAGGAGTTCAACTTAAAATCGCACGGGCGAAATTGAAAGTAGTATCTTGAGTTACTGTGGCAACCTTCTTTCACCTGACGAGCCAAGCCTGGACCTGTTTTCATGATGAATTCGTCCCGTGAAGTCTGACTAAAACTGATTGTATGAAATCCAAAGAGATATTTTCCATAGGAAATCATGTAAATGCAATTAATCCATTTCAGACACCCACAAACTATGAACAAAAATACCTGGCATTCAGAGTAACTATAGCTTAACAAAACGGTGTAAAATAAATATCTATGACTCATAAAGTGGATAAATGAACATTTAACATCACTTTTACCTTTATTACGTTATTATTACTGCATAATAAGACCTTAGTTAAAACTTTAAGAAATACTTCTTTGCTATAGTAGCTGGTCCAGCCAGGATGCCATGCGTCGTTAATTCTCACTTTTCCCACACATTTTATCACTTGAATTATAATGACATGATAGCTGTCCTAAATGTCATTCAGTGAAGTTACTTAGAAATTAGCACTCACTTATTAGCCACTGCATTGGGTACACCTGCGCCATTTATCATATCTATAATCCACGTAAATCAGTTGTAGGCTACCACAAACACCATTATCTTGTGAAATGAATGTTACTCTGTCGTGAACATTATTATCTTTGTAAAGGTAGAAAATTGGATCAATCTCTTGTATCGCCTACCGTAGTGTTTGGCGTTTAGAAAAGAGAATGCGCTCGCTCTATGATTATATGCCATACCCTGTCATTTAATATGATACCGATACAGAAATAGACGGTTGCTCACACAGACTGCTCCGCTTGCCTATTGCGTTTGTAAATTATTCAGTTTGCACGCGTGTTTGTGTCGTACGAGGGATGCCGAATATTTTTTTTTCCTTCTTTTTACGCTTCACTTGTAAAGATGAACGTGAGCGCTTGGGGGGGGAAAAAAAAAAAATCACTCATGTGATGGATTTGACAAATGTTGTATTTAGCTGTAAAATCAGCATGGCTAGCTAAATAGCGTGTGTTTAAGTGGCATAAATAAAGTGCAGCTGACTGGTGGTCCCGATCCAAAAATGAGGATCGTCCTCGAACTCTCTCGTGTGATGCGTTCAAGGCCGGCGGGGAATTTTCATTAGCGCCTTGCACTGAAGTCTTTCTCTCTCCTTCCTTGTTGTGCCTCAGCTCTGAGCGCAGACGAAGGCCCACCGCTGCCGTGTATGAAGCTGCGCGTCACCGTATGCTGCGAGACCGGTGAGTGCCGCGCCTCTTTTCGTCAGCTCCCCCGTCTTCCATCGTCATTTCGCTCCCTCTGAACCGCCTCTCCCTCCTCCCCTCCTTTACCGCCACCTCTGCCCTTCATATTTCTCCTATCAGGGCTCTTTTTCATGCAACTGTTGCCCTCATTTCCCCATTACCACTCCAACTGTTTCATTTCCTCATGCCCTTTTTCATCATTTAAATTCAGGGATCCCTCGACTTAGAAGTGATCCGACTTGAGAGTTTTTCGGCTGATTGCCTTTGACCTGCAAGCAAAAATGTCAAGCTGCCTATTGCCATTCCGAATTAAAGTAGAAGATAATTACGTTGTGTATTTCACCAAACCGTATCTCAGTTGCTTCACACTAGCACGCCAAGCAAAACTTTAGCATCCCATAGTACAAAACAATTTAATACTGTAGCTTTGCCTTAGGAAAGTCCAGTTAGCTTAAGGCTAACAAACAACACAAAACACCATAGATGGGCCAACAAAACTTGCAAATGAGTTGCAGCCTTAATAACCCTTTAAGCCATTGATAGTCAAACACAAATGGTGCAGCAACACAAAGTAGACAGTATAACAATAATCACTGGCATCAATTTATCATCTGCGTTTAATATTACTGCCATCTTACTGAGGCAAACTCTTTGTTGATTGTCATTATCAGTATTAAACTGCGCAGCAGAAGGAGCACAGTGCCACTGTGCATTAAATCATGATACATTCTATTTCATTGTGTTATTAAGTTTTATTAATACAATACTGTCGAGTGCTATTTTTCCAAATAAAAAAAAAAAAATGTCATGGCAATACATTCCATACACCCACAATTAAAAATCCTTGATATTGTCTTTACTATATAAAATATTTTATTTTATTTTTAATTCATGTGCTCTCCTGCATCGACTGTCACCGTCATTCCCCTGCTCTCCGTCACGCAGCGTGAAATTCCCAGACGTGATCTAATCCAGAGCCCGCCTGGAGTAATGTTAGTCTTCCAGTCCACTGAGCTGCCCCTTTGCCTGGGTCTTGCTGTGGGAATCCTTGTGCCACTTGTTCGTTCGTGTCGTGTGTTCGTGTGTGTGTTATTCTTACGCGGACCCCATTGCGTGTCGCTTGGTGATCTAATTTGGATGTGTGTGTGTGTGTGTGTGTATGTGTGTCCGAGACGTCTGTCCCAGTTCCCATCCCAGTGCTATCTGCAGGGGGCCAGGGGCACTGGGGTCAAAGTTCACAAAATCTCTATTACTTGTAATTAAAGGGTGGGGGGGGCGATAAAGAGGAGGCTTGGAATCGTCTCCTGATGTTTGTCATGGGTGTTTATTTGCAAAATAATTTTTAAAAAATGTTATATTCATGAACCTGCTCTTTATTCATTCGTATTATCGGTGTGTCTTGTGAGACTGCCGAGACTGAATGAAATGCACCCAGTGCAACGCGCGTTATGATACAAGAGCTCAATATTCAGCCTTTTCTGTGCTTGTAGTTTACCTTAAAACCCTGGAGAACCCAAGAGCCCTTTTATCCTTTGGAAAATTATTCATTATACATTAAATGACTGCTATATGTTCACTGAACACCAAAATATATGTTCTTTCAAATATTCAATGCTTTAATCCTAATTTAGGATTAGGGCCAAATTTGACCCTTTGGGATTTAAGGATAGCATTTGAGTAGCAGAATTTATAGGGGTCAAATTTGACCCCGTGGGTTCTCCAGGGTTTCCATTTTGTACACAAGTACAGTCATAATAAAACGCTCCAAAATGTTAAATGTACATTTCTGATATTAGTTTTGCTTCGTTTATTTATTTTATTTTAAGTCTGAGGTTTTATTTTAATTTCAATTTATGTCTAATGTATTTTAGGTCTATATTCAATGTTTTTTTTTTTGCGTCTTTACCCATTAATATTTTCTGACTGCACTCTGACATGGGATCAACTCGTGTCGTGATTCTGATGCTGGACTGGATTTTCTTAGGTGTACATAGTGAAACGTCCATTTCGTTTGCGTCGGATCACACAAACTTGAAGTGATTCTCCCACTTTTCCCCTCCACCCCACCCCCACATCTTGCTCTCATCCTGTCCCTTAACCAAAACTAATCCTGACTAAATTTACCGCTTCCCATCTCCTTTTCTTTCTCTCTCCTCCGCTCGTCTGCCGCTGCTCAAGTGGCACTAATCCTCCCCTTCCCTCTGTCTCCTGCGCCGTCTTCGCCTCTCCTCCATCACGCCTCGTTTTATGATCTCTCGCTAGCCAAGCAAAACTAATCTGGGCGCCGCCTGTCCACGCCGGAGTTCCTCCCGACTCCGCCCTCCTTGAGCCACTTCCCTCCCTGTTGGGATGCCATGCTTGGTGCGTGCCGTGCTGTGTGGCGATGGAGAGAATATTCGGTAGTGCAGCACGGAAAGAGAGAGGAGTGTGAAAGACGGATGAGTAGGGGGGGGAAGGAGAGTTGGAGGGTCTCTTGATGTTCATTAGGTGGTGTGGTAATGTTCCCCGCTCAAATTCTCCCTCCTGGCTTCTTCCTTGTTGGTGTATGTGTGTGTGTGTCTCACCTAGTAACAGACTCACTTGTCCTCCAACTGCCCTGAAACTAGTTTTTTTTTTTCTTCATTTTTTTTCTGCCCCCCTGATTAACAGACAATTCCATGCAGGGATGCTCTGTTGTGGGCAATCATCTCTCGCTCTCTTTCTTACACACACACACACACACACACACACACACGACACACTTGCTGGTTTGAAGGGCAGCCACGGTGACATTGCTCCAAGGTCACTCAGCAGTCTCTATTCTCTCCAGTGCTCCCGCCTGTGTGTTTATGGACTTAATTTAACCCCAAAACACACAACAGAGTGGACACGATTGATGCAGGAGGCTCTTAATGACGTATGCGGGCGTGTGCTGCGATGTTAATTGCCACCGTTGTAGCACTGAATACTCGTGATGTGTATTTAAAGGAGTAGGTCTCAATCCTTACCAGTTAAAGTTTGGACACAGCTACTAATTTAAAAGAATGAGAAAGTATATAAAAAATGGTTACATACCATGAAAAGCAAAATAACCCATAATATGACAGCAAATTTGATATATATATAAAACTATTCTTTTTTTTTGTTTTTGTTTTGTTTTTTTTAACTCATGGATGTTTTTTTTTTATCTTCATATATGTCACCAAACATGTTGAGATAAACTCTTGTTTTTGTTTGGGATTTTCTCCACTTTTGTTGTTCAATTTCAGTTTTCAAATAATTTTGTAATGAGTTTTTACTGTTACTCATTTTTCAAATTGTGTGAAACATGTTTGGTTTAGTTTTTTTATTTTTAATATATGGAGTATTTGTCAACTGCAAAATAAAAAAAAGAAGTCATAAATATTATGCAACAGAATCGACTACAATTCTCAAATGTTTGACCCTCCTTCTTCCGTAGCCACCGATGTACATTAATATCAAAATAATTGTATTCAAAATGAACCCCGAAAACTCATGACATGAAGTGACAACGATGAAAACAAAAGACAATTTCACTATAATTATCTTTACTTTTTGCTGTTTTCTGAAAGTGAGCCATGATGGGTTGTTACCTGAGCAACTGTGATGTCATTTTCAGTCGACAGCATGTCTCAAAATGGCCGCCCCCTTAGATGGACAAAAAACAGGTGCATTTTACTGCTTAATTCATATTCCACCAACGCAATATCAATCAAAATGTCGTGTTCAAGCTGCATAGAACTTAACATTGCCAAGAAAGTTTTGGTGTTGACTTAAAAAAATAAATAAAAATACAACCGCAAAAGCCTTTCAAATGAGAGGTGAAAGTCCATTTGCCTGGATCCAACATTCGCAACTTACCACCACCTGGACGACTGAGAATCTCCACAGAAAGTCCATTTTAAACAACATGTTCCCCTTTTATCTCGCGCGGCTCCCTGATTGTAGTTCTGCTTGACTTTATTTCATGCATTTGCTTGTTTTGATGGCTTCGCATTAGCAGAATCTATTCACAGCCTCTCTGACGCCTTTTGTCACGACATGTCGGGATTGTCACTTGTGGTGTAAATGCAGCCTTTCGGTAGAGTTTCTGGTGAGATTTTGTCTTTTTTTTTTTTTTTCCTACCCCTCCCCACAACACGACTGGTACGAATGAAGTCAGAGAAGGCGCTTGAGCTAGCGTTGCATCAGCCAACGAGCCGCCCAATAGACAGCGCACTTTTTCCTCCCCACTCACCTTCTTCTTTCGCCGTCAACTTCTCCCCTAAAAAAACTGCTCCCGGTTTTTTTTTCGCCGCCTTCCTGCTGCGAGAAGCCATTAAGGAGCGACTTCCCTTTTGCTCTAATTGATTCCTTTTCTCTTTCGCAATCTCCTCCCTTCTTTTCTTGTCATTCTCCCGCCGTGAGCCCCGTCTTTTTCACTTTGCCCAGCTTTTTTCTTGGGGAGGGGGTGGCAGGGGTGGGAATGTCTTACATTGCTGCCTTCCTTTCACCCCACCAAATAAAACCGCCCTCCTCTTATCATGGCCGAATACCTTTGAACCCTCTGAACTGGAAACACACACACACACACACACACACGCGCACACAAATGTACCAACCCAGCTTTGCCGAATCTCCAAAACCCAACACTCAAACGCAAGCAGCTTTTTTTTTTTCCCGTATTAAATTTGTCGAGTTTTTAAGATTTTGTTAGATTTTTTTTTTTTTTTAATACAGCGCTAAGCATGGTCGTTAGCATTAGCTGCCACGTTTGTAAAATGGCGGCGTATTCTGAGCTGGAAATGGGGCAACAGTGAAGCATCGTGCTTTTACGCACACACACACACACACACACACATGCACATTTAGACACGGTTGTGCTGCACGTTCCAGACTGCAGTGCGGAAAAAGGAGCAGGGATGCCATCGCCGCCGTCGCCATTTTGTGGTGAGGCTCGCCGCCTCCACTATTGTGAGCGAGCACTTTTTTTTTTTTTTTCCACAATTAAAGTCAGGTCAAAACACGCGTATCACGCACGTGCGAGTAAACGTTGGTTTGCAATTGCAACGCACGCCTTGTCGTGTCGCACGTGTGTAAAAAATGCTTTTAGACTGGTAAATGTTTCTTAAAAAAAATTTTTTTTTTGGGGAGAAGCTGAATTTATATTTAACCGTGGGGGAAAAAAAAAGTGGATTTTATTAGCTGAATTCGGCTCTCTGTAACTGCTGCACAGTTTGTAGGGCACTCGTTGAAATACTTTTTATTAAAAAAAAACAAAAAGGTCCTTTCACCCTCATTGTTGTGCATCATATTTCTTATTTATATTGTACATTACTTTTTTGTTATATTAGAATTACAAGTATTTTTATTTTGTTCGTTTTTATTTTACATTCACTGATTGATACATATATATATATATATATATATTTAATACCAATGTTACGAAGGGATTTTATTTAGTTATCCAGCAATTTACCTAATTCACATTTTTTTTTTGTTTTTTTAAATGAAATATATCAGTATTGTAATGTAATCTTCGTACTTGGACTTTTTTTTTCCGCCATATGATTGGCGACAATAAATCAAATTTCTACTGCATTACAGCGAGCTAAGTTTTTCGTAATGTTCATCATTTCATATTAGTTTTGTGATGTTTTTCCATTCATAACACAACCTTTATTCATTCTTGCTTATGTTGATTATTTCTCTCCCTATGAACATGTTTTTCTTGACAAGAAAAAAAAAACCTATTAATTCGGCTTTTTCACATAACTAGTGGTTACTATCCGTTCTTTACACTACAATAAATATAATCAAGGGCGTACAAGAAGTGCGGTTATCAATAAGATGCTCAGTCGTGTTTTTCCTTTTTCAGTTTTTTTTCTTTAAAAAAAAAAAAAAAAAAGATTTATCTCAGACACACACAGCCGCTCACACACACTGCGCACCAGGCCAAGTCCCAGCATGCTATTTAATGCCTCGTTAACCCCAAGGTGGCCGTTAGTTGTAGACAATCAGCGGAGTAATTTTGAGCGACAGACGATGCTTGCAGGTGTCTTACACACACACACACACACACACACACACACACACCTAATACAGACATTGTACGATTAATGAAGAAACACAATGCGCTACTTGGCCTCATCAGCTCAGTCGCCAGAGGCACGGACAGGTGGCACTATTTTGTCGACAAAAACGTCACGGTAGTGCACACTGTGTGTGTGTGTGTGTGTGTGTGTCTTTTGTGCTGCTTGAGATCCCACCTTTTTGTGTGTGTGTGCGCATTTGTGTGTTCTTCTTTCTCTATTTATCTTTAATGTGTCACAAACTTGTGTTCATGTGTTTTTCATATGTGTGGCACCACCCTTAACTTTCCAAATTCAAATGTGTGCATCGTTGCATGTTCGTGTGGCAGCAATGTTAACATCGCCCTTTAAGTATGTGTGTGGGAATGTTCTTGTCTTTCTATTTTTGCATGGAATCACCCTTAAAATCACTTTTATTTATATTGACATACAAAACAAATTACAACACAAAATGCTTTCCATTTCAAAACCGATTAAAAACAAAACAATCAAATAATGTTCTATGGACTCTGTCTGTGTGTTCTTGGCTTTCTGTCTTGAGATAGGACCACACCAGATCCAACCTTATATTGAAACACTCAATCAAACTTTAACGACGACACGTTTTTCAGACAAATACAACACAAAGTGCTTACATGGTTAAGATCAAAGCCCTTACGTTATTATACACGCACGCACACTCTCAGTGTTAAGGCTGGGGCCACACGAATATAAAAGACATGGACCCAGCCACACGTAAAACTTTGGGTTATGAGTAGGTCCACATATTTGGGTCCACACATTTGGAGAAAAACAAGTTTACACACAAATATACACAATATAAAATATACACAAGCACACACAAATAGGTTATGGTCTCGTGTGTGTGTGTGTGTGTGTGTGTGTGTGTGTGTGATATATATATACATATATAGAAAGTGTGTGTGTGTGTGTGTGTGTTCTTGTTTTCTGTATTTGTGCAGACCCACTCTTGACTTTTCCACTTTATGTGACTGTATTTGTGTGGCACAACCTTTGACCTATGAACTCTGTATGCAGCCACCTTTGAAATCCCACTTGTGTGTGTGATTATTTTTTTTTTAATAATATCATTTTTAAATGACCAACTTTTGCTGGATGTGTGTATGTTGTTCACTTCCAACATTTGTGGAGCGCAACCCTTGCCACTGAATATGTCATTGTTTTTGTGTCTTTGTATCTTTGTGTGGCGCTACCTTTTACATCCCTGAATTTTGCGGACACTTGTGTTTGTGGGGACATACTGACATATGTTTGCATGGCACAACCCTTGATATGCCAAATTTGAATGTGTTTATGGGGACATTTTGTCTGCATGCATTTTCATGTGTCCTCTCAGGTTGCCACAAAAATGTTTCAAATGCCTCCTTCCAAACAACAGCATGCTTCCGTAATTTCCTTTTAGCGCCCCCCCCTCCCCTCTCACCCACCCCGCTGACAAAGTGTCGGCTAGACTCTTAACGTCCGATCTCCCGCTCGCCTTCCCAGGTTCCATCTCCTTTTCTCTCCGTCTGACCTTCCAAAACTTCTTTTCTTCCGCCCTCGCTCGCACTTTCAAGCTCTGTCCACTTCTTGGACTCGCTCTGTCATTTTGAATTTTCGCCTGTGTTTTTTTTTTCCCCCTCCCTTTTCATTTCCTGTATCCTCTCTGTCTGGATATAATCCCCATCACTGTAACGCTCTCTAATTTCCATAACACTTCTTTTCCTGTTGTTTCTCCTTTCTTTCTTCCCGACCTTTAAGAGAATTTGCTGAGAATGGCTTATGGTTTTAACAAAAGATAAATGTATCCCTCTGCTCATTTATCTGCGTCTTGCTGTTTTTATTTCTACCATTTACACTAGAATTATTTTTTTTTGGGGGGGGCAGCGTTAAGCATGAAAACATGATGAATCAGCAACTTCTTTCTAAAGTTTTTCTCTTTCCGTTTCCACTCTCACAGCGTCCAAGGGCTCCAAACAAACACAAGGTGAGGTCCGTCCCTGGTTTTCAGCACTCGTGGAATTGAGAAAAAAAATCAAGTTGAACTAAGTCGGAATGAATAATGAAAAGTTTTGAGAATCGTCATAACACGGAGAGGGAAAATGTATTCATTCATTCATGAAGCCATCATTTTCGAAGGAAAAAATACATACTTGTATGAGAATCTAGTGATAATGCAAGAGAAAGCTTTGAAAGAATACCTGCTATTGTAGAATAAAACAGGAAGTCAGAAAACAGAAGTTCATACATTTTAGAAATAATGTAGGCCTAAGATAAGGACTAAACAGAGAAAAAAAAACATGAGCAATAATACAATCTAATATTCAAAGGGGGAAAAAAAACTTTTCAAGACATTTCTGATATTTTACAGAATAATCTGAACATTTTGCAGGAAGAGGAAAAAACACGCATGAGAATTAATATCATACAATACATCTTCATTTGTATAGCGCTTTCACAAGTTGAGTTGCTTCCAAAAAAATGCCTAATTTTGACTAAAGGCATATTCCAAGATTTTTTAAAAAAGATATATTGACAATTTTTTTAAAAAAATAATCCTTGACAACAAAATTAGAAAACTTTCAAAGAAATTCACTAATTTTAGAAAAGATTCTCATCAAAGAAAAAAAATCCTGGAAGAATAAATGAGTAATATTAAAAGGAAATAAGCAAATTAGGAGACTATTGCAAGAATATTGAGGCATTTTAGAGTAAGTCATAACAGAAAAAAATTTGATACAATTTTTTATTATCACAAAAAAATACATACATTGCATTAAGAAATAAATCACATGAGGGGAAAATGTTTGCATTTCTGAGCGGGGAAAAGTCTGATTTTTGCATTTAAAATTACACAAAAAATATGACAAGAAAAATATATTTTTGGACGAAAGGGGGGCTGTGTATGTTTATGAAAAATAAAGTCCGACTATTACAGTAATAGTCATAATTTTACAACAATGTGAATACATTTCTAATATTAGACAAATATTTTTGTGATTTCCCCCCCGCCCCCTTGAGTCACATTGAATATTTTTCTAACTTGACTTTTTGAAATACACAAGTTTTCTCATAACCTAAAAATAATTATTTCTTTTTCTTAAAAGCAAAACCCTCATTGTTTTCCTTTCCGTTATCCTTTCTCCTAATATTGCAACTTGATTGTCTTAAGATGACACTTTTCTCGTGATCTTCCAACTTTGTTCTTTTTGCTTGTAACATTACATTTTCTCACAAAAATCAAACCTTTCATAATTGTCATATTTACACACACACACACAGAAAAATCTTTTTTAAATACGTTTATTTTGAACAACATTTTCACTTGAATTAAAATGTTCAATTTGTAATGATTTCGCCTCTCGGGCTCTACTCTGTGCACCGCGCCTCAAAGTTAACCTTTTTGCAATCTTTGTAAACCAAAATGAATACCTCATCATTTTTTTTGTCCCCTTCTCAGCGACGTCACCTCTGAGTCGGGGTTGTCCGTCGAGGGCGCCTTGGCTTCGGCTCCTCTTCATCCTCCTCATCCTCCTGCTGACCACCTGACCTCCTCGCACCTGTTCCCAGTGAGAGGGGAACACTCGGGCACAGTCGGTGACCCCCCCCCCCCCCCACTCCCACCCCCCCCCTCGCCCGTCCATGCAAGGAGACTGCGGAAGACATGTTTGTCATTGCGCACACACAAACATCCAGTTGCACCCCACACATTTACACTCAGGGACTTGGTGTACCCCACTCCCCAATGCTACTAATAATTTCCCGCGGTGTACCGTACACTGCCTGTCATTATATGACACTGGCAAAGATAGATGAACAAAACACGTTTTTTGTTATGAAATCATTTTCGGACCAATTAAGTGACATTTTTATTCGTTCCCGAGCTGTTACGATGTACCGCCGACATAGCTGGATGAACAAAAACAAACAAACAAAAATGAAATGCTTTTATTTGCAGTGAATCATTTTTCAAAACCAATTCAGGAAAATTAGATGAAATAGACGCATTTACAAAGATATTGGTCAGCCTTTGTTGACACAGTACTCATTAATAATTTTTTTTTTGTGTGTGTAATTATATTTTGTATCAAAAAAGATGTCAAGCATGTTGATAAGATTCGGTGACAGATGAGCTAACTACAAATTTTAATCGTTTGTCAAAGTGTCCCACTTTTCTTTTCTGCACTTAAATGAATTTGTTTTCTGTAAATTTGTCAATTTGATCAATTAAAAAAAGAGACAGGGTACACATGAGCTATTAGGTGAAAAATGAGGCAAGGCTACTGCGCCCCCTATTGGGATCCAACTGGCTGTACTGGAATTGGACTGGGTTGTCCACCCACCGCATTACAATGGTGATGTTTCATAATAATAATGATGATGACAAGAAGGGGTGGATGTTGGACTGCTTTGTCCCGTTTGATCGGGCACCCCGCCATATGCTGCCTCTCTGGATCACAGGGCAAACGCAGGCCAAAGGGAATTGTGGGTAAACACAACATTGGGGCTGGTTGTGCTCCACTGAAGCGAACCACTGCAGATGATGTGCATACATGCTCCTTTCGTTTTTCCATTTTTTTCTTTTTTTTTTTTCTTTTTAGAAACAATCGCTCTCTCTCTTTTTTTAAAGAAAAAAACTCCCCATCCATTTTGGCTGATAATAAGTCCTGCCAAAATATGTATTGTTTTAGTGAAAACGTCATTTTCTGTTAATTGTGTTTAAAAAACAAAGAAAAAAAAGTGTTTCTTTACGCACCATCAGTGTTTTATATCGTAGATAAGTGTGAAATTGTTTTGTTTTTCTTATTTTGGTGTACAAGTGTGTTGTGCCGCAATGTAGTTTTGCAAGCCAAATTAATCGGAGGTTTTCATTTGTAATTAATTGAGTCATTTTTAATTTTTTTTGTGAGAATTGCCTTTTTTTTTAATTAAACAGATTTGTGATTTTTTGTTTGCTAAAGTGCCATTTGTTAAAGTGTGAAATAATAATGATAATAATACTGCGTGTAAAATTGTCAAACTAAATGGAAAAAAACCCCTCTATTTTTTGTGTATATTGGAATGTTTTATTGCCTTGGGCTTTAATTCTTTTGAATTCTTTTCTAATTTTTTATAAACTACATTGTTGGCACTTATCAATATTGTCGTTTCAAAACACTGTAAATCCCCATTAATGCAATTTTGTTGTCATTTTTTTTTTTAATCCATTTTTTGAACATAATATACAGCTTAATTATCTGTTTCTTTTTGTGTACGTATGCATGTGTGCGTTTCTAATTTCCCTCGGCGTTCACATTTTAGTGAAAAACGTAGCTTCTTCTGTGAAGAGACAACTGCAATCTGAGCCTATTTTTTTTTTTCTTGTACTATTTTCATTCGCATGTGGCGACTAAATAAAAATTGGAAACGTTGGTGTAAATAATGTGTGGTTAATACCATCTGGCACATATACCTTCTCAGTCGGACACACAAGATCCTCGAAATGAGGATTGTTTGAGGCCCCGAGGTGACCTTGCGGTGTAAAAGGCACTTGTAATGCAAGTAAGCTGCTAAGGTATTGAGCCGAGGGTCTTTTATCCTCGGGCCAGCCCTGGCCTGATAAACCTCGGCTTTCCAATAGACTCCCTTTATTAATGGACCCTCCGGCTTTATTGCCAATAAACAAGTCACTGTATTTATCACGGGACTCCACACAGGGAGATGTTGTTGTAAATATAAAAGTGAGCCTCCAAATAAGCTGTAAATGCATTTCCATTTATATGGGCTGCAATTTAGACACTCCTGGCCAAAAGGCAGAGAGGCAATTTCCTGGCTAATAGGGCTAATGCTGCTATTTCATGCCTGATGATGGCCTGTGATGACACGTTTGTCACCGCCGTGTCGTCAGCCGTTTTGGATTCTTGACCTTGATGTCCGAAGCACATGTTTTTGTTTCATTTGACATTAGTCACGGACTTGCTGTCTTGGAAACAGAAGGCGGGCGAGTGTGTAACTTTATTCGAATGTATTTCAAGTAGACTTTTAAAATGATGAGCGACAACAGACTACTACATTCGCTGTTCTTTGTCTCCAGTTGTAGGGGACCCTTCTCACCATTCCCAGCGTGATGTCCACACATTCACGGCTAACAATGAGGCACTTGAAAGCGGCCATGCCTGTAGACTGTCCAAAGGAAAGATGCGTTTTCAGGGTATTTGCATATGGCTGGCTAGCTGTCTGGCTAGCTGACTAGCTGTCTGGCTAGCAGTCTGGCTAGCTGTCTGGCTAGCTGTCTGGCTAGCTGGCTAGCAGTCGGACTAGCAGTCTGGCTAGCTAGCCGGCTGGCTAGCAGGCTGGCTAGCTGGCTACCTGCATGTCGCATTTGTACTGAATAACAGCCTAATGCGAAAAAAGTTGCTCAACCAATTAAGGCTCACGTATTTTCTGGGTTTTGTCATTTGACATTCGCAAGGTGAGCAAAATGAGAACACTCGCAAGGAGCTGCTGTAAGCCATAACTCGCCCTGATGCTCTCCTCAAGACGAACCATTCACTAGTTGTGGTGAGTAAGAAATTGATTTCCGTGTGCTTTCTAAACATAATCAGTTGAGATCACAAGTATTGGCAATTGGTTGATTGACATTTGCGTGTGACATGGGCACCAGACAATGGGTAGAGCCACAATTCTGGCTGAGTTGGAGCGGATCAAATAATACACTCAATAAAACACTACGTTTTACAACTTCTGTAATGTGTGTTTTTATGGATGAATTTTACGACTGACTTTTGTCTATTTCCGTAATAAACCAGAAAAACTGGAGACTGTTAATTTCATTGCGAGTGAGCCAACTTACAAATTCAGCAGGGGATCAACCAATTATTTCCCACACTGCATGTTATCCCACACAACAATTCTTTATTTTTCCTTTTCCTCTAGTTGTTCTCCTGTATGTAAAGCTTCAAAATGAGGAAAATACTACACAACAAAACAATCCAAAAGTAGTTAAGAAGTTTGTGCCCAAGTTTCACATTAAATGGCAGATAGTCTTGCGCAGCCTTCTCGCTAATTATAGTGCATTAAATTTCCACACAGCGGGTCCTCTCGCTTCTCTTTTAATTGGGCCTCCGTTGAATATTCGAGCATACATTTCTGCTGTTAATCACAACTAGAGACTATTAAAGGGAAGAAAAAAAATTGTCATTGCCATCGAGTCAATTTCTTCCTCTGGGTTGAACTTTGTAATTATTTAACTAAACTTTACAATTAGAAAAGACTTGTTTGTATGCCTTGAAAGTTGAGGGGAAGAGTGTAGCATGTCATGAGCGCAGTGTCTACTGAACGGAGTAGTTGACTCTAGTGGTGGTAGCTGTTTGAAGAAAGGTGAACACGAGTGAGGTGCCGCGGGAAGTGACCTTCTATGAATAAAAGGATTACACACTCCTTCAGAAAATCTTTTAACAGGATTTCTGGTCTTTTGTTCAACGGTTATCCCAGCAGCCTGCATTAATGTATCTCCTCCACGCAGGGAAAGCTTTCATGTGATTAGTACAACAACCAAGGTGGAGCATATCAAGATAGCCTACTACCTTCTTCATTTTATTTGCTATACTTGTCAACCCACAACAGTTTTTAACACTTTAACAGCCAGAACGTGTGTGCGTGTGAAAACAGCACTAGTCATTTATATTGTTTATGTATTTACTGTACTTAATAAAAAAAATATTGTTAGTTTATTTGTTAATACTTTTAATTATGTGAAGCACATTTTGTCTCCTTCCGTATGAAAAGCTTAATATCAATAAATCTGCCTTGCCTTGCATTTTGCTTATTTACGATCTAACTTTAACAATGTGCTAGCACTAGCTCATTGATTAGTTTTACTAGCGAGTCGGCTATTTAGTTGTGTACTATTTACTTGCTTGTTGTGTGTGGTTATTAACTACAGTAGTTGCTCTTTGTTAATAGCAAGCTGGCTATTTAGCTGTGTGTGTGTGTGTGTGTGTGCACGTGTGTGCTAGTAAGTAACTAACTCATTTGTGGTCCCTAGTTAGTTTTGCTTACATGCTAGCTGACTTGCTGTTTGTGGTTCTTAGCGAATTAGTTCGTTTTGATGATTGTGGATTTGTTTATTAGCTAATTTATTCAGTTAGGTATGTGTGGTTGTAAGTAAGTTACAAAGTGTGGTTACTAACTAGTTAGTTACTTTCTAATTATAAACTTTAAATTTACTGTTGCTATGTTGCTTGCTAATGTGTGGTTACTCGCTAATAAGTTTCTTATGATTTCAAGCTAATGGGTAGGAGTTCCCCTCGTCCCAGAAGGCAAATGGTAGAGCACCGTCCACAAAACTCACAGGAATGTTCCTTACGGTAGTTACTGTGGCATATAACCACAGCCACAGGGTCATGTTACGACGGCGTGACGTCACGGCCGTAAAGTGGGCGGTTGCCGACGTATTGCAATAAAAGGTGGCTACTAAGAATAAACGACAGTGAGCACAAAGTCCGACTCCACGCGTTTTATTAAACACAACATTGGCGACAAGGATGGAGCTTCCACTCTCGCCTCTTCCTCCGTTCCTCGCCCTGCCTGGCGAGCCGCCAGTCCCGTGGTCCCGCTGGTTGGAGTCCTTCGAGACCTTTATTGAAGCCTTCGGGCTAGCCGACGCTAGCGACGCGCGAAGGCGGGCAATGCTTGTCCATAGCCTGGGCTGTGAGGGCCAACGCATCTTTCGCACCCTCGGACCGGCCACGAAATTTTCGGACTGTGTGGCATTGCTCTCCGGACACTTCGCTGCTCCACAGAGCGTCATGGCACGGCGGATTATCTTCCGGCAGCGTCGACAGCGGCCCGGTGAGTCGGTCCACCATTACGTCGCCGACCTCCGGGGACTAGCCAGCCTCTGCAGGTTCGGAGATCTGGAGGGCGAGATGATTAGGGACCAGCTAGCCGAACACACGACGGACCTTAAACTGCGGGAGAAGCTGTTTTTATCGCCGGACGACACGTCGCTGTCTAGGGCGGTGGAAATGGCTTTCCAGCTCGAGTCTGCGGCCCTGTTAGCATCCCGGCTAGCCGCCTCGGACCCAGCTCCAGCCCTTCCCCACCTCGCTCCACATCTGCCTCTTTCATCTCGTACTGTTGCTCTCACGGCCCCACTCCCCGACACCACTGCTCCTCTCGACGAGCCGGAGGTAAACGTCGCGGGACGTCGAGGCGCCACGATGAGGCAACATTGTGGGAACTGCGGCTCCTCATCACACCGCACACGTGCGCCCGCGTGCCCGGCGCTAGGACAAAGATGCCAACGTTGCGGTAGGCTGAACCACTTTGCTAAAGTCTGCCGCTCTGTTTCTAATCCTGTGGACCCCGGGCCCCACCTAACCAACGCATCTGGCTCCACCACCATCCACTCGGTGGGCGCCTGCAGCAAGCCGTTCAAGTGGTGCGCAGTCGAGCTGGACGGCGTGTGTCTGTCACTTCTGCTGGACACCGCAGCCTCCAAGTCACTCCTGAATGAGGCCACGGTCCGGCGACTTTTTCCACGAATGACTGTTAAACCTGGCACGGAAGACCTGTTTGGTTATGGACACACCAAGATCGACATGGTTGGCACTGTGACCTTTTCCGTGCGCTATGGCGCTAGAACTCTCCCAGCTTTCACCTTTCAGGTGTCCCGCAAGGGCGCCAACCTCCTCGGTTTCGACCTGTTCTGTGCCCTGGGCTTCTCCATTACAGACAACATGGGCGCCACCATACTAACCGTCACCACGCCCTGGCTGCACCGCTGGCCCTCGCTGTTCGCTGGACTGGGCTGCCTCACCGCCTTCAACCACCAGCCGCTCCTGAACCCGGAAGTGACTCCAGTCATTCAGCCTCTCCGCCGCCTGCCCCTCGCCCTACGTGCTGATGTTTCAGCCGAGCTGCAGAAACTTCTGGACGCTGGCATAATCGAACGAGTGGACGCATCGCCATGGATCTCCAACCTAGTGGTGGCACGGAAGAAGACGGGCGGCCTGCGCCCCTGCATCGACCTCAGACAGGTGAACAAAGCGGTGATACCAGATAAATATCCTCTGCCCACTACAGAAGAGCTCTCTGCCAAGTTTCACGGCTCCACAGTCTTCTCCAAGCTCGACCTCCGCCAGGGTTACCTGCAGGTTCTGCTGCACCCAGAGAGCCGCAACCTCACCGCTTTCGTGTCACACATGGGCGTTTTCAGGTACACCCGCATGCCTTTTGGGCTTAGCTCTGCCCCCAGCTGCTTCCAGAAGATCATGGCCACCATCTTCGCCGGCATCCCTGGCGTGGTTGTGTACCTGGATGACATAGTGGTGCACGGCGCGACAGCAGCCTCACACGACGACCGCCTCACCAGGGTTCTAGAGGTGCTCGCCCAACACAACCTCACGCTGAACGGCGAGAAATGCATTTTCTCCGCGCCGGTCATCGAGTTTGTGGGGTTTCGCCTGAATGCCGACGGCCTCAGCCCGCTCCACTCAAATGTGGAAGCCATCCTACGCCTGCCTGAGCCCTCCTGCCCCGAGCAGCTGTCCTCATTCCTGGGCATGACGGCGTTCTACCTGCGTTTTCTTCCACACTACTCCGAGACCACGGCGCCACTACGCGCACTCCTCAAACAGGATGCCCCCTGGTCCTGGACACCCATGTGCTCCGTGGCAGTCCGCCAGCTGAAGACACAGCTCACCTCCCCTCCAGTGCTCGCCCACTTCGACCTCCATAGCCCTACGCTGGTGACCTGCGACGCGTCCAACACGGCGGTAGGGGCGGTCCTGTCCCAGCTGCACGGGGGGACTGAACGTCCCGTGGCGTTTGCCTCACGATCTCTGACTCCCACGGAGCAGAGGTATTCGGTGGGGGAGAGAGAAGCGCTTGCCTGCGTCTGGGCGTGCGAGCGGTGGCACATGTACCTTTACGGGCGGCACTTCACGCTCCGGACCGACCACCAAGCACTCACAGCCCTCCTGGCCACGGCAGGATCGGGACACAAACCGCTGCGCCTGTACCGGTGGTCAGAGAGACTGCAGGCCTACAACTTCACGACAGTGTTCACACCCGGCAGAGAAAACGTTGTGGCTGATCTGCTCTCCAGGGCCACGCCCACCTCAGCGCCAGACACCGCCCCGAACGGCCTGAGAGCGCATCTGACCGAAGGTCTCCCATTCAGCACGGCCCTGCAGAACACACTACAGCACTACAGAGCGCCGCCACATGCCACGACAGGTAGCTCCCCAGCCCTTCTGATGCTCGGACGGGAACTCCAACTTCCCATGGATCGACTACGGCCGCCCAGCAGGGATCCTCCAGGCCCTCCAGCAGCAGGACCCTCTGTCGGCGACATGGTGGCAGAGGCGCAACGCCGGATGAAGCACCGCTACGACAGGGCACATCGGATAATGGCACAATTGGGCCCAGCTACCTTCCTCCTTGCTGACGGCTCCCGTTGGCATGCCAGTCGCCTAAGGCGCGTCAACCCACCATCAGCACAAGAACTCGCCGCGGCGGCTGATCCGCGCCACACTGCCGGGGACTGGGATCTCCCTCCGGTAGCCCCAGGAATCCCACCCGAACTCGAAGTGCCGGCTGACGCCCTCGGACCGAGGCTCCGCCCTGTTCGAGCTCGTCGGCAGCCCCTGTATCTCAGGGACTACATAGTCTGATTATGTGGCAGAATAAACCACATGGCTATGCGGGTAAATGGGTAGTCTACCCTGTTTACCCAGATAGGTTGGCCATGTTCTGGCTTTGAAGTTGTGCACTATTAATATGTTTGAATGTTTTTGCACTTTTATAAAAGGGGGGGGTGAATGTGGCATATAACCACAGCCACAGGGTCATGTTACGACGGCGTGACGTCACGGCCGTAAAGTGGGCGGTTGCCGACGTATTGCAATAAAAGGTGGCTACTAAGAATAAACGACAGTGAGCACAAAGTCCGACTCCACGCGTTTTATTAAACACAACAGTTACGTTGTTAGTTTTGAATCAGGAAGTATCCTGGCAGCTGAAATAAAGGCAAACACAAATTGTATCACAGTTATTCGAGGTATTTATTCTTTATGTTTGAGTCACGTTGCGACTGCCCTGAAATCAAGTGATATGGTCCATTCATTGTCCAATGTTTATTGCACCGTGTTATAATTTTGAAGAAAAAAAAGGTTTATCCCGTTTATGTTTTATTTACAATATTTTAAGGTTGTACTGCCTCATTTTTTTCCCAGCACATATTGTTGATGCCGAAAACTTCCACGAGCCACAATGTGGTCAGATGTGCACACACAGCAGTGGCGCACAGTGTTGTCAGGTGTTTTCTAATAGGAGTCATGGCGATACACAGTAAGTGGTCTAAGTTTTCCTCCGCTTGACATTTCTTGCATTATATTGCTCGCGTGGTTTCAGTGCTACACATGGTGAGATGCAGACTGAATATGTGACCCTTTGGGCAGCGAAGAGTAAAAGACTAAAGCTGTGTGGGCGTTTAAAACTATACAGACACCATCCAAATGCCTTTCGATTGTTCAAAATTCAGGATTAACTTCTCTTCTGAGCTGTTTCACTGCCCTCGGATTTTAAAAGAGCAACTTCTTTACCGTAGTAGCGGGCTGACATCAAGCACTTGAATTTAAAAGAAAAGTGGAGTTTAAAAGTATATTGTTTTACTGTAGAACTGCAAACTGTGTAAATAATTTTTTTTGTTGTTGTTGTTTTTAAAAAAAATTTAATGTGAAGTTTTTATGTTAATGTGAATCTAGGTGGCAGGCACCTGCACATCTTTTTTTCTGCCAGTCTGTATTTTACATTTAATACGGAATAAGGATTCACTTGCAAACTGTATAATTATAAAAAATAATTGGAAGCCATGATCTGCGCCGAAATTTAGATACCATAGCACAGACTAGATTAGCAGCTTGACTTTTTTCCTTATTTACCTTATCTACTCTAGCTACAGTAGATCCACTGTATTTTATTGACGCAATTTTTACTTTATATTTAACACAGAGTGATGACGTTCATGTGCATGCTGTTCACAGATGCGGCAGTTTTTAGTTGTTTGTTTTTTGTTAACAACTTGTATTCAATACAGAGTAAAAGTGCAAGGTCGGGTGGCCAACAATGTGTGTAAATACTTGCTGTTTTCACTCACCAGGCCGGCAATGTCACTCTGAGGAGTGTGGAGCATTGAGACAAAGCAGGAAACTACCCTCTGGTGAGCTCGTCAGTTCATCGGTTACCCGGGCAACAGTCACTGGATGATGACCTGATGTCACACTGGCATTTATTACCTCCACCAAGGGGGATATTTTTTCATCCCTGTCGGTGGGGCCGGCTTAAATACAACTTAGATTTGGGCGCACGAGGAAAGGAGGAATCTATTAGACCTTAGAACAAGGCCGAAAGGAATGACCTTGGGTAATGAAACCACTGCTGCTTCACAAAATCTGACGGTAAAGACATTCGTGTCTGATCATATGTTAGAAAGCTTTTTTTTTTTTTCTTCGAATTTCTTCTTCTAATTTTTAGCTTTTATTCTTCAGTGACAGAACTAAAGTGGTTCATGAACAGGGGCATTTGTTCCCAAATGGCTGATTTCAAATCAGTGCATTAGTGTTGACTTTCACTACTAAAGTCATATTTATATCAAGCAAAAAAAAATAATATAAAAGGGTATGTTCCCAAAATAGTTGAGATGTCCAAGGTGAAATGTAAAAAAAACATTTTTCTAGTTTTTCTTGTCTACCAGCTTCATTTTTTTAATCCTCTGCATATCCAGGTACAGTCAAACCTCGGTTTTCGTCCATAATCCGTTCCAGAAGGCTGTTCGAAAACCGAAATTCTTCGAAAACCGAAACCACGCTCTTTTTAAAATAAAAATGTTTACTGAACACGTCTGTTCACAATGGATAGCAACACAAGGAAGCTTCACTTCCTCGTGTAAGGAAGGCGAGAGGAGTAAAATGGTGCATTCAAGTGCGCTCAGTTTGTTCGAGCACCGAAATTTGTTCGTCATCCAAGGCATAAAAAACTCGACATTTTTGGTCGAGAACCGAGACGTTCGAAAACCGAGGTTTGACTGTATTATTCTTTGACAGTAAGAAAAATGTTTCATATTTTACCTTGCGTACAATTTTATATATATATATTTTTTTGTGTGTGTGTGTGATGATGTGAGAGAGAATATCTTGACATTTTAAAAGGCTTTGCAGCATTGACACGAACACGAGACCACCATCTGAAGGCCATTTCTGATAGATTGTGCAGGAGGAGGTCTTAAAGTCTTGAGCAGCACCCGTCATACATGCCCCGACTCCCACTTTCTCCTCCTGCTTTTCCTTTCATTCCTCCACTTTCAGCAAGTGACATTTTGATAGCAAGCATTGCCATTGTCCGTGTTCTGGTCTGCTGATTCTACATGCAGCCCGGCTGGCAATTTGCATCGCCTCAAAGAACCCCCCCCACCCTCCCCGTCCCCTACGTCGCCCTCGTCAAGGACCCGTCGCCCGAATCGCCGTGTCATGCACCTTCAAGTGTCGTTTTACACTGCAGGAGCTGCCGAACAATTGGATCGGGGACGTGGATCCTTTTTAGAGAAAAGCACATTTCGGCGTCTGGTATGCTCAGTTGGCTCCATTATCAAGGCTCGCCACATGCTTCCAGTTCGCATGTGAACTCAAGACCCTGCTGAGTCATGCTGAGTCCCTATCGCACAGTTGTTCACATTGTGTTTATTTCCGAAGGAACAGTGTGACATGCGAGAGCAGCGAGGATTTATGTGTTGTTCGTATACAGTACATGCATATCTGTACATGTAGGTACACATCCAGTGCAAGACATCTGGATCGGCCATGCTGAATTTGCAGAGATAATGTTTATTGCTGTGGTTGTGGAGGTATTTTTCGTACAGTCAAATCTCGGTTTTCCAATGTCTCTGTTCTCGATCAAACCAGTTTTCGACCAGAAAATTCAAGATTTTTACGATTATTATTACGACCGAAAACCGGTTTTCGACCAGACTGAGCAAACCCGAATACTTGACTCCTCTCGGCTTCCTAACGGAAGTGGCACTTCCTTGTGTAGCATTCATTGTGAGCAGACGTGTTTGTTGTGATTTACGCAAATCTGACTGTTTTTATGTTATTTCTGCATAGTGTATTAGCCCCTAATCACGGGCGAATAAAATAGTTTCGGATTTCGAACAAATCGCTTTTCGAACAGACTTCTGGAACGGATTATGATCAAAAACCGTGGTATGACTGTACAGTCAAACCTCGGTTTTCGTCCATAATCCGTTCCAGAAGGCTGTTCAAAAACCAAAATTGTTCGAAAACCAAAACCACGCTGTTTTGCGTCACTTCCTCGTCTACCCGAGGAAGCGTCACTTCCTCGTGTAAGGAAGGCGAGAGGAGTCAAATGGTGCATTCAAGTGCGCTCAGTTTGTTCGAGAACCGAAATTTGTTCGTCATCCGAGGCATAAAAAACCCGAAATTTTTGGTCGAAAACCGAATTGGACGAGAACCGAGACGTTCGAAAACCGAGGTTTGACTGTATATGAAAAAAAAACCTGTTGGAAACGCAACTGTAAGGAACACATCTGGTTAGCACACATCTGCCTCACAATTCTGAGGGTCCGCTTTTACTCTCGACCTCCTGTGTATAGCATATCGACGCTGTCAGGCTTAATCCTTGCATCTCCAAAATGACTAACTTTCAGGAAAAAATAATACTAAGCCACCTTACTTGAGTTACCATACATCAGTTTGTTGCATTCGGAATTGTTTCTTGTGCTGGTATCACTTAGTTTGTGCGCTAACTCCACATTGCCCCAAAATCTTGTTCAATTGCTCGTTTACAAAAAAAAATTCTTATTACACATTAAGGAAAACAAAACAGACTAAATATAGATCGATTTACAACGAAGAATAACTAACAAAATCGTTTTTCGTGTTCCTTCAATCTTCCCCCACCAAAAAAAAAAAAAAATTTAAGCATGTTCCCTCGTGTCACACGCGCTCCCCACCACTGGTATCGCCCCCAGGAGGGCCCGTCCCACCATTTGAGAAGGAATGGTATAATAGAATGAAAATGGATCTGAATACATTTATCTTCGTGGCTGACAAGGTCCTTCTGCACTCCATTTTTAGCAAAACATTCCAACCCAAGCCTATTTTCACTCGTCCTGTACGTACTCGAATGATGCGGACAGCGTTTTCACTACGATGCAGTGGAGCTCTCCGCCACAATAATATGCACAAAGTAAAAGCTGTCTGACAGTCAGTTATGACCTCAGCCATGCAGGAGGATGTGCAATATTTTTGTTTTATTGCCGTTTCTGTGCAAGATTTGGCAAAAAAGTGCGCGATCGATTCAAAGTTTCCCCAAGGGAAATAATTCAAAGTCAATAATTTGTTCCTGGCTAGAGTCTGTCACCGTCATAAAACCGTTATTACCTGCACCGACGATGTTCTTTCGAAGTGACAGGAAAGGCAAATTAACTAGTGTAAAATAGAACTAGAATAAAGTATGGTACAATTTCACAATGCCAGACTGACATGAGAAGTGTGCTGGAAAGGTTTGACGAACTATAATCACTGCCTGGAATTAAGAAATGTCGATGACAATATAAGTGGAAGTGAAATGAATGTGTGGATCGAGTAAATATTTAATTGAACTATTGTTCACAGCAGCTTTTAGTTTTTATTTCACACTTTTTCTCTTTTCCTTTTCCGCAAAAACCCAAACCATCAAGAAGCGGAAGTCTCCGATGATGAATGATTGATGGATGGATGAACTTTGTTCAAGTTCAAGTCAACTTTATTGTCAAATGTGCTACATGTGCAACATACAGCACAGATGAAATTACTTTCCTCTCAACCGCAAGAGAGAGAGGAGCCGCTGTGGGTGCCCATCAAAAGAACAGTTAACATAAAATGACAAAATAATACAACACAACACATAGGACACAGACAGTCGTGGTTTGGTGGTTGTACTTTTTGTTTTTAAATCAGAGGGCCTTGAAAGTAAGTTCGACCTTGCAGATTTTTAGGGAACCGAAAACCTCAACTGTTTCTTTCTGTTGCTTTAAAACAGAAAATGACAGCAATGGTTTCTTCGTAAAGCTGATTTCAATCATGTTAAACATGTGCGTGGTCATGAGAGGAAAATTAAGAAAAACCGTTGCCTTTTCCTGACTTACTGTTTCAGATCAGATAGCGGTAGCTGCCAATTAGCTCCACCGATTCGACTGCAAAATCTGATTTTCGGAAATAGTCAAAAAAATAACTATCGTAAGTATGATACTTAAAGAAAATTTTGAACAATAGTACTA